>CP093831.1:10386466-11801348 GCA_033063855.1 Smittia aterrima | reverse complement strand
GATATTGCGTCGAATATTTTTTCCTGGTGAAAGATGAAAGGCAAAAAATGTTTGCTCAAGGCTTCAAGGCATTTTGGCGTAAATGAATGATCAGGAAAATTGCTTTGGGAAAGTTTTTGCTCCTGTAAATTCATTTAGGATTTTTTTTTTCATCTTAAGCTTCTCTTTATAATTCATCATAACTTCTTTAAGCTTCTTCTTTCAAGTTTAAAAGTTGATTGATGCTTCTTCTTCCAAAGTCCTAACTTGAACAATTTAAGGAACTTCAATTAAGTTTAAAGTTTTTCTCGAATGTAAGTTGGAAAGAGAAATTTTAACGAAGTGTCTTACCAAAAGGAGAAGCTTCAAGTTTACCAAAGAAAACCTCAGCACAAACAGAATATCAAACTTGAGGTACAAGACACTTAATTGAAAAGCTATACGGATTTTGGAAACATGATGATTGAAGCTTTCAGAGCAACTTCGTTCTGAGGTTAAATTGTGGTGAACGATCATTTTGAGAAGAATGTAAGCAAATAATTTCTTCAGTTTCTCTTCATTTATTCAATTCAAAATTACAAGAACGGTAAAAGAGCATAATTGACTTAAAGCAGCATAACCAATGCAAACGCTTTCTACTGGATAAGTATCGATAACAAGAAATCTTTTGAAGTGGAAAAGTTTTTTTTTTCTCGAAAGAGAAAATGGAGAAAATGCGTAATCTTCTTTTTTCAACGTTCAACTAAAGCTTTCGGAAACAAATTGTTATAATGAGATCGACGATTATCTTTAAGAGACTCGTCAGACTTTCATCTCTCGAGAAACAAGCTTCATTATTTTTTTTTTTTTCGAAATAACCTGCAGGTCAAATTGAAGATAAATTCAAGAAGAGAAATCCTAAAAATCTTAAAGCTCACTCTTGTTTATCTCGACTCTGGATTCTCGAGTGCTTTTGAACGTCGAAAACATTTTGTTTTCAAGAGAATTGCTGGAAAATCGCCTCGAAGGAGCTCTCAAAATCTTCAAAGCTTTGACAAAACTTTTTCGTAAGAAGATATTTTCGTGGAATCAAAGACCGAAGCTTTTTCTTTACATAAATGTTTGAGTCATTTTGTGTCATCACTTCATTCAAGCTCGTCTTTGTCGATAAAACTTAATTGCTCATCAAAAATCTGCTCATAATCAAGTTTCCTAATCTTCCTAGTAATCGCCACTTGATTGGCTCGAACGCTAGACAATGAAAGCTTAATGAAAGCTTTTGCCAGTCATTAGGGAAATGAAAATGATTAATTTACTCTTAGAACTCACTTCGGGGCCTTCCCAGTAAAACAATAAAGAAGCCCACGTGAAGTATGCTTCGCTTGTTCTATGATGAAAGAGATTCCTTTTAAAGAGAATAAATTAATTGCGAAAAACCAAGAAACTTTCCCAATTTCTTATCATGACTTTAATAATTTTATTTTCGCTCTCAATCTTTTTTATGTAAATAAACAATTTTAAACAAGAAGTGAAAACACTCCAGGAAATAATTTTAACATTTTCTACATTCACCGGAATTAATTACGAGACGAAGGTTTTCTAGCATAAATTGTTTGTAATTGCCTTTGGAGACAGTTTCATGTTTCATAAATAAATATTTTAGAAAAGTTTACGATCTCTTGTTAGTTTTGGAAATATTGAAAGTGGTCAAGGTTACATAATTAAAATGTCATAAGCTGTTTGTGTACACATCTGTCTCAGTCAATCTCTAACTTTCTGAATGAACCTTGAACTCCTCTAGCGAAATCAGTCGATTCAATTTTTTCAGCAACTTCTTCGACTGATTTCTCCAGCGAGCGAACTGAACCAGCCAGAATCGATTGAGGATAAAGCTGTTTGTTGAGTGATATTTGGTTGTTCATCAAAATTATCTCACGCTTAGCTTCCATCTCCTTCTTAAACAGCTCAACCATCTCACTAATCGGCATTGATCCGCCGTATTCCGCTGGCAAAAGTTTGTTATCAATCACGCTTTTTACATCCTCAACCTTTCTGTGAACGAAAAATCGCTTTTTCATCTTTTTACTCGCTTGAGATATCGCAAAGTCGATGGCAAACTTCACCGTTGGATGAACCTTTAAGATGTGAATTTCTTTATGACGCATTGGAATTATTTTCTGTGAAATATTGAAAGAAAATATTAGCTGCGGGTTAGGTAAAAGAATTTTCCTTCAACCTCCAAATTCTTGCCAATTTTGAAACCTTCTCTTGGGGTAAATGTTGTCAAATAATTGAATGCGAGGCCTGAGCAATCGACGACATGAACAACTCCGTTGATTTGGGTTTCTTCATCCTCCAGCATCGCATCATAAACCATTGCGATGAGTTTCAGCAAATCGTAATTAATCTGAGTCGATGGATTGAACTTTTCGACTCGATAGAAAATTATTCGTCTTCCCAGACGATCTCGCTGAGGCAGAGCGAAAACCATTCTAAAACATATAAAGTTTTCTACAAATCAAATAAATTTAATTTCAATTCTACCCTGCATCCAAGAATTCTTGCATCGCAGGAAGCATCACGTCCATTTTATCGAAAACTTTGACTCCATCAGGAGAATAAAAATGAAGAGCCAAAGCTCGTTCAATGACATCCACGACCATTGGCAATGAAAACTTCCTCGCACGAAGATATCTGAGAAGGAATTTTGAATCCAATCGAAGTTTATTGATTCGCGGATTCTTCTCCGCCCAATCGCGTAATGATCTGATCGCGAATTTTCTAATCTCATTCGTCTCCCGAAACTCCATTTCAACGAATTGCTTCATTTCATCCGAGAATTTAAATTCGTATTCGTCAAGTGGTGTAATGCTCTTCGAGTTTTCCTTTTTCAACATGAAAATAAGAGAAAAGAAGGAAAATGCTTTTCAAAAGCTTTACCAACACTTGATATGTTACCATTGCTTGATATTTACAAAACAATTCCTAATTTGTCAAAAAACAACTTAAGCTTCTGAATGTTGAACTGAGACTGAAATATTTGGTTTTTCACAGTAAATAACTTTTGCTATTCATTGCTTGTTTGATTGATCATCAAAAATAAATTACATTGTAGTAACAAATATTAAAATTGAAATAATATCAATTCATTCATATCCGAGAAGTCTCCAAGTGAACGCCAATAGGAACGTTTCTAGAATTTAGTTCAAAGTTTTTGATTTATTACTTTGTCCCACGTCTCCTTTAAAGACGCTTACTTCATGAATAGCGTCACGATGACAACTAAAAAGCTGTAATTTAGAGAAAGTAATTGTCTGGGAGATCCCTGAGGAGAAAAAGAAAATTAAATTTTAAAGCAGACAATCCAAGCATTACAAGAGAGAATGAATCATGACGAAGCAGATCAGCAATGAAAAGTTTGCAAAAGGACAGCTACGTGATCAACAGCAATTATTCGTTTTAATTGTCTCACCTTTATTCAAGCAATTCAGCGCAGTCATCGCAAGGTTTACTCTCAACGAAAATTCCCAAGAGTAAAAGTCCATCATCAAGACATAATTGATGTAAACTCTCCGAGAGTTACGTTGCTTAAGCTTCTAACAAACTACAATTCTCTCGACTACTGCACAGCTTTCGAAACAAAACGTATACAGGTGAGGTTATCATCACGTCCGAGCTAAAACTTAACACAGTCAATCTTAATTGTAACCGAAGGTGGACTAGAAAAGCTTTCGCCACGAGTGGGAAACGAACGAAGTGATTGAGAAGTGTTTACAAAAGATTGATGAACATTTTAATCTTTTTTGTAGACGAGTTTGAAGTGGAAAAATAATTAAATTCCCCTTTCGAGCTGGAGGGGGTCAATGACAGCTGAGCTCTTGGATTGTGAAAATAAATGTTCGAGATGTTAATGTTGATTAAATCATCCTTGGCCTTAAGTAATCATGTCGTGTCAAGGGCTTTTCGTCGCCACATGTTCAACAGCCGCATCATCGACCACTCGATACAAAAGATTTCTTCGGCATTGAGAAAACATTTTCATCTCAGCGAGCACTTGTCATGTCTGACCCAAGTTTAATCAACCTTTTGGTTTCTGTCAAGATTTCTTCCGGCCACAAGTATCAATTTAATTACTGGAAATTCTGATGAAAAGCTTTCATCAAGCCAGACGTTGCTTGAGGAAATTTCAATTCTGAATAAAAAAAAAGTCAGGTTTGATTAATCAATTTGTTTCTACGGGAAATGATTTTATTTTTATTGATTCACAGTATCCACCAATTAATTTTGCTTTTGATACCAAAGTCTATTTGAAGTTCAATCTGTAATCAAAACATGAAGTGAAGCGAGCAATTGGCGTTTCAAACCGCTCCGTCATTAAAACAACTCGTCATACGTAAATGGGACATCAATTAATCGTGGTGACTACATGTACGATAATCACTGGAGCGAGAAGCATTTCACGTTGCTCGTCATTGCTGCGTATTTTATTTAATTTAATAAATAACATTTAATCTCTCTGGTAGGACACCGAAAAACTTTTGTTCGAGAATCCTTATCATGACGATGTTTACTTCTCGTTCACGTCGTAAAAAAAGCAATTTTTCCGCCAATTATCTCATCACACTCTCAAGTGGTCCCAGAGAAAAAGGTCGCCCAACATTTTGTCACTGCTGGGCCCACGCGTGTTCACCATTGTCCCTAAATTATATTTCTCTCGTCGCACGGAACGGTATTATGATATCATAATTCCTTTATGATGTTCTCTGTGATCATTTTAATTCAATCAACTCCGAGATTTTCCCTCCCGACGTGCACAGCCACAGCTTGAGCTCCCATTAGTTACCTGAGAACATACAAACCAAAACGATACGCTCGTTTATCATGTCATGAAGAAGTTCTTCCAATGACTTTTGAAACTTTAAGCAATGAATTTCTTTATCAAACTCAATTTTTTATCCGAATTTAATTTATTGGATGAATGTTTTAGTTTCTTTCCTTGGTTATCCTGTGTTCCCAATGGAACGAGTTGCAGTTTTGGTTCAATTGATTTATCTCAGTAAGACAAACTTTTTTTTTCTTCATATATTTTATGGTCAAGAAGCTTTTTTGAGAGAAGCTTTTTAAAGTTCTACAAACGGTCGTTGGATCAAGTCGGAGAAATCAGCGAAATCCAAAAGTTTGAAAAGAATTTTATTCGACGATGAAGCGCTTTGTCATAAACTTCTCGAGTTATAGACATGAAGCTGAAGCTGTAACTGAATTTAATAAATAAGTCAAGATGTGCTTTTAATGTTTATTAACTTTTATATATATTTTTACCACAGCGAGAAATAGTTTTCTGTGTAATAATAGCTCTATCGTTTCGTAAACCTTGTCCATTAAAATAATTTATCTCGCGTCCTAAAAAGTTTAACTTCTAATTATTGTCTTTGGACTTTCTTCACTCATTCGTAGAATCCATTAAGTTGAGATCGTTAAGTTGACCGGACGTTGAAAGGCTGACTACTCAAAGTTGGAAACGAATATCTCAACGTTTGGTTGGTCAACTTAAAGATTTCAAAATATCTCTTGAGTGGCTTGACAAACTTCATTGTACGTAGATTTGTTGTTTCCAGTAATTGACATCGATTTAAATTTTGTCCTCGATAAAACTTTCGTCTAAAATATAGCTCTAGGGTGGGTCTTTTATCGCAACGGAAACTGATTAGCAAGATATGTTCACTGGACATCACCGACAGTTAAAATAAAGTAAAGGCTTTGTAAATATGATTTTTCTAACTTAACAGAAGTGAAAATTTCAAGAACCCTTAATTTTGATAGTTATTTTATAGATTTCCGATAGATTTCATAAGCGAACACTAAATCAATTTTCCATGAACAATTCAACAAGATTTTAATATATTTCGTCAACACTTGAAAGATTATCACTAAATAATTTTAAAACATTTCAAATAAAGATTCTATTTCAAATAATAAATGTTTTACCTTCTGATCAATTGTCGTTTTAATTTTATTCTTTTAAGAAAAAGGAAATGTGCTGAGATATAAAAATAAAACTTAAAGCTTTGGTTAGAAATTCTCATGATTTCTGTTTGAGAAAATGAATCCAAGAAACTTTTTTTATGATAACTTAAATCTAAAGATTGATTTAAAATGATTTCCAACTTAAAAGTAAATTTAAAACGGTTTGTTTGGATCGATAACGCCGCCAGGACCTGGAAGAACACTTTGCTTTCCAGTCAAGAAGGAATCGACCTGTCGAGCTGCTTGTCTTCCTTCTGAAATGGCCCATACAACAAGTGACTGTCCTCTACGACAATCTCCTGCAGCGAAGACCTTTGGATTGGGAGTTCCATATGTTCCGACAGTTGCTTTAATGTTCCCTCTGTTGTCCAATGGCAGACCTGTCAATTACTCAATTAGTTAAAGCAAAAAATAAATTTCGAAATAGTCTCATACCGATTTCGGTTGGAACATTTTTCTCTGGTCCCAAGAAGCCCATCGCCAGTAAAATCAAATCGGCAGGATAATACTTTTCTGATCCAGCGATTTCTTTCATCTGCCACTGACCAGTTGGTGATTTCGTCCATTCAACTTCAACTGTGTTTACTCCAGACACGTTGCCATTTCCATCATCCAAAAACTCTTTAGTTGTTGTACTGTATTGGCGTGGATCCTTTCCGAACTTCACCTTGACTTCCTCGTGACCGTAATCGACTCTAAAATATCAAAATGTTAAGAACAATTTCTCTTAAATTCAAAAGATCAAAGCTCACCTGAAGATTCTTGGCCACTGAGGCCATGGATTATCGGCTCCGCGTTTTTCTGGCGGAGTTGGCAAGATTTCAAACGACGTAATCGTTTTAGCTCCCTGTCTCAAAGACGTAGCAATACAATCACATCCAGTATCACCACCGCCGATGACGAGGACGTCTTTGCCTTCAGCGGAAATGCAATCGTTTCGTGTTCCAATTTGTCGCTTTTGATTTGCTTCTAAAAACTCCATAGCAAAGTGAATGCCCTTAAGGTCACGATTAGCCAAGGGCAAGTCTCGCGGCCATGTTGCTCCAGTTGTAATCAAAACTGCATCGTAATCGCTGACGAGATCAGCAGCATTTATGTCGACACCAACGTTTACATTACATTTGAACATGATGCCTTCGGCTTCCATCAAATCGAGACGACGTTGAACGACAGCTTTAGACAATTTCATGGTCGGAATTCCGTATTGCAAGAGACCGCCGGGTCGATCGTTGCGTTCATAAACTGTGATAGCATGGCCTGACTTATTCAATTGCTGAGCAGCTGCAAGACCAGATGGACCCGAGCCAATGATCGCAACCTTCTTTCCAGAACGAGTTTCAGGAATCTCTGGCTTAACCCATCCTTGTTCAAAAGCATGATCAATGATGGCACATTCAATATTCTTGATGGTCACAGCCGGCTCAGAAATTCCAAGAACACAAGCTCCTTCACAAGGAGCTGGACAAACTCGACCAGTGAACTCAGGGAAATTGTTTGTTTGCAGAAGTTGGTTTAATGCTTCCTTCCACTCTCCATTGAATATCAAGTCATTCCACTTTGGAATAATGTTGCCCAAGGGACAACCATGTGAGTTAGATTGACAGAATGGAACTCCGCATTCCATGCAACGTGCTGCTTGAGTTTTTAGACCTTTGCGGACATGAGGTAAGTTGTAAACTTCATTCCAATCCTTCTGACGTTCAGTCGCATTTCTGTACATTCCAGTTTCGCGTTTGTATTTGATGAATCCACGAGTCTTATCCAGAATCATATCAACTTTCCGCTTCTCAGCATTGCCATCTTGAACTGACTCTTCGATGTCTTTAACTTTCGGTTCTTCTGCATGGCCATTTGCAATCGCTTTCGTTTCTTTAACGACTTCTTTCTTCTCTGCTTCTAAAGCTTTCAAAGCTTGCTGGTATTCGTATGGGAAGACTTTGACGAACTTCGAGCAAATGCCTGGCCATGAGTTGAGAACATCCTTGGCCATAACTGATCCAGTGTGTTGCAAGAACTCTTCCAATAAACCATGAACGAGTTCACGATCTTCCTTCTTGTCCATTGAAACTAATTCGACAGTTTCTGTGTTGACTTTTCCGCCGATGAAGGTTCCATCAATATCATAAACATAGGCAACTCCACCAGACATTCCAGCAGCGAAGTTTCTTCCGGTTAAACCAAGAATGACACAAACACCTCCAGTCATGTATTCACAACCGTGATCGCCGACTCCTTCAACAACAGCTGTACATCCTGAATTTCTCACACAGAAACGTTCAGCTGCGATTCCTCGGAAGAAAGCTTTTCCACTCGTTGCTCCATACAAACAAACGTTGCCAACAATAACGTTCAAGTGGCTTTCGAATGGAGATTCTTCAGGTGGCGAGATTATAACGGTTCCTCCGCTCAAACTCTTACCAACGTAATCGTTCGCATCGCCCACAAGTTTTACTGTAACTCCATTGACTAGGAAAGCACAGAAGCTCTGGCCAGCTGATCCTCTTAGACTTATGTTGATTGAACTTCCATCAGGCAAACCGGGCTCGCCATACTTGCATGCAATATGATAACTCAAAGTTGAAGCGAATGCTCTCTCTTCGTTGACAATCTTCAATGTAATGTCGACAGATTTCTCGGTTCCATTGATGACACCTTGTGATCTCGAGATCAATTCGTTGTCTGAACGTTTCTCCAATCCAAATTCTTGTTTAACGGAACCGCCAATGATGTTCGTGTTTGGACGCATCTCCAAAGCGTTCTTCAAAACCATGGAAAGATCCAAAGTTCGAGCTTTCTCGTTAGCTGGATCGTATTTAACTTTCAACATATCAGTCCGACCAATCAAGTCTTGGAACTTACGAATTCCCAAGTTTGCCATGATCTCTCTGATGTCTTCAGCCATCATGAAGAAATAATTGATGACATGTTCAGGTTTCCCGGTGAACTTCTCTCGAAGAATTGGATCTTGAGTGGCAATTCCAACGGGGCAAGTGTTCAAGTGACACTTTCGCATCATCGTGCATCCCATTACGATCAATGGAGCGGTCGAGAAGCCAAATTCATCAGCTCCAAGCAAAGCAGCGACGACAACATCGAATCCTGTACGAATTTGACCGTCAGCTTGAACAACGACTCGAGAACGCAAGTTGTTTAAGACTAGAACTTGATGAGTTTCAGCAACTCCCAGTTCCCAGGGCAAACCAGCTGACTTGATGCCAGTCCACGAACTTGCTCCAGTTCCACCATCATGACCAGAAACCACAATATGCTCTGCTTTTCCTTTAGCAACGCCAGCAGCTACAACACCCACTCCAACTTCACTGACGAGCTTGACACTGATTCGAGCATTTGGATTGGCACACTTCAAATCGTAGATCAACTCAGAGAGATCTTCAATCGAGTAGATGTCATGATGAGGTGGCGGAGAAATCAATCCAACTCCAGCAACGGAATGACGAGTGTAAGCGATTTCCTTTGTTACTTTGTAACCAGGAAGCTCTCCACCCTCTCCAGGCTTAGCTCCTTGAGCCATCTTGATTTGCAAATCGTCAGAGTTAGCGATGTAGGCTGCTGTTACTCCGAAACGACCTGATGCGACTTGTTTGATCGCAGAACGTCTGTTGAATTCAGGATCTTGATTCAAGTAACGATCAGCATCTTCACCGCCCTCTCCTGTGTTACTCTTGCCTCCGATTCTGTTCATTGTAACAGCCAAAGTTGCGTGAGCTTCCAACGAAATACTTCCAAAACTCATCGCTCCAGTTGCGAAACGTTTGACGATTTCACTAGCTGGTTCAACTTCAGAAATGTCAATTTTCTCGCGATCATCGACAAAGTCTAATTGACCACGAAGTGCGCAGAGTCGAACGCTGTTCATTGTAACTTCTCTGAACTTCTTATAAGCATTGTGATCTTCATTGATTGCTGCTTCTTGAAGCGCAGCAATCGCTCCTGGTTCGTTGATGTGACCCTCACCACCAGCTCTCCAATGATAGTTTCCTGGATTGCGAAGAATGTGGTTGTCAGGAATAACGTTGAAGAATGACATTTCATGACGTTGAAGACTTTCCTTTGCTATCATATCCATTGTAACTCCACCAATTCGACTTTGAGTTCCACGGAAGCAAAGATCAATGACGGCAGGTCCCAAACCAACAGCTTCAAAGATCTGAGCTCCTTTGTAGGATTGTAAAGTGCTGATGCCCATCTTGGCCATGACTTTTGAAATTCCAGTGTCAATTGCAGTGGCATAAGCTGCGAAAATATCTTCGTCGCTCAGAGATTGATCAAGAACGCCATCGTCTCGTAAAGCTTTAGCCATCTCGAATACCAAGTAAGGACAAATTGCATCAGCTCCATATCCAAGCAATACACAGATGTGGTGAACTTCACGAGCTTCAGCAGTCTCAACGATCAATGCAACTTTCATTCGTTGACGTGTCTCAATCAAATGATGATGAACGCAGCCAAGAGCAAGCAATGAAGAAACTGGACAACGAGTTGGCCCTCCAGCTCGATCAGACAAAACAATCAGTTGAGTTCCTGATTCAGCTACGGTTTGAGCGTCTTTACAAATGCGACGGAATGTATCGGCGTAGCCTTCAACTCCATCACGATAATCAAAAGTTATGTCAATGACATGAGTGTTCCAGTCACGATGATGGCTTCGCTTCAACATTTCAATGTCAGGAATACTCAAAATAGGATTGTTAAGCCATAAACGATGAACTTGTTGAGCTGATGGTTGAAGAATGTTGTATTCAGGACCAACTGGACATTGAAGTGTCATCACGATCTTCTCGCTGTTGAAATCGAAAAGTTAAAAAAGTTTTATTAATTTTTTAAGCGACGAACTCACCGGAAAGGATCGATTGGCGGATTCGTGACTTGAGCGAACAACTGTTTGAAATATTCATATGGCAACGGTTGGAATTGCGATAAGCAAGCTAAAGGAGCGTCATTTCCCATCGATCCAAGAGCTTCCTTCTTCGTCTTAATCATTGGCACCAAAAGCATTTGGACAGTTTCAGTCGTGTAGCCATGAAGAGAGAGACGAGGATCGAAAAGTCCCTTCGTGTACTTCTTCAGTTCATGTGGGACTTTTATTTCGTTCATTGCTCCATTCTTCAATAAATCTTCTCGACGAATGTCATCCAAGAAAATCTAAAAATCAAAGCGAAATCTTTTAGCACAAAGACGACCAAAAACAAATCTCCGAATAAAACGAAAGAAAAGCACAAAATTATTGAGCTACAAAAGCATTTCTGAAATTCTATCGTGAGAGCTAATACACCTAACGTGATTATCCATAAAAACGAATGAGAGGGAAGGGATTGGACTTACCATCTAAAGACAAAAATTTTGAAAGATTTTCAGGAAGAAACGAGAGAAAGAAATTGTCAAGGATTAGAAACATTTTCAGAGAAGATTGTCATCCGTCATTAAACTTTTCAATGAGAGAATATCGAGGGCCTTAGGAAGAAACGTTACCTGCTGCTTTAACCATTCGCCGTATGGACGTGACTTGGAGATCTTCGTCTTCAACTCGACATCTTGAATGAGCGCTTTGGTCTCCGTATCAACCAACAACATTCGACCAGGCTTCAAACGACTCTGAAATCAAATTTAAAAGAAAATTGTTAGAATTGCTTTTTCAAAGTTTCTTCCTTGCCATGCTAAGGACTTTAGAGAAAGAATGCAAATTTCTAAAAATCAACGAAAAGTGCCCACGCAAAGTCAATTGATTAAATTGGCAAATAAATTCAGCAGAGATCGAGAGCAAACTATTTTCTTTTTGGGGCTTAACATCGAAGTGTTTTCGGCTAATTTGTGCAAGTAAATAGACAAAAATTTCCTTAATTCCTAATAATTTGATATACTTATGACTCTTTAGTCCATCACTTTCTATCGCGCTCTCGTTTTCATTTTCATCTACAAGATCTATAAAAGTTTCGTGGGCTTGGATTATGGAATCGTTTCACTAAGCGTACCTTCAATAGAACGTCCTTTGGATCAACATCGTAAACACCAACTTCCGATGCCATCACGAGAACATTGTCACGCATAACATAGAAACGCGATGGTCTCAAACCATTACGATCTAAGATTGCGCCAATGTAACGTCCATCAGTGAAAGAGATTAATGCTGGACCATCCCAAGGTTCCATGACGCAGGCAGACCAACGATAGAAGTCGCGCTTCTCCTGACTCATCGTTTTATCATTGTGCCAAGCTTCAGGAACCATTGTCATTACGGCCTGTGAATAAAATTTAAATAATAAAACTTTTAAATAAAAAAAAATTATAGCTCACCTCTGGAAGAGTTCTTTCACCAGCCATTGACAAGAACTCTAAGCAGCAATCGGCAGATCCAGAATCGGAAAGATTCGGCTCGACAACTGGATAGAGCTTCTTCAAATCTGTAATGAAATCAATCAATGAATTGTTTATTGATTGAAAAGGTTTCTGCTTCGTACCAGAACCGAAAGCTTCACTTTTCATGACGCCTTCACGAGCTTTCATAAAATTGACGTTTCCGCGCAAAGTGTTGATCTCGCCGTTGTGCGCTAACACACGCAACGGATGAGCACGTTCCCATGAAGGGAAAGTATTCGTACTGAAGCGTGTATGAACCAGAGCAAGATAAGTGTCGAATTCAGGATTCAGAAGGTCAGTGTAGTATTGCCAGAGTTGATCAGAATTGAACAATCCCTTGTAGACGATCGTGAGAGTAGAGAGTGAACAGATGTAGAATCGACGACCAGGCTTGGTGACTTCATGAGTCGCTCGCTTGCGTAAAACAAACGTTTGCTTCTTCAAAGCTTCCTTGTCAATATCAGCAGTGAGAAAGACTTGACGTGAAAGCGGTTCACTTTTACGAGCGACAATGCCAATTGCATTGCTATCGACTGGAACATCACGCCATCCAAGCACTTTAATGCCGAGACTTGTCGCCAATGCTTCAAACTCCTTCTCAGCATCCACGTGAGTTTTCTCATCCAAATAGAAGATGCCGGTCGAGTACTGCCCGAACTCCGGTAATTGAATGCCTTTCGATGCTCTAGAGAAATAATCAAACAAGTTTTAAGTGACGCCAGGCGATTAACTAAAACATTTCAATAACAATAACAAGCAATGACGTTGAACGACTCGTTTTAATAAATCATAACAGCTCTCAATGTTATAATTTCGTCAGAAAGATTTAAATTACGAATTCCCTCTCGGGTGAAGAAACTTTAAACCTCACCCAAAGAACAAACAAGAGATAAACTCAGACGTTTACTCAACACGTCTGCTTAATTTGTCCTACATCGTAATACCACTTGAGGAGGCAATTAGCTGTTGATCGCAAATTTACGACAGATCATCGCGAAAAAAAAATGTGTCACCACAATCAGTTGAACGAGAACGTAGTCGTAAAAAAAATGAATGGAAAATTTCCAATTTTGTTTTCGTAGCTTTTTGACTTTTTCACATTCCGGGGGATCTGCCGAGTCTGATACTCGAAAAAAAATGTGCGTGTCAGCTATTAATAGAAACTGTTTCAAGGTCTTATATTTAGGTTTTACGATTACATGCAGTGTGATCGTCTCGTGAATCTTGTTTTGAAGTTTTCAAGGGTCCAAAGGTTGACGCGTCATTGCTGAATCAGAAAGTTTTGTGTGTCAATCCCAACAGAAAATTGTCGTATCTCGATCACTCCGAAATGCTTAATTTTGTAAGTCTGGAGTGAATGAACGCGATAAGAACTCGAATTACTTAGCCGGCTCGTTTGCTAAATAATTTGCTGATAAGATTAACTTAATCTAAGCGGCAGCCGGTAAAATTACGCGAATTGCATTGTCGTAATGAATCACGAGATTTCTTTTTTTCGCGGCCGAGGAAACGATCATGAACGAGACTCACTGTGGTGTGCAGTTCACGATTGCGGAATGCTTTTATTTATATCTTATCAGCAAGTTTTATTATTCGCTTTCGAAGCGACAAATTAGTTTAGGTTTACATCAGAAAAATGACAACAAGTTTCGGGTGTCGGAGAAAACTTGATAAGCGCGGATTATTGCAAACTTAAGATTGCGTCGAGACTCAGATAAATTTCTGGCGCTTTCTGGTTCTTAGTATTGTGCAATAAAATTTTTATCTTTCGCCAAAATAACAAAAAGTTTCTTAAAATTTCCTTCACGTTGTTTCGTCGTGATCAAAGGTCTCTTCTAATGTCGCCTCTGTGATTCTTCTTTTCGCCCCGAGAAAGGAATTGAATTTCATTTCGGTAAACACTTGAAAAGCTTCGATCTGTAAGTGCTGATAAAGACCCATCGCATAAAGAAATCTTTCAAGTGCTTATAGCAAATAATTCATGTCAAGTCTAATGAGAAAGTATTTTTCGAGCTAATTTGATGTAAACATTTGCTTGTCAATCAATCATTCAAACTAGAAGCAACAGGTTGACATTGTTCTTACAGTTCTTTAGCATAAAGCTGATGAGGGATGGCAGTCATCACACCCGCTCCATCTCCAGTGTCGTTATCGCAAGCACACGCGCCGCGATGGTACATTCGCTCAGCCAATCTCTGGGCATCGCGCAAAATCTGAAACGAAACAGTTCGTTAAGCTTTGGAAAAAAAGCTTCATTTGTGACCTAATTCCAATCTTTAACTGTTAACAACTTCATGTAAATGAATTTCGAATGTTATTCAAATGATAACGATCGACAAATTACGACTCTCATTCATAATTTATAGTTGAAACATTCAGACGTCAAAAAAATCATCGTTGACGTCGTTATGATTGAATTAGAGTTGAACTTGAGACTTCACCTTGTGATTACGTTTCCCATCAATCGCCACGATAAATCCAACGCCACAAGCTTCATGTTCGTTCTGAGGATCGTAAAGTCCTTGAGCCCTAGGAGGCTCCCAGTCCATCAACTCATGTTCAACAGTTTCTATCGACTTGGCATCATAATCAGTTGAGGTATTTGGCGGTGCCATTCCCCGAACGTCACAAACTTTTTGTTTTCTTTTTCTTTCACTTGCTTTTGAGTCTAAAGATTTCACTGATTTATATTTTTGAGACAATTCTTACTCAATTGATTGTTGCTATGAACTTTATCACTAATTGTCTAATTGGTTATTTTATTAATAGTGTCACTAGAACTTATCAATTAACGACTTTTGATTAAAAGTTGTTTTTTATATTTTGTACAGAATTTCTTGATAATTTCCGAAAAACAAGTTTCCACCGTTGATGCTCTTTGAAAAATACTGCAGACTGCTGAATTCTTTATAGGAGACCTGAAATCAAATTACTGTCAATTAACGAGTTCAAGTTTCACTGCCGCAATTATCAAAAGCGTCTGAATCAGTCGAGGACTTTGAACGACTAAAAAAACTCTTCTTGACGTTTGTCGTGTTTGGGAAGATTGCCAAGTATGAAAGCGTTAGCGATAAATCGTGAACGATGATCACAGCGTCGTCTTCACGTTAATGTGCTGTTGTATCAACAAATACGAGAGAGAAGACATCGATCAGTAAATTAACAAATGAATTTTTCTGATTACTTGCTGTTGATCGAGGAAAGAAATCTATTTTAAAACGAACATCGCAAATTCAATTTAATTTCATGTGATTCACGTGAATGAAAAACTTTGCAGCATCGCAAAATGAAAATCACATGTTGTGTAGAACAAATCATTGAAAACATTTTTCTGAGCCAAGTTTCAGAAATCATAAACAAGAATGTCCGCAGCTTCATGAAAAATTAATGAGGCCGATAGCGCGATTTTAAAACTTAATCCTTCAGTTTGAAAGGGAAAGAGAATAAAAATATTAAGTTATTATTAGAGTGAGAGGATGTACACGGAAATACTAATGGCGAAGCAAGTGTTCTCAATTCGACTTCGTGCGAAAATATTTTTACTTCGCGATCTTTAAAAAAAGAACTTATCGCGATTCACATTCTTAATTCACGTGTGCTCATGGCGTCTAAGTTTACGTTTATTGACCCAAGACGAATAGAAACGTGCCAACACTTTATTTAATTGGTTGAATATTTGACTTGGTAACCGATTATGCTTCCAATGTTCAGTCAGTGAATCCTTAATAATACGAGACGCACAAGTGAACTCTTTCAGAACTCTACGACGCAACTGGTTTGCATGTTTACGGAGCTCGGTTGTTTCATTATTTACACAAGAGGATAAAATTATAAAAATAATTCCAGAGCAACAAATGGCTCTGAGACGAGCATTTCAACAAAATGACTCATGTCTAAGCGAAACGATATTCACGATTGCCAAAAAAAAGATCGACACGAAAATAAAATGAAATTGCAGTGAAAAGAGTTCATTGACACTTGTCAACGATTTGGATTTTGCTATCGGAGAAAGACCGGTATTGGACTAAAAATACATTTTAAAGTTGAAGACGAAGCAAAGTGTTGAACTTTGATCAGGAGTGGACACGATTCGAGGCCGACGAATGCAAGAGAAAGCCAAATTGAAACCTGTTGTGGTGTGTCGCGTTAAAGGATTTTTCATACTCGCCCTCGAAACAATCAATTATCACAGTTTGTTTGACTCACTCTCAAGCTCGGGTGCTCATCGCACGAGAATGAATACGAAATCGTTTTTCTATATTTAACGCCGGCGAACATAGCTAACAGAGTAAATAAAGCGGCAACAAGCGTTTCTGACAAGCGTAGAAGTAAAATCGTTGATTAAATTGCACGCGGTAATTAAGGAAATGATAATGAGCTTCCACTGTCTACGGCCGACAAGGGCGATAGCGAAGGCTCTGCGCAATCTTATAAAATCTGATTGAGAGTAATTCATTTGCAAACTACGAATAATTATTTTATGAATGATTTGATATTTGCATTTTGACGAGCTCCTCGATAAACAAACAAGAAATCCAGTTTATTCCAGCTTATGTGCTATTTTTAAACTCAAATCGGAATGCATCGAATGGAGAACATTTTTTGTTAAAATGACTTTGAATTTTTTTTTCTTGCGCATTTGCTTGACTAAAAATATCGAATTATGACTTTCTTGGATCAGGGGAGAATGATTTCCTTCATTCTCTCGTCCGTTTACGTCATCAACGTTTTAATGTCGATAGCTTATCGCAAGAGTGTGAGAGCGTTTTAATAAATTCCGAATTATTGATTTTTTTCAATCCATTTCTGCTGCTGTGTAACTTGCTTTTCAATTGTGACGTTGACTCATCTACAAAGAAAATAGTTTCCACCTTAATAAGTTATCGATCAAACATTCATGCGACATGCTGCGTACAAAACTTTCCTTCGAATAGAACAATCACTGAGGGGAGGCGACTGAAACTAATAATTTCGTTTTGTTTATCGTGCAATTAAAATTAAATTCGCTGTCTCGACAGCTGCTTTATGGTCTCTTCACGCACTTTTACTGGAAAATATTTATCCAGCTCACGTCAATCATAAAGAGCATAATATTGCTCGGAGGCATCAATATCATGAGAGGCTACTTGGCTTAAGTGACAGCGATAAAATATCAATTGACTTTCGGATGGACGAGTCGAGTTAGTGATAGCGAATTTGCGTGTGAAAGCTACACAGTTAATTTGGATGGAGCGAGAACGCCGTGAAGGTCGTACAAAGGACGATTCGATTTTGCTTAGTTTTTTTTTTGTTCGACACTGATAAAATATTTTTTACGATCGGTCAATTATGCCGTTTAATGATTTTTTTGTTATCACCGCGACAAACGACAGAATGAGCCTTGGAGACAAATGCAAATATTTCTCGGTTCACTGATTTTTTTTTCGGGAGAAAAGTAAATCCGACCGCGCATTTTGTTTCTTTTTCTTTCGCAATTGAAACGAAGTAAAATAGTTTTTCAATTCTCAAAGGGGTTAGACTTAGATTTGTTCTACTACGCAGATAGACGTCGACCTTGATCTTGTCGGATTGAATTACAAACACATCACAATTATCGCAGTTTCATTCATTCAAACTTGGATTGCTCTCTACTGCATCATCTTATTTCGTCTGCGGTCGCAGCTTGTTATGTAACTTTTAGAGTTTTTTCTCTTCTCTGGATAAGAAACTCTTTTTTAAATTTATTCTTTAGCAGCGCGTACCTACGAGCATTTCGAGAGGTGCATTTGCTATCGGATTTTGTTTTCTCTGTTTATTCACAAATTACGCTCGTCTTATCATCGACAACAGACTTTGCCCACTGAAATAATTTTTATGTTCGTGTCATTTTTCATTTCACAAGAATTTAGGTTTGTTGGATCACAAGAATCTTTTTAAAATCTTTCTCGTTCTTCCGAAAGTTGCGAGGAGGAAAAATCAATAAAACATTTTCCCTTCGACGTCCTTGAAAATTTTTAGGGAGCAAATAGACTTTCACGACCCTTTGCTAACAATAAAATCGCTGGTTCATGCTTTCACGATTTTCATACGGCAACTTGCACAAATTCTAATTTTAAACTCGAAGAAATGATTCGTCTGCTTTTGAAATGTCATTACGACTTGCTATTAATAACTTTGGACTTTTCTTCTTGAAAATTCCCGACGACTTACACGACGAATCTTTTATCTTGTGTTACTCGCAATTGAGACAACTTTCACTTAGATCAAAATACTTTGACTAATGAACTTTGATAAATTTCACAATTGAATTATTTTTCTCAAACGTTTTGAATACTTTTCACAATGTTTCTGCGGAGCTTTTAATTCTCGAACTATTCTCGACAGCGAACTCAAGTAGACTAAAC
Source organism: Smittia aterrima (assembly GCA_033063855.1). NCBI lineage: Eukaryota > Metazoa > Arthropoda > Insecta > Diptera > Chironomidae > Smittia > Smittia aterrima. The sequence continues at coordinate 11,782,608 of CP093831.1, read as the reverse complement.
TTTTTTTTCTTTCATTTCCGATGCACAAGCATGTTCGAGCAAGAGAGAAAGAGAACAACTCGCTCTTATTTCATTCAATTTGATAAGAGCTGAAATAAATTTGTTAGTAATCGTATCATGTGAGGAGACGAAGGTTAATTGATTTATCCTTTTTCTTAAAGATATCCAAAAATAGTTTAATGAAGAGGATAAAATGAAATTTAAATGAAAAAATATTGAAAAAGTTTAACGTAACGTAGTCGTTTGAGTCAGACGTTTTCAACAAAAACTTTTAGTTTGTTCCAAGGTTCGTTGCCAAGAAATAAAAACAAAACAAAAAATTCGACGAAATTAAAAGAAAATTCAATCAGAATCAGTCGTAAATTAAAATGGATAAAGCTGAGCGTGAACAACGATTTGATGGAATATTATTCTCATTAGCAGAGCAACATCCTAAAGGAGTTTTAGATGTAACAAAGAAATATTTTAATTGAAAGCATTTTGATGATAATTCGTTTTTCATTTTTGTTAGTTGCTGCAAACAATCGCCGGTTTCTTAGCTCGAAAGACAGATTTCTTCACTGGTGGAGATGATGGCGAATGGGAGAAGGTAACAACTTAAAACAAAGCTTTTTTTACTTAAGGTTAAGTGAATCATTTTCTCGAATGTTCTCAGGTTCTGTTGAATGCATTTCGTCAAGAAGGAGCTCAAGCCATTAAAATCGCTAATCAAAAGCGCAAGGAAAGAGAAGAAACAGAAAGAAAACGTCAGGAAGCTTTGAAAAAGAAACGTCAAGAGGAAGAAGCCGCAGCTGCTGCAATTGCAGAGCAATCGGCATCGATCACTGAGCTCACAGATGAAGAAGCAACAAAGCTTCAACAGGAAATTGATGGAAAGAAGTCGAAGTGAGTTGATGAACATATAAATGTTAAAACCTTAATTGAATAACTTCTAAATTTTTAGAGGAAAAGAGTCCGAAGAAGTCTCAAAACCGTTGGGCGATGAAGCTGATGAAGAGACAGATGAAGCTGAAAAAGCAAAGCTAAAACCAAACGCTGGAAATGGCTGCGATCTTGAGAATTACAAATGGACTCAGAGTCTTCAGGAAGTTGAGGTAATTTGGCGAAATTTCTTATTTCTTGTGCAATTGTTCTAATAAGATTTTTTCCATCAGCTTCGAGTGCCATTCAAGAACATCACGAGCCTCAAGTCAAGAGATGTTGCTGTCACAATTACCAAGAAGACAATCAAAGTTGGATTGAAGAATCAACCTCCAGTCATCGATGGTGAATGGAACGCGGAAATCAAGACCGATGATTCACTGTGGACAATTGACAAAAATGCAGTTGTCATCACGTTCGAGAAAATCAATCAAATGAGTTGGTGGGACAAATTGGTAATTTCTTCGCATTTTAAATGAGAAAAATCTTTTAAAACAATTTTATTTTGTAGATCAAGACTGATCTTCCGATTTCAACTCGCAAAATCAATCCTGAACCTTCGAAACTTTCCGATTTAGACGGCGAAACTCGTTCAATGGTCGAGAAGATGATGTACGACCAAAAGCAAAAGGAATTGGGCCTTCCAACAAGCGATGATCAGAAGAAACAAGATGTACTGGCTAAATTCATGAAAGAACATCCAGAAATGGATTTCAGCAAATGCAAATTTAATTAAAGATTTTGGAATGAAACGCACTTAAATCTTCAATAAAATTAAATTTATTCACTAAACTGTCACTTGGTTTAAATTTGTTCAACTTTTGGTCTACTAGGTAGATCAAATGCTTAGATTTGGTGGCAAAGCTTTGGAGTTCGAAAGCTAAGGGGTATACTGAGTGGTCAGTACCACTCAGTTTTTAGTAAGTACCACTCAGTTTGCTCAGTTTTAGTACGGTTTTTAGTACAGTTTTAGTACCAATTCGCTTTTTAGATCTAAATACTGAAACGAAATGAACTTTTTACTGAACTGAAGAAAAAAGAAGAAATTTTATAAAAATTATTTCTGGGATTATTTCGTGTCCTTAGCATTGCAATCGACCACATCTAATCACCACTTATCATTAAGTAGCCTTGTAAGTTGTGATATCAAAGAAAAGTTCGATGATTAAGTGAAAATTCCGATACAAAAATTGAACAAGAAAAATGCCTCAAATGGAAATGATGGATAACAAAAACTTAAACAAACGCCCTTAATACCGATTAAATTAATTAGTGCTATCAGTAATCGCAGATAACGATCCATCAAATTCAACAATTACGCGTAACAAGTGATAGAAGTGTGGGCAGTTGGCTCGAAAAATATATTCCTGAACTTTACTTCAAAAGAAGTGATTCATCAGCAATTTATATTTTTCTTTTTCTCTCTCCTCGTTTGATTACAACAAAAGCAAGTGTTGGATGTGATAAAGAAATGTCAAGCTAATTGATAAAGAAAGCTGAATCAGACTGAAACTCCTCGCGGATACCTTGAAAAATTCAAGTGACCTTCAGAACTAATACAGATTTTTTTATCCAATTTAAACACATCTCCCACATTTTCATAGCCGCGCGAGAGACAGAAATGTTTCATTCATCGTTTTGTCGGATTTGATGAATTTTCGTTAACTCGCTTAGGAGTTGTTCACTTAAAGTGTATAAACGTAAATTTCAAGGCGATGCGTGAACAGAACCTTTTCCTAAGTGTTTAATAAATATTTTTAATCTCTCTCTTAATCTGCTTAGGATAATCCACAATAATTGGATAACACAATCGCAGAGCAACAATGCAAGCCATCAAATGTGTAGTTGTTGGTGATGGGTGAGTATCTCTTAGTGGACATTTCCGCGACTAACGATGATTCAGTGTAAACAAATGTGTGCGCGATTAAATGAAAACCGTCGCAAAGTCGACGTCCAACATCGCTGAATTGACCCACTTGATGACGATGAACTCGATCGGAATCTCAGTTAATTTAATTCAATTATGAATCATGTGTTAGCGTGAGAGTACAACGAGAGTGGATGCAATTGCTGATAATTGATTTTCTTTGTTCACCCCTCACAGAGCTGTTGGTAAAACATGTCTCCTCATCAGTTACACCACAAATGCTTTTCCCGGCGAGTATATTCCGACTGTTTTCGATAACTACTCGGCAAATGTTATGGTCGATGGTAAACCAATAAACTTGGGACTATGGGTAAGAATAGACAGTCTAACTTTCGAGATAATTTAAATCTTATGTCTTGATCTTTCAAGGATACTGCCGGACAAGAAGATTACGATCGGTTAAGACCTCTTTCGTATCCACAAACAGATGTCTTCTTAATATGCTTTTCACTGGTCAATCCAGCTTCGTTCGAGAATGTAAGAGCTAAATGGTATCCAGAGGTTCGTCATCATTGTCCATCGACGCCAATCATTTTGGTGGGAACCAAACTAGATTTACGAGATGATAAAAACACTATCGAGAAGTTGCGCGACAAAAAGTTACAGCCAATTACATATCCACAGGTGATTTGACGTTTTCTCTCAATCGACTTTGAACAAACTTTTGATTTAATTTCTTTCGTTTTTAGGGTCTGGCCATGGCGAAAGAGATTAGTTCAGTAAAGTATTTAGAGTGTTCCGCTTTGACGCAAAAAGGCCTCAAGACGGTGTTCGACGAAGCCATTCGCGCTGTTTTGTGCCCGATAATCATGACGAAACCGAAACGTCGCTGCACGTTGCTTTAAACTGGTCATGTGTCCTGTCGCCTCCAATACCAACCAAAATATACACAAAACATGCATAAATCGCGATTGATCGTACAAACTAAAATTGTGAAAAATCAAAAAAAAAAGAAAATCAATGAATAATCTTTGTTGTAACAACAGATGAAAGATCGCCAACTTTCAACATCATGTCCCGCTAATCCTTTCATTCTCCTTTTTGGTAAGAAGAAACTGTGCGCGCATCAATTAAAACTAATAAAGTAAATTGCTACATTTAACACAAAACAAGATGAAAAAAAAAAAGAAGGAAAAACATTTTTTACTAAAAACAAATGAAGAAAAATAGAAAATAGCGAGGATTTTCTCACCAGATCAGTAATTAACTTAAGCCGTTGATTGAGCGAGCATGTTTATGTTTTTAACAAAGTTTTAAGTGTAAATTAAATTTTCTTTCTGTTTAATCAATTTTTGTAAGTTACGCAAAGCAAAATTTTATTATTTCGTAGAAACTAAAAGTTGCGTAATGTAATTTCTTTCTTGAAATGGGCTTCTTTAATAAATTCTGAATTTAAATCCACTTATCGTTGCATCTCAAGAGCTTGACTTTCAGCTCGGTTGAGATTTCCTTTCTCTCGGTTCTTTCAATTAAGTAATCAAAGAATGACGAACCTTATCACAACCTGCTGCGATTATTAATCGGAACAAAGTTGAAAATGTAAATTTGCGAGGCACAAGAATACGCTGAAATAGAGTAATCCGCTTTCGTCAGAGAAATTATTTCTTTATTTTGTCTAAACTTTTCGGGACCTTGAAGTAGTTAGGTTTACAAACCCAGCAAACCAGTTCCGATTAAGGAAATCATCAGCAAATATTAAAACGAAAAATGTTTTCATTTAAATTTCGAGGAAAACAAAAAAAAATTGTAATGAATTGAAAAATATTAACTGAATTTTAATTAAATGTAAAAGAAAATTTCGAGTCTTTTATTGTCAATGGAAACTAATCTAAAAATAATTTTTTTTAAGTCTACGCAGTTTTCATAGCCAAGAATTGATAAAATCACAATCAAAGAATTTTTTTTGGGCACATTGGAGTCACCTCGGCATTTTGGCGAATCTCATTTCGAGCATGCACACGAGACCTGAGATTCCAACCAGGAAGAGAAAGCTCATCACGAGGATCAGGATTGTAACTTGATGGCTTCGTCTACAGATCGCTTTTGATTTCGTTGTTTTGCGAGTTGCGTCGTTGAATGTGACAACTAGAAACGGAAATTGGAAAGTTAGATGTGATCATAGTCTCGCAATACTTTAAGTTTACCAGTGAAGTTCGTGTTGGTCATTGAACTGGCAGTAGAGAGCTGATCGTTGTCTTTGGCCTTATCGTTGTTTGCGTTGGTAATGCTGATGTCATCAATCGCTAAAATGTTTCGAATGTTATCGAGCATTTGCTGACGCTTTGGGTCAATATTTGCTTCCATTATTGTTGGATTATCATATGCGTAAGCTGATTTTGTTGTATTGTTGAAGTTCTCCAAGTTTTTGACACTCAGCAGCAATGAGTTGACGCTCTGTTAATGAGACGCATTGTTGATTGAATCAATCAAAATCCTAATGTGAGCAATCAATTCTTACATAATTACTGTGATTGCTTGATGAAGATGCTGACGAGCTTTTTGTGGAATTCGATCCTCGTTTCGGCGCTTTGTGAACAAAGTACATCCGATCACGACCAGCTCTCGGGGCATAATTTCGAATTGATGAGCCGTAAATTCCTTCCGACTCACTTTCTCCACTGGTCTCAGACACTTCGCCGTTGCGTCGAGCAGTTTTGAATTCTGTCAAGCGGCTTGAGCCTTTGCTTGATGAGCTCGACGAACTCAGAGCCACACGAGGAATGTACATCGAATATTCGTTAGATGCTTGATCCATTCTGTAATCAGAAGATAATTACTGCAATCACTCACTCGAGACAACTTCAAAGACGTTAAATAATCGACGTTTAAGAAATGTTTTATGCCGCGACTATCTCGATGATCCAACTTCAACATGAAAACATTATTTTTGTCCATTGAAAGTGAAAATCAAAAACCTGACCTTTGCCAATAAATACTTCGACCGTTGCTTTGAGCTTTGATTTAGGTCAATGGTTCAGAGATACAAACTCTCAATCACTTTGAAAATAAAAAGTTATTTTAATAAATCTCCAATTGCTTAGAAGACGATTTGCTACGCATCGAAGTTTCATTTGTAATCGAGAAGATCTTCTCGTCGCATCAGAAAAAAGCTTCAATAAGATCATGGCATTCAACTCTTTATCGACCTTTCGATGCGAAAAATGGAGAAGACATGTCATGATCGTCGTTGAATGATGATGCTGGTTTCAGCGCGACTAATGGCAATGCAGGTCTGCAACTCGCCACAATCTCGCTTTGGTGTGTAAACAGCGATGATCGCGCTCAATGTGACCGCAATGGAAAAGTTAAAGCGGCCGCGATTATTATTATACGCTATAATTACCGTCGCTTAATCGAGCAAATAAATCGTTACCGGACCTTTGGAAAGCGCGAGGGCAATAATTGAAAATTTATATCGCAACTGATTTCTTCTGAAGGAATAACAATAATTTTTGCTCAGAATTTCATCAGAAATTTCCATTTTGGTTGGTAAATGTCTCGACTTGGTAACGACAACAATACGAAAGAAAAATTATGCATGCGCTAAGATGTGGGTCAGGTCATAAACATTATTTTCCGCTTTTTTTTTTGAAGCTAATGCATTAATTGAGTTTATTGCAGAGTGCGAATGGTTTTAAAATAAAGTTCAGACTTTGTTAGATTCTTTGTCGTCCTACCCAGAAGTTGTTAAGTTTTATTTGCGCAAGGCGGTAGACTTATTCTCAAACTTCGAGGAATTTGCACAAGACATCGGACAAAGCAAAATATCTTTCAACAAACTCCCACACTCATGGCGAAACTTTTTAGCGAACAATTAACATGAAAGCTAAAGGTAAACTAATTGAAAGCAATGCGTGCACAAATTGCATAACAAATCGTGAGAGGGAATTCCCTCACGTGGATTCATCGGGTCGCGATCAAACTCCAAGCTCAATATGTAAATTAAAACGAGATCAACGAGAAGTAGGTGAGCTTTGCCGGCTTGTATAACACTTTCTCGATCCTCCTAATCGGTCGTTTGCTTTGTGACACACAGAGAGTGCACAACAATGAAAACTCTTTTATTGCATAATTGCGGACTTCGATGGGAAAAAGCACGCAAACATGCAAATAAAGTCGAAGTTAATTGTTGTCATAACAAGACGCGCCAACTTTTTTAATGTTTACCTTTAAAGATTCAGTCTCACCTTGAGGTGTCCCGTGAAACTTTAATCGAAGGTCTCAAGATACAAACTGAATTATCATTTAATAACTTGTGATAAAGAATCTTTAAAAAAAACGTTCTTCTCTCAAGCGGAGGCTTACGAGAATTGTATTTATGATCAGAAGTCATCTCTTGCATAAGCCTTCAATTGATGGCACGATATTGCGACTTTTGCCCATCCAACTTCATTTCTGAAGCGATAAATTGATTAACTCGACGCTCGTTTACTATTTTTACACTCGACGAGAGTTATCATTAATTTCAACTTGAGATTTCAACCTTGAAAGAGCTTTTGACGATGGAAACCGAGATATTTCTTATTTTGCAAAACGAAACGAATCTGCTCGTGATCTAAGAGTCTTAGTGAAAAGTTATATAACATGAAAGGACTCGATTGCAAGTGCTCGTTCTCATTGAACAATGGATTATGTAAGAAGCTTTCCAGTTCATCGACTTATTAAGAAAATTATGGTGATCTTGATTCCAATTAAACTTCTCAGACGACATTTTCGGGTTTTACTTCGCAAGTGAAATTAATATTCATCACGAGTCATACTCGACCCTCCGAAAACGGTAAAGTGAACTCGAAAACGTGAAACATCTGAAGAATCGTCAACAAGCACAATGAACTTGATCAAAATATCATGAACGCTCTTGAACGCTTTCAACGACGAGTCGTGGACACTCCTTTCGAATTGAGTGAAGTGAAATTCCTTTTGCTAATATCAAATTGCTTTACAGACACTTTGTCAATCTTGAAGTACACGCACGTTTCCTAATTCGCTGATTGTGACAGTTGGAGTTCAACATTTTTTTGCTCACGCAATTTGTGTGAAAACTTAAAATTGCAGACTCGAAAAAGTTTGATCTAAATTTTATAGGAAATTCCACGTAAATTACTCTGCTGCAACCTTACGATGTGAACGTACCGATCAAAGCGAGTAGCGATCACCAAGACCTATTTCTACGCTCTCAAGACGCGAATGCATGTTGACTCGACTCTTTGAGACATGCAAAGCAGTTTAACATAAATTTCACTTTCGTTCATTCATTCGCTCGCTTAAGACATTTATCTCGATCGTTGATTTCATTGAGTTTCAATCGCATGACGGTTTGGGACCTGAAACTCGTTCATTCTTCAGATTTAATTTCTTTCTCTCTCTCGTCTCGGGGCTGTTGAGCAAAAATTGCACGCACCTTATAAGTAACCAAATCAATTGTTGCCGAGCTTTCGTTTGATCACGAAATCGTCTTGAGCGGCTTACTGCCGAAAAAACGCTTTAGTTCAACTTGTTAGTTCTGTTAACTTTTAATTTAATCGATTGTTCACAGTCTTTTATGTTTTAACAATTTTTATTGTCGTGCGAAATTCGCGAATTCTTTTTTCTTTCAACTTTCAGACACACTCCTGCTCGAGGCTATGCCACAACATAAACTGAATCGTGAAAAAAAAAGCCGGCAAATTATGAGTCCGCGCAGCATTTCCAGCCGAAAGAAACTTACTGCGAGTGAAGAGAAGTTGATTTCCAGTCGCTGAGTGCAGGAGAGAGACTTTAACTCGATTGCATTTTTTTATGTTGAGATCGCGACGAAGAGCAAACCAAAATATCAATAAAATAAAATTAATTGGTCGGATATCACTCTCAAGTATCAAGTCACATTAATTCAGAAATTCAAATGCGTGCATCGTAAAACAAATGTAGGTCGTTATGAGTTACCTCATTACGAAGGGAACTCCTTCTTATAAACAAATCATTGTCGATCCTCACCGGATTCGGAACGAAAGTCACTAAACGATAAACTTAATTTTTATTATGCAAATCAAATATCACGTCCATAAAAAGTGGGCAAAGTTTGTGCCGGTTTGTGTAACGCTTTCTCAGTCTTCCGAATTGTTTAAAGCGAAACGCAAATACGAGGACATTAAAATGGAAGCTGAGCTAAAGATTGTATAACTGGCAATAGATAAAGCGTGCGAGGCTTCGCTAGTCGAGAATTTAATTGAGTTATCGACATCAGAACATTGAGAATTCGACTGCAATTGTTGAACAATGCTCGTATACTTGGATGCACGCCTTGAAAGCAGCTCGAAGCTTCCGTTGAACTCCGCTCATCGCAATAGAAGGAAACAAGCTCGAGTTGATACGATTTTCATGAAATCATAATTGTGGCATCATCAAAATGTTTGTTGTCAGACGTTATGTTAATTGGATGACTTGAACCGCAAAAGCTTCGACTTAATTCCAGTTAATGATTTATTTTTAGCTTGCTTCGTACTCGGTAGCTCGTCGATCGAATCTGGTATTTCAACCTTGAAGGCAGTTCAAACCAAACCACATTTCTCTTGAAAACAGAATCTCTGACCCAGCTAAGAGTTTTGTTTTTGTATCTACTTTATGGAAAAAGGTGGAGAGAGAGAGCGAGAGAGAGAAGAATGCAAATCAGCGAAACATTACGATTTATAGGATTCAGGTGGCAAGTAGTTGAATAAATTATTTTTATGCTGAGTAACGCGATCTCATCAGAGCTTAATAAGAGTTTCATAAAATGGGCACAAATGATGAAATTTTTTGTGCAGTCAAAGGGCCGTCTCGCAATTTTAGCGTTTGCAAGTTTCTCGGAATCTTTGAAATGCAGTGAATGGAAAGAAAAAATCTTGAAATAAATGATAACAAAGTGTCGGGTCATTAACACTCTTCATGAAAGCGTGTCGTCATCCTTCATTTACTTGCAATCATTCGTTTGCGTGACCGTGCCGCCTGTTTAAGAAATTTTGAAGCTCTCGCTTTCATTTCTCAGATGGATCGCTAGTCAATTGAGCGTTACCTGAAGATGACAGATGAAGCTATTTCTTAGACTTATGCTCGTGCAGGATTTCATTACGACGTGCTGAAAGTTTAATTAAGCAGATCATCTACGTTCGAAAAACAAGACTTAAAGAAATTCAATTTCCAATAATGCAAGTCGACTTGTTTACGACTCCTCAGACATAATGAACTCTTGTGTTACTTTATGTAGCTTTTGAAGGTCGACGGCGAGTTTTCGTGTTTTGAATTAGGAGAACACAAACATTCCATTATCAAGTATTGAAGTGTCAATGCGTCACCTGTCGTTGACCGCCAAGACGAGCACAAAACTGTTTGTGACGACGAGCACGCGTCTCTGATTGTGCAACAAATGTATTTCTTCAGACAAATAATTTTCCTCAACGAATTCGATTGTCACGAAATGATTTGTTAAAGATTTCAAACAGACAAAGAGACTTACAATTTCATTTAACCAGGGAAGCAGTGGCACGCGGATTTCCTCATGAAGATAAATTGCTGAGTTCGTGGGATTTTTGACAAGTAATCAAAACTAGATCAAGGAATTTAAATTGTTAAATTAAAGTTTTATTCAAATTTTCATGGAAACAGCAAATAAATTTCTATCTCGGCATTTTCTGATTTCGCATGTCAAGTGCTAAAAGCATGAATGAGATTAGAATCAAGAAGAGAAAAGTCATCACGAGGATCAGGATTGTAATCTGTCGACTTCTTCGACAAAATGCTTTGGATTTGTTCAGTCTTCGGTCGTTAAGGGAAACAACTGTAAATGAAAAAAGAACTTTATGCTAAGCTATTAAATTAATTATTTAGAACGAACCGGTAAAGTTTGTGTTTGTTCTGGAACTCGTAATTGAAATCGCGTCAGCTTCCTTCTCTTGCGTGATACTCGCTGATGACATCAACTTGTCGTTATTGGCAGCGATGTTTCTGATATTTTCCAACATTTTCGAGCGATATTCGTAGATTGGATAATTGTGAGTATCATAGTTGACTACATAGTTGTCGTAGAAATTGGGTTTCAAAATAATGTTTGGATTGTCGTCTGCAATGTGGCGATCAGATGATGAAGACTTTGATTGAGCCAGCTCAACTGACTTATTGAAGTTCTCCAAGTTTTTGACACTCAGCAGCAATGAGTTGACGCTCTGTTAATGAGACACATTGTTGATTGAATCAATCAAAATCCTAATGTGAGCAATCAATTCTTACATAATTACTGTGATTGCTTGATGAAGATGCTGACGAGCTTTTTGTGGAATTCGATCCTCGTTTCGGCGCTTTGTGAACAAAGTACATCCGATCACGACCAGCTCTCGGGGCATAATTTCGAATTGATGAGCCGTAAATTCCTTCCGACTCACTTTCTCCACTGGTCTCAGACACTTCGCCGTTGCGTCGAGCAGTTTTGAATTCTGTCAAGCGGCTTGAGCCTTTGCTTGATGAGCTCGACGAACTCAGAGCCACACGAGGAATGTACATCGAATATTCGTTAGATGCTTGATCCATTCTGTAATCAGAAGATAATCACTGCAATCACTCACTCGAGACAACTTCAAAGACGTTAAATAATCGACGTTTAAGAAATGTTTTATGCCGCGACTATCTCGATGATCCAACTTCAACATGAAAACATTATTTTTGTCCATTGAAAGTGAAAATCAAAAACCTGACCTTTGCCAACAGTTTATTAAAAATATTCGCCGATGGCATTTTCAAAGATCAAACGGGTGCAAAAATCAATTTAGCTTTAACTCTTCACCAGTATGAACAAAAATTCGTCAAATTGATTCAAATGATTTTCCTGTTTCGTCATCGCCTTAAAAAACAAAAAATTCGCGACTTCTTTCTTCTTCCATGTGAAAAAATAAAACTTTCTCCAATCGATTAATTCGAGACATCAGATGTCGTTTACTGTTAAGGCTTAAACTGTGATGCTGCACAACAAAAAACGCCATTGCATAACAATTAAATTTATTCACATACAATGCCAGCAGCAGCAAGCAGACTGACTTGGTAGTAGAAAACAATTAGTGGGAAAATCGTCTGTACATAAAAGTGTGTCAATTGCTGCAAACTGAATGTTCAGTTGGATTTGTAAAAGTTCATTGAAAATGTTAGTTTATGACTTAAACATTGCGAAGTCATCGGACGTTGAATTGAATGTCCAAAACTCTGAACAATGAGATCACGAAATGCATCGAAATGCAAACAGATCTTGAAGTAACAACCTTGTCCACTTAACACTTGGGAAAATCCAAGCGAGATGACTCCAGACGAACCACAGGTGGACCTTGAATTCTCAATTAACTTCATGTAAAATTTCACACTTTTACTCGTTTTGAAATTTGCTTGATAATTAATATCTCGTCCCACTCGATCAACTGTGATATTTATCAGAGCGCTTTGCGAAATCCAACGTTAGCCGCTAACTGTAACGGTTGTGATTTTAAATGCAAATATCAAGAATGAAGAAATGGATTTTTCAAAACTCGTTCGCTAAAAAAACTCTAAATTTAATCTCACGATAAAAGCTCGAGAAGCTTGCGATCTTCAACACACTCTATCACTTCATTCAAATCACCGATTTCATGACCAAAATTTGTCATTGAATCTCATCTTTTGAGTGATTATTAAGCATCGATAAATATTCAAATGTTAAACAATTTTGTTGCTAAATATTTTTTCAATTTTGCCATGGCCCGCCAGTCAGTTCTTTCATTTCACAATTACCTCATTGTTTGCTAATATTTCTGTGCGGAGAAGAATGAACGAATCGACGGACTTTTCAGTAAAATGATTCAATCAACCGTGACGCTAATAAAAAGAATCGTTGTTCTTGTTTCCCTTCGTGTCAATTCAACTTCAGCTTGATTTTTCTCGGTTACTTTCAGAAAAATTGCATTAATGTGACGCTCAAAATTAAAACGAGTTCGAGCTCAATTTCTGAAGGAAAAAATGCAGCAACTTCAAAAAATCTGTTTCAAGACTTTCTTACACACCTTTATCGAGCATTAAAATCTTTCTTGATCGTGAATATTTTTCCTTTTCTCATTCACCGCGCCAGTTATGCAACGATAATAATAATAATTAAGCCCTTTGTTAACAACGAAAACGAAACTATTTCAGATAACTTTTGACATGTGTCGTTCATTATTTATCGATTAAAGTCAAAACCTCTTGATTTCCAAATGGAACTTAATGTTTGCAATTGATCACTCAATTAACGTTTATTAGCTTTCTTTCACTTCGTCTCAAGTTTTAAACTCGCGTCTACTATATATCGACACACTCCTGCTCAGAGGCTGTGTTGGACTTCAACTGAACAATATTCGAGCTCAGCCGGCGAAAACAAAAAAAAAATATTTTTTTTTGCTTCCAATGGATTTGTTGAGAGACAGAAATGTTGGCTTCCAGTTCACTATGCCGCAGTCGTCTCGCTCTCTTTATTGCTTGAGGGCAAAAAGAAAACATCGACTCGATGAAGTTTGCATTATATAATCACTTCAACTCTAAGTCAAGTGCAGACGTGATCAGGTTTTGAAGCGAAGCTCGATGAAAGAAGGTAATAACAATAATTCACATGAACTGTGATGAGCCCGACGTGAAGATTAATTTCGTAATTGGTGAACTCTCATGTCGTCTCTCATTGCAAAAGTGACGATGTGCTTCGTGCGATGTGATGAGGCAAGGCACGGTATGAGAAATGAGCTCGATATGGGTGGCAGGTAATGATCCCCGAAAGTGTTTAGTCGAATTTTTGACAGCTCATGAAATCGAGCTTGATTGATTTTGCTCACTAATGACGAGAAGCGATGACGAGTGCTTTTCAGTCAAGGTCGTTCATGGATTCAATCGCTAAAAATAAAACATCAAAAACACTTGTTATGGTAAAAATAAGCTTCAGTTCTCGAAGAAGTAAAAAATATCTCGATTGCCTAAAGAGTTTGTTCCGTGCCCAAGCAATTAAAGTCTTTGCTTTCATCAACTTATTACTAACATTTAACGTTTACTGAGCATGACCTAATTTTTGGCCTTTAAGCAACATATGTGAATTGATCAGTGACCAAAATAAAAGTCAAACATTGAGCAAAGCTTTATCATTTCTTGTTATCTACTTTTACTAGCTGGGATAACCTTAAAAAAATTGAAACACATCAAAATGTTGTAGGAAAATCTAGAAATTAATCAACAATTGGAAAATTCTTGTTCAACATTTTATTTAATTGATTCTGATTTTAATTCAATTTAATTTTCCTCAGCTAGAAATCCGTAGACTCTCAAAACAACTTGAGTCACACTATCAGAGATCCCTTGCAGTTTAACTCTGACCCACGGAAGAGGTCCAGAGATATTACCATCGGTGGTGGATTGGTTCGGTTGAGCCTAAAATAAATCGTTTACATGAAATCTGAATTTCATTTGTGACTAAGAGAAACTTACTCCGTAAATGTAAACTTCGTAGTACGAAAACGATAAAACTGATCCGTCTGTGATATACTTAACCGTGACATCGAAGGTAGAGCTTTCGTTGAAGAATGGCGACATCTGAATGTCCGTGTGAAGGAATCTATCTCCTGTCAATTGAAATTAAGTTTAACAAAAAAAAAAAAAGAAAGAAAATCTTTCAATTCCTACCATCGGCTCTTGCTCCTGACCACAAAAGAAGACGAGGTTCGTAAGTAAATTTAGTGACGTTCTGAGCAAAAGCAATCGAGCAGATCAAAGAGATCAATAAAATTTTAGCCGCAATCATTTTGATAGAACAATGAATGTTGTCTCTTTGAATCACTGAAGCGAACTGGAAGTTCTTAAATACCTTTCAGTTTGTTTTGAACCGTTTGATAAGATTTATTCGTCATATCAATGTTCAAGTGCTTTGATATGAACTTAATCGCTATTACGTAGAAGTTCGTCATGACACATGCTCGCTGAAAATAAATTTGTGATTTATTGCGATAGATAAAAGAAAACGTGTGAGATCGACATAAAGTTTAATTTATTGAATAAAGAACAAAAGAGCGTTCGGCGTGTCGAATAGAAACTTTAACTAAATTGAACTATTTGTCTTCATCTTCAATCGATTTTTGTGATGTGTACAAAACTCTAAAGACGAGAAATATATTTACACGAAGGGATTTCTTATCAAAAGTGATCGGGAAATGTTTCAGTTTTTAAGCTAAATTTCTGCTCGGGAGAGTTTGAGCTGTTGATATGAAAGTTTAACAAAAGCTCTTTGAGATCATAACAAGTAGTGATAGACTAAGAAGATTAAAACTGATATTAAATCTATTCGCTTTTCCGCAAATCTCAATTTGACTCTCGTTTAGATGTTTGTTGAAGCAATCCTTGAGATGACGTCGACTGAGAGGAGGATATTGATTCGATTTGAAGCATTGAAGTGATGTTGCGTTATAATTATGTTGAACTGGTTGATTTGGTAGAGGACCGAATGGCACTGGGTGTTGAATACTGCAAAGAGTGGATGCCACGACCAGAATCAAGTTACTATAAGGAATCTGAGTGACCACGAAAGGTCGGAGGCAGTCATTGGTCATCTGCCTATCGAACGGCGAATCCTTTTCCTTTTCCTTTGGACGATTGAGAGTGTAGAGCGAGAAAATTTTGTCGCATCGCTCGGGGCGAGTTCGATTGATGAGAACTCGCTTGTCAAATTCTTGCTCTTTATTTTTTGTTCCTGGTGAATCGTAACGCTCGGTCGTGTCTGAGTTGTAATCGTTTTCGTATGAATCTGAAGAGATCAAGAATGTTTAGTGAACTCTTTTGAATTAATTCTTTTGAACTTACTGTCACTGTTATACGAATAGGATCCATACGATTGACTGCTTTCGACTAAGCCGCTAAGGAACAACCACACGACGTATCTTGAAACAATCTTCAAAAGTTCCCAAATGTGTTTGAAAGGCTGAAAATATAAAAGTTTAAAACAATTCTCGGATATATTTCAAACTCTTCTCTACCGTCAAAAGTTTGCTGGCGTAGCTCAACGAATCCTTTCCAACAAAGCAAACTGCTTGATAATCGTAGATCGTAATGTTCTTGTAAACCTTTTCACTGTACAAATGATTCATTAGGAGGCTGCGAACCTCTCCAAAGAATTTTCCTGTATCTGAGAGCTCCGGAGAAATGACGACGTAACCATTCTCATCTAACACGAAGCATTCGAAATCATCTGAAGCGCAGTTTAAACAAGAAGCGTCAGCACAGTTGCTCGTCGTGTTACGGAATGAAGCAAACATCGCTGAGTGTCTGAACTGGAAGCCAACGACAGCAGCTGATGCATTTTTGTTTGCTTCTTTATGAAAGACAGCGTGAGATCCCGTGACGAGTGTGTCGTTCCTGTTAGCCACGTCGAAAGGAACCGAGTAAACAAAGCTTTCAGGATCGACGAAATGTTGCTCGACTGCTCGCTTATACCAAAGTTCATCGATTGCTCTCTTGTTGGTCTCACTGAATTCATTTCTGTTAAAGATTTAAAGATGAATCTTCAAGTTCAAATGAATTAAAGTTCGCTTACTCTGGTTTGATTTCCTCATGCATCGAGGAATCATCTTCGGATTTCCATCTCAACAATCCACTGTGCGTAGCAACAAACGAGACTGTGACACCAAATCTCAACTTCCTTTCATTCCTAAAATCACAGAAAACATTAATTTAGCAAAACTGCAAAAACAAAAATTTCACTAAAATCAATTTCGTTGAGGATGAACCGGCTGCCGGCTTCAAGAGCTAAGGCATTTACCTTGGCATTTTATCAATCAAGAGAGCTAAGGGCTTATTTCTAATAGAGTGTAAGAAATTCACGAATAAAAAATATTTAAAACAATGAACAAGTGCGCTAGATTAACGAAAAGTTGATTAGCAGTTTCTTCCTGGAAGCTTTCAACACGCTCGGAGCTTTTGTGCAAGGAATAAGCTAAATACACTAAATTCTTAGATTACTTGCCCTTCTTTATCACTAGTCACATTAGTCGAGAACCATTCAGTTATTTTAGCATCGTATACTAATGACTGCACTAAATTTCTATCGCAATAATAAGAATCCTTATCCGATAGAAGTTTTCCTGACGTGTTATTAGCTGAAAGAAAAATGATTTTCTTTATCAGATATTTGAAAGACTATGTGACTCACTATAGATGTTCAAATGTTCTGGAGGAGGCGGACTTCTATTCAATGGCCATCTCCATCCCGGTTGTCTCATTCGCTCTAAGAAGTAAAGCAGTTCAGCTTCAGGCGATGAGAATGTGCCATTGCTATGTTTGCAATACAACCTGAAAGATGATGAAGAGTTAGAAAATAAATTACAAAACGAAAGTTAACTGATCTTACCAATCGGGATGGATCTTCCAGTTTAAGCCACTGAAGAAGTTCAGCACATTTGTTCCCTTCGCATTTACGCGATGGATTTCATCTTCGGTTCTTGTTTGCAATCGATATTGCCCATAGAGCTCCGGGTATGTGACCACCAAAGTGAATGGCGTGTCTTTAATCCCAGTCCAGGCAAAATGCCGACGCATAACTGACGCACGACGCTATGATAAGCAAAACAAATTAATCCGATTGCTTGACTTAAATATTTTTCATGCTCTTACCATTCGATCGAAATGATATTTCTGGTTTATGACTTTACTTCCCGTGGTTTGATTAATGATGTCCTGTCTCAACTAAAACCGAAATTAATTATTTCACTTGCATCACAATAGAAATTACGAAACTCACTTTAACGAGAATATCATTGAATTCACGGATGTTTCCATTTTCTTCCTCCATCAACTCAACCTCGATCATATCGACGGCATTGTAAGCTGGCTTCAAAATGTCTTTATAGAACTGAAAGGAAACTGTGTCAAATTTCATCGAAATTTTTAAGATCTTGCTCAACTCACGACTGGACGAAAGTCTGGATGAATTAAAATGTAACCATTGTTGTCAACAATGAATGCGTACCCGCCGACACCAAGCTACAAGTTAAATGGATAATTATTCAAATGATTTCATTGAAGTTGAGCTGACAAGTTACCAAGAAAGGTTGCATAAGTTTCTTGATGTCATTAACGGGCACGTCAGCTCCAGCCACTCCAAGCAAATACGCAATGCGTGTCTTGATAGGAAGAGAAGAAATCAAAATAATTATTTTCTATTTTGAATAAGATGGCAAAACGATCCGCTTCATCTAAATGTGATTCGTCCATCCTAAAGTGTCTAAATGAGTTGGTTTCTCTAAGCTAATCTAAGCTCTATGCTAAAATCTATTTAGTTGAACTCTTTTTTATATCAAATTCGATTGTTGAGCTAGCCTACAGACTCGTATCATTTAAAGTTAGTTCGACTTCTTCAAAAGTTAAGTTCACACTCGTGATCTCGCTATCATTAAAATATTTCAAAATACATTTCTTCTTTCTCTTTTTCTCTCTAGCAGATGACAACCTCGCTAAATATTTCTTTACGATTCTAATGAAAAAACTCTCTGCTCGTCTACGAAGTTCTCAATAATATTTCATTTCGTCTTTCACGATACCTCATGAGTGAGCGTGATCCACGTCGCTTCATTTATCAAAATTTGTTCTGTGATGTTCTATAAAATTATTTACAGTTGAGAGTTAAGTTTCTTATCCAGTTTTCTTAGATATTATTTCCTTATTGTATAAGTCATAAATTTTGGAATTTTAAAGTTGTTTTTAAACGTCGGACACTCACCGCATTCTCACGTTTATCATAAACCGGAATAGAAACTGTCGTCATGAAATTGAACTTCTTTGTTCGATCGTTATCGTCATCCTCAATGAAATCGTAGCCGAGATTTGATGGATCCTCGGGGAGATTATTAAAGTTTCTGTTCTTTCGGTAAACTACGAATCGTTCTCTTTGCTTTGCTCTCTCACGACATTCCCATTCGTAGTCAGTCAGTTGTGGATCCTTCGATTACAAAATTATTGATTTCAATTAAATTTTCAAGATGATTCTACTCACGACAACATCAGCGTAAAGCTGAGACCAAACGACTGGATGATGAGTCTTATTCAACACAAGTGGTCGTGCCATTACTGGAATGTATTGAATAACTTCTTCACGAACTTCCGCGAAAGTTGAGAGATGAACGTAATAGCCTTGATTGTCGCAAGCTATCTTCTTAATATCCGTGATGTCTGCAACTTCTCGTCCGATCAAATACGAAAAGATTCGCACGGGAATATAAGGTTTCTCATTCCAGTTCCACATTTCAAAGACTTCATCGATTGGATACGGCAAACCGTCCGAGACGAGCATGATCGCTTGATTGCAACATGCTCCTCTCCTTTCAGTTCGATAATCTTGCAAGATCTCGAAAGCTTTGTTAAAAGCTGCAGTAAAGTTCGCTAATTCAGCAGTTTCAATGCTATGAAGGGCTTGTTTAAGTTCTCGAATGTTCGCCATGTTGGCTTGCACAAGTTGCTCGCTAAAGCATTCAACAACATATTTAATCTCATCCGAAAACGTAAAAATGTTAACAAAATCATTTGAAGTTAAAGTATCAAGAATACTTTCAACAACATGTCTTGCAACATCCCTTCGCTGTCCGGTCATTGAGCCCGAATTATCGATTAGGATTATGACGTCTTTTGGACTGTTTGCCGCTTGGATGTACCAAGATCTCAATCTACAATCGTACAAATCGACTGGATCCATTTTCCACTTTGTCGCTGGAAATTGTCGGAGGAAGCCAGACGAACTGCAAAAGTATTGCCAGAAGAGTGAAGGATCGCGTTTGTAGTTGCTATCGAAGATATCATCGAGCACTTCTGACCACTTGATGGCCTTGATCACTTCTTTCGCACGATCGTAGACATTCGCGGGAACATGAACTGAACTCAGAGAAAGGTTCACGTAGTCACCAAACTTTTCGCTTTCTGTTAAATAAATCACAGGCTTTGGCATGTCAGCTTTGTCACTTGATTCATCGCTGTCCATGAAGTTTGGTGGCTCAGTGGGCGGTATCTCACTTGGCTCTACCATCTCCTTTGAATTATAATACGTAAAGTTCTTCTCAACAATATCCTCAGACGCAGCAGCGATTGCTCCGATTTCTTGAGCAGTGTCGACGACTCGTCGTATTGCGCTTATCCTCGTTTCCATCATGTACTTGATTTCTTTTGCTATATCTTCGGCAATCTTCGATCCCGAACGAGAGACAATCTGAGATTGCTTAAAGCTCTCCACAACTTCCTTTCTTCTCGTTATGTATTCGCCTGGAAAAATTATTGATTGAAAATCTTTGTGAAGTGAAAAAAATTGTATTTGACAAACCAAAATTCCAAAGCTCGAAGCCAAACTTGTGAGCCCATTGTTTCGCACTGAAAGATGAAGTTTTGAATGAAAGAAATCAATTGAAATGAGCTCTGCAGAGTCTTACGTGGACAATTTGATAACTTTTGAGTCATCAGCACCAATGAATTCTGATTGACTGAGATAAAGAAGAATCAAGAGAAATCCCTTAACTTTACACATTTTCTCTAATTATTCTATGTTATTGAGCTAATCCGAACGTTTGAAAACGCATAACTAAGCGAAATACGCGAAAATTTTCACGAGAGACCAAGCTTTCTGCTGGTTGTAAAATTTAGAACAAAATATGGAAAAATTTGTGAAAAATCGATAAAATCTATAAGTTTCGAACAGGAATCATGACATGCCCAAAGCTCCGCCGGTTGAAAGCGCAAGTCACGTTAGTTCTAAAACATGAGTTCGTCCATGTGCTCATCTCCACGTGAAACGCAACAGTTGACTCCAGCTGATGGCTTTGCTCCGCCTTTCCCTGTTGGACTTCCACGTGAGTTTCGCCGCACATGTGGTTGATTTAAAAGAAATCAATAAAATCATGAATGAAAGCAAGAGTAATCAAATATTGATTCAGGTTAATAAAGAAAGAAGTAAAAATTGGAATTTAATTGATTTCTTTGAATTAAAGTC
Source organism: Smittia aterrima (assembly GCA_033063855.1). Classification (NCBI taxonomy): domain Eukaryota; kingdom Metazoa; phylum Arthropoda; class Insecta; order Diptera; family Chironomidae; genus Smittia; species Smittia aterrima. The sequence continues at coordinate 11,761,762 of CP093831.1, read as the reverse complement.
AAACAAAAAATAAAGCTTTTTACTTTTCTTATTAAAAATTATTTATTTTACTCATATTTCTAAATAAGTTTATTTCTAAATAAAAACATTTATTTCCATTGTCTAGCCAAACTCATTATGCAATGAATTATCAACCAAGGGATCAGCTGCTATTCCCCATACGATATCATGCGCATGCTCATGATTGAGTTTGAAATTTAGCAAAATATTAAGCAGCTGTTGTCGTCGAAGTCTTTCTGCGCATGACAAATTTCAATGTTGAAAAGTTTTCCGAATCCTTTTCCGCTGGTCGTCAATAGAAATTAGTTTTCGCTTTGAAATATTTTTGTTTTGTGGTAAAAACATTTTTAAACTCGGAAAGAAAGTTGATTGAAACAGTTTTGTCGTGAAGTTTGCTGAGAAATCATTGAATTTACCGAAATATTGCGAAGTCAAAGAGAGAAAACGCAATAAGGAAGAAAAATCGATAATTTCGCCAACGATGAATCACCAAGTGAGCTTCCCGACCACTCCAGACATTTTCCTTCTTTCATAAAACACTTCTTCCTTTCAGTAAACGATGCGTGGTCATAACAATAACATCTCAGGCACATCAAAGGTGTCAGCAGTCAATCAGCAGAATAACAACAACAATAACGAGGGCACCATCTTGTTGCCAAAGTCAGCAAAGGATGTAAATTCCGCTCAAGACACGATCTACTTGTGCAACTTTCGTGTCTCGGTGGATGGTGAATGGCTCTGCCTAAAAGAGCTACAAGACGGAATGCAAAATCAAGCAAACGAAGGTGCTCTGAACGATGATCCTAAGAGTAATCGCGTCGCGAATAATAAGTGCAACGAGAAGATTGTCGAGCGCGACTGGGTCAATTACTATTGTAGGTGCTTTTATTCTCTTTGTGCCATTTAGTTTGCACACCTCCAATTTGACATTTAAACACATGATGACCTCTCACGCCACATTTTATAATTTTGTTGCGCGCCCGCATGAAACCTTTCGCTGTTTTATGTTCAGGGTGCGAATGGCAATTGACACAAACACACAAAGCTTAACGTTGTTTAATGTTTTTATTTCCTTCGCCATTTGTTGTTTGCGGATCTGTCACTTCTTTGATTGAATCTTGTTGAATGAATTCGCTGGAGATGTCTTAAGTGAAGATTTCTTTTCTCGTCTCGCTTCATCTGAGCTTTCGGAAATTGCAAATTTCGTTTTGCTAACTTTTGGTATCTTGCTCGAGGAATTACTTTGATGAAGCACGATCTCGTCTTCTGTGTCGGTTGCTTCTCCCAATAAAGGCAAATCAATCTTGTCCTTGCTTCGCGGTTTCTTATTCTTGCCAAACCATCGCGACTTCTTTGGCTTCTCATTTTCAAAAACAATTCCTCTCGAGTTGCTCTTGCTGTATTGGTAATACTCATCCCTTTCTGGATTGTGAGTGTTGGTCGTGAAAAGTTCCTTAACTTTTTGTTTGAAACTTTTTTTGTGTGGATAGTCTGAACGTTGATTCTTACACATTTTCACGCAGAAGCAGATGATGAGAAGCAGCGCTAAAAGCACAAGAGCGACGATGATTCCAACGGAAATCCATAAATTGATATCAGCATCGTCATAATCTTCATCAAAGCTTTCATAATCCTCACGAATTGAGTTTATCCTTTCGCGACGTGACGAAGACTTCTTTTTTGATCCTTTGTAGTTTCCATCTCCAGGATCCTTCACAGTTTCTAAAATCCTTAAGACAGCTCCAAACGTTGGATACAAACTTTCGTCGTCCAGAAATGGCAAGACGCTCTCCATTATCCATTTCTTAAACTTCCTATTGAACACGTTTGGACTGAGACCTTGATAGCTGTAGCATTGCGAGACGACCACGAAATATCGAAGAAGGATGAAAGAAGATTCTTTCGCGTTGACATTAAAAATTCGTTTTCGCTTAAATGGCAACCAAATGGTCAACAGTTCATCGCTCTCTGTTTCAATCTTTGGCAACGGCACCAACATGTCTTCATCATTATCATTGTCGTTTTGATTCATTGCCAAGTAACCGCACGCTTTCATTGTCTCATTCTCTCCCGACTGCTTCTTCAAGTCTAACGGTTCAATTGTGAACGAATATTTTGAGAAATCAGCGATTGGATCACTCCATCCATTCCCGTTTGTATCTAAAAGCTCCTTACATCTCTCGTAAAGATTTAAAACGTTTTGAGCGACTGAGAATGTCACATTACCCGAATAGAATGAGAACTTTGTGATTGGAAGTATTTGATGCTTGAGATAACTGAAAGATTATTAATGAATCTAACTTCGATGTCTTTGAATTGTCTTCTCACCTCCCAAGCAAATCGTAAAAGCATTGTTGCAAGAGTTGACGAATATTGCTTTCACTCATCTTCTCGATAATCTCGTTGATCGCATAAAAGTAACGGATGATTGCTGTCAACTTTTCGTCGTTGAGCATGCTTGCTTCGCCTTCGTTTGGCAAAAGATTTTGAAACTTTAAACGTGTCGATAGCAAAGCAATGTCGCTTTGAATAAAACACTTTTTAGCATATCCGTGATCATCAAACAGAACTGATCCCATCGGTTGGACAGTCTCACTCGTTCCGGGTTGCGTACAAAATAAAACAAATAAAAATATCGTGAACTTCCAAATCGCGTGGCGCCGTAACATTTTATGACATTTTGTTATCTGTCGTTGATTGCTTTGATTGAATAAAATAATTTCCTTCTTTGTTTTAGCTCGAGATCCCGCTGCGATTGAACGTTCGAATCTCGTAAATATTTGTAAACTCGTTGTCAAAGAATTGCTTGAGCAATCATTGCGCTACGGAAGACAGCTCGACTCTGATCATCTTCCTCTTCAACATTTCTTCATCGTCTTGGAGCATGTTCTACGTCATGGCTTGAGGCCAAAGAAAGGCCTGCTCGGACCTAAGAAAGAACTTTGGGATTTACTTCAAAGTATTGAGAAATATTGCCCAGAAGCTCAAGACGTCACTTTAAGTATTCGAGACTTGCCGACAGTGAAAACTCACACTGGAAGATCACGAGCTTGGTTGAGATTGGCGTTAATGCAGAAGAAACTCGCTGATTACTTGCAGGCACTCATTGATCACAAAGGAGAGATTCTCGTTGAGTTCTATGAACCTCACGCTTTGATGTTGAGCAATGAAGTGAGAAAATTAACGAAACTAATTAGTTTTCAATGAAACTAACCAAATTTATTTTAGATTGACGTCATCATGGGTATTTTAGTTGGATTGAACGTGATTGACTGTAACTTATGCGTAAAAGGCGAAGATTTAGATTCACAACAGGGTGTGATCGATTTCTCGCTTTACTTAAGATCAAGTACAAGAGCAAGCCCCGAAGATGAACAGCCGGCGATTGAAGGAAGTGGAAATATGACAGCTGTACTCGATCAGAAGAATTACATTGAGGAACTGAATCGTCATTTGAAGTAAATATTATTAAGAGAAACACTTTTGAATCATAACAAAAATAATTCAAATTCTAGTGCGACTGTCGCAAATCTGCAACAGAAAGTTGAGCAGCTAACAACGACGAACGCATTGATGAAGGAAGATCTGGCAATCGCAAGAAACAGCGTGCTAAGTCTTCAGGCAGAAAATGGAGCACTCCGCCAAAATCCAAGTCGACAAAACGCTGACAATTCAAGCCATTTGGAACGATTCGAGACAGAGATCGCAGAGAGTCTTGTCGAAGAAAGGAGAAAGCGACAGGATGCTGAGCGAGAGCTCGAGTTGCAAGTGTGCCTCAAAGCCGAAACTGAAATGGCGATGAAACTGTTGGAGAAAGATATTCATGAGAAGCAAGATACAATTATTTCATTGCGTCGTCAACTTGATGACATCAAGGAAATTAATTTTGAGATGTACACAAAGCTTCAGGTAAGTTTAATTGAAATAAAGTTTAAGTCAATTTAATCGATTTAAATTTTTTTAGGAATGTGAATTTGAGTTAAATCAGAAAGGAGAAATGGTTGAACGATTGCAAGTAAAGGCTTCAAGCATCGGTCGAATTCTGACGAATCTCGAAAGGAAATACAACAGCACACACGACAAAGATGACCAGTGCATGAAGAGATCGCCTTCTGGTCAGTCAATCAGCAGTCAAAAGAGAGCACAGAATAAAATCCAACAGATTCCACCATTCAATGCAAGTAAAATAAGAAAGTCACCGTCAACTGAAGCCGCTCATCCAGAAGAAGTCGAAGAGGAAGTTGAGGAAGAAGTTAAGGAGCCAATTAAGGAAGTTAAGGAGCCAACTAAGGAAGTTATCGACACAATTGAAGAATAGACCTTCTAAGTATCCCCTGTCACTTATCAGTAATCGCTTTCCTCTGTTCGCTATTCTAAGTCATTCTAATCAAATCTAACAGTTTTATCGGAAGTAAGGATTAATCAATTGAATGCGTGACCCACTTATCCACGATGCGATCTCCCATCTCAAGCTTTCCGCTTAATAATTTAGTGAATGATTAAACAACTTAGAATTTATATTTATGACTTTGCCAAGATGTATGGCTCAACAGAATTTGATTTAATCAATAAAGTCAAAGCGAATAGTTCAAGATTTTTTCTTGTTTTACTTTCATGAGAAGGATTCATTTCCATTTTAATTATAGTGAAAATTCAAAAACAAATTAACGGAAATTATACCTTTGAGAATTCTTGATGAATTTTTTTTTAACGTTTGTTCTGCATCTTTCTGCTGCTTCTTCCTTTGTGAGAAAATTATCGGAAGTTTTCCTTAAAAAAATACAGAAATATAAGTCTCCAGTGTTTGTGGAATTAAGATATTACGATTAATAAGAAGTTGTTTCATTCATACAAAGCGAAGAGAAGTCGATAGCACGCTAATTAGACCAAGATTTCAGGAAGATTACGGTTCGTACGTCGCTGCATCTTTGTAAATAAAAAAAAAGTCTTTCGCATCTCTGTCAAAATATTTCGTGCAAGTCATTTGGTTTCTTGCTTACACGTAATTTCTCTCGAAAATTTAGGATTTACCACATATTTCGTCACTTATTATAAAGAACTGATCAGAAGAAGTCATGGCTGAGCCGAAAGGGTAAGAAATCATGTCAAGTTCAGTCGATTTAAAGTGAAATTTCAAAGTTCCGAAAAGCAAAAAATCATTCAACAAAATTTGTTCTTTCTCAACAGAAATGATGATTTAGCAACTGCAATCTTGAAGCGCAAGGATCGCCCAAATCGTCTTCTCGTTGATGATGCCACAAATGACGACAATTCAATCGTTTGTCTGTCACAGGCAAAAATGGATGAATTGCAATTGTTCAGAGGCGACACAGTCTTGTTGAAAGGAAAACGTCGCAAGGAGACTGTTTGCATTGTTCTCTCTGATGATACGTGCCCCAACGAGAAAATCCGCATGAATCGCGTTGTCCGTAACAACTTGCGTGTTCGTTTGTCTGATATCGTATCAATTCAGTCATGCCCGGATGTCAAATACGGAAAGCGAATCCACATCTTGCCGATTGACGACACTGTCGAAGGTCTTACTGGGTAAGAAATAAAATTTTAATATTTTTCTGACAGTGACTCATCAACATTTCATCATTGTAGCAATCTTTTCGACGTATACTTGAAACCATACTTCTTGGAGGCTTATCGTCCCATCCACAAAGATGATACTTTCATCGTTCGTGGCGGTAAGTTTAAAGATTTGATGTCAATAATTTAAATTACTAAACTCTTATTTAATAGGTATGCGAGCTGTTGAATTTAAGGTTGTTGGAACAGAACCGGAACCTTATTGCATTGTCGCTCCAGACACTGTCATCCATTGCGAAGGTGATCCGATCAAGCGTGAAGTAAGTGTTTGCTTATCAAATGAGGTCAAAGAACTCTTTCTATAAACATTTCTTAATCTTGTTTTAAGGAAGAAGAAGAGGCTTTGAACGCTGTTGGCTATGATGACATTGGTGGTTGCCGAAAACAATTGGCTCAAATCAAAGAAATGGTTGAGTTGCCATTGCGTCATCCATCGCTCTTTAAGGCAATTGGTGTTAAGCCTCCACGCGGTATCTTGCTGTACGGACCAGTAAGTTCATTGATTTCACGATGTTTATGGTTCGATCGTAACTTCTTTCTCCCTTTTAGCCCGGAACTGGCAAGACTTTGATTGCTCGTGCTGTCGCCAACGAAACTGGAGCTTTCTTCTTCCTCATTAACGGTCCAGAGATCATGTCAAAATTGGCTGGTGAATCAGAATCCAATTTGCGTAAAGCTTTTGAAGAAGCTGATAAGAACTCTCCAGCAATCATCTTCATCGATGAAATTGACGCAATCGCTCCGAAGCGTGAAAAGACACACGGAGAAGTCGAACGTCGTATTGTGTCTCAGTTGTTGACTCTTATGGACGGCATGAAGAAGAGCTCACACGTCATTGTTATGGCCGCTACAAATCGTCCCAACAGCATTGACCCAGCCTTACGTCGCTTCGGACGTTTCGATCGTGAAATCGATATTGGCATTCCTGACGCAACTGGACGCTTGGAAGTGTTGCGTATCCACACTAAGAACATGAAATTGGCTGATGATGTCGATCTCGAGCAAATTGCCGCTGAGTCCCATGGTCATGTCGGAGCTGATTTGGCATCACTGTGCTCAGAAGCTGCCCTTCAACAGATTCGTGAGAAGATGGACTTGATTGATTTGGAAGACGATCAGATTGATGCTGATGTCTTGAACTCTTTGGCTGTCTCCATGGAGAACTTCCGTTACGCTATGACGAAGTCTAGCCCATCTGCACTTCGCGAAACCGTCGTTGAAGTTCCAACAACTACATGGACTGATATCGGAGGCTTGCAGAACGTCAAACGCGAATTGCAAGAATTGGTGCAATACCCAGTTGAACATCCAGATAAGTTCTTGAAATTCGGAATGCAGCCATCACGCGGTGTCTTGTTCTATGGTCCTCCTGGATGCGGTAAGACTCTTCTCGCTAAGGCTATTGCCAACGAATGCCAGGCCAACTTCATCTCTGTCAAAGGACCCGAATTGTTGACTATGTGGTTCGGTGAGTCCGAAGCAAATGTTCGTGACATCTTCGACAAGGCACGTTCTGCATCTCCTTGCGTTTTGTTCTTCGACGAATTGGACAGTATTGCAAAGTCTCGTGGTGGAAACGTTGGTGATGCTGGCGGCGCAGCTGATCGTGTGATTAATCAAATCCTTACTGAAATGGACGGCATGGGAGCAAAGAAGAACGTTTTCATTATTGGAGCCACTAACAGACCCGATATCATTGATCCCGCAATCTTGCGTCCAGGTCGTTTAGATCAGTTGATCTATATTCCACTGCCCGATGAGAAGTCTCGCGAGTCTATCTTGAAAGCTAGCTTGCGCAAGAGTCCTCTCGCTCCAGAAGTAGATTTGCCTTACATGGCTAAAGTCACACAAGGTTTGTTAAAGAAATCAAGGGAACTTCTAATAGTTTTTAATGAAAATAAATTTCAGGATTCTCCGGAGCTGATTTGACTGAAATCTGTCAACGTGCTTGTAAGCTTGCTATTCGTCAAGCAATTGAATCTGAGATTCGTCGCGAGAAGCAACGTGGAGAGACACAAAACTCGGCTATGGAGGTACAACAAACTTGAAACTTTTTATATTCGCGATATTAATATTTTTCATTGTTCTCAGATGGATGAAGATGATCCCGTTCCAGAAATCACTCGCGCTCACTTTGAAGAAGCAATGAAGTACGCTCGCCGTTCCGTCTCTGACAACGACATTCGCAAATACGAGATGTTCGCACAAACATTGCAACAGTCTCGTGGATTCGGCAACAACTTCAGATTCCCAGGAGCAAATCCATCAGCTGGAGGACCAAATCCAGGCTCAGGAAGTCAGCCACCAAATGCTGGTAACGCTGGTGATGATGATCTTTACAGTTAAATTACAAGCGCGAATCGGATGGGCTGGAAGCTAAAGAGATTGTTGCTTCCGCAGTTCCAGTTCCCGCACATTCACTGAAGCAAAAAGCAAATTAACGAAAACATTGTCCCAGCACCATCCGCTAATTGATCAGTTTATAATTAATTTTCCTTTTTCAATCTTGTTTTTTGCTATTTAATGGAGTTTTCTAAGACATTTAAGTAGGAACAGAGACATCCTAAATTCTTGGAAGTTTCTTGGTAATAAAATTAAATAAAAATCATTTGGAGATGAACAAAAATATATCAAACAAAGATTTATTCATTCTACAGTAGCACCGGTGATATCTATATTTCAGAGTTGTTGATCTTTATTGCGTGCGCGTGGTGAAATACTTAACATCAATCTAACACAAATGGTAAACTTCAAAATTTACAATAACTATCAATGGAAGACTCAATAAATGCTAACGTGAGCAAACAACTTCTCACGAATTTGAAATTTTCTGGTGATGATAAAAGCAAAAGCATCGTTGTGATTGTTGGCAGCTTAAAGCTCTTTCAATACAGTACGGAATTTGTCGAGGAAGATGTTGGCATGCTTCTCCTCGAAGATCAAAGCTGGTCGGAATCGTAACGATAGCTTGAAGGAAAGAAAAGTTATTTCGATTGACAAGCAAAAGAAAATGATGAAACTTACATCTCCACATCCACCTGACTGAACTCCGTGCTTCTTCAACTTTCCGACAATCAAGTCACGTGTCTTACTGTCTTTTCCGTTGATGGCTAAGAAGGTTCCTCGACCACGTGTGGAGTTCAAAATGCAGTGGAATTCTTTTTCGAGGTCTTGCAAACCTTTCTTCAAAATCGCTCCTGATTTGTTGACGTTGTCAAGCAAATTGTCTCGTTTAATGACTTTGAGGATAGCTTCGAGCATCAAAACTTTTCCGGGGTCTCCACACCAAGTGTTGAAAACGCGATATTCTTGCTGTGGCTTGAAGTCAAGGGAATGGAAGTAACCACCAAGTTGCATTTTCTTCGAGAAAGTGACAATGTCTGGTGGGCCATCTAAGTTGAACCATTCATGAGCCCAGAACTTTAATTAAGAAATTAAAATTTTAATTTCACTAGAATAAATTTCAATTTACCTTTCCAGTTGGGCCTCCTCCTGTTTGAACTTCATCGATGAGTAATCCAACTCCGTTGCGTCGAGCAAGTTTCTGTAATCCTTGGAAGAATTCAGGAGAAGCTTCGTTGTCGCCACCTTCTGATTGAATCGGCTCAACGATAATTCCAGCAACGCAATTTCCTGCTTTGTTCCATTTCTCGATGAGTTCTTCAACTTCAGCGAGGCAACGTTCATCTTCTGCTTTGTTTTCACGGCAGTTTTCTTCCAATGGATATTTGTAAACGGGGAATCGAGCGATAGGCCAATCGAGAGCTGGGACATCAATCTTGTGAATGTACTTCGAGTGAGTTACAGACAAAGCTCCAATTGTTCGGCCATGGAATCCACCGTGGAATGAAAGAATCGACAACTTAGGTGAGCCTGGCGGAAGATTAATCATGCAACTCGCTTTCTCTTCTTCAGTGAATTCGACGTTAAGTCCACGACGATTTTTGCAGTACCACAAGAAAATATTCTTGAAGGCATTCTCGTTACTGCACGAGCCACACATCATTGTCGTAATACACGGCAAATCTTTCGGGGCAACTGACATTAAAACATTTTGCAATTTTTCTGGCCACTCCTTGCCAGGAAAAACGCCGAGAGCTGGACGATTGATCATGGTTCTTAGATTGCTCTCATCAGTAAAAACTTTTAATAAATCAGGATGATTATAACCGAGCGGCATACTCGAGATTTGAGTGTAGATGTCTACATTCAAAAGAAAATGCTTTAACTTCAATGTCGAATGAAGAGATTAAAAGTTTTACCTAGCAACTGGTTACCGTCAACATCAAACAAATAATTTCCGATACTCTTGTCATAGTCTCCAAACAATTGAACGGAGTTGGCTTGCTGAAAAGAAATGAATTTTCTTTAAAAATCGATTTGATGCATTGCGCAATCCAAGCATCGTACGATGCACTTTATATCGCACATGATTAAATAGAACCAATCATCTTGTTATCATTCGTGTGCCTCCAATCTTATCGTGGCTATGTTATTTTCACGAATTCATTTTCAGAGAATGATAAACATTTCAAGTTCACACGAGCGAAGTTTTTGTGATACCCAATCAATTAAGCCAATTGAGCCGCGCAGAAATATTTGGCCTTTACTCACTTGCAATTGATTCAGCTCCTTCATCAACAACTTTGATTTTGGTCCAGGAATTTCGGTTTTCACTGAAGGGCAAGCGGGCTCATTTTTTACATACGAGCTGTACAAGCAACGAGCTTCGTAGGCTGAAAAACAATTCTAATAAGCAACCACTTAGCATACTCGTGATGATTTACTGACCAATTGCCTGACGATTCTTTATTACTCCTCTTAGCATCCTGAAAACGTTTCCCTTTTAAAATTTAGACGGAAAACTAATCGATGAACACTCGATCTATTAAAAAGTTAAATGGCAGTTTCACAACGTATTCACGTCCAAACTACGCGACAGCACAAAACAATCTGAATGCTTTCAAGATGAAAATCAATTTAGTTTAATTTAAAACCTTAATTAAAGTAAATTTTCCGCGATTCCCCTTCTCGAGTGGTGTGCCTACAATGAAGTTGACGGACTGATTTTAGGTTCTTTCGCTCTCGCTCTCTCTCCACCCACACACAGCGAAAGAGTTTGTCATCTGATTGTGATAAGAATCCACCGCGCATGCTCGTTTTTGTGAGAGAGCGATTGTTTTGTTTTTGATGGACCACGATGATGAAGGTTTTAGGGAAAAATTCTTGACTCGTCGCGTGAAGGAAAACTCGTGATTCATGGGATTCAAGAAAACAATTTTTATTTCTTTTTGTTTCATCAAACACAAAATTAATTTTTGTTTATCATCTGGTACAAGACTTATCGACCTTGAAAGTTTCAAATTTTAATTCAATGAAGGTACAGATTTCCAGCTTCGGCATATGTGTCTCATGCTTCTAACAGAAGGGAATGCGAGATCTATTTGAGCCTTGAGAAGAGTCAAATCAATGTAAATAATCGAGGTTGTCCGCGATACGCGGTAAATAAAATAAAATAAATTAGAGAAATTCGAAAGTAAGAAGATTAATTAAAATTAAACTTCAGATTAAGCAAGACGGGAAACTTAAAGTTAAACTGAGGATTTTTAAGTTATTTACATACTGAGTGCTTAGGGGTGCTTACTGAGCTTTTGTGAAGTTTCTTTCCATATCCTGCCGCGTTTTAAAGAATCCTCGTTCGGTCTTACATTCGCGAATGGTCACAGTTTCCAAATTAACTGTTACATCAGTTATAAAGACTTGATCAGAAGATGATTGAGCCTTAGGTAGCCATAGTTTAGGATGAGCGGATTTCGGTGATGTTAACAGCTTTATGTTGCTGTTAGTCATGAGATTTGTGAATTTATTTTCTTTGCTGCTTGTTTTTGTGTCCGGAGCTGTCGGTGACTTCTCAGGTGTTTTCGGTTCTTCTGTTTTAACGTTTGCAGTGTTTTCAGGTAGCATTGCTTTCGGCGAGTCTTTCTTCACTACAACAGCAATTGACGATGTTGAAGTCTCTGTTGTAGTTGACGATGAATCGTGTTCTTCTTCTTTGACCAAAGATTGAACCGGAGGCAATTTCTTCTCAACTTTTATTTTCGGAGAGAGAAGCGGCTTTGTTGCTACCGTTTTCTTGATTGTTATTCCGATCTTTCCTGATTCTTTGGATAGCACCTCAGCCTTACGTTTATCCTTACTGGCAATCGGTTGATCTTCACTACTGCTGCTTGTCGAGCCGTCGTCTGCAATTTCTGCTGGGAGTATTATTTTTGGAATTGGAGCAACTGATGCTGCTGCCGGTGATGCCTTTTGTGTTGTACTTGTTGTGCTTGAACTGGGAATTGTGACAGTTAGTTTGGGACTAGAAACTTCTTCTTTTTTGTGATTTTCCAGATTTTTCTTTTTCGGGATCTCTTTTATCTTTATCTTCTCTTTTTTTATTGGTGGTTCCTTTTCGGACAGGTCAATTTGAGATGAATCTTCGTCCGAATCACTTTCATCGAGTGCTCGCTTTCTGTTGAGTTTCTTTGGAGTTGAAGAGCCGGGTTGATTTTTATAAAACATGTCAATTAGTCGTTGATCAAGAATATTCTCCTCAGGCTCCCAAGTGTTGTGTCGTTGACTCCATCCCTTCCACTTTACTCTATATTCTATTTTTCCCTGAAAACGAGAAGATGATTAAGAGGAAAATTAGATTTCGCATCATCAAGCTTGTTTATGTTTTAATATTTTTGTTGTATTGCTTTCTCGTCCTTACCCTCTTCACTCGCTTTTGAAGAATTCGCTCAGCGGCAAAAACTCGGTCATCTTCGTTTCCGTCTGCCATCCTGAATGATCTCTGACTCGTAATTTACGCAATTTAAAAACTTTTTGCTTTACAATATTTCTTTTTTTGTTTTTGTCGAATTAGTCGAGACTCAAACCGATCGAACTATGTAGTCGAGACTCAACAAGAAAGACTGTTATTTTTACGAATTCATTTTCAGAGAATAATAAACACTTTGTTCACTTGAAATTGATTCATCTCCTTCATCAATAACTTTGATTTTGGTCCAGAAATTTCGGTTCACTGAAAGGCAATTCCTAAAACATTGTTCAAGCGAAGAAACGACTAAGCAGCTTTGAGTTTATAAATTAAGTTTATTGAATTATCGTTTTAAATTAAATGTTTCAACACCAATCATTAAAATATTTCAATTGAAATCAAGTTAAATTGTTGAAGGATATGCTGAAAGCATGGGTTCGTCATCATTATACGTTAATCTTGTTATACGTAATCACAGGTTTAAGCTTCATCTGCTTTGCCTTGACTTGTTGTGCACTTTTTGTTCCAACTTTGGGATATAATATATATTCGCGAATGGTCACAGTTTCCAAATTAACTGTTACATCAGTTATACAGACTTGATCAGAAGATGATTGAGCCTTAGGTAGCCATAGTTTAGGATGAGCGGATTTCGGTGATGTTAACAGCTTTATGTCGCTGTTAGTGATGAGATTTGTAAATTTATTTTCTTTACTGCTTGTTTTTGTGTCCGGAGCTGTCGGTGACTTCTCAGGTGTTTTCGGTTCTTCGGTTTTAACGTTTACAGTGTTTTCAGGTAGCATTGCTTTCGGCGAGTCTTTCTTCACTACAACAGCAATTGACGATGTTGAAGTCTCTGTTGTAGTTGACGATGAATCGTGTTCTTCTTCTTTGACCAAAGATTGAACCGGAGGCAATTTCTTCTCAACTTTTATTTTCGGAGAGAGAAGCGGCTTTGTTGCTACCGTTTTCTTGATTGTTATTCCGATCTTTCCTGATTCTTTGGATAGCACCTCAGCCTTACGTTTATCCTTACTGGCAATCGGTTGATCTTCACTACTGCTGCTTGTCGAGCCGTCGTCTGCAATTTCTGCTGGGAGTATTATTTTTGGAATCGGAGCAACTGATGCTGCTGCCGGTGATGCCTTTTGTGTTGTACTTGTTGTGCTTGAACTGGGAATTGTGACAGTTAGTTTAGGACTAGAAACTTCTTCTTTTTTGTGATTTTCCAGATTCTTCTTTTTCGGGATCTCTTTTATCTTTATCTTCTCTTTTTTTATTGGTGGTTCCTTTTCGGACAGGTCAATTTGAGATGAATCTTCGTCCGAGTCACTTTCATCGAGTGCTCGCTTTCTGTTGAGTTTCTTTGGAGTTGAAGAGCCGGGTTGAGTTTCGTAAAACATGTCAATTAGTCGTTGACCAAGAATATTCTCCTCAGGCTCCCAAGAGTTGTATTGTTGACTCCATCCCTTCCACTTTATTTTATATTCTATTTTTCCCTGAAAACGAGAAGATTATTAAGAGAAACATTAAATTTCGCATCATCAAGCTTGTTTATGTTTTAATATTTTTGTTGAATTGCTTTCTCGTCCTTACCCTCTTCACTCGCTTTTGAAGAATTCGCTCAGCCTCATAAACTCGGTCATCTTCGTTTTCGTCTGCCATCCTGAATGATCTCTGACTCGTGTTTTACGCAATTTAAAAAAATTTAGTAACAATTTTTCATTTTTGTTTTTGTCGAATAAGTCGAGACTCAAACTTGTCGAATTAGTCGAGACTCAAACCTGTCGAACTAGTCGACACTGAACAAGAAAGAAATGGCATCAAGCAGATTAGAGAAAATTGGAAATATCTTCACAAGGTAAGTTGTCATTGGATTCTCTTAACATATAATGAATTAACAAGTTAATTATGTACCCGTAGAGTGCAAGGATTAATAAAATCCGGAGCGTTGAAGCACGAAGACCGGCCTTTGTTCTACGAAGTTTATCAATCTTTTCCACCTTTGAAAGAACGTAAATACAATGAACCAGCACCACCAGGAATCAAGATCAGAGAAATCTTCTACAACGAAGATATTGAAAGATCGTAAGAATTCAATAATCGCTAATCAGAAGATATTTCATTAAATTTATTTTAGTGCTCGAGATGATTCAAATACTTTGTTCAACCTAAATGAAATGAGTGTAAGTAAAAATGAAACGACATTCAACCCAAGACCAGCAGCAGAACCCCAAGAATCAAAAGAGAAGAAAATCTTCAATTTCAATGAACTGTCAGACCTGAAAGAGTAAAATATTTCAATGAAATGTTGATTTGTACGTAGGTAATAAAGGTATTTTAGTAATCCGAACGAACATGTCTTAAATCATTGTACAAGCGACGAAACGACTAAGCAGCTTTGAATTTCTAAATTAAGTTTATTGAATTATCGTTTTAAATTAAATGTTTCAACACCAATAGTTAAGATATTTCAATTGAATTTAAGTTGAATTGTTAAAGGATATGCTGAAAGCATGGGCTCGTCATCATTATACGTTGGATCAATCACAGGTTTAAGCTTCATCTGCTTGGCCTTGACTTGTTGTGCACTTTTTGTTCCAATTTGGGGATATTTTGAAGATAGCAACGGCGGAGGATTTGGATCAGATCATGGATACTTTGGTCCGTGGAAAGTGTGTAAAGAATTGACCTATGATCGTCATAGGTGTGGTTCCACCGAAAACCCTTCACGCTTTAGACCCTCACATTTCGTAACTGCAAGTGGTGTTGCAATTGCAGTCAGTGCTCTAAGTCTATTGTTCTTCTTCATCTTATCAATTGTTCAACATGTTACGGACACAATTCAAAAGGACATGCTAACAAACAAAGTTATTTTATCAATGCTCGCAGGTAAATGATCGACATTTAAGAAACTTGACCTAATTATTTATTTATTCAGCAATTACGACGATGGTTACTGCTGGAACGTTTGCTTTACAAAGTGACGATATAAGACGAGGATTTCGAGTAACGTGGGGTGTATCTTTCTACTTGGTACTTGTTTCTGTTGTCTTAACTATCGTCCTTAGCTCGATGAGCTTGTACGAATTATCATTATCACGTCAAATTGATCCCTCGCAAGCTCCCGTAGTACGAAGAACTAGAGCATTCACTTATGACAATCCAGAACATCACGAAGGTAAAATTAATTGAAATTGTGAGCTGCGTAGTTTAATTAAAATGTTTTTGTTTAGATAAAGAGACGCAACGACTGTCGAGCATGGGATCTCTATCGACAGCAGTTTAAAAACAAAATCTCATCAACTGATTCATCGAATACATTTCTAAATCAATTCCTTCTTAAGCAAGGAGCCTTTCCGTCCAACCCACCTAACACTTAAGACAAATCGAATGTGCATCAGGTTTTTTGAAAACAGCGCTTCCATTCATTTTTACAAAAGAATGTTTATTCCGTTAAGATAAGATCTAATTTTTAATTGATGAAATAAAGTCGAATTAATTCTTTTGAATTCATACAACGAGATTAAATCATTTCTCATCATGAATAAATATTTTATGAAACGTCTTAAAAAATTGTTATCAACAATTAGACGTAGAACAAGTTGTTCATTTTGTCACAAGACATTACACAAGCGACGAATAAAATTGAGACAATGATTAAGTCAAAATGCGAGTTTGACGGAAAAACTTTGAAGATCTGATCGCAATAGTCAATTATCGCCAAACAAATAAACTATTTAACTTTCATCTTTACTCTTAGAGCTTTCCAAAGCAAAACATTTATTTTATTCTCATAAATCACTTGAACTCAATTTCACAAAACATTTCGTCTCACGGGGCAAAGGTGTAGCTATAGCTACTTTTGAATTCCAACACAAAAATTAGCTTTACGAATATTTTGTTAATTCGTATTGATTTTAATGTTTTCGTTATAATTGTTCAAAGACTTCGATTGGCGACGAGTTGTTTTGTTGGAAAATGCTGGAAGTATGGCATCGTCTTCGTTATACATCGCGTCAATCACAGCAATAAGTTTTATCTGTTTTGCCCTGAGTTGTGCAGCAGTGTTTCTCCCGATCTGGGGGACTTTTGAGGAGGCAAATGGGGGATTTGGATCCGATCGTGGGTACTTCGGTCCATGGAAAGTGTGTAAGGAACTGACTTACAATCGGGAGAAATGCGGTTCGGCTGAAAGTGTCTCACGATTTAGACCTTCAAATTTTGTTTTCGCAAGTGGAATTACAATTGTAGTCAGTAGTGTTTGCCTGGGAATTTACTGCATACTTTCCGTTATTCAAATCGCTGCGATCTCTTCGAGGGAGAAGATTGTGATGACGTACAGTTCGCTGGTGATGAGTAAACTCATGTTGTCAGTGATTGCAGGTACAAGGACATAGTCCTCGAAAAAACTAAAACTTGACCTACTAAATATTATTTCTCTTCAGCAATAACAACGCTGGCAACAGCCGGAATGTTCGCCATTCAAACGGACGATCTAAGGCGAGGCTTTCATGTCACGCGAGGATTGTCATTCTATTTGGTGATAGTCGCTGTCGTCATGACCATTCTTTTGTGCGTCATGAGTCTTTACGATCTAATGTTTTCGCGAAGATCTGGCGGCGACCCGACACAAGTGCCTGACGTTAGTGGTGCGAGAGCAATTACTTATGATAATCCTGGTTATCGAGAAGGGGAACATAGTGAGTTACTTACTTTTTCATCTTTTCAAGTGAACTTTCATTTTCAAATTTTAGATAAAGGAATAGCAATGACTACAGCTTCTGGAAAGCCTTACGCTGGAAGCGTTGGCTCAGTGTCAACGACATTGACAGCAGTTTCAAATGGTTCCACGATGACTGATGGCTCGACCATCATGACTAGTCGAGGGCCGTTACGATCGAGTCTGAAAAAGCCAAGGCCCAAGCCACCAACCGATGATTTTGGTATTCAAAATCCCGGTTTCCATAATGTAAATCGATCGCCAACGATGGAGCGTAAAGGAAGCGTGAAGAAGGTTCGAATTCAAACGCACAGTACAGAAGTATGAACAGATTCGTTGAATGAATCTTAAACATATCTATCAAAGCCAATTGACAAATATCGTCAGAATCTCTAAATATATTCCGCTTAGGAAGACAATAAGTTAATCGACTGTCTGACTTATAGATAGAGAGCGAGAGTCTCATTTAGCATCTAACAGCGAAAAGGGATTTTGAGAACTTAAAGTATCAGGTTTTGCAACGTAACTAACTGTTAAAACGATTGAAAGTGCGCGAGGTGCGACGACGAACGCAACATTCATTTTAAAACAAATTTATAGATAGTTAAATTACCTTTCTCTCCCCCCACACACAAGCTACACGCGAAAATATTTATGATCCAAACGTCACAACGAGCACAATCACAGATTAATGTTATTTAAGAAATTTTCAATTCACGCGTTCTTCCCTTTCTCATCTCGTAAGCAACGACCTCATTATTCATTCTCTCGTCAAGTGGTTAAGTCATTGATAGTACCAAATTAGGATAAGCAACGTATCAACTGTTGAATCTCTATTAAGAACCATCTCATTGTCCTATCTCGAACAATAACACATCGCAATCCGTCCATGATTGATCTTCATCAATATTTTTATCTGGAAATGATTTATTATTTAGTTTCCTATTATTTAGTCCTCTGTGCCGTCCAATTAAGCAGATTAAGACCACCGACGTCAATTTATTTTATTTTGTTATTATTTTAAGTTTCCCTTTCCTATCCTTCCTTTCTCCGTGTTGATATTGAGTTTCTCACTCTAACTTCAACGACTCAATAAAAAATTCTCATCGTTAATGGATTTGTTTTAAACTAATCAGAATATGTAAGTGTCTTTTGCAAGAAGCGCACATAAAAACTATTTTTGCACTAAAACTCTATTTATTTGAAATCTTTATGAAAAGAAAGAGAAATATATTTAACTTTATCATTGCTGAATGCTTCCACACACGTCGTGTTACTTGATAAGACAAATGTTTCTTTAAATATTTTTTTTTGTTATTATTAAACCACGAAAACGTGTGGCCTTAAAGGTTTTTCATGTCAATCGAAATATAATTCGATTTGCATAAATAGTTCAGGATTTATCGAAATGTCTTAAATGTTTAGTGAGTTTTACGAATCGGAGGATTTAACACTTTTTCGGAAATCTTTTTTTATTACTCGAAGGAATTTTTCGACGAGGAACCAAGAAAATAAATTTGTAAAAGAAAATAATAAAAAAAAGTTCAATAAAATCTATTTTAAGTGATACATGTCAAAAATTTCTTTTTTATTTGATAACATCAATTTTCCACAAACGTGGAAACTTCTTTGACAAGCAAGTAAAAGTAAAGAGAAAATTCAAATATTTTACTTAAAGATTAATGAGATTGTCGAGATATTTACATATTTACACTACAATTTTCATGCGATGAAGCAACAACTGGATCGGGCAAAGTACAAAGAGAGAAGAGAGAGTTGAAGAAAGGTGAAAATTGTTTTCATTATCGAGAACAATCGCAACAGAAGTTGACGGCTCTTTCTTCCCAAACCCACTTCTCTTTTAAATCTCCATGCAAACCGACGATTCCTATCTTGTTTTTAGTCTGAACACACTCGCCACGCCGCCGTCTTAGAATTTTGACGGTAAATGATCGTGGCTTGCAGGTAAAATGACCATACCAGCAAGCAGAGCGAGTGCACTCCACTGTCCTCAGGTAACGAGGATAGTAATCCATGCCTAGATCCAGCCACTTTTCTATTGCTTCACACTCCCACGGATTCTTCTCCGGACGATCTTGATTGCTGTCATCAGTTCGTCTTCGATTACTTGCTCTCTTTGCCCTCGTGGAATTTAATTTCAGCTCATCGGCAATTCTTCTGTTATTCTCCTTCTCTAACTCGCTCAGGTGCTTTACCTCCCATGCGGGTTCGTCACTAATTTCCATCGCGTACGTGTCATCAACGTAAAAAGGCTTAAAGTTTTGAGCATAACGTTTTCCCGCATTGTTCTTCGGCCCGATATCTAACGGCGGCGGTTCACTTACGCTCATGTATCTAAAATATTTATTTGTTTGTTTAAGAAGATTTTGTTTTGGGATTATCTCTTTTTTTATTACCTTGAATTAAAAGCAGCGCCTAAGATATCGTTAAGAGTTGATTCGGGAAGTCCATTACACTTCACCACATCGCTATCTATGTTCTCTTGATTTTTCACGAGCATTTTATTGTACTTGAACTTGCTATTAATCGTTCTCGATTCACTCTGCGTTTGGATCACAAATAAAACTAAAATTATGCAGACGACTTGAGACATTTCTTCAAATTTAACACTGATTAAAAATGTTTTTAAAACTTATTCTCGAGTTATGTGATTTGAACAGTGCGGCATGACAACTTTGACTGTTGCCGAGTGTCGAAGAATTCGCATTTCTGTGCATTCTTTCTGTGTCGGCGAGAGAACTGTAAGTTAATTACCATAAAAAGGATCAAATTTACAACACAAACACAAATTCGGAATTTCTTTTCTACCTATAATTGCCGACCCGATCAGGTATGCCGTCTACCTGTGATAGATTTATGGCCAGTTTCTTGACTTTTTCGACGCATTGCTTGGAATCGGGTTTTACAAGAATTTTCAGCAGTTTGTTCGTAAAAATTGATAATGTGTTTTATTTATAAAGTTGCTGACTTTCTTTCGTTACAACATCAGACGTTCAGAAGACGTTGGCTTAAAAGGTAGTAAAGTGATAAACTTAACCCAATTATGTAATAACAGTGATGTTTGACTTTGACAAATATTTATGACCGCATAAAAAAGAGGAGGAATATATTGTCAGCTAATACCGAGAAATATTTCGGCACCGCTCTTTTATTTAAATAACAAAAACTTCTTCAAGCTCCTTATATGCTTCCGTTAATCATTTCCAAATCTTTCGTAATCTGCTCGAGTTTCTTCTGAACGTTATGTTGTCGTTCATTATCAATCTGATCCTCCAGCTCGCGAATTTCTCGTTGCGTACTGCCAGTGTTCTCTATGAGATTGATGAGTTCGCTGAACTCGGTGTGAAGAGTTATCAAAAGCTTGTACGCTTTCTTCGAGTATTCATCTTTATTGTTGGTCTGAAAAGATTAAAAAAATCTTAGAAATGCTCATAAAATATTCTGACATCTGCTTACGTTATTCCAAATTAAATCTTCAGTAACAGTGAACTGTCGCTGCAATTGACCTTCGGCTGAGTTGATGGCTTTTTGAATCGCCTTCGTGTCCTTTAAGATTTCGTTGATATCGTTATTTTGCCTCTTGATACTTTTAATGATATCGATAATTCTTGAGGTGTAAGCTGACCTCTCAGTTACTCTCTTCATTTGATTTAATTCGGCTTGAAGATTTTGCTGAGTCGCTGTCTTGTTCTTGATATCATCTTGAATCTCTGTAATCATTTGTCGAATATTTCGGATGCTGTTGATTTTTTCTTCAGCTCTTTGAAGCTTAACAGCGTTTTTTCCACTGAAAGATTCCAAATGAACGAGAAGAGGATCTCTATGAGTTTCAAATTTGTTATTCAATGTCTCCTTTCGCCTCTTTGCTACTTCAAGGCTTTGCTGCAGCTTTAATTTGTTCTCTTCTGGATCATCCAACAACATCGTCACTCTTTCTTTGAGTTTCTTTTTCTCCTTCAGTTCGCTCAAGTGAAGTTTCTCCTCTAGAATCGATTGAAGTTGCTCTTTCTTATCGACAGTGAGCTGACGGTAAATATCTTCTTGATCTTCAATTTTCTCCTTTAATCCATCAATTAGTTCAGATAATATATCAAATCTTGATTTAGGTTTCTTTTCTTCCTTTGGATCTTCGACTTCCTCGCTAATTGATGAAACAGCAGCAAATGATTTTGATGGAGAAGAAACTAAATTGAGGGACTGATTGGAACGAATTGCTGAGCTTCTAAGCTTTTGCGCAATCGCTGTTGTGTCTTTGTAAACAGAAGTTTGACTGCGTAACAAGTCTTTATCATGTGTCGAGATAATCGATGCAATTAAATTTTTGGTTTGAAGATGTACTGGAGGCAGAAATTTCTTCTTGTATTCCAATAAATCTAAAATAAATAATTTAAATTGATGACTTATTTCTGAAATATTTGAATTACCTTCATTTGAGTAGTCTGAGCTTTCAGGCTTCTCCAAATCAATCGGATCAGCTGGAATGTTGCGAGGAGGTTGAAGAAATTCGAGCAGCCAAGGTCGTTTTAGATCTACTCCTATCTTACTTATAATAGCATTTTCCAGAGCTTTCGCTTGGCTGACATCGCCACTTTGATGAAATGAATCGACCTTGTCTTCTGATTTTGGAATCCTTTCAATCAGCCACATAAAAATTCGTCTTAACTCAATTGGATTGGAGTAAAGAATCGTTTGATATCCTAGATCGCCATTGAAACCAAGTGATTTACAACAATCCACGAGTTGCGAAGCAGCTGCAAACCTCTGAGCCATTTGAGCTGGAAGATGAGTTGATAACAATTCGGTGTCCGGTTTAATGCATTTGCACAATCTTCCGAGACATTTGAATATCTCTTCTGGTGTCAACGTCTTCAGCTTAGCATCGTCGTCAATGTTACATCCAATTTCACGCAATGAGTGCAGAATTATTGCATCTACTTCTTCCATTTGATTTGTTTTGATTTTTTTTATGCAACTAAGCGAATTATCCGAAATATTTTTTAGAAGGCGTCGGATATTCTTTTTGACTTGTGTGGTTCCGTTATAAACACATCGCATGCAATTTTTAAAATTTAGTCTATCGCGAGAGTGGAAACGAATCACCTCAATTCGCTACGAAATATTAGAGTTATTAAAATTATTTCGCGAAAATGGAAAACGAGGAAAATTCGAATCGCGATTTGATCATTGCAAAATTAATTTCGGGGAGCACTTTGTTTGTAGTTTCGGTGGTATCTGGAATCATCCCTTTTAAGCTCGCTAAAGTGTTCAAGTGGACAGAGCCTTTAGATACAAATGGAGAGAAGAAATCGAATCAAACTGTGAATATTCTTCTTTGCTTTGGCGGCGGAGTTCTACTTGCTACAACTTTTTTGCACCTGTTACCAGAGATAAATAGTCAAATCGCCTTTCTTAAAAAAGAAGAAGTTCTACCGGAAATGAACTTGAATCTTGGAGAACTCCTCATGATGATAGGATTCTTCATAATTTATCTGATAGAGGAGCTTGTGCATGGTTACTTACATCGCCATCAAATGAAGAAGAAGAAGGAAGAAAAACCTAAGCAGAAAAGTGATGACGATCTAGACGATACTTTCTTGCGTGGAATCAGCGCAAGGAATAGTGCTCACAAGAGAGAATTCTCTGTAGATCACGCAGCAAAATTGCCAGAACATTTAGAAACACAAAGCGATAATCACAGACACGATCACAGTGGACACGGTCACTCTCACATGGTGCCAATGCCAGCAGATGGAGAAGAAGATATGCTAGTGACAAGTTTAAGAGGATTACTAATTGTTCTCGCTTTATCAATTCATGAGCTTTTTGAAGGTTTCGCAGTTGGACTTGAAAAGCACGCTTCAGGTAAATTGAAATATCACAAAACAGAATATTTTTTATTAAAGCAAACTCTTAGGAGTTTATTTCATGTTCGCGGCTGTCGCAGCTCACAAATTCGTGATTTCTTTTTGTATTGGCGTTGAGCTGATGGTGCAACGAACAAAAGTATGGCTCGCCTTCGTTTATGTTGTTGTTTATTCGATCGTGAGCGCAATTGGTGAGCTTGTAAAAAAATTATTTGTGACTTAAAGTTTTACGATGTAACCTTTACAGGAATTGCGGTTGGCGGCTTTTTAACTTCTGGATCAAACGCTGACAACTTACAAGTTCCGAATATAATTCTTCAAGGTCTCGCGACTGGAACACTGCTTTATGTGATATTCTTCGAAGTTCTCTCCAAGGATCGCTCAGGAATGATTCCATATCTTTCAATTTGTGGTGGTTTCGCGCTCATGTTTGGTCTTCAATATATTGGTAAGTTAAATCGCAATTCTAAAGCCAGAAAGTGAGAAAGAAAGTTTCAATTTTCCGCTTTAATTTTTTTGTTTGAAATTTGTATGAAAAGAAAAACTCTCGGTTGAATGACCTTGGATTGATTTAATCAGCAGTAGTTAATCATCTCACGTGTTTTTGTTTCCATTAAAGTGGAAACGATAAAATTACTAAGTAGCAAAACCTTTTTTATCAGAAAGTTAAATCAATTTACAAGTGGCCACAATTAGCCGCCAATATTTTTGTGAAAGAGTTGCGATAAGCAATTTACGTGCATCGAGATTATTTTTTTTGAAAAATTAGATTGATTTTAATTTGTTTGATCATTTTATTTTACAGCGGGAATCACCGAA
This sequence comes from Smittia aterrima, assembly GCA_033063855.1. NCBI lineage: Eukaryota > Metazoa > Arthropoda > Insecta > Diptera > Chironomidae > Smittia > Smittia aterrima. The sequence continues at coordinate 11,737,935 of CP093831.1, read as the reverse complement.
AATCAAACCTTACAAGGCAAAACTTTTCATCAGCATAATTATTGAAGTCGCGGATGTGATGCTCGCGTGACTGCCAAATCAGTATTTAGTAATCTTCAAATTTATCTTATTCTCTGTAGAACCATAAATCAAAGTGCCATTGGAATAATGATTAGAGCTCCAAAGTGATAAGTTTAACCAAAGTCGATAGTTTTTGAGCATCCTCTGATTTTGGCCTTGTTATGTTAGGTCAGGGATTGTCACTTCATTTATTAAAAAAAATCGCTTTGGTATCTTAATTATAAGCTTTAATAATCCTGATGACAAAAATAAAGCTTTAACATTTTGCAGAAGAATTTATTGTGATATAAGAAAAAGTTTCAACCTTAAACTTTATTTTGACAAAGAAGCTTAGTCAATCAATAAATATTTCAAAAACACAAAGAAACAATCGTCAGCTGTTTAAATGTGAGCACTTGATTTTCTTATGGTTTTCTTCTCAGTTCGTTGAACAGTCCGTCATAAACGTCGCGCGTCGTTTCGTCAGCAACACTGTAGACATGTTTGCGAGCTTTATCGTCGAATGTTGACAGAAGCTGATAACAGATATTTTTGATGTTCACTTTGAACTAAAAACCGACAAAAAAAAAAGGTAATTTAGGAAGTAGAAATCAAGAGAAATGAGCAATTTACCTTGTATCCGACTGATAATGTCTTCGGGTTCCGAACGAAAATGTTAACAACCGAAGAAGCGACGTAGAGCGAAATTACTTTTATGGAAGAACCGTGATTTTTGACAATCATTTTCATTATGCTAGAAAGAAGTGGAATAGAGCAATCAACAAATCGTTAAAAGTTTCAATGTTTGTTTTCTTACTTTTCAAGTTGCAATGTCAGCGTGAGAAGCAACGAGATTTCCATCGCCGAAAGCTCTTCCGGTTGATCATTCTTGTAAAAATAAACTGAATCCATGAAGCTCTTGTAAACGTTAAAGTATTGGCTGATTCTTGATTTGAAATAGTTGTGACGACCGTTAGCAATTAAGAAGAGCGATTCACCTACAGCACTGAAGAATCTGCTGAAGTCTTCAATTGAGAACGTTGTTGTCTTAATGCGCGGATCAATCAAAAAGCAAAGAAACTCGTCGATGTTTGTGTTGTTTAATTGAAATTTGCTTTCCTTCAAGATTGAGTTGTTTGTCTCAAAGATTTGAGTGACAACAGCAGCTGAGCCTGAAACCATAGCCTTGGGAACAAAGCTATCGCAGAATTTAAAATAACTTTTGATAACTCCACTTGATGCATTGTCAACGTTGTTGAAAGCAACTTGGTAAATCTTGAAACAGTAAAGTAGTTTACTGCTACATTCTTTCGGCTCTTGAATTGTCAACTTTTTCAGAATATTCACACAGCCTTCTTGAAAGTTGCTCTTGAATGGTTTCAATGCTTCAAACATTTGCTTTTCCTGATCAACGTCAAGATAATCATCAGCTTCCGTTGTCAATCTCTCAGCGATCAAGGATTTAAGATGGGAGAGCAAACAATCAACAATGCTCCCTTTAAGCTCGTCATTTAGGTTGAATTTCTTGGCATCTTTCAATGTCACGAGCAAAACATTCGCACGCTCAGCGTTTGGATTTTTTACCTTTGAAAAAAATTGTTAGATTTCTATCGCATTTCAATCAAAAGCTTACTTACAATGTTTTTAACAATTCGCTGCAGTAAATCAAGATATTCTTCTTTGATTCCTTCGCTAAGAGTTGAAGCATTTTCGCCACACATTCTAGTGACGATTAAAAAGTCTTTGCAAGTCTTCTCGGATAACTTCTTGATTTCATTTTGTCCAAAGTTCTTTAAAAGCTTTTTAATTAAATCAGTTTTGAGTTTCTTGATTGCGGCGGCAGTTACTCCACTAGTTGGAGTCATTGGAATCTGTGGAAATTAAAATCATTATTTTGTTAAAGTAAAAATAAATTGATGTTCTACCTCAGTGGCAACTTGCGCAAGTATGATGAGAAGTTTTGCATCATCTTTTTGTATTATCCATTCAAAGTTTTCAAGAGTCTCGCTGTTCAACTTTCTTGCGGCATTGCTAAGAATTGTGTGATAAACTTTTGCATAGTCTTCAACTTTGACAAATTTCTCTGCAACTTTGCTCATTGCGAAGTACTTGAAGAAGAGTTTGAAGCTGTCGTTCTTGAACAGACTCGTGGTCACAACCTCAATTAAGCTCCGTAGCTCTGCTGAATGCTTTCCTCTCAATATTTCTTCAAAGATTAATTTCTTGTTTTCTTCTGATAGACAAGCTAATGGAAGTCTTTCCAGAATATCGAGAACAGACTTAAATTCATTTTCATCCACGCTTTTAAGTAATTCAGTGATGAAAGTGTCAAGCAAAGTCTGGTTTTGAGCAATAATTTTCAAAGCTGTCGACTGCATTTCCTTATCACTCATTTTAATCAAATGTTGCGCAAATTGTTGAAGTTCATTTGGTCCCATCGAATGAATAAAGAATGATCTTGTGTCGGGGAACTGTAGCAAATAATCGATCTGCTTATTATCGTTGAGAATCGACGAAAAGTCTTCGAACTTGCTACTATCAGAATATTTCAAAAGCTCATCTTTCTGTCTCTGTTGAATCATTAAAGTGTTCAAATGATTTTTCTCTTCTGCTTTGCCAAAGTTAATGATTCGCTGTTGAATTATCTTCCAATCGTTCTGATTTCCTTTGAAGATTATTTCAAACTCACTTTTGATGTCAGCGTTGTAATGATAATAGAAAAGCATCAAGAAGTTCTCGTAACTCGATGTCATCTTGAGAAATCCATTCATGATTCTGCTGTTGTATTCTACGTTGACAATAATTTCGTAGAACAAATTTTGTGTTTCATTAAACTCTCTAGCCAAAGAAGCAATTTCTGTTTGTTTATACATTAGTTGCTCGTGTAGTCTTGTGTTGATGAACAACTCGCACAATAAGTTTGAGGCGAAATCAATCTTAAACAAAACGTTTTCTGTGATTGAAGACGTTTCTTTTAGTTTTTGCAACACGTTGGTCATGAAAGTATTAAGTTGCGTCCATACTTTGATTGATTGTGCAACGTTTAAGCTCCTTAGACCTTCTGCGAATTGATCAGAAATTGATCTTGGCCACATGTGAGAAATGAAAACCCAATCATTTCCACGATCGCACGATGTAACTGAAGAGAGTTTCTGCTTCTTTGGTGACACCTCAACTTCTGATCCGCTTAACAATTTTCTCTTTCGTTTCTTAGAGATGGAGAATGAGTCTAATTTCTCATCAATTGATTTCAGCAATTTCTTTAAAAACTGGTTGAGGTCCTTTCCATAAATCTTCACGACAAGACTCAGCAGTATCTCGTAATTGGCAAACTCTTCAGCGGATTTCTCTCGCATCATGCAATCCATCAGAATATCGAAAATATTTTTATCAAAGAGGAAAGCATCGCAGTTTATAAATGCTGTTAATGTTTCCAGGAAAACTGCGAAGTCCATTGATTGCCTTCCTTCCTCCATCGCAATGCTAAGTCGAGATAAAAGCTTCTCAAACATCTCTGGTTGTTGTCTTTTGATCGGAGCGAGATCAATTTCTTGATCTTTCAGCATAACAAAAATGTTCTTGGTTTGTGCAAGGAATTCAGCTTCATCGTCACATGAAGATAGAATGTTCTCGTTAATGAAGTGTATCAAGTTTGCTATTTCGTCTGGCTTCGATTTGTTGATTGAAAAGAACACTTCCATCAAAATATTTTGTTTGTCTTTGGTCAACTCTTGATTAAACACTTCAAGATTCAACTCGTAAGATGTGATTTGCATAAAGAATGTTGACTTGATGAGATCTCGAAATGCAGTTTGGTCCGCTGATTGTTTTGAAGCGATCGATAGAGGCACGAGGATGCCACTCAAGAAGAGCTTCTTGAAGTCGTTCATTTTTGCAAAAGTGTAAAGCTCAGTTACAATGTCGGAGAATATCGGAGGACAAACTTGCATTTTGACACTTGATTTGTTATAATTTTTAAGAAGCGATTGAAGAAGCTCGCAGTAGAGATTAAGATTTGTTTTGAAGAAATCTTTGAAACTTTCGCTCGATGCGACTTCAAGAACAATTGTCATTGCCGGTGAACTCTTCTTCATTATTCGGCAAAGACTTTTAATCAATTGTGTCTTAGTATCAGCAGAAACGGTATTAATTGGATGCTTCAACTTCAAGAAATCCTTAACACGTTGTAAACATTCTTCATCTTGCTCAATCACCACTTCCGATAGCAAATGTTCGGTGAAGTATTTCAGAATTGTATCGAACTTCGTCGTTAGCTTCAGATTTCCTGAGTTCCATAGCTTTTGCAGAAAGAGAACTTTATCGCCAGGAGATTTCTCTGGAGTCGACAAAAGGTAAGTCGCGATTTCTAAAATAAACAAAATAAATCAGCACGTTTTAATGCCGAGAGATTGAAATCTTAACTCACCGTTTTCCAGTTCCATGATCACTTGAAATTTGATTAGTCAATGATGTTCGGACTCTTAATTAATCGATTAAAGTACTTGATTTTAAAGGAAACTTAAGTTATTCAAGTTAATTTAATATTTATACTAAGTTGACGAATTTAAAAACGCGCTGTACTGAGAAGACAAAATCTTTTACCATGAAGACCATTTCGTGATTTTTGAAATTTATTCTCACACGTGGACACAAGTTTTAACGGTTTTGAGTCGAAATTTTTTCTTCTATTTAAAGCAAGAAGTGTGAAGTGTGAATTTGAATTGGTGCGACAATATTTGTTTTCCTAATTGAAATATCTCAAATTTAGATCTGCTAGTTTTATGTGAAAACGTGTAACATTAGAGTCACGAATTCTCACGACCACTAATTTATTAGATCTATTTACACATTTTGCCGGTTTCATTCAATCTTTTATGTACAATTTTATTTTTTTGTAAAGTGATTTTTGTTCATTGAGTTTCAATGTGGTCTTTAAAAATTACTTGACTTTCTGTCGTCTCATAATGACTGTTCAAGCATTCAGCTCTTTCACCTCTCGCGATCGCTTTTTAAGGGTAAAAAATCTTCAACCGCACAATTTGTGTGTCAACCTCTTCCAAATGTCGAATACAAAGTGTTAAGTGAATATTAAACAACGGCGAAATGTAATCAATGGCCAATAGCAAATATCTTCAGAAATCTGAATTGTTTTTATTTGCTATACCATCTTAACACGAGAAGCTACCGACAAACGTTGTTTAATCACTTTGAATGGAAGCGTAGAACCTCGAGTGGTGAATCATTTTATTATTAATGAATTGATTTACAATCTTTTGATTCTCTAGAATCCGAAGAAGTTAATAAATTTTCGTTTGAGTCAATGACATTGAATAACTGTAAGAAATGCATGCACAACAATTCGCACGTGCGCTCTATCTTCTTATAAAACAACTTTGCTGTGGTGTGAGTCAATGAGAGCTAGAGCATGATGGTAACCAGGCCACAAGTGAATAGTAAATAAGTAGCTACCGAAACAATCTTGAACGAATGATAAAGTTTCGCGAGTTCTCTCATCGGGGATTTTCTCTTTCCAGCTTTGTATAAACAAACATTAACTTTTGAAGTTCAGAACAAGCTCGAAGCTCAAACGATTCGGACGAACTTTTCGGAGTGTAACTAGTTTCGGAAAATATTTGAGAGTTTAAGTTTGTTCTGTTAATCTCCCTTGTTTCATTAATTGCCCTCTTGGCTCGTTGTGACTGTCAAACAATAATATTTGTGTGTAATTGCATAAACATTTGCAAACAAATTGAGAAGATTTGGATTGTGACATTCGGAAAAACTTTATAAAGTGCAGTTGAGAAAACTCGGCGTGATTATTATAATGAGCGATTGATGCGAAGCAATTGTGAAAAGTTGATTTGAAGGTTGATTTTATCTTTCATTGTAAAATAATTGAGAATCCACGATGGGAACAGATAAAAAGGTAAAGGTTGCGTGCTAGGAAAATTTAATTCTGTGAAATGCTTCTTAGCAATCGCTAACAGGGAAGCCGGTTCAAAAGTGTTTCAATGAATTCAACTTCCATAAACAACTTTTGCAAAAAGACTTTCTCCATTTTCAATTTTCTCGATATCTAAGTCTAAAGTCAACACGTTGCAAAAGTCTCTCTTATCAACGGCGTTAAAAATCAAATGCTTTAAATAAAATGACCGAAGCTGGATTAACTCCGATAAGATTGTAGAGTCCAAACTGTGAAAAAATCTACGTTAATTTTTTGAAGTAAAATATTCTGATATCATTTGATTGCGATCGAGATTACATAATCAGTCAAAGATTTCCATAAGTTCACAAGATAAGTTCTCGAGATTCAAGACCGCAAATATTTGTCCCTCGACTTTGAACTTCCCGTCGACCCAAGAGGACTTCGACTGACGTAATCGAGCTTATCGTTTAATTCTAAAGTGCTTTGCTGGAGGTTTAAAAACCGATCCACTAAGGTTTGTTTTGACGATACAATAATCTGTGTTATCTCAAGAATTATAAATCTTGTCTGCATTGTACATCGGTCAGCTCAAGAGTTAGAAAATTTGAATCTCAACATGGGAAATTCCAACATCGCTTTCTAATCATAAAATATAATTAATCATTTTTTGATAAAGTGATAAGAGATTAACTAATTATAAATCGATAAAGCGAAGTCTTTTGAAGTCAAACATATCGAGAAAGCAAATTCATTGACTTAATAACAATTCTTTCTATTTGAAGAGCGATGTTGAAAATGGCTTACAATTCCGTACGCCCGATGATGGACCAGACAAGTCAGCCACCGTTCGTCGCGTAATGAAAGCTATCAGTGTCTTGATTACACTTGCCGTCGCTGGCGGCCTCGCTTATTTCTTCTGGACTAGACTTGACAGTTTGACATTATTTATTGGATCAATCTTGATTGGTCTCTTCATCTGTTTGGTGATAATTAAATTGCGATGGTTCTACATCGCCATGCTTACAGCTCCAAGAGATGTCACGTAAGGCTTTCACTTTTCTTTCTTTTATAAATTCTCATCTTAATTTCTTTAAATTTCTAGAGCTCTTTATCGTTTTATTAAATTGCTGACATTTGTGAAAAAGCTTCAGAGGAAAAATGTTTCTGTTTGCGACATGTTTGAGGAACAAGTCAAAAAACATCCGAACAAAGCTTGCATTGTATTTGAAAATCGTGAATGGACATTCAAAGAGGTGAGTAACGATTAAAAAGTTTTCTTTATTAAAATAAAATATTTTTCTATTTCTGTTCATCAGATTGACGAAGTCAAAAACCGAGTTGCTGGTGTTTTCTTCAGATATGGCTTCAAGCATGGAGACAAAGTTGGTTTGCTTATGGAGAATCGACCGGAATTCGTCGCGATATGGCTTGGTCTTTCAAAGCTTGGAGTCGTCACTCCGCTTATCAATCACAATCTGAAGAAGCAAATCTTACATCATTCCATCACAATCGCTAACTGCAATGCTCTTATCTTCGAAGGAGCTTTAAGCGAATGTAAATATTGATTGAAATTTTTGAGCTCAATTCTCGATAATCACAAGGAATTTTCAGCTGTCCAAGAAATTCAAGCTGATCTAAAGAATGTTGCCCTCTATCAATTCAACGACACAATTAAACTTCCGCTTCTTGAAACTGCAAAGGATTTGCAGTTGCTGATGAGAGCTATGCCAAACAGTCCATTGCCCAACGACAGAGTCAATAAACCTGGTCATCATGATGAACTCATTTACATCTACACTTCAGGAACAACTGGACTTCCGAAAGCCGCAGTCATTACTCACAGTCGCTACATTTATATCACGGCAGCGATTATGCGAATGTGCGACTTCTGGGCAAAGGATGTTTTCTATAGTCCACTTCCTCTTTATCACACAGCTTGCGGCATCATGTCTGTTGGCCAGATGATTCTTTTTGGCTCGACTGTCGTCATTAGAAAGAAGTTCTCAGCAACAGCTTACTTCCCTGACTGTGTCAAGTACAAAGCAACGGTGAGTTTCTTCAAGAAAAACAATGAAACATTATTTAAATTAAACGTTTTACAGATTGCTCAATACATCGGAGAAATGTGTCGTTATTGCCTTTCAACTCCAACTCAAAGTGCCGACACTTCACACAGACTCAGAATGGTTTTCGGAAATGGAATGCGCCCACAAGTCTGGCCTCAGTTTGTTAAACGTTTCAAAATTCCGCGAGTCTCAGAGTTTTATGGAGCAACTGAAGGAAACGCGAACATTGTAAACTTCACCAACGTAGAAGGCGCAATTGGTTTTGTGTCTCGAATCATTCCTGTGGTCTATCCAATCTCGATTATCAAAGCTGACCCTGATAGTGGAGAACCAATTCGAGGAAAGAATGGACTTTGCCAAAAATGCAGACCTAACGAGCCTGGAAATTTCATTGGTAAGTTAATCGAGGGAGATTCTTGTTCGTTGATAATAATTTGAGAAATCCTTTTAGGAAAAATTATCCCAAATAATCCATCAAGAGCTTTCTTGGGTTACGTCGATAAAAAAGCTTCTGACAAGAAAATCGTTCGAGATGTTTTCAAGAAAGGAGACGCAGCTTTCTTGTCTGGTGATATTCTTTCTGCTGATGAAAAAGGAAATCTTTACTTCGTTGATCGAACTGGTGACACTTTCCGTTGGAAAGGAGAGAACTGCAGCACCACCGAGATCGAAGCTCAAGTCAGTAATGAATCTGAATATCGCGACAGTGTCGTTTACGGAGTTGAAATTATTGGCACGGACGGCAAAGCTGGAATGGCTGCGATCGTTGATCCTGAGAAAACTTTGAATATTAAACAACTTGGTTATAACTTGAAGAAAGCATTGCCATCATACGCACGACCACAGTTCATCAGAATTGTCAATGAAATTGAAATGACTGGAACAAGTAAACTTAAGAAACTGGATCTTCAAAAGGAAGGTTTCAATCCTAACGTAGTTACTGATGTGCTGTATTATTTGAACACAATGACCAGCGAATATGATTTGCTGACACCAGAAATTTACGTTAAAATAATGAATCGTGAAATTCGCTTCTAACTTTATAAGTTAGATCGATTATTCCGAATGAGTTTAACTCAGTTTAGATTTTATTTTGTGGTGGCATTACTTTTTGGTAAATATTTAACTATGAAAAGTTCTTTTCTATCGAATTTCTTAGTTCTTGAACTTTTAGAGTTGAAAATCAAAATTTTTCATTAATTTTCACATTATTTGTTGAACTAAGCCATAAATCAAAGAAAGAATTTATTGTGATAAGATAGAAAAACCAAAGGTTTGCCTTTGAAGCTTCTAAAAATATTTTGAGGAGAAAGTGCAATAAAAGAAAAACTTCAGCCTGAAACTTGACCTCAGATAATGAATAAATGAATTTGAATTGTTAAACACATTCTGTCTTTTCAATTAGAAACCTTTTTATTTTCCAGTGATCCACAAACTCAATTCATGAAACATTTTTTAATTTTTACTAAAATTTCTTTCAAAGAAATAACTTCGTAAGTTCTCAATAAGAACTGAAGCGAGATAAATACATTTTCTAGTTATTTCTAAGTTCGTTGCTCTTTTTCTTGCAGAAAGTTTGCTTATACAAGTTGAGATAATTGTTATGAATGTTTCAGATGGAAACATCGTCGTAGTCCACGAATGGTTAATTGGTTCAAGCAATTTCTCCAAATACATTTAGTTGAAGTCAAGCATCAGCTCAACCTCTCAATTCGCCAGGGTGCTCAACCAAAAAAGTGGAAAGGCCAAGTAGGAGGATTTCCAGCAGTTCAAACTTTTTCTCCATATTAAGCTTAAAGAATCAATTATCAACAACAATATTTCAACTTGAAAGATCGAGCATTTCTCAAAGTCTGCTCGTGTTCATCATCAACGAATTTTTTTTTCCAGAATTCGAAAACGTTTTAAATAGAAATTTTATATTTTGGTGTCACGAAAACTGATTAACACATTTTGCCGGTTCAGTTCAAGTGCTTTGTAAATAAATTTTGTAAAAGATAGAAAATGAAAAAGAATTTTGAAATGAGTTTCATTCAAATTTTTGACATTAACACATAGCGAAGCATTCAAGTCTTTTACTTCTCGTGATCGGTCTGACAGGTGAACAAAAGAGCTCACTGAGCGTCTTCTTTGTAAATCGAAATATAATTAGCGAAATAATAATTTTTCGATTGCAAAGAAGAAGTTGTTCACTCGTGGTCAGAGAGTTCAAATGATCAAATCTCTGCTGCGTATTTCTTCAGCAACGAAATTTCATGAGAATGCAGAAAATAAAATCGAAACAAAAAAATTATGAAAGTGAACAAATCCGCATGAAATTTTTAAGCCTTCAAATAAATTTTTCCATTGTGATGGAATTGTGTGACCTTGCCTCAGTCTGAGGATAAAATTTCTGTTTGTCGACGAGCGACGGATAGAAAAAAAATATCTCATTTTAAGTCAATGACATGCTAAGAAGTGCATGGTTTCTCTATTCGAATAAATAACAGAGCTTGAAGCTAAAACTTTTGTGGTATTAGTCAATGAGAGAATCGTTGAGAGCTGCACTGCGAGCGGATTATTCAGGTCACATAAGGTCAACAATTAATTCTAAGACTACCGCTAGGGCTACCGCAAATAATCATAAGCCAACAGCGAACGATAACGTAAAGTAAAACATCTGAGATGTCTCTCATCCTCCAGCAGTTTTCTCTCTTTTTCTTCTTCCAATATTGTCGTTGAACGATCGTGCATGCCTAAGCTGAAAAGTGTTTATTTCTGAAGCTCAGACTTGGTTTAAGCCTCGAACGTTTCGCACGATCTTTTGGGCGTGAAAATATTTTTCGGACAAAAATATTTACGATTTGGTTTGAAACAATTAATTGCTCTGTTCGAAAAGTGACAAATGTTTATTGAAGCAAAGTGCATTTGAGAAAATCGCGAGTGCTTTAAGAAGAAAAACAACGCAAAGTGCAGTTGAGTCAACTCGAGAAGATTAAACTCGATGATGAGAGATTAATGTCCAAGGTCGATTAAGTCTTTCTTTGGTTGTCAAATTAGAAAAGTTATGATGAAAAGTGTTGATGAGAAGGTAAATCACAAATGAAAAAAACAAGAAGTTATCTCGAAACATCTTTCTTCGTTTTTTTGTGTGTGCAAGAAGCAAAATGTCAAAGGCAGTGGAATTAATTTGAATTTGTAAACCGAAAAGCATCTTCAAACCTGCCCAGTGATGAAACATGTTGCTTAGAAGAAGAAAAACGCGAGAAAGCAGAGCGAGATAAGAAATTGTGTTTCTTTTGTGGTCTGAAAGCGTTTTGTGTTTTAAATTCAATAGTTTCTAGGCTGCGAAATAGAAAATGATGGTAATTTGAAAAGCAGTTGCATGCGTTCCACACTGCGAGCCCTCAAAACTTAATTATCGGTTTTCGCCACGAAAAAAAAATCTAGAAAGAGCAGTTTACGAACGAACTTGCTGCGAGGCTTTTTCTGCAAGTTTCATTTGAAACGTTCAAACATGAATCGAAGCAAAAACATTTTCTGAAGGACAGACAACGAAAAAGTCTTCGGGGGAAAAACCCTTTTAGTAATAAATTGCGATTGCCGAGTGAACAATCGTCATCTGTACTCTGTACTTGCGATTGATATTTTAATTGAATCCACAAGGCACTTAGGTCAAAGCTTCTTTTGTGTGACAAAAAATTGACGTGCGTTGTCAAGTTAAAGAATATTGAAATAGGATGAACAAACATTGATCTGTGACCATGAAAATACTTAAAAGCTTTAAGATAAAATTCCCTCGTGCCAAACGAAGTCATCATCAGACAAAAGAAGTAAACAAGATTCTTCTGCAAATTGCCAAAACATTTTCTAATCCGGATTGGACTCTGAAAGGGGAGAAGAACTCTTGAATTAATTTCCGAGATGTTTTTCTCTTAGCCAATGGAATCTTCTTGACTCGTCTGCCATGAAACTAGTTTCAGAGAAATGTCTGATATCACCTTGAACGTGTTTCGTAAGCCGGTGTTTGGAGGTCTCTTTTCCCAAATTAAAACAGGAACTCCTAAGTTAGAAGACGTCGCTGTCAAACCTTATAGAACGTCATAAGATTTCCTTCTAGACAAGCTCAAATATTTTTCGAAATGCAAATAAATTTCTTGATTTAAATCAAAACGAAGGCTGCATCGAAAACTCATCAAACATTTAAATCTTTCTGATTAACTTGCATTGAGACCATCGCCAAGGCTGCAGCTTCTTGATGTCACAAATTATGCAAATTTATATTTCTTCAGGACCTGTTATCGGTTGTTATTTGATTCGAAATTCGGGTTTTGTTAGACTTGAAAAAGATGAAGCTACTTTTAGAAGAAAATACTTTCAGTTTCGTGTGCTCAAGAAAAACAGAAATAAAATTCCATCTCGATACGTTTCACATCACTGTTCATCACATCATTGAGCTGCTCTTGATCGCTCGAGTTTAATTGTTCGTGGTTGCGACAAGGTGACTTTGAACTTATGACGCAAACCGTAAACGAATTTTCCATAAAACCGCTAAATGATGAATCGATTTGTTCTTTCTGATAATTATGAATATTTCTCTTAAACTGAAGAGAAAACATTTACTCATGTGATTCAATATGTAGCGGATATAATTATTGGAAATCCCGTTGAACGAGCTTCACACGATTCTTAAAATAATTTATTACCTTGCTCAACTTGTTATCATTTCCCGCGCTTTTCAAAAACATTTTCCAGAGAGAAAATTTATTTCCATATTTTCCATCAGCTGTTCTCAATTCTGAGGGTGAACAACAGAGAAACATTTTAATGAACTGTTCGCGGAAGAAATTAAAGTAATCAAAACATTAATTGCATGTTCGTTTGGACCTTACACAACGACAATAAACAGAGCTCGTTGGAGACTGAGAACTAGTTTTTCTTTCGCGAAAGTCTCTCGGAGCTTAAAAATCTTCGAGTAGAGTCGACGAGTTCATAGAAACATCGAACACATAAAACGAAGAGAGCTACTCGTCAGCATGTTTCTAAAGAACTTCTTGTTGTTTTCGCAAGTCGTGAAGACTTGACGATCGCCTTACGCTTTCAACATAAGAAGGTTTCGCCGCTTTAACAATTCTCTTTACTTCAAGTGTGATGATGTTGAGAAAGGCTTGAAACAGCAATACATTCAAAGTAAAACATACAACAATAACGAGAATGAAGTAAAAACCAGCAGAAACAGTTTGTTAAACGACGGTGGATCACCCAACAACTCAGTTTACGTTCGTCGCGGACTGAAAGCAGTCAGCTCACTGATCATTGTCTCTCTGGCTTCGTATATCGCATACTCTCATATGGATAATTTGATCTACGGCCTCATATCGATCTTCGTCGCTGTTGTGTCCGTCTTGTTCATCACTGGCAAATGGCGATGGTTCTACATTGCAATTGTAACCACTCCACGCGATCTAACGTGAGTACCAATTCACTAAAATTATTCTTCACCTTTGCACCGTTCCCATCGCAACTGGTGTGTTAGTGCTGCATGAGCAGTTCATTTGCATTCTCATATGGAAAAAGTGTTTTCGCTCTTTTTATTGACGTGTTTGATAACATTTTTTGTGGTGACCGAAGAAACCACAAAAGACACAAAAAAGAGAAAGCAGAACGAGTTAAATGAGTTGTAAAGAAAACCACAAACAAAAAAAAAATAATTGGATTGTCTGGTCGTCTTGAATTGAAGTTCACATCAGCTGCTGTTATGTGACAAGAATGAGCGGGTTCCTCATCTAATCTTTGCTTAACTTTATTTTCTTGTTTGGCAAGCAAACACATTTCTGTTGAGGGTCAACAAGAACTTAGATGAATGTTATCAATAACGTCGATTCAACTTAAATTCTTCTACTTTTAGAGCTGTGATCCGTTTCATCAGACTTCTGATATTTGTGAAGAAGCTTCAAGGCAGAAATGTTTCGATCGCAGAGCTTTTTGAAGAACAAGTTGCAAAGAACCCGAACAAAGCGTGCTTGATCTTTGAAGATCGCGAATGGACTTTCAAAGAAGTAAGAAAAAAAGATCTTTTTGGACTTTGAATGGAAGAAGAAAAATATTTTCTGTTTTCAGATAAACGACTTCAAAAATCGAGTTGCAAATGTGTTCTATCAACACGGCTTCAAGCATGGAGACAAAGTTGGTTTGCTAATGGAAAATCGTCCGGAATTCGTCGCGACTTGGCTTGGACTGTCAAAGCTTGGAATCGTTACTCCGCTTATCAATCACAATCTGAAGAAACAATCTTTGCTTCATTCGATCACAATCGCTAACTGCAATGGACTCATCTTTGGCGATTCACTGAGAGAATGTAAATATTTTTAATTCTAATAATTGAAATGTTCAATAAGACGTCAACACTTTCAGCCGTTGAGGAAATTCATTCAGAGATCCCATCGAATGTTGCTCTCTATCAATTCAACGATGCAATCAACCTTCCAGTGTTCAACAACTCTAAGGACTTGCAATTGTTGTTGACTCAAGTGTCTCGCGATGCACCAGCTGCAGATAAGATCAAGAAACCCGATCACAATGACGAATTGGTATACATTTACACTTCGGGAACAACTGGACTTCCTAAAGCCGCTGTCATTACTCACAGTCGCTACATTTATATCGCTGCAGCTATTCACAAAGTTGCTGACTTCTGGGATCAAGATATCTTCTACAGTCCACTTCCTCTTTATCACACTGCTTGTGGTTGCATGGCAGTTGGTCAAATGCTGATTTTTGGATCGACCGTCGTCATTAGAAGAAAGTTCTCAGCTTCTGCTTACTTCTCTGACTGCGTTAAATATAATGCGACGGTGAGTTTCTTTGAGGTTCGCGGTTTGATAAAAGTATTCTAAATCATTTTTTGCTTTAGATTGCTCAATACATCGGAGAAATGTGTCGTTACTGCCTTTCGACTCCTGGCCAACAATCTGACACATCGCATAAACTGCGAATGGTTTTCGGAAACGGATTGCGACCACAAATTTGGCCTCAGTTTATTAAACGTTTCAACATTCCACGAGTCTGTGAATTTTATGGTGCTACTGAAGGAAACGCGAACATTGTTAACACATCGAATGTTGTTGGTGCTATTGGATTTGTGTCACGAATCATTCCAGCCGTTTATCCAATCTCGATTATTAAAGCTGACCCTGACACTGGAGAACCAATTCGAGGAAAGAATGGACTTTGTCAATTGTGCAAACCAAACGAGCCTGGAAATTTCGTTGGTAAGTTAATCATTGAAACTTTACTTCGTTGATGTTCATTTCAAACTTTTTTTAGGAAAAATTATTCCAAATAATCCATCAAGAGCTTTCTTGGGTTACGTCGATAAAAAAGCTTCTGACAAGAAAATCGTTCGCGATGTTTTCAAGAAAGGAGACTCAGCTTTCTTGTCTGGTGATATTCTTTCTGCGGATGAGCGTGGAAATCTTTTCTTCGTTGATCGAACTGGTGACACTTTCCGTTGGAAAGGAGAAAATTGCAGCACAACCGAGATCGAAGCTCAAGTCAGTAACGAATCTGGATATCGCGACAGTGTCGTTTATGGAGTTGAAATTATTGGCACGGACGGCAAAGCTGGAATGGCTGCGATCGTTGATCCTGAGAATACTTTGAATATTAAAGAACTTGGCCGTAATCTAAAGAAAGCGTTGCCATCATACGCACGACCACAATTCCTTAGAATTCTCGATGAAATCGAAATGACTGGAACAAGTAAACTTAAGAAACTGGATCTTCAAAAGGAAGGTTTTGATCCTAACGTAATCTCTGATAAACTTTATTTCCTTAACGCCAAGACAGTCGAATATGAGTTGCTGACACCAGATGTTCACGTTAAAATCTTGAATCAAGAAATTCGCTTCTAAGTCAAACCTTCAATCTCATTTGGTTTTCTCCTTAATTCCCGATGTTATACTCCGCTAATTATTTTTGGTAGCTCAGGTTAATTTAAATCGAATGGTGGCAATATTTAGCTAAACGAAAGAAACGACTCTAAGTGATAACGGGCATTCGCAAAGCTCTCTTCTTTTAAAGCTTTGCTTATTTTCTCGTCCGTAGTTGTTATGTCGAAAACAAATCTGTTGTCTTTTTAAATCGAAAATAAAGTTTAGTAAATTTTTTTTAGTCAATCTTGAGTGTTTTTTATTGGCGATAGATCTTAACTAAAATGCTGATCGGAAATACAATAATTTATTAAACTACGAACTGTAAATCAAATTGATTTTGTGCAGTGTGAGAGGCAGCGGACTAAATGTTCAGCCTTGAGAGCTTGTCGCGCTTAATTAATTATACGGCGAATTGTCGTTGACTACAGGAATGAAACGTCTGGTTTTGTGCCGAACCAGCTGCGTCGATAGTCTAACGTGTCGGTGAGAAGTTTTTCCTCGGAATCACTGAGATATAGCAAAGTGCTAATAGCTCTGACTAAATGTTTTGCCTCCATTTCTCGAGACGTTAAGAATTTAAGAATTACGTGCTTTAAATAAGAAAACTTTACTTCGTCCATTTCGAAGACTTTTCCGGATATGCCATTACTCTGATAAGAATTATTATTGTCGACGTTAACAGGAATGAGAATTGCTGGTGCTGAATGGTCCATCGTTCCACTAGATCCGCTATTGTTATTTTTGATTTCTTCTTGAAGAGTTTTCTTGACATCGAAGAGACGTTGATTTAGAATCTTGACAGCCTGGAAATATAAAAGTTGATCATTGAGGATTCAAGTGATGGGAAAGAGTCTCTCACTTTTGTTTTGTCAATAACATCCATTTCAAGTTTTTCAATCTCCAACTTCAACTCTTCAATCAGGGAATCTCTCTGAATCATTCCATCGGATTTATCATCTCGATCTGCTTGAATCTTCTCGAAAGCTTCTTGAATTTCGATGAAGCGTTCGTTGTTCTCTTGAATCTGACTAAGAATCATCGACTTCTCTTCAGATTCTCTGTAAAAAAAAGTTAGTGAATTAGGAAATTTGTTTAAATTTGAATTTCTTACGCAATAAGAGTTGCTCTTAGTTCCTTTTTCTCCCTTTGCAACAGCACGATTTGCTTTTCCAGATCATCTCGAACATCGGAAGACTTTGTCAGCTTGTCACCTGCTTGAGTTAACTCATTCTCTTGATAAGCCTGGAAGTACGAGAAATATAAAAAGTAAAATACACAAAGTGACTCCGGAAAGTTGTTTAAAACAAAACTATTGAAAAAATGATAACGATTTGAAACAAGTTTTTATTAATTTAAACAAAAGCTAATTTACATACTTTAAGTTGAACGAACTGATAAGAAACATGCCACACAATTTTGTAAAAACAATTCAGTCAAATTCATGCAATTTACCGAAAGAAGAAGAATTAACTTTTATTATTTGTGGGGTTACTCACAACTTTGCTACGCAAAAATTCAATTTCTTCTTCGTTTTCGAGACGAATATCACGCAAGGATGAGTTGAGCTCGTCAATTTCTTCGTTCATTAATTTTATCTAAGAACGGAAGGCAATTAGATTAATGAATACGGAAATAATATTAAAGCTACCTTGTTGTCTCGTTGTTTGAGTTCATCTCTGACTTTAATCAACTCGAACTCGAGATGTTTCACTTTCTCGATCAGTGACTCTTTGACTTCAAAAGCTTTTCTCTTCTCGGCAGTTTCTTCTGCCACTTGTCGTGATAATCGATGAAGTTGATTCTCAAGCGTCAAGTTCTGACTTGTCCATGAGCTTTTGATGTCGTAAAGATGAAGATGAGCTTCCTCAAGACGATTCTCCAAAATCTTTCTTTCTTGAAGTAAAAGCTTGATTTTATCATTTTCACCATCAGCAGATGTGAAGAGAGCTCGTGACTGTTCAGAGATATCCAGTCTTGTTTTGATGTGGCGAATATCTTCTTCCTTTGCCGACAACTGCGTTATCAATTGGTTCTTTTCCATTTGCGACGATCGACGCAGATTTTCGAGTTCATCCTAAAAAGTTAATTGTTGTCATAAAAAACCAGAAAAATTTTACGAATAACGACAAGAGTAGACCACCCACCAAAAAAAAGGAAGTTTCACTTACCGGACGATAAATAATGAATTTTCCACAAAATGAATGAAGTCACACAAACACAAAACATAAACGTGGATGAAAAATAAAAACAAACTAGGGAAATGATGAAGGTGAAACAAGCAGCCAAAAAAAAAGGTTTTTTCCTCTCAATCGCGTGAAAATCGCGACACGGTTGCTGATAAGGAAAATCATGACAAAATCAACTTACTTTGACGTTTTCGTAGTCGCCCTCGATGGTTTTTATCCTAAATATTGAAAAGAACAAAAAGCTCACAAACTGAAAGCTCGAGATTGATGTGAGATAATCACCTTGATATTTGATTTTTCAAATGGTCAATTGTTTCTTGGTCATTCTTCGATTTGTTTAACTGATCTAGTGATTCCTAGTATAGAAAAACCTTCAATTAGTTTTTGAATTCTAAATTGGAAAAGACCGCAGAGTTGGCCAATATTTAGGAGAAGGGGTTTGTGTGACTTTGGTTCACCAGAAGGGTTTAATATTTTTCTCTAATCAGAACAGCTACATTATCAAATCTTTATCAATTTCGATTGATTCAGAAAACTACTGAGGCTTTTGCGAATCTTATCTCACCTGCTCACGGAATAAAAGCATTGATTTGAGTTTGATTATTTCTTGTTGCTGAACATCTTGTATCTTATCGGTTTCGTCGTAAAATATTTCTTTTTGCACTTGTCCAGCTTTTATTGAGTGCTCGAGGGACTTCTTCTCATCCTCTAGCGACTGAATTAAGCTTCTTGCTTGTTGCAGTTCAGCCTTCAGCATTAAATTTATTTCTTTCTGCAATTAAACTTCATAGAACACAAACTATTGCGAAATAGTTCAACAACATTCACCTCTTCTCGAAGCTCGTCAATTGATAAGGAATTTGCACTCGACATCGAATGTCGTGTTCTTAAATGATTTGTGGGTCGAAACGGAACAGTCGAAGAAGGATCCTGCCCTGTCTCCGTAATTATTTTATTCTTAAGATTCTGAAACATTTTTTTTAACTAAGCGAGAGTAGCTCAAGACTGTTTTTGTATTTTATTTCCACTGAACACTGAAAGAAAAATCGCTCTTCCTGCAGTTGCTCAGTTTTTCATTTTCGAGTTTGTCATGCAAATTAAAGAAGTTTCCTCGATTGCTTTCATGTGTTATGGTCTCATTTCTACGTATTTTCTGTTGTTTTCTCAGAATTTCGCAGGTAAGCTTCGGGATGACAAAGCTTTGTTCGCAATCTGTTCAAAGCTTTGAAAAAGGAATGAAGTTCAGAAAGCTTTGATAGAAAAATATTTTATCCAGAGCGATTTCGTTCCGCAAATTTACTTTCATTTAATTTTACAAAGTTCCGCGAACCTAAAAGGAATAAATGTTGCATAAAACAGATTCTAAGAGAACATTCCTCTCATGCGAAACGAAGTTAGATCGAAAAGTGTCGTGGTTAAAGCTGAAAAGTCGATAAAAAGTAACTGTTTTCTCTTTCGCACGAATTCAAGTGGCACAGAGAATGAAATCAATAGTGATCGATAGAAAAGATGAGTTTAATTAGTGCGTTTGTGTTTTAAAGTGAAACCGAATCTGTGGTATTCGGTCGATGGTCCGTTGTGGAAGAAATCAATTCATTAAAATCCAAAATGGATTCAGATTTGATAAATAGAGCAGCCGAGGAGAGACAGAAAATCTTCGATCGCTATGAGTTGGGACGTAAAGCACCAGTTGATTCGTGGGAAGACCCCGAGTACAACGTTTACACAATGATTGATCGGTGAGTTACTTAAATAAAATCTTCGCAGGGTTTGTTCGGAAATAATGAAGGGAAGGTGGTTGTGAAACGTATGTGGGAGCAATTTGAATTGTGCTTCGTAATTTTCAAACAGCCCATAGCCCTGATGAACTTTTCATCCGCCTACATTTACGTTGCAACAATCAACCTTTGACATTTCAATCTCATCACTTATCAAACATGAATTTGCATTATTAACTTTGTAGCTTCGGCTTCGTTCATGACCAAAAAATTCCATCGCCGCAAGATGACAAGAAAACACTCGAAAAGAAACTTGAAGTCTTAGCGCAACGAGAGAAAAAGTGGATCAAAATGTTAAGCAAGTGGGACTCAAAGTCAACGAAAGAAAAGCTTCCCAAGAGAATTTACAAGGGAATTCCTGATAAAGTTCGCAATGTTGTTTGGTCAAAGCTTCTGAATCTCAGTGAGGTGATGGCTGACCACAACAATCAACATAAGTACCAAGGAATGCTTAATCTAGCAAAGAAACATGGAACGGAAGCGAGACAAATCGATTCCGATGTGAATCGACAGTTTCGTGAGAATATCTTCTTTCGCGAGCGGTACAATCTAAAGCAGCAGCAACTCTTTAATGTTCTCGTGGCTTATAGCATGTACAACAGTGAAGTCGGATACTGTCAAGGCATGAGTACGCTTGCGGGTATGCTCCTGATGTACTTGGGCGAGGAAGAGGCGTTCTGGGCCCTTAATATTCTTCTAACGGACAAGAAAGTGAGAGACAGGAACTCAAACAGGAAATTGCCATAATCATTAACCGATTCTACTTTCTCTTGCAGTTTGCTATGCACGGGTTATTTATTTTGGGATTTCCAAAACTCACACGTTTCCTAGCTCATCACGACGCAATCCTCGCCAAGTTTCTGCCCAAGCTAAAGAAGCATTTCGATCAATGCAATCTTGATAGCATTCTTTACTCATTGAAATGGTTCTTTGTTATATTCGTCGAGCGGGTGAGTCATATCATTGCATTATGATAAACAAGTACTCACATTTCCTCTTCCATATTTCAGATACCGTTTAGCTTATGTTTAAGAGTCTGGGACATTTATTTGATGGAAGGCGAGAGAGTTGCTACAGCCATGGCATATACAGTATTAAAGATTCACAAAAACAAGTTATTGAAACTTAAAGACATGGATTCTATCGTCCACTATTTGCAAGTTAAGCTTCAGAAGGATTTCGGATATGACGATGACTTTGTCGTCAAAGCACTTGAACAGTGTTCGGAAGAGTTACGCAAAGCGAAAATGGATCTTCCTCCGACACCAGCAGATCTAGAGTTTCCTCAAAAACCATTTGGCGTATTTGTAGAGCCAACTAAAGAGGAAAAGATCGGCCATCGTAAATCTGATTTCTCTGAGATCGAAAAGGAGGTCACTGAGAATGTTATCAAGACGTAAGTTTGTTTCTTCAGAGTTATAATTTATTGAAGCTAATCGATTCGAAATTAACAGGCGCGAACAAGCAGCGGCAGAAGCTGAAACGATCGAAGTTGGATTGTGTGAATCAAACAGTCAATTAAACACAGGTGAGCGCTTCCAATCATCAAACAATTTTCGTGTCTAAATTTGTTCTCGGGCAAACTTTTTCTTTTATTTTTTTGGCAAAAGCTTTTCATTTCCTATCAATCTTTGCGCAATTTGGTTATTTAGCCAATTTACGGAATCATTTTCAGTTTAACGACATTGTTAACAATCGTTTCTGTTCTTTCCCTCTCCCACTTCGCATTCAGTTCTGCCACGCGTGAGTGTGTGATGATGTGAGAGGCGGTCAAAGTAAAGTTGATTTCATAATTAGTTTGTGTCACAAAAGCTTAGAGCGTTCAATCATGATTTTATGCTTTTCTCGCTCCACTCATCATTTCTTTGAGTGATTCATGATGGGAGTTCATGATTTGAATTAATAGAAGAAGTTTAATATTTCGTACACGATTTCCAAATGATTAACAACCTTTCTTTAATTTATTCAGTACAAATGCCAGAGTCGGAAGACGGTGGATCATTGTTAGGAAGTTCAAAGCGATCGCTAGCGGATACTTCGGTGACGTCGACCGCAGACTTAAGCATTTTCTCGAGTGGCGATCGTCGACCAGCATCGCAACAACAAAACGAGAACGATCTTGACAATGGCCTAACAGCACACGAGAATCTCAGCTTTAGCGACGTTGATTTGAATAAAACCGTTTGTGAAGATGATGCGGAGAATGGAGAAAGTAGTCCAAAGTAAGTTTCATTTGAATTATCCAGTAGAAACTTTCATTCTTGTTTGGCACAATGGCTTTAAATTAACATGCTAATTATCGTGCGATTCATTTTCCTCTTCAGCTCAATTGCGAAAAGTTCATCGACAATTCATATTTACCCGAAATCGCACACCTCACCGCAACATTCGATTGGATCGAAAACAGCTAAAAACTCCTCCAACACGCCAACTCCTTCGATGTCTACACAAGATGTCGTAAGAATATATGTTCCACCTGCAGATGACATGATTCCCGACTTAAGCATTGTGCAACGAGATCGCGGCGATGATGAAGTTAGTCAGTGTTCAAATCGAAGCTCAATCATTCATGTTGAGTATGAGACACTGCCGTTCGAGAGATCTTCGACTTATGATGACACTTCAAATAAATCGCCTTCCAAAATTGACCAAACTTCTTCAAGTGCTAACAAGTTCCAACCACAGCAATATTACTATCCAAACCCAAATCATTCAGTTAATCAATCGTCATCGTCGCGTCGAGGCTCCATGACAAGAAAAACTCCTTCGCCACTGCTTAATGAATTAATTGTCGAATGCGACCACATGAAAGTTCGACGATCACAAGATAACTTAAACGAAGAACTTGCTATTAATTATTCAATTACTGGTAGTACCACGAACAACAACAACAACGCCAATAAATTTTACCAGCTCAACTCCAATAACAACGTAAGCAGCACATCTCTAAAGCGTATGACGTCCTTTGAAGAACTTGCTAAGAAATCTGATACGAACTCTTTGCTTTACATTCACGAGACCTCCAATGACAACCACAATCGACAGAGTTCGAGTAATAAGCCGAAGAGCGATTACAGTATTTTCTACAACTACAAGAACTTGGAAGATCGTGATGATAATTCTAGTGCTAAGCATCAAATGAAGAAGTCAACATCTCACAGTTACGAGATCCGTAGAACAGAGAGAAAACACAGCAGCAGTGACAACAGTCCATTCGACTATGATTTACTGAAAGACAAGCGCAAGGATAATCGTTTCATGTACGACGATTCAACTGATGGTCGAGTTGTGGAGAATAACGAAACCTCAATTAAATCATACGATCGATTCTTCAACTCAGACGATGAGCTCGAAGACGATGAGATTCGTCATACTCGTGCATCGAAGAAAATTAACGCCGTTGGAACGCACAAGTATCGATCGCACATTTCTGGTACTGAAGCTGATGATGACGAAAACTCCTCCAACAGTCCACCCAACAAGTCAATTTTGAATACTCCAATCAATGAAACAATGCCTTTACTATCAAGCGACGCTGATCCAACCTCTTTCCACTCACAAGCACCTCCGCCTGTTCTTCCGTCTTCAAATTCACTGCGTCACAAGTCAAAGATTCCTCGACCGAACCGAAGAGATAGCTCTAGTGGCTCTCTAAAGAAAAACTCATCAGTCAGCTCGCCAGAGGGCTCAGATAAAAGCGATGGTTACCAAACAAGCATAAACCAATATGATAATCGAATGTCGCAGTCCGTTGCATATCAGTCTCCACCGTTCCGAGGTGGAGAGCGAAGTAGTCAGAGAAGTGACAACAAAATTCGCATTAAGATCAACCAGAAAAATTAAATTATCGAACAAAAATTCATGACCGAACGTTATTAAAATTGTTTTCCGTTCTTATGCATTCCAATACTCCCAACTCTTGCTCGTGCTCTCTTGACTATGATTGTAGCCAATAAACGATAAAGACACGTAGTTAAAAGCTTTGACGTTGAGTTTGCGGCTTTTATGGAACTTTCATTTTAAAAGTTTAAAGCAATGTATGTTGACTTACTTTCTTCTCAATCGATGGTGATCCTTAAATTCTCTTCGATTGTTATTTGACGTCAAACGTAAAAAATGTTTAAAATCGAAATTTATAAAATTCCTTCAAAACTCTACGAAAAAAAAAATATTGTGATCAGAAGAATTGTTAGAGACAAGAAAGAAAATTTATTTTTATGCTATTAGCGCAATGTGTATGGATATTAAGATTTCCAAATCAAAATGTTATGAAATCATCGAGTTCTTTTATTTATTTTCAACACTGGCAATACTTTAACTCTCCTCGTAAAAGCTTTTCAATTCAAAAACATTCATTGTTGATGCGACAGCTCGTGCAAATGATCAAGACAATTTTCTATTAAGGATCATTGTCGCCGATAATGAAATAATCTTGTCAGATAAATATTTATTTCGAATACTCAAGATGTTTAACCGCAACCAGCTTAATAGAAACTTTAAATGATTCCAGTATTTATTTTTTATTTGCAACGTGCAGCAGCGCAAAACAAAGAAATGCTTCGAATTTTTGGTTGACAAAAAAAAACTTTAAAACTGTTGAATAAATGTGAAAACTGAAAATAAAAATAAATAAAATCGTTTATCAAGTGAAAAATGAAAATCACTTTATTTTTCTTTTTTTCGCAGTTAAAACAAAGAGAAAACTTGAGTTTAAATCCTGCAAACGTAATTGTGAATGGAAACTTTTCACAAATCATAAAAATAATGCTTTCTCCTTAAGTAGCAAATACTTCGAAACAATCTCTTTCTTCACTCAACTCTCTTCGCATGCTTCTCTTAGATGAGGCCACGTTTCTTCTTGTAATCTTCAAGATTGAGCGACCTTCTTATCTTAGGACCGGAGTCTTGTAACTTTTCAACTGGTTTTGGCAAGGCGGCCACGTTTGTCATTGGCAAAGCAACATCCAACTCAATCTCAAAATCATGCAGTGAATACAAATTGTCTGACGATGACTGCTCCTCGTTACGCCTTTCTTTCTGTTTTGACAGCTTCGGAATCTCCGGTGCCATCATAATCTCTTCTTCTGGTTCTTGAGCAGATCTAAAAGCTGATCTGGGCTTCGTTGAGCGTCTGGTAAAAGGATCAGAGAATTTCATTCCTTTGTTCGCTCTGGCCTCTTCTATGATTGCCTTTTCAGCTTCTTCAACATTCTTCTTTCGATTACGATTGTTAATATAAGAAATCAGTGAAATTGAACTACTTCGTCGTTTATCCAGCTCGTTAGCGCGTTCCTCAAGTTCCTGAAGTCTCAATGTGATCTCGTTGGCAACCTCCTCATGTCCTTGGAGAATCGCAGCGTCTCTTTCCTAAAAATAATTCTTTATTAACATTTTTGTTTATTATTAAAGTTTGAGATGTCTTACCTTCATTAGCTGAGTCTTGCGCATCGCGTAGTTGGTGGGATGTGCACGGAATCGATTCTTTTCTTCAATGATCCGATCAATATCTTCTTCTTTGAACTCGTAATTTAGAGCTTGCTGGACGTCTTTCTTTTTCTGTTCAATGGAATCGACTGTTGGCATGTCAATGCTGAATCGTGAACAAATCTCTTTCCATTTTTCATACTCGTTCTCAGTAAAGTCCCTAAAAATAGAATTTCTTAAAATGTTATCGTAAATAAAAATATTTAAGAACTTACTGGTTAGAAACAAACTCCAGACGAAAGACTCGCTCTTGTGTCCCGTGTTTTAATTTGAGTCCTTTGTTCGTACGCCCAGAGCCGAAAGCATATACTTTCGGAGTCTCGACAACAGCAGTAATTTCAGCAACTCGATACACAAGCTTTGAGTTGTTGTTGCCAATATTAATTCGAACGAAACATCCGACCACAGTTTTCTCAAATATTGGAAGATTAATGAACTTCTCTAACTTGAAGCGGGATATGCGGAGCTTGTTCATCTCATCGAGTGTCGAGATGTATACAGGTTTCTTATACACAGTTGCCTGAGATTCGCCATCGTCTGAGTCGGAACTGGTTGAAGAGCGACTGGATGAGGAACGACGGCCGTCTTGTGATAATTTCTCTTCGCTGTCACTGTCACTATCGTCAGAGTAGATGTCACGAGCCTTCAATTTGACTGAAGAAGACTTTTCCATCGAGCCATCGATCTCTTCCTTCTCATCCTCGTTTTTCTTAGTTGCCTCGGTTCTTTCGACTTCTCTCTTTTGTTTTCCTTCTCGTCGAGCTTTAAGTTGTGCCATGGCGCTGCTTCGTTTGTCATCAGTTTTGTTCATCTCGACATTCTTCTTTCTTTCCTTTGAACGCTCCTTAGGATCAAAGTATTCTTCACGGAATTCATTCATCTTGTCGGGATCATCTTCTTCAGCTGGAGTTTCAAACAAATGTGATGTGGCTGATATTGGATCTTCAACAACAGTGGAAACTGATGGTTTTGGAGGTTTTTCGATAACTTTCTTGGCAGCTGCAGTCTTCGGCTTCTTCATAGCAGGCTTCTTAAACGTTTTGTTCTTGGCGTTTTCATTTTTTCTCGATTGCTTGAGCTTTCTTTCAATCTCCCATCGTCTTTTAAGTTGATCGCGTCTTTCAGCTCGTTTGAACAATTCTGTTTCACGTTCCTTTTCTGACAATTTCTCTAAATAGTTTCGATCTGTCTCGTTTCCCATTAAATCGTCGCCATAGCCATCATCAAACTCTGAGTTTGAGCTTGATTCATCGTCATCACCTGATTCACTTGATATCTGGCCTTCCTCTAAATCCGATTTGTTTCCATCTGACGAAGCTTTCTGTACTGGAACTTGCACTGGAAGTGATGGTGGGATGACGGAAGGCTTGGCTGGAGTTTCATCTTCTTTATCACTATCGGAACTATCAGAAGATGAAGACGAATGAGTCATACGACGTGATTTCTTAGATCTCCTTCGATCTGAACCCGATCCCGAATCAGAAGAATTATTCCTTTTCTTTGATGAAATATTTCTAGTTTCTTCTTCGTCTGAAGAAGCTTTGCTGCTTTCGTCGTCAGAACTGCCCGAATCCATTCTCTTCTTCATTATTACTTTTCACACTTTCACAGTTGTTTCTAAATGAATTAAGTTTGATTCAAACTGAACGAGAATTGACGTACGACTGAAACAACTTGAAATAATTTCTGGCTTTTTCACTCTTCGATCCGGGATGACAGAATTATTCGAAATTATTTTCGGTTGTCGAATTTAAATGTCGAATTTTATTTTGTCTTATAAGATATTTATAATATTTTTCACACTCAAAGAAAAAATCCTTATAATAACAAATACGAAGAAATTTGCTTTAAGCTTAATTATTTGATTTGTAAATTCCCACTAATCGATCAACGATCAATTTGCTGAGAGCTTCAAGTAATCGAAATCGTTACTTAGTTTGTTGGACTGTCCACACTGAGTTCCAGCAAGAAACTGACTGAAAACATTTTGAGATGAGTTGTAGAATGTCAAAGAAGCAATTTGCCCGTTGTTCATGACTTCGAAGATGATGTCTTGGTAACCGTAGCAAAAAGTTGATCCGAAAAGGTTTGAGCAGTTGGTCGAAGAGGCTCTATGAAGAACTACTGGTCTATCCGATGGATTCAAACGAGAATTGATGGAATCCCATTTCGAATAAGCATTTACAATAACAGGACTTGAAGTCATCTGACCATCTTCGGAGAGTCTAGAAAGAAATCCCAATTAATGTCAGGTATAAAATAAATCAAGCGTAACTCACTTGTCAGCGTTCAATTCAAGCTTGAATTCACAGCGATAGTACATATTGAAATTGTAATGCCCAGGATAATTCGTATGAAGAATAAATTTCTTTGCCTTTTGAGTTCGTGCATCGAACAAAATGTCAATTCCCAAAGTAAAATAGTTAAAGAAGAAATCACTCCGACGGTTTTGAACTCGTTTGTGAGCTGATGGAGAATGAATTTTCATTTTATCTTCCGATTTGTAAAACACTCTTGAGGGAGCTCCTAGATTTGTACAAACGTCCTGACAACAATCGCCGAAGAGGACATCTCGACTGTAAGCTTGTTTCCTTGGTTCAAGGGATCGAACTGAGCCTTCAGTGAAGATGTTCAATCGCAAACCTTTCGTTCCACTTGAGTTTCTAATCACGGCCGCTGACTCAATGTATAGTTGTTTGTTATAGCATTGGAGAGGCATTGGCGGAGGCTTGCAATCTTGAAATTTATTTCCACAGTATAAAGCCATTTTTGTAACAACGGGTGAGTTGCCAGGGCCAAAATGAAGAGATCCAAGACCATGGCTTGCGAAGTTTGCCTGCATTTTACTGTCAACATGGAAGTAGAACGTAAGCCCTCTAAAGTTCAAAGCAAACGAGTTCTTTGCAGCGTCGTAAACAGCGGGATGAGTTGATCCAAATGAATTCTCGATCTGTTCAATTGATGGCAACACTTCCGGTGAGTTGAAATGCAATCCGCAGTAACGGAGTCGCACAAGTTTCATGTTGAATATTTCAATAGCCTTGAGGCGTTGAGAAACGGCATCGAAAATTAGTCGAAGGCCACTCAAGGGCAAGTTTATCACCAAATCAACTCCCAATGGATCCTGTAAACAAAAGATTTATTGTAAATTTAAAAGACATAGAACGATTGTCAACTTACATGTTCGCTATAAAGAACTTGAACGTTCTTTATAGTTCCAACTTGAGTTTGGATGATTGCAACAGCCTGAGAAAAATGCATTCCTGTAAAAAAGAAAAACTTTCGATTACATTTTCACAACAAAGAACAAAGAAAATTTTACCTAAAATGAATTCCCAAGATTTCTCGGTACTGCCGAGGCTTCTCTCAGGAATAACTTCAAGATCGAGCATTTTTATCTCAGTTTTGCACGTTTCGCACTTTGAAAAAGTAATTTTGAAGGTTTTTTATGAAATTGTTTATTTTCAATTTATTGCGTTGTTTGAAATATAGTTCTCCGAGGGGATCGAATGTTAAATGTTTTTCAAGGGGTTCATTGAATTGGTCTTCGCGGAATCTACAGCTGATTTAATTATTTTTTCGCGGATAACAATCCATCAGAAAATTTATTGTAGAAAATAAAAGTCTACATCGGAATTAAAATTAAAGAATAGTTTTAAGCATTTCATTGAGTTGTTCGCCTCGATATCCAGAAATTCCACCTTTTTGGAAGCTGAGACCTTTCTTTCCGATCCAGCCGTCTTTTGGATTCGGCAGAATGAATGGATACATCGCTTTTGTTACTCTGTCAAAGTTCTTTCCAGCTGAGAAAACTTCATGTACAATATCTTCAACGCAGATGATTCCGTCTCGACCGAAAATCTCTTCAATTTGTGTGTTGCTTGAAATCGCTGTCTTCTTGCCATTGTATTTGATGAACCCGTACTTGAATATTAAATCACGAACAGTGCCAACATTAGGAGTTCCGTAGATGACATATGGTTCAAGAAGACTGAGGCAAGCTTTCACATCCGGTGTGAATCTGAGGAAAACTGCTTGATGCATACGACGCAAGTTAAGTTGGTTGAGAAGATTGATGCATTGCTCTGAAGCAATGTGTGTGCTACAAGAGAAATATTTAAGATCAGATGGAAATTCGTAATTTAGAAAAACTTACCCTCGATGACGAAGAACGACAATCAATGCTCCGTCTTTCATGTAATCTCTCTGCACTCCATGTTTCATCAACTCACGTTTAATTCGTTTGTCATCACGCTCTGCTTTACGATATTCAGCGATAAAGAATTCTGGTTTCTTGAAATGCTCTCCGCTATTTGTTTTCACGACTTTCCTTTTTAAGTTTTTGCGGAGATTCGTTTGTTTTTGAGTGATTCTCCGCTTTCTGTGAGTCAATACTGTGACTTGCTTTGAGGGAAGCTTATTTGGGATCGCGTACTTTTCCATTTCGATTAAAATTGATTTTATTTTATTCTTATTTCTTCAGCACGATTTTTTGATGAAGACAACTTAACCTCTACCACCAGATGGGGTACAATTTGTTTTGAAAAAGTCGCTTTCCCTTCTGAAACATAAACAAAATATTTCAAGAAAAAATGGAAATTGACATGGAAATCGATGATTTAAGAATCAACGAAGATGACAGCGAATACGAAGAAGAGGAATACTTTGTCTACATCGACATCGATTCATCTTCATTGGCAGAAGACCAACTCAAAGATTCAAAGAACATTAAAATATTTGGTTTGGAAACTAAGAAACCTCTGCTGCAAATCAACAATCAATTCTTCGAAGGTAAGCTAATTGGAGCCTTCTCTTGAAAGATTAATAACAGAATATTTTGCAGGTGAATTCGACTTCTCAATGGGCACTCACGTATTTTTTGAAAAGGATAACGAGAAACCTGTTGATGAGCTTTACGTGAAATGCGATGGATATTACAAATGCTGCGCTAAGACAAACAAACTTCTTAAGATGTCACGAGTTTTGATTAAAGATAAAGCAACAGATACAAAGATAAGTCAAGAGAAAGACATTCCCTGCATCAAAGAGCAACTGACGATACAACGATCATACGAGCAAGCCTTGAATCTCTTTCTTGATCCAGGACGACAACCGCCACGTAAAATCCCTGACGAACTTAACTGCGCACATCTCGTATTTCCCACCAACACTCAAGAGGACGTAAATGAAGAAACTCCTAAATCTAGTGACAAACTTTAATAGATTTTCATTAACAGATTTGCATTAATAATCTCAAAATTTATCTTTAAGATCGACTTTGTCTTGAATAATAAAATTTTATAAGCATTTCCTGTTTTGTTATTATGGAAAATTTTATAGCCTTGGCACGTTTTTCTTCTAGAACTACTAATCTCTAATCTGTTATTCGCAAATGATATAAACCGTGCGCACATTGAAGTACCGTCGAAACTTCTTATCAAGTTCACCCGAAACGGAATTACACACATCACTCATAATATTTGCTTGTCGATATAAAAATGATTTGCCATATCAGAATCGATTCATAATCAAATTGAAGTTTAAAGCGAAAAGTAAGCAACAATCCACAGAAATGGAAAGAAAATTCGAGCAATTAGTCGAGAGCCGAAGAGGTTCAGATGTGAAGGTTGTTTGCTGCTGTTGCAACAAGTGCTGTGAGACTTCATCGTCTAACAAAGACTGCTCCATCTGTCCACCATCGAATCGCAGCTCTGAGAAGGAAAACTCCAACAAATCTAAATCTTCGCTGATCACATTCATTTCTATGAGTCATCGATGGACAAAGTGAAAAGAAATTATTACAAGACAACAGCAGATCTCCATTTTACTTCAACCCGGATTTTCAAATAGATTTAGAAAAAATATTTTTAAGTTTAAGAATAAAAGTTTTTATTAAAAAATCAATAAAAAGTTAACATACCAAGAATAAACTTCTCATTTGTTGTTGATGCAGTTGTCGCACATGTTACGACAATCTTTGACAGAGTCGCCAAAAAAATCACCCAACATCTTATGACGACAATTTGATGTTAAGCAGAAACTCTTCACTTCATCATCATTGGAAAATTGATTCTTTCTGTAGAAAATGCAAGAATAAGATTTGTCAGCTGCATTAGCTCTTCCAGATTCCTGTCAATCAAAATAATTAGTTATTTTAAAAGTTAGAAACCTTTTGAGCTATCAAACGTGTTATCTCTTACTTGATAGAATGCAATCAAATTCTTCGGAACGTTGGCGTGGATGACAAATTTTACGTCAGGTTTGATTATGCCGAGTCCAAAGCTTTCGGTTGTTGCAACAATGATTGGAACTTCGTTCGACATCCATTTCTTGTAATTCTCAAAGCGGTTTTTTAGATCTGCATAGAAAGAAGTGGCCGGGATGTTCAGTTTCTCGAGCATGGAAATAATATCATTTAAATATTTCACATTGGTACAGTAGATGATTCCACTTGGCATCTTTTCTGTAGAAAAGTCAATGAAACCCGGAAAAATACGGTTCAAATATCCAACGATATCGCTTTTTTCTGCTGTTTCGGAGACTTCATAGAAAATATTCGTTCTTTCGCTGCTTTTGCGAATTTTTCTCGGAACATTTTCTTTATCTTTGTCCATTTCCAATTCTTTTATGCACCATCCGACTTTATCCTTTGGAACCGTTGTTAATGCAATGAATGGAACATCAAGATTCTCTAATCTTAGTTTCTGCATTTTCAAAACGTTACGGAAGTTGTGAATGACGCAGTGTGCCTCGTCAATTACGACGTGAGAAATTCTTTTTAGCATAAACATCTCGTTTACAATCGAACTTTTGCTTCTGAGTGCACTTTCAGGGGTCATGAAGAGAAATCGTGTTTCGCTATCTGTTTTGAGCTTGTTCTGCAGTTTTTCATAGGTATCGTTATCCATTCGGCTACTGATGCTTTCAGCGCGAAGACCACGTTGGTTCAAGAAGTCCATTTGATTTTCCATAAGAGCTAAATTAGGTGAAATTACCAGAACTAAGCTCGGGTCGCTTTTTTTCTTCAGCAGAACACCTATAAATCAAATAATTTTTTTTTTGTATGAAGTCAATACGTGGCCTCATCTTTCGGCGCACTTTTTTTTACAAAGGTTAAATTTATAAATATATTTACTTGCGAGATGGAAACAAAGGGATTTTCCAGAGTTAGTTGGCATTGATACAAAAACATTCTTGGCTCCACTTAAAACTATTTTCACTGATTCCTCTTGCTCCTCGCTCAAGAAATCTTCATAGCCGAAAATTTCCTTCATTGATTTGCGAATTTCACCATCACTCGACATTTTTAAAATTATTGATTCGTGAAGTATGAATGCACTGAGAAGAAATCAAACTTAACAAATGATCATCATGATCTTTAAACTGAGATAACTTACGAGATTATTGAGATAGTCGACACCAACAAAACAACTGATCTGAAGCGTTTGAATAAAAAATCAAGACTGGGAAAAAAATTCTTCTGCAATCTTGCATTTCCAAGAAAAAGAAAAAAATCCGCGATAACAACGAACTTTCGAGTGACGAAAATATTTTTAAGCGGCGCTTCTGATATTTTTTTACTTTCATTATTATTTATTTCAATTTTTTAGATGTTTACAATCCAGCAAAAAATTGTCAGCAGTTTGATTTGATAATCACTAAAGTTCACAAAAAAATAAAATGATCGCTCAAAAATATTTCTCATTGCGTTACCAGAGAGCGTTGAATTCCAATGTTTGTCTTCAAAGAATCAAGAATCTTTACAAATGGAAGCAAAATGCATAAGTTGATTTGTTGCTATTGTAACGAGTGCTGTGAGACGGCATGTTCTTTAAATAGCTCCATCTGTCCACCATCGCCAATATAAGTTTTCATTTGTTCTTGATGCAGTTGTCGCACATCTTAAGACAATCTTTGACAGAGTCGCCAAAAAAATGACCCAACATCTTATGACGGCAATTTGATGTTAAGCAGAAACTCTTCACTTCACCGTCAAAGAAAAATTGATCCTTTTTGTAGAAAATGCAAGAATAAGATTTGTCAGCAGCACCAGTTCTTCCAGATTCCTTTTAACGAAATTAATTAGTTATTTGAAAAGTTATCAACTTATTGAGCTATCAAATGTGTTATCTCTTACTTGATAGAATGCTCTCAAATTCTTCGGAACGTTGGCGTGGATGACAAATTTTACGTCATCTTTGATTATGCCGAGTCCGAAGCTTTCGGTTGTTGCAACAATGATTGGAACTTCGTTCGACATCCATTTCTTGTAATTCTCGAAGCGGTTTTCTAGATCTGCATAGAAAGAAGTGGCCGGGATGTTCAGTTTCTCGAGCATGGACCTAACTTTTTCCAAATAATCCACAGTGGTACAGTAGATGATTCCACTTGGCATCATTTCAGAAGACAAGTCTGTAAAACCCGGAAAAATACGGTTTAAGTATCCAACGATATCGATTTCGCTTTTTTCTGCTATTTCCGAGACTTCATAGAAGATATTACTTCTTTCGCTGCTTTTGCGAATAATTTTGGGAACATTTTCTTCATCTTTGTCCATTCCCAATGCTTTCATGATCTGTCTGACCACATCCTTTCTAGCTGTTGTCAATGCAATGAATGGAACATCAGGATTTTCTAATCTCAACTGTTCCAAAATTTCGAAGTCTGTACGGAAATTCTCAATTACGCAATGTGCTTCGTCAACTACGACGTGAGAAATTCCATTTCGCAAAAACATGGCATCAAGAACATATTTTTTGATTGAACACATTTCAGGTGTCATGAAAAGAAATCTCGTTTCGGTATCTAGTCCGACCCTGACATCCCATTCGATTTGATCACGAGTATCATAATCCATTCGGCTATTGATGCTTTTAGCAAGAAGACCACGTTTGTTCAAGAAGTTCATTTGATTTTCCATAAGAGCCAGATGTGGTGAAATAACCAGAATCAAGCACGATTCGTTTTCCTCCTTCAGCAAAACACCTGTATTTAAAACATTTTTTTTTAGAAATTTTCACAAAATTTAAGTTTTTAGTTAATTTACTTGCAAGTTGGTAACAGAGTGATTTTCCAGAATTAGTCGGCATAGAGACAAGAACGTTCTTGGCTCCACTTAAAACAGTTTTGACAGATTCCTCTTGCTCCTTGCTCAAGAAATCTTCATACTCGAAAATTTTCTTCATGTGTTTGCGAATTTCACCATAGCTCGACATTTTTATAAAACTTTACTGATTTGTGAAGAACGAATGCACTGGGAAGAAATCAAATGATCAAATGAAAGTCATAATCTTTAAAACTGAGAAGTGATTTTACGACTCCTTATTTTCGTCTCCCTCTCTAAAATCTCTCAATCAAATTTAAGAGCCGATAATAAAACTCAATTATTTCGGTTTCAAAAACTCTGAACACTTGGTCCTCATTATTTAACACACAAAATACACCCACTCAATGTTAATTTTCCTCGCTCTTTGACCGTGATTTGATCGCTCTTATGCACTCAAAACTAAATATGAAAGAGGACAACATGAGAGAATGAGTTATTTTTAAACGTTTTCTACATCATTTTTTTCTTCTACATTAGAATCCGACATGTGACTTTCTTGAGCAACATTGTTAACAAAAAGAAACTTTCGCGAAAGTTTTTTTCTTTAATGTTATTGTTGATTAGCTCATATTTTTAGAAAAATATTCATTCTACTTAAATTTATTTTAATCATGCGAATTTCATCATATTTCGACTTTGAAGGTTGAGGTAATAACCGAAATTTAATGACCTTTTTGATTAAGGCAACTTACGAGGAGATTAACGAGACGAACGAAAAAATTGATCTGAAGCGTTTGAATGAAAAATCAAGACTGGGAAACAATTTTTTTTCGCAATCTAGCATTTCCAAGAAAATGAAAAAGAAAAACCGCGAAAGTTATCAAAGAAAGTTGTCTACACCTCAAGTCTAGAGGTCGCTACGTATTGTTTACAAACATTTTCTTTTAAAATTATCTATCATGGAATTCAGTGAAAGAATTTGCAGGATCTGTCTGCAGTCTGAATTAAATTCAGAATTTACACAAATCAACAAGAGCAACAATGACATCGCGCAGAACATATTTCTAATCGCCGCTGTGAAGGTTTTAGTGTTCAATTTCATTAACTTTCAAAATATTCTTAATTTTCGTCTAATTTTAGATCATTGAGTTATCAGAGTACAATGTCCCAGCATTGATCTGCAATGTTTGTCTTAAAGAACTATTTCAATGCATTTTGTTTCGTAAAAAATGCCAAAGTGCAGATGAATATTTCAGAACAAAGTTTGCTAATGCAAAAGTTGAAGAGAAAATATGGATCTCGGTTGAAACAGAACTTGAAGATATCAAGGAAGTGCCAGAAGGATTGAATCTTGACTTAGTATCTAATGTCAATGAAGTCGAAGTTTATCCGACGAAAACTGAAGATTTCCTAAACGATCAATTTACCATGATCGAAGACAATGTCATTGATGATGAATGCGTTGAAGCTTTAGATTTCGAAGAAAGCGAGAAAGTTACACCCGAAACAAAAGCAAAGCCAATTAAAAGGAAACCAGCTCGACGCAAAAACTCCTTGCAATGTCGATATTGTGGAATAACATTATCAAGAAGGAATCGTAGAATTGAGCATGAAAGACTTCATCTGGTCGACACCCAGCAAGTGTACGAATGTTCAATTTGTGGAAAATCTTTCAATCAGAAGTTTGGACTCGTTCCGCACTTTAAAAAGTTTCATAACTTCGTGATGTGAGTCTACTTAGAAATCCAAATTTAGTTGAATTAACTTTGACTTTATTTTAGGGGACCAACTGAGAAATGGAAATGCGCAATCTGCGTTGACAAAGTCTTACCTCCCGGGAACATGGGACTTCATTATGAAAAATATCATGCCGACATTTGTTGCTCTTTCAACTCAAAGAAAATTCCTGGAACAAGTTTAGGTGACTTGGGTGATGTGATTGAACCAAAGAAACCGCAACGAAAGAAGCCGAAAGTTGCGAAAAATTTCTGGCCTTGTTCAATATGTGGAAATAGTTTCTCGAACTATCAAAGGTATCATCGACATTTAAAAGAAGTTCATGAAGTTAGTGACAGCCAAGTTATTCAAGATACAGCAGCACTGAAGAATGCTGTCGAAGTCGCTAATGTCTTAAAGAAAGAAAAACAAATAGAGTAAGGAAATGTCTTTGTCACATTAAGAAATTTTACTGACTCAGTTTCCTTGTTT
The DNA here is from genome assembly GCA_033063855.1 of Smittia aterrima. Lineage (NCBI taxonomy): Eukaryota > Metazoa > Arthropoda > Insecta > Diptera > Chironomidae > Smittia > Smittia aterrima. The sequence goes on along the minus strand of CP093831.1, from coordinate 11,701,289 downwards.
TAGCAAAAAGCCGAGGTTTCCTTGCACAACCTGTGGAAAAGCATTTGCTTCAATCATGACTGTGAGGGCTCACGAAAAAACTCATCTCAATATCGAATACACTTGCGATCTTTGTGGCTCCGCTTTTCGAGTCAAAGCTTATCTTACCGCTCACGTCCAGAAAGTTCACATGAAACTGAAAAAGTTTAAATGCAGCATCGAGAACTGCTCGGCCTCTTTCGTTCATCGTGAACTGTTAAACTATCATGTGAGGAAACATCTGAATATCAGAAATTTTTCATGTCGTTACTGCGGAAAAACATTTGTAACGAGATCTTGCTGCAAGATTCACGAAAGGTGAGAAATTTAATTTTATTTTTGACGAGTTGTTTCTATTTTCAAAATTTATTTAGGATCCACACTGACGAGAGACCTTACAGCTGTAGATTTTGTGACCGAACGTTTATTCATCATTCCGATCATCGACGTCATGAAACGAAGCATGTAAGTGACTCAATTTATATTCAGTTTTCTTAATTAACAAACTCTTCATCTTCTTTTAGAATAATGCTGATGCCCGAATAGAAAAACATGAATTTATTTTTGACCATAGTGAACAAGTTTGATTGAATTTTATTGAATAAATTCGCTGATTACAAATTTCATTGTTTCAACTTGTTTTCTATAAATTCTAACAAGAAAATTTTTGGACAAGAGATTATTACATCATTTGATACTGAAATGGAAGGGGGGGTCGAACTGTTGGATGACAACGACTTTCATGAGCGGTGAGCTCGCTTTTCTTCATGAAACCTTTCAAGCAGGATTGATTTTGACATTTATATGGTCGTTCTCCAGTGTGGCCCCACACGTGACGTCTGAGATCTGTTTGATGAGTGAATGCTCTCGAGCAGCCGGAGAAATTACATTTAAACGGTTGCTCTCCAGTATGAATCCTCACATGACAAACAAGTTTATTTTTCTCGCCAAACTCTTTTCCACACCTAGAGATCATCAAAATTAGCTTCATGATAACTGAGTTTGAGTTTAATCTTACCATTCACATTTAAACTCTCGAATATTGTGATGAAATACTTTCACATGTCGTTGCAGTTGGAAAAGCGTTCTCCACGATTTATTCGGACAGATCTCGCAAGGATATCTGATCTTATATAAGTGGCGTTTCTTGATATGCACAGTCATTTCTCCTCTGCCCTTAAATTTATTTCCACACAGATCCTAGAACAATAAACTTCATCAGAATTGATTGAACCAGAAAGAATTGAGATGACAACTTACACAATACCAATATTCGTCTGGCGATAAAATTCGATGAGTTTTCTCGTGGGTCGAAAGATTTCCCTTACTTTTCAGGATTTTGCCACAGATAGAACAAGGAAGATGATCTTCACTTCTATAAATTTAATCTTCAGATAAACGTCTTTAAAAACAATCTTTAAACTCACTTTTTCTTGTACGACAAAGTTTTGAGATGAGATGCTCGAATATGTCGAAGGAGATAATATTTCAAGGGAAAGTCTTTTCCGCAGATATCACTAAAAATATTTCAATTATTTGTAATTATCTGATTCAGTTATTAATTAAATCAAACTTACCACAAAAATCTTTCAGAGTAATTGATGAACTCGTGTCTAACTCGAATGTGATCGTTCAAACTATGTTTGCTCGTGAGAAATTTATTGCAGTACGGACAGTTGAGTCCAACGAGTTTCTCTTTGAATATTTCGTCACCGTCAATCCTCGATCTGCCCTTTGATCGCTTTCCTTTCTTGAGATCTTGTTTCATATGAAAACATTTGATATGGCGATTCAAATAATATTTCATTTTGAACAGTCGCTCGCAGTGCGGGCATTTAAACATGTCGCAATCATCCAATTTCTGATGAATAGCTCTCATGTGATCTTTTAAACTGTGCAATGAAGTAAACGTTTTAAAGCAGAGGTTGCACTGAGCGATTCCTTCCGTTTGGCTACAATGTTTGTTATTAGTTTATGAGTTTTAATCTAATTTGATTTATTTGACTCACCCCGTCTCGTAATCTCGAAAATCTTCGGATCTTTTCTTTAACTTTCTTTTCCTTCGATACTCTTCATAATCTGTCACACTGCCACTGCTGTCACTGTAGAACTCTTCTTTCTTAAAGAAGTCAGTCAAGTTGTTTTGATCGTCATCGCAGTTTTCTTCTAGGTTCGTAGCGATGTTATCAAATAAACTGTAGTCTTCAACAGGTTCGTCTTTAACTGCTGTCTGCTCTTCATCTCCAACTTCCTCCTTCACTCTGAACGTTTCTTTTGAACTTGATTCAACAGAGTCTAGGAAATCGAGAATTGTTGGTTTTCGGAAGAATCCATCTGACTCTCGACATTTGTTGCGGAATTTAATTGCCTTAGATAGTTCTCTAACACAAATGGCACAGATGAGAGCTGGCACATTCTTATTACTGTGCTCTAATATCTGAAAGTTAAATATGTTGTTGATGCTTTAAAACATTTAATTCCCACTTACCTTTACTCCTGAAATAACAAAAATTGCTTTCGCTATCGCTTTGTTATTTTTATCGTAAATTGGCTGCAACTCCCCATCTCCTTCACTTTCCCTGCATACTCTGCAAACTCTTAATTGAGTGTCCACACTCATAATAAGAAGAGAAGTTGCTTGTTGTCTAATTTCTGTTAGATCCGAAAAGATTACAAATAGACGAGAAATATTTTATTTACGCTCTGCGATGACCGAAATTATGAATTATGCAGCAAATATATTTTTCGAAGGGCTTTCATCCGAAGTGAAGATCAAAAACGTGAAATTAATTTTTTTTTTCGTTAATTTTTTTTATTAAAATCAAAAGAATTCAAAGATTTAAAGTTGTTGTTTTTTGTGTAAATTAAAGTAGAAACAGAAATGTACATTCACTTTAAACAAAAATGTTATTCAAAGCGTAGACAGAAACGTAAGGAGTTTTAGCGCCTTCAATTAATGATTATTTTGTAGTAATTCCGATTGCCATGAAAATTCAGGTTTTCAGCTTAGCATTAAACATGGGAACTTCCATTCGCTTGCTCAACCGTTTTCTCCTAAGCTAGCCGAGAAAATAGTTTCGAATTTTTTTTCGATAGGACATTTATGACAACACGCAACTATTTTTCGATTGCGGATTGCTTCCATTGTTGTCTTTTTCGATATGAACAAGCAGTTGAAGAAAGATATCGTCTACTGATTCGTTTTGCTTAGCTGATGTCTCTAGGAAAGTCGCTTTCCAATTTTCTGCCAGCTTCTTTCCTTCGTCGAATGTAACTGCACGCTCCTGATGCAAATCTGTTTTGTTGCCGACGAGTACAATTGGAACGCTAAAACAAGAAGTTTGTTGAGTATGTTGTTTATAATATTTCATCTGGGAATACTTACTATGCTTTGCCCATAACATCAATTAATTTCTCGTAGATGATTTTAATGACTTCGAATGACTTCTGGCTTGTGATGGAATAAACTAAAACGTACCCGTGGAAGTCCATCGAATATTGAGCTGGGAAGATGCTGTATTCATCTTGACCAGCGGTATCCACAAGTTTAACTTCGTAATCAGAATTATTGATTCGTGTGACTTTGCTAAATGCTGTAGTGATAACAAATGAAACAGTTGTGAGTTAATCAACAGCTGTGCTAGTCAAAACAAACAGTTGACAGCAAGTGGCACCGTGAAGTTGAGAGTTCACAGGGAATCTCGCTGGAAGGATTTAGATGACAGATACTCACTGTTTTCTATTGTAGGATCGTACGAATCAACGAATTGACCTTGAATCATAAAGAAACGCAAAAGGTTTTAATAAATTTCGATGATAACGATGTCGTAAAAATTACCTTCGACAAACTGAATGGAGAGCGAAGATTTTCCTGCAATTCAACCAAGACGCAATTAACATTAGATACATTTGAGCCTGTTTGACTTTAGTATTATAAAACAGAATCGCACTAATTTAAAATCAAACAAAGCGATGTCAAACTTATGAAGCGGATGAAGTAACTTCTTACCCACTGAGCGATAGCCCATCATTGCAATATTTCTTCGTTTAGGTGGCATCGTTTATTTCAAACAAGTCTCTAATTAACGGCGTGCGATACGAACAATTCAACTAAATTACTTGCAAACTAAATATTTTACAATTTTACCGAGTGGATCAATTTTTTATTTTAAATTCAAAAACTGTTTAAGTTTCAGTTAAATTCGAGGGTTTTATTTACATTTGATGATTGAGATATTAGAAAAGTTAAAAACTTCTTGTCTCATTTTGCTCTGTCGATTCCTTCTTTGAATTGTTTTGACGTCTTCAATGCTTTATTTCACGTTTCATGCTCTAAATGAAAACGTGAAATATTTGAAAATGTAAATAAAATATTTTTGTCATCTCAGATTCAATTCGCACGTGAACTTCATTGGATTCTAAAATAAATGCAAAAATATGGGTTTGACGAAGCAATATTTAAAATACAAGCACTCAGCGACATTTAACATCATCGCTAGTCCTAGAGCAAATGGAGTTTTTGTGGATTACAATAATACAAGCGGAAGATACTTTGCTAGCGGAGCAGTAGAGAATATTTTAATTTGGGATCTAAGGTGAGAGCTTAAACTTCTACTTTAAGTGAATGATCTAAACATTTCTACTTTTAGAACTGGCGATAAAATATCTGAGTTATACAGAGACAAGGAAGAAGTGACATGTCTTGAAGTTTGTGGAGGAAAACTCGCTGCCGGCTACGACGACGGAAATGTGGTCGTCTTCAACCTCGAGACTCAAACAATTGAATGTAATCTTACATTACACAAGTCGTCAGTACAGTGTCTGAAATTTGATAGTCATGGCTTGAAACTCATCTCTGGTGGACTTGACACGGATTTAGTTGTTTCTGATGTCGTTGATCAAGTTGGAAAGCATAGACTCATTGGTCATTCGGGAGCCATCACTTCATGTCACTTCATTGAAAAGTATAAAGACGTCGCTGTTTCAAGCTCAAAGGACATGCAAATCAAGTTTTGGAACATCGAGACTCAATTCTGCTTCAAAACAATCGCTGACAATCATTCAGAAGTCTGGGGAGTTCGTCTTCTTCGTGACTACTCGTTCTTGGTTTCGGGATCAAAGGAAAATGCTCTTCGCGTTTACAAAATCTTCGACAACAAGTCTCATAAAGAAGGAACAACAACCGCACAAGATTTTCTCGTTGACGATGATTCAATAAGTCCATTGAAATGTAACTTCGTTGGCAGTATCCAACGATCGGGAAAAGGCAGAACCGTCAACTTACTGTCTGACAAAGAAGGACGAGTTCTTGCTTGTGGCGGAACTGATGACGAAATAGAACTTTTCTATTTCTGTTCAGAAGAAGAATCACTTCAACGACTTACAAAGCGATTAAAGAAATTGTCAGTGGCCAAATCAGCAGACACCAGCAAAGATTTAAGTTTATCCGATGAAATTCGACGAATCACCTACATCAAAACTAAGGAAAAAGTTAAATCAATCGATCTCCTTCTCAGTGCCACTAACGAATTGAGAGTTGGAATTACATTTGCGAATAATCTTGTGCGACTCTATTCTCTGGATATTACGCAAAAGAATCCTGAAGCTCAACTTATTCGTTCGATTTCACAACAAGGTCATCATACCGAATGCCGAAGTGTCTCATTCAGCTCCGATAATCTTGCAATAGCATCGGGTAGTGGCGATTCTCTGAAATTGTGGAATAGATCGTCATTGGGTTGTCTTCGAACCGTTGACACTGAATACATTCTGAGTTCATGTTTCGTTCCTGGTGATCGACACGTTTTGCTGGGAACCAAAAGCGGAAGACTTATTATTGTTGACATTGTGATTGGAGATATCATCGAAACAATCTCGGCTCATGAAAAAGAATTGTGGAGCGTGAGCCTTGTTCCAGATTTGCGAGGATGCGTCACTGGTGGCGGAGATTCGACGGTAAAGTTCTGGTCTTTTGAACTAATTAGCGATCCCAACAACGACAGCCAAAAAATTCTTTCTTTGATTCACAAAAACACGCTCCAACTTGAAGACAATGTTCTCAGCGTGAAAGTCACTCCGGACGGCAAATACGTCGCGTGTGCCTTACTCGATTTAACAGTGAAAATATTCTTCATGGACTCATTTAAGTTCTTCCTTTCGCTATATGGACACAAACTTCCTGTTCTCTGCTTGGATATTTGCTACGATAACACGCTAATTGCAACAGGATCTGCTGACAGAAATGTCAAGATTTGGGGCATGGACTTTGGTGATTGTCATCGATCACTTTTTGCTCATGACGATTCAGTCATGGCACTTCAGTTCATCCCTAAAACTCACTTGTTCTTTACTTGTGGCAAGGATGGTAAGATTAAGCAATGGGATGCAGATACATTCGATAAGATTCTTACACTTCCTGGACACATCGGAGAAGCTTACAGTCTTTGTGTGAGTCCAAATGGACGTTACGTTGTATCTTGCGGTTCTGATCGAACAATCAGAATGTATGAAAGGACCAACGAAACTCTTGTGTTGCAAGACGAGCAAGAAGAAGAAAGAGAACAAGCAGAAAATCGAACGCTGGCGACAGGAGAAGAATCAACCGTTCCAGGATTGCCAGGACTGAATTTGCCATCGAGAAAAACTGTTGGATCAGAGAAAGCTGCAGAAAGCATTTTGGAATGTTTGGAATTAAGCAAGAAATTTGACGATGAAGAACCGACAGACATTCCCGCAATCATGGTTTTCTATAAAGTCAAAACTACAGACGATTTCCTTCTTGCTGTTCTTGCAAAAATAAGATCGAGTGACTTGGAAGAAGCTTTGCTACTCCTTCCATTCTCAATTGTCTGCGAAATCCTCGAGAAACTTCCGAAGATGGCAGCTGAGCGCAAAGACGAAACAGAACTTATTTGTAAAGTCGTTCTTTTTCTATTCAGAATTCATCATAAGCCAATTGTCACGAACCAAGTCTTGCTACCATCAATTCAAAAGCTCATTAAAAGTCTCGAAGAGTCTGTCGTTGAAGTGCGTGACATGATCGGTTCGAATGTGCATTCGATGTCGCTCCTCCAACGAAGAATAGAATCCCAAGACAAAGTTGAATTGTTCAAAGATGCATCAAAGGCAAGAAAAGTGAAGGACAGAAAGCAAAAGAAACGAAGAATTGCGAAACGAGTTCACATGCAAATCACAGCATAAAGTTATTGAGTTAATTATTATTTTTACTGAATTTTAATAAAACATTTCACACTCTGAAGAATCAAACATGGATTTCTCATCTCATCACAACTTTTTAGAAAATTGTGAATTTACAGCTCCGTGTGCTTCGATGGGAACTTCTTCAATACAGCGTGATACAAATTATAGAACGCATAGATCGACACGCAAATAATCGTGAGCAGAGCTCCGCCGAATGCAATTGACAAGAAGTTTCCGTCAATAATCCCTGAAGTTTGCTTTGTGCTATTCCAAAATTCATTTGAATCTGAAAATCAAATGAAAATTATGAGGAACTCTCTTCGCTCAACTCAAAATTTCACTAACCTGGTGTAGTGTTTGATTGCTGTTGTCGCTCAGAAACCAATCTCTTCATAGCATTCAGTCTTTCTCGTAAAACTTCGACAGATTCGTTTGATAAATCCTCTAAAAATTAATGAAATTTATATTTCTTTGAGTTACTGAAGAATCTTTGACACTCTTACCATCTTGTTGAGTTTTTCCTTTTGCTGATTTCGACATTTTATTAAAAAGTATCTCGGATTGTGAAAAATTTCTTTTTCAAAAAGTCTGAAACAGAAATTATCGATTTTTCTTCTCAACGAATCTGCGCAGCATCAAAATGTTTTAAATCTCAAACAAGAATTCGTTGACATCACAAATTTTATTTTCATACTTCTATTACTTTAATTACATTAAATAATCATCGGCTTATGCTTGTAATTATGCGTAAGTATTGAAATGAGGGTACAGATCTAAGTCTTAGTCTATTTCGCGCAATGAATCGTTTAGTGACAAAGAACAGAAAATTTTGAAATTTAACGAAAATGCGAAGAAAATATTAAAGCTTGATATTTGTTGAAGTTTATTTAGGCATCAGTGGCAAGCTTGGAGGAACAAACTCGATGAAATTTGATGGGAATTGTCCATACTCTCCACACGCGTTCGATCCGTATAGCCACTCGGGATTTATTTCATAGAGAACATTTACGATTTCATTTTCCTGGAAGCAAAGCGAATCAGAAATTAATACTCAGAGCGATAAGAGATGTGCGCAACTGGCATTGCCGCCCATTGCTTTTAACGTTTCATATTCTTATCAAACACTGGACTTTCGTCTTTTCAATGAAACATCTCTTATTCATTCATAATTAAAATAAAATGCTATTCGAACCTTAATCGTCAAATCCTCTTCAGTCTCTGCATTAAAGTTATAAAGAGCTCGAACGTGATGACCCTCGACAGCAGGACTAACTGAAGCACTTCGAGATGCTGTGCCAGAATCAGGTTCGACCTGAAGCGGAACGCGAATTTCAACGTAACTAATAGGAAAGATTCCTTCACAGCCTCGCTTATTGCGACCATACATCCATTCGTCATTCATCTGTTTGAGTAAATAAACTTTCTCGTTCGCCTGAAAACGATGAAAAGAAAAGATTATTAGACATAAGATCGCGATCACAGAAAAGTTCTAGACTCACTTTAATATTCAAATCTTCAACGACATCACTTTCAAAGTCGTACAAGACAATTGCATAACTGAACGTTCCTTCATCGTCGTTCTCATCTAAAGTAGCTTCAGCAAGACACGGGGGCGGCGGCGGAGGGACTGTTGGCATTGGCAACGATGGTAAATCGTCCTCAAAGCTCTCATCACTTGATTGATGACTGTAAACGGGTGCAGTCTTCTTAGTGACTGAGTAATCGTTCGATAAAACGTGGATCGGAGAAGATTTGTCTTTATTCGACGTTGGTTTGATGATAGTCGGCATGCTCAATGCTGACGGCTTAATCAGAGTTCTACCATTGTTGAGTGTGTCATCAATTATACCTGCTGTCGTTGTTGATGGCACGATGGAACTAGTGCACGTGTAAAAACTTGAGCTTCCAATACTAGGCTTCGGTTGGATTAATGGCTTCACGTTACGTATGTTAGTCGTCGGTTGGAAATTATTTGTTTTTACAGGTGCGCTAAAGTCGTCAAGACACTCGAATGGATCGTTTGAGAAAGTCGTAGAACGTGATGTAGCCCCTGACGTCACCTTGAAATCCGACACACTAAAATCGTCTTCGAAGCCACTGAAATTGACAAGAAATTAAAAGGATAAGTTTGGGTTTGTGGTTTTATTTGAGTTTGCTAAATTGATTTTAATTGAAAGGCGATAATTTACCTTTCAGCTTGTGAAGTTGTGCCTGAACCCAAATTATTTGGCGATGATGTTGACGAGCAAAAGCTATCCATTGACACGCAATCACTTCCTGTGTTTGATTTCTTTATCGTTGGAGGACTCGATGTGGGCGACTCATCAAAGCAAATGAGTTGCGCATCGCTCACAGTTTGTTGAGTGACAGGATGCTGAAACTTTGACTTAAAGTTTGTTGGAGGAGCAGGGATCTTTGGAGGCAATCTCTGCTCAAAGCTCGGTTGTGACAATTTCTCGTTGGACTTATTTTTCGAGGCACCAAAGAGATTGGAAAGGATACTGATCGACTTTTGACTTCCTGACTTCTTCACTGGTGCTGCAGACACTTTTGGAGGAGGCGGTCTAGGTGGAGCCGCTTTTTTATTCACAAATCTATTCACTGATGCAGTTGAGGATGAAGCGCTGTGAAAATTTGTTGCGCTATTCATCGTTTGACTGTTCCTGTTTGGAGGCGGAGGCGCTGGACGTGTTGGTATGGTCATTTTGATTTCCGCTTCAGACTGAAATGAAAGGAAAGGATTTACTAAAACTACTTTCTTCAAAAAAAATAATCAATTTGTCATCACGCTTTTAAAAGAGTTGAAAAATAAAATTCTCTGAAGCCGAGAATTGTCACGAACCGTCGAACAAGCAGAACTCAACTGAAAAGTCTGTTTGTTTGTGCAAATATTTTTCGTGATGGTTTCGAATGAACATGTGCAAAATGTTTGTTTTAGAAGTAAACAAGAAGCTTCGACGATGATCCAGTCCCGCTGAGACTACAAGATACGTCATCATTCGCATTTCCAGGCCTCTTATCAGTCAATGCTTGCTCTTGTTTCGAGAAACAAAAAGTATTCGGGATTTTACAAAGTTATTCACTCCAATTGGGTCATTGCATTATCAGTTGAATTAAACTTCGCATCAGACGAAATTAAAATCATTGAGGTAAATCCAAATCATAGGCGCGAAAAAGTCTGCTGCAATTATCCAACGGCTTTTGGCTGACGCAAACGTTTTGCGATGTTGCACGTTTTACTATGACGACGGCAATTATGGCCGGTCGATTCAACTTATTTTTAGTCCAAGAGCATTGTCGAACACGATTTCCTAGCAATTTACACGCCAACGACCACTCGCGAGGTTAAAAGGATAGAAGTCGAAAACGTGCCCTCAAATATTGTCAACGAAACTCAAATTTCTCTCGTGATACGACGTTATCATATTCCGCTATAAACGGACATGTTTCGTGATAAACAAAAGCGAGAGAGTTGAACCAGAAAGAAAAAGCTTTGTTTACAGCTATCAAAATATCTTTTGTTCGTTTGCCCGATTAAATTAAAATTATCTTCGTTCTTTTAGTCTCTCTACGTTCTCCTCAATGCACCTTGAGTTGGTTAGTAAATAGTATGATTCAAGAAACTAAATCGTGAGAGAACAGGTGGTTGACGAAATAATTATCGGCGTATCTACTTTTCATCCCGCGCTCTAACAAGCGAAATTCATCTGTTGCTTTTCTCGCAAGACCGTGAAAAAGATCGAAACATCGACTTTGCATCATCAGACTGATGTAACGAAACTAGTTTACCGAAGAAAACAAGATTCAGAGAAGCTATCACAACAAACACTGATAAGAGGCTCTGTGTTCCGTTTTCAATTTTGATCAGCTGGGCTCTCGATATTGCGAAGTAACTTGGAAAGCGTAGCAAGATGTAAACTCATAAAGTGCGCGTAACTTGAAGCAATGTAATTCACGTTTCCCTTTAAACATGCTGATTGCTCCAATGGAAATATTCCGGCTCGATCACAGTCGAGTGACGAGAAACAATATTTATACTCTCGTAAGCAGAAGAAACTCGTTAATGTTTGTACATACAAACAGAGAGCGAAGCCATGTGATTCCGCAATTGGGAGAAATCTCTTTAAGTAGGAAATGAATTCGAAAACCTGGTTCTCTTGAATTTAATCTAAATTAGGTTTCTTAAGAGTCAAGAACGTCAAGTGTTTCATTGAACTTATACGCAAATATCGACCTTGACAAAATCCGCGTACAACCTTCAAGAAATAAAATGTATTCTCAGATCTTAATTGAATTAAATTACTTGTCGCTCTCCAAAATTAAATCAGTCCTCGCCTTTGAGGAGAAGTGCAAAACGAGATTGATTAGATAAATGTTTCTCCGCAAAGCAAAACAATTTAGTAAAGTTGTTTCGGTGCGCAAAGTAGAAAGTGAAAACTCGTGGAAACTCGAGCGTTAACAATTAGGCGAACGTTTCCGTTCTGAACCTTTGCCAAAACTTTTTTGTTTATGAATATCGAGGCACTGTCTCTTTGAGATTTTCCGCGAGCTCTGATGATCCCTTTTCTATTTACGTCGAGACGATTCTGGTTTTCTATTATGGCGTCATAGAATTTGCAATGTCTTTATGAAACTTCGATGATGTTAAATCGCTTTTCCATTCAACTGCTATCGTTGACTATTTCATGATCGATCACCTTGAAAATCTTGAACGTAGAGCCTTTTGTCTGTGTTGTTGTTGATGGAATCACGACGCGGTTCATTGTTAATTCACTTCACACACTTGAACAAAATTCTAACGCTGACTTGGTTCAATTAGCAAGGAGTGTTTGTTATCTCTGTTCATATTAATTAAATTATTTTCATGACACATGCTCGTCATTTTACCCATCCCCCAAAGGAACAACGAAAATCATTATTTGGAAGTGGATTTATAAAACGGTATTCAACGACTTTTATGATTCATCGTCCGCTTGATCTTTTCTTCTTTTTCCACTGTTTTGACTTCTTCTACGATGAACTCAAAAGAATCTTTTCTCCGCATTAACTTGAGAAAACTCAATTTTCACTTTTTCCATTTTTAACAAAAGTTCATCTCATACTTCGTGAATTCTTTGTTCTTCTTAGAAGACGACCATCGTGTCGAGGAATTGAACTTTCTTTTGTTGTACATCGACATTTTCAACTTTTATTTTACCTTCAAATCAATTTCGGAGAACCAACATTCACTTGCACTTGAAATTCACTTTTCGTGGAAAGCAACTTACAACTTTGTTTTCAGCACTAAACGATCTGAATCTCGCGAATATTATCAAACGACTTCACGACGAAGAAAGAACTGAGCGAATAATATTTTTAAAGCTAATGTCTACTGGGGAATTCGTTAATGATGTGAAGTTATTTTTTCAACTTTGTGTCTTCTCGGAAATATTTGAAATGATTCGTTAATTTGACGTTCAATAAATTTTAAAAAGAACATTCGACGAATTCCGGTCTCCAATTATTGACGAACCACTTGCTAGATTCACTAGCAAACTAAATGAACCAGTAACAGAAGTTCTGAGGAGAATCGGATTTATGTAAAGCCACTGAGGATCAAATTGAATTAACTGCAAAGCACAAAAGAAGAAAGCATCAATGGTTTTTTTATAAGTTACTCCTTCAATTTCCTTAATTTATGAAGAAGAATTCTTTTTTGGTTAGATATCACTTTTCAAAACAAATGACAAAATTAAGTAATTAGGCTTTAATATTTAAATCTTTATTTTCTCTCTTTTTACAACATGACTTTATCTCGGAAATATATGAATTAAATAAGTTATTACAAAGGCATTGAACGAAATAAATTGGTTTTTATAAAAATATGTTTTGATGAAGATTAGACTTCCATCCATGCAGGCTTCTATTTACTTTTCTTCGCACCATTGGTTCTCACGACGAACTTGCTCGAGTTCTTGTTCAGTCCACTCATTGGGAATATTGAACTTTTCACGGATCTCTTCTGGAGACTTCCCTTTAATCATGTAAGCGACTTCACGAGTTGACAACCACAAGAGTCCAGGGATGTTCAGGAAATTAGCTGCAGTGATTAAGTTGTAGAGGTCGATAAGTTCCATCTTCAAATATTCTTCGTCCCAGGCGTCGATCTTGTCAGCAAGCTTATCCTTGATCTCATCAATTGTCGGCTGCTCGTCGTCTTGTTTCTTCTCTAACCACTCAACGACTTTTTTCAATGTTTTCGAGGAGATTGTGTCGATTGGAACTTCCAGATTGTCTGCACTCTCGTGACCAAGCATCTCAAGCATGTCTTTGATCGTATGAGAAATCAAAGCGCATTTCAACGTTGTCTCGACCGATTCTCCCTCCGTCGGCTTCAAGATAATTTTCTTAGTTTGATCGTTGGTTGAAACAGAAGACATTTTCAGGATTTTCTTTTAAGAAATAAACTTGGTTGATGTATAAGTAAAGAATGAGCTGATTGACACTTTAGATAATTAGAGATGATGTTCACGAAATCACTTTTAAATCAAGAATGATAATTCTCTGTTGTTTGCTTCTGTTTTTATACTTTTTTTTTCTGCATCTTCTGAAGGCCCTTCGTCATCCTACGATTTAGCGCGGTTATATTTGAAAATAGCCGTTAAGAAAGCTTTGATATTTAAAATAACGGCGATACCGAGTGAGAAAGCTTAAAAATAAGCTGTCTAAGTGTAAATGCCGATTGAATTAGATGCTGAAGTTGAAATTGAGAAAACTATTTCCTCTAATCACCGGTATCAGGAATCTTCAAGTGATTTTAATGAATATCGATTTTCTGACCAGAAGGAAGCATCAATGTTTTGGTTTGCTAGAAGGTTAACTTTAAAATTTTCTCGTCCAATCAAAAGTTTTAAAAATTCTGAAGACGAAAACACAATTTTCTTGTCGGCACTTGACAAATTATAAGAATGATCATTTTTCACCAAGATCATTTTTTGATTTTCCTTAATGCCACATTCAGTTTAAACCAAGTCTCAAGTCTCTGAGTGACAATACTTTAAGCATTTTCTACATCGCAAGTGCTCCGGCAAATTCACAAATGATCTCCATATCGAAATGAATATTTTTTTTTTCAGAATTAAAATCTATCACAAACTGAAGAAAATATTTTCAATGCTTTCGAATTAGTGATGAATGCGATTTGCTGTACATAAATTTAAGGCCATAATCGTCTCATGTGTGATAGTTTCAACAGGAAGAGAAAAAAAAAACTTTTTAGAACTTAAAGTTTTCAAGTAAATTTTTATTTAAAGATCTTTTTAGAAGTTATCAAAGTTTAATTTTCATTTATGAGAAATTAAATTTATTTTTAAGCAAGTCTCATTTTCTTCGGTTTTGACAAAATTTCTTCATAATTTCGTCGATATTCCAGCAATTTCTTTAAATTCTCAGGATCCTCCATAAGTTCGTTTGGCACTTCGTCAGGAATTTTGTTGATGATCATTTTAAATGCTTTTTCCTTGATTAGTTGAGATGACAACCGATGAGCGAACAAGAAAGTTTCCAAAGCATTTTCGTCGTTAAGTTGATGGCAAATAACTTTCTCATAAAACGATTTCATGGCTTCAACTTTGAATTTCTCGGCAATGTCGAAGTTTTCTTTGACGTTTCCTTCAGACACCTCATTCGTGTAAATAAATTTCAGCAAAGCTTCTACAGCTTCTGAACTGAAGTCTGGAATTTTGATCTCAGTTGCCCCGTCTTGATCTTCAAAAATTTGAGCGAAAACTTCATTCTCCATTCCTAAAACTGCTTTGTGGACTTTGAACTCTTTGTCGCCTGCGATGATTTTGAGATCAGTATACTTTCCTGAAAGCCACATTTTCTTCAGCTTCGGATTTAAGTTCCCGAGATCAGCAACTTTTGGCAAAGTTGTTTTGCTGCACTTCTCGTCGATTAACTTCATCAGCTCTTCAAGTGATTCTAATGAATTTGGGAATCCTGGCCAGAACCAAGCGGAAATGTTTTTGTTTCCTCGAAGATCCACTCTAACATTTTCTATTTCATTCAAAGGTTTTAAAACTTCTGAAGACGCGAACTCAATTTTGTTGTCGAGGAACGAGACTTCTTGTAAATTTGGCATTTCAGTGAACAAATCGTCCGGCAATGAAGTCAATTTACAATTTTCAATTTGAAGACGAACAAGTCCTTCAAGTCCTTTTAAATCATTTTTTGAAATTTCCATCATGCCATTGCCTTTTATATGCAAGTAAGTGAAATTAGGAAAATGCTTTTCGAGACCTCGGGGAAAATAATTCATTTTTGTATTTACGAACCAAACTTTTTCGACATCTTTGTGACTTTTTCTTTCTTGGTGATATCCGTCAATTTCTTTAATCACATGATCCTTCTCCGTTATATTTGCATCGTGTACTAAGCAAGTGTAGTCATTTGAAATTCTTAAAAACCAACAATGGAACTTCATTTCGACGTGATTTTTTTTCTCAAGAACCTTCAACTTCAAAATTCTGTAAAGAACTGAAGAAAATGTTTTTTTTGTAATGCATTTAAAGATTGTTTAGTGATAAATGCGATTCGCATTTCAACTTGTAAGAGAACGTTCCGTGTCGTGAACAGGTAGAAAGAAATAATTTATGCTTTTGCTCTATTATTTTTT
This sequence comes from Smittia aterrima, assembly GCA_033063855.1. Taxonomy (NCBI): domain Eukaryota; kingdom Metazoa; phylum Arthropoda; class Insecta; order Diptera; family Chironomidae; genus Smittia; species Smittia aterrima. The sequence continues at coordinate 11,685,415 of CP093831.1, read as the reverse complement.
ACTTATCTAGAGGGATGAAATTCGAAAACAAAAGTTGAAGCATTCAATAGTTCAAGAACCAAAAGTGTTGAACATGCACATGCTCGAGCCTGGATTCGTAATCTGGTCGACAGGCTTGACTTTGACAGCCATCAGATTCTTGTTTGAATGGCTGATCATTTTGAAGGATTACTTCGTGTTCGAATACATTTTTCAAACACTTTTCCGAGTTCAATGTGTTTGTGGGCATTAAATTAATCTTAGTACTTTTCTCTTTGCACTTTATTATTGTAATAAGATTTGTTTAGCTCACGTGATTGGGAAATTGATGAAGTTTGACTACAAAACCTTGTTGGAGAGGCTCAGGCAAAATATTTTTGTTCACAAACTCAAAAAATCTGAGAAAACTTTTAGTTTTGTGTTGATTAAATAATTTTAAGTGGAAATCTAAATTTACCGGAAAAGCTATTTCACTTCAAACTATGTTTCGGATATTTCCTCAAACACAAATACTCAAATTACATTTAAACAACAAATGAAATTCGATTGGATCTCGTCAGACGAATCCAGATTCTGTTCAGCCAAAAATGGCAGAGTTCTGCAATGAATGCGATCACCGACAATGAGAGAGCGCAAAGCCAAATTGTGAATCCAGTCGCAAGATGATCCATCGTGAGAACAACAAGATTTGATTGTTTGGGTTTCCTCACTTTCAGCTCAGCGAAATATTTTATGCGATTTACCCAATTTTCAATAATTCCGCTGTCGATGAAACCTGAATCAACAACTTTTTGGTCGAACCAATTAGGCAAGCTAATCAAGGAGTTGGAGCTCCAGTAGTTGACTTCCACGTAATTGAACTTAATCGTGTCTTGATACTTGCCGTATTTCTCTATTTCAATTGTAGTATCAAGAATGCATCCCTCGAACGATGAATTCTGAATTTGGGAGTAGTACGATGGCATGGCCTTCATTTCCAGTGTAACGACTTTTAGACTAAAAATGATTTCTTTTAAAAGAGAGAGAATTCAATAAAAGTAATTAAGTGTCACTTACGGTTGATAGGAAGTGTGTTCAAGCATGAAAAACGTTCTGTCGTGAGTGTAGGCAGGAAAGTTCTTCTTCACAATTTCCTCCATCGAACGGATTGGTTTCTTTTGAGGATTTGTCGTCAGAAATTCGAAGTAGACTCCTTGGTAAGCTGTTCTCATGATTAAGCTGAAGATGATGAAGTTCATGAGCAGCATCCTTGAAACGTTTCTTGCTGGTAGAGAGAGTTGTCCGATTCCCATGAAAGCTCCGACAATGTTCAATCCAGGAGTCGAAACATTCTCGCCATGGACAAATTCAGCGATCGAATATGATCTCGAGAGTCTCACAACAATCACAACTGAGAAAGCTGTTGCAAAAGTAAAAGCGAGAAGAATCCAAGTTAACTCGTCGAAGGGCAAGAGAAACTTTTCTTCTGATGTGTAGAAAGCTCCAGGAGGAACGATGATGGTGAATACGTCCGTGGTAACAGGTTTACTCACAATGAAATCTTCGTATGTAGATTGGGAAGCATGCAATGTATATACATCCCAATCACATTCTGGCCTAACATTGTGTTCCTTCTTCTCACTTAGATTTAAAATACGATCGTCAGTAGTTTCATTGAATTGAATCAGCCAAGTCTCTATCGTAAAGTTTAATCGACGACTTAGTTCCTCAGCCAAGTTGAAGAAATATCCTCCCGTGTGAATGTTCTCCACTTTTCCATCTTCGGTTGTTGTCCAGCTGAATTCACTTTCAAGAAAGGTAAAGAACAGGTGACAAACGTTGAGCGTGCAGCCATGAAAGTTATTGATTTTCCCGTTGAAAAATTCCTTGGTCGTCCATTTCAACTTCTTTTTCGAGAATCTGTTGAATTCGATCAGTTGTGGCTCGTTACAAGCTTGTGGCGTGAACCGAGTCAGCTTTTTCAAGTAAATTTGTCCTTTCTCTTCGATCAAAAACTGATAAGTAAAGTAATCAGCTGCAACGTGTCTCAAGACTTCGCTTGTTTTAAGCTTTGGGCAAACGATGAGAGTATGTCGAATCCTGCTTCCAAATGTTCTAGTAGATTGATCGAAGATTTTGAAACTTTTTAGATTGTCGAAAATGATAATAATCGCTGATGCGTTGAATGGGGGATAAATGTTTTCAAATCTATCCACTTGCGTCACTCGATAAGCCAAACCACCGAGAAGTTTAATCGTTTCGTCAACTAAGTTCACGTTCTTTGAATTGTAGAAGATTTCAAATGTTTTTCCGCTTTTCACAAAATTGCTTTCGGCGTATTCCTTGATAGCAATCGCCACAAAGTTTTCTTTGGAATAGCCAGCACTGATATTTAATGAAATCACTAGAGACAAAAGAAAGTTCCACTTCATCCTTCAACGAAAGGATTGGAACTGAATTGTTCGTGCCGCTTGTTCAATATTTTTGATTAGAATCTCGAAGTGTTCGAGAGCCGCTCTGGACTTGACTACGAGAATCAATCCTTTCTGGATCTAAAATTGCTTTTTTTTATTGTTTTTGTGTAAATGAAGAATGAGAAATGTGTTCAAGATAGGTCGCAGTGGATTAGGTGAAAAAATTTGATTGTAATGAAATGATAACCTACGAAGACATTTTTCTTTTTCTTTTATCTGAGTGGCCACAAAAAAATTCCGAGAAATGTAAGAGAAGAAAATTTTGAAAGAATCAGAATTTTGATCGAAAGGAAATTTCGTGAATGCTGAGAAGGAATTTGGTAGTGTTTGAAAGATAGAAAGAATCGCGAGCTCAGAATTTAACATTTTGTCAATCAAGAAAGAAATAAAAAATCAGAGTTCGCCTTTTTGAAATCGGATTTTTTTTCTAGTCGACAAGCTTAATTTCGATACTTTACATTCTTGTTTGCATCGGAGTGGTTGATTTATGAAGAAAAATAATTTTTTGATCTAACTTTTCAAAACAAATGACAAAATTAAGTTATTTAGCTTTAATATTTAAATCTTTATTTTCTCTCTTTTTACAACATGACTTTATCTCGGAAATATATGAATTAAATAAGTTATTACAAAGGCATTGAACGAAATAAATTGGCTTTATAAAAATATGTTTTGATGATGATTAAACTTGTCTCCAATGATGGCGCCTTTCTATTTTTCTTCGCACCATTGGTTCTCACGGCGAACTTGCTCGAGCTCTTGTTCAGTCCACTCATTGGGAATATTGAACTTTTCACGGATCTCTTCTGGAGACTTTCCTTTAATCATATAAGCGACTTCACGTGTTGAGAGCCACAAGAGTCCAGGAATGTTCAGGAAATTAGATGCTGTGATCAAGTTGTAGAGGTCGATAAGTTCCATCTTCAAGTATTCTTCGTCCCAGGCGTCGATCTTGTCAGCAAGTTTATCCTTGATCTCATCAATTGTCGGCTGCTCGTCGTCTTGTTTCTTCTCTAACCACTCAACGACTTTCTTCAATGTTTTCGAGGAGATCGTATCAATTGGTACTTCCAGATTGTCTGCATTCTCGTGGCCAAGCATCTCCAGCATGTCCTTGATCGTATGAGAAATCAAAGCGCATTTCAGCGTGGTCTCGACCGATTCTCCCTCCGCCGGCTTCAAGATAATTTTCTTACTTTGTTCGATGGTTGAAACAGACATTTTCAGGATTTTCTTTTAAGAAATAAACTTGGTTGATGTATAAGTAAAGAATGAGCTGATTGACACTTTAACTGATGTTCACGAAATCACTTTTAAATCAAGAATGATAATTTTCTGTTGTTTGCTTCTGTTTTTATACATTTTTTTCCTGCATCTTCTGAAGGCCCTTCGTCATCCTACGATTTAGCGCGGTTATATTTGAAAACAAAGTTTCTAGTATTTTTCCTTAATTAAGCTGAATTAGCACTCCTAAACAAGCCTAGGTTGTTATACTGTTCACTATTAATGATCTAAAGCATGTTAAACACAAGAATTAAGCTAAATTGCTTCGATAAAAATGTTTAAAAAAAAAACAGCGAAAACCAATTCTCGAAAAGAACTTTAAGTTTTATTGTTATTTTGCTCGCTAGGCAACTTTGGTCTGAACATTGGTTATTTATTCTTTGTGCAATTTTACAGATTTTGTTGTCGTGAAGTTCAAAATCCACATTATAATCCAGCAAGGTAGCAGCACCAGACATGTTAGGTCGAATAGCCAATTTCCGTAGATCTATAAGAGAAAAACAATTTGAATTTAATCATCTTAACGAAGTCTTCACTTACCAATGAATCAACGACTGAATAAGTTATTCCATCAACTGTTGCTTTGAACGATTTGTCAATGATGTGCTTGAAAGTTAATTCAGGGAATGATGTCACACTCATCATAAGAACAACGCCATAGATTAAAGTCAGTGGATGAACTATGAGATGAACGAACGATCCGATGAGAAACTTGAATAGATTCTTTGATTCCTCAGCTTTTACGTTCATGACGATGGCGAAAGGAACTATTACAACACAAAGGAAAAATCCTAATGCAAAGTTGAGCATGCTAACTGATAGCAACATTGTGCCGAGTTCAAGAAGGACGATTATGTTCAAGAACTGTGCATTGGTATGATTAAGTCTGAGATACTTAGGAGCTACCACACTAAAAATGAAGATTAGCACGACTAGGTAGAAGATGCCAGTTTGTGTAGGAATGTTCATGGAATGGAAACTGTCATGAATTGCTTTGTTAGTTGTGATGAAGAGTGCTCCAACGCCAATGAGATGAGCGACGAAAAAGACGGCTCCGACATACAAGACGTCAATGTTGCGAACAGATTTCTTTACAATTAAAATCTTCTCATCCTCTTCTTCTTGTTTATCGACTTCCTCCATTTCTTTGCCGTTGGTATTGGAGATGAGCCAAAGTAAGAATGATTTAATAAGCAAACTTCCAGCCATCAGTCCAATGCTTGGCATGTAATCCCCGATCGAGATGAATCGCTCAGATGAAATAATCACGTAGAAGAAAAAACTTTGATGGAATCTCTCTAACAAATTGTTCAAACTCCGACTGATTCCTTCGACAATCTTAAGCAGAGCTAATATCTTTTGCTGAAGATTTTGATTAGAAATACTCGATTCCTTCTTAACCGATTCAATTGTCAAAGCTTCAATGCCATATCGATGGAACAATCCATGATTTCCATTAGGAATCTAAAATAAAACTTTCATTAGAACCTTCTTCAAAATGATCTTCATCAGAATTTGCTTACACCACTCGATTGAGTCCACATCATTGCAAGAAGATTCATTAAATTGCCTTGAATGTCATCCGGATTGTGATCACTCGCCTTCATCTTATATCCAGTTGCGATTCCTTGTTTGTGCGATAACTTGACAACCAAATTGTGCAAATCAAGGTTGGGAAGTTGTCCGTTAAGTCCTTCGATCTTTAAATTGTTGAATGCGACATCAAAATCCTGAACCTCGAAGTTAATCGCTGCGATAATATTTCCAGCTTTGCCATACAACTTTCCTGAATCTAAAATATTGCTTCCATCTTCACCGTAGTAAGCTTCAAGAAAAGCCTGCATTCCAAGCTGTTCCTGGTCGGTAATGACGAAAATCAAATCCTTCGACCAATATTTTTGTTTTCTTGCAAAATCGGCAAATGCAAGTAAGAGAGGAACACTCGATGTGATCGACGTGTGTGCGGTGTTTGGAGGTCGATAAGGAATGCTAAGTACAATCGCTTCAGTTGAACCAATTCGAGGAGCTCTCAGGATCCCGTAAATGTTCTTGCCTTGGAAACTTTTTCCTCCGCCGAAAGGAAAGTTCAATGTGAAGTTATGAACATAAGTCTCTAAACCAATTTGTCTCATTTTCGCTTGTAGCCAAGGATAAGGCATTGCTGTCTTATGTGTAGTTCTTTCATGTTCGAGCTCATGAAGTAAATTTCGGGCGAGGTTCACAGAATCCATTTTTACTTCAGACAAAACGAGACCTTTAAAAATGAGTTGTAAATAATTATTCAATGAAACATTATAATTTGAAAGATTTACCTGGCAGTAATGCATTTTCAGAGAAATAAGTCTTTGATTGCAATTCATTCAAGCTCAGTGCCGAAAACCAAAGAATCCCAGCAAGATATAACACGAAACAGAACGAGTTCGAGTATTTGCTCACAAGTGCCATGTACTTTGATTTCTTTTCAGAAGAACTAAGCGAGGGATCTGATAGAATGCCCATGGTTACGACTTTTTGTTTTCGCCTTTATTTCTTTGAAAAATTGTAAACAACCGAGATGACAGAGAAGGGATTGTTTACAAGTTACGTGTCTTCCTTAGTTTTATTTCTTCGATTGTCTAATTTCTTACGTAATTTACGAATAGATCCCAAATATTTCTCTCCTAGGATTTGAAAACTGTAAACAACTGCGATGACTCAATTTATTCAAGTTCGTGAAAACAAGTCAATAAAAAAAATTTAATTTATGATTTACTAGTGATCTAAACACTGAAAATGAATAAAAATCTTGATAAGTTGAAGCACTTCTTTCGAAGTAACAAAACAACGAGTACTCAAGAACGTGTCTATCATTTAAATAGTGAAATTGAGCGTGAATTGCGCAAGGATTCTTCAAATGAGAAAAGAATAAAATTGCTTCGAGATTTAGGAGAAATTGTTCTTTTGAACCGGCTGGAAGAGGTAAACTTGATTCTAACCCATTCAAACTAGTTCTAATCACTTTGTCTCGTCGTTTAGTTTGCGATTCAGAAGCTATGGTCACTGACGAATGATCTGATTGAGCCACAGAAACCATCAGACATTAGACAAGCGACTCTCGTTTTCTATACAAAACTTATTCAAGGTCAATATCGGGATTTGTCAATGATGCGCACACACTTCTTCAGACTGATTCAAAGCAACGACATACCGAATGATTTGCCTTACTTCTTGCAAATGTTGAAGGCACTGACTGACAATGGCCGCGACATTCAAAATTTCGAAGAAGAAATCGGCAGCTTTATGCTAAAGATTATGAATCAAATCATTGATGGTAAGTTAGTTTTTACTCTTCGATTGAATGTTATCTAAATTCAGTCGTATTTAAGCCCAACTGACTGCGCCTTACCTTGAACTGATCGTAAATATTATCAAATTTAACACGGCTTACATTGACCGAGAGATCGTAATCGGGATTGTGCAACGAGTCTGTAATGACGTCTGCATCAAGTTCATCAATGATAAGGACACGTTTCTGCAATGTCTTTATGTTATCGAGACTGTCATTTGCTACACAGTTTTCCCAAATGAAATTCTAGCTCCTTGCATTATTGTTCTGTGTCGCGCTGTAAACTTGGATTCTTATCTAGAGACGTCGCACAAAATCATGAAGAATCTTCTTGGAACTCAGCTCGGATATGCGACACTTCTGACGATGACCAACATGTTGAATGACAGTCGATATTACGTTGATGCTGAGGTTTTGCGAGGAGCTGTTTTTCATATAAATATGAATTTGTGGGGAGGAGGCAATAATTCACTTCAGAACGGTGTTCGATATTCATCAACGTTTTTGTCCAGTTACTTGAAAGTTCTTCAATCAAATCATGTCATTGTCACTTATGAAGTGATCATTAGCATTCAAACTCTTCTTACCAAATGTGGTCATGATTTGAGTGAGCCAACGTGGGACATCGTTCTTGAAATTCTTGAAAGCATCCTCGATATTATCGGTAAGTTCATTGATATTGTCTTTAGAAAATCTTTCTTATTTTTTAATCAATTTCTTTAGAGAGCGACAAGAACTTAGAGAACTCAGATCTTGTAACCAGATTCCACAAGATCATAGATAACATCGAAAGCTTCATTAGAGAAAATACATGCAACGCAGACGTTGATAAGGTTTTTGAGCTCATCGAGAGGATCAGCAAAAGTCGACCGGTAAAAACTAAATAATCTATCGCCCGAGTAAGAGTTCTAATTATTCTAATTTAAAATGTTTAGGAAGCTTCGGTGAAAAAGTTGATCAGCTACAAAGTAACAAAGATCTCCCCGACTCTCTCTGGATGGCTCAATCATTTGAAAATATTGATGGAGAGATTTTATCGACAAGAACAAAGTCTAAATATTCGTTTGGCTACCATCGAACATCTTAAAGATATTTTTAACACTTACCGAGTCTGCTATGAAGATGAAATTCTCGATAAAGTTGTTATCGTGGTTTTCTCAGACATCGCTCAAGAACATGACGTGAAGATCCGAGTAGCGGTTTGCAAATTTTTATTGGAGATTTGCGCCACTTGTGATACCAAAAGGAGTTTGGAGCTGTTAGACATTTTGGAGAAAGTCATGAATCATCCATTTGAGCTTTACTTGCTTGATAATGTGCCTCTCAAGAATGAGCACGAAGCGACTGAAGATTTAATCGCAGTTGTCAATGGACTCATTGAACTTTTCCTTGAGAAGCTTCATCAACTGCCATCGAGCCACGCGGTGAAAATCTACTTCATTCTCATCGGTCACCTTGAATCGCATTATCAACAACGCGCAGCTTTTGAGAACGCCGTAAAGGTTCGTTACACAATTATCAATTGGATGCTAAAGATACGAGCAAATGCTGCTTTTCAAATTGGTTACCCTTCGCCACGTCTCATCAGTGATCATATCAAGTTCACTAACTATATTGCCATCGAATGCGATCACCACTTCACATTTCAAACGCACACTATGCAAGAGCTTCAATCTTCCGAAGACCGTCCTGTTGATAATACTGGAATCAGTCACATCACGACATTGTCTTTAAAGAGAACTTGGGACATGATAATCAAATGCCTCATCACTGAAAAGGATTGGCCAACAGTTCAACTAATTCTTCGTGAACTTCCCAAAATGATGCACAACAAGACCTTGATTCAAGGGAACGACGTCGACACTCTTGCAACAACTTTGGTCGAACTTTTTAAAGGCAATTACACCAAAGAAAAGTTTTTAGAACATTTTACGACTGCAAACGAACAGAAAGATTTTCGTGCTTTAATGATTCCGGCCGTTGCGAGTCTCGTCACATACAATTCGTTCTTGAATAACAACACGAAGAAGAAGATTGTTGAAGTTCTGAAGTTGGAAGTCCGCAGCGATGGAAATCTGAATATTTGCATTCAAGCATTCACAACATTATTGTTTGAAAAATGCGAAATATTCGAGAGACAACTGGCCGATATTATTTTGACTATCACCAAAGTCTCTGATACGTATCACGTTTCTTTACCGATTCTTGAATTCTTATCAACACTGGCTCATCTTCCCTACACTTTTACTGATCTGAGTCAAAAGCAGTGCGCATATGTCTTTGCCACTTGCCTTCCGTACACAAGTCCAACACGATACGACCATTACCGAGTCTCCCTCGCTCATCACATCATCGCCAGCTGGTTCTTAAAATCAAGAATTCAGTGGCGCAAAGGATATGCAGAGTACATCATCGAGGGAATCGCTAAGAACATCGACAAGTCATTGAAAGATACTAAAGCGCAACAAAACCAAGCACTTCAAGACCCGGCAATTGTCAACGAAGATTCTTCACTTAGAAAGCGAAGTTCCAGCTTAACAGAGCCGAGTAGACATCGCGATGGTAACAGCGCTCAAATGAGGCAGATGAGGCAAAAAGTTCAGAATCTGAAAACTGGAGCGAATAATAATTTCGACATGGAAACAAAAAACAATTTCCACATTGAGTTGATCGAAACGTGCATTGACTTTATGGCTCGCAATACGTTTTCGCTATCGTCTGCTTTGCCGAAACGAATTCCCGCAGCTGATTTTCTTCTTCGCGGAGGAGGACAAACTAAAACGTGGCTTATCGGTCATAACGTCGTATCAATAACGACTAACGCGTGTATGGAAAATCATGACTGGAAAAGTTGTGCATGTTTCTGCTCAGATTGGGCTGAAATAACAATTCGAAAGCCTTCATCGATGGTATCGTGGCTTATGAAGTTTGAAAACCAAGTCGGGATGTTTTCAAATGACTTCTCTTGTCATGATTTGACAGCGCTCTTCTCAGATCAGCAAATCGATCCGGGAAATCCGAATGGAATTCTTGTGAGAAGACGTAACGAAGGTTCTGAGTCGAGCTTAACAGACTTACCACTGGAAAAATCGATGGAGAAGCTTTCAATGAAAGATGAAGAATATGTTGTTAAGATTCCACTTCAGTCAACTGCAAGCGATTCTTCAGTTCACAGCATCCAAACACAGCCGATCAATATCCCTTCTAAACAAGAAGCTGAGAGTGAAACTGTTGATGATGATGTTTCATACAACGATGAAGATTCTGATGATCCAAAGAGAAATCCAGTTCGACGTGTTAACTCTTCTCCTGAAATGCGTTCAAATTGGAAAATGTCCAACAAGTCCTCAAACAATAGTAAATCAGGATCGAAAGATACAATTTCTGATGATCACGATGAGATGACAATTAAAAGTGGAGAAGTTGAAGTTCAACAGAAGAAGAAAACAAGTTATTCAAAAGAAACCAAAGTGAGTTGTGAGGCTATTCCGGAAGAAATTATCACATCGTCGCTTAAGGAAGATCCACTGACTGAAAAAATTCTTGCTCGACCGGTTCAATTGTTGAGTTCGATTTCTGCTCAAGAACCAACAACATCTAGCGCTCCCGCTCCAAAAAAGCAACATTCGGCTGACGACACGTTTCAACTTCGTCGTAATGACTCCAACGCTAGTCCAGCGCTTCAGCCAATGACTAAGAATCAAGAATGGGCGACTGCTTCGTCGAGCAATTTACCACTCTCACCAAGATATGGATACAAGCATGGATTAGTTTCTCGTCAAGTTAGTCATCAAGCGCAATCAGAGGCGGACGACACTGGAATCAGAGCTCGCTCGAAGACAATTTCCGTTATCAGAAGAAATAAGGATGACGCTCGTCTTACTCAGGGAACTAACTCAGACTTCTCGGTCTCCACATCATCGTTCGAACAATCACAGCCAGCAACTTTAGCGACTGCAGGCATTAATCCAAGCTTCGTGTTCGTTCAATTGTTCAGCAGCGGAAAGATCAACAATTCAGAAATCTATCCAGTCACAGATAAACATCTGGGAACTCTTAATTTGCTTGATCTCATTCCACCTTATGAAATACATAAGATTGGTGTCCTTTACGTTGGACCTGGTCAAGCAAATAATGAAAGTGAGATCTTACGCAACAGAAATGGAAGCTTGCGATACACTCAATTTCTTCATAACCTTGGCTCGCTTATTGCTATTAAAGACGCAAAGGAAAAAAAGCTTTTCGTAAACATGGAAGCACAGCGTGAAGGAAATTTCACTTACGTTTGGCATGATGAGATTATTCAAATGACTTTCCACGTAGCAACTTTAATGTAATTTTTTTTAAATTTATTTTATCTTGTCGGATATTAAGTGAAATCTTTGTAGGCCTACAATGGAGTCAGATCCGAACTGCAACGAAAAGAAGAAATACATCGGGAATGACTTTGTAACGATCGTCTACAATGAGTCCGGAGAAGATTACAGTTTGACAACGATTAAGGTAAGTCATTAATCTACAACTAATTTTAAACTCTAACTCAATTTATTTTAAAGGGTCAATTCAATTATGCTTGTGTCATCGTTCAACCAATCGAACTTGGCTCAAACCTTGTCTCGATCCGAGCTAAAGGTGACATTGAAGATAAATTCATGCATCTGGAACCAATGATTATTTCGGATCGTGGAGCTCCATTACTCGCTCGTCAACTTGCTTTGCATGCCAACGTAAGAACTGTTTCCTTCTTATTTATGTGAAAACTAATATTCTTTTTATTCTTAAAGATGGCATCGTTGGTTGCTGCATCGCTTAAGAATGGAAGCGTGAGTCCCTACGCAAACAATTGGTTAGAGCGCCTCAGAAAGATTAAACATCTCAAAAACAAAATTACGAGCGAAACTAAACAAGACAATCAACCGTCTATTCCTGCTGCTGCCACTAACACGTTCCTAAAAGATGTCTTCACCAAATATACTTGAGCGAGAGGCCATCGTTAATCCAGCTTTAAACTACAAGGTTTTCTTTATGTTTCATTTTTAATAAATCTGATAAACTCATTTGTCTTCAACATTGGTTGATTGAACAGGAGAAAAAGATGAAAACAAATAAAAGTTCTAATGATGTGAACTCTTTTGTAGATTTTTATTTAAGACAAACTTCCTTGAGTCAATCGTTTCGTGTATTCAAAATAGAATTTGAAGGCGAGGGCGACTCCCAAAAGTATCAATCCAATCAAGTAAAGTCTGTCGAGTCCTTCTGGCTTCAGCATATTTGTTGGTTCTCCATTTGTATCGACGAAGTTTGCATCATGAACAAATCCATTTCCAAGATTCTTGTTAGACAAGAGACTTTCTTTGACATTCTCGTTCACTTGTTTCCATTCCTTTTCATCATCAAGGATCTCTGCTGACATGCTGAACTTGGTTGTGCTTGTTATTCTAACATTCACTGATTTGCCAAGAAGATTTTCTCTCATTGGCAATAGCACTTGCTCATAGAACTTGTTATGACCAACGAAATGCTTCTTATCGTGAGAAATTTCCGTCACGAGAACCTCATACTCTTCATTTACTCTGTTTGCGTAAGGCTCGTAAGTATAGAACAGATCCGTTAACCTTTTCGTTCTCTGCTTGACTTGATTTGCCGGAATTCTTTTCATGTTTGCTGCTGGTGTTCCTGGTCGCGGGAAGAATTGATTGATGAACAGTGATGAGAACTTGTATTTTTCGCAAAGAGTCATTGTGAGCTCAAAGTCGTCAAGTGTCTCACTTGGGAAACCACAAATGATGTCAGTTGCGATGTTAACTCCTTCCACTTTCTCTCTTAGAAAGTCGACAATCTTTTCAAAGTCTTCACGACAATATTCTCGTTTCATTTCACCTAAAACTGAGTCGGATCCTGACTGCACAGGAACATGAAGAAAACTGTAGACACGAGGATGTTTTAGAATGTCAGCGACTGGTTCAAGATGCTCAAGAATGTACGGCGGATTCGTCATTCCGATTCTCATTTTGCATCCGTCAGGAATAACTTCAATTAGCTTATAAAGAAGCTCAGGCAGTGATGTACCGATGTCTCTTCCATAAGTTCCAGTATCTTCCGACGTCAACCACAACTCAACAACTCCTTCTTCAAATGCGTCCTTGGCACGTTGAACGACTTCCTCAGGCGGATACGACACAAGATCACCTCGAGCATGCTTCGTCTTGCAGTACGTGCATTGATTCAAGCATCCAGAGTTGATTGGTATGATTTCAATCAAAGGATTCTTTCGAACTTTCGGCATAAGCAAAGACGGTCCAGCTTGACGTTTTCCATTTATCTTCTTGGCTTGAAGCAACTTTACAGTATTTCCTTTCAATGTTTCTTCAACGACTTCAACAACGCGATCAATTTGATTGACTCCAACAATGCTCAGACCTTTCATGTATTCTTGTTTCGATCCTCCACCTTGAGGAACACAACCAGCGACAACCACTTTCTTTCCAATGTTCAATCCAGCTTGAATGTCATTTCTGAATGTATCTTCCGATGGATTCTTCACTGTGCAAGAGTTGAGAAGCCATAAGTCAGCTTTGTCTTTTTGATTTGTTAGACTGTATCCAAATTGAACGAGTTGTCCAGCCATGTACTCAGAATCAGAATTGTTATGGGAACATCCCCAAGTCTTGAGGTAGATTGTTTGCGTTCCGGGAATTACCTAAAATAAAAGAAATGTTCTCTTTTTCTTAGTTAAAGATTCAAGATTTTACTTACACTTCCATTCTCTTCATTTTTATGTTCTACAATCCCATTTGAAACCTTTTTATGCTTTCCACGAACGATCACGTCCTTTTTGTTGTAATATCGGTCGCTTGGCATCAAATCGCCAGGTGCGATGAGATCCTCGATGTCGTCAATATCTTCACAAGTCGTTGCCATCGTTAATTACGTTGTTTTATGCGTATAAAATAAGTTTCTTTTAATGAGCACACCGCAACGATGAAAACAATGAAGTTGGTTGCAAGTGAGAATTAGGCCCAAAGCACTTTCAGACATTTTCATGACCAAAGGCCGAAGACATTCCTCGAATGCTTGAATCTCAGCATGCAATGCAAATTCTCAACTTTTCAATAAAAATTAACGATGGAGAACTTAAACGACCGCGAAAGTGATTTTAGTGAAGACAGTCTTGAAATTAGCTCAAAGCCTAAAAAGAAAATTAAGAAAATTAAAAGAAATTCGAAGGAAAAAGTCAGTTACAAGCAAATCTATCTGCAACGATTGGCCGCGGAGCTTCTGAAAGGTGTGAAGCCTAATCAATTTAAAGAATCCAAGAAATATCCAACCCGATCGAATTCACGTGTTAATCTTAGCGATTCAAAAATTGAAAGCAATTCTATTCGAATAACAAAGTCGCAGCAATCAGTCTCGTGGTCCGCGTTCCTGTCAAATAAATTCAAAGTTCATCCTGTGAAGTCGAACGTTGATGAGAAGCTCGAAATGCTTAACAAACGTTTAGATTACGGAAAACGAATGAATTCAATAAACAGATTTAATCATCTTTGCATGAAATCTGCAGCGAAGAAATCAATCGAGCAAGAACCGAGTTTTCAAGATGAAGCTAAAAACGAAGCTGAAGTCGAGAAAATCCTTCCAATTTCGGCTGAGAAACAAGAGCATTTTCAATCTAATCTGAAAGAAATTGAATCCAAGCTTCAACAAATGAAGCTACGCCATCAAAATGATCTGAAAATTGTTGAGAAAATTCGAAATTCTTTGTAATGAAAAGAAACTTTAGTTCTTTTAAATAAAATCTAACATGGGAACATTGCGTACAATGCAATACCGCAAGAATTGTTTCGGTTTCTAGCAAGATGTCCATATCCTTGCATACCCCAGGATGTACCTGCCAATCCATAAACAATTATTTTCATCGACACTTGATCATGAATCTTACCCCACGAGTTTCGAATGATCCAATAGTCTCCATCCTTCTTAACAGATTTATCAGTGCCATAGCCAACGATCGTCTGCAAAGAAAGTATTTCAACTCAGAGAAATCAATATCGGCGAGACTTACAATCGCGTGATCAAGCCAGTAATTTGAACATGTTTTGTCGTAGAAGATGCCGCTCTGGTAGTTTGTGAAACCATCAGTAACAGCTTTCGATTCAAATCAATTTTAGAAGTTTCTTTCAAATAAATATTGAAGGACTCACCCATAGCTCTAAATAAATTAAGAATTTAATATTTTGGTGATAAAATTGAATTGTTTTTGATTTACCCAGCAACTGGTCCATACTGAGCGATAATTTTCTTCAAATCTTCTTCGTTGCCATTAAGTTCGACTTCACAAGAATTCGGAATCTTCAGAATTGGAGGAAATGTTTTATTTGTTCGTTGACAACTTTGATCTTTTTCCTTGTAGACGTATTTGGTTCCATCGGAAATTCCCTGATCTCTAATGTAGTCAAATGCATCGGTAGGCCAGCCACCTGAAGCAAAATTGATTAATTGAGAGCAGAATAAAATGAATTCTTACCTTGACATCCGCTAGCTTTTGAAACGCAATCAATCAAGTTCTGCTCGGAATAAAGTTGCGATCTCGTTGATCTACGCGACCAATATTCAACGACTGAGACGGCAGCGAAGGCCCAGCAACCTCCACAATCTTTCTAAAATGTCTCTAAAATACAAAAGCTTCCGAAAAGCTTAAAGCTCACCTGATTTTTGATCGGCGGAAAGAACCTCGTGTAGTTAACTGAACTAGGAACCGAAATTTTCTTCAAAACGTGTTCTGCCAACATTGCAGCTTTTCGAGTTTGAACTGGTCGCTTCAGCCCCATTCGCTTTTTTTTCTTTTCCTCAAAGCTCAAATCTGACATCGAGTTAAAGCCCCTCAAATAAGTTTCATTTTGTCTCTTGTTGTGAGTCTCAATGTTATTTAAGTTTTTAATAAAATTCTCTTCAGCTTTCTTCTCCGATCCATTCGAAGTTTTGTTGTATTCCTTTTTAAAGCTTTTGTAGTTTTTCACTGACTTTCCTTGAGATTCGTTTTCTTTTGATTTCTTCATTTTCTCCAGAATTGTTTCTTCTTCTTTTGCAACAACAAACCAGAAGAAGAGAACCAGAAATAATAAAGCAAAAGCTTTGAGTTCAACCATTCTAGTCAAAAACTGAATTGAAACAACTTTTTAATCGCAAGCTTTCGAGGAATTTAATTTTAAGAGGAAATGTTCTGTGTAAACTTTTTGTTGAGTAATTTGTTCTTTATTTCAGTCGAGTCACGTTATGACAGACTATCTGTTGATACTGGAGACTGACAAGGGAACATCGCATAAAGAGCTATCCCGCAGTGATTGTTTCTATTTCTTGCAATCCAACCATATCCGTTCATTCCCCATTTTGTTCCTGTGAGTTCACAAAAATTTAATTTCTTCGTCATTTATTTGATCATGAACTTACCCCACGAGTTTCTAATGATCCAATAGTCTCCTGAAGTTTTGTGAGTTCCGTAACCAACAATTGTAACGGCGTGATCGACTGTGTGATTGTAACATTTGGCATCATAGAAGACTCCACTCTTATAATTTGTAAACCCTTCTGTTGTAACTAAAGAAAGAAACAAAGTAAAATAAAATGCAGCAACTACGATTACTCACAGAGTGCTCCTGACACTGGACCATACTGAGCGATTAGACTCTTCAACTGATCTTCCCGACCAGAGAGAAATAATTCACAGACATTTGGAATCTTTACGATTGAAGTCACAGTTGTCTTGTCTCGTTTACAATTCTGTTTTGCTGCTTTATAAATATATCTTGATTCGCTCGCTATGCCA
This sequence comes from Smittia aterrima, assembly GCA_033063855.1. NCBI lineage: Eukaryota > Metazoa > Arthropoda > Insecta > Diptera > Chironomidae > Smittia > Smittia aterrima. The sequence continues at coordinate 11,668,551 of CP093831.1, read as the reverse complement.
TTATCTCGAATGTAATCGAAAGCGTAAGTTGGCCATCCTTGAAAATAAAGTTTGTAAATCACTCAAAGTTTTAATGGAAATATCAAATTACCTCCCATGCAACCAAAGTTCTTGGCACTGCAGTCAACGAGATCTTGCACAGAGAGCGTCCATTTCTGTCCTTTTTTCCACAAAAAGTATTCGACAACAGAAACAGCTGTAAAAGCCTTGACAAGAGATCTAACGGACTGATTGAAATTCAATTTTTTTTCTAAACTAACCCAACAAGAGAGACACGCTCCTTGATGACGGATCGGAGGGAAATCTTTGCTGAAATCGATTGATGCCGGAATTGTCAATTTCTTTTTAGAAACTGATTTCATTTGACTAACAACACAAATTGGACTGCGCTTCGCTCTCTTTGGCATGACGAGTCCGGATCGAGTTTTCTTCAAAACTTCGAACGAAATGTCAGAAAATTCATTTAAACTTTGTTGGTAAGTTTCATTTGATCTTGAGTTGTGATCTTCAATTTTCTTTAGATTTTCAAAGAAATTTTTCATTCCTTCATCATCGTCGATGTCGTGAGTTGAATTCTTGAACTCTTTCTAATACAAATTTATTTGAATATTGAAAGCTTCATCTCACAAATCCTCTTACCAGCCATTCTTGATATTTATAAATTTCCTTGTTCAACGAACTTTCATTCGAATTCATAATTTTCGCTGAAGTCAAAAGAAATCCTAATACCAAAAGAATCGAAAGTTTCAGAATCATTTTCCAACCACGACCGCAAAATGAAAACAATCAACTGAGTTGCTTTCCCTAATTAAAGACTTGAGTTTGTAAAACTTGTCAGACAAATATTGTTTGACAAAAAAATTTATGTTTTATCATTTTACAAATCAGCAAACATACATCGCGAATTTCGCTAAGCCACAAGCGCTGTTGTTTCTGTTTCGTGCTATCAAAGCGTATCCATTGCGTCCCCAAGACTCGCCTGTGAATGAAATTTAAAAAAATAAATTCAGAATTTTTCTGATGTTCATTTCTCACCCCAAGAGTTCCTGACAATCCAATAATCGCCTTTCGTTGGAATTGATCCAAAGCCCACGACCACAACTGCATGATCAATCGCGTCAGGATTGCAAGTGGCATCGTAGAAAATTCCTCGACCATAATTGAAGAAACCGTCAGTCGAATGAATTGCACTCGCCACTGGTCCAACGTGTGAGATCAAATTTTTCAAGTTTTCCTCGTTGTGATCCAATTGAACTTCGCAAACATTCTCGACATTGTAACTTGATGGAATATGATCCCTTTGACAAGTTTGATTAACGCCAATGTATTCATAATCATATTCGTCTGAGATTCCGTTATCGCGAATATATTTCAAAGCATTGAAAGGCCATCCACCCTCGCATCCATAGTTTGAAGTATCGCAATCCACGAGATTCTGCTCAGAGAAAGCCTGAGGATTCCCAGATCGATGGCTATGGTACTCAACAACAGTTATGGCTGCGAACGCATAGCAACTTCCACAGTAGAGTTGATTCTTGACTGGCGGCATGAATTGCGTGTAATTGACTTGAAGATGGAAGATGTTTAGATTCTTTTGAAATAAATTCTAACAACGTCTTTACCATATTCCGTGACTGCTTTTGGAAACGAAAACTTCGTGAATCCTTGAAATCGAGTTGAAAGAAAATTCATTTTGAGTCCTAAGCGATAATGTTTCTTCTCCTCAAAAGTAAGATCCGAATGATCGGAGAGAGATCTCGTGTAAGTCTCGTTATGTCGATTGTTGAAAGCATTGTTCTTTGCAATTGTCTCAAATAAAACTTTCTTTGCAATCAAATCTGATTTAATTGAAAATTTATAAGACTTTTTGTAGTCTCTCTGTTGAAGATTGAATCTTTGTTGAAGGCTCCTCAGAAATTCTATTCTCTCACCTTCCACTTTCCAAATTCCTCATCAATTTTATTTGAAAGAGTAACTAAGCCACTCTTGCTATCGTTTGTTATTTGTTTTTCGTTTACTGAAAGTTTAATCAAGTTGATTACAACAAGAACAATTAGAAGTCTCATTGCTAATCCACGTTTGCGACAACTGAAAGCTTTAAATGAAATAGTCAAAACAAAGTCGCTTTGTCATTTCTTTTTAGTGAAATTGATTGTTTTCTGTTTATTTAAATGTACAATATATTTCCGGTAGTTTAAGCCAAACCAGACATATCCGGTCATCTTACTATATTTCGCTAAATGTCTGGTCTCTTCTTAATCACTGATTTTATTTGAAGCTTCAATATTTATTGTCGTCTTTGAAACAAATGTCGATGCAAAAAAGCGATGAAAAGTTTGTGGCGAAATACAAAGTTCTGCTCATTGCATGAGAAGAAAGCCTTATCGTTGAACACAAATATTGTTATCCAACCTTTTACCAAATAAAACTCAATAATATTTATCTAATATTGTTTAAAATTTTTAACAAATATAAAATGCCCATGAAGCAATTCCACACATGTTTCCGGCATTTCTAGCCACCCAGCCATATCCTTCCATTCCCCAGGCGTCGCTCCATGAGTTACGAACGATCCAATAATCTTTCTTCGTCTTCTTGTCCGTTCCGTAACCAACAATTAGCTGAAATAATCTTTGTATGATCTGACTGAGTTAACACATTCCTCACCATCGCATGATCCATTTGAAGATTGCAAGCTGGGTCGGAAAACACTCCACTCTTGTAGTACATGAAGTTCTCAGTCACTGTAAAGCTAACGACCACTGGGCTCTTCGAGACGAGAGCCATCAATTCTTTCTCGTCTCCATTCAGGAAACGTTCACAAAACATTGAAATGTTCATGATCGGAGGAAATTGGTTTTTCTTGCAGGTCGTGGGATAGTCAGTTTGTTTGTAGTCGCTTCCATCGGACACACCAACATCTCGAGCAAATTGAAAAGTTTTTCCAGGCCTAAAAGAATATAAATCAAATCTAGAAGAGATAAGAAAAATGATTTCACCATCCGCCTGCGAAAATAAATTTCAATTTTATGTTCACATTTCAATTGATTTTCTCAACTTGCCATTGCATCCAAAGGAATTTGAATCACAATCGAGAGTCATTTGTTCAGATCCCGTGATGTTTCTCATCGTAGCGTTGTTGTAATATTCGATCGCAGCTATTGCCGCGAAAGCATAACACGCTCCACAGTCTAAAATGATTGGGAGTTTCACTAAATCACTCGTAGTAGAGAAGCTTTTACCTTTTTGATCCTTCACGGGAACCATTTGATCTGTGTAGTTCACAGACTTTAGATAATTCATTTTGTCATTGAACTTAGAAAGAGCTTTGGCAATTTTCGAAGCATTCGCTGGAATTTTGAATCCAAGTCGATGAGCTTTGTTATCCTGAAAGCTTTTATCAGAATATTTGTTGTGGCCGATATCGTAGGTTCGATTGACTTGTTTGTTGAATTTCTGAATTTTTTCATCATTCACGAGAAAGTTTTTCTCGTCGTCGGGAGTGTCTTGCGTGGCTTCTGATTTCTTAAATGTTTTCTATAAATTTTGATTAATCAACTGTGAAGTTTGAATGTCTAGACTTAATTTACCTTCCAGGAAACAAACTTTGTCCTTTGAGCTTTGGTAGATGACGAATCCGTTATATTAGCGAAGATGAGTACAGATTCCTGAGCTTGTTGATTTGTTTCAATCAAAATGACAGCGAAGTAGAGAGAAGCTAGAACTCTCTGCACACACAACTTCGCCATTTCTAAAACAAAGTGAAGAACTTAATTTGGAAAACATCAAAAATACTTTTTCTCTAAAAAAGTTACAAATGTTTATGTGTTCGACACGGAATTTTAAAAATATTTCAATTTATTTCTTCCTAACAATTTTAATACAAATTAGTGGCAGTTCCTGAAGAAAACGATTGTCTATTGATTAAAGATTAAATAGAGCTTCAAGCTGACGTTTCGTGTCAGTTGGGTCAGTTACTTTGTGACCAATTGTTCGCGAGTCCTCGTAAATCTCGTGGTCGTTCCCTCCAAGCTCAGTCTTATCACCAAAGAAGTGAATTTCTTTGAAGCTAAAATGTAAACATTGAATAAATATGATGTCATATCAGATGAGTAATGCGAACTTACTTTGTTCCTTTGGTTACGTGGTTCAGACAATAAGTCTTGTCCCAGCCGTTGGGGAATGCATCAACGCTGATCTGACCTCCGATGCTAAACTTTAAGTCGACATCAGCGAATTCTTTCTCGTAATCTTTGACCATCTTCTGGCGGATCGAATGCTTCTCGTCATGTCTGTTGAATTCTAATCGTTCCTCGTAAGTGCATTGCCTTCCGATTGGACAAATGTTAATCATTCCATTACGAAAATCGATGAATGTTCCTCGTTTGATTGGAATGTCCAAGTCAGCAATGTAGCGAAGACTAAAGTTGATCAACCGTTTCAAGGTTTCTTCGCCAAGATGCTTTTGAATCGATTGCTTACTGATTTCAATTCCTTTCTCGATATGAACGAGTCCATTCTCGGGGAACACATAATCGAACTCATTCAAACCTTGCTCGCCATTCAATTGCTCTTCGATTTTACATAAATCGCTTCCACCGACAACTCCAATCGTAGCTCTTGACTTGACTTTCTTGAACAAAAACTCTTCGAAATCCTTTTCAATAACTTTTCTAGCTGGCGTCAATGTTCCATCAACATCGAATAGCAGAAGAATTTCCTCACGTCTTAGCACAGACATTTTCTGATGTCAAATAACAATAACTTTTGAAACTAACTTTTATTTGCTACGTTTACGTGTTTTTTTTACTGCAACAAAAAGTAAATAAATGAGCTTCGCATCCCTCTCCGACAACTCACCACAAGACATGTGTTTGGTGACTTTGTGCAATGCGAGAAAATTTAAAAAATAATTTTTCTCAAGAGCTTTAACAACAATTGATTTACAACAAAGAGAGTGTTTTTATTAATACTGAATTTTGCAGAAATGTTTTTGTAGATAATTTAGACAAAGTTTTCATACAGAATTGGTATACCACCAAATACAAACGTTCTGGGTTCGATTCCCATAAAATCAAGAATTTGAAATAATAAGTTTTTCGATGGTAGAGTAGAGAAAGATATTTTTTTAAACAAAACTTTATTTCTTTTTATTGCAAGTATTTTCAAGAACATTCCAGCTTTTTGCGGAAAACTCTGCAAAATATTTTTCAAACTTCTTAAGTCTTCATCTTCAAAGAGTTTCAAGCGATTTTTCTCATTCGTTCGACGAGATTTGCTCCAAGATTTGCTCTCGGTTGAAAAGCGAGTAGAAATCGCGCGACGAGAAACTTTATTCTCTAATCATAAATTGCCGGTTCGTGAGATATTTTGCTTCAGTATTAGCACAGCCGTCGACGTTGTTGGAGTGTGCTTGCTTTATTTATCTTTGATTTCTTAGAAAATCTTTGTCTCGCGATGATCAACGGAAAAGATTAAAATTTAGAAATTTTTGTGAAATTTGTGGGAAAAGTTTTCGCGAAAGAAACGAAGGAGATTGAAATGTTTTATAATTTAAAGTGTTGCTAAAGTTATTCGGTGACACAATTCAGAGCTTCTGAAACATTCAATTAGTGCAGCTGAAGAAGAAGCTTAAATACTTTAATTAGCATTCGAATCAATTATTGCACAGCATCTTCGTTCTCCTTTAGAAGGTAATTATTATTATGATGCATGCAAGGCTGAGCACTAATCGTTGCGAGTTCTCTCGTGTCTTAAGTGCATTTAACTCTTTCGGATGCAGTTTGCGATGAACTTTTCAATTGCAATGAATTGAGGTCTCAAATATCTCAAATGCCCATCGCTTTAGTACTTGAGATATTCAAGCCTAAACCAAACAACATCGTGTCAGACTGAATTTGATCGTTTCAAGTTTAACTTAAGACTTAAGTCTTTAGTATTAAATTGCTACTAAGAAAATTCCAAGTAAAGCTCTCTTAAAACATAAAAACTTACTCGAACTTGAAGTGTATGATTCACCGGAAACATCGTCCAGATAGACATGTGAAGATTTAATCTGATTATATCTGAAGCTGAGCTAGCATCTCGAACTCACTCAAGACATTGACCCACAAAAGTTACGGACATGAAAAACATCGTTTTAAAGTACATTCAAATCGAAACCGAGAGTATTTATATTTAGTTAATTGACCGATCTATGTAAGTACACGCGAAGCCACCTCGAATTCTTCATGCTCAACCCTTTCCGTAACCTTCACTTCTTTTTCTTCAAGAAGTTATGCGTTTATGTGTCGGTCATTTATCTTAACAAGGAAGCAAGAACAGCATGCGAGAGCCTCACACGGTGCTGATGTTTAATAAAATTCCATTCTATGTACTCACATCGATTTTAATTCACATTCTAATTCCGGATCGAGCAGTCGTTGAGTCAATGACGCAATCTCTTTATAGCGGTTACGTTTTGCTTTGCCTTTTCTTTCTTCTTATTCAACTGAAGCACGTGCAACGTTCCCGGTAAATTATAAAATTTGTTTTCGCGTTGTCGTTAATTGAATCAAATTAGCAAATGATTCCGTTTCGCGGTAGACTGACGTTACACGAGATCGTTCAAAGAGAGATGATGATGATGGTTTAGGCGCCAGCGGCCTTGACATGAACGATCGACCTCGCATGTTTCTCTCCATGAGAGTCGACGTTATCTTTAGTTATGGGCAACTTTTGGCTTTGACCTTGGCCACGAGCCATTCGAATTATTTGTTTTATGATTCATTGAACTCCAACATTTGATTTTTATGGACTGAGAAAATGTAAAACATCGATAAAGACATCGTAAGAGCTTCTTGAGATGTAAATTTTCAATTAACCTGTCGAGAATTTATCGAAATCGCATAATTCAAAATTTCTGACGTCGAATCGTTAGAGCTCTTCCATAATGAGCATAGAACTTAGTTTGTTAAGGAGAAACTGGTGTTAGATGATATAAAATCGATATTTACGAGAAAATCTAAAATTCTAATTCGCCTCGTGATTTCTTCATCATCAACAACAGATGGACTACAAAAACTACAAATCCTGGCATATTCCGAGAGCTTCTCTCTCTTCAGGTTCAAACTCAGGCCAGAGTTCAACGGAATCGATGAAGAATTTTGAGAGAAGACAAAGCGACGTCGTTAGAAACCATCTCAAAGATGGATCTCGTTTGATGCCGTCTTCCAATTCTTCGTCATCTTCATCACTCAAACCAAACTCAAAACAAAATCGAGATCGACAAAACTCAGAGAAAATTCATCGTGGATCAAGATCATCACAAGGATCATCAACCGATGGCATCAACAGTTTGCATGTAAGCAAAGTTTCCGATTCCTTTTATAGCAATTGACTAAATTGTCTCTTTCATCTCACAGAGCGCATCGTCATTGCTCTTGAGCGTTGCGAATTTGGAGAATTTTACGAAGATGCAGGAAAGTCGTTTGAAACATGAATGGACAAACAAAGCAGGAACACAACCAATCGCTGAAAGCAGCCACTTTATGATTAACATGACGAACGTCGACGAGACTCAAACCATTCAACATCAGCAGAAAGCCAAAGACTTTGACCAAGTGTCGATCGCATCATCAACTCACTTCACTGTTGTGAACGGATTCGGACGATCAAACATCAAACCCAAATCAAACTCAATCTGTCGACAGGGACGTCAGATCACAATTCTTATTATGACGATGAGCATTTTGTTCATGATTGGCATCTTGGGTGCAATTTATTTGATGGACAGTAAGTTAAACTTTCAATTAGCGAATCAATGTGAACTAAACTCTTCTTCCTTCGTCCACAGAAAGAGCCAAGTCGATGCCAGCTTATCATCAATAATAAAACGAATTTCTTAGAACTTTAAGACGACGAAAATATTTGTGATTTTGATAAATTTATAAAAAAATATTTTATCAAGCTACGAGCTTGAGATTATTTCTAGTCAGCTAGGATTAAGCGTGATTTAAATTCGGTCTGCAGGTATCAATTTTCAAATCAGCAGTTTATACTTTAATAATTTAAAATTTTGAATAAAAACTCGATCGTCTCTCGATCTCGAACAGAAGTCAACTTTTACTTTTTCAAAGTCACGATCAGCTGGTTAACTTACTTTAACCTAAAGTTCACTCGATTCCGTTGGTGTTCGCGAAACCAGGAGCTGCATGAAGCATGCTAATCGCAAAAGCACACACGACACCGCAAACAATTGAAGCAGCGGCCTTGTTGGACCTTGGGAGTTTGAATTGAAATTCAATCCCCGTGAACGATTTGAAACTCAGCGCGCTCTTTTAATTCATGCAAATTGGTTTAGTGACGATTCGAGTTTATCGCTTACATCACAAGAAAATTCATTCACAGCTCACGAATCGATGGAGATTATGAACTTTTCGAAGGTGACGCGAAGTGATTTTCTGATGTTTCATTGCACTCGGCGAGTTGATACGAGAGTCTGCTGCTTACTAATTAAAATGTTGAACAACAAAAACAAAGTTTTTTTTTCGAGATGATTCGGAGGCGTGCCGTGTATTGGCTCTCTCAAGGTGGAATGAATGAAAAGTGTTAAACGATAAGACGAGGCGCCTGCCTCTCGTTATCACTCAGCCAAGTGAATAAGTTTTAACATCGCTTATTAAATGTGTGAAGAATATTCTGTTTATGATAAAGCATTAACAAGTTCGTGTAAAGATCTTCTCTGCAGATCATCGGATAAAATTCCGCAAGAACCGTTAGATGCGAATGCAACGTCGCGACGCCACAGTAATCATTAGGCTAGGAATCATCGTCAGAACGTAACCGGTATTTTAATGACTTTGTGTTCCGCGTGGGACGAGGAAGGTTCTTAAAATAACAAACAAGAATGTTTAGCTGCATTAGCCGACGTTGTTCTCAGATCTTTACTTACCGGATGTGTTTTAGAGAATGAATTCTAAATGACGAGATTGAGCGGACAATAAAATTAATTGCTGCTAGAGATATTATGCAACACCGCCTCATATTGTCGTCGAAACAATGTGATTGGCGCTGTCTCGTTAAATCAATTATTCCACCACAGCAACAACGCTCACGTCGGCTACGCAAATTGCTGTGAATTGATACGCAGCTGAATGTTGAAACTCCAATAAACAAATCGAAGTCCTTTCAATTTGTCGTTAAAATCGCGACAAATTTTATGATCTTCGATTTCCATGAAGCTGCGGGAGATTTCAATTTCAATGAATTCCGCCATGAAACTCATGTTTAATTCAGTCGACTGAATGAATATTCTTTCAGAAATCTTCACTTTCGCATAGAAATCATCAACCGCAGAATGGAAGCGGTCGCCTGTCAACTCTTTTCCATTTATCGAAGAAATAAAACAAATTGAGAGTTTATTGGCCGAAATGAATAAAGAAATTGCAAGGAGAATGTTTCAGTGCCTTTTACTAAAACCGATCCATAAAAGAGACATTATTGTGACAATATAGCAAGACAATTTATAGCCGCAAATGTTTATTTCACTATTTTAGTGCATCGACAATTAAAGGCTTTTTATGCAAACAATGAACATCAGCAGCAGCATGCAAACCTCACTCGATTGGCTTACGAACATTATTCTCGGCTTTTGGATGGAAACGATCGTCTGGCTGGAGTCACACGATTGCGATTCAAGTGTGAATCAATATGAAAATCCACTTCAAGTGGTAAACTTCATTGTGCAAAGTTTCTTCAAGCCGAAAGCTCTCTTTTATTATTTTCTTTTGTGCAATTGGAAGCGGTTGTATATCGAAGAGCGCTCCGCGAATTTTACGTTTCATTCGTGAATTTTCCTTCATGCGAGGTTGAATAGCTTTAAAGAGCTTCGCGTTAAAAATTAGTGCACACATCTCAATTAAAGTGAATTCGATAATTAGCCTCGTCGATCATCAAAATTAAAAGTTTTTCTCACACATCGCGTTACGATGTCGCATTAGTGCAAAAACAAACAGAGAGTGATTGATGTTATGTGCGAAGTGATTAAGTTCAATTTCATAAGTCGAACGTTTACGTTAATCTCTTCCGCGACAGCGTAAATCTTAATTGGAGTGATCTTTGAGTCCTCGAGGCTTATTCAGTTTATTTAGAATCTTGTAACCTTTTTCTACTGCGCAGCGTTTTTGGCATTTCATTGCTACCACAAAGATTTCTTTGGTGAGTTGTTGAAGTTGGCGAATGAATGCAGCGATCGCTACCTTTTGATTGTGTGCTTTCAGCCCATTTAGGCTTCGCCACGAGTCTTAAGGCGGTTAAAGTTTTATTTTTTCAAAATCTTCTCATAAAGATGTCGAGACTCCATGAAATACCAACATCGTGCGCTATTTCTCTTTCTCATTCTATGTGATGGAAGTTTCTTTATTTACTCCTAAGCATATCGCCAAAGACAAATTAAAGTTTGAAGATTGACTTTAGAAAGTTTCACTTTCATTGGTGCGCTCGGTTAATTGGAAGCATTTTGCACAAATTCATGTTGCGCGAAGAAGTAATTGAAACAAATCGGAAGAGAATTTATTAGAGTGAAGTCAAATCATCTTTAACCTTCTCATCAAACAATCAACAGGTGAGTAATTGAATGAAAAGACCTTTTAATTTAATAAGGACGCACTGCCTTGGAGCCTCCACTGTCTTTACAAAGAGGTAGAGCAAAACAATTTTGTTTTCACGAGGACAATAATTGCAAAGCCATGTCGATAATCTCGTCTGAGAACGCGCCATGAAATATCTCGCTATGAATGTACATTCACCACACAACTTCGGCTTAATCTTTATGATCTTCCATTGTCGCATTAAAAGGACATAAAAATTTGTCAGCACATACCGCGCGAGAGAGGGGGGAGAGAGCGCGAGATGAAAACATAAACGCGTGATTCTTATCATTCGACAAATTTAATGGAATAAAAATGCTTTTGTGTTCTGTATGCTAAGCGACACAAATCTTATTGTCTAGTCGTTTTCGATCGGTTGCTCAACACTTTCCATTGAAATGTTTTTCTTCCTTTGCTCTTGAACTTATGCTTCAAATGCGAGTGGAAGCACAACGGAGATTTATTCGTGCAGAATCTTACATTAACCTTCTCGGCTATTTTTAAACTTTAATGCTTGAGCTCAACGAAATGGAAATTTAAATTTTTCTATTCGATTTGCGAAAGGAGAGAACGAGAGACGAAAGAATTTACGGAGGCTTGTTCTTAATCTCAGATCGATTTGCTGGCAACTGACGAGCGACCTATATGGAATTAATGTCGGCAAATTTATATTGATTGATTCGCGGATTGCGAAATCGAAACTGAATCAATGGAATTTTATGCAAAATTGGATGTTAATTGATGCAATAAAGTAGCAACAGAGTTGCTTCGATAAATGTTCAGCATTCATTACTCTTTCTGTGAGTCAATCAGCTTAATAATCGTACAAATTATGATAATTAAGAAATCAATCTCTCTCGTAAATTGACCGTTTCAAAGTTGTTGAAGCGTGCGACTGTTGAAAATGTTTTCAAGAGCTGTCTTGATCTTTAAGAATTGCTTAATTAACTCATAACTCTCGTTAGAACAAAACAATTTCGACGCAGCTGGACAGTCACGACCTTCAGACATCACGCGACTTCTTGATTGATCCTTTATTTGTTCTTGTTGTCAATCACATCGCGCGATAAACTTCAACACAATGGAACCTTTATTGCAATCTTTTAAATCTGAGTAAAACAATTCTTTAAGATTTTAACACAATGAATGTTGAGTCACAGATAAATTAATTGACCGCTTAACGCAATATTTCAACGACAGCAATTCCATCTTTTGTGTCGGAGAATATTTTAACTAAATATCAAAAGATATGTCCGTTCTGTTCTTTAATTTATGGCCAACAGTCTCTCAATCTCGAGCTGTTCTTTCCTCTATTGAAGTCAAATTGCTTATCAAGCTTCTTAAGAAACATTTGCCTCATCATACGTCAAACAAAAACGAAATAGTTGTGGGCTAATTTAAGCGAAACGACACGAGAGATCAATTTCTTAAGAATCGAAACCCAATTCTTTTTAGATCGAGCAAAAAACTCCTCCAGTTATTGTAGAAGTGACTGCCATAATATTGAGAAACAATCGACAATTCCCAGCATGAAAGTCTTTATGTCGTTCTGCCAGTTTTATTCGACGAGTTTTTTTACGTTCTTGGTCGAATAGAATGGGGAAAGGAAATTTACGATGATGAGACACCATGCACCACTATGACGTCTCTGGTTCAAACCTAGGACAATTTGATTAATGCATGTTCGGTTCATTCTGATAAAAATATTTCCTTTATTTTAACTTTTTTTTAAAAAAATTTATTGAAAATTAATTAAAAAAGTTTCTAAATGAAAGCAAAAAATTTTGTCCCAAATTCCATTGTTCCGAACGAAAAGTATTTCTTCACGTTTAGCCAAACTAGTTCAGTCTTACATAGCGAAGGCTTTGGAGGGATGGAGAGAAACTTTACAATGATGATTAAACATTACCAAAACTTTCTGATGGCCTGAGGTTCAATCCCCAGAGTCAAATGAATTTTAATTTATCTCGTTAAACTGACAAAAGTTTCTTTATTTTTTTTATGTCGAAATAGTTTTTTAAAAATTCATTTCACGCTAATCTTTGCTGTTGGACGGGAGTCTAATCGTTTCGTTTGACAGCTGATACTGAATCCCTTTTGGCAAGAAACCTGATTAATGATTCGCTTTAACACATTTTTCATGATCAAGCGATTGCCGTTGGTGACCTAAGACTTCCAGCAAACAGCAAAGTAGTAGTCAATCAAGTCAAGAATGATTCTGCGAGATAAACGATGATTATTATTAACTCGAACAATCTCAGCCTGAAGTCTCTCACGAACAAAGCTTCTTTCATCTCTTAAATCGAATGTTTGTTTATCGATCCACCGACTTCGATTGTTCAGGTGAGATTTGTTATGAGAGATCAGTTTTTTTACGCTAACACAGCAGGTGGATCACACGAGATTGACTTTTCGTTATTCCATTTCACGTCGATCTCTATAAATAAACTTTTGTGATGATATCATCAACATCGTCTCATCCAGGTTTATCGTGGGATTGCAGGTAAATAATTGGCTTTCGCAAATCCGGGATTAAGAACTTTTCAGTTGCTAAAGAATTGCTTTTTGATTAATCAAGATTACTCAACTCTACGGCTTTGTAATAAATGAGCCTTCCTGTACCGGATAATCAGGAATTAGTCTAAATACTCAAAAGGGAAGATGAAGATAATGAAAAAGTCTGAAACGAATTTCAAGGCTGCTTTGGGAGATGTAAGTGAACCGGACTCGACAAAATTAGCTTCGGAACCGCCCTAGCAATTTCGCGTGAAGAGCTAATGGATCGGTCAGAAAGTGTTTTCTGGTAGAGAAGACGTCAATTGCAAGTTGAGGCTGATTCAAGTAGAAGTCTTTAATTCGCTCCAAACGGCTGTCACATCTCGCAGTTGGTACTCACCAATAAAAAAAAAGTTAATTAGGCTTAAATCTAGTTTTTATTACAAGCATCATCCAGAGTTCTTGTTACTTAGACGACGGACAGCTAAGCACAAACTTCTTTTGCAACCTTGAAGTCGCTTGGAGTGGAAAAGTTTTATTCGGGATCAAAGCGCTTTAGTCTCGTGATTTTCTTTCTTAAGCGTTCTCGTAAAGTTCTTCTCGACTTAGCAAAACATCACATGATGTGATCTCGGTCGCTGTTGACATCCGGATTCATCACGCGGGTAATTTGTCGACACCGCAAGAATCTCGTTGTGGCTTGAAGTTGAAGCTCTTCAATTAAAGTCGCAAATGTTAAAAGGGGGAATTATTTTCTTAGTCACGCAACGGAATCCCGTTACCGTTCGATTTGCAATGATTGTAGCTTCGATTGAAGTAAAAGCACAGCCCGATTAGCCTTGAAAAAAAGAGGAGGAAAAAGTGCAGCTCGTCTAGACGTTCGTCAATATTTCGATTGCGTAAGAAAATGGAAATTCCAGCGTTGACGAAGCGTTGACATTGCCGCGCATCGACGTCATGAATCTGGTTTTGTGTTCAATGCCACTTATGCTCTTCTCGTCTTCTCAGAAAGCTTGATGACGAATGCATTCTGAGATCTTTTAGCGTCAGCTCCATGAAAACGAATAAAAAATTTATCGCTTTGATGAACAATCGAGTCAAGGTTGTCCAAGGCCAGACGGTGAACCGCTTGTCACTGATATTTTTTGTTTCATTATGTTTTGTGAATTCTAATCAAGTTTTGTAGAATTAAATATTTTGTCGATTAAGCCACTACGTTCCTTCTTCTACTTCGTGACCCGCTAATGAGTCGTCAGCCAAGGTCATCAGCTGTGAATTTCTGAAAACTTGAGCGCCGCGCTTCTCAACTTGTTGAATAGATTCAAGCACATCAGTTCTCAAATTGCATTCACTCAGGTCTCTATTAAAATAAAATTGACTGAAAACTAATTTTAAAAGTGATCTGCCCAAATGGCATTGAAGGAACACAACAGCTTTCAGCTTTAATCTTTATTAATTGCTTCATTCATAATTCACGATACTCAAAAATTATGAAATTGCTTTTGTGAATAAATCAAAATATCGATTTTAGTGCAAATTAAGTTGAATTGCTGTACTTGATAAGCTCGAGCCCGAGCATGTTGACTAGAAGAGTTCTTAAACTCGGAGGCGGAATAAATTATTTCGATAATGATCACAAGTATTTTCGTCGTCTTAAGGTTCTAAGAAATTCGTTTTATTATTGATGATAAGCTGGCATCGACTTGGCTCTTTCTGTGGACGAAGGAAGAAGAGTTTAGTTCACATTGATTCGCTAATTGAAAGTTTAACTTACTGTCCATCAAATAAATTGCACCCAAGATGCCAATCATGAACAAAATGCTCATCGTCATAATAAGAATTGTGATCTGACGTCCCTGTCGACAGATTGAGTTTGATTTGGGTTTGATGTTTGATCGTCCGAATCCGTTCACAACAGTGAAGTGAGTTGATGATGCGATCGACACTTGGTCAAAGTCTTTGGCTTTCTGCTGATGTTGAATGGTTTGAGTCTCGTCGACGTTCGTCATGTTAATCATAAAGTGGCTGCTTTCAGCGATTGGTTGTGTTCCTGCTTTGTTTGTCCATTCATGTTTCAAACGACTTTCCTGCATCTTCGTAAAATTCTCCAAATTCGCAACGCTCAAGAGCAATGACGATGCGCTCTGTGAGATGAAAGAGACAATTTAGTCAATTGCTATAAAAGGAATCGGAAACTTTGCTTACATGCAAACTGTTGATGCCATCGGTTGATGATCCTTGCGATGATCTTGATCCACGATGAATTTTCTCTGAGTTTTGTCGATCTCGATTTTGTTTTGAATTTGGTTTGAGTGATGAAGCTGACGAAGAATTGGAAGACGGCATCAAACGAGATCCATCTTTGAGATGATTTCTAACGACGTCGCTTTGTCTTCTCTCAAAATTCTTCATCGATTCCGTTGAACTCTGGCCTGAGTTTGAACCTGAAGAGAGAGAAGCTCTCGGAATATGCCAGGATTTGTAGTTTTTGTAGTCCATCTGTGCCAGAAAACGAAACGAGCAAGAATTAATAAAAAAACGATAAAAGTTTTCAGAGACGAATATTTCAGATTCACAAGAAATGGTTTTTGTGTCACCGGGCTCCGGTTTTTTCCTTAAAAGAACCACGAATCCGGGACAGTGGAGAATCTCAGACTTTTACGCAAAACAACATTAATTATGAATCATTTGAACAAACAAGCAGTCATTGGCCCCATGATTTCTTTCATTATGTCATAAATAAAATGCGATCTGTAGACATAGTTGCTAACTTCTAAAGAAAAACATCTTGAAACGGATACCGACACACTTGTTAGCTATGGGAATGAGCGTCAAAGATTGCATCTAGTGACGTCGATCAACAGGTTTCCCTCTTTATTTGAAAGAAGTCTTAAAGCGCTTATTTACAAATGCAACTTTTCTTTCTTTTACACGATCAACTGCATGCACGAGGCTACAAATTATATTGTTTTGCAATCGAAGACGATCAAAGATTCCAATTCTATTTATAGCTTTGTTCTCGAACATTTCAGACGATCGAGAATCAATGAACTGAAAGCATTAATTCCGCCTCAGATTCAGGAACTTCTAAATCGAAGTTTTAATCTTACATTTGAATATTTAAACGTCAGTCAGGATCGCCAAGGCCTCTAGACGTTCGCGGCGTGATTCCGAAAATATCGATTCGATATTATCTTTACCACTCAATCAGGTTCGTCTATGATAAGCTTCCAGAATAATTTTTTAACGGAAGTTTAGTTCTTTTACGTTCAGAAGTTTTAATTTCACGACTGGTTTTCTAACTTTGTTTTCAATCCACATTTAACTTTGATTTAAAAATAATTTTCTTGCAAGTGAATGTTTCTCAAATATTTTTCTTTTCTTGCATAAATGCACGGGAAATATTTTTTTCTTAATTCTTTTTTTATTGACTCTTGCAAAACACTGAGGAAAAAGCGAGCACACTCCAACGTCGACGGCTGTGCTACTACTGAAGCAAAATATCTCGCGAACCGGCAATTTATCATTAGAGAACGAAATAAATATTTTGCAGCGCGAGAGAAAAAGATCGGCGAGTGAGAAAACAAAAGCACACGAGAGATCTTCGACAAGTGTTTTCTTTCCTTCCAGTCAAACAGCTGATTGAATAAGAGCTGAGAGCATTGGAATCAACGAGTCACTTAAAAATTCCAAGTGAACAGTCAGAATTAATCACACGTGCTGGCTGCTGAGATATTCTAATTTGCATAGTAAATATTTGTGATCATTAGTGTTTCTAAGGAGTCTTGAGAAGTCTCTAAGAACGAACCAAAGAATCTTCTCTTAAAATTCTTGTAAAGATTCCTCGACTACAAATCTATTAATAGCAACGGAGAATCAATCGAACGTTCTTTAAGAAATTAATTCCTACACATGTTTTTAATAAGATTGTTTACATATTTTATTTGATGATTCTTTTGAATATTGAAATAACGTCAACTTTAGCAGCTCGACAAATTGTTTTTCGCGGTTGAAATATTTACATGTCGTGATTTTGATTGTTTGATTTGCAAGCTCCTTGAGTTACTCGCGACTCTTTAGAATTCTTACATAATTCCAACTCATTGCTCAACGCCGTGTTGAGTGGACATGAGACGGCATAACGCTTAGAATGGAAAGTCTTTGTGGTGAACATGCTCTAATGGGCTCATTTGCGAAACAAAAAACCAGGAATTGAATTAAGATTAAGTGAATGAAACAAATTTAAATTGATGAACATAAAATGCAAGGTCATTGTATTTCACTGCACTCGAAGCTAGAAATAAAGTTACAGTTTACGATATCTGAATGGAATTTTGAACGTGACGCTTTGCACGCCAACAGCAGCAACAGCAACGATGACTCACGCCGAATTTCATTGCCTTCGGCTTCAAGTATCCGCTTAGGAATTAAGCTTCAAGACTTGTGAAAAAATATTTATTTCTTTTCATTTCTGGAAATTCCATTTTGAGTTCAAGTTGAGCAAAAGAGTTCATCGATACTTCTCATAAGACTATCACCTTGCGTTGATCTGATTAAGACATCTTCTTAACATAAGTGTCGGTCTCAACAAAACATCCGACGATTCAGAAGTTAAACTTCGAGTTTTATTTTGTTTTTCTCCATTAACAATGAACAAAGATTCAATTAGCGATGTTTCGAGATCTTTATCAATTCTTTAAACAAACTTAAGTTGAAGAGCCTCAATGAACAAGCTTACGGCGTCAGCTGATCCACCCATTTAAGATTTTTGATTTCAGCGTAGTTTAGATGTTTGTTGATCTCTTAATGAAGACGAAGTCTTTGTCGGGTTCGTCAATTGTGATTCGACGTAGTTTCAAAACGTTTTCTGCGATGCAATTTATTTATAAGTCTCCAATTAGCACTTTACATTTGATTTGATGCAATGACGTTTAACTCATGATGCTTGAGGCTGTGAGGCATCATCAAAAGACGATTAAAAGTAAATATTTTGTAATTTAAATCAATTTTCGTGCAATCTCATAAGCAATCACGAGTCGTCGGCAATGTCAAACATCCGCGCGCGCACCGGATCAACGAGAATCATCTCCAATTGCACAATAAAGTTGAGTTAAGAATTCCACGACAACAAACGATGAGTCGACTTTAAGTTTCGAGGCTTAAAGATTCTTTCTCGCTTCAACGAAACTTGTTCATGTAATGAATCTTAATTTTATTGTTTGCCTTTTGCTCATACTTCCATTACATATTGAACATAAATAATTTCATTGATCATGACATGATCGAGCTCGCGTTCCTTCAGACATCAAGATGCACAATTAATTTAGATTTATTTGTTCTCTGATGTTGCAAATTGTTTTGGTGGTTTGAGGTTGCTGAACATTTCTCGTGGAAATTGATTTATAATTTGAGTTTTTCGATATTGAACCTACGCCCTTTTCGATTAATGCTGCTCACTGTTTGATAGTAATCCGATTTAAGCTCGATGGGATTAAAATCGACGAAATGACTCAACATTGACCGAGATTTTGCATTGAACTCGCAAACGATCCATTTCAAATTGCTGTTAAGTCAATTATAGGTTTTCGGCGCTCCACTTGACTTCTCAATCGCTAATCCGTCGAAGGGTTTGTTCAGCGCTTAGAGCACGATTACCAATGACATTGAAATCTAAATTTATTAATTCAATATCGAGTGCAACACGATTGACTGAAGATTGATTGAACCTTCTCTTTCACATGGAGCGCGACATGGACGAATTCTTCTTTGTACAAATCAACTTCTCTCGACTACAACCAATTATTTGATGCATCAGTAACGAGGCCTAATTAGAAGATGATTTACAATGACTTAACGACTTAATATTCACAGCAAACAATTAAAAGTCGTTTAAAACGGCAACGTCTCCAGCGCCACTTATTAAAGATCTACTTTTAGAATTAATTGAGGTTTAGTCGTCCACGTGTACGAATTGTCTGATTGCGTGTTATTTGTTGTGTTGTGAATAATGTTTGTTGTTTCCATGGAATGCAAGAGTCGATTGAAGAAACCCTTGAAATCGTAAACGGTCGTCAAGGAAACATTGTTTGCTTGTTTTATTTCCTTTGAAAAGAGTTGACGACGCTTCGCTTCTCACGAATTAATAACTAAGAATGAGTCAAAATCGTTGGGATAGAATCAGCAAAAAGTTCACTCAAGATGATCCGGGCATTACGTCCGAGGAAGTGAAAACCTTCTTGGAAATGAATTTCACGAACGGATATCACGAGAAGTTGTGCGGAACAGCGGCAACTTCACCTCGACCTGACCCAGGCCTAATTATGGATCTGAGACACGAATCGGTATGAGAACTGACCAAAGTTAATAACTTTTCAGTTGAAAAAATTCGCTTTTTCACTTTAGGTAAAAAATCGGAAACTTCGCGAGAACTCTTTAAAGTTCAAAGTTCAACGAGAGCTTAACATGGAAAACATTAGAAACCATAATAACTTAGTCGAGTCGAGAATGATCGCTAACGAGCTCACCAAGTACAAAATGGATATAAGAAAGATGAGTGCTCGTAGCAACGCAGTTTCTCAGAAGTACGAAGACAGTCTCGATAGCTGCGATGAAGATTCGGAAGAGTCCAAGCTGCTTCAAGCTTTGCGTGAAAGTGAAGACGCAACGTTTGCCTATAAAAACGAGTCGAATGACATCGTCGTCGAGAAGCAAAATAGAAAGGTAGAGATTCACGAATTCAGTTACGAAGAGGGAAGTGGATTCAGTGGCTCGACAGCAACTATTTCTGAAGGTTCGCAAGAGAAAGTCGTTCATTTTGAAGACGATTACATCAAAGTTTCCGCCCAGCCGAAGAGTGCAACTCAAGAAGAGTTTCAAGAATATTTCGAGATCAATGAAGATTACAGCAAATTTAATGTCGATGATGATGATCTAGACAAACGACGAACTGCGTATGATGATTGCTATCTTTGCTGCAACGATGCAGAATGTCAATTTGAAAGCCGAAGTTACGATTTGCAATCTTTTTACAGCATGCCGAACTTAAATGAAGGCGACATTGAAAGTTTGATGAAGATCACGAAGTTTCAGTCAATGATGACGGTCGAGACTACACTCAAGGATTGCTCCTGCTGCTCAGCATTGGACGAAGGAGCCTTAAGCGATGACGACCGAAAATTTCAACTCTTAAATAAATCGATCGAGGAGGCAGAGACAGAGAAAATGTTGATCGTAAGGAGAATGGAGCTTGAAGAAAAAAATTATCAGGAGCTCGTGATCATGAGCAACGCTTACTCTAAGAAAATCAGTGATCCGCATCCATTTGAATGCGAAAAGATTATCCACGGATTATTCGAAGACACTCAAATCAAAGCCGAAAATCATGTCAACAGAGAGTTGATGAGATCATTCTTTAAAGATTGGCTGCAAAAAACAACAGTCTCGAAAATTTTAAAGACGAACGCTTTCACGAATGAAGATCGTGTAAAGAAAATTAACTGCTTCTTAAACAAAATCAGGTTGGAGCAGAATAAAGGCGCTGCGCAAAAAGCTAAGAAAGAATCATCAAAGATCAAAGCTAAGCAATCGCCTACGTCGTCAAGCAACAATAAAGTTTTAAAAAAAGATTATGAACACAAGTTGAAGGTTCAATCTGACATAATTGAGCTTCAGAAACTTAAGATCCAACGTCAAGAGCGTTTGATAACGGAAATAAAGCTTGCGAAATTCACTGAAATGTTAAAGGAATCGAAAAACGATCTCAAGATGGAATTGATAAATGCGAAGCGAGGAAACACAAAGCTACGTGCGAAAGCTCGTTGCATTGAGATGGCAGCCAACATCCGAGCCGATCCGGAAGAAGACGAGAAACGAAAGCTGCTGGCACAAGGACTAATAGTTCCAAAGTTTTTGCAGAAAATGCAAGAGCGTGCTGTTGAACGCTTGACGAGACATGAAGAAGCACGCGAGCGACGGTTGAGGTTGGAGAATGAAAAAGAAGAATCGAAGAACGCGGCTGATCTCGCACGAAGACTTGAAGACGAAGATCTCAAACGAAAGAGACATCTTGAAATGAGAGAAAAGCGAAGACAGGAAAAGTTTGCAAAAATTCTTAAGGAGCAAGAGCGTCAACGTTTCCAAGAGAACATGAAGAAAGCAAAGGAACATTACGCGAGAACTCTTATGAAGAATCTTGGATTCAGCGTTTTTCAACTTCTCATCCGATTGAAACGAACAAATCATAAGAAATCAACGATCCATCGCAGAAAGATGTGCATGAAGAAATGTTTCAATCTTTGGTTTGTTAATACTCAAATCGTGTGGGACAACAAAAGAGCTCAAGCTGATCGATTGCACGAAATTTCGGTTCTACGAGCAAGCTTCAAGGAGTGGAAGCGCGTTCATAACATTCACAAGTCAAAGTTCCTCGTTGCTATTGATTGGTACGAGGTCAAAGTTGCGGAGAAGCTCTTCAAGTGTTGGGTTCATTTCACGCGACAAAGCAAATTCATCGAAGCAAACAAAACGCGAAAAGCTGAAGCTCATTATAACTGGTAAGAAGGAAACTTAATCTCCATCGATCAACGAGTTTCCGTAACCACAAATCATTTTTCTTTTCAGTCAAATAAAATGGAAGTTGTTTGATTGCTGGCATCGATTCCCTGCGATAATGAAGATTGAACGCGAAACTGAGGTGCGCCGTCAAAAGTGGAGAATGAAAGTTTGGGATCTTCTTCCCGACTACAAACCACAAGACAATTCGTGAGGTCTTACGAAAGTTTAGTCACAACAGATCGCGACATCTATTTTTATATCGAAATCTATTTTTGTGCAATTTACTTAGTTCAGCTCACATCAAAAAGCCATTAATCACTTCAAACATTTGATTAAGCTAGACGTCGATTTTAAAAAAGATTTTAACATAATCATTGAAGAATTTCAAGTTCTAGTCTTGATTAAGTTTATCTATGACCACAAAAGTATTTTTCCATGCGCACTCAAAGCAATAAAGCATTTCCTCATTCAACTTCTTATAGAACAATGATCTCATTCTGGAGAGAAGATTTCGACCACAAACATCGCGGCGATGTATCCGGAATCATTAATCGTAATTACTGAAAGAGCAAACAGATCACGTCTCGCAGATTCATCATCGAACAATGAGAGTGAAACACATCGTATCGCATTTTTGAGTTTCACGTGATTGTTGTCGATTCTGGCCGCGATGGGATAATTGAAGGCGAAAAAAACAAGACACGATCAAAGCGAGAAGAACTCATGAGGGGGGTTCCTTGATCTGCCTAGTCCAATCGATTATTCATCAGGTTCTTGAGAAAGTTTGGCATTTATCCTTCAACGCGTTCCATCAACTTCTGATTCATTAATAATTCGCAGCTATTTCTGTAGATCTCCTCATTCTTCTGACTAGACCAACCAAGCCGTGAAGATCTTATGGCAATTACGAAATATCGTTGATGGTAATTGCTGGATTCCGATCTCAGCATTTTAAAGCCATCGGAACTCACGGCGTGCGACGTCATTTATCTTCCACTTCGTCGACGCATTTACTTCTCCCGCTCGCGCCTTGCCAACTCTGACTCTCAAAATTTAAGTCTCTCGAGATCTCTGTTGAAATGTCTTAAAATATTTTTTCTTCATATTAAATCGGCAACATTGCAAATTAACGTGTTCAGTTGTAGCACAGCCATCGCGACGGAGTGTGCAAGCGGTTTTGCTCTCGGTGCAGTTTTGCTTTAAATAAATTTTTTTTGAGAGAAAATGTTTGTGGATGAATTAAAAAAGTTTTGTTGGTGATGTTAGAAGAATTTAGGACAAAAATATTTATAAACTTTTAATAATTCTTCATGATCAGATTTCAATTTAAGTGACAAAGCTTCCCAAGAAAGTTACTTTTAACATTTAAAAACCAATTGATCTTGCGAAGAAAGAAAAAGTTCTGCAAACCTCCAAGCAAACGACCGCGACGAAATATTTTTTTGTTTGTCCAATCAACTTTAATTCAGAAACAAAAGAAGAGTGAAAAAAAGAAACGAAAATTATCTCCAAACGAAAGTGAAACTCGGGAGATGCTTTAAGCTGAACGGCTTTGCTTTGTTTTTGTTTTCTTCTCGGGCGTAGACACTTGGTGGGAACATTAATCAGAAGAGACCAGGTAACGAATGAGAGAAAGAGTTTTTTATTGTTTCAGACAATCGTTGGTCATTTCGTAATGAATGAAGAAGCTACTGAGTGTAAACAATTTCTTTCAACAGCTCGAAATTTAATTAGAGACTCGCCGTTGCTTGGCCGTTGCGACCTCAGAAGCTTTGCTATGAGAAACAATAAAATTTACATTTTCATTCGCTCAGTGCTACTCAGTTATTATGTAGTTAAGGTCTTTTGCTTCAAATCGTCGTGACATTCCGCCGATAGAGGCTAATCATCCATAGCCGATCCTCGAACATCATAAAGTTTCAATTATCGCGTAGCTCGGGAAATAATTAACTTATTTAGCGATTTGCTTATAGTAAACTATGCCGAAAAATGGCGAGTTAATTAGGAACAAGCAGCGAATTAATGACTCGTCGACTTCATAAATGTTTGCATTGTTCTTTGCTTGATGCTTCCACTTCGACACGTTCCGTTGAGATGATGGATCAGATATGAAAGCAAACAATTGAAAATGATTGTTTGAGAACATTTTGTTAGGTTGATGTGATTGTCTTCCTCCGATGCATCTTAATTGGACTTTAACTGATCTTGAAATTGATTGTTAGGGAGAACTTCTTTCACCACTTAACGCTCTTACTTTCATTCCAACTCAATTAGCATTGATGCTTATTGCTAAGCAATTACGTAAGTCTCAATTAAGTTAATGTGGGCAAATATTTGTTTTCGTCTCGTAAAATCACTTGAACCTGAAAAACGAGAAGAGGGAGACACGAAAACAAAGACCGATGATCAAGTTTTCTTTACAAGCGTTTCAATATCAAATGCAACACGATTTGAAACTTCTCTTTCTATCTCGTGAAATTTCTTTGGCTCGCCGATCGTGCGAAATAAAAAGTTTATGCAACACTGCAGCATAATTTTTTCGTTCGCTAATGATTTTCCTCATAAATCGTGCTCGATTAGCTTCGAGAAATGGCTTCGTTGAATGAGCCGCTGATTTACAATCATTTATGGCGATTCGAACAGAATCGTAACGGATTCAAGGTCGTCGTCTCGCACTTATTGGAATTCTGCAAAGACTCTTCGGTAAATGAAGAAATTAGCTTTGATTATTAAAAAAAATCGCAGGTTGGGCTGTTAATTGTGAGATTCTTAATCGATTGAAACACTTAAAGAATTTAAAAGTGATTCGAGAAATTATGAAAACATTTAAACAATTCTCTTAATTAGTTTCGCGCATGATCATGGAATGCTCGTTAAATTCTACTCGAGCGGTTCCTCATTCTAACTTGTCCATTTGAGGTGAAGCTTAGCAACAGCAGCTGAGTCGACTAATTGAATATTTTCTCGAGTTCTGTTTGATCATTCCTTGAAAGCTTTTGGGGTTTGAGTTCTAAAGTTGATTAATCGATGCGATTCATTAATATTCCTTAAGCTCTCAAAGCCATAAACTTACACAATGCCCCTTAATAACTGTAATCTATCAAGAGATTGATCAAAAGTTTAACAAAGTTTAAGATATTTAATACATTGCTCTCAGCAAGTGGTGCAGCTCAACGATATCGACATCATTGTTGTTAATTAAATTTTAATTAGAAATCAATCGATCAAGCAGTTAATAAATGAAAGTTCGCGAGGGATAAGTTTACCGTTCGTGTAAGTGGGTTAGAGGTGTGTCCGTCAAATCTTTGAGCTAGAATAAATTCCTTTAATGATCCCATCTTCCTTATAACTGTTGCTGAATCACTATTAATCAATCGATGAAAAGAATTGAAAGACTATCGACATGCGACAGCCCCAAGAGCTCATTTCTCATTCATCAGCCTTAGATTTAATAATCAAATCACCTTAGTGAACCTGCGGCTCGTAAATTCCAATCGCTGTGTGATATTAGGTCGAGCTAGTCGGAACCAATTCGCTAGCAGCGATCGAGGAGTGCAAAGAGAAGCATAAACTCATTAATTTTCAATCCGTGAAATTGCTTTTTTAAGCGGATTGTCAAAACATCAAGGCTCGGAGACGTTTCATTTTTAATGTTTGAGCTTCAATCTCAGCAAGTGATGAAAATTAAACCTCAGAGGACGATTACACAATAAAATCAAAAGCTTTTTCGGAAGATCGAACAAATTTGTTTATTCGTCGCAAACTTGTTCGAATATTTAAATCAAGTGGACGAGAACATTTAAATATATTTGCATGTGGCTTCGACTTCGACATCTACGCATCCAAATGCTGCTGCTTGAGAGAAGCTCCGAGTCGTTTCAGTCGAGAGGCGCTGGTCATAGCCAACTCTTTATGTTAGCAATTAACTCTGCTTGGCATTTCATGGACGGACTTGTCTAATTCGATTCGTACTAATATTTAAACTAAATAAAAACTTCATTGAAGACGATCTTTTGATTTAGAACGCGCAGATGTGACTTAATTAATTGTGAGTTCCGAAAATGGGACGATCGCCCACTTATCGTCCGGTTGTTTAGCAATAAAATCGAATGATTATCGTAATTTTAAATTCTGGTCCAGTTGGAGACATTTATGGATTTACGATCACTTTAGTGGGCTGGATTGCCAAATGATGGAGTCACTCAGAGTGCTGACTTGATTAACGAACATCGAAAAGCTTCAAGCAATCAAATGATAATGATTCCCGTTTCCTCAGAAGCTTTGAAATGCGTCAACAACGAACAACCAGTCTTTGTTGTGTTCTTGATCATGAAATGTCGACCGGGAGTGGCTATCAATTTCCATAAGAATGTCCCGATAACGAAAGCTGGTTCCTCTCTCTCTTTGTTTGATGGGCCCGGCAAAATTTTTGCTGCAAAATGAAATTAATCTCTGACGGACAAGATCACAAAGGCGCGATACGAAAACTCGTTTGAAAGTTCACATACAGCAACGGACGATCCCGAAGAATGTTGCAAAAAGTTTATTTTGTGTTAAAAGATTTGAATGCGCGACTCAGACTCACCAAGCGAGAAGTAGAGAAATCGATTTTAAAAACATGAAAATCGAGAATTCGACTGATTTTGTTGACAAATGACGTGATTGATCTTATATCATCGACTAAACTTCTTGGATTCGAACGTGATCTTTACCATCGAAGCATCATCGTTCAGCTATGTGCGACCGATCGAATATACATTATTCAAATTAATTATATTTTTAAGGCCTGAGCTGCTCTCCGTGCACAACAATTAATGGAAAAAAGTTGTGCGCTCGGTCGCTTCCATTCGACCTTGACACGAATGCAAAATCACCGTAAACTTCGCGGAGGGAATTTCGCTTCAAAAATGTTAATGAATTGTTTAGAAACTCGCTGAGAATAATCTTGACGACAATTATTGCAGCAAGACAACGAATAGAGTCAGCTGCGGTGTTCCGCGGTTATTGACATTGAGTGGCTACTATAAACTTCAACTGCGTTGGCGTTGCTTTCTACAAAAGTTGCACAAGACAAACAGAACTCAAACTGCTTTGGTATTATTTTTCATTTCAAATTTAACAGGCGCCTCAGTTCACCGCGTAATTCACACCTCTTCATTGCTGTAATTCCGTTTAATGACCGAGCAATCATCACTCAACTTAAAAGGCTTCATTGACCTCAGATTGCTTCTCTCCTGAATCATCTCGCAAAGTGTTACTGAAGCTTTTAAGCTTAATTGCTTAATATTCTCAGTCTTTGTTGAATTTAAGTTTGTGCAGCTCTGGCATTACACAATTTAATTCCTTTTAAGCAACAAGCAATTAACAAATTTCCTTCTCAACTTAGCTCGATCGATTTCGTAATAAAAATTGTCTCACCTCGTTCGCTAAGAATAATCCGCCGGGTTTAAAACTCGCCAGACACAATAAATTAACTAATCCCAGAGTGAACCAGGATCTTTTTGTTTCGCTTTACTGTTCCGTCTTCTCATCCACGACGACACTCTAAGGCAATGAACTTGAGAATTCGAATGAAAGAATTCGGAAGTTTCAAAGGTTTACTCATTAATCGAAGTTCTTCAAGCGGCGCAGCCTTGATCATAACTGGTGATTAAATAATTACATTTAAGTTAACATCATCATTCGATCATCAAAGGTTGCCGTTATGATTCAAACAATTGTCACAAGCTTGACTATCGACCAACTGAGGTGTCGTTGAATAAAAATTTTCAATAAACAACAAAAAAACAAACAAACATGACTTGCTGACCCACTTGCGAAGCAATAAAACTATTAAGACTTTTGAATATCTCGCGGCACATTTATCTTTTTGTATTGGAGAAGTGTCAATGCTATTGAAAAATTGTTGTGCAACGAATTTATGTTTTCATTAAGTGAACGAGATTAATTCGCTATCAAACTGTGCAGCAAACAAACAAGCTTAAGTATCAAGCCCTTCGCGTGTCTTTGATAAACCTTTTTTGGTGATAATCAATTTAAACAGATTTAACGATCCGCGAAGTTCATAAATTGTTTGCTCACTGTGAAATGATGTTTCATGCCCAAGTTTGTCGTGTATTGACGAGTTGAAACCGAAAGAAGCCTTCGAGATGGTAAACGGTTAA
Source organism: Smittia aterrima (assembly GCA_033063855.1). Taxonomy (NCBI): domain Eukaryota; kingdom Metazoa; phylum Arthropoda; class Insecta; order Diptera; family Chironomidae; genus Smittia; species Smittia aterrima. The sequence continues at coordinate 11,640,710 of CP093831.1, read as the reverse complement.
TCCATAATGAAGCCGTTTACGAAAACTGCATCATTCGTAGTTTTGGATGAGCATAAATTAAAGATTTTAGCCGTGAATATCCGTTAGGCGGCCACGCTCGACGTAAAATTTGTGAACTTGAATATTTCACTCTGCCAGCTGATAATCGAAAAGTCGATGTCATGGAAACACTTTCGGGCGTTTTCGACAGCTTTTGTTCGTCCAATTTGGTTAATAAAATGAATAAAAGAAATAAATTTGCGCCAGAAAAATTTGCGATGGAATTGAACGCCTGAACAAACAAATGAATAAACAAGTTTCTGATGACTGAAAGGTCACGTTCACAACGAAATTAGATTTGAGTTCGGTAGAAAGGTTCACCGAACTCACTTGTTGCTTTGGTTTCAGCAGCAGTTCCAATTAGGGGAGTACTCGCAGTGAAGGTCTCGCAAAGTAAATCTCTGATTGTTCTTGCCCTGCTGGACGTCGAAAAAATTAGATTAACGAGAAAGTTGTTAAATGTAATTATGGGACTGCGACGTTTAAGGATTTTCCTTGGCAATTAAATGTTCAAAGACTTCTTTGAACTTATATCAAGTCTATTCGATTGAGAAGTCACTGTCGCGTGCCTCATTCGACTCATGATATCGTACATGCCAATAATTGAAAATTTCACAACTCGACATTGAAGGCCTCGGGCTCGATGTCATCGTTTTTTTCTCATTGCGCGTTGCGATGAGCTCGAGCATTATTGGCATACTTAATTCTATTATTCCACATGAAGACTTCATCATCGACGATGTGTCGTGAATAAAATGTACAAAGCTTTGATTGATATTCCAAGACGATTTCACGCGAAGCTTTTGTAAAGGAGACGGCTGTCATTGTTATCATTCTCGTCTTTTGAAGCTTAAGCGCCGTTTGATATTTTCTAAGACATATTTCGTATCATCGACGACAACACAAAAACAAAACTCAAAATAATAATCACTTCGCAAAAAAGATAAAAACACAAAAAGCAAGTTTTTTTTTATCTAGTTAAACCAGACTTGCGACTTTTACAGCTTGAGCTTTGTTTTGGTTTCAATGGCAAAGCGCTCGAGAGACGAGCCGATGCCGAAAATAGCAATCGCTCCCTCTCAAGTTGAGTGCCAATGTCCTGATGATAGCTTGACGCGTCGATAACATTGAACGGGTGTTTGATATTGATTGCAAAGTTGAAAGACTCATGATAGACGGCGTGCAGATGCGAATCTTTTAATAGATTCGGAAAATGTTTAAAAGTTACGGCGACAAGGATGTTTACGAGCTGATATTACTCTGATGATGATCTCCGGCTGGTTTTAAACAATAAAATCTTAGGTTTTTAACTGATAAAAGCTTTTTAACTGCAGAGTCTGCATTGCAACTGCATGAACAGTTCAAACCCCCGCCGTTTAATCACCAGCTTACTCTGCCAGCTTAGCAATGTTTCTGTCGTGCTTTCATTGAAACATCAATTAAACTGTTTGCGGCCAATGAAGACGTTTAGCAATAATAAATGAATGTTCTTGTCGCCAAGGGAAACTTTTTCACGATCTTCGATTTAAAAGTGAATAATCGTTTTTTGGGGTTTCCGATCAAGGTGAAATTGCAATGCTGTCAGCACAGAATGAGATTTCCAGTTTTGCAAATGGTTAAGCAGAACACGAAACACTGACTTGTCGATTCTCGAGCACGCGAAAACGATTAACTGACAAACAGCAAAAAGCTGATGAAATCGCACGACGACTTATGGGATTGTGGTTAAAATTAGAGCAACACCTCGAATTCAATCCTAGGGCTGAAAGTCATGTCTGACCTTTTGTATAATTCTCAATGAAGAATTTCAATTCAACGATTGTTCCGCATCCGATTCTAAATTTTAATAGCGTGTGGAGTTAGTTGCTCGTTAAGAGTTACGAGAATAACCCACGAGAAGCGACTATACTTTGTTGTCGCCAAGCACAAGTCGTTCTCCTTGATGCTCGCCGGTAACATTTTTTAAAACACGTCAAGTCGAGGAATTTCGTCAACTTCTGCTACGTCACATGCTAAGCCGCTAATTGACAATCGATGCTTTTCGACTCTTTTCAGATGGATTACTCGAGATCCTGGTATATACCACGACCTTCATTGAGCTCCAGTTCCAGCTCAAACACAAACAAAAGCCATGACTCAATCAGATGCTATCATCGCGATAGCGAAGTGATTGACGTCGATCGACAGAAGCAAAAGAAGAATTCCACGAGCAATGCTGGAAATACTTTATCAACAGCATCGTCTTCTCTTTCGTCGAGTCGATCAAAGAATCAGAATGAAACTTGCATTGATGGCGAGTGTGATTCACCGAAGCGAGGATCAAGATCTTCGCAGGGTTCATCAGACAGCGAGCAAAGTATTCATGTGAGAAATTAATTTTAAAACTGAAAGCATGAAATTAACTTTTCTTTCAACAGAGCGCATCATCTCTTCTTCTAACAGTTGCGAATCTTGAAAACTTTGCTAAAATCCAAGAACAATCGAGACATCATCTTGAATCGTCGTCAGCAATTGGAAACATCGCGAGAATTCACAACAAAGAGTCATCGACCATCAACATTCATCCAAACAATTTCTTATCGCCCGCTCACTTTAAATCCACCAAAGAACTCGACCAACAATCTACAGCAAGCTCAACTCACTTCACAATGGTCAACGGATTTGGCCGCGAGAATATCAAGCGAAAGTCGAGCTACATTTGCAAGCGAAGCCAGCAAGTGTCGATCTTGATCATCACCATGAGTGTTCTGTTTTTAATTGGAATCTCCACGGCTGTCATTTTACTTGAAAGTGAGTGAACTGTCTTCTCTCGACCTTATGCAATGTTTAATGATCCAATTTCTTTTATATTTTCTGCTTTCTTCTGCAGTGAGAAACCGTGAAATGCCTCGATAATGTTCCACTTCGGCATCAACCCACTTAATTTATAATCACGTGTGTAATTAAATTATGCAATAACTTAACTTCTGATGATTCCTTTTATAACATTTATTGTGATTTTAGCTTTAAATAAACAAATAATAAAAGCCTCCGAAGCTCATCGTGTTGTTTTGTTTTTCATAAATCAATGACGATTTTGCATGCGATAAAAAAAAAGCAGCGATCGTCGACTTCTTAAGAAGTTGGCTTCCGCGGTTCATCGTGACTTATGATCTAAGACTAGTTGCGCAATAAAATGTTGAAACAAGAGAGATAATAGAGACAACATCTTCTCCATCGTTTACCGGAGAATCCAGAATGGTCAACACACCACGCGCGATTGAGTAATCGCTGTCGAACAAGACGGGGTCGGCGAGAAAAGAAAGTTTCGCGTTTTCACATGTTTGCATAATTTTATAAAAAATGACAAATTTATTGTTTCCAAGCTTTAACCCCACGATCCTCATCATCGACACAAAATACATTTTTTTCTTTTGTTTTATAGCACTCACGCTTAACAAAAAGGTCACTGCTCCTTTTACGATTGACAATCGTTCTATTTCAAGATGAATTGATAGATGATCGCGATGAGTAAGGCGACGAGAGCTCCGATGATCAACAAAAGCCGGCTGGAGGCCTTTTTCAACGAGACGTTCTCCTCGCTTGAATCGCTGACGTTGTCAGACTTTTCTTGGCCAGTTGATCCGAGTTGTGCAATCGCTTCGACCTTCGTGTCGACATCACTAGGCTTCAAATTGATGCCAAGAATATCCATCGTCTGTTTGACTGTTGTTTCTTCAGTCTCGTTCTGGAATAAATAGTCGCCAAAGCTGACGTTGCCGCGGCCAGTTGAAAAGAACACGCGACGCGGAGGAATTGTATTGTTGACATCCTGATCGGTTCCATCATCATTCCCGCCATCATCGTTCGCGAGTAATGCGTCGTAGTAAATTTGCATGCGCGTTGTAATTGAGCGGATGATGTCATTCCTTATGTAGGTTTCGATCTCCGAGACAGAGTTGCGTGGCGATCCATAAATTCTTGAGCTGATTACGCCGGTGTACTGAGCCAGGCTCTCACTCGACTTCAACTTTCCCTCGTCACTCTTTGCTAACTTAGGCTGGAAAATGAGATTAAAATAAACAAAATCCGTGAATAATGAAACGTCACTTACCACTTGACTATAGACGGTTACTTTCACTTTACATGCTCCACTCTTGTTCTGCTTATTAATCTTCTCGAGAGTATCCTCCTTTTCCCAAGGATCACCATTGAAGAGCAACAAACTACTGTTGAGATTAGCTGCGATGACATCGATCGTTGCCATGACGTTCTTTTCAGTATCGAAATGATTATTTGAATGTGGCAACGGGAAGAAAGTGTCTATGTCGTAGTACGTTTCAAATTCTTGCCATTCAGGAAGTTTAACAAATTTCCAATCAACAGGCGAAGCAGCAACAGCTTTTGATGGGTCGGAAGAGATTGTTTTGCAGATAAAATTCTTATGACTCGAAATGTAATTGAGCAACAGTTTGTCGCCTTTGTCGAGTTCATCAGTGTTTGCATAAAGCAGGCCATTTGAGTCGAGTGTACTCTTGATATCCAACAGCACTGTCTTCAGCTTTTGAAGTGAAGAGCTGTCGCCGATTATATTCTTCTCTGACACAACGAAAAGGCCGAGAATGTTAAAGCCACCAACAGTCATTCGCAATGCGTTAAGTGCATGCTCTGCTACTTGACTGTTTTCAACATCAGTTACATTTACAAGTTCTTGCGGTTCGCTGCTTTTCTTATCTGTATGCGGTGTTCTCGCTAAATGCACAATTAAATCTTTTCCATTCGGCACAATCTAAAACGTAAACAAATCATGAAATCATCGCACAAAATTAATGGCGCTGTTAAAACTTACTTGTCCAATGATAAGACCGATCGAAAATTTACTAATTTGGCCAAGTTCTGATAGGAAACTCTCAAAATTTGGATCACAAATTGCTTGCCGCCCCATGATGAATTTTTATGACGTGTGATGTTTTCTTCAGAATATTGCAGTTTTCTCGAAAAGATTCGATGATTATCAGTTTGCTTTTACTTGCACTTGATGCAGAAGACCGATATGTGATCTCTCTATATAAAATATCTCTCTATTTACACGTAAATCTTTGCTTATTGAATTTTTTCAGAAATTTACAAATTTTTGTTTTTACTTCTTTTTGTTTCATTTGCCAAGAAGTTCCTCGAAGACAGAAATTGTGAAAAAGAAACGACGAGTTTGAATTTATTTTGACAGTTTGAATTTGTGAAATTTTATGGAAAATGGAACCGAATGTTCTTACAATCAAAAGAATTATTTTGTTTATCCTTTACTTCACATTAAAACGTTCTTTCAATAATACTTTCATGAGTTGAAAAAGAAATAATTTACGACTTTCCATTTAACTTTATTTTTACAAATTTGATAAATATTTACACTGTTTTACAACATGGAAAACTTAAATTATCAAATACAGATTCTCTTAAATTATTGAATTGTTATTGTGGCAAATCCCGTTGCAATTAACGATTGACCAGATGAAATCAACGTAGTTAGTAAGTTTCGTGTAGATGCCAAATTTATTCTTCTTCCCGCATCCGTCTCCGAAGCTTGTGATGCCATAAATTGTCCAAGGCTTATTCGATTTGTTAGAATCACGGCAAAGTATCGGTCCACCCGAATCACCGGCGCAAGTGTCACTGTGAACCAAAAATAAATTCCCTCATTAGCTGTGATCGTGAAAAAGAAATCTTTGAACTTCACTCACACTCGGTTGGCGCCAGCGCAAAACATATTTTTGGTGATAACGTAATCGTAATACACGCTTTTACATGACTCGTTTGAAATTATTGGGACTTCTGCTTCGTGTAGAATGTTCGTGCCAGACTCGTCGGAGTGACGACGCTTGCCCCATCCGACGATTTTACTGAAAGGAAACAAATATCGTCGATAAATTTAAATTATAGTCGCGGCATCGCGTCTCTAATGATTACCATGTATGTCCAACCGGCAGTTGCTGTGACTTCTCGGGCAGACACGCGAAACCTATGTAATGAGATCTTTCGACCGTTTGTGGCAACCTATGCAAAGGCGTTCAAGATAATTCAATTAATAATCATTCGAGATCAGATTTTTATAGAAAAAGTTTACTTTAGCAAAGCGATATCGCTGTCGACTGTCTTCTTATTATATTTTGGATGTTTGATCGCTGTTTGAATTCTGAATTCAATTTCGCTTCCGTCTCTGACATTCAAGTTATGTTCACCGAGAACAACGTAGAGGCGTTTTCTAACGCAATGACTTGCTGTGAATTAAATGACAAGTTAATGAAAGATCTTTTGATGATTTGTGACAGTCGACGCTCACCAGTTAAAATCCAGTTTGGTGAGATCAAAGTTCCACCGCAAAAAGCTTCTTTATATCGATTTAAGATTGCGACTTGCCATGGCCACTAAATATTAATGTTTTTGAAATTTCTATTCCTTCAAATACAAAATTAAATTTACCTGAGCGCGTCGTGAAGATTTTCCTCCAATAATTTTTAAGGCGAAGTCGCTATTCTTGTTCCTGATTGATGGGAAGCCACATTGGAAACTCTGAGGTTTAGACTCAAGATTCAATTTGTTCTTTCTCTTTGATCCTGATCCATAGAAATTTTGAGAGACTGTGTTGATCAATGGCGATTCAGTTCGTCTAGTTGTCGTCGGAGCAACTGTCGTCGTCGTTGTTGTTGATTTCTGAGATTCGATAGCTCCAATTTTTGTGATCTGTGTACTGATCCACTCCTCGCAGAAACTTCCTTCTGTGTAACAATAAGCGATCTCTCGAATTATGTCGTTTCCGCAGATTTGTCGAGCATGTGGTCGACATTTCTTGTAACGCCTTGTCACACATTTTGGGGAGCATTTGCTCCAACGGCTCCATTTACTGTAATTTGCGAGCGGCTTTCGAGGCATCTCAAAGACAGCTTTTGTCTTAGCCCTGTCAGTTTTGGTCAAGCCTTCAGTTTCGTTTTCGGTTTCGTAATCCTCGTCGAATTCAGAATCATCTGTGTCGTCTTCAATCTGCGATCCCTTCCTTCTCTGACTCTTAAGCTCTAAATTTAAAAAGCTCAAGTTTCTTGGTAAGAAAAATTCTTGTTCAATGTCGCCAAGACCCCCCGAGTTGCGATGAAACGACTGTTTGTGCCGATAATCTCCTTGCTTCACTACTTTCATAACTAATCTGTCTCCATCTATAACGCTTCGCCTTTTCTTGCCGTTATAATCTTCATCTTCATCGTCAGCAATGTAAGGATCGTCAGAATCTTCTTCTGGCAACTTCTTCTTGTTCCTTCTCTCGTGCTTGTGATTGCCTTCTGAGGCTGCTTGATGATGATGTCGATTCTTCTTGTGTGTCGAGACTGTTGGAGGTTTGCAGCTTTAAAGGGAAAATTATTATTTCATTTATTTCAATAAATATTTGCGAGAGAACTTACACATCATCAAAGCAATTTCTCTCTTCGATCTTCTTCACGCTTCCACATTTCCTTCGACTGATGCACTTTCTGGATCGTCGCTGTTTGCATTTCTTATCACACTCGCTCCATGAGCTCCAAGGTGAGAAAAGAATTAATTTTTTGTGTGTCGAAAGCTTGTGAGCTTTATCTGCTTTGTCGCTATCGCTACTGCTGACTTCCAGTAAACTCAGATCGCTAGCGTCTTTCAGTCTTGTTGTATTGTTGGAAATTTTTGTTTGTTGATTGCTAAAGTCTAAGTCATTAATCTGAAATGAAACGGAAGCCTCGTTAAGTCTCTTTGGCAACATTCCAAGTCATTAGTTTTGGGGAAGTCGTTAAGTTTCGAACAGCTCGAGCGAGCTTTCAACAAATTATCGATTTAGTGTTCAAGTGCTCTCGATTTTGGAAGTTTTAAAACTTTTCTGGCAAGTCAATAATTCACTCAGAACATGTGCGAGTGGTAAAAATTAATTTCGCGAATCAATCGATCACCGAACTTTGCCAAAAGAAAATTTATTATTATTATTCGCCTCGAGACATGAAAGAATTCAGTTTTTGCTCAACACGACTTGCTGCATGTGGGTGACAAGCGATGGAAAAAAATGTTTTCGAAAGTTTCTTTTACACAACGTCGACATCGTGGTCCGCTATCAAACAGAAACAAAGCAAGAAAACGATCGGAATAAATTGCGGAATTGCCTTTTAAAACTGACACAGCGCCGAGCGATTTCCAGCAAAACTGTGTTAATTCATAAGTGATTTAAAAGTCGTAACTTGATGGTTATTGGCCAAAGCTAGTCGTGTTGTGTTGAATCCGTTTGTTTCAGCAGGCACGCAGCTTTATGAGCTATCAAACTAAAACGCAGAGTTAAGGAAGTGAGAAGTGATCAAGCGAGTTAGACACAAAAACACTTCGCAGTCAATTTTATTTCAACATATCTCTTAAACATTATAATCGAGTATCGCAAGTCTCAGTGGAGACTTCCGAATCTTTTGAGCTGCACTTTTCGATTTCCTCTTTTGAAATTTTGAGCCATTTTGATATAAAATAAATTAGAACTAAACACATAGAGAAAAGTGAGATTGTTATTAAATTATAACCAGAAGGGAAGTTAGTTATATTCGCTGAGTAAACAGCTTTATAAATCGGAGCTGAAGCAAGAGCTGTCATTGCCTCCAGTCCTGACAAGATGCTGAAAGCTTTGCTGATCTCATCCTTTGAAACGATCGTTGATATGAGAGCCTTCAACATTGAATTCGCAACTAACTTGAAGATATCAGATAGTGATGCCACATATAAATGCCATGAAGCATTAGCGAGTAGTTTAATCGTAGCATCCACCAACATTGAAAGTATTGAAAGAGTTGAAAGAACGAGCTCTGATAATTTCAACCAGTTTCTGAGAATAAACAACGCGATGAGTGATCCAAGCACAGTCAATATCATTAAAATTGACATGAAGATCGTCAGGTCTCTTTGGGTCCATCCAAATTTCTGTCGTACGAAGTAGTAGAACACTGTCTGAACTCCTGTGTTGACGAATGATATCGAGAGACAAACTAAAAGGATAGCGAAGAGAATTTTCTTTCTTCCAAAAGGTCGTTTCTTTGTGATTGTTGTATAAAGATCCTTGATTCGATCGAATGAGATGATATCTTTGAACTTTTGTATTGCTGGAACGTTCTTTTTAACAACGACGGACTCTTCAAGCAACAACGTGTTCGACAGAGTTGCCACTGACATTAAAGCGAATGAAATCGCAAACACTATTGTTGTATTTGTGTACTCAAGAACGAAACTGCTGCTCCCGAAAGCTACGAAGACTCCAAACCACATTAGAAGTTCCAATATCATGAATCTCCCTGGACGACTGTCATCATCTGTTATGTCAGTGATGTAACAAAGCATGATATTCACAATCGTTGCTATTCCACCGAAGCACATGTAAGGTAGTTGCGCAAAGTAGTAAAGCCATGGACTGTTCTTCTCATAGTAATCATTGAAATAACAAACTGTCGTGATCAATCCCATTGATAGTGTGAATCCAAAGAAGAGTCCATTAAAAACCATCTTCCTTCCATACTTGTCCGACCATGGGCCGAGAAGCAAGCTTAATATCGTAGGAATGATTGCATTTGTCACTTGAACCGTCATCAAAATGTTCAACGCGTATGGCTGAATTTCTTCTTCAACATTTTTATTTTTTTCATCGTCGAGATGATCGCATACGTCGCTATCGTATCGATAAGTGTATGAGCAGGTCTGCTGCAGAATCTTTGTTTCAACGATTGATGTTGATAGATACCAACCAAGGAAGACCAAAAGTATTGAAGGCTCGAGCGTCCACAAATTTTTCTTCTTAGGATTTTCTGACTTCTCATCGACTTCCATCACAACTTTATCACTCAACTGCTTCATCACATTTGAGCGATTAAAATTCTCATCATGTCTCGTATTTACCTTTCGCAAATGTTTCTCGATCAATTGTTCAACCAGACACAAAACAGAAGTCAGTCACTCGTATTGAAGTGCCTTCGTCAATTGATAACAAAGTTTCTCCAACTTTTGAACCTTCAATCAAACAGACGTTGTAGTCAATAAAGCAATTTAGTCGAAAGCGCCACGCAGATCGGAGACTTCTTAAACGTGATCTCTTGTCGTCTACACTTGAGTAAAGACCCGGAATGAAATTATGTTTGCCCGTGTGTAACTGCCAACCACGCATGATATCGCAAATGGAGAAGAAAATGGAAAACGACGAGACAAACAAACCATTTACTTGTCGACTTGACTAGTTTCTAACTTCGAGATCAAATGTTGGACTTTTGTGAATGAGTTGTAAGCTTGTGGGTGAAGCGATTCGACGATGTTTGGCAACAGACTTTGAAAACGAGAAACAAATAAAGTTTTATTTGCTCGAATTGGTAAGCATGGAGTGTTGGACAGAGAACGGTTGACTCGTTCGTGTGATTTATGAAAATGTCTTCATTAGCGCTGGCGTCGTTAATTTGCGGTCTTCGATGTTTGTAAATGATCAGAGATATTTAAAATGAAGCGAGAGATTTCTCATAAACGTTTGAGGTCTCAACATTTATTGATGAAAATTTTGCCATCGAAGAAGAAGATCGACTGTCTTAAGCGTATCCACTTTCAAGAAGTGTTGGCGATCACTTTTTATGAGCAGACTCTGCTCGATTCATGTCAATCTGTCACGTCGAATAGAGGAAATATGTTTATGCGCTGATGATTTATGGTCTGTTTGATGTTTCCTCGTTTTGAAAATCTTGAAAGGGATTGTTTGGAAATGATGTGGATTGAGCCCTCGGTTTGGCTTGTTGATCTCCAGAAATTCAAAAAAAATCTTGACATCACTTTCGATTAACCACAAAAAGAGTTTCTCATGGAAAATATTTTTTTGTGAGCGATGAAAATAGTTTTGACGCCCCTTCACTCCAGTTCTGCGTCTTCTAAAATTAAACTCACATGAGATGCATCATCTTTAAGCTATCGCGACTCTACAATTTGTTTTAAAATGCCAATCAGATAAATGATTAACGAGTCGAGTGTCCGATGTTTAACGAAACTCAATTGAACGATTCGAAATTTCCCATATGCGTCAGTTGAACGGAGAAAAGTTCGAAGCTTAATTTATGCGCAGTCAAGTTTGATCCCCACTGAGACTTCTCACACTGTATCAGATAAGCGCGACGCTTGTTTACGCAAGCGAGAGCAAATGAGAAACGAATCAGATTAAACTTTTAATCTTATTAGCTGAAGCAAGTTTGTTGAGATGTCGTGTTGTGCAGGTAAAGATTCAGTTTCGTTGGAAAGTCTTCGAGATCGCTCTTCAATAAATCACTTCCACGATCCAAATCGGGCGACGGTGATCTACTTCAACCAAACACACATCAACATGGCTTAGAGCTGATTTAAAAGCGATTTTGTCGTCGTGGGCTTTATTTTGATTCATCGTTGAAGCGATAAAGTGTTTTGTGACACTAATTTGACGTTAATAATTCATTTGCGCGCCTGAAACGCTCTTTGTCATTTTCAACAACTTCGTTTGATGCTGCGAGTGTCTCTCGCATCTGCTTAATCATAAGTTGAACTTGATTTATCGCGAGCTACATTGAGTTCAATTCAAGGCCATAAATAAAGAAACGAGAAATCTGCGACATTGCGATAATGAGAGGTGAATCTCTTTAAGAATAACTCTGCACTTCCTGAACTCTCGTGAAGCTTTTCGCAATATAATTGCAATTTATGTTTCACTTCAGCACGATTTTAATAACGCTCATGCTGAGTTCTCGATTCGTTTCCATTCGAGTTTATTGGGGGGAAAATACACGAGTGACTTATGATGAAAACGAAATAATTACCTGATAGCTATGGCCTAACGATAATATCACTAAAATACAGACGACACGTCTCACGCAGCAACTTAAGCTAAAGCTTTTAATTATATTTCTATAATTGTCCATGATTCCTTTTGTAAGCACTTGAAGTATTCAATTTGTGTCTAAAAGCTGGTTTTCCATGGGAAGATCAATTAACTCTGAAAGTAAATAGAATGAAGTTAATTAGTCGCAGGTCGAGTGAATCATTAAGCCAATGAATGAAGTTTTAAGCAATTCGAGTTACGAGGAACAAAGATTGCGGTTGTCGCTGGAACGTTTAATTTAATTAATGCACATGACAATAAATGCATGAAATTAATTCAGGAATTAGTTAATCTGATAGCGAATGTCGAGAGGAAAACACTGAGTTTGAACTATCAGTTAACAGCTGAATTAATTCAATTCAATAGAAGAATTTAAAAATTTCCTGAAATATTTTTTTTCCAGATCATCAGAGCTTTTGTTCACCTTTTAGAAACTATTTTGGATTGTGCGATCGTGATCGATCCTAAGTATTCACATGAATCGATCTATTCATCAAGCGATAGCCCAAATTTTAGAAGGCCAGCGGCAGTAGAAAATATTTCAACGGGTCCAAATTACTCAATTACTTTTTAAGCGATGAGTTCTAATTTTGGTTCATCGCGGCGACGATTGATTTTGAAAATCATCGCTTCGTGAAGTTAAAAAGATCAATTTTAAAATTCATTTAGGGATTTTTATCCAAACTTAAAAAGCTATTTTATAATGAACGATTCAGTTAAAGATAAAACATTCAGAAGCAAAAAGTCCTTCACTAAATTTGTTCCCGAATGTTCACTTCTCACTTGAAATATTCGCTAAACGCAATGCAAATGCACTAAACATTTATAAATTATTCAGTAAACACGAGCAATAAAAAGAATATCTCACAAACGAGTCTTGAAGCTTTTTCGCAAAGCTGTGGATTAATTTATCAGTTAGCTGTGCGAACGGAAAAATTGCGCGGCGTGAAATGAATGTTGCTGGCATGTAAATTATGGCAAATTAAATTCAATTAATTAGCGATTTCTCATCGTTTTAAGAGAAATGTTTGTTTTGTTATGACACATATTTGCATTTATAGTTCATTAGCATTGCAGATTCGATCGACTTGGTTTTGAGTGGAAAGGAAAAGTTCAATGTTGATATCTATCTTCGAAATATTTCTTTACTGTCGAAGGAATTTTCCATGAGCAGTTCACTTTATTTCCGTAAATCCCAGTCGTTACTACGTTTATCACACCTCGTCAATGTAGACGCAATCACCATTTGTTTGTGCAGAATTCCAAGCAAACACTTCTTACACGCGACAATATTTTTGTCGACGTTGACAAGCTCGTTTCACAGATTTTTGACTTTTTCGAAGCAGATTATTTGAAGTGGCAATTTGCTGTACATGATCTCATCACTTCAGGTGTAGTGAACATTAAAAAAACAGCATTAAGCTGTTTTGTTCATCAAAATTCAATTTAATTCTTGGCACTACCGCCTCGCATCTCGACCGCGAAGAATCGTCTGTCGCAAATTATGCAATTTCCCTCGAGTTGTCTTTGAACTATTTTAAAACATTTCATTCGTCGATTTCAGATTCACCGCGACGTTTGTTGTGAACGAGACACCTAAAATAGATTTCAAAGCGCGAAGAAGGAAACCCAAACAACGCCAGACATCGCTCTGTATCGAATTGTCGATTGAGTGGCGAATTAACCCGAAAAATAAACCCAATTTGTTTGTGCAGGTCAAGTGTTCATCTCTCTTAAAGCTTTTACGAGATTTCCTTGAAACTTTTACTACATTTCCCGATCTTGTTTCACTTAAAACATTTTCCGCAAATGCTGAATTTTCATTTCATCTGTCACTCTTGTTGAAAAATATGTTTTATGCTGCGTTAAGCGTTTGTAATGTATTTCTTTGATTTAACGATGAGCTCGAAATGTTTTATGGGAAAACTAAAAGTTTTTTTTCGGTTTAAACATTTTATCTTTGCCACTTACGAGAGAAAACTCTTTTAAAGTAAAATTTGTATCACGACTTCCCTAACAAACTTTGTTTCACAACGCGCTTTTGAAATGTTGTTCGACTTGATCGTTCCGCGGTCTTTCAACAACTGATTCACGAGAAGGCAAGCGAGAGATTTTGTCGTGCGAGATTTTGTGGTGAGTTTTGAAGCAGCACGAATGAATGAAACGACAATCTCTCGTTGATCTTCGTTTTTCAATTTCCTCTCCTCAACATGATGCTCGAGAAGCCGATAAAGCGCAATGTGCAATTGCAAGCGAAACGGCAAAGACATTAAAGTTCCGAGCGCATAACATTAAGCTCACTGTTCACATTCGAAAGACCTCTGAGCGAAATAAATTTCTTGGCGCAATTTATATTCAATAAATGGAGTGTTACAGCAATCGTCCGAGATATTTTATTGTATCCCGAAAATGGAGAACGCATTAAAGATCTGGAATTGCTTTATTGCAATGATTCGAGGTCTGCAAGGAACCAGTTCTGGCTTTGACTTGAAACAAATGCGATGTTTGATACAAATTATCTCGCCACTTCCTTTCCATGTTTGGACTTCAAAGTTTTTTGTTTCGATTCATTGATATTTTATGGATTATTAAACGAATGATGAAGCGACATTGTGTCTCTTTAAGCTGAATCATATTTCGCATAGAAAACCCTTCATTTTATTCGACTAAAGTGACATTGTTGTTTCTTTATTGAATCGATGTGCAATGTCAAGGAGAACACGATGCTCTTGCCACTAATCACAATGATTTAAATTCACAATCAGTAGTGACTCCGATTTGTTCAAATGCATTTACAAATGCAAATTAAATTTGGCGTGGGAAAGCTTCAAAATTGATTCAAATGTGTGTTCGAATGATTTACTGTTGCAATGGAATTCGGAGTTTCTTCGATGTTAATTTGTCTGACTTGATCTTTGATCGCTTGAAATTCAAATTGGAAGCTGCGACTACTTAACGATGTTGAATTAAGCGAACATAAATGTGAAATTTAAATTCAAAACATGAATCAACAGCTCGATCAAACAAGCTCGATTTATCAGCCAACGCAAAGCGAGATCGGATGTTTTCTAAATGACCGAGCCACTAAACATTTAATTTTCGAGTTTCAGCAGTTTAATGCTCGATCCCTCGATGAATGAATCAGTGTTTATGAATGAAATTACGAATTTAAACGCTTTGAGCAGATTCAGAGTGCAAAGTTGTAAAAAAGACTTCCGAACCGGTTTGATCAAGCGTAACGAGAAGAGAAGAGGAGAGAGAAGACATTCATGAAAATCACAACAAATTAAACAAAAATTTGTTCCATTCAAAAAATAAATCGCGTTTCGAGTTCTGTTCAGGATAAATATTGCGTGAGTCGAGTAAGAGATTTAAAGATTCTCTTCTTGACACTTGCGATATCTCAACAAAGAATCTAAGCAGCCTACACGGATAATCATGAGCTTCTCATGAACGAACGCCTTAAATAAGTAAACGAGTGGTTTTTCTCTTGATTTGAAACAACCAAAGACGAATATGAAGTCTCATGAGACGAAGTGAAAATTTATTAGTTCGACAAATCTTTTAATTCTCTCGTTGGACGTCATCAGGTGTTTTCAAATGTTTAAAAGAAAGTAAACAAGTTTCCTAAACTTTTCATTCACAAGTCAACTCAGAGCTCTGAGCAATAAATTTTGTTCTCTCGGTTCGCAAAAAAAATATTGAAACGATGTGCGAAAAGTTTGTTCTCCTCTTGGCTCGAAAGCTAAAGCAAATCTGCATTTGCCAGCTGCTGACCCGACCTAAGCAATAACTCATTATTTTTTATTACTCAAGCTTCAAGAAGAAGTTAATTCAATTAATTACTAACTTCTCCAGTCAGTAAGACTCGGACTCGAAGCATAGGAGGTGCCGGTAGTGCGAGTTTGTTTGGGCTTTTCCATCCGAAGTTTCATCAAACAAACGATTGAAACTCTTTTGTTTCAGTAAAGAAAGCCCTTAGGCACTTCCGCTCAAGACTTGCTCTTATTCTCTCGTGAAATACCACCGATGATTATCCATAACAACATAAACGCGAAAGACTGTTCTAACCTTCTCATAAATTAAAGATTTTTCCTCGCGTCTCCTTTTTCTTGCACGGTTTTAATCACTTCATGCTGCGCGATCAATTAATGTTGAAATATTTTTGCAGCATGATGATATGGCACAAAAAAAAGAAAGATTAACTGCTTCCTCAGATTGTGTTTCAGTCAAGATGAGAATTGAGATTTCTGAGATTTATTTTAAAGCCAACTGAGTTTATGAAATCGCATGTTGTGATGAATTCGTTGCAAATGAAAATTAATTATTACTGATCGCTTCTTCCGTTGAGATTACGTTTCCCTTGAGAATGTATTTCTGAGGTGTCGTCATCAAGATTCTCTGAATGACGCAATAGATCAGCATTTACACGGGCCAGTAACACCCGTTGTTTACCTTTTGATCTGTTTGAGTTTCACACTTTGACTCACATTACAATTGTTAACATTCTCGAAGGTCGTCTTGTCACATTTCTATCGTGAACGATAATTGATCTCAACTTTATCGCTCATTACACAATTCTGTGAGTAATTGATTGTTAAATGTCTAGATCACGATTTATCGATTTGTCTGATTTCGTTGCTGCCTAGTTTGATTTCGTTGGGACGACAATGAATAAATTTTCCGCTCGGCTTGTGCTCAAGAATTCGTTGAATGAACTTCTTTTTGTTCCGCGTTTTATTAAAATCTACGAGAGCATTTACAACTTTGTGTCAACAACTGCTCCGCGAGTGATCATAACTTTTCACTGAAAAGTGTAAGAAACGAGATAAAAATAAAATCGCGGTTTGTCATCGCGAGTACGAATCGCGAGATAAAAATGAAAGAGATTCAATGATTTATGAATTCCCTTCGTAGGTTTGAAGCTCAAACATTTCAATTACAAAATCAATTATAGACCTTGCGAGTTTTATGACGTTCAACCTTTCTTCTCGATATCTCTCGCTACTGAGTCATAAATTACGAAGATTTATGGAGGTGTAAGGTCTGCCTTCTTACGCCAAGCAATCGAAGATATTCCAAATGTCATGAAATTATAAATTGGAACCGTCATCAGAACGAGTCTGAATCGTTTCGTCAAATGCTGAAGAAATATTAATTGTTCAACCCACGCTAAGCGCGACGATGATGTTCGAACTTCGAATGCATAAACATTGGACTAAATGTAAAGTTGTTAGGTTGAGATGGCGAGGAGAGTGAATGATTTATAGAAAACATGACGATGAAAATGGTCAGTTCAAAATTAAGAACGTTTAATGCTTTAAAGATCGTGAGCCGACATGACGAACAAGAAAATATCTCGAGCTTTAATTATTTTATGAAAAGAACGAGAAAGATCTTGATTTATTCATCAAGTTTTGTAGGAGTTCGGTTGAAGTCGCGGAAAACTTTAAATTCTGAATAAAATTTTACGCTTGACTTGAGAATTTACTGACGAATGTGTTTCTCGTTTCGTTGATGAGATCTTCATGCACTTTGTGATGAATGGAACAACTTTTTCTTGCTCACCGTTGTGGAAACGACAAACGATTTTTATCACAAACAAAACGATTCAAGAAAGAGTGAAACGCGTTTGTCTCGCAATATGCAAAGCGATGAACAAATAAATTACGATGAGATTCAATTAGACACTTCAAACGAAATCTGCTTCTTGCTACGAATGATTTAAGTTTATTGATGATGCATTTTGCAAACTGAAGGGAACACGAATCACTTTTATCTCGAACAAAAATACTCCCGAAAGTGGCGAGAGTCTGGCAAGTTGAATTCTAATCGATCTGCTCTAGTTTTCCCTCAAACCAAATGCCCGATTTCGATGACTCACGTCGATAATTGATTGATGTTCGCAGGAACCAATTAATCAATCACATTCAATCGGAAATAATTGATCATCGAAATTTAAATAAAGAAATAAATTCTTGACGACAGCCAGCCACTAATCAACTTGTAATTCGCTGTCTTTATTGTTTCAAGCGACCCCAAACCAACCGAATCAGTTCAACACAGTTGTAAGAAGTGATAAGCTAATCAATTAGCGAATTATAATTATATTTGTCAAATCTTGAGAGTGAAGATGAACGTCGATTTCGAAATCTCTCGCGCATGTATTCATTGATAAGAGAATATTAATTCACACGTTTTAGAAACTAGGTCGCTTAGGAGATGACAATTTGTTTGCAAACTCTTCAACTCTTCGTCTTCGCGTCAAGCGTGACGTTTCTTATCGCATTGGGAAGTTTCGCAAAGGAATTTCGCAGAGTCAATAGCACGCAGAGTTGGCGCGTTTGTTATCAACGGCTTTCGTTAATCCATAAATCAGTCTCGCGCTGGTTTTTTTCTTGAGCTTAGATATCTTAACAAGACACTTAAGATTTTTTCAAATCTCCTACCTGAAATCGCAACTCAGTAGTTATCCATTTTTGATTCGTTCGACTTTTTTTTTCGTATAATTTCGTTCACTTCAAATTTAATTTTTAAATTTAAAATTTATGCAAGATCAATGAACCAAACAGCATTTGACTTTTAAAAGTATTTCACTTCAAACATAAATCCGCGAGATATTTTTAAACAACACGATCGGTTCGCTGCTTTTCGTCAACTGAAGCAAGAGCCGCGAATGAAGATTTCGTCGTGAGATTTCGTGGTGAGTTTAAATCTCTCTCAATGATCTGATGTTCTCTTCTCGCGGCTGCATTATGTTGAATTGAATTAATCGTTGCTATCAATTCAAGTGTTGAATCATTTTCTAGTGACAGCACCTGAAGCATTTAACGAAAGTGGATGGTGAAGCCTTCGATCGAATGAAATATCTTAATGGATTCAATTACTTTGCGATTGATAGTGCCTTATGACATCATAATTTGTATCGCGACGAAAAAGGAATAAACGCATCGATTTGCAAAATGATTTCGATACCTCAGGTGTTGGTTGATCTGTGATTGCGATCGTTGATTATTACTTAGCTCTCTGTTGAGAGGAGCCTCAATGAGCTTAGATTGATATTCAAAGCAAATCCCAATCAATTCTGCAGTCGAAATAATTAATCGTTGGTTTGAAAAAAAAATCACCGCATTCTTTTATTTCATTGTTTGGAACAACGTTCGCTGCAATTAGTTGTGTATGTCTTATGCAAATGATGGCGGCGAAACATTGTAAAAGTTTTGTGAAAAGCGAACAAATATTTGTGAATTGCAAATATTCTTAAAGTGACAATAAATTATATATTCTCATACAATCGCAACGTGAAAGCGTTCGTTGATTATTCGAAGCTGTACCACATCGGAACAGGAGTGTTTCGCGACGTGATCATTGTCGTCCACTGGTCAAGAGACCCATCGAGATCTGGCCGAATATAAATCACTCCGAGGACGATCTTCTTTCCTAGCTTTGTCTTCGTTGCGACGGTCGTTCTCATCGTGATATGCTCCAAGCTATCTTCGTCGACGAGTGGAATTGTAATCGTAGAATCCAAGTGATCCCATCTCGTTGACAGTGAAGGAGAAAAGGGTTCACTTCTCCATGCTGCTGACAGAATGTCGTGTTCAAAGACGGAAGTCTTCAAATAAATTTGAGCTGAAAGCAAATCAAGAGAAACGTGAACAAAATGTGATTTGTGATCGTTCATAAAACTTTTTACCGGCGTCGTTCTCGAATTCTTCCTTAACCTTAATTGAGCAGCGCATTTTTGACGTCGTGATTTTCAGACAAAGTCCATTGACATGCTTATCACGCTTGCCCTTCAAAAAACTCTTCATTTTCGGGAATCTCACGTCGCTGAGACTGAAACGGGATCTCGAAGTTGTCGGCTCTTCCTCGCACTCAAACGGGTTCAGACTTTTATTGTATCGAGACGGCACTTCACTCAAGTCAACCTCCGATCCATCAACTGAACTATCACAAAGCTCGAGAATTATTTCCGCTTGTCCCTTTGGACTGGATTGAACCTAAGGCAAGAAGGTTCATTAATGAGCGAAGCAAAGTCTTTGTTGGGGGCAAAAACGTGTTGAGTCATAAATCAAAAATGTTTATGCTTTTTGTTGACTTGCAAAGCTGTCACGTTCTCCCAAATTTATATTTTGCAACAAATTGCTTTTGCTGCACCTCTTAGAATTCTAATTAATTTCTTCCAGATGCATTTCAATCTATTCTTAGCGCGTTTATTTGCGGAACTCTTCGAAACGACGGCGGGAAGATAATGTCGCATCGTGAAGCAATTAGACGAAGTTTGGAATTGCACTGAAGTCTCTGAACTAGAATTGAAGTTCTTTCCTGGATTTTCTCTCGTTTCTAGTTAAAAAAATCTATGAAAATCACTCAAACTGTGACACGAATCATAAGCCAGCATGAAGCTATAACAGAAATGATTGAACTCGAATTACATGAAAAGTTAATGTGGCTTTTAATTGCTGCGGAGAGTGAAGAGCAACAGCTCAAAATAGATCATAAAGTTGTGTCTCTTTCTTGAAGATTATTTATGGTGAATGGAATAGGGGAAGTTGTAATTCTCTTACAAGTACATTAAGGTCTAAGTTATGATAGAGGAGGAAGTTCAATAATTAAAAAGATGTTCCGACATCATCTTCAAAAATCTCCCCACGCATTTTACTTGATTTACGCTTGAAATGCATTTAATTGAAGGGAGAATGTGTTTGACATGACTCGTGTCGAAGACTTCACGCGTTAAAGTGTTCACTTACGGAGAGTTTAGCGTTAGGAGCGACTGTTATATCACGAATCGGCAGCCACATGTCTTGCGTTGAAAATGACTTTGTTTTTGAATTTTCTTCGAATGATTTGGCGTCGAGGAAGAAGGTCACAGATCCAATATTTCTTTGAGTTTCCGACGCTGTCATTTTTGATACACTCTTGGACTTGTCTGTTGCTTCTTTTGGTGGAGTGATGTTTAGCGTCGACAAGATCTTTGGAGCACGATCGCGAATTATCAAACTTCCTTGACGCTTCAAAGATTTGTAAGTTCCTTTGATGCCCGACGACGACTAAAATTAGATTAGCGTTAAGTGCTTTCTGTTTATTTTCAAACAATTATCACTCACGCCATTCGGCAACTCGAGCAATGCTGTCACGGTAAAGACAACAAATGTTCCTTTGAAGACTTTCTCTGGAAGTGACACATTTCCGTTGATATCTTGAGTGTAATCGCGACCTTTCGATTTCAAGGAAGACCTGAAATTGCAGTCGAACGATTAGATAAGAATGATTGACGTGGTCTTAAGTTCTGAATTACTTGTGTGCAGGTGCCATTGGAAAACGAAAGGTTTCGTTATATTTTGGCCACGAAGTGGTTTGAATTGTTGAATCAAATTTTGTTGAGCCGGGAAAAAGTTTGACCTGGAAAAATTTGTTTATTTCGCTGTTCGAAGTGATTAAGACATTCATTAACCTTCACTACATAACCTTCGACAGTTTTTAGTCCAAAGTTTGAAGGTAAATGCCGAGCACCAATCAAATGCACGTCCAGCTGTGGAACTAAGTTTGCTTCATTAGCTTTGCGCGATCGTTAATAAAGAAAAATAAATATTACTCGACGTATTGTTGTTTGCAGCATCGAGAAGCGTAATCTGAAAACCTACGACCGGCTCCAGTTTGTCTTTCTGTTGACTGTTATATTTCGATGTTTTACTCGACGAGTTTGTTGATGAGAAGCTCACCGAACGAGCAACTGCTTTTAGTTTATTCATCGTTTGTCTTATCGCGTGTCTCACTTGTTTCTCGAAATGTCATAACTTTCAATTAGTTTACTAAATGTTCTCGACTGAATTGTTTTAGAAACACTTTCAAGATCATCTCGCAAAATCACGATTAGCGTCTCACTTTTGCTTCACTCTACTGCAATAGCTAAATGGCAAATGAAAGGTTGAACATCAATTTATTTGTTTGAAATTTAACGAAGGCAATGATTCCCTCGTTGACTTCACATCAACTTAAAGTAATTGATGATCAAGCGGAAAGTCTCGCGAGAATTCCCTTCTGACTGAAATTGAGAGATGAGACTTGGACGCTTAATAAAACTTGTCTCGTTCTGTGATGTTGTCACAATAAATAATTTCACTTCATTTATTGGTTTGAACTTGTTTTGCTTGCGGTCGCGATGGAAGAAAATTAAATCACCGTCGAATCGATGCAGTCGATTGGACTGTCAATAAGCGACTGTTCTTCTATGTGCGATCTGTTTGTGCTTTCTATTAACACAATTCTCTTTCTTCTTTTGTTAACTCAATCTTCACGAGGCTACGTAGTCTTATGATGATCCAATTTTGGTGTTTATTCAAGAACTTGGTCTCCCACACACGAAATTTTAAGCTCACGTGAATTTGAATTGTGCGTTTCTCAATGATTCTCGCGAGACTCCGGCTCGATTCACTTTCTACAAACTTGTGGATAACGAAAAGAACACCAACGAGATATTTCCGTACGGAATGAATTGATTAGACTATTTTTAGTCGCATGTAGAAGAAAACTCTCGACTTTGTTGTTTCAGTATTTTTCCTAACCACAGAGCACCTCGAATTGCAGCGAGGAGATTATAAAAATCGATTATTTATTGCTCAATGAATTCAAACTCCTAATGATCCGCAATGACATCATTTTTCTGTTTAACTCGTAAACAATTTTCCTTCAATCTTCTCGAAACTAATGAACATTCGCGACTGCAAAATTCGTTTCAATTGAAACCGCAGCGGCGAGCTCGCGCTAAACTTATCAATATTTTGTTAAGATAAGATAGCGAAGTGGAATGTGTTGTGGAAAAAGATGAAACACATGTAGTGCCTTCTTTTGTGTGAACAATTCACGCGACGATGTGTGTTCAAAAGATGTTTTGAGATGAAAATTTGTCAACCAACACACACAAACTTAACTGCAAATTGATTAAGATATTGACGGTTAAGGTGAAAATTCATTTGAGTCATGAGGAATCACTTGATGTGTCAAAAGATTTCAGGGATTTACGATTTCCGTGAAGATTTCATTAAATATTTCATCGGTAAAGCTTAAACGAAAGCTCATGAAAAAGCTTAAAGAAAAAGCTCAATAAATTTTTTTATCAAAAAGTTCGATAACTCTTATCAATCTGATAGCCAATATGACATTATTTTGAGAGTAAAACAAAGCTCCTAGTAGTAGCCGTTTAACTTTCTTCCAGTCGAGACGCGTAACAAAAGTTTTCTCTAATCTCCAAAGTTCAATCAAAGTTAATTCAAAGTGAAATTTTGTCAGAAAAAAGAAGTAGCCATGAAGGCTAAAGTGAAAATAATTATTTTCGTGTTTCTGCTTGGGATTCTTCAAGCTGAATCTCAAAGTATGAAAAATTCAGAGGAAATTGCGCATGAATCATTTTTCAAATATAATTTTTATCAGCCAATTGGGGAAGTGAACAGCTTGATAAGATTCGATTGTTTTTGGTTTGCATTTTCCATGAAACTTCTTATCTTGAGTGTCATTGTTATTTACTTCTTGAAAGTCCCGATGTCTACTAAATTAATCGACAATTATTCTTAGATTGCATGAGTGAGCAGATACCGGAATTCTTTAACAACATCGTTTACACAAACGAAAATATGATTAAACCGCGATTTATTGGCACTGTGATGGAGATTGATGTGATGAACGTCAACAGCATAAGTATTGTTGTCTTCAATTGGAAGTTGTTTTGTAAATTTATTGATTGATTGCATTTCAGCGGCAACTGGAACATTCACGGCATACCTCAACATGGAGTACAGCGAAGGAAAGCTGAGGATCTTTACACTTCCAGAGTTTGAGAACTTTGAATTTAAGGAAAAAGAATATCAAATTTCTTTGCTACTCAATTTTATTTGTGCTAGTGGAACGAGATCAGTCCGTTTTATTCAAGAGATTGAAGCTGTAAATAATTTTGAGCCGGAATTTTCAGCTGCTGAGTACGAAATTAGTATCTGGACTCCACTTCCAGCTGGCTTCGATATCTCGATGTATCTCCAGGTGAGTTCTTTGAGGTTCTCTTTTGAACTAAAGTGAAACAATTCGAATCTTTCAGGACTCAACAATAACAGTAATCGATCGTGATCTTCGGTTCAACAGACTTTCATTCAACATTGAGGGCACAGACTTGTTTAGAGTTGAAGGCATAGAAAATTCAATTGACAAAATTTTCTACACACTCAAGCTAATAACAACACAACAGATATTACGTGTCCCACAAGATCTTCAATTCACATTGACAGCAACAGTAAGTTGCATGATAATTTCGCTAGAACTTTTCTCAAAATATTATTTTACTAGGATTCATTTGACCCTCCAAAGCAGTCAAGTGTTGTGATAAAAATAACTTCTGATCCCGAAAACGTTCTAATTGGTCCTCCAGCATTCACCAAACCGCTTTATACTGGAATTCTCTACGGAGATGGAACGCTAGATGTCGAGGAGATTTCATTAAGTCTTGATACAATTAGCGAAAACATTCAAGTGCAGATAACGAATAACGAAATGGGAATTTTCGAGCTGGTCAAAGATGGGCCAATAATATCGTTGAGTGTAATTAGCTCATTGAACTTGGAGACACTCAGATCAAAATATCTAAGTGTTGTGATTAAGGCAAGCAGAGAAGCAGACAGTGAAGCATTCGCAACAGTGTTGCTCGATATTGAATCTGTCGAGCGAAAATTGCCTAAATTTGAAAGAAATGTTTACGAAGGAACTTTCGAAGAAAATGAGCGAAAGTTGTATGTGGATAAAATAATCTTAGATCCTGAAACATATTCAAATGATGTTTCGTTTGAATTCAGTGGAGAGAATGAAGATCTTTTTGATTTCGAAACTAATGGAAACGAAATTACTGTAACTATGAAAGAATCGGCAGAAACGTCTCAGATCGTGTTAAATGATGTGTTAAGATTTGAGGTGATTGCATCAAAGGAGAGAATAGGATCCGTTACAACAAGTGCAATAATTCGAACAGTTTTAAAAACAGTGACTCCGCCTAAATTTGAAAATGATTTTTATGTGGGAAGTTTACTTCAATCAGTATTAACAATTTCGAGTATGCAACTAGACGAAGCATCATACGAACAAGGAATAACAGTCAGATTGGAAGGCGATGGATTGCAGTACTTTGATATACAAAAGGAAGAAGAAAGGGAAATTCAGATATCTTTGAAAGAAGGCGTAAATATAAGCCCAGCGTTAAAACATGTTTCATTCTTCGTTGTAGCTACGAAAGCAACATTAGAAACCAGAACTTTCGTCACAATTATTATCGAAGACGAAAATAATCTGGAAAAGAAGCTACATTTCGATAAAAACCTTTTCGAGGGTTCAATCACTGACGAGCTTATTCTGAGTCTCGAGAAACTTATTCTGGATGAAGAAAACTTGACAGAAGAAGCAACGGTTTCATTGAGTGGACGAAACAGCAATCTTTTCACTGTAACAAGGCAAGGAAATCAAGTCACGATTGATCTTAGAAGTGGACTTACATTCGAACAACTTCCACTTGAACAATATCTTCAAATTGGCGTCACAGTCTCTTCGACTGGTCTCACAAGCGCATCAGCAAATGTCATCGTAGCAATCGAGCAACCAATAGAAAATATTCAAGCTTTGACTTTCAACAAAAAGCTCTTCGAAGGTTCAATCACGGACGAGCTTATTCTGAGTCTCGAGAAACTTATTCTTGACGAAGAAAACTTGACAGAAGAAGCAACGGTTTCATTGAGTGGACGACACAGCAATCTTTTCACTGTAACAAGGCAAGGGAATCAAGTCACGATTGATCTTAGAAGTGGACTTACATTCGAACAACTTCCACTTGAACAATATCTTCAAATTGGCGTCACAGTCTCTTTGACTGGTCTCACAAGCGCATCAGCAAATGTCATCGTTGCAATCGAGCAACCAATAGAAAATATTCAAGCTTTGACTTTCAACAAAAAGCTTTTCGAGGGTTCAATCACGGACGAGCTTATTCTGAGTCTCGAGAAACTTATTCTTGACGAAGAAAACTTGACAGAAGAAGTAACGGTTTCATTGAGTGGACGACACAGCAATCTTTTCACTGTAACAAGGCAAGGAAATCAAGTCACGATTGATCTTAGAAGTGGACTTACATTTGAACAACTTCCACTTGAACAATATCTTCAAATTGGCGTCACAGTCTCTTTGACTGGTCTCACAAGCGCATCAGCAAATGTCATCGTAGCAATCGAGCAACCAATAGAAAATATTCAAGCTTTGACTTTCAACAAAAAGCTCTTCGAGGGTTCAATCACGGGCGAGCTTATTCTGAGTCTCGAGAAACTTATTCTGGATGAAGAAAACTTGACAGAAGAAGCAACGGTTTCATTGAGTGGACGAAACAGCAATCTTTTCACTGTAACAAGGCAAGGAAATCAAGTCACGATTGATCTTAGAAGTGGACTTACATTTGAACAACTTCCACTTGAACAATATCTTCAAATTGGCGTCACAGTCTCTTTGACTGGTCTCACAAGCGCATCAGCAAATGTCATCGTAGCAATCGAGCAACCAATAGAAAATATTCAAGCTTTGACTTTCAACAAAAAGCTCTTCGAGGGTTCAATCACGGGCGAGCTTATTCTGAGTCTCGAGAAACTTATTCTGGATGAAGAAAACTTGACAGAAGAAGCAACGGTTTCATTGAGTGGACGACACAGCAATCTTTTCACTGTAACAAGGCAAGAAAATCAAGTCACGATTGATCTTAGAAGTGGACTTACATTCGAACAACTTCCACTTGAACAATATCTTCAAATTGGCGTCACAGTCTCTTTGACTGGTCTCACAAGCGCATCAGCAAATGTCATCGTTGCAATCGAGCAACCGATAGAAAATATTCAAGCTTTGACTTTCAACAAAAAGCTCTTCGAAGGTTCAATCACTGACGAGCTTATTCTGAGTCTCGAGAAACTTATCCTGGATGAAGAAAACTTGACAGAAGAAGCCACGGTTTCATTGAGTGGACGACACAGCAATCTGTTCACTGTAACAAGACAAGGAAATCAAGTCACAATTGATCTTAGAAGTGGACTTACATTCGAACAACTTCCACTTGAACAATATCTTCAAATTGGCGTCACAGTCTCTTTGACTGGTCTCACAAGCGCATCAGCAAATGTCATCGTTGCAATCGAGCAACCAATAGAAAATATTCAAGCTTTGACTTTCAACAAAAAGCTCTTCGAAGGTTCAATCACGGACGAGCTTATTCTGAGTCTCGAGAAACTTATTCTTGACGAAGAAAACTTGACAGAAGAAGCAACGGTTTCATTGAGTGGACGACACAGCAATCTTTTCACTGTAACAAGGCAAGGGAATCAAGTCACGATTGATCTTAGAAGTGGACTTACATTCGAACAACTTCCACTTGAACAATATCTTCAAATTGGCGTCACAGTCTCTTTGACTGGTCTCACAAGCGCATCAGCAAATGTCATCGTTGCAATCGAGCAACCAATAGAAAATATTCAAGCTTTGACTTTCAACAAAAAGCTCTTCGAAGGTTCAATCACGGACGAGCTTATTCTGAGTCTCGAGAAACTTATTCTTGACGAAGAAAACTTGACAGAAGAAGCAACGGTTTCATTGAGTGGACGACACAGCAATCTTTTCACTGTAACAAGGCAAGGGAATCAAGTCACGATTAATCTTAGAAGTGGACTTACATTTGAACAACTTCCACTTGAACAATATCTTCAAATTGGCGTCACAGTCTCTTTGACTGGTCTCACAAGCGCATCAGCAAATGTCATCGTTGCAATCGAGCAACCAATAGAAAATATTCAAGCTTTGACTTTCAACAAAAAGCTCTTCGAGGGTTCAATCACTGACGAGCTTATTCTGAGTCTCGAGAAACTTATTCTTGACGAAGAAAACTTGACAGAAGAAGCAACGGTTTCATTGAGTGGACGACACAGCAATCTTTTCACTGTAACAAGGCAAGGGAATCAAGTCACGATTGATCTTAGAAGTGGACTTACATTCGAACAACTTCCACTTGAACAATATCTTCAAATTGGCGTCACAGTCTCTTTGACTGGTCTCACAAGCGCATCAGCAAATGTCATCGTTGCAATCGAGCAACCAATAGAAAATATTCAAGCTTTGACTTTCAACAAAAAGCTCTTCGAAGGTTCAATCACGGACGAGCTTATTCTGAGTCTCGAGAAACTTATTCTTGACGAAGAAAACTTGACAGAAGAAGCAACGGTTTCATTGAGTGGACGACACAGCAATCTTTTCACTGTAACAAGGCAAGGGAATCAAGTCACGATTGATCTTAGAAGTGGACTTACATTCGAACAACTTCCGCTTGAACAATATCTTCAAATTGGCGTCACAGTCTCTTTGACTGGTCTCACAAGCGCATCAGCAAATGTCATCGTAGCAATTGAGCAACCTTTCCATAACGTTCCAGCTTTGACTTTTAACAAAATGTTATTCGAAGGTTCAATCACTGACGAGCTTATTCTGAGTCTCGAGAAACTTATTCTTGACGAAGAAAACTTGACAGAAGAAGCAACGGTTTCATTGAGTGGACGACACAGCAATCTTTTCACTGTAACAAGGCAAGGGAATCAAGTCACGATTGATCTTAGAAGTGGACTTACATTCGAACAACTTCCACTTGAACAATATCTTCAAATTGGCGTCACAGTCTCTTTGACTGGTCTCACAAGCGCATCAGCAAATGTCATCGTTGCAATCGAGCAACCAATAGAAAATATTCAAGCTTTGACTTTCAACAAAAAGCTCTTCGAAGGTTCAATCACTGACGAGCTTATTCTGAGTCTCGAGAAACTTATTCTTGACGAAGAAAACTTGACAGAAGAAGCAACGGTTTCATTGAGTGGACGACACAGCAATCTTTTCACTGTAACAAGGCAAGGGAATCAAGTCACGATTGATCTTAGAAGTGGACTTACATTCGAACAACTTCCACTTGAACAATATCTTCAAATTGGCGTCACAGTCTCTTTGACTGGTCTCACAAGCGCATCAGCAAATGTCATCGTTGCAATCGAGCAACCAATAGAAAATATTCAAGCTTTGACTTTCAACAAAAAGCTCTTCGAAGGTTCAATCACTGACGAGCTTATTCTGAGTCTCGAGAAACTTATTCTTGACGAAGAAAACTTGACAGAAGAAGCAACGGTTTCATTGAGTGGACGACACAGCAATCTTTTCACTGTAACAAGGCAAGGGAATCAAGTCACGATTGATCTTAGAAGTGGACTTACATTCGA
This sequence comes from Smittia aterrima, assembly GCA_033063855.1. NCBI lineage: Eukaryota > Metazoa > Arthropoda > Insecta > Diptera > Chironomidae > Smittia > Smittia aterrima. Next base: position 11,611,463 of record CP093831.1, on the reverse strand, counting down.
ACAACTTCCGCTTGAACAATATCTTCAAATTGGCGTCACAGTCTCTTTGACTGGTCTCACAAGCGCATCAGCAAATGTCATCGTTGCAATCGAGCAACCAATAGAAAATATTCAAGCTTTGACTTTCAACAAAAAGCTCTTCGAGGGTTCAATCACTGACGAGCTTATTCTGAGTCTCGAGAAACTTATTCTTGACGAAGAAAACTTGACAGAAGAAGCAACGGTTTCATTGAGTGGACGACACAGCAATCTTTTCACTGTAACAAGGCAAGGGAAATCAAGTCACGATTGATCTTAGAAGTGGACTTACATTCGAACAACTTCCACTTGAACAATATCTTCAAATTGGCGTCACAGTCTCTTTGACTGGTCTCACAAGCGCATCAGCAAATGTCATCGTTGCAATCGAGCAACCAATAGAAAATATTCAAGCTTTGACTTTCAACAAAAAGCTCTTCGAGGGTTCAATCACTGACGAGCTTATTCTGAGTCTCGAGAAACTTATTCTTGACGAAGAAAACTTGACAGAAGAAGCAACGGTTTCATTGAGTGGACGACACAGCAATCTTTTCACTGTAACAAGGCAAGGGAATCAAGTCACGATTGATCTTAGAAGTGGACTTACATTCGAACAACTTCCACTTGAACAATATCTTCAAATTGGCGTCACAGTCTCTTTGACTGGTCTCACAAGCGCATCAGCAAATGTCATCGTAGCAATTGAGCAACCTTTCCATAACGTTCCAGCTTTGACTTTCACCAAAATGTTATTCGAAGGTTCAATCACTGACGAGCTTATTCTGAGTCTCGAGAAACTTATTCTTGACGAAGAAAACTTGACAGAAGAAGCAACGGTTTCATTGAGTGGACGACACAGCAATCTTTTCACTGTAACAAGGCAAGGGAATCAAGTCACGATTGATCTTAGAAGTGGACTTACATTCGAACAACTTCCACTTGAACAATATCTTCAAATTGGCGTCACAGTCTCTTTGACTGGTCTCACAAGCGCATCAGCAAATGTCATCGTAGCAATCGAGCAACCGATAGAAAATATTCAAGCTTTGACTTTCAACAAAATGTTGTTTGAAGGTTCAATCACTGACGAGCTTATTCTGAGTCTCGAGAAACTTATCCTGGATGAAGAAAACTTGACAGAAGAAGCCACGGTTTCATTGAGTGGACGACACAGCAATCTGTTCACTGTAACAAGACAAGGAAATCAAGTCACTGTTGATCTTAGAAGTGGACTTACATTCGAGCAACTTCCACTTGAACAATATCTTCAAATTGGCGTCACAGTCTCTTTGACTGGTCTCACAAGCGCATCAGCAAATGTCATCGTTGCAATCGAGCAACCAATAGAAAATATTCAAGCTTTGACTTTCAACAAAAAGCTCTTCGAGGGTTCAATCACTGACGAGCTTATTCTGAGTCTCGAGAAACTTATTCTTGACGAAGAAAACTTGACAGAAGAAGCAACGGTTTCATTGAGTGGACGACACAGCAATCTTTTCACTGTAACAAGGCAAGGAAATCAAGTCACGATTGATCTTAGAAGTGGACTTACATTTGAACAACTTCCACTTGAACAATATCTTCAAATTGGCGTCACAGTCTCTTTGACTGGTCTCACAAGCGCATCAGCAAATGTCATCGTTGCAATCGAGCAACCAATAGAAAATATTCAAGCTTTGACTTTCAACAAAAAGCTCTTCGAAGGTTCAATCACTGACGAGCTTATTCTGAGTCTCGAGAAACTTATTCTTGATGAAGAAAACTTGACAGAAGAAGCCACGGTTTCATTGAGTGGACGACACAGCAATCTGTTCACTGTAACAAGACAAGGAAATCAAGTCACTGTTGATCTTAGAAGTGGACTTACATTCGAGCAACTTCCACTTGAACAATATCTTCAAATTGGCGTCACAGTCTCTTTGACTGGTCTCACAAGTGCATCAGCAAATGTCATCGTAGCAATCGAGCAACCGATAGAAAATATTCAAGCTTTGACTTTCAACAAAAAGCTCTTCGAAGGTTCAATCACTGACGAGCTTATTCTGAGTCTCGAGAAACTTATTCTTGACGAAGAAAACTTGACAGAAGAAGCAACGGTTTCATTGAGTGGACGACACAGCAATCTTTTCACTGTAACAAGGCAAGGAAATCAAGTCACGATTGATCTTAGAAGTGGACTTACATTTGAACAACTTCCACTTGAACAATATCTTCAAATTGGCGTCACAGTCTCTTTGACTGGTCTCACAAGCGCATCAGCAAATGTCATCGTTGCAATCGAGCAACCAATAGAAAATATTCAAGCTTTGACTTTCAACAAAAAGCTCTTCGAGGGTTCAATCACTGACGAGCTTATTCTGAGTCTCGAGAAACTTATTCTTGACGAAGAAAACTTGACAGAAGAAGCAACGGTTTCATTGAGTGGACGACACAGCGATCTTTTCACTGTAACAAGGCAAGGAAATCAAGTCACGATTGATCTTAGAAGTGGACTTACATTTGAACAACTTCCACTTGAACAATATCTTCAAATTGGCGTCACAGTCTCTTTGACTGGTCTCACAAGCGCATCAGCAAATGTCATCGTTGCAATCGAGCAACCAATAGAAAATATTCAAGCTTTGACTTTCAACAAAAAGCTCTTCGAGGGTTCAATCACTGACGAGCTTATTCTGAGTCTCGAGAAACTTATTCTTGACGAAGAAAACTTGACAGAAGAAGTAACGGTTTCATTGAGTGGACGACACAGCAATCTTTTCACTGTAACAAGGCAAGGAAATCAAGTCACGATTGATCTTAGAAGTGGACTTACATTCGAACAACTTCCACTTGAACAATATCTTCAAATTGGCGTCACAGTCTCTTTGACTGGTCTCACAAGCGCATCAGCAAATGTCATCGTTGCAATCGAGCAACCAATAGAAAATATTCAAGCTTTGACTTTCAACAAAAAGCTCTTCGAAGGTTCAATCACGGACGAGCTTATTCTGAGTCTCGAGAAACTTATTCTTGACGAAGAAAACTTGACAGAAGAAGCAACGGTTTCATTGAGTGGACGACACAGCAATCTTTTCACTGTAACAAGGCAAGGAAATCAAGTCACGGTTGATCTTAGAAGTGGACTAACATTCGAACAACTTCCGCTTGAACAATATCTTCAAATTGGCGTCACAGTCTCTTTGGCTGGTCTCACAAGCGCATCAGCAAATGTCATTTTAGCAGTTGTGGAAAATTCGAAGGTTTTCACTTTCGAGAAATCTATTTATCTCGGTCAGGTTAATAATCAGAAACAGCTAGAGCTGAGTACTATGGTTTTGGATTCAGAAGCTGACATTGCATCAGTTGAGCTTGATGGAGAAGATTCTTTGTTCTTCCTAATTTCTGTAAGTCAAAAAGTTGTTACCATAACAATACGTTCGGAAGTCAACGAAGATGTTTTCCTAAGGAAAGGAGTTCTTATTTTCCGAGCACTCGCAACAAGCGCAAGGGGTGCAGAAACATCAGCAAATATCATCATTACTCTTCCGCGATTAACTGACGACAATATTTTAAGATTTGAAAAAACTTCCTACATCGGATCATATGACTCCGTTTCTTCGAGCATTGAAATAGAGAAAATTGTGTTCGAACTAAATAATTACAATGAAGAAGTCGAATTTATGCTTGAGCAAAGAGATTTTGATCTTTTTGAGTTGTCAAGAGATTCCAACGTTTTAACATTGTCGATGAAGTCAGACTTCGACAAAGAACTCCTAAAGAATAAAGTGTTCTTAACACTAAATATTCGAGCTGTGAGAGAAAACTTCGCCAGCGCAGAAACAACAATCTTTATCCAGCTGCCAGTCAAAGTCGAAGAAGTTGATTTGATATCGTTCGAACAAGTTTACTATCGAGGCTCACTAGACTTCCTTAAAGTGCTGACAATCGAAGACGTTCATTTGTATCCAAATGACGACGATGAAGATGTTGTCGTTTCCTTGAAAGGCGATGATGCTAACATGTTTACATTTACTCGCAACAGCAACGCTTTACAACTTTCGGTCCACCCAACAAACCTCTTCGAATTTAAAAATATTTTCTTCTTCTACATCGAAGCTTTTAAGTTTGGGGCACCAAAAACTTTTGCTTCCATTGCCATTAAATTTGTCGATAAGAAAAAGCTCCATTTCGACGAAATGAAATATGTTGGAAGACTCGACAGCAATTTTGAGCTAAGCTTTGATCCAATTGCATTGAATGACGAAATGAATTCGAATGAAGTTCGATTTAGATTGAAAGAAGGCGATAGCAGTTTATTCGCAATTGAAAAAGTCAACGATGAAGTCATTGTTAGAAAAACATCAACAATCAATGAAAGTGTTATTAAGAATCGACCTGTGCTTTGGTTCTATCTTGAAGCAAGTGGTGATGCATATTACGCAGCAGAGACAGTTATTGCGATTGAAATTCCATCTTGGTCGTCAGTTCCCATTGAAGAATGTTACGACAATCTTAATTCTTCTCAGCCTTACTTCGAAACTGGTTCCTACTTGTTTACTACGACAAGCGACGACACAGGATTCATCGGAAAAGTTCGAGCGGTGATGATTGATTCAGGAGACTTGCGATATTCATTATTAGTCGATGACGAATTCGTGGTTGAACGACTATCAGTCAATTCTGAGAGTGGCGACATTCAAATTATTTCAAAGATGCCTTCTGGAGTCTACAGATTCGTCGCACGAGCAACAAACACAGAAAGCAACTTGAGAGCTGACGCTCGAGTGACTCTCAATATCATCGAAGGGCGAGAATGCACTGAAGACATTCAAACGACAGTTCTTAAAACTCTGGCTATTGAACATCTCGAGGAGAATCAAATTCACACAACAATCATGCCAACGATGATTGGAGATTGCGAGTACGACATCATAAGCGTTGCACCATCTGAATATTTTGGTAAGTTCACGAAAATTCGTTGTACTAACTTTTATTGAAACTTTTTTCTTAGATTTCTTCACAATTGATCGGCAAACGAATTTCTTAAGAAATGTTGATGAGAAGACGTTTGATAGAGAAAGTGAACTCTTCGTTAATTATCTCGTACCGCAAATATCAATTAAGCTGAACCTTCGATGTGATTCTCAGACTACTAATGATATCGTCTCAGCTCAATCAGAAAATCTTATCTCAGAGGAAATTTTCTACTCGAAAACTGTCACTCACCTTCACATCGTAATCGTTGATGAGAATGATAATTCACCAGTTTTCACAAATCCACGGCAGTCAAGCAATAACTTTATAATCGGTTTCCCAGATATCGACCTAGCAGAGCAACTCAAGCCACAGAATCTTATTCAGATCGAAGCTATTGATTTGGACGAAGGACTCAACGCTAAAATTAAATTTTCTCTGGAAAGTTACGAGCATTTTACGATAAATTCTGAAACTGGAGTCGTTTCTCCTTTGAAAGGATGTTTGAGAGATGTTGACATGGTTAATGTCACTGTTATTGCAACTGATCGTGATGGAGCAACTGACGGAATTGATTCGAAAATAATTTTGGATGTCTTTAAGGTTCAAGCTGAAAATGTTGTCGAGTTTAATTTTGAAAACGTAAATCTTGAAAATGTTGAAACGATCATCAAGAGATTGTCCAGCGAATCGAACATCGACTTACGATTGATCAATTATTTTGCAATTCCAACGATGAGTGAGGAGAGCGAAAGTAGACAAATCACCGGAGAATCGAAAATTGTTGCCTTCATTTATGGTTTCGATTCACAAGTTTTACTGGACTCACAAGAAATTATCGACATTCTAAACGATTTGGAAGATATCGAAGCATTTATGTTTGCTCCATTCAACTCGCGATCAGAGTGCAACCAAACAGGATTTATTGTCGCTGTTTCAGTTCTCGGCGGCTTGCTCCTTCTTCTTTCCATCGGAGCTCCATTGGTTTGGTTCTTGTGGTTACGAAAAGCGCCAGATTCGAGAAGAAGTTCAACCAACTCTATAAAGAAACTAGAGGAAGATTACGATGCTCAATCAGAACAGCAAACGTCGACTCCTCCGTCGATTGAAGTGACGACAGAAAATGAAACTTATCAAACTGATGCAGATATCTTAGGAATTGCAATTGATGGTGTAACTCAAGGTAAATAAATTGAAATCGAACTAACGGAATTTTAAAAAAAAAATATTTCAGAGAGCACATCAGACACCTCAAAACTCAGTGATAAACTCATAGCCTATCTGGAGGGCTCTCAGATCAGAGATAACCAAGTTGAAAGAAAGAAATCAGGGGTGCACTTTAATGAGTTAGTCGAGAGAATCGAAGTTATTTCCGATGACGACCTAAAAGAGAGTTCCTTGCCGATGGGAGAATACTCGAGACTTTAGAATTAAATTTTGGTTGTTTGCTGTGACAGATTTTTTAATAAAAAAAAATTAATTTACCAAAATTCACATTTTGACTTCACATTCATTTTAGAATCAGGTGAGCAATTAAAATCGGCTGCAAACTCTTTGGAATTACTAAAAGGACCAAGAACACGAAATCGGTCCGGAGAATGAACTTCTTCGAGAATATGTTTCTTCAAAACATCTGAAACATTAGAAAAGTAGAATTTGCAAACTTTGAAAACATAATCAAACCTGGTTGATAAACAGAACAATGCGTTTGTGCGGCTGTTATCCAAAAAACTTGGTTTTGTGAATAGGAAAGTGTTGAAAGCTTAGCCTCAACGCCGTTCTTTGCAACAAACTTCGTGTACGCGAGATAAGCAAGTTTGAAGGCAGCAGCATCAGCGATATTTTCTTCTTGTGTGTTGACTCCATTTAAAGGGAGATTGACTATTGGATCCGTGAAGTTTCCATATTGATCGATGATGCATTGAGCTTTCTTTTCGTAAGCGACTTTCGTTTCTTCTTCCCACCAAGAATCAACGAAATTTCCCTCAAAGTCAAACATATGACCATGGCCACTGAAACCTTTTTATTTAAAAATAATTCTAATTTAGAATCGAAACTAAATTGAAGATTGATGCTTACCATGAGCTAACTCGTGTCCAATAATAAACCCGATGCCTCCATAGTTCATGTAATTAGGACGATCGATGGAGAAGAAATGTTTCTGCAACATTCCAGCGCTGAGATCTAAAACAACTTAAAATGTTTATTCTTTGGATAATCAATGAACGATCATTGAAATCCTTACGGATTCTATTGCTGACTGGCCTGTGAAATGCACGAACAAGTCCTAATCCTGAATGCATTTCCCAGTCGTTTCTGTTAGCTGGTTTTCGCAAATTATTAAACATTTTTCTTCTGTTGAACTTGTCAATATTCCGCATCGAATCAAAATATTTCTTTTTATGAATTTTTAAGCCTTTATAATATTCGATGACCTTCGAGTTGTCTAAGATTTCGTCGGGATATCCAATTATTGCTTCAATGTTTTTAGCTTTCTTCAAAGCTCTTGCTTTGGTCTTCCTATCCATCCAATCCGCAGTTTCCAGAGTAATTATAAATTCTTTTCTTATTGACTCAAACATTTCATTAACAGCTTGCTTTGTCCCTCTACTCAGATATTTTCTGACATACAAAGAGTTCGTCGCGATAGGCAAATGATCAAAAATGTCATTAGAACAACGATTTGGCCGGCCCTGAAATTTGTTGGTCCCTGAAAGCTCTTCGGCAAATTGAAAATAAAGGTCTTCCATTTTCTTATTCAGTATAGTTGAGTAAGCTAAAACTTCTCGCCAAATCAAATAATTAACGACGACGCTGTTTGAATTAAAAGTAAAGATAAAATTGTTAACCAATTCAATTGAGTTTCATAAATATTTACCGATTGGGAGTCCTCATCAACAAATCATAAGCTGGCTTGAAATATTTAAAGGTTGACACAATGATCGTCTCCTTTTCTGTAACTTTCGGATTGAAACGATACAAATTGTTGAAAAATTCAACCTAGCGGAAAAGTTGTTAATGACAATAGTGAGAAAAATTTAACTTTCTCTAACCCAATCGTAAATCGGAAACAACTGCTGCCATTCAGTTATAGTCATGTGAATATAATTTGTTGTAAGATTTTTACATTCATCTGGTGACATTACAAACTGAAATAAATTTGGAATAAAATGTTATTCTAAAAAAGTTTTTCCTGAAAAACGAACCTTTGCGAGTTCCATCTCAAATTCTAAAACTTCCTTTGCTTCAAGTTCTGCGCGGACACGTTTAGCACCAAACAAAACTGCAGCATTAACTTGAAAATTATAATAAGCGATCACCTTGGGGTTGTCTAAACCTTCCAATAGTAAGTCTTGATCGAGTCCAAGTTTTCCTTGACTTGCCTGATAAAAAAAATGTTTACAAAAATTCAAAATAGAAATGATCACGAACATAGAAAATACGCCGTTTTAAGTTTTTGAAGTCAACATAAATTGAAAATTTAAAAAGAGGTTCCGAAGATATTTCAAGATTTTCCAAATTTGATATAACTTTCTGCCAAGGCCATTTGACTCCATTCCATTTACGCTCTGCAACCATTGGCCATCCTCCCAATGACTCAATGATCTCCTTTGCAGGCTCGAGACCAAACGCTTCACGCCAAACTAAAATGATTTATGACTTTTTTTTTGTTATCGAATAAGAGAAAATATTTCTCACCATCATTCGTACAAGCGGAGTAAAGTTTATTTATGATATCAAACGGAGGTTTAGATGTTAACGGACTTTTCAGAGCTTCAGTGAGTTGATCTAACATTTCCACTTCTATCAATTCAAATTCACTTGCATATGGAAATTCGTCTGCATTATCAACCACTTCTGAGAAATCACCGCAAGCGAAGCTGTAGAAATCATCACACGGATCAAAATCTCTTCCGAGTTTTGAATTAAGATTTTTAGCTTCTTCTTGACATTTTGGCGTGGAACATGGATATTCGAATCTGCTTTTACTCTCGCAGTGGATAATCAAAACTGAAAAAATCATGAAAACAAATTCTCTTCTCTTCATGTCTAATAACTGATTTGAAATAAAACTTTGAACTTTCGGATTTTGCGATGTTCCTTTGACAAAATTCACATCTGAACTGTTTTTATTATCAAATAATCAGATCACGCTGTGATCATCACAAACTTTTTCAATTGATAATTCAATTTCTGAGAATTTTTAAGAGGCTTAAGCGGTTTGTTCTTCTTTTAAGCTTTATCTCTCATGACTCACTGTGAAGCCAAGTGAACTTTTTTCAGACACTTTAATAAAAAGTTCCATTAAAAACTCAATTGCAAAATAAAACGTTTTATTAAATTTCTTGCATATTCCTGACGTTGATCGTATTTTTTTTAAAAGTATATTTATTGAGCTTTTTGAATAAAAAACTTAAAGAAGATATTTTGCGGAATGATTGTTCCAGTGTGGAGGTACTCGGTATTGTATTAGTACGTACCCAGTACCTAGGAGGAGTCATTATACCTCGAGAATACCTAGTCAGGTACTTTTCAAGGTACTATAATACCTCGAGAATACCTAAAAGGTATTTTTGCTGGTACTTGAATACCTCGTAATATACCATACCTTAAAAAAAGTTTCTTGAATTTTTGACTAGATATTGTTCCAGTACAATACCGAGTACCTCCACCCTGCTTGAAGGTTCGAGCAGAAAATGTTGTCGAGTTTAATTTTGAGAAAGTAAATCTTGAAAATGTTGAAACGATCATCAAGAGATTGTCCAGCGAATCGAACAGCGACTTACGATTGATCAATTATTTTGCAATTCCAACGATGAGTGAGGAGAGCGAAAGTAGACAAATCACCGGAGAATCGACGATTTGAAAGACGATTTGGAAGATATCGAAGCATTTATGATTGCTCAATTCAACTCGCGATCAGAGTGCAACCAAACAGGATTTATTGTCGCTGTTTCAGTTCTCGGCGGCTTGCTCCTTCTTCTTTCCATCGGAGCTCCATTGGTTTGGTTCTTGTGGTTACGAAAAACGCCAGATTCGAGAAGAAGTTCAACCAACTCTATAAAGAAACTAGAGGAAGATTACGATGCTCAATCAGAACAGCAAACGTCGACTCCTCCGTCGATTGAAGTGACGACAGAAAATGAAACTTATCAAACTGATGCAGATATCTTAGGAATTGCAATTGATGGTGTAACTCAAGGTAAATAAATTGAAATCGAACTAACGGAATTTTAAAAAAAAAATATTTCAGAGAGCACATCAGACACCTCAAAACTCAGTGATAAACTCATAGCCTATCTGGAAGGCTCTCAGATCAGAGATAACCAAGTCGAAAGAAAGAAATCAGGCGTGCACTTTAATGAATTAGTCGAAAGAATCGAAGTTATTTCCGATGACGACTTAAAAGAGAGTTCCATGCCGATGGGAGAATACTCGAGACTTTAGAATTAAATTTTGGTTGTTTGCTGTGACAGATTTTTTTTAATAATAAAAAAAAATTATTTCACCAAAATTCACATTTTGACTTCACATTCATTTTAGAATCAGGTGAGCAATTAAAATCGGCTGCAAACTCTTTGGAATTACTAAAAGGGCCAAGAACACGAAATCGGTCCGGAGAATGAACTTCTTCGAGAATATGTTTCTTCAAAACATCTGAAACAATAGAAATTAAAATCGTACAATTTGCAAACTTTGAAAACATAATCAAACCTGGTTGGTAAACGGAACAATGCGTTTGTGCGGCTGTTATCCAAAAAATTTGGTTTTGTGAATAGGGAAGTGTTGAAAGTTTTGCCTCAACGCCGTTCTTTGCAACAAACTTCGTGTACGCGAGATAAGCAAGTTTAAAGGCAGCAGCGTCTGCGATATTCTCTTCTTGTGTGTTGAATCCATTCAAAGGGAGATTGACAATTGGATCCGTGAAGTTTCCGTATTGATCGATGATGCATTGAGCTTTCTTTTCGTAAGCGACTTTCGTTTCTTCTTCCCACCAAGAATCAACGAAATTTCCCTCAAAGTCAAACATATGACCATCTCCACAGAAACCTTGTTATTAAAAAATAATTCTAATTTAGAATCGAAATTAAATGTAAGATTAATGCTTACCATGAGCTAACTCATGTCCAATAGTAAAACCGATGCCTCCATAGTTCATGTAATTAGGACGATCGATGGAGAAGAAATGTTTCTGCAACATGCCAGCGCTGAGATCTAAAATAATTTAAAATGTTTATTCTTTGGATTATCATTGAACGATCATTGAAATCCTTACGGATGCTATTGCCGACTGGCATGTGATAAGCACGAACAAGTCCTAATGCTGAATGCATTTCCCAGTCGTTTCTGTTAGCTGGGTTCCGCAAACTATTAAACATTTTTCTTCTGTTGAACTTGTCAATATTCCGCATCGAATCAAAATATTTCTTTTTATGAATTTTCAAGCCTTTATAATATTCGATAATCTTAGAGTTGTCTAAGATTTCATCGGGATATCCAATAATTACTTCAATGTTTTTAGCTTTCTTCAAAGCTCTGGATTTGGTCTTCCTATCCATCCAATCCGCAGTTTCCAGAGTAATTATAAATTCTTTTCTTATTGACTCAAACATTTCATTAACAGCTTGCTTTGTCTCCTTACTCATATATTTTCTGACATACAAAGAGCTCATCGCGATAGGCAAATGATCAAAAATTAATTTGGAGCAACGATTTGGCCGGCCCAGAAATTTGTTGGTCCCTGAAAGCTCTTCGGCAAATTGAAAGTAAAGGTCTTCCATTTTCTTATTCAGGATAGTTGAGTAAGTTAAAACTTCTTGCCAAATCAAATAATTAACGATGACGCTGTTCGAATTAAATCAAAGAAAAATTGTTAACCAATTCAGTTGAATTTTATCAATATTTACCGATTTGGAGTCCTCATTAGCAAATCATAAGCTGGCTTAAAATATTTTAAGGTCGACACTATAACCGTCTCCTTTTCTGTAACTTTCGGATTGAAATGATACAAATTGTTTAAAAATTCAACCTAGCGAAAAAGTTGTTAATGACATTGACGAGAAACTTTTCGCTTCCTCACCCAATCGTAAATCGGAAACAATTGCTGCCATTCAATTATAGTCATGTGAATATAATTTGATGTAAGGTTTTTAGATTCATTTGGTGAAGTCAAAAACTGAAATAAATTTAATCAATATTTGGACTAAATTGTTATTCTAAAAAATGTTTTTCCGAGAAACGAACCTTTGCGAGTTCCATCTCAAATTCTAAAACTTCCTTTGCCTCAAGTTCCGCGCGGACACGTTTAGCACCAAACAAAACTGCAGCATTAACTTGAAAATTATAATAAGCGATCACCTTTGGGTTGTCTAAACCTTCCAATAGTAAGTCTTGATCGAGTCCAAGTTTTCCTTGACTTGCCTGATAAAAAAAATGTTTACAAAAATTCAAAATAGAAATGATCACGAACATAGAAACTTCGCTTTTTTAAGTTTTTGATGTCAACATAAATTGCAATTTTAAAAAAATGTTCCGAAGATATTTCGAGATTGTCCAATTTTGATATAACTTTCTGCCAGGGCCATTTGACTCCATTCCATTTACGCTCTGCGACCATTGGCCATCCTCCCAATGACTCAATGATCTCCTTTGCAGGCTCGAGACCAAACGCTTCACGCCAAACTAAAATGATTTATGATCATTTTTTGTTTTCGAATTAGAGAAAATATTTCTCACCATCATTCGTACAAGCGGAGTAAAGTTTATTTATGATATCAAACGGAGGTTTAGATGTTAACGGACTTTTCAGAGCTTCAGTGAGTTGATCCAACATTTCCACTTCTATCAATTCAAATTCGCTTGCATATGGCAATTCATCTGCATTATCAACCACTTCTGAGAAATCACCGCAAGCGAAGCTATAGAAATCATCACACGGATCAAAAGACTTTCCCCCGAGTTTTGAATTAAGATTTTCAGCTTCTTCTTTACATTTCGGCGTGGAACATGGAAATTGGAAATTGTTTTTACTCTCGCAGTGGATAATCAAAACTAATAAAATCGTGAAAACAAATTCTTTTCTCTTCATGTCTAATAACTGATTTAAAATAAAACTTTGAACTTTCGGATTTTGCGATGTTCCTTTGACAAAATTCACATCTGAACTGTTTTTATTATCAAATAATAAGATCACGCTGTGATCATCGCAAACTCTTTCAATTGATAATTCAATTTCTGAGAATTTTTAAGATGCTTAAGCGGTTTGTTCTTCTTTTAAGCTTTATCTTCCATGACTCACTGTGACACCAAGTGAACTTTTTTCAGACACTTTAATAAAAAGTTTCTATTAAAACTCAATTGACAAAATAAAACGTTTTATTAATTTTTTTGCAAATTCCTGACGTTGATCGTATTTTTTTTTAAAAAGTATATTTGTTGACAGTGTGGAGGTACTCGGTATTGTATTAGTACGTACCAAGTACCTAGGAGGAGTCATAATACCTCGAGAATACCTGGTCAGGTACTTTTTGAGGTACTATAATACCTCGACAATACCTAAAAGGTATTCTTCCTGGTACTTGAATACCTTGACAATACCTAAAAAGGTACTTATGCTGGTACTATAATACCTCAAGAGTACCCGAAAAGGTACTTATGCTGGTACTTGAATACCTCAAGAATACCCGAAAAAGTATTTTGGCTGGTACTTGAATACCTCGTAAAATACTTTTTCACTTAAATTTTCAAATCCTGTTTCAAATAAATTTCCACATTTTGAGAACGGAACGAGTTAGCGGTTTGAAGTCTTTTGCAAATAGTTTCAGAACAATGAGGACAATATTTCTGGGTACCAAGATCGGGTCCATTGGATCCTGATATGACGGGCACAACATTTACAGAAGCAAAATTCATAAAAATCAAACTTAAACGTCGTGACGTTCTTTTGTAGATCAAATAAACCCAATCCTGGTATCCAGAAATATTGTCCACATTGTTCTGAAACTATTTGCAAAAGACTTCACACCGCTAACTCTTTTCGTTCTCAAAATGTGGGAATTTATTTGAAACAGAAAAAAAAATTCGTTAAAAATTTAAGGTACTTTTTTAAAGGTATGGTATTTTACGAGGTATTCAAGTACCAGCAAAAGTACCTTTTCGGGTACTCTTGAGGTATTCAAGTACCAGCATAAATACCTTTTCGGGTACTCTTGAGGTATTATAGTATCAGCATAAGTACCTTTTTAGGTATTGTCAAGGTATTCAAGTACCAGCAAGAATACCTTTTAGGTATTGTCGAGGTATTATAGTACCAGCAAAAATACCCAAAAGGTACCGGTACCTCCACACTGTTTGTTGAGCTTTTTGAATAAAAAACTTAAAGAAGATATTTTACGGAATGGTTATTCTCACTTTCACCTAAAAAATGACTCAAACTTTCTGCCAGCGGTGAAAGCCAAAAGCGTTCTCAAAACTATTAAAAAGTTTTACTGATAAAGCTTTTGTGGCTCTAGACAAAGACGTGGGTCACATTTTTTTCCCATACAAAAAAACATACGTAACGTACGTAACGTATCGAATTTGTTCGGTAAAGGGAAAATTTGACAGTTAAATTCAAATGTGACCCACGTCCTTGTCTTTAACCGCTTTTGTGATGTATCAATACGAACTTTCAACGACGAAAGATAACAGAAAACTAATAATTAATTAGTAATAAAAAGAAAAAAATATCTCTTCTTAGAACTTCTAAGTTAGAAGTGACGATCAATATTACATGGAAATGACAATGTCTTGTCGTACATCCAAAAGTGTTCACACCTCGAGGCAGCATTTGACTTCAAGTAAAACGACGAAAATTTCTATCAATAGTTTGAAAAGACTTTTTAACAGAATTGACGGATTACCCTCATCATTGTCAAATATTTCTTATTTCAGAATTTATAAAGTTTTGTGTGAAGTGTTGATCAGAGAGGTTAAAATGAAATCATTGGCTTTCATATTTTGGATTACGACTGTTGTTTGCCAAATTCCAATCAAAATCATCCAAAACGAGGATTTACTGGTCTTGGCTTTTGAAAATGTCACGAAACATTTATTTCATTTGGAAACACGAATGTTCATCAACAATTATGGCGTCGACTGAGAAACGATGACGTGGCTGATGCTTAAAAGATTGAACGAGAAGGGAATGCCTTTCACGCTGCTCAACCTTGAGATCGACAGCAAGAAAATTTATCTCAACTCCTCAGCTTTCCTGACTTTCGATTCATTTGAAAAGCTTCGCGATTTCAACCAAAAACTTGTTCTAACAAACGAATACTACAAACCGCTTCAACTTTTTGTTTACTATCAGGGAGGCACCATCAAAGATATCGAAAGTTTAGTAGAAGATGTTTCGAGAAGGCATGGTCAAGCTGTCCACTCATGTACTGTCGATTTGAATTCTAAATTTTGTTATGTACGAAGGGATTTTGAGGACATCATCCAATACGAATACTTTCTAATTGATGACTCAAGATTCGTAACTCTTACGACTTTCCTTTGGTATTCGGACAAAAAATGTGGTCAGCTGCACTTAACAGAAATCAACAGATTCAACAAACTCACAAAAGAATGGGAAAACGATAAATTCGTTTTAGAAAAAACAAAAAACTTTCACAACTGCGAGCTGAGGATAATTAACTTTGACTCTAAACTCCCAGAATTATTGAGCAAACACCTAAACTATCGCATCAAACCCCTTGAATGGGATAAAGGATTTATGGAACTAAGCAAAGATATCTTGATTATGAGAGGATGTTACGACGTTTGGGACAAAAGTTTTAAATTGTAAAAAAAAAATCTATTTTATCCTTCCAAGACTAATAATTATTCTCATTAGATCAAAGTTAGCAGGCAAACCATCTGAGAATGAAGGACAGAGCTTCATCACTTGGCCTGTTGAGTATTTGGATCAGAAGCTGGCAGTTCCTCCAAGCGGATTGTATTCTGAATACGAAAAGCTCGTGATGCCCTTTGACTTCTTCACTTGGGCTTTGATCGCATCAACGTTCCTTGCTGCATTTCTGACAATTTTAATTTTGTATTTTGTGAAACGATCGATAAGAGATTTCGTCATTGGCTCAAACGTTACGACACCATCGCTGAATGTCGTTCAGATCTTCTTCGGGATACCGCAAGCTATTTTGCCTCAAAGAAACTTTGCGAGATATTTGACGATGTTGTTCATTTTGTTCTGTTTGATCATCAGAACTGCGTGGCAAGGCAAAATGTACGAATTCATGCAGAAAGATGTCGCAAAGCCAGAAATACAAACAGTCGAGGAGATGATCGCAAAAAACTTAACTTTCTACATGGAAAATTCGTTCGCCGACAGATACCCGGATTCTGAAATAACAAGAAGGTAAAGAATATTTCTTAATAAATTAATATTTACAAGGATTCTCGTTAAGAATTTAACAAAACAAATAAACTAATTTTTAGGGGAAACATTAACCGACTCTATTCATATAATAATCCCGAACTCCATGCAAAGATTGTTAACGAGGATTTTAAAGGAGTCATTCAGTCGGATCTTTTCCATGAAGCAGCAATGGAAAAAAGATTGAAAGGACAATTTGGAAAACGATTGAGGAAAGAAGTTCTCTACACTAAAACGTGTGGATTGATGTTTGCAGGTCATCACTTCATTTTCGGCATCTACGATTTAAAGTCTCAGCAGCTTTTCACAGCTGGAATCATCCAGTATGAGTTAGAAGTGGTGCTGAAGGAAGAAATACGAAAGCACAGGTTGAAAAATTTGGTAATTGAAGGACCGAGTGTGTTGAACATGAAAAAGCTTGAACCTGGATTTGTTATCTGGTCGACAAGCTTAACTTTTATATTTGTCGCTTTTGTATTGGAATGGTTGATCACTTTGAAAGATTACATCTTGTTCACATTCATTCTTCGAGCTTTTTTCCGAGTGCAAAATTGTGTCTATTAAAAACTCAGTTGACAAAATAAAACGTTTTATTAAATTTATTGGAAACTCCTGGCGTCTTTCGCATTTTATTTTAAAAATATATTTGTTGAGCTTTTTGGATAGAAAATCTACTTTCACATGAAAAATGACTCAAACTTCCTGCCAGCGGTGAAAGCCAAAAGCGTTCTCAAAACTATTAAAAAGTTTTACTGATAAAGCTTTTGTGATGGATCAATACGAGCTTTCAAAGACGAAAGATAACAGAAAACTAATAATTAATTAGTAATAAAAAGGAAAAATATCTCTTCTTAGAACTTCTAAGTTAGAAGTGACGATCAATATTACATAGAAATGACAATGTCTTGTCGTACATCAAAAAGTGTTCACACCTCGAGGTAGCACTTGACTTGAAGTAAAACGACGAAATTTTCTGTCATGAGTTTGAAAGACTTCTTAACGGAATTGATGGATTGCCCTCATCATTGTCAAATATTTCTTATTTCAGAATTTATTCAGTTTTGTGTGAAGTGTTGATCAGAGAGGTTGAAATGAAAACATTGGCTTTCATATTTTGGATTACGACTGTTGTTTGCCAAATTCCAATCGAAACCGTCCAAAACGAGGATTTACTGGCCTTGGCTTTTGAAAATGTCACGAATCATTTATTTAATTTGGAAACACGAATGTTCATCAACAATTATGGCGTCGACTGAGAAACGATGACGTGGCTGATGCTTAAAAGATTGAACGAGAAGGGAATGCCTTTCAGGCTGCTCAACCTTGAGATCGACAGCGAGAAAATTCATCTCAACTCCTCAGCTTTTCTGACTTTCGATTCACTTGAAAAGCTTCGCGATTTCAACCAAAAACTTATTCTGACAAACGAATACTACAAACCGCTTCAACTTTTTGTTTACTATCAGGGAGGCACCATCAAAGATATCGAAAGTTTAGCAGGAGATGTTTCGAAAAGGCATACTGGCCACTCATGTGACGTTGATAAGTCTGCTAAACGTTGTTATGTACGAAGGGATTTTGAGGACATCATTCAATACGAATACTTTCTAATTGATGACTCAGAATTCACAACTCTTACGACTTTCCTTTGGTATTCGGACAAAAAATGTGGTCAGTTGCAATTAACAAAAGTCAACAGATTCAACAAACTCACAAAAGAATGGGAAAACGATAAATTCGTTTTAGAAAAAACAAAAAACTTTCACAACTGCGAGCTTAGGTTAATTACCTCTGATTCCAGTACAAAAAAAATCCCACAATTATTAAGCAAACACCTAAACTATCGCATCAAACCCCATAGATTGGACTTTAGACTCAGAGATGTCATGATTATGAGAGGATGTTACGACGCTTTGGACATAAGATTTAAAATGTAAGAAATCTTCAATCTGTTTAATTCTTCCAAGACTAATAATAATTCTCATTAGGTCACACTTACTAGGTTTACCATCTGAGAATGAAGAACATAGCTTCATCACTTGGCCTGTTGAGTATTCGGATCAGAAGCTGGCAGTTCCTCCAAGCGAACTTTATTCTGAATACGAGAAGCTCGTGATGCCCTTTGATTTCTTCACTTGGGCTTTGATCGCATCAACGTTCATTTCGTCATTTCTGACAATTCTAATTTTGTATTTCGTGAAACGATCGATTAGAGATTTCGTCATTGGCCCAAACGTTACGACACCATCGCTGAATGTCGTTCAGATCTTCTTCGGGATACCGCAAGCAGTTTTGCCTCGAAGAAACTTCGCGAGATATTTGACGATGTTGTTCATTTTGTTCTGCTTGATCATCAGAACTGCGTGGCAGGGCAAAATGTACGAATTCATGCAGAAAGATGTCGCAAAGCCAGAAATACAAACAGTCGATGAGATGATCGCAAAAAACTTGACCTTCTACATGGAAGATTGGTTCGCCCAAAGATACCCGGATTCTGAAATAACAAGAAGGTAAAGAATATTTCTTAATCAAAATAATATTTTCAAGGATTCTCATGAAGAATTTAGTAAAACAAAAAACTAATTTTTAGGGGAAACATTAACAAAATCAATTTAAATAAAACTAATAGTCGCCGACTTCATGCAAAGATTGTTAACGAGGATTTTAAAGGAGTTATTCAGTCGGATCTCCTCCATGAAGCAACAATGGAAAAAATATTGAAAGGACAATTTGGAAAACGATTGAGGAAAGAAGTTCTCTACACTAAAACGTGTGGATTGGTGTTCGCAGGTCATCACTTCTTTTTCGGCATCTACGATTTAAAGTCTCAGCAGCTCTTCACAGCTGGAATCATCCAGTATGAGTTAGAAGACGCGCTGAAGGAAGAAATACGAAAGCACAGGTTGAAAAATTTGGTAATTGAAGGACCGAGTGTGTTGAACATGAAAAAGCTTGAACCTGGATTTGTTATCTGGTCGACAAGCTTAACTTTTATATTTGTCGCTTTTGTATTGGAATGGTCGATCACTTTTAAAGATTACATCGTGGCCAAATACATTTTCAAAACTCTTTTCCGTATGCACGGTTTTGCTTATTAACAAATTCTTAATGTTTCGATTGGAAAAACAATCCCTTGACATGGATCCAAATATTAAAATAAAGAATTCTCAAAATTATTTCTTTATTAGTTCAGAAAGAGCTGACGAGATCAAAGGAAAATGTCCGTGACAAATTTGATTTCATTTCAGACTGTGCCTCAAACATTAACTTAAATACAAACAAGAACACGCAAATTTCATTTAAGCAAGAAACGAAATTCGATTGGATCTCGTCAAACGGATCCAAATTCTCTTCAGAAGGAAATGACAAAGCTCTGCAACGAATGCGATCACCGACAATGAGAGAGCGCAAAGCCAAATGATGAATCCAGTCGAGAGATGATCCATCGTGAGCACAACAAGATTTGATTCTTTTGCTTTCCTCACTTTAAGTTCAGCGAAATATTTTATGCGGTTAGACCAATTTTCAATAATTCCGCTGTCGACGAAGCCTGAATCGACAATTTTGGAATCGAATGACGGATGCAAGATAATCGCGGTGTTCATGCTTATAATGTTGACTTCCACATAATTGAACTTTAGGGTTTCCCGATATTTGCTGGCTTTTTCAAGTTCAATTGTAGTTCCAAGAATGCATCCGTCGAACGATGAGTTTTGAATTTGAATGAAATGTGATGACATTTCCTTCTTGGTCGCATGTTTGAAGCTTAACCTGAAAGATATGAAAATTCAGAAATATTAAATATTTTAGCGACCAAACCACTTACGACTGCAATGCATCCAAATTAATGACTTTTTCAGCTTTTTGTTCTGCATTAAATAAAGTGTAAATAGGATAGCCTTTTTCCACAAGTTCCTCCATCGAACTGATTGGTTTCTTTTGTGGATTTGTTGTCAAAAACCCAAAGTAGACTCCTTGGTAAGCTGTTCTCATGATTAAGCTGAAGATGATGAAGTTCATGAGTAGCATTCTAGCAACGTTTCTTGCTGGTAAAGTGAGTAGCGCGATTCCCATGAAAGTTGCCATAACATTCAATCCAGGAGTCGAAACTTTCTCGCCATGGACAAATTCAGCGATCGAATATGATCTCGAGAGTCTCACAACAATCACAACTGAGAAAGCTGTTGCAAAAGTAAAAGCGAGAAGAATCCAAGTTAACTCATCGAAAGGCAGAATGAATTTCTCTTCTGACGTGAAGAATGCTCCAGGAGGAACGATGATGGTGAATACGCTTGTCAAAATTGGTTTACAGATTTGAAAATGTTCGAAGAAAAATTGTAATATTTGAATCGATTGCAGATGCCATTCACATCCACGCGGTGGCATCTTGTATTCCTTCTTCTCAGTGAGATTCAGAAAACGAGGAGGAACAGTTTGAAACTCATCCTCCAGCCAAGTCTCCATTGTGAAGTTCAATCGACGGCTCAATTCTTCAGCCAAATTGAAGAGGTATCCTTCAGTGTGAATGTTCTCAACTTTTCCGTCTTCGGTCGTTGTCCAGTTGAATTCACTTTCAATGTAAAGATTCACACCATAACAAACTTTGAGCACGCAACCATGAAAGTTATTGATTATTGCGTTAGAAAATTTCTCCGTTGTCCATTTCAACTTCTTTTTCGAGAATCTGTTGATTTCGATCAGTTGTTGCTGGTGACAAGCTTGTGGCGTGTACCATGTCACCTCTTTCAGGTAAATGTGTCCTTTCTCTTCGATTAAATATTGATTAATCGGGAAACCTTCGCCTGGTAAGTTTCCCAAGACTTCTTTCGTTTGAATATTCAGACAAACTATGAGAAGATGACGTATTTTTCTGGTCGATTCATCTCGATTTGGCCGGCCCAGAAATTTGTTGGTCCCTGAAAGCTCTTCGGCAAATTCAAAGTAAAGGTCTTCCATTTTCTTATTCAGCATAGTTGAGTAAGCTAAAACTTCTCGCCAAATCAAATAATTAACGACGACGCTGTTCGAATTAAATCAAAGAAAAATTGTTAACCAATTCAGTTGAATTTTATCAATATTTACCGATTTGGAGTCCTCATTAGCAAATCATAAGCTGGCTTAAAATATTTTAAGGTCGACACTATAACCGTCTCCTTTTCTGTAACTTTCGGATTGAAATGATACAAATTGTTTAAAAATTCAACCTAGCGAAAAAGTTGTTAATGACATTGACGAGAAACTTTTCGCTTCCTCACCCAATCGTAAATCGGAAACAATTGCTGCCATTCAATTATAGTCATGTGAATATAATTTGATGTAAGGTTTTTAGATTCATTTGGTGAAGTCAAAAACTGAAATAAATTTAATCAATATTTGGACTAATTTGTTATTCTAAAAAATGTTTTTCCGAGAAACGAACCTTTGCGAGTTCCATCTCAAATTCTAAAACTTCCTTTGCCTCAAGTTCCGCGCGGACACGTTTAGCACCAAACAAAACTGCAGCATTAACTTGAAAATTATAATAAGCGATCACCTTTGGGTTGTCTAAACCTTCCAATAGTAAGTCTTGATCGAGTCCAAGTTTTCCTTGACTTGCCTGATAAAAAAAATGTTTACAAAAATTCAAAATAGAAATGATCACGAACATAGAAACTTCGCTTTTTTAAGTTTTTGATGTCAACATAAATTGCAATTTTAAAAAAATGTTCCGAAGATATTTCGAGATTGTCCAATTTTGATATAACTTTCTGCCAGGGCCATTTGACTCCATTCCATTTACGCTCTGCGACCATTGGCCATCCTCCTAATGACTCAATGATCTCCTTTGCAGGCTCGAGACCAAACGCTTCACGCCAAACTAAAATGATTTATGACTTTTTTTTTGTTATCGAATAAGAGAAAATATTTCTCACCATCATTCGTACAAGCGGAGTAAAGTTTATTTATGATATCAAACGGAGGTTTAGATGTTAACGGACTTTTCAGAGCTTCAGTGAGTTGATCTAACATTTCTACTTCTATCAACTCAAATTCACTTGCATATGGCAACTCGTCTGCATTGACAACCACTTCTGAGAAATCATCGCAAGCGAAGCTATAGAAATCATCACACGGATCAAAAGACTTTCCCCCGAGTTTTGAATTAAGATTTTCAGCTTCTTCTTTACATTTCGGCGTGGAACATGGAAATTGGAAATTGTTTTTACTCTCGCAGTGAATAATCAAAAGCACGAAAATCGTGAAAACAAATTCTTTTCTCTTCATGTCCAATAACTGATTTAAAATAAAACTTTGAACTTTCGGATTTTGCGATGTTCCTTTGACAAAATTCACATCTGAACTGTTTTTATTATCAAATAATCAGATCACGCTGTGATCATCACAAACTTTTTCAATTGATAATTCAATTTCTGAGAATTTTTAAGAGGCTTAAGCGGTTTGTTCTTCTTTTAAGCTTTATCTCTCATGACTCACTGTGACACACAGTGAACTTTTTTCAGACACTTTAATAAAAAGTTTCTATTAAAAACTCGATTGCAAAATAAAACGTTTTATTAATTTTCTTGGAAATTCCTGACGTCTATCGTATTATTTTTAAATGTATATTTGTTGAGCTTTTTGAATAAAAAACTTAAAGAAGATATTTTACGGAATGATTATTCTCACTTTCACCTAAAAAATGACTCAAACTTTCTGCCAGCGGTGAAAGCCAAAAGCGTTCTCAAAACTATTAAAAAGTTTTACTGAAAAAACTTTTATGATGGATCAATAAAAGCTTTCAACGACGAAAGATAACAGAAAACTAATAATTAGTAATAAAAAGAAAAAATATCTCTTCTTAGAACTTCTAAGTTAGAAGTGACGATCAATATTACATGGAAATGACAATGTTTTGTCGTGCACCCTGTTCACACCTCGAGGCAGCATTTGACTTGACGTAAAACGACGAAATTTTCTATCATGAGTTTGAAAGACTTCTTAACGGAATTGATGGATTGCCCTCATCATTGTCAAATATTTCTTATTTCAGAAATTGTTCAGTTTTGTGTGAAGTGTTGATCAGAGAGGTTGAAATGAAAACTTTGGCTTTCATATTTTGGATTACGACTGTTGTTTGCCGAATTCCAATCGAAATCGTCCAAAACGAGGATTCACTGGCCTTGGCTTTTGAAAATGTCACGAAACATTTATTTCATTTGGAAACACGAATGTTCATCAAAAATTATGGAGTCGACTGAGAAACGATGACGTGGCTGATGCTTAAAAGATTGAACGAGAAGGGAATGCCTTTCACGCTGCTCAACCTTGAGATCGACAGCAAGAACATTCATCTCAACTCCTCAGCTTTCCTGACATTCGATTCATTTGAAAAGCTTCGCGATTTCAACCAAAAACTTATTCTGACAAACAAATACTACAAACCGCTTCAACTTTTTGTTTACTATCAGGGAGGCACCATCAAAGATATCGAAAGTTTAGTAGAAGATGTTTCGAGAAGGCATGGTCAAGCTGTCCACTCATGTACTGTCGATATGAATTCTAAATTTTGTTATGTACGAAGGGATTTTGAGGACATCATCCAATACGAATACTTTCTAATTGATGACTCAAGATTCGTAACTCTTACGACTTTTCTTTGGTATTCGGACAAAAAATGTGGTCAGCTGCACTTAACAGAAGTCAACAGATTCAACAAACTCAGAAAAAAATGGGAAAACGATAAATTCTTTTTAGAAAAAACAAAAAACTTTCACAACTGCGAGCTGAGGATAATTAACTTTGACTCTAAACTCCCAGAATTATTGAGCAAACACCTAAACTATCGCATCAAACTCCTTGGATGGGATAAAGGATTTATGGACCTAAACAAAGATATCTTGATTATGAGAGGATGTTACGACGTTTGGGACAAAAGTTTTAAATTGTAAAAAAAATTAATCTATTTTATCCTTCCAAGACTAATAATTATTCTCATTAGATCAAAGTTAGCAGGCAAACCATCTGAGAATGAAGGACAGAGCTTCATCACTTGGCCTGTTGAGTATTTGGATCAGAAGCTGGCAGTTCCTCCAAGCGGATTTTATTCTGAATACGAAAAGCTCGTGATGCCCTTTGACTTCTTCACTTGGGCTTTGATCGCATCAACGTTCGTAGCTTCATTTCTGACAATTCTAGTTTTGTATTTCGTGGAACGATCGATAAGAGATTTCGTCATTGGCCCAAACGTTACGACACCATCGCTGAATGTCGTTCAGATCTTCTTCGGGATACCGCAAGCAGTTTTGCCTCAAAGAAACTTCGCGAGATATTTGACGATGTTGTTCATTTTGTTCTGCTTGATCATCAGAACTGCGTGGCAAGGCAAAATGTACGAATTCATGCAGAAAGATGTCGCAAAGCCAGAAATACAAACAGTCGAGGAGATGATCGCAAAAAACTTAACTTTCTACATGGAAAATTCGTTCGCCGACAGATACCCGGATTCTGAAATAACAAGAAGGTAAAGAATATTTCTTAATAAATTAATATTTTCAAGGATTCTCGTTAAGAATTTAACAAAACAAATAAACTAATTTTTAGGGGAAACATTAACCGACTCTATGCAAAGATTGTTAACGAGGATTTTAAAGGAGTCATTCAGTCGGATCTTTTCCATGAAGCAGCAATGGAAAAAAGATTGAAAGGACAATTTGGAAAACGATTGAGGAAAGAAGTTCTCTACACTAAAACGTGTGGATTGATGTTTGCAGGTCATCACTTCATTTTCGACATCTACGATTTAAAGTCTCAGCAGCTTTTCACAGCTGGAATCATCCAGTATGAGTTAGAAGTGGTGCTGAAGGAAGAAATACGAAAGCACAGGTTGAAAAATTTGGTAATTGAAGGACCGAGTGTGTTGAACATGAAAAAGCTTGAACCTGGATTTGTTATCTGGTCGACAAGCTTAACTTTTATATTTGTCGCTTTTGTATTGGAATGGTTGATCACTTTGAAAGATTACATCTTGTTCACATTCTTTCTTCGAGCTTTTTACCGAGCGCAAAATTGTGTCTATTAAAAACTCAGTTGACAAAATAAAACGATTTATTAAATTTATTGGAAACTCCTGGCGTCTTTCGCATTTTATTTTAAAAATATATTTGTTGAGCTTTTTGGATAGAAAATCTACTTTCACATGAAAAATGACTCAAACTTCCTGCCAGCGGTGAAAGCCAAAAGCGTTCTCAAAACTATTAAAAAGTTTTACTGATAAAGCTTTTGTGATGGATCAATACGAGCTTTCAAAGACGAAAGATAACAGAAAACTAATAATTAATTAGTAATAAAAAGGAAAAATATCTCTTCTTAGAACTTCTAAGTTAGAAGTGACGATCAATATGGAAATGACAATGTCTTGTCGTACATCTAAAAGTGTTCACACCTCGAAGAAGCACTTGACTTGAAGTAAAACGACGAAATTTTCTGTCATGAGTTTGAAAGACTTCTTAACGGAATTGATGGATTGCCCTCATCATTGTCAAATATTTCTTATTTCAGAATTTATTCAGTTTTGTGTGAAGTGCTGACCAAAGAAGTTAAAATGAAAACTTTTGCTTCAATATTTTGGATTGCAAGTGCAGTTTGTCATATTCAAGTTGAAGACTGTGAAAAGGAAAACTCATTGTCCTTGACATTTGAGAACGTCACAAGACATTTATTTCAATTGGAGACACGAATGTTTATCAACAATTATGGAGTCGACTCAAATACGATGACGTGGCTTTTGCTTAAGAGCTTGAACGAGAAGGGAATGCCATACACGCTTCAGAATCTCGAGATTGTCACGGATGCTGTCTACGAAGCATTCGGTTTTGGGAAAATTTTTCTCGGCAATTCGGCATTCGTGACCTTCGATTCCATAGAAAAGCTCCAAGAGTTCAACATGAAACTGTCTCTGTCAAACGAATTCTACAAACCACTGCAACTTTTCATATACTGTCAGGGAGCCACTGTCGATGAAATTATTTCTTTGGCAAAAGACGTTTCGAAAAGGCATTCGATGAAAACAATTCCGGATTGCGGGTCTGATCCTAAAATTATTGAAGATTGTTTCATTCGAGACGATTTAAGGGACGTCATTCAATACGAATACTTTCTAGTTGATGTGACAAATTCGGTTGAGCTCATGACTTTTCTTTGGTTTTCACCTGGAAAATGTGGAGAACTGCAACTAACTGAAGTCAACAGTTTCAACAAAGTCACGAAGAAATGGGAGAACGATAAATTTGTTCTACAAAAACTTGAGAACTTGCACAATTGCGAAATAAATTTCGTCCCGAAGCAACGGCAAGTGGAAACAAACTTCTTAGGCGAAATCCCAACAATGTTGAGCTCCAATCTTAATTATCGCGAGAGCCCAGGACTGAAGTCTAGTGCAAATATATTTACGGAGAAAGGTTGTTACGATTTCGACGAAATTTTGGAAAGACAATTTTTGAAGATGTAACAAAGATGAATGTTTTTTTGTTGTGAATTCCTAACTAACATTAATTTCTTTCAGAGGACAGCAATTTATGGGAAACAATTTTACCAATTTTTTCACTTGGCCTGTCGAATATCTGCCTCAGCGATTAGCAGCTCCACCAGCCGGATACTACAATGAATACGAGAAGCTGATTATGCCTTTCGACTTCTTCACTTGGATTTTGATCGCATCAACGTTTGTGGCTTCGTTCCTGACAATTCTGATTTTGTATTTCGTCAAACGATCAACCAGAGATTTCATCATTGGCTCAAATGTTCTAGAGCCTTCACTAAACATACTTCAAATCTTTTTTGGGATCTCTCAAGTCGTCTTGCCGAGGGAAAACTTTGCAAGATTCTTGACAATTCTGTTCATTTTATTCTGCTTGATAATCCGAACAGCGTGGCAAGGAAAAATGTACGAGTTCATGCAGAAAGATATCGCGAAACCAGAAATTCAAACAGTTGAAGAAATGATCAAGCAAGGCTACACTTTCTACATGGAAGATTTTTTCTGGTGGAATAATCAGGAAACTGAAATAACAAAAAGGTAAAAATATTTTTTAATAAATTAAAATTTTCAAGGATTCTTATGAAGAATTTAATAAAAAAAAATAATTTTTAGGGGAAACATTAACAAAATCTCTTCAAATAATAGTCGCGAACTCCATGCAAAGATTGTTAACGAGGATTTTAAAGGAGTTATTCAGTCGGATCTCCTCCATGAAGCAACAATGGAAAAAATATTGAAAGGACAATTTGGAAAACGATTGAGAAAAGAAGTTCTCTACACTAAAACGTGTGGCATTAAACTTCGCAGCTCATCATCATTTTACCGGCATCTTCGATTTAAAGTCTCAGCAGCTCTTCACAGCTGGAATCATTCAGTACGAGACTGAAATGGCTTGGAGGGAAGAAATACGAAAGCAAAAGTTGAAACATTTTATAATTGAAGGGCCAAGAGTGTTGAACATGCACATGCTTGAGCCAGGATTTGTCATCTGGTCGGCAAGCTTGACTTTGACATTTATCGCATTTGCATTGGAATGGCTGATCACTTTGAAAGATTACATCGTGTTCACATTCATTCTTCGAGCTTTTTTCCGAGTGCAAAATTATGTCTTTTAAAAAATCAGTTGACCAAATAAAACATTTTATTAAATTTCTTGGAAATTCCTGACGTCTTTCGTATTTTCATTCATTTTTTTTGTTGAGCTTTTCAAATGGAGAAGCTTCTATAAAACTTCAGAAAGATATTTTACGGAACGATTATTTCTTTGTTTCATTTGAAAACTGACTCAAATCGAAAGCTTTTTGAAAGCTCTTGATGATAGAGCTTTGGAGAAGATCTGGTTGCCAGAAAAAAAATATTTTGGTCAAGTTTATTGTGTCAAAAATATATTTTATTAGATCAAATTATTTGTGATGATTATCAAAGGTTAAGATCAAAATACTGTGCTTCGTTTAACATTTCAAACAAAAAGAAAGATTTAAAAGTGCAATTTCATCCTATCGACGACGGATCGTGTCGATTTCATGGGATCACAGCTTTTTTGGTAACTTTCTCCACCTGCTCGGACTCAACAGTCCTTCAATACAAAAATAATAATCAAATCATAACGAAAACTTAATAATTAGTTGAAAGCGATGTGTTAAAAATTAAATTATCGAAAAAGTGAAAGCTTAGTCGACTTCCAATTTTCGGAAAGATCCCATGAGTCCACCTTCGATGTCAGCGTCATCATTGCCCAACCAGTTAGTTTGAGCATTCGTTGTTTCGATGAACATGTTGTCGAGAGCCATAGTTATGGCTCGCTGTTTGCGCAAAGTTTCCTTGAAGCTCGCGACCATATCAGCGATTGGAATTGAGCCTCCGTATTCCTTTGGAAGAAGTGCTGGATCAATGCGAGTTTTCAATTCGTCGTTTGACTTTTCGAAGAATATCCGTTTCTTAATCTTTTCACTTGCCAAGCTCATTGCAAAATCAATGATTTTATTAGCGTACGACGGAAGATTGACGAAGTGTGTTTCTTTATGACGCAACGGCGTTGAAGCTTGAATGCATTTTGTCATTTTTCTCAAGTCAACGAATGACCACAAGCTGATGTGATTCATTGTAAGTCCGGCATCATCGTTGATGTAACAATAGCCCGCAACTTGTGACTCTTGCTCGTCCAACAACGCCTCACAGACCATAGCGTGTGTCCGCGCCATTTGAGCTGATGTGAACTTTGTAGCGTCAAATTTAGTTGCGCAACAGAAAATGATTCGACGACCTTGGCTGTCTCTTTCGGGGAGTGGGAATAGATAACCGCTGTCGATGATTGCTTCCAAAGCGGGATCATTGATGTCAAGATTTTGGAACCAATTTGGGAGAAGTTGGCGAACTGTCATGTATTTCTCAAGCAGTTCACAAGCAACGGGGACAGAAAACTTCTTTGTCCGAAGAAATCGAAGTAAAAACGGAGCGTCTGGAAAAATATTTGTATTGTCAATTATTAATTTACTCACAAAATTCGGGCGAGGCTGTTCTAACCTGTGCGGCATTTCTTGATGTTTGGATGTTTAGCGATCCATTCTCTGAATTGACTCAACGATTGAGTTCGAACGCTTTCATCCTCCCTCAACTCATTCTTGGCGATTTCTTTGAACTGCGGTGTCAACGAACATTGATATGAGTCATACTCGTCGGGTTTGGTCTCCAAATTGGGAATCGAGAGATTATTTTCAGCCTCCAACACTGAAAGCGCGGAAAAGGAAAGTTATTAATCTGCTGGTTTACTTGAATATTTCAACAAAGATCAGAGAAAGTGATCAATTGTCTGTAAATTGTTTTCAAAGATTCAACAAAAAAAAATTAAAATCTTCGTCAAAATGAAACTTTCACAGCTTTTCGTTCAAAGTTCTTCAAATCAAATCGAAGAAAAGAAAAAGATTGTTGCACTCGATCAATGAAGAAAGCGCAAGTCTCACGACAACGACAAAGTCTTTCATGCTTTCGTAGATCCATAAATGAATCACGCAGAGTTGCGGGAACAAAAACTTTTGCTTTCACAACTCGCGAGTGAGTTGCGAGTGACAAAAACCGCTTGAGAATCGTAACATTTTCACAAAAAATTTCTCTTGCCGAAATGCAATCAACTGAACCGGATGGAAAAAGGGCTTCGATTTGAGGTCAGAACAAACGAGAAGAACGAGAGAAGCGACGAAATCGTGATGACCTATTTACGCGATCTTCTTCTTGCCATGCAAACGATGGCGAAGAAAGAGCAGAGAAAGTTTGATAGAAGTGCAATTGCATCTTAAACGAGAAATTCGATTTCCCACATGAAGAATGTCGTCGCAAAGTTTAATGTGAATCTGAAGCTCTTCAGCTTCATCGTTAAAGGAAGGTTTACGTGGCCGGCTGCGAAGGTAACGACCCGAAACGTTTCCAAGTTCAATGATTAAGGAAACCCATTGGCTAAACGACATTTTCTTGTGTTGACTTTGAGCGAATGATAATTTGCATAGTCAACACAAAAAATTCCAATATTCTTCGTACTGTGACGAAGCTCATTACGCAATCATCTCTCGTCGATCTTAGCGTTTATTTTACCCTCTCATTACTTTCCAATTTTACGTCGTCAACACCAAACGGATATTTCACGATTGGCGAATTAACTTAAACCGTAAAAATTATATTACAACTTTTGGTTTTGACTTTGTTACGTCAATTGGGCTTGAAGCTTTCTCTAATCAAGTTTTTGTAATAAGACGATTTAAATCTCCGTTCGACCGAAATTGTAATTGTTTTGTGTACTGGTTTATTTAAGTAAGGTAAGAAGAAAGAAGTTTAAATCTGTTTTGGTTTGGTTTGCTTTAATTTTCTTTCGATGACCCCGAAATCTCAAATTTGCATTCCAGTCGATCTTGATATTTTATCAATGAATTTTTCACTCGAAGCCTTAGGTTTATGATAATTAAACTTTCTTATGTTATTGACCCTTCTAAACGTTGTTGTCTAAGTTCTCTCGTTGTTCTTCGAGAAGTAAAATACGACAACGACAAGAAAGTTATTGAACTTCACTTCCACTTTCACTAGACGACAACACATCATCTTTGCTTTAACCATATACAGAGCACATTGCTTCAACTTACTTTCTAATAAGTAATTCCTTGCCTACGACGAAAAATGAAACGCTACAGCGTCTTGAGAGGTTTCTGAATTGGCTTCCGAGCTCGCTCGCTGCTCAAAGACAACTGAAAATGTTTTCGCAGAGAGAAAAATATTTTATACAATCGTTGCGCGTGAGTTTGGCGGTTGAATGGAAAAGATTGAAGAAGCAAAGTTGTTACTCTGTTCAACGATTCACGATTTTACACTTAAAGTTTTTCGTGTAGTTTAATGATTTCGAATTGTTTGGAACTTTCCGGCTGACACAAGTCATGCTTCACGCAAAAATTCATATGAACTCGTGGCGCTTGTAATCAACGTGTCGCTTTCAGCACGTAATGATTTGCAATTGGGCCATCAAACCAAACTCGTAATTAAAAATCTTTTCCGATCTCGATCATAAACCCATTGACTTCTCCATCAACTTCTTGTCGTTGTTGAACTACAGCTGAGCACATTTTCTGATATCTTCTTATTTTCTCTTGATAACTACAGCAACGGTTTGTCCTAGTTATCACTCGCGCTTTGACTTGTTCTTTGCAACATTTTCACCGTTGAGCACATGGGCTTTCATTTGAGAGATCGAAGCCTAACAGAAATTTCTCATGTCTCACCGGTTTCGCTTTGCGCATCGCTAAGAATTCTTTCACCCAAGTGCATCATTTTAATGTTGGGGAGAAGCGATGAGGCATTATAAAATGAAAAGAATTTATCTGCAGGAAGATTGAGGTTGATTTAAGATTAAATCTCCTCCAATGAAAGAAGGTCAAGTGCTTGTAACATTCATTATGATATCACAAAAATTAAGCTATGAAATTGCACGAGCTTTGTTGATCACAAAACAAGCAATTTCCCTAAATTCAGTACAGTGAAGTCGTCAGTACACTAACGATTAAAGTTGTACAATAATTGCTTTTGTTTTAAAATTACGCAATCTTGTGAGCTCTTCATCAAATTTGTTTCTCACATTCTCAATTTAGTTATTTGTTGACGCGTGTTTTGCTGCAAACTTCTATCAAATCCATTTATTTCTATGGAACAAAATAAATTTTAATTTATAATTTATTTGCGGATTGAAGATTATATAAAAGGTTATGTTTCTATTAAAAAAGATTTCTTCTTAGTTTCTTGATTAGCGTGAAATTCGCGTTTTTGTCTTAGCGGTTTGGCGGTTTATTTTGAAAACAAGGGGAAGGAAAAGAAAATTTCTCGTAGTCTTTGCAGGGACTACATCAACAAATCTCGTAGAAAGTTAAAATTTAAATAAAATGGATTCTGCGTTGCTGAGAGAACGAGAGCTCTTCAAAAAGAGAGCTCTAGCTCAACCTACGTAAGTAGAATGTTTTAGTTGCCAAAGTTTTTAAATCTAAATCGTCATCAACTTGTAGAGTCGAAAAGAAACTTCGTCCAGAAAGTTCAAGTAAATCATCTTCAGCATCAACAAGTAAAAAGTCCCTAGCACCATGGGAATCAAAGCCAGCACCACCGAAAGACCCCATGAGTTACAAGTCCATGACTGGAAGTTCACAGAAGAGATTTGCGATTCTTACAAAAATAGTAAATTTCATGAAGGAACGTCATTTAGGAGGAGCAGACGAAGCACTCGACATTTCATCAATTTTAGATCAAACGAATCAGCTAGACATTGGATCATCCACGAAGACAGTAAGTTTATTTGATTGAAAATTTCGAGGATGAGAAATCAATTTTCACGTTTGATTTTAGTGGCTGCTGACTGAAGCACTTCCAAACAATCCAAAGCTGGAACATGTCGACGGATGCTTTCAATTCAAACCAATGTACAAAATAAGAGATGGAAAAAGTCTCTTGAGACTTCTTAAGCAACAAGATTTGAAAGGCCTCGGTGGTGTTCTTCTTGATGACATTCAAGAGTCGCTTCCACATTGTGAAAAGGTCTTAAAGCATCGAGCATCCGAAATCGTTTTCATTACCCGCCCAATTGACAAAAAGAAGATTCTCTTCTACAACGATCGAACTGCTAATTTCGCAGTAGACGAAGAATTCCAAAAAGCTTGGAGGTCTGCAACTGTCGATGCTATTGACGACGCTAAGATTGAAGAGTATCTCGAAAAGCAAGGCATCAGATCAATGGCTGATCATGGAATTCGTAAACCAATTATGGCTAAACGAAAGAAGGCACCACTCAAGAAACGACAGTTCAAACGTCCAAGAGACAACGAACATTTGGCTGATATTTTAGAAACTTATGAAGGTGAAATCATTCTTTGATATTTCCAAGCGAGTAGGTCAATAATTTATTTTTTTCTTTCAGATAACACGATTACTCAGAAGGGAGATTTGCAGCAGAAATCAAAGTCATGAATTTCTATTTCTTTATTGCTGATTCTCGAAAATTTCTCGAACAATAAAATTCCATTTCACGAAATACTCGTTGCGCAATTTTCTTATCCATGAGAACAATATAATTCCACGGGTTTGTGTGTAAACATGGATTTCTCATATCTTCTTCTCCGATTCTTCCAAAGATTTCAGCCAAAATAAAGAAGTTGACAGTGGAAAATATTCTTTTCGAGAAGAAAACAAATTTGCATTAAGTTCGATGAAACTTGATTTTGTGTTTAGTTTCTTCTATAAAACCAATGCAGGTTTCTTCAGACAAATCAGTTTTCTTTTGAGCTCTGCGGCAGTAAGAGCTGTGTAGTGAAGTGTTTAGAGAAAGTTGGTTTGAATAAGTGATTCATATTCGTGCCTTCGAAGCTTGATTTGTTAGGTGAGGACGAGAAATTGCAAATAAAATTTAAAGATTAAGAGATTTCAAGGTCATGATAAGATTATTCCGTCTTAGCTTCGATTGTTGAAGCTCAAGTATCATATTTTGCGGTTGAAATATTCTTATGAATGCTTGTTGACTCTATTTTGTTATCGCTTTCTTTAAAACAGATTAGTCAACGGTCGAACAACAACAACAGCATGTCTCGTCATTTACTCTTTGGCTTCTTCATTTGTTCAATTGGATTTTCGCTGGCAAACGAGTGAGTTGAAGTTTTAGTGCAAAATTCGCAACATGAGAGAAAAGTCGAGTATTCGGTTACAATCAGTGCTGGCAAGATCATTGACTCCTAGTTTGAAGAGAGTTCAAAAATTTTAGGGAAAACGAGTTTGGCTTAATTTATTTAAAAATTATTCAAATAAATTTCGCTTTAAGAATCGTTGAAGAAAGAAGTTTTGAGCATTAGAATGCAAATCAGGGCAACTCAACTTTAAAAATTCGAAATATTTTGTTGACAACATTTCTTGTTATCGAAGCCTACTCTGAGAGTAGTACTCTCTTATCAAGAGCCAACTGACAAAACATTATCGACACGAGTCACTTTAGTCAAAAACTTTTAGTCTCAATGAAGGGAGCTCAATTCTTAAAAATCATTTGTTTCATTACTATTTTCATAATCCTCGTCGTTTTAATCGCGTTGATTGTAACATTGTTTGTGATTTTCAAACCAAAAGTTCAAGGATCATTAGAAGACGACGATGTTAGGTAGAACATTTCTAAGCCCTGATCGATATATTTATCGAGAGCGTGACATGAATTCAAACCTCTTTCCTTTCTTTACTTAGACCCGCTTGGGGTTACCGATGCGAACACAACTTGTGCAAGAAGTTTGAACTGACTCCTGAAAATATTGAAACTGCAGTGAGCTTATCAGTTTGTCGTTTGTACTGCAATGAAGACGTTGGAACTGTTTGGCCAAAGCCAACCGGCGATGTACAAATTGACAACGACGTTGTTAAAATAAATCCTGATGACATCGAATTCAAGACAAATAATTTTAAGAAGGAGCCAGCCTACTGGCAAATGGCAGAGACAAGATTCCGTGACATGCAGAAGAAGAAACTTCCATCGAAAATTTCAATCAAAACCGGCGGACAACGAATGGTAATTGAAGTTGTGATTGACAACGATGACATGGGTACGAACAAATAGATTAAGTTTGACAAACGATAAATACATTTATCCATTCAACAGCTTTCACGTTAAATACGAAGGAAGGATACAAGTTAAAAATAACTGCAATGTCTGATAAAGGAGTCCACGCTTTGATCACAGCGGATAACTTCTACGGAGCGAGAAATGCTTTGGAAACGTTATCTCAACTCATCGTCTACGATAATATTAGAAACGAGATTTTAGTCGTTGGTTCAGCTGAGATCACCGACGAACCGAAATTCAAGTATCGCGGAATCCTTCTTGACACTGCGAGAAATTATTTCTCCGTTGAGTCGATCAAACGAACGATTGAAGGAATGGCTATGGTTAAGCTCAACACTTTCCATTGGCATATTACAGATTCTCACAGTTTTCCATTCGTTGTAAAGAATCAACCAGAGCTTTCAAAGCTTGGTGCATACTCTTCTGAGAAGATCTACACATCAGAAGACATCGAAGACATTGTGAAGTTCGGAAAAGTTCGTGGAGTTCGAGTTCTTCCAGAGTTTGATGCGCCAGCTCATGTCGGAGAAGGATGGCAAAACAAGGGATTGACAACTTGCTTCAATGCTCAGCCATGGAAAGAATTTTGTGTTGAACCTCCTTGTGGCCAACTAGATCCTTCAAAGGATGAAGTTTACAATGTTCTCGAAGATATTTATCGCGAAATGGTCGAGCACTTCAAGTATCCTGATTTATTCCACATGGGAGGAGACGAAGTTTCAGTTAGTTGCTGGAACTCGAGTAAAACTCTGCAAGATTGGATGCTCGCCAAAGGTTGGGGTTTGACTGAAAGCGATTTCATGAAACTTTGGGGACACTTCCAAGACAATGCACTCGAGAGATTAGATAAAGTTAACTTCCAAGCTGTTCCTATTATCATGTGGACAAGTAGATTAACAGAAGAACCGTTCTTGACTAAATATCTCGATAAGAATCGTTACATCATTCAAATTTGGACGAAGGGCGATGACCCTAAAGTTCAAACACTTCTTGAAAAAGGATACAAAATGATCGTTTCAAATTATGAAGCTTTGTATCTTGATTGCGGATTCGGTGCTTGGGTCACTGAAGGCAATAACTGGTGCTCTCCTTACATTGGATGGCAGAAGGTTTACGATAATCGAATGGAGACAATCGGTGGGCCTTATCTTGATCAAATTTATGGAGCAGAAGCTGCATTGTGGACCGAACAAGTTGATGAATGGGCTTTAGACGCTCGTTTGTGGCCTCGCGCTTCAGCTTTAGCAGAAAGATTGTGGTCGAGTAAGTGAAATTTAGTATTTTTTAAAAGAATAAATCTTTCATCGATTACTTCACAGATCCTCAATCATCTTGGCGAAACGCAGAGTCGAGAATGCTTGTTCACCGCCTTCGCTTAGTTAACATTGGAGGACTGTCAGCTGAAAGACTTCAACCAGAATGGTGTTTGCAAAATGAAGGCGAATGCCCAATCTAAACGATTGAAGTAAAAGCTCAGATATCAAGTTATCTCTAGATTTATTTTATCCAAATAAAAAAAGTTTCTTTTCACTTCAATTCACATTTACTTGGATATTTATCTCACCAGCTGCTTCGCTTTGACAAAAAACTAATTCTTTCAGTTTCTCTTCTTCGTTAAATTTTGAGATGATTAAGCGCTAAACTGGTTTTAAAAAATGTTTAAATCATTAGCCGATGGCACATCCATCGAGGGAGCTAAATTTTGATCGTGACGTTATAATGTTCACATCAGATTTCAGTGGATTTTACA
This sequence comes from Smittia aterrima, assembly GCA_033063855.1. Lineage (NCBI taxonomy): Eukaryota > Metazoa > Arthropoda > Insecta > Diptera > Chironomidae > Smittia > Smittia aterrima. The sequence continues at coordinate 11,574,694 of CP093831.1, read as the reverse complement.
TCGAAAGCTTTGGTAGTGGTGCATTAGCAGACTTAGAATCCTCCAAAAGTGCCTTCTTCGTTACGTCCAAACTTATAAATTAGAGAAGCAAAAAGAATGAAGAAGGTTTGTAGGACTAAGCCAACTCCTTGAGACTGCAGATCTTTGAATTCCGACACGAGAAGCCACACACTGGCAATCACAGATGCGAAGCCAAGAACAAAGCCAGTAAACAACCAGATCTTTACGCCATGGCTTGAGCAGATACCACCTTCATAGCCCGTTCCGTTGAGCATTTCATTCGAGACGGTGTTGACCATAATCAATGAAATCGTTCCGAGGATTCCACAAATGTAATAACTGAAGTCAGGAGACGGGACAGGCTTTTCGCCTTCAGGGGAATGAGCTGCAATTCCTATCACGAGCCACCAAGCACCAAAAAACTGAAAGGTAAACAAAGAATCGTAATTTGTGATGAATCATCGGAAGATTATATTTTAATCCAAATGTTACCATTAGCGATGATACGGCAGCTGAAAGAAGGTTCCTCCTTGAGATGACGTTAACATCGAACCACATGCAAGTCTGAATGCTCTCGATAAGATTCGACATTCTGAATAATTTATTTGTTTGGATTTTCTCCCAAGATTATTTTTAATCCAATTTCGATTGAAGTGAATTGAGGGTCTTCCCGGTAAACTTTAAGTTAACGCTCTACTTAAGCAACTTCTTGACACTTTGCAAGGTTTGCGAAACCGCTGACTAACTTGGTTTTACTTAAAAACGTAGAAAATGAAAAATTTATGTTTTCTTTTTTCTGAATGCGCTTGTGAATGGAATTAAAATTATTTCTTACTTAAATGCGCTTTTTTTAAATCATTTTCTGCAATTTCAAAGGAACTTATGTCGTCCAGTGCCGTAGTCTAAATTTGTAGGGGAATCCAAATGCGTAGAAAATTTTTCGAGGAGTCAAAACAAAAAATTAAAGATCTAAAATTTCGCTGAAATTAGTAATTCAAAGTGAAAATGCTATCGTCAATGCTAAAGCAACATCAGGAGCAAATGAAAGGACGAAACGAAACTCAGGAAAAACTAAAACGAGAAACAGTCGACGCAGCAAACGAGTTAACAGTGAATTTAGTTAGTTTGTTTTGATTTGATTTTCATTGTCAATGTTTTCTGATCTCATATATTTTGTTCTATCAAGGTCGATCACTTAAACGTGGGCGTTGCTCAAGCATATTTAAACCAAAAGAGATTGGATTTAGAGGCCAAGAACTTAAACACAAACGCAAACAATTTTAACAAACAAACACAGCAGTGGATATCGCTGATCGAGAATTTCACGAGTTCGTTAAAGGTAAAACGTTGTTCTAGACTGATTGACGACGTTCTCTAGATTATCTCAAACTCTCAAATGGTCAATTACAGGAACTAGGAGACGTAGAGAACTGGGCTAAGACAATAGAGAAAGATATGAAAACAATCACAACAGCGCTTGAAGTTGCCTACAAAATTGAACGCGAGTGAATTCAACACCGGGAATTGACAACTTATTTCGCGCTGTTTATTTATGGCACCTCATGAAGTTTACGCCTCGTTATCTATTATTATTGCTGCAGTTTTATTTGTCAACTAAAGACTTATCGCATTTCTCGCTTGCGTGAGGCGTGAGTTTAACTTCAGCGACGTCAAAACATTTCCAAGATCTAACAAATAAAATCCAATTGTGAGTCTAACAGAAAATATTAATTGAGAATAATTGATCGTGAAACGCGGTTCGTTCTTTCAGTTTGTCCGCGAAAAAAAAGTGTGGAATCAATTGAAGATCCAAGTTCTTATCAATCGTGTGTGAAAATCGTCTGAAAACAAAAGCAAAAGAAAGAAGTTATCGGCAGACAAAAGTTCTTATCGCATCTTAGATAAAATAAATTCACATCAACAACAATAATAATTATCAGATTGATCATAAATTTTAATAATTGCAACCTTTGTTTGAGCATTGTCGTTCTCATTTGTGATCAACTGTGCAATTTTTTTCTCCGCGTTCGATTCTCAGTTTACAACGAGCTGTTGATGTGTGAATACATGGAGAAATATTAGAACGAAAGCTATATTTGCCGTGATTATCAAAAAAGAAGAAAACATTTGAGAAGCAAATTAGTCTTAAACTTCAAGAAGATGTTAGTTAAGAAGTCTCCGTTCGAAATATTCATATTTCTAGTAGGCATGAGTTTGTTCATATTTTTCGCTGGCTTCGCAATTTACATTTACGTGCAGTTCAGTCGCCCAGCATTCGAGAAGTCTATAATGTATGTATAAACATTCAATAACTCTAGTCATCATGCTGCGAACTCATGATCTGACTCATTATTTGTAATTCCTAGCGAAACTTTGATGAATACTTCTGATGATTTGCGGATCGAGCGAGTGCGTGTTTAATTCAACAGGAAAAACAATTTCATGCAACTTTAATCTTCGTCAGCGACTCGAGTTCTGCTCTAATTTCTCAGCGACCGATAAAAAGTTTACTGCAGCATTTTCACCTTTTGATATCAACAGGCATGACGATCTCACATTCATTCAAAAAATATTTCGGCGCAACATTCCTATCGAGACTTTACTGAATGCTTCAACCACTTGAAAATAATGTAACGTGGTCATTTTAATAAGCGAAGTGGGAGAGAAGAAATATTCAACGAGACCTAACCGGTCGACTTTTCTCAAGCAGCGCATCATCTGCTTTTTGTTTATTTACAATTCCATTCATTCATCGCGGCATTTCTGTAGTTTTCACGATGATTGTTCATACAACTTGGATTGTGAATTCTTTATTGAGCGTTATTGTAGCGATGACATGTGCAGTTGGTGATAAAGCTTTAAAAACGATGACGTTACAACCGATGACGAAAGCCGTGCTTGACAACTCAGTTCATGGATTAGTTGGAATGTTCTCAGCGCTCATCGTGCTGACAGATCATTTTTACAAGCTTCACGTTGCGGTTGCGTGTATGATTATATCGAGCGTAATTGATGTTGATCACTTTGTTGCAGCAAGGTCGTTTAAACTTGTGGTAAGACAATTCGTAATTTATCGATTCATTTACTGACGTTTCCATACTTTTTAGGATGCAACGAGTTTAAACTCGCGACCATTCCTCCATAACAGTATGATCCCTGTTGTGTTGATTGCAATTCTTTTTTGTCTTCACTTCTCACCGAAAGGAGAGTCCCTGATAATCTGGATAATTATAGCAACTGTTGCATTTGTAACTCATCATTTGCGGGACGCTAATAGGCGAGGATTGTGGTTTCCGCCAGTCGGCAACACAATCGCTCTGAAAGATTCAGTCTACATTGGATTAATAGTCGCTACGCCTTACCTAATGAAATATTTCGTGCCTAACACTTTCAAGTATTCGAGATTAAACTCAGCTGCTATAGATGTCTAAGGAGACACTTGATTCTCAACTAGCATTTACTATAGGTTTGTGATATTTTGTTGACAAGAATAAAAAGAAATAAATTTGAAAAAGTAAGCGCGAATTGATTTGCGACTCGCTAAAGATCGCGTAAACCGGCGAAGAAATATTTTCGCGTCTTCATTCTCTGTTGGCAGTTCGATTCGAGAGAGCGTTGTTGTTCGACTCAGGCCTTGCATGTGGTGAAATGAGAATTTATTAAACTGCTTTCAAGAAAATTAATATTTTTATCTCTTTTCTCTTCTTCTTGCGGGCGCGGAAAATGAAGAAAAATTATTGAATCAAAGAAATTTTAGTTTTGTTTGTGATTTCAAGCCGCGGTGACTTGCTTCGTTTGATTTCTCGCTGATCAATTCGTTTAGAAAAGCAACGAAAGAACGATTCGAGTTCAGGTATTTTAAGAAATTGAAATTCGTGAAAGAAAATTCGGGAAAGTGAAAAGTTGTCGCGCGAATAAAATTCCTTAGCAAAGTTATAAGCAGATCGCAGATTGCCGAAATTATTTCCATTCTTGATCTCATTTCCCATTTTTTTTTATCGATTTGTCGATCCAGATTCATTCACTTCCCTGATTCTCCGAATGACCTTAATGAGTTTATTTGTTTAAATTCTGTATTCTCGATACATCTCTTGACTCAACCAATAGCCAACGTAATCAGAAGTCAAACTGGAGAGTTCAATGGAAGCAGAGTTGGAAGTAAGTATTTGAAGTGATTCATCTTCGATCAATCGTCATTTGAGGAGTTTTGGTAATCAGATCGAATTGGTCGAATGATTTTTCACAGGAAAATCCCAGAACTCAAAGAAATGACAAAGTGAGAATGAAATACACGCGCGTGGTTTCGAAGAAGCGGCTAATTTCTTGAACGGTTATCAACTTGAAATTGTCTAGTCGGGCTCTAATTAGATAAAGATTAGTTAGATCTTTTACTGTTCGTTTACAACAAGATCCGATTGTTCTAAATTTTTGTTCTTAAAGTTTAAGATTTTTGCAATTTCTTTTTGATAACTTTTTGCTTTCTTTCATCACAACATCGACCTTGATAAATCAAATGATCACACGCGAATAAAGTGATCTGCTCGGTTCTTAAACGAAATCTCGTTTTCATTATCAACTCTTCTTTGTCTTCTGTTTACTCACGTCTCATGCGGGAACGAAATATTCTTTTAAAAATATCTTTTCTCTCGCGATACGATCCTCAAAGCGTAAAGAAAATATTTCGGAAAATTGTTTTTTCCTCGCGGACGTCGCTTAGTTAAAGTTCATCATTTTGATACTTAAGTCAAGTGTGAAATTTTTTGTGGTTAAGATATCGCGATCGACAAATAAATTCGAAGTTTATCTTTGATCGGAGCTGCCTGTTTGTGAAATATAAGTGTCCGCGGCTGCTTTGCCTCATTAAAAATCAACCACAAACATGAGTCGACATCACAATGATCATAACTATTACAGCTCTATCAAACACCATCTCGTGGTAATTTAATAAATCATTTAGGGTTGCTTGAGTAGCTGACAAAACTTTCATCACGGTTTTTATGATAATTTTTCAAGAAAATGTCTCAATAAATTTCTCGACACGAAATAAACTTTTTAAATAAAGCGTAAATCTTTTAACCTAGTCAAATGATGCGCAGCACGATTATTAAGTTTTCAAGGTCCCTTAAACGATGCGTGAAGCGGGCCCCTTTAACATAAGCAGAATTTAATTTGAAGAAACTTTAATTTCCCTTTTGATTTACGATGAATTCTCGTTTCTCTGACATCAATTAATTGAAATAATCGAGTGACAAGTAATTAAAATTAAGTGAGATCATAAAAGGATGCGATGAGAATAAACAAAAGGCAATAAAACTGCCACGAGAAAACATCGTCGGGATTTTAAGATCTCAATTGTTTTACGCGATCGCAATGAGGGTCCACGTGGATTTATTTTTGTTCGCTTCTTACCTTTCAGTTCAAGTATCTCAAGTTGCCCAAGGGGAGCTCTTGAAAACTTTTACTTTGACAGCTGACATTGATTTCATCTTCCTCTTCTAATAGTTTTACTACGACACTCCCTCACATCCTCAACAACTGCTCATCATCAATCAGACAAAACATTTTCACTCGCACAAAGTGCAACAATCACTTGATTCGATCAAGACATCAAAATCTATTTTTAAAATGCCTTCATACTCATTAGCGTTCATTTTTCGCGAGAGTTTATAAATAAACAAGAAAAAATCTTTCGAATTGACACCAAAATGTGAGAGATCTCTCTATAAGTTCAACAAGGAAGACTTGTTCCCTTTGTTATCATTCTTGCTGCACCTGTTGGCATCTCAAAGCTTCTCCAAGCTTGTAACTCAGATGTTTGATCTAATTCAAAACTTCCTAGTTCGCGACTTGTTAAAGCGAGCATGTGATTCGTCGCAAGTGTGCCAAGAAAAACTTGATGAATCATCAACGATCGAGGAGAAATGAAGTTTTCAAATCAAACAAACTTGGAAACACATTGCGGACACTTATTGGAAACAAATCGAGATTTATCGCGCTCGCTTAAGCTAATTTGTAATAAATTTGATTTCCGATGAGTGTTAATTAGAGAAAATTTCGAAGATTTCCTGTTGAAACTTGTCATGAAATATTTTTAAAGTTTTTCATCAAAACCATTAAATTTTCTTCTTCACGATTAAAAGAATTTTAAAGAAATATTTCTCGTGGATTAGCAAATTTCTCGTCTTTACCTTGCAAAAAAGTTTTACGTTTTGTTTGTTTCAGGTCATCGGGAAAGCCATCATCGGAAGAAGAAAAGTAATTTACGGCCGAAGTAAAAAGGAAAACTTTTATTAACTTTCAAAACTTCTCGCCAACAGGCATCTCTTCAGAGATCTACTCCACCAAACTATTCAGAAGATGAGCTCAAAGGTGAGAACGACCTCTTTCCGGCTCGTGAGTTAATTTCTAAACTCTTTTTTTTTCATCTGAGCCTTTCGAAACAAAACTTTCCCAAACACCTCTCCAGAAGTTTTGTTTCTCTCAAAAGTTTCCTTGGAAAAGGTTAAATGTTAAAGTTCATCGGGGTCGACTCATTATCAATGTAAAGCTTCAAAACTCAGGATTTCTATGCAAATTATGTTTCATTAAAACTTTCCCTCTCCTTATGCCTCGTCGCCACAATTTACTCGACGACGTAAAACTCGATGACACGTGTTCGAGGGGTTTCGAATGAATGGCGTGTTTATGATTGTTGTTGAATAATGATTCGCTAACTTAATCGATAAAAAAAACTTTACAAATTATATGCCAAAACAAGCTCTGCTTTTCTTTCTCTTCATAGAAATCGATGGAGGCGTTTCACTCGGTCACTAAACTCAATGAAAGCTTTTCAAAGGCGGTTTGTAAACAGAGAGAACTTGATTTACATTCTGGCTCTCCTTGCTTCTGAACTTAATTTTATGCAAGTCTCAGATTGCCTCAAGGTCGAATGATTCTAATCGAAAATCCCATCGGAAGCTAAACAGGAAATATTACCAAGAAAGTTACACGCGTGATTGCTATGGAGTCCAATGAAAACAATTTTGCGAAAACGAAACTTTGTTTTTGCGTCGTAAAGCTCCATTAAAGTTCATTGCTAATGAATTTTCTTGGGAAATTCTTCACGTTTCTTTTTTCGCAATCAATTGAATAGAAAGCAGCGGTTGATGGCTTTGTAATAATGAAGTTCTTCTAGAAAAAAAGCTTTTCATATCAAAAGCTTCTCAAAGGCAGTTGGCAGATTAAAAATTTAAATTAAATTCGAAAGCTTTCACTCAAGGACTAAAGATTTTAATTAAAATTCAATCTGACTTTCAAATTTTTAATTTGACTTTCAAATTATTGAACAAGATTTTCTTTCTGTCATTAGCGAACTTGTCAATAGAATTGTCGAGAATAAATTTGATTTTTTTCGTGAAAGCTTTTGATTAGAGCGAAACTTCCAATTATTTCTCGACATTTCATGATTTATTGTTTTGTTCTTAAAGCTCTCTGAACATTTCCTCGCAAGGTCAACTTATTTCACAAATCAAATTAAAGCCAAATATCTGAACTCACGCCAAGTCAAAGTCCTGACTTTAACACGTTCATTTTACATGATAAAAGCTCAACTCTTTGTTCTCATTGCGATAATTACTGAGAGTAATAAATTACAAAATGCGAGAGTTGTTTGAACGAAAGTCTCGAGCTTGAGGTGATAAAGAAACCGATTTCGCTGACGTTATATCAGTTTTCATGTCGTCAATCTCAAGCACCTTGTGTGCATCGAGCAAGTTGTTATCTTTATGAGTTCTAAGATTAGTTTTCGTTGGTATTTGCTCGAGTTTTAGCTTGTTCCTCATCACGCTAATAAAATTTTAATTAACTTGACATCTTCAGACAGAATTTTTCGCCGAAAGTAAAAACACTTGTTAAATAAATAAACGATCAACTTTTCCGCGAATATCTTGGTATCACGCCAACAAAACAAAAACGAGTCGAGGATTTCCCTCAATCGACTTTACAAGCCGAGAAATATTGACGTTTCAATAGCGGTCGCGAGAGCTTTCACCGATCATTAAATAATTCAAATGTCACAAGAGCTTTGCCGTCAAGGGTGAAATTGAAAGATAATTGCGGCCCTCAATTATTTTCCTTGAATTGTGCGGATCGTAAAAGCTGCGGCGTTGATCGTTATCATCAAATCATAGCGAATGTCGTCAGACGTCTCATGTTTACCCCACCAACACCATTCCACCTCCGATGAGAGACCGCGATAACTGACTATTAATTTATTTGAGAAATGGTGATAAATTACCTCAGTTATCGTACGCCTTTCGGCGCAAGAACAGAAGCAAAGGCGAAAAGAGCATCTGAAGTAATATTTTCTCGTCACGACTCGCAGCTAGTTTTTATTTTCTCGTCGACTGCTCTTCCTTGGCCGTGAATACAAAGAATTGTTTTTGTGAATTTAGTCTTATTAAAACGACTCTAAGCGTTCCATTTGCTTGCTGACTGAGCAAGATCTAAGATCGCGATCATCTTGCGGAGTGAAGAAGTTTTGTGAAAAGACGTTGAGTTTCGCAACAAGTTTTTTTTTATCTGAAATTAGATAAACGCTTTGTCTTGTCGTTGCGAACCTGACCTAAGCTAATAAAATTGATAATTTTGATGGATCGCAAGTGATTTAAAAATTATTATTTGTCATCAAGTCAGTTCTTTCAACCTCAATTGTTATTAATTGATGAAAAACCTTGAAATCCCGAAACTTGAAAGCTTCGCGATGAAACAAAAAACTCCAGAGAACGTTTCCGAAAATACAAATAATTTGAACCACTTAAAGAGAAGACAATCAAGCATAGTGAGGGAACGCGGAGAAATCATCGTTGATGGAGAATTTTGTAAGTTTATTTAAAACAAAAATGATTTCAATGCAATGATATCGGAATAAGAGAGACTGTTCTAAAATGTAGTCTCGAAATGATACTTTCGCTTCGTTTAAAAGTTCAATTGATTTATAGCAAGGTTTTAATTAAAAGTAAGAAAAATCATTGAAGCGAATTTTATTCTTTAATTTTAAAGAACTCGCGGGGTACGATGACACTTCTAATTGTCAAACAGCTCTGAAATTTTTCGAGGACTTTAAACTTTAATAACTCAAATAAGTACGCGTCGAGATAGGAGGAACGTTTAAGTTGATAAGAGCTCGCTCGAGCCTTCTGCAAACTGAGAACTCAGAAAATTTGGTTTCTCTAATGACAAAAGGTTTCACGTCGTATTCGACATCGGTAAAGAGAAGAAAAATAAATTGAATTTGTGATAATAAAATTTAAATGTTGAGTATGATTGGAGAGAATCTTGTTTGCCGGCTCGTCACGCGTTACGAGTTAGAAAGAGAGAAACATTTTCGTGAGCGAAGGAAAATCGTGAAAACTTGATGAAAACAGTAAACATCCAAAGGAAAATGCACTCGAAGCACGTGAAGACTCTCTCACATTTTTCCTCTCTCCCGTCTGCATCGGTTTGTCTGGTATCGCTTGTTGAAGGACGTGGCCTGAAAAGTCTCAGTTGTAGTCTGCTCTCGGTGTCGGTAAAACGTGAAATTCCCGCTCCTCCATCGGAACAATAAATTCTCGATGTGAAAAGTTAAAAGGGCAGGAAATAAAAGTTATAAAACGACTCTTTCCCTAGTTCTTCCTCTTCGTTTAAATTTCCTCGCCTCGTTGAGTCTATCGAAGCCCGAGAAAGTAGAAAGTGATCCGCTGTAGACATTTACATCGCTTTTCCTTCATTCTAATGAAATTTATTCCGACAAATTAGTCGGAAAGCGAAGTTTGTGAAGAAGAGACCTGTAAAGTTGTGAATCATGAGCGAAAACTTCATTAACATCTCGGAAATTCGAGGTAAATGGGTCACTGTCAGAGAACGAAACGATTTTGATGAGCTCATTTATTCAGCTCATTGATCTAAATAACAATAAAATTTCGAGAAGCATTTTGCCAATTTCCGTTGATGGCATTCTTTCTCGATGATTGAAAGCCCAATTGTAACGATTGGAATTTTTTTCATGAAGTTCATTTCGAGGAAATTTCATCAAATTTGACAGCACAAAAGTCATTGGATGAGAAAATCAAGGCGAAACTCAGGGCAATCGAGCATCTGGTATCAATTTCATTCAATTAATGTCGAGAAATTGAAACTCGAATGACAATAAAACTGTTTCTTTATAAACAAAAAAAGAACTTGAATGATGTAGTTGCAGTTCGATTCATTCAGAGTATCGAGTTGCTCAATGTAATTGTTTCCGATAAGACTTTCGAGAGGTAATCAGGTAGCAAAAAAGTTTTATCAATTTTGTTATCTCAGCTAGTCATGTGAAGAAATGAGCTTCTTAGAGATTATCACATAACAAGGTTAGGTTACTAAAGCCGTTCGACTCAATTACCAGATCAAATTAAAAATGTAACAACAGATTTTTAAAATTTAATTGCATTTTGTTACATAAACAATCGATAATTGCTCTCTCTCTCTCTCTCTCTCTCTATTTCCACTCCAACGGCAATCGTTTGTCAAGACTGTCAATAGAACTGATAAGATTATTCTATAATCGAACGATTTTCTCGATGCAATGCTTTCTCATATTACTCTTTTGGAGTTCAGTTGCAGTCAAAGCGACTTGAAGACTGAGCTCGATATTTCTGTTATTCTCTTCGTCATTCGACTTGCAATATTTCTAAGAAGAAAGGAAAACAAGAAATAAGTTTGAAACGTAGAAACCTTTTGCGTGACATAATGGAAACACGAAGCGTCGAAGAAACTTCGTCGACTGTGAAATGTAATCAAAACCAACTAAAAGACGAGGCTACAAAGATGTCGCATTAAAAGTTATAAATGTCAAAGTTGTTGATGAAAGAAAAAATCTTAAATTCATGAAGTCAGAAAAATGTTTCACCTTTCATCTCGAAGCCTCACAGTAAAGCCCCGTACTCGTTTTAATTGCAAGTTTTTGTTTACAAATGTTCTGCGAAATGTAGAGAGAACACGTGACATGAGATTGATGGTGTAAATCACTTTTTCAGAGCGCTGAAGGATCTCTTTGACTCAAGGCACCTTCCGTTGGAAAGCGAAAAAAAAATCATTGAATGCAAACGACAGATTTAAAATGAGTTTCCTTGTTCAGTGTTTGAGTCACAGATAGGAATATTCATAAGTTGTGGGAGCTCACGTGTCCTCATAGCAAAAATTAAAGTTGTTCGGTGAACTGGAACGAGACTTTCGTTTGGCTCCCAGGAATTTACAATGCGATAATCGAATGGCATTGAGAGCAAAGCCCTGTGCCATAAATTTCCTTGATCCAAATACAATTGAAGTCGACTTTTGTAGTTCCACAAGCAGCTTGTATATTCAAATAATTTTTTATCCATGTCGCTGTCGGATTATGGAAATGCAACGCGAAAATTATGATTGCAACCGATGTTTTTCAACAAATCTTCGTTCATCCTCGACTGTGCTTCGTGGAAGCTTTAATTAAATTCCTGAAAATCTTTTTTTCTCAAGAATTCATCTGTCAAATTCTTTTCTCGATTTCTAAGGTCACTCAATCATTTCCACTGAATGGAGACTAAAGAGATGAGAAAGATTTCAGCAAAAGAATTGCAATGCTGAGTAAATTTCCAATTTTCCGCGCGAAGAAATTTGATTGTTGTGTAGTATCGAGAAAATTGACCTTAAATAGTCTTTCAAGAATTAAAAGAAGAATGTGTTTGATGAACTTGATAGAATCCCCCCGTCCTCCATCAAACTCTCTCAACTTGAAGCTCTTCACACTTGATTTCATCACGTTTTCAATTCTTTCAGATTTGCGTACGGCATTTGACCTGCTAGACAGAGACCAGGATGGAATGATCAACAACCAAGAACTCCAATTCATGCTTCGCAACCTTGGAATTGAGTTGAGTGATGAACTGATTGATGGGCTCATGAAGGAAGCGAGCAAGACTGGTGAGAGATTCTAATAATTCATATTTTCGTGCATGTTCCGGTTTGATATAAAAATTTATTGAGCTCTGCTTTGCAAATGCTTTAAGCTCTTAAATATTCGAAAACGAGCTTTCAGTGTATAAAACAGCGAAGGCGGAAAAAAGAATTTCTCGTTAGGATTTTTGCAGCTCAATATGCCGTGGGCGACGATGGAGACATGAATTGTTCGCACGTTTTCATGTTTGGAGATTTTATTACTCCTCCTCGTATAAACATTTTTTTTCACGTGAAAGCTTAAAAGCTTGAAAATTTAGGTCATTGCATTTGATGACAATCAATCAAAACGCTGTCTACCGAAACAAATATCAAATTGCTTCAAACGTTTTCAATGGAGAGCTCCATGACATTAAATGGGATAAAAAAAAACATTTTCAACATCCGATTAAAAGATAAGGCACATTCAGCGAGGAATGTGAATGAGAATGAATAGATCCTCGACCTTGACTCCCATGCCAATAGTTTCCAAGCAACCGAAAAAAAGCTCATCATCATTCCATTGAGTGCGATGGAATCTTATAAAACCTTTACCGACATTCTCGCTGCGGGATATTTCAGTTCTCGTTTGCAAAAAATAGTAGGAGACGATGATTTCAATCGCGACATGCCTTTGACGTTGAGAATCTTTTGCTTTTCAAAATCTTTTGTGCGGAAGCTTCTGCTGTGAGTGGAGTTTGCATTCGCTCTACTTTCTTTATCGTTTGAAAACATCTTATAAATCAACAGATTTTCAAATAACACAACGAAGTAAATAACAATGAACGAAAAACAATTTACGAGAGACTGTTTGTAAACGAGACAACTTTTGTAGCTTCCCCAAAGATATGAGCTCTTTAAATTTCTCACAAACTTCAGCAAATATTTATCTTTAAACGTTCGCCTCGAAAGCTTAAGGAGCTTTGATGTGTTTTCAATGTCTAAGTTGTTTACATGATTGAATTTATTTCTTTGCAGGAAATGGTTTAATCGATGAAACAGAATTTTTGCAATGGATTGCAAGAATACAAGCGCTTAGAGAGACAGAGACATCGGCAGAAGATGACGATCTCACACAAGACCTCGTCGCTGCTTTCCGGTGAGTTTAAACTTATTCAATTAAAAGTTTTCAAATATTAAACTCAAATATTTCACTTCAGAGTCTTTGATAGAGATAACAACGGTTACATCACACTCGATGAACTTCAACGAGCGATGCAAATGATCGGAGAGAATGTCACAGATGCTCAATTAAACGAGATGCTTGCTTTGGCGGATCTCGACAAGGATGGTAGAATTAACTATGAAGGTAAATAATTGAAATGCTTATCAAGAGACATCAAGCTAATCAAGATTCTCTTTTCTCTTTCATTCCAGAGTTTGCTCGATTGCTCCTCTAAGAAGCACAAAGAAAACTCGATTTACCGCTTTAAGAATGAAGAATTAAATATTTTCTTTTGTAACTCATACACGTTAATTTAAACTTGATTTAAATAGAAATAATTTCCTTCGTTCTCCTTTAAAAGTTGTTTACAAAAAAAAGAAGAAAATTGGAGAAAATTCAAATTGTTTTCCTTCCGTTTCTATGTTACGCTTGTTAGTAGATTTTACAATACGAAAAGTTGAATCAAAATCGGAAAATGTAATGATTCGAAAGTCTTGAATAAAGAATAATAAAATTAGGTGAAGTTCATGAAAACTTGCAAAATATTTTAATTCTTGTAAAGCTCATTAGTCAAATTGTCTCATTAAATTCAACTTCAATGACAAAGCGTTTGATTCATAAACTGTGAAAACACGAGTTTCGATTTTCATTTCCATCAATTTCTCGGAAAATTATCAAAAATTTCACGAGTGTCAATCAACTTTTGATTCATTAAAAGTTTTTCTTGTTCATATAAATACGGCGAGAAATTAGCGATAACGTTTAGTTTACTCTCGGTTGGATTTTGAATTGGCTAGCGATGAAAGTGTTTTTTGGAATATGCGCTTTGCTAAGCTCAGGTGCTTGAAGTATTTTGATGAAAGAAAAGATTTGTTTAAATTACGAAATCTTCTCAGGTGCTGCTCAGTTTGTTGACCCTTTAGTTGGGCTTTTGACACCAGCAGTTCCTCCTCCAGTTCTGTACGCGATTAAAGGACCAATTTATGTTGAACCAGCAAGTTTAAGATCAGCTTTTATGACTCAGACCAGTTCTGTTCGAGAGATTGCGCCACAAAATCCTTATGCAATAAGCCAGAGTCAACAAGGACCTCCAATAATCGAGATGCTACGTCCTCAGTCTCAAAATCGACCTCAAGTTGTGGAAATGATTCCACATCAACCTTCACCGATGAATTCTTATCAACAACAAGAGCAAAGAGATCAACATTACATCGAGATGGCTCAATCTCAGCAAGGACCTCAAGTTGTTGAGATGAATCCTCATTCACATTCGATTCCACTAATTATGGATAGACCTCCCCAAGCTCCTTCGCAGCATGAGCAACAATATCTTGAGGGGCCGTCTCCTTATCAAGTGCAAGCTCAACATGGACCTCATTACCTAGAAATGAAACCGCATCAGATTCCAGTATTGTCGCCTTCACCATACAATCCTTACGCTTCACATCCAATTCAACTCGATGAAGGCGTAAGAAATTCTTTTTCACTTAATTGTTAAATATAAAATTTAATTTAACGACATAGGACGATCAAATTCTCGATATTGACTTTCTTAAAGCTGTTAGCTTTGGGCAAATCCAAGGAGATCAAATGCAAGATCTAGGATTCGGACAAGCTCAAGAAGATCAAATGCAAATTCCAGGATACGGACAAGCTCAAGGAGATCAAATGCAAATTCCAGGATACGGACAAGCTCAAGCAGATCAATTGCAAGATCCGGAATTCGGACAAGCTCAAGGAGATCAAATGCAAGTTCTAGGATACGGACAAGCTCAAGGAAGACAAGCTCAAATTCCGTTTGAACAGTCGCCATTTGAAAACTCTGAATTCGGTCAAATTCAGAATGATCAAGCTCAGTTCTTCGGGAGAGGTCAAATTCAATCGAACCAGAGACAAGTTCCAATTCCTTCTGAACGAAAATTTTCTAAATCTGTTTCTGACGATGTCAAACGAAATCAGCTTAAAGATGTTACAAAGAGTGCACTTGACCCAGCAACTTTGCAAAAACGAAGCGGAAAAACAGCTTACATCAGACGACAAAGTCCAGCTCAAAAAAAGTTGACTCCTGAAGAAAAGATTGCTCTGATACAGAAAAGACGTTTCTTCCAGCAGCAGCAAGGATTTTTCAATGACAACTCCAATCCATTTGATGAGATGAACGGAAATTTCATGCAAATGCAGCAAACTCCGATTTTCACTGAAGACATGAAAGTAGCGAAGGGTTACGTGGCTGCGCCCAACCATCAGTTCGATGAGTCTTCAATGCTGTCTGATGAAGTCTTTGACGATGAGGTACAAGATGATGAAGCAAATGATTCTGAACTCAAACGTCTTAAACTTTTAGAAAAAGCTTTGAGTGAGGAGTTGTCTGATGATAAAAGATATTCAATGAAAATTTGAAATTAAGAAAAATCATTGACTCTTTGAAAATAAAATTAATAAATTCTGATTTTACTTTTATTATTTTTTTTTGCTTCAGGGTAAGTGAGTCAACATTACAATCTCAGAGATGATCAATTTTTGATTTGAAGATCGAAATGTTCGCCGTTTCTCTAAAAACAAAGACGACAAGATTGGCCACTTGGAAGTTCATCAGTTCTTGAATATTATTCCAGGTGAAACTAAATATCTTACTAATGACAAACTAGATTTCGATTTTCTTTTTTATTCAGATGACGAAGATGATGGAGAAGACATTGTCAATAATTGGGAAGCTGATGTCGTTGATTTATTCCAAGAAATAAATATTTTGAATTGATAAATAAAATTTTAGTTTTCAAAGAAATTTTCATATTTTTCGTCTCCTGAACTTCAAAGAAATTTCGATGACCTTGGTTCAAACTTTGATTTTTTTTAAACCAAATTATGATTGAGTTGTTTATTCTTTTAATTTGACGGCTGTCAATCGATTTTTCATACTTTAAGCTTCAAGCCAAGCAGCAAAGCCAGGCAAGTTTGAAGAACTCGCATATAAAAACGTTTGATAGCGAGTTTCTTGAATCAGTTGGATTTGAGAAGCTTAAGTCTTTTAAAAATCATTATGAAGTTTCCTTTGGCATTATTTGCTTTGCTAAACATCGGTAAATTATTTGGCACTTTTTGAAACTTAAATTTCTATTTGTTTAAATTTCCAGCGAACTCCCAGTCGAATGATCCTTTGCTTCGACTTCTTGTTCCAGCAGGAGCACCTGGTAACTTGTATACCATTCAAGGACCAGTTTATGTTGAACCGAGCAGCTTAGTGGAAACTCTCAGACCTCCTGCTTTACGGACTGCTGCTGTCCCAAGAGTTATTGGAATCCCTCCGCCTCAAGATCAACGTTATCGTTACCGAAGTGCCGATGCTCCTTTGATAGTTACTCGATTGGAAGATGGAGCTTTCTTGTCTGACTCAATTGTTGATGACATCGCGGCTCAACGAAAATTACGCTACAGAATGGATGAAGCTCCTCTGCTGTCTGATGCTTTAGCTGACGTAGCTTTGCCAAAATATCGTTACAGAATCGCAGACGCTCCTCAACTCAACGATCCAATTGCAGCTGAAGCAGCCAAATTTCGTTACAGAATCGCAGACGCTCCCCAACTCAACGATCCAATTGCAGCTGAAGCAGCAAAATATCGTTACAGAATCGCAGACGCTCCCCAACTCAACGATCCAATTGCAGCTGAAGCAGCCAAATTTCGTTACAGAATCGCAGACGCTCCCCAACTCAACGATCCAATTGCAGCTGAAGCAGCAAAATATCGTTACAGAATCGCAGACGCTCCCCAACTCAACGATCCAATTGCAGCTGAAGCAGCAAAATATCGTTACAGAATCGCTGACGCTCCTCAACTCAACGATCCAATTGCAGCTGAAGCAGCCAAATTTCGTTACAGAATTGCAGACGCTCCCCAACTCAACGATCCAATTGCAGCTGAAGCAGCAAAATATCGTTACAGAATCGCAGATGCTCCACAACTTGGTGATCAAATGAATGCGGCAAAATATCGTAGCAGAAAGGCTGCTTATTAAAATCTTGTTCATGAAAATGCTTGAAATAAAACAAATGAAATAAATGAAGAATTTTGAAGTTTAAAGAAGATTTTTGAATCATTATCTATCTCAGAGAGTTTCATTATTTTCTAAGATGCCATGACAAAGACATTCGTTTGCTTTACGACAGACTTGAGAAATCTTGATAAACATTTGCAAGTCTAAGTGAAGATTTTTGATGTTGTTCAGCAAATAAATTTCATTTCGTAAAATGTTTTGCTTTGTTCATTTTAAAACCATTAATTCTCAATCACATTAATTCGAATCAAAAAATGATTTTCTTGATTTTCCGCTAATCAATCAAAGAGCTTTACATTCAATCGTATAAATGCAATGAAAATGTCGCGCTTGGCTAGTCTCCACGTTACTCAAGTTGGATCACAGAATGAGAGCGGTTTTCGGGTTTTGTGCTTTGCTTCACGCAGGTTTGTTCAATTAAACAAAAAAATCGAGAAAATATTTATAAATAAATCTTCAACAGTCTCTGCGCAATATCAAGATCCTTTAGTCGAACTATTAGCGACTCCAAGTCAATTTTATTATGATTCTGGTCCACCGAGTATGGCAATTGGTCAGCCTTACGCTGAGCAAGTTTTCATGAGTCCACCAGTGGCTGAACCAATTTTAGTAGGTTCGTCAATGTTAGCGAGACCTCCAATGATTCCAGCTTATCGACAAGACATCGGAGTTTACCCTCCAACAGTTTACGCACCTCCACAACCAATTAGACCAACAGTGCTAAGACAAGAAGCTTACGCAGTGCCAGCAATGAATCCTTACCCCGCACAACAAGTTTCTTATGATCCAAATGCGGCCACTGCCGCTTATGACGACACATCTTATGTAAGTCCACCTGTAGCTTATGCAACGCCTTCAGTGCCCTATCCGAAGCAAGTAACCTACGCAGCTCCAGCTCCCACTTATGCGAGTCCAACTTACGCTTCACCAGTTTACTCATCTCCAATGCAAATGATGATGGACGAAGGACATGATTCCGTTGACGATTCTCCAGCTGATGATGAAGTGAAGTCACGCAGATCAAACGCAAATGTTCAATCTGGCATTCAACAGTTTGGAATGGGCAACACAAATTTACAAGGAAACATTCAACAAGTTGGTTCAGGTAGAAGATATTCAAACGTACAATCTCAAATTCATGGAGTTGGCCAGGTTCAAGGTGATCAAGTTCAATCTTTCAAGAGACCTCCTTCGAACCGAATTATGACAAATTTTCCATCACACGTTGAACCAACTCGAAAGCAAAAAGATCAGAAAGATCTTCTTAAAGAAATCAAATCGCTCAACGATGCATTGAATGGCTCAATCTTATCCGATATGAAAAATTAGATGACAATGACTAAGAAGAGAAACGAAGATGTCGACAAATAAAAATATTTATTGATTAATAGAAATTGCAATTGAAATAAAGTTTTCAACAAAAAAATTTAAATGTTTGTAAGAAAATTTAAAGTTTACAGATTAATGAAGATTTTTCATGAAAATTGCGATCTCGCCTCGTCATCATTAATGACACAAGCAAATGAAACGAAAGCGTTACCAGAATGCAGAATGTTCCTGGACGAGCGAGAAAATTTAATTAACCGTTCAGCAAATGATTTTCCGCATGTCAATCAATTTATTTCTTTAAGAAAGCCCAACGACGTGAAATCTTATAAAATCGGATGAAACATTTGTTATCGAAATTATTGTAATTTCAGTGATTGAAGGAGAAGTTTGAGAATGAGAAGCGTTTTGATTGTTTTAACTTGGGTTGCTTCAGGTTTGTAGTTTCGAATGAAACAAAGTTTATTCGATGGAATAATTTTAATTCCTTCAGCCTATGCGCAGTACTTTGATCCACGTTTTAGTACTTACGTTCAACCGCCAAGTGTGTACGCAGTTCGTCCTGCTCCACAATATGGACAACCATTCGTTGGACTGCCATACATGAGATCGGAGCCTGAAATGTATGCTACTCCAATCGACGCTTATGCAAGTCCACTTGATTCCTACGTTCAAAGAGGAATTCCTTTGGCTGCTCCATTGTCCTATGCCACTCCTGTTGCAACATATCCATACTCAGCTTACGGAACTCCGATTCAAGTGATGTACGATGAACAAGATGATGCAGTCAATCCTTCGATTAGAAGATCAGGAGTTAAAATCGTTGCTGAGGTTTGTGTTAAATGAAGTTCATTTGATTTGAATCTTTTTTAATTTAATAATTTTTAAAAGAACTCTCGTCGCACAACTCAGAATAACGACGATATCAAACGTTATCAGCTTCGCTCATCTGCTGTTCCTTCAGGTAAATGAGTTCCCAACATTAAAAAATAAATTTCGTTACAAAAAATCTGATGAAAATAATTCAAGCAAAGAAAAATAAATTTTTCACTCGAAGACTTTTGATTTATTGAAATTAAAGTGGAAGAAATTTAATTTCATTTAGACGAAGAGTTTTCGGGTTTTCGTTCGACTTGTAACTTCGATATTCCAGCCATTTCACGAGTTCAGATTTAAGCTTCAACGAATCTTCGCTGCGACATGGAATATTTCGAATTTTGCTTTTATAGATTTTGCATAGAATTTCTTTCACCGTCGGTTTCTCGCTTATGATTCGAAGAGTTTGAATTGAATTCCTTTGCAGTAACTCGTTTCGTTTTGAATATGAATTTGCGATAAGAAGCTTGACGAGGTCTTCCCATGGAATTGAAGAATTCGAGAGTGATTCAGAGCTCAACATACAATTCTTTAAAGCCATTGTTGCATAAGTCATCGAGGCATCGTCAACCTCACTTAGAACAATTGAGATAAGTTCTGAGAGTACTTCAGTCCCTTTTATCAAGGAGTTTCCTTTTTCAGTTCCGATCAGCAAGGCCAAACATTTGAGAGTTGAACTATTTGAGTTCTTCATCTGCTTATGAAATGAGTTGAAAATTTCTTGTTTGGCAAACGCTTCAGGATCACAGTGAATGAAGTTAGCTAACGTTTCGTGAATCTTTTTATCTACAAAAACTTTTCCTGTCATCAACTCGATGCTCGCTCTGCAGTTGTTATCGGAAAGTATTTTCTCTGCAACTGCAAAACTTTCGATTAAAAAAGTTGAATTGATTCTCAATCAAAGTCTCACCAACTGAATCGCAACTCAAAGCAAATAGAACTTCGTTAGCATGAGATTTCAACCCTGGTATGTTGATCATTTCGTCAAGCAGGAAGCTCATGATAACTTTCATTAAATTTTTGTCGGTTGCGATGTTGATTGAAGCATCGAAATCAATCGAGAGAACTTTGAGTAAGCGAAGTAAGTCGAGAATCAAGAAGGGAACTGAGAAGCTGGCAAAATCACTTAAGCGCGTCGATATCTTCTTCAATAAGCTCATTTCGAGTGCTAAAGGAATCTTCGTTGGAGCTTGCAACTCATCGCAGAGCAAACGAATTGACTTCACAACAAGTTCGAGGTCATTACTTGACAAAGCTTGTACCAAATTTTCAAGTCCAAAATTCCCATAGCCAACTCTAAATGTGTCGTTAAAATATTCTCTTGAAGCTTCAACACTTTCAATTTCCTTCGAATGACTCGGATACTTGAGATGCCGGAAGAGAATCTCGTTCATGTTCTTTTGAAGTGCATCACGTGGAAGACTCTTGCAAGTTTTCAATAAAAAAGAATTTCGATTTGAACTTTTCTGAAACATTTCACTTTAATTCAAAAACTTTTGTTGCTCAAAGTTTACTTAGTCAAAGTCAGATTTCACAATCAATCCTTGTCGAAGATTATTGAGCTTCGCTTCAAGTAACGACAACTGTTGCTGCTTATTCGATTTCCTTATAAGTCGTGGAATTTTCAATTTTCTTTTAATTGAGCTTGAAATGGAAAGCTAACTTGACCGTTGACTTTGTAAACATCATTCTCGTAATCAACGTTTATAATTAAGGAAAAAAATTAAATTCGAGCGGACAAATAATAAAAACTTCAATCTAATTGTTCTTAAATTTTTAATTTAGAAAACTTTGCTCCTTACGCAATTTATTTCAACTTTCAGTCGTCGATTGACAGTAAGCCAAGTTAAACGGGAAAAAAATTCAGGAAAAAAGAAATGAAAACCATTGAAGGACCTTCCGTTCCTGCAACTCGAATGGTTAAAGTTACAGTTGGGATTTTGTGGAAGTTTCTGAATCCTTTGAATGCTGAAGGAAAATTAAATATTTTGTAAAACCTTTAAAACTGTAAAATATTTATTTGTGACGATTTCGTTTTTGTAGCTTCATTCTTAATGTCACAGTCCATGCATACTTTCTGATCGCTATCAGTTTATTCTTACTAATCTCAGAAAATCTAACACCGATCGAAGTAATGGAGAACGCTGGATATTTTCGTAAGAAGATTTCCATTCAGCGATTAATTTTCTATTTTTTTTTTATAAATTAAAGTTCAAGTTGCTCGTCATCTTGGATACTTGATGATTTTATTTCTTCAAGGAGCCAGGATTCAAAGAGCGATGGATAAGATTGTCGAAGAAAGGTCAGAAATGCTTAAATTTAATTTTTACCTAAATCGATTTTTTTTAGATTGCAACTTCGTTCGACTGACGACGATTGGTCTCTTTCGATTGATTACATGAAGAAAGAATTCAAAATCTCTGTTGTCGCTGCAGTGATTATGATTGTTTTTACTATCTTCCTCGTCTTTTCTCCTTTTCTCATTGACAATCTAAATGCCTATCAGTTGCCCTACAACAACTTTTTCGTTTATTTGCCATTCGACTCTTTCATGACTCCGAAGTGGTTTCTTCATTACATTCAACAACTAATCATTGTGAGTCTCGGAATTCCCTTCATTTACTTTTACACTGGAAACGTTTTGCTGCTCATGAATTTTTCATGTTGGGAAATCGACGATTTGACTCTCAAAGTTAAGAAAATGTTTCTGAAAGAATTGGACGAGAATTTGATCAAGGAGCAAGTGAAGAAAACAGTTTTACGAAGTTATCAAGTCATGGATTGGATGAACGAAGCTCAAGCGATCTTAAGATTCAGTTTCTTATTTGATTTTTCGCTGTCAGCATTAATATTCTGCATGAGCTGGTACACTTTGAGTTCTGATATCCTTGAATCAATCTCGATGTTCATGTTGATTTGTTTTTCAATTGTGCAACTCTCAGTTTCATGTTGGATGGGAAGTCGCGCTAACGTTTGCATTGATAACTTAACTTCAGCAATCTATGAAGTCGAATGGTACTCGCAAAAGGCCAGAAACCAAAGAGATCATTTAATGATTTTCATCATGGCTCAGCGATTGAAAGGTTTCAACGGAATCTTCAACTCTGTTGACTTTGAAACGCTGCTTACGGTTCGATATTTAATATTGGAATTAACTTCATGAATCAGGATTTTTCATTTACATTTCAGGTTCTGCGATTCACTTACTCGCTTTTGGCTTTGCTACGAACGACAAACTAAATATATTTTGATTACCAAATTGAAGTTAGAAAAAGCTTTTACCATTGTCTGAGAATAAAGAATTTAAACTTTTATTTACCTTATTAAATTATTGAATTTTAACATGAAGAACCGTGAGAATAAATATTTTTTTTTGTGAGAGGTTATTGAGAAATTTGAAGTAAGACCAAGCAGTCATCATAATCTGAAAGAAAAATATTTTGAAGAGAAAATAAATTTTGAAGATAATTTACCGAGGCGAATGTTTCATGAGAAATCGTAGCGAATCCCATCGGTGAAAGTTGCTTCGATTTTTGTGCAGATCTTATAATCATCAAAAGACCTTTTATGTCATTTACTTTAACAAGATCGAGAGACAAATGATCATTGACACAAAAATTCCATAAAATTGCTTAATTGAAGCCATTAATTTTCTCTTCCAGTTTAGAGCTTCCGAATTTGGTTTCACTTCCACAAAAATTATTGCAAAAAGTCTCAGAGAAATTTTTAAGAAGGAGTCACAACTGAATTCTCTTCTTTCAGCAGAGCTCATGTTCCTGAAACGTCTCATCCTTTCATAGGTTCAATTAACAATGACATGGCCAAGCCATAGATAACAATATAACTAGATGCGGCACTTCACCAAATTCGATTTCAAGGAGGTTGAATTGTTTTTGTTTTTTGCTTTGTATGATTCCGAAAAGGCAAATTCCACAGAAACTAAGCTGACTCTTTTTAAAACATTAAAGTTTTATTTAAAATAAAAGTTCTCCTTGTTCTCCTTGAACTTCCGTGCGGCATCTAGTTATATTGGTATCTATGGCCAAGCAATAATTTAAAACTTCGAACCAACTTTTCAATTCGATGATTACAAAACTTTCATAATCGATTTGACATAGACTTGTTGAAATTAACGCTTTTACACATTTTTAAATATATTTTTTGTAGAAATTGAAACACACATCTTGAAAACGAAAACTTTCTTAAAATTGTCGTAAGTTAGCATAGGCTTAAAGGTCACTATTTAAAAGTTACCGAATGAAAACTTTTCCTCTGGAAAAATAACATTTTGAAAACTATTCAATAATTAATTCAGTTTACTTTTATAATCAATTTGACATATTGTAAATTTGACTGACGCAAGCGTGACCATTCTTAAAGATAATTGCTCTAAGGACAAGTCAAAAGAATCGAAGAAATTAAACTTTTATTTTCACAAAATCGATTGAATTTTAACATGAAGAACCGTGAGAATAATTATTGTTCTTGTGAGAGGTTATTGAGCAAACTGAAGTAAGGCCAAGACAGTCATCATGATCTAAAAGAAATAAATATTTTGAAATGAAACTTAAGGGACTATAGGTAGGGTGTCCATCAGCAGTTGACGAAAAACACTGAAATTTTGGTCGAAAATCGCTATAAATCGCTATATTTTTAAAAACCCGAAAAAACAGCGATATTTAAATGAAATTAATCGTTTTTCGACGTTTTCATGTTACAGCCCATAGTAAAAGTCTAAAAAAAATGAACTAAAATTCCCAACGACTGGATTCGCAACCTCATACTAAAAATTATTAATTGAAAAGCAAGCATTTTGGAGTGTAGTTACCACATTCGGTTCAGAATTTTTTTCCCTTCATTTGGATGAGTTAACAAAGAATCTTCGTTAACCAGTTTACAATACAGCAATTACATATTTTCATACAGATTTAGTTTTTTTTTGTTCTGATGAGGACGACGTTGACTCTTGAATTTTGCTCAGAAGCTGAATCTGAAGAACAACTTCTAAAAAGTTTGAAGTGAGAATCTGAAGTCCGAATTCAGCGAAAAAAAATTCGAATTTGTCACAACACAAGCCAGCACGAATCAAGCAAGTTCACAACGAGTTAAGAAGAAAGGAATCTTCAGGAAGACTTGAGAATAACTAAAGTCTTTAGTTGATGAAGAAATGAGGAAAAGAATTTTACTTTTCCTTTGAATGTGACTTCATTTTGATAAAAATTGAAACGTTTTTTTGAAAAATCTGAAAAACGCTAGAAAAACGACCGAAAATGAAAAACGCCGCTATGCCGCGAGAAACGTCAAAAATCGCTATAAAAATAGTGAAAAAAGCTATAAATGGACACCCTAACTATAGGATTTCCAAGAAATTATATAAAATAAAATTCGTACAATTTTTATACAAGTCTAGTAATAGTCTTACTTCAGTTCGCATGAAAATTATTTATAATTAATGTATAGTTAATAAATAAAAATACTTGAGAAGCTATTTCATTCTTTGAAAGGTACTTTATCGGATGGCATACCAAAGTTTTTCAAAAAAAAAATCCTCCCAAAACTCGAGAACATTTGGATTCTAGTGAGAAGTTACGATCGAGAATATCACGAATTCGATCTCTTATTGAATCCCAACGAAAGCTTTCAGCTCATGCCATTGAGGAACTTGCACGAATTCTGATGCAATAAATTGATGATTGAGAATTCTGAAAAGTAAGTGATCTTTTGAGGAGTCCGTTATCTATTTTAACAAGTGGCAGTAGCAGTTCCTACCGAACTTACTGTAGGGTTTTTCATTCTCTGGACTGGTTACAGGGGACATTTTACTTGGTTTGTAAACCGAAGTTCCACTTTGAGCTGACCAGAAGTGGATCCAATGAGTGGAGCTTAGATTTTCTGGGCTTTATCGCTTAGTCGTGACCAGCTGATCATTTCATGTGAAGAACTCAATGCTCTAAGTCCAAAAGGAAAGAAGTTTCACTTTGAGCTCACCAGAGGTGGATCCAATATCTGGTCCAATTCTTGAATCCATGGATTCGTTCAAGCACGCTGAACATTTCTCGTGAAGAAGTGTCAGCGAAAATGTTAAGACAGCTGAATAAATGGAAAAAGTTAGAAAAATTTGTATGGAGCTTATCAGACTCCAGCCCCGTGGGCCCGAACCACTTGAGCTATCAAGTCCATCTTCAAAACTCTGCGATTCTGTCATAAATGGAACCAAATGGCGAAAACCAGAAGTAGCTAGCTGCTTTCGTTCTCGACTAAATAGAGTTCAAAGTTTCAAATCGCCTTTTTGTATGGAGATTCCAGGTTTCGGGCCCTTGGGCCCGATTCTGATGAGCTAGCAAAAATTCATAAAAAAAAAACACTTTTTCTATTTCCGATCTCTATCGATCAGTGGAGAAATCAAATCGCTAGCTCATTTCGTTCGCGAGTTATCCAAGTAGTATATCTACAAACAAAGTGAACATCAATCCTCCGGATGAAAAACCCTAAAAACCTTTGAGAAGCTCGCAAACAACAAGTTCTTAGCTATTAAATTTTTTTTTAACAATTTAGTTCAGCGAACAAAAGGAAATGACACCATTCCGAATTAGCTTACATAAAGTTCAGATGTGTTTGAAATAAGGAGACGCAAATGCGCTTCTTTACCTTGTGATGAAATTTCCAGAGAACTCTCTTCATTTTCGAGACACTAAATTAATTTATTAGAGAATTTTATTTATCTTTATTTCTACAATTTCTTCATGTAATAACTGAATAAAAAATGGCACGTGTGGAAAGACACAAACAAAAGTATGAAAAATTAATTATTAAATGAACTTCGTTACCCTTCAAACTGATATTTAAATCGATTGGAAAAATCCGCATTTCCCTTCATCGACAACGTCATAGCGACATTTTTGAAGAAATGCTCCCCTTCACATTTCGATGAATAATTTATTTTTAAAATAGTACTAAACTCAACAGGTCAGCATTGTTCCAGGAATTAACTGTTGAATATTTTAAACATTGTCTAGGTCAGTATAGGGAAAAATATTTTATTTCAGGCTCATAACCATTTCTTTTAAAAAAAGATTTTTTAAATTTTGAGATGTTTTAATTTCCCTTCATGACATCCAAAAAAGAAAAAACAACGGAATTTTTCTTTAGATGTATTTTATTAAAAATATGCAACCTAGCCCGAACTGAAAATTCAATGAAACATTTAGTATAAGTGAATGTATTGCAGGTGTCGCAGGCCGTTTGTGTGAGACAATTTCTGTACAATCTAATTGTTCTTAAATTTTTAATCGAAAAAACTTGCTCTTTACGCCATTTATTTCAACTTTCAGTCGTCGATTGACAGTGAGCCAAGTTACACGTGAAAAGGAAAAAAAAAGAAATGAAAATCATTGAAGGACCTTCCGTTCATGCAACTCGAATGGTTAAAGTTACAGTTGGGATTTTGTGGAAGTTTCTGAATCCTTTGAATGCTGAAGGAAAATTAAATAAATTGTAAAACCTTTAAAACTGTTTAATATTTATTTGTGACGATTTCGTTTCTGTAGCTTCATTTTAAATGTCATAATTCATGCATACTTTCTGATCGCTGTCAGTTGCTTCTTACTAATCTCAGAAAATCTAACACCGATCGTAATAATGGAGAACGCTGGATATTTTCGTAAGCAGATTTCTATTCAGCGAATAATTCTTTAATTTTTTTTTATAATTTAAAGTTCAAGTCGCTCGTCATTCTAGTTACTTGGCGATCTTGTATTTTTTACAAACCAGGATTCAAGGAGCGATGGATAAGATTGTCAAAGAAAGGTCAGAAATGTTTAAATTTAATTTTTAACTTTAATTGAATTCTTACAGATTGAAACTTCGTTCAACTGATGACGATTGGTCTCTCTCGATTGATTACATGAAGAAAGAATTTCGAATCTCTGTTGTCACTGCAGTGATAATAATTTCTAGCTTAAGCGCCGTCGTTTCTTCGCCTTTTCTCATCGATAATGCCTATCGGTTGCCCTACAATTTCTATTTCATTTATTTGCCTTTCGACTCTTTGCTGACTCCGAAGTGGTTCATTCATTACATCCAACAACTGATGATTGCGTTTCCCGGACTTTCCTTCTTTTACTTTTACACTGGATACGTTTTGCTGCTAATGAACTTTTCCTGCTGGGAAATCGAAGCTTTGACGCTTCAAGTTAAGGGAATCTTTCTGAAAGGATCTGAAGACAATTTGATCAAGGAGCAAGTGAAGAAAACAGTTTTACGAAGCTATCAAGTCATGGATTGGATGAGCGAAGCTCAAGCGATTTTAAGATTCAGTTTCTTAATTGATTTTTCGCTGGCAGCATTAATATTCTGCATGAGCTTGATAAGTCTAAACTCTGATTCAATTCAATCAGTCTCAATGTTCTTGTTGGTTTCATTGGTATCTAGTCAAGTTTCAATTTTCTGTTGGATGGGAAGTCGAGCAAACGTTTGCATTGATAACTTAACTTCAGCAATCTACGAAGTCGAATGGTACTCGCAAAAAGCCGGAAACCAAAGGGATCTTTTAATGATTTTCATCATGGCTCAGCGATTGAAAGGTTTCAACGGAATCTTCAATTCTGTTGACTTTGAAATGCTGCTTACGGTTTGATATTTAATATTGGAATTAACTTCATGAATCAGGATTTTTCATTTACATTTCAGGTTCTGCGATTCACTTACTCGCTTCTGACTCTCCTACAAACGACCAACTAAAGTTACTTTGATTATCAAAATTTCGCTTCAACCGGCACTCTGAAAGCTTAATGAAAGAATTTTATTAATCTTCTTTTCATAATCTTTACGTAATAACTGAATAAATAATGGCACATATGCAAAGACACAAACAAAAGTATGAAAAAATAATTATTAAATGAACTTCGTTACCCTTCAAACTGATATTTAGATCGATTGGAAAATACCGCATTTTCCTTCATCGACAACGTCATAGCAACATTTTTAAAGAAAAATGCTCCCCTTCACCTTTCAATAAATTATTTATTTTTAAAATAGTACTAAACTCAACAGGTCAACACAAAAAAGAATTTCGATTTGAACTTTTCTGAAACATTTCACTTTAATTCAAAACTTTTGTGGCTCAAAGTTTACTTAGTCAAAGTCAGATTTCACAATCAATCCTTGTCGAAGATTATTGAGCTTCGCTTCAAGTAACGACAACTGTTGCTGCTTATTCGTTTTCATTTTACGTCGTTGAGTTTTTAATTTTCTCTTCTTTGAGCTTGAAATGGTTGAAGCAGAAACTGGTGTCGTTTGCTCTAAATTTTCGAGGAACTGAGGTGGAAAGCTAAAACCGTTGACTTTGTAGTCTTCAGTCTCGTAGTCAACGTTTTCATCTTCATCGATTCCTGCTGCATTAAAGTTTTCATTTGCTTTCTTGAGACTTTCGTTGTCATCTCGACTTATTAGAACATTTCTCTGACCAGCCGACATCACCATCACCTGAAATGATTTTTTCTTATTAAATATTCTCTTTAAGTTTCTATTACTTTACTGTTGGATTCATCGCGTCCATTTGATCTTTGAGACAACTCTGCAGAAGATTCAGAAAGAAAAGAAAAGCGAGCAACGTCAGAGCTGACAAAGCTGCGCCTTTTAATTTGCCTCCTTTGCTGTGCATCATTGGAGGTCCGTAATGACTTTGCTGTGTCTCAACTCCAGTTGGTCCGTAGACATGATCATGCCCAAACTTCAAACCGTAGCCATTATTGTTCATTATTGGCGATGATCCATCAAAACCTGCGAAAGGGTTCACTACTCCAGCTGAAGCTGGAAATTGATAAGGCGTCGGAAACTTATTCAATGCTTGAGCATTTTGAAATGGATTCACTCCATGATAAGCTGCTTGACTTGGAATGAGACCGTCTTGTCCACTAAATCCATTAAAGTTCTCACTTAAAAGCTTTTCGTAGTTCATTTTGTTTAACAAAGAGTTCTCAAAAAAAAAGAAAAATATTCTCAGCGTTTGTCTAAAGAGTGTCGATCAGAGCTCAGTCGACGTTAAACTAATAAAGCAACAGCTTCGGGAATGCAAAGCAAATTTGCGTTGAAACGACCGTGCAGCATGCTAACTAGAGTAGAATGTGAGAGAAGATTTTGTAGATGCGCGAAGCGTTAAATTGAGTTGACAGTTAAGTTAGTTACAAATTTTATTTTCATTCTTTGCTCTTGTTTCTTAAACGAAAACGATTTTCTTAATTTTACTTTCTTCACAAACTTCCAGAGCTTTCGATTGAAGATAAAGCGATCTTTGTCTCATCAAAATCTGGCGAGAACACTGATCGATAGCTGGTCGATATCTCTTGAGCTTTCCCGTAGTCACCAACTCGATCAAGATTAATGCCATCGTTATAGAGCTGATCGACATCGTCGTAGAGCTCGTCTCGACCTGTAGTAGGAAAGAACTGAAGAAGAAAAAATTACTTTTCATTAATTTACTTTACGAAAGTCACTCACAGTCGGAAAATAATAATAAAGTTGAGTGATGATGCACTTGGCAGCAAAGAGAATCGCAGCGATGATCAATAATTTAATTAAAATTTTCTTTTTTTTCTTCTTCGTCTTGAGTTTGGTTTTTGTTTTTGCTGGTTGTTCATCAGATGACAAACTGAAAGAACTCAATTGAGTTAAAGGAAATTTTCTGAGTTCATTGACTTACTAATAAGTATAATCGTCGTAGTCATAGTATTCTTCCTCGCAGCCAAAAGGATTTAAATATTCCATCCACGAATCGTCCCGATCCTGAACTTTCTTCTTTCTCTTCTTCTTTTCGTGATTCTGAGTTGTTGAAGCCTCCGGAGATGTCACGTAGACATGTTTGTAGACGTAGGGAGGCACTGAATACTTTTTCGTCAAGTCCGACATGAAATTGTTTGGGTCGAGTTGAGTCATTTCGCTGTGAAGGATCAAAGGACTTTGATGCGTTGTCAAGTCCATTCGATTGACATCTCTGTTAAAGTTAACGCGATGATTCGGTGGGATCGGAACATTAACCATGTTCAAAAATCACTTTCGTTGAGTTAAAGGTGAAAAGAACTACTGAAAGAGTTGACAAACGAACTTTAAAGCAAACGACACGTCGATTCGACTTGTTGCGTTGGATAATAGAGTTGACACTTTCTTTGCTTAATTCATATGAAGGTAAACAAAATTACTGGGCTCGACGACAATTTATTACACGTTAGTCGACTCGTAAGTAATTGAGATCAAATCTTTATCGTCTGAAAAGTTTAAACGAGGAAATTCATTGACTCGAGTAAAACTCAGTTTTGGTCTAAAAAGATTTAATTATTTGTCAATTTTATTTCTTCTGCTGCGAGATTTCTTTTGATCTCTTGAGGTTTTTCTTCAATATTGTCAGAGGTTTGTGTGCGATTTTCGTGAGTCGATGTTGGTCTTAAAAAGAAATGTGCGATGCATGTAATTAAAGCCATTGTTGCGAAAACTCTGAAGCTTTGTTTTCCGCCGATTTTTTGATACAAGAAACCTCCGAACAAAGCTCCAATGGAAAATCCTAATCCATCATCCATTCCAGCGACTAAACCTTGAACAGTAGCGGAAGTCCCGGGAGGTGAAATCACAGAAGCGTAAGCTGCATGAGAAAAAATATTTGAATAAAAATCAAATGAATTTTGATTAAAACTTACCAACGATGCATGTATAGCAAAGAGCATAAGTTGAACCTTGCATAAGAACCTCAATTCCTATGAGATACCAAGGATTTGTGATTAGCGAGACAAGAAAGAGTCGCAAAGCGTAACATGAGAAGCAGAAAGTCATGCAGTGAATGTAGCCAAGCTTCTTGATGATTTTCCCAGAAATCAAGAAAAACAAAACTTCGCCGAAAACGCATTCAGCAGCTACTGTCATTCCTTCGATGAGTTTGATGTGATCTTTCATGCCAGTTCGTTCAGCGACTTCCTCAAGATACCAAAACATGTAATAAAATATAAAAGAATCGAATATTCCAGCTATCGTCGCGAAGACTAAGAAGATCGCAATCTTTCTGTTTCTTAGCAGTTTCCCAACGTCTTTCGAAATTGATTCTGATGATGAGAGCTTCGGGAGTTTCAGTTTCTTCAACACAAACAAATCGATCAGTGCAAACGTGAGCATTATGAGAATCGCTGGAGTGAAGTCGTTTGTGTGTAAGTCGACGGTATAACCAGCGAGAAGTGATGTCAATCCAAAGCCAAGTCCACCGTAAACTCGTTGTTTGCCATATTTCATTTGCTTTTCTTGTCCGAGAACATCGAAGCAGATCGCGTCGCTAATTGAGTTGCCGACATTGAAGCAAATCGTTCCAAGATAAGTCAAGATGACAAAAGTCCAGAAAACTCCAGTTGTGTAAAAGCAACTTGATGCTTCAATATCTTCTGATGTTCGGCATTCGAGCTGCGACTCGTTAGCTCTCAAAGTGATGATCTCCGTCAGGTTTTGTCCATGGCATAAAAGCTTCTGACCTTCGATGAGGATTACTTTGAAATTCAAGACGTTACTCGGATTGGGACACGTCACAGAATGAAAGTTCAGACATCTCTCAGGTTCCAAGTTCGTCTGGTAATCGAAAATATTTTTATTTTGAAAGATTATTTCAAAAATTTTATGTTTACCCAATGATCACAACTTTGTATTTCAGTTACATTAAAATTAAGTTTGCTGTTCTGTTGCGGGAGAAACAAGTAACAGCCAAACGAAGTTGCCATAATCGCAATGATTGACATGAAAATTAATTTCCTCGCTTTCTGTAAAGTTGAAACAATTAGCTTGAGAAACGTTTAAAGGTTGAATGATTTACCGCGAAATAATCTGCAAGCATTCCGACAATTGGCTTTGCGAAGAAGTACAGAATCGGAAGTATCGACAAAAGAATTCCTAATTAAACGATGTAAAGTAAGTTAACGAATTCATTTAAAGTTTCGTTATGTAAGCCAACGCTTTCTCACCCATAACTGATGGCGAAATTCCTAACTGTCGTCCAAACACGTTTATCTGCGGAAGAATCGGCCCAAGACCTAAGAAATCATTAATTCCTCATCTCATAGTTGATTGCGTTGGTGTTACTTACTTGCCATGAAGAAGAAGTAATGCGCCTTGATTGGAAGAAGTTCTTTGTTGACCTTCATTTTGAAATCTGAAATCAAGATTGTTATCAAATTAATGAACACTTTCATCATGAGATAAATAATTTTTCCATTTTATCAAGATTGTTATGATACTTTGTTTCTCATCGCGATTAGTAAATATCCCATGAATCATTGAATAATTTTCTCGAATCGAAAGTCCGAAAACCTGATTTTTCGGGGAGACCCGCACGCGTCATCGTCTCTTGTTCTCATGAAAACGAGAGTTGATTCCTCTAAATGTAAAAACAGCAAACAGCAACAAGCAAAAATATGTGAGAGAGCTCCGCTCAGTATTACTTTAGCGATTAAAGCGGCGAGACGCGAACGAAAATATTTCCAAAAGCCGGTTATTTGTGTATTGTCCGAGTTGGTTCGAATTCTTTTTGTTTTGTTTAGAGACGACATAAAGGTCAAGACTAACTCTTTGTCTCGCGGAAATATTGGTCAACTTTAAAAATATTTTGATATGTGATAACAAATATTTGCGTAACAAACATTACGAAAGTTTAAATTGCAATTTTAATAAAAGTGAAAATGATTGGAATTAATCTTGTGAATGTTATAATTACTTTGATGGCGTTGCAATCTTGCATAATTGCTATTTACGGAAAAGATTCGTATTCAAAAGATTTCCCAGTAGCGAAAAGTGAGAAATGTAAGTTGATCTTGATTAATGAAACTAAAGTCGTCACCTTTGCGAAGCTGGTTTCTGAGTTGAACCAGAGTCAACCTTGAAATCTTCATGTGATAATTAAACAAGCGTAGAGTGGAAATCCCAATAAAAAAATCATTTCAGTGAGAATTTGCATCGTAGAGAATCGCGGATCATTTCGCAGAACTGAAAAGTATTGTCCCACGCTCGAAAAGCAATCAAACATCGAATGTATCATCGGCGTTGATCGACTAGATTGCGCTAGACGAATCAACAAAGGCTTCGCACACTTTGGAGTGTTTTCGTCTGAAGATTTGGTTGGCGCCAGATGGGCTAGTTTAGAAATATTAGTGACGAGTGAGATTCGCTACCACTCAGAGCCATTCGAATACGATGTCGTTGTAGTGGTTGATAACGGAGCGAATATTCATTCCGCAGCTGATCTAAAAAGTGCACGACTTTGTCATCCTGGCAAGGGCTTAGAGAATAATTGGAACGATATAATTTCCGATTACATGGAGAACGTGATGGTTGCGAGGGGATGTGAAAAGGAAATAACGCTTGCAGAGTCGAGGATTAAAGCGACAGCCAATTACTTTGGCGAGAGTTGCAAGGCTGGTCCGTGGGTTAACGACCCATTACAGGACAAACTGCTGAGTAAGAATTATAATTAAAACAGGTTCTTCAAGTAGACTTAAACGATTTAATTTTCTATTTTAAAGAGATGAAGTATCCGTCTCTGTGTTCGCTTTGTTACAACCCATCAAACTGTGCTGTTGGCGATAAGCATTGGGGAAGACGAGGGCCTTTGTATTGTTTGACAAGTGGCTCTGGAGAGGTAAAGAGATTTAAGTGAAGTCATTGATATTTTAACTAAACTTGAACTTTTAAAGGTCGCGTATGTGAGACTTGATGATGTGAAAAGCTTCTTTGGCTTTACAGGATTGACACCCGAGAGCGATCCAAATAATTACAGTTTCTTATGTCCTGACAGTCATCTTCAGCCCTTGAACACAAAGAATCCTTGTTCATGGATAAGTAAACCTTGGTCAGTTCTAGCAGCTCAGCGCAAACATGCGGAGAAGGTTCAAGAGCTGTTCAGAGAAATTGATTTGACAAGCGAATGGCAGCAAGCTCTTTTACAATTACTCGAGTCTTATCACGTGAATATCACGAGTCTGGATTTTCCAATAACAATCGACGATTACTTGGACAAAAGTTCTGGTTATCAAAGTGCTCATAGCTTTCCAGCTTGCTATCCGCCCCGTCAAATTATTTACTGCACAACAAACTTAATCGAATTCTCGAAATGTAGTTGGTTGCAAGAAGTATCAACTGTTTACGGAATTGAACCAAATCTTCAATGCATTAGAGGCGAAAGCTTGTTCCGTTGTCTCGATGATGTTTCGAAGAACGTCGCAGACTTGGTTTTAGTTGATCAAGACGAACGGCTGACTAGTGAGATGAAATTCAATTTGACAACTCTTCTCCATGAGCACTCTTCAAATTTCGAGCAAAATTACGTAACGATCGCTGTTGTCAAAGCAAGCTCTTCAATCGACAGTTTTTCAGGTAAACAGATTAAAATATCTCGAGATTCTTGTTTGCTTATCTCGCTTTTAATTTTAGATTTGAAAGATAAAATCGCATGTTTCCCTAAAAAGAGTGGCGCAGCCTTCTCATCAGCGTCAGATGTTTTACAGAAATTGAAGCTCGTGTCAGATAATTGCTCAATGTCAATAGAGAACTTCTTCTCCGATAAAACTTGTTTTGGAAATCAGAATTGCAAGAAGAACTTCGGAGGTGATAATGGCGCACTTCATTGTTTGAAAGACTTCGGTGACGTCGCATTTATGAATCTCGAAACTTACAAGAATCTCACGGCGACCACTGGTCATTTCAATCCACAATTGTTCAAAGTTCTTTGTCCTTTCCCTCAGAAGAACAAATATTTGAAAGGATCGGACACTTGTTATCTGAGTTGGACATCAAAAGGAGTTTTACTAACAAACAAAGGAAAAACTCAAGTCAGAATCAATGAAATTGTCAACACTTTAAAAACTATGGACAATCATTTTGGAAAACATAAATATCGCAGTGGAAACATTCCATTCACGATGTTCGGACCTTTCGACCAGAAGCAAAACATTTTATTCAAAGATTCGACTGACCAGTTGAAAACGAAATTTGAATTCACGAGAATATCAAATTTTGAAAGAAATCTTGAAAGTTTCTTAGAAAATGAGCTCAGCAACGATATTTACTGCAACTCAGCCAAATCAAACAGCAGAATCTCCAAATTCCTTTTTGTTGTCGTAGCAATCTTGTCAATAAAGTTTTCGATGCGATTTTAACTAACAAAGAATTTTACGACCATCGCGAGGCAAGTGGAT
This sequence comes from Smittia aterrima, assembly GCA_033063855.1. Classification (NCBI taxonomy): domain Eukaryota; kingdom Metazoa; phylum Arthropoda; class Insecta; order Diptera; family Chironomidae; genus Smittia; species Smittia aterrima. The sequence continues at coordinate 11,539,092 of CP093831.1, read as the reverse complement.
TTGCTCGAACAAGTTATCAGAGGTCAAACTCTTTTTACACAAACAAAAAATTAATTCACGAACGCAAGTTCTTTGACTTTTCGTTTTTGTGAATCAATCTAAAAAAAATCTGTAAATAATTGCGCTCTTTTTCAAACCTAAAGTTGAATACCCACTTTGTTGTTTATTTTTTCAAGTTGAAAAAAATTGTATGAAAACTGAAGTTCTATTCTCAACCAACTAAAAATTAAATTCTGGTCGATTCTCGTGCCATTCACAAAATGATAAAACCGAATAAAGTGAGTTTATATCAATTGTTATTAGTTCAACTAATTTTTAGGTTGTTTCCATTTGTTTATCAGCACGAAATTTTAAAATTTCACAGCACGAAAACCAATTTTCACTTCAACTTTGCACCAACACAATGACGTAATGGAACTTTTAATTAATTTCCTCGCGTTCATCAAATTCTCCAATCATTTGAATTGTTGTAGACGAGTAAAGCTAAACCGGCGGTGAGAACAGCTGCGAATACACTGAAAGATGAAGCGAAGAAAACAAAGAAGCCGTTGAGTACTGATAAAAGCAGCGATAAAAAATCGCTGACGAGAAAGTCTGAGCCATTCGTGAAGAGCGTGCCATTGAAAAGTAATTTATTGAAAGCAAAGAGTTTCACAACAATTGGAGCTAAAGTGCCAGATAAGCCGTTGAGTAAGAAAAATGTTATGGCGACAATTCACAACGTCACAGTTGCCTCGCCTCCAACATCAGCTGGGAAAGAGCGATCTGCTTCGACTTCTGATATCAAGCAAGATGCGTCAAAGGCCTTAAATCATTCACGATCACGGACAAGAACGATTGACCCAAAGGATTCGATACTTCACAAACAAGCGTTGATAAAAGCTGCTCAAGTCAGACCCACAGTGCCAGTGAAAGAACCAGTCTCGTTTGAAATTAAGTTTGAGGAGCCGCCTCAAAAGCCTGTGAATGCCGAAGCCAATGATGAAGACGATTACAATTACGAAAGTGATTTTGAATCATACGAAAGTGACTTTGAAGCCGAAGTGCCTTCAACTTCAGCATCAGTCGATAAGCTAGATGAAAGCTCCACCGACGATGAGGTTGTTCAACTTGAGTCAGCTGATAACACAATCAATGCAACGAGAAATGATAAGGAACGAATTGACTCAGGAAGCTTTGAGATGTCTACGGCGAGAAAACCAGTCACACCCTTATCTGGTCTTTACGATAGCATCGACGATACAATCAACTCACATGATAGTGGAATATCATATGACGATCTTAACGCGCAGAGTAAACCAACGATGAGTCAAAAAGTTCTTGATTTTTACAAACGTGGCGAAGAACTAATGAAGAAGATCACACTCGATGTGTTGAACTTTAATATCTTTGAGAGCAAACCGATCCCTTACGAGACGTTCATGTCGCTCTATGGTGGCCAGATCAATACTTTTCAAGTAAGCACTCAATCAGAATCAATGATGACAGTTGATGAAGCTCAAACCGATCCGATCATGAAAGCGGAAGCGTGGACTCAATTTCCAGCAAAGTTCACAAGAGCAGGACTCGAAATTATTAACTCGAAGTTGTACAACGAAGAAAAACTTGGAGTTGGAGAAGGGACGATTGAGCAGTCGGTTACGACAAAAGACGAGACGGAAAATTTCACGAGCTATATCGAAGCAATTAATAATTTCTCAAAACACGAAATTCCCAGCACCAAAATCAATTCGACGATTGACTCCTTTGCACTACAAAAATTCGTAGAAAATGCTGCGTTCACGATCTCAAATGTTATTGATAATCAATTCAAGCAGCAAGAGCTCAAGCCGAGTAAAATCTCAATAAGTCGAGGATACACGAACCTAAACTTCTCTGAAAATGAAATTTTACGCGACTCAATCATCAAAAAGTTGTACACAAACTTGAAAATTCCAAATTTTATCATCACCGTTCATAAGAAGTCGACTAGTCAGCAGAATCTTCTTTGCCTTTGGGATGTTCTCAACAATAAACAGCCGATGAAAATCTTCTGCTCGTGGAGTGATATCATTTGCGTGGAGATTCATCCTGATCAACGCGATGTTGTCATTGGCGGTTGCAATGATGGAACGATCAGCTTATGGGACAGTCAAGAATTCGTAGAGTGGAAGGACCAAGATGAAGTTGTCACAATAATCAAGCCTTGTGAGATAATTTCTCCGCAATATGGAGGAAACAACTTTGACCTAGACAACGTCATCGCATTACGAAGTCTACCACAACGCGAATATAAAAGTTCATCATTGTTTTCACAAAGACCTGCGTCGCAAATCTGCTCACTGCATCGCAACGGATCAATTATTATTTGGACGATCTCGAGATTGCAATCCGAGTCGCTCATCAATAAATCCGAGCTTACTTACACTCACATCAAAAGTCGAATACAATTGACGAAAAACGTCGTCATCGAATTAAACTCTTCAGTAAATGTCAAAGGGAAAGAAAATGTGAAAAGGAAGTCTGCGTTTGATAAAACTCGCTACTACTTTGAGAATGATTTGTTTAGCGATAAAGTTCTTCGTGAGTTACAAGAGATCGACTCTAGTCGTCTAGTTAAAGCCAAGAGTTCAATCATTGACGATGAGCTTACAAAGTTTATTGATTGCGCAGTAAACTTGAATGAGATTTATATCGCGACGGATCTTAATTACATCACAGCAGTAACAAGAATGAACATCGGCGACGAGACTCGTAAAATCATCACGAATGAATCAATTTTCATTTCACCGACAGCAATTGCTATTCATCCCATCAACTCGAATGTTTTGGCTGTTGGGCAAGCAAATGGCGAATTAAAATTCATCAAAGTCAACGAAGACGAAAGTTTTTCTTTGAAAAGTTCATTGAAATCTTCAAGAAAATCTAACGACGGGTCAGGAGTTAATGATCTCCTCTCAAAGTCTTGTGCTTTTCAAAATATCGTTGAGAATGAAAAGAAACTTTACAACGAAACTCAAGCTCTCAACAATTTGGAGTCAGATGAACTCAAAGCCTTTCTTGTCAACGAAGCTCTGTCCGAACAACTTTACGACAACGACTTTGTTAGAGAAAAATTGAAAGTTTCGTTTGACAAAAATATTTTCAATTCCTTTGAAGTCTCGTCCGGCTCTGTAAACATCATTACCTTCAACAAAACCGGAGAGTTTATGTTCGTTGTGATTGGAAAGCGATTAAAAATCTTCAATTGTTGGCAAAACTCCGAATTGGATCACCAAGAAAAGCTCAACATTTGTGATTTAAAATGCGTTCAAGGCGCGGACTCCTTCGAATATTTGGTAAGTTTAATAAAAATTTGTTTTGAGCTTTTCTGACTTTTCTTTTTTTTCCACAGATTATATTGACAACTGACAACGAAATTCTGGTCAACAAACTAAAGCACTGAATGGATTCAAACTCATTTTCTGTTGCACTTAAATTGTTGATGGCCTTATGAACACGTTTAAATAAATTTTGTGTCTTAAATCTATTTGATTAATGAATCAGAAGTTTTGTTTTTCATTTGTCACTATCACAAAACGAGGATTTTTCCAGCGGGTTGCTTAGACTTGAGCTGATGACGTGAGTGTTCGACTGTTACAGAGAATTTGCCTTAGAGTACAAACTTCTTCTCGCAATGCAATCGTTTGTGCTCGAAGGATACTGTTCTCTTGCTCTAGGATAGCAGCTCGAAGTGCTATCTGTGAAAGAAATAAAATAAATTCGAGAATTTTAAGAAATTCTTTCTGAAACTTACTCGATCTTCTCTCATTTTCCTTGCATCTCGTGATTTCTTCGCTGCTTCGTTATTTCGTTTCCTTCTTTCGAAATATTTTTCATCTTTCTGTTCTTCGGGAATCGGCCGCTTCTCGCCTCTCGGTCTTCTTATGAACGAATTGCAGAAAATTGAGTTGCTACCAAGACCCATCGGAGATTTCATTGGAATTGGACTTGATGTTGGTGATTTTGATGAAAGAAGCGAATTTGAAGATAGCTCAGAATTTGAAGAGATTTTTGAAGTTTTTTTCAAAGGCATAATCGTTTCGAGAGGAGGCAAAGCTTGACTTTGAAAGACGTTTGAGTGCGATGAGAGATTGTAACATTGCGAAAGATCTGTTGAAGCGATTAAGAAATAAATTTCATTTTAAACTTTAATGTCTCACCTGTAGGAAGCAATCTATTCCTAAGAAAATGAAGAGCTGAGAATGAAAACGGTTCCAACTTCTCAATTCTCTTCATATTTTCAGTTTCTAATCCATTTCGATTTATTTTTTCTTCAAATAACATTTTCCCAATCCGAAAGTTTTCACTCAATTCAAAACTTTTTCTTTCTAATCACTTTACATCGATTTTTAAATTTCACCGAACTCAAATTTTCCGACTTATCGAAAGGATGATCGACAGTTGACTGACAAACATTGAAGTCATTTGAGCAATGAAGAAATCAAAGAAAAACTTTTTACAATTCGTAATCGAGGGAAACTAAATATTACAACGGGAAATCAACAACCATGCTCAAAGCACGAATAAAAATTTCAACCAATCGCTGAAGTTAGTTTTGTAATGAAAGCCTGACACACACGCAAAAGGACAATCGTTATATAAATTTGTTGGATATTACAGCGAGTTAGATGATGGGAAAACGGAAAAGTTGGCTTTTCACAACACACATTCAACATTCAAGTTAATGATGTACGTCACGCAAGTGTGTAAGGAACCAATTACGAAAGTTTTTCCTTTCCGACTCAGCGTTTTCCATGTTTTCATTTGAATAACAGAAATGTTTTTTTTTGTATTGTCGCTGTCGTAACTCCTCCTTGAGTAAGGAAAATTTTGATTTTTAAAATATTTAAAAAAATTGAAAGTTTTTTTAAAGTTTTGATATTGGAATCAACAGGCTCTTATAAAATCTTTTAGGCAATCTCCAATTAGAATAATTGTTATTGATTTAACTTGGAAATTATTCGATTCTTCGCACAACTTTGATTGAAGCATTTGTCTTTGGGAAATAAAAATTGGACAAACGAATGATTACACAACTTTCAAACTGATAAACATCAACTTGAATTGAATCAACAAAAATTCACAATCTGACATCTCATTTTCGTCGAAATTCTAAAGTTTAGTTTTAATTTGAATTTACTTTTATCAAACTTCGATCCATACATGACTCAATCGACTCATTTTCGGCAACGTCAATGCCACCACAGGATCCTACCAAGCTAATAAATCTAATAAGTAAGCAACGAATTTTTGACATGACACGAGAAATAAAATCAACGAGCGAATCCTAATGCTCGACAGTAACGCAATCTCAATCATATTTTACATTTTTTATTCATAATTCCGCAGTGATGCTTTCGTGAACTTTACAACTCACATAATTCTTATAAGGCGGGCAATATTGTGAGAACTAATCCATGTGGTCGTGTCATGTGAACAGCGGTAATATGTTATTTTACAGGTTGCTTTACATTCACGTTCTTTAACGATTATGCTTTCGAATGTTTGTGTCGTTTTTTTAATAACACATTAATCGCAATTGCTTGATGAACCATTCCATGAGTCGGAGGGATGAATGTGATCGAAAGCAAACACCTAGCAAGAGGTCACACGAGATCATCAAATATTCAAAGCTTAAATCGTTACACTTCATAGTAAAATCTGGGAGGAAGTGTAATTGTTTTGTGGACATTCGATATTCTTCAGGAATTTCGAAGGAGAGAACACAAACAACCAATTTAAAAATTTCGAAGGCAGGACAACGATCAAATAATTTAGAAAAGGGTTTTTGATAATTAAAGGGTTAAAGAATTTAAAAGATATTTTCGTCGTCAGCAAAAGTTTTTCTCAGCTGAAATAGAAAAATTCTCTGATCTAATTTTACAAAAAAAAAAACTTTGTTGCACAAAACTTTCAAAACCAAATCATTTCATAGCGATCATCACGATATCTTTAACCCTTTTCTCAAACTCGCACGCATCGCCGTTACTTAATAACAAAATCACTTAAAGTTTTGAAATCTTTTGAAGGGTGAAAGGCTGAACACCTGATAAGGTCTCATCATTAAGTGTAATAAAATGAAATAAACATTCAACAGCAGTTACTCGGAGTTTTATAACTGCAATTATAAAACAATGAGTGCGATTCAGCTTAGCGATTGGATGAGTATTGTGTTGATGGTTCGATGGAACTTTGGAGATTGCATCGATTTTTGAAGGAAGTTGTTGACGACATGTGCACCTCGTTTACTTTCCTTTCTGGCCACGTTCCTCCATTTATCACTCAGAGCTTGATATCCTTTCTCGTTTTTGGTTGGTAAACAAACATTTAACCCCGGGCGACATCCAGAATTAATAATTCAACGATTGTGATTACGGAAGAAATGGATTTGTTCAATTGTATAATTTCGATGTAATTAGCGGGTCAGGTGAAAGCAATCAATCATCTTTTACTTCGGATTTATTATGATTGCGATCGCACAGGACAACGAAAGTATTAATCGATATCAAACGAATATTCAATTAAACGCTCGCAACTCCAATTTTTAATTTTATTTTGCTTTTCTAAATGTTCACCCCTCAAACAGTTTTCTTTCAAATGGAAATTTTACTCGACTCATCGGATGTTACTTAAGAAGCTGTTGTAGTAGATATTGTTCCAGCAGATTAATGGTACTTGTAGTTTCTGTGGGCCTCTGAAGGAAGAAGAAGAAAAAATGTGATCGTCAGGTTGCTGTTTCTTTAAACTTTCAAGGTACTCACTGATCTTTCCGTAGTTGATGGCGTAGAAGAAGATCATCGAACCGACAATAACTTGGAAGTATGGAGCAATACCGGCACGTTTAGGTTGTGCATACTTGTGTTGCCATCTCCAGAAAGCGCGGCTGAAAGCTCCAGCGAGAGCTCTTGGCGACTTCTCGCGACGAGCAAGCCACGCTCCAACCTCTCCTACTTTGACTTGGCCGAAAGGAGTGTCAGCTACAACAAAAGAAGAAGATTAGTGTGAGTATTTACGAGATCAGAACACTAAGTTGTTGAATGTTTAATTAAATCGAAAATATTGAAAAATATATTGCATAATAGGGAGAACTTTTAAAAATTTCGAAAAAACCTAAAAACATCGAATATTGCACAACGAATTGATACTCACGCTTGCCGTAGAAGCGAGCTGGGTCGTAAATCCCATGAATTTTCGGGTTGTATTCCGCTGGGTAATCTCCAATGCCCATTTTGCTGCGTTTTATTCAGAAAATTTTCAGCAAACTGAGTAACTCACACAAAAGCAAATTCACTGAACGCACAACTTTAATTTTTTTCTGAACACACAACTCAGAGGACAACAGATGGCGGCACATGAAGTTTAAAAATTCAGTTAGAATTAAGCTTAATTAAGCCTTATTAATTAATTAGCCTAATTAAGCCTTCGACGGACCTGAGAGTACTCAAGAGAAATCTTTGGACAGATCCTTTATAATTAATTGTCCTCTCTTTATCGTTATTTGCACAAATTTTATTTATTTTTTTTGTTGTCGTTACAATTACATTTTACAATTGTCGTTACAATTGTTTATCAATCATTAGTGCTACTCAATTTAATTTCAAGGAAAATTTGTGAAAACTTATTTTTCGAAGCTGAGAAAAAAACTGAAAGCTTGATTCTTCTTCTTCTTGAACGGCTACAAAATAGTTTAGACGAACGTTAATGCTATAAAATATTTCTAATTATTTATCAAACATGTTGTGGGAAAATGCTTCTTAATCAATTGCTAATTTTGTAAGTAATCTTATAAGCCTGGCAAACTCTATTTAAAAATTGGTGATGGGGCTCGGTCTTTTAGTTTTCTCTTAATAACCATGAATTTGTACTAAACTTATCTATTAGGTTCGCTGTAAAATGTAGGTTCGCTATTAAAGTTGACAAAGACCCAAGTAACTAATTAGTCGATTGAACAAATTCTTTTTATGCTTAAAAAAATTTGGATGCTCAAATTTACAGCAATGACGGCCGGCAATTGTTGAATTATTGCTTCGCTTGGCTGTTGTCATATGAAGAGTTCGATGAGAAGGCGCCTCCGTAGTTTTGATCGCTATACCAATTCTGCTGACCTGCTTGTTGCTGTTGCTATTAAAGAAAATTGTTAAAATATTTTTGTTTTTGTTTAAATGAGATTGAAACTTACTTGATAATAAGCCATCCACTGTTGGTTTGCATCGCCTGAACCATCGGAGTTTGAATTGCCGTATTGCTGAGATTGATTCCATTGGTTATTTCCCCAACCACCGCTTCCTCCTGTGAATGAATTTTATTATTGTCCACACTCTTTCTTATAAGTTGCTTATGCAAACCTTGATTTCCATAATTATTTCCCCAGTTGTTTCCCCATTGTCCTCCGGATCCGCCTTGAGAGTTCCATTCAGATTTATTTCCGAACTTTTTGTTTCCTTCAACGCGACGATCACGATTGCCGCCTCCTCTGTTAGCGCTGCCGCCTTGCTGTGGTCGATCCCAACTGCCTCCTCTGCGATCTCGATTGTTGCCACGGTTATCGGGCTGTTTTCGCCCAGGACGAGGAGGGGGCGCTCCTGCAGAATCAACTAGAAATTTTTAATAAAAATCTTAACAATTATTAATTACAACTACCTCCATATCCTCCTTGACGTGGTCGATTTGACCAGTTGTCTGGTCCATTCCAGTTTCGGCCTCTCGAGTTATAATCAAAGTCTCGTCGGTAGCCACCTCCGCCCATTTGTTGGTTTCCTCCTCGATTTGGAGGTCCCCAACGATCATTGCGACGGAAATCGTTGCCGCGGTCATTGCGGCCACCAAATCGACGATCATTGCGGTTGTTGAAATCGCGTCCACCTCGATTGAAGTCGTTATGGCGATTGCGTTGGCTGAGAGCTTTCTTGCCTCGCTCGTTCTCCTTGCTTACTTCTGCTTGTGCTGCCTCTTTCTCCAAGTCGGCGTAAACGATCTCATTGAACCATTGGTATTCTAACTCGGGAAGTGTCAGATTGGCTCTCATTTCATTAACGGCAGCTTCTGGAATATCTTTGCCTTCAGTATCCAAACGTTGTTTGAATCGCCGTTTGTATTCTTCTTCGTTTGGAACGATAATGACTGCGATACGCTTAAAGTCCCCATAGACTCGCATTTTGCGTCGTTGATCAGAAATATAGACATGCGGTTGATCCAAAATGTAGTTTCGTCGACGTTGGCAGGCGATTTCGTTTAACGTCAACAAGCCACGGTTACACAACTCGATGAGTTTCTCCCACCGCCCAGGGCCGCTACCTGGCTTTCTTGCTACACCTTGAATCTTCATTCGTTCAAGTAAATGCTTTGATCCTAAAAGCGTATAACGTTTCTCTGGATTCGCTGCGGATTTTTCCAAGGCCCAGTGACTTTTTCCTGCTCCTGGAAGTCCAATCATCATTATGACTTCACACTCTGCTCGTGTCTCAGGTCGTCGAGGTCCTTTCACCAGTTGATCGATCGGTACTTTATTGATGTACACAAAATCAGGCGCGCAATTGCCTAATGGTGTCTCTTGATCAATCTCTTCCTCAGAAATATCTTCAGGAAGCACTGGTTCCTCTTCTTCAGGCTCTTCTACAATTGGCGTCACTTCAACTTTTTCTTCAGGTGCAGGTGTTTCAGCAGGCGCAGCTTCTTCGACTGGAGCTTCAGCTGGAGCTTCAGCTGGAACTTCATCAGGCTTTTCAGATGTTTCCGGTTTCGCTGCAGTCTCTTCCTGCTTAGCTACATCTTCAGCTTCTTTCAAAGCTGCTTGTTCTAACTTTGCTGCTGCGTCTGCTTTCTTCTTTATCTTGTCTTCACGTTTTCGTTCAAGATCTTTCTTTTTACGTTCCAAATCAGCTCGACGTCTCTTAAGCTCATTTTCCTTATATTTGTCTCGATTTACACTCCACAGCGATTGTTCAAGCTGACCAAAGTTTACTTTGTATTCAACATTTTTCGTTGAAATGTGAGGATAAAGAGCTTCTTCACCCAGCGAGCTTTTTTCAAATTCATAAGCGACACCATAGTCCTTTCCGTTGACTGTGAAATGAATCTTGCATTTGTCATCATTCACATCAAGGTGAACTCCAATCACATCTTCCACTCGTAGTCTACAGGCATACTCGACGAATTCAGAGTTGTTGCATTTCTTTCCCGAAGAGTCAATGCCGAAAGAAGTTGCATGCTCTCCAAGTTGAAGATTTGCATTAGATGTCGACCATCCACAGCGAATCTCATGAAGGTTTCTTTCATTTGGGTAATTGATCTTCGAGTTGAAAGCAAGTAACTGAACTTCGAAAAAGTATTTTCCGTTGTTAATAGCTCCATAATTAGCGCGTGCTCCAGCCCAGACCAAAGCAAGGCCAGTATCGGAAAGAGACTGTGCCGAACAGAATGTTTCTCGGTTGATTTTCAAGTTCAAGTCAGAATCAACTAAAAATGAAATAATTTACGTCATAAATTGAGATAATGAACCTTTTCAGTTTTAAACTTACACCATGAGAGCTGCACTAAGCTTTCGTCCAACTCTGGTTCATCTTCATCGTTAACAAAGTCTTCAACATTCGGTGGGGGAAGTCTCTGACGTTTTTTTGGTGTATTACCCTTCGACGGTGAGTCTGATCGTCGTTTCGTCCCGCGATTTTCATCGTCTGTGACCATTTTCTCTTCTGTTGGGTTATCACCCTCAGTTGTTGGTAAATTTTCCTCCTGATTAGGATTGTCTGAGGTTATCTTTGATTCTTCTGGTTCAGCAAGAAGCTCATCTTCGTTCACATCTTGAGCGTTTTCCTCATCGACATCCATCTCATCAATTATCTTTTCATACATTTGAGCGTCTATTGAATCTTTGACACTTTCTTCTTCGGGATTTTCTTCGGATTCTTCTGGAACCGCCGACAAAGATGGATCTTGAATTTTTGTCACAATCGGCTCCGGGGATTTTGTTCTCGATCGACTACTTCGTCGTCTTGGAGTATCGGGAACGACAGGTTCTTGATCTGACGAAACGACAGGAATGACTGGAACTGCTACACCTCCGCCTATTAAAATGAATTTTAATCATCAATTTCTTGTTGGATTTTGTAAGCGCGGTTTATTGTCACTAATACTCTCAAAGAAAACTTCAGCATATGCAAAAAGAATCGACAACATCAACCGGCTTTTTCCAGAAATTAAAATATTTCTTCTTTCAGTTAATATTACTCAGGATTATTAAATGAAGTTGATATTTCAAAATGTTGTTAGACAATATCAAATTTCTTTTGAAATGTAAGTAGGAAAGAGTCGAATTCATTCGAATATTTTTTTGTAAAGATTGTGCTGAAGATTGCGTTTGGGAACTCCGTGACTTTCAATTTTCTCAGCAAAATATATTTCATGATTACACAAAGAGATATCACTTTTAAACTTTGATCCTTACCAGCTTGTTGTTGCTCCAAATCCATTGCTTCTTTAAGTCTATCGATAAGCGCCGCTTTCACTCCTGTTTTCATAATAATAATAAAATTAAATTTTCACTGGAGTCAATTTCAAACATTTCAATTATTTCACCTTTTGTGTCTAATCCTCTCGCTTGAAGCTCTGCCCTTAGCTCTATAACTTTCATCTTTTGAAAATCCATCTTCTCGACACACTAAAAACAACTAAATACGCTTATTAATAACAGGAAACTTCGATTTTAATTTTTTCTTGAAAACCGAGTTTAGAAATGAAATTGTTGTCGTAGATATCTTTCCCTTGCAGAATATTTTTCTCCGACCACCAGATGTCATTGAAACCTTTTTTTTTTTGAATTAACGGATTTTAAGTTTAAATTGCATAGAAATTATATATAATATAATATATAACATATGATATTAGAAAATTCATTTTATTCGCATGACAACTTTGATATGGACAAGCAATTTTTTTGAAGAATAAAACATTATCTTGCAATTCAATGCTACATTTCAATTTGCATTAGAAACGAGCTGCTGAGGACTAAAAACTTTTTAGTAGAAACACTAAACCTTTCGACGCTGATTGACTCTATTTGTGACTTTCACATGGCTTCACATTTTCATTCAGCATATTTTCTAAAGAGTTAGAAAGAGCTAGAAAATTATCCGACGAAAGCTTCCGTGCGTAAGTCTATTTCAAAGATTATTTTTACCTAAGCACCGGAAACTTCAAATTCATTCATCACCTTTCCATCTCGTATGTTCACCAGACTGTGTTCTATTTTGATAAGAATAATTAACGCAAAGTTTCCGGTTCCTTACTCATGACTTAATTGTCGAGAGGCTGCAAATCCGTTAACGGAATAATTTCCACTTCTATTAGTGCCCATTTCCATCTTAACACTCAACTTTCATTACCTCGAGCATGTTGCAAATTAAACAAGATTATGATTAATTGACGCAGGAGAAAGCTATTCGTGATAACACCTTGAAGGTGATAGATTGGAGATTGGATGAGGTTTTAGTTCATAGAACTGGAATTTCCTTTCTCTATGACGATTTGTCATGAACGTCAACATAGTAGACGAACGTTATTGATATCGTCGTGTCAGAAGAGATCAAGTTATTGAAAAATAACTCGACATGACTTCATGTCTAGAGATAAAATTCCCCATCGATGCCACTGCAATGCGAAACAACAATTATGGAATCAATCAATGGACCACTTCGTTCCTGCTTTCCCTTCTCAAACAACAACAAGCGAATGTTCTCACGTATTCTGGAAACGGATTTTCTATGTTTGCAGATGTATGCGGAGAAAGGAAAATTACATGATGATGATGGCTTGTATTTCCCCCGATTAAGTGCTGCTTGAGTGATTGATTTAACTTTGCCCGTCGTCGTCCTTGTCGGACCTATGATGATTCGGATGTTTCAAGCTTCGCTATCGCCACCCGAAAGTAATCTCTCTCTCTTATAATGAAATGCTTATTTATTTAATGTGATGCTTTGGACTAGGATCTATAATTTAATTCATTTCGAATGGGCTTTCTAATTAATAGTAATGATCGCTTTTAACATCAATGGACGACGCTCTTGAGATAATATTTGGGGAAAGCCACCATCACCAACTAATATCATCCAGCATTTCCCTCTATCAATTCCAAGAGCTTTCTTCAAGGGCTTTATCTTGAATTAATATTTGCTTTCTCCACTCTTCCCACCACTCCCACACACATCCTAATACGTTTACTACGGACAGCTATGTTATTGTTGGATAATGGAACATCGTCGGACATATAAGAGAAGAGAATGAGTTGCCACAATAACAAACCGATGAGATTGTTTGAAAATTAAATTTTCACTAATTGAATTACAGTTGCACAAGCTGCAAGAGAAAATTACTATTTCCTCATTTCATTGGTAGTGGCACGAGTGGATAAATAAGATCTTAATTGCAATTTAAAATTTCTGCTTCCTCATTACTTCCTCATCAATCTTGACACACGATTCATTTCAGTTCAACGTGATAACTGAGCGAGAATTCAAATTGTTTATGTTTGAACTTTATATTTGATTTAACGATGATAACGAAGAGAAAGTTTCAAGATTTGTAAGCTACACTCAAAGCTTTTGCTTCCTTAATTCACATCCACAATGAGTTCGAATGCTGATGCTGCAATATAATTTGAGCTCTGTGACATTTTCAGATGATGATGCAAATGGATGCAAAATGAGATTTTCAAGAGGATTTACAAAATCCAATGATTCTTTGTGTTGCATTACGACGTCGATAATGTTGGGTCAATTACCTTTCGCTGTGTTTGGAAAATAATCAACGGAAGAAATTTCCTTCACAAAGAGTTCTTTCAGTTGCAAATTTTTTATTCTACCTTGTCGCTCAAGTTGTACGTGATGACGAAGCGAAGAAGAATGATTGGATTGGAATTAAAGCTTTTAGAATTCTCGTCAATCATTCATCGAATGGCGTTCTATGATGAGATTTCTTTTTCTCCTCGAAAGCGTTTGCTAAAAGCTTCAATAGCTAGTTGCTAGTAGTTACGCTTAACCAGTCCACGTTTCAGCTCGAAGCATTTTATTTATTTACACAGCAAATCGACGACATCCGACATCACTTGAGCTCGCAAAGGTTTGAAAACAAGTCAGCCAGAAGCTGAAACATGATTGCCAACGATTTTTTTTATGCAATCTGCAATTCTCAATAAAACACAAAACTCCAATATGAAGAGTTGCTAGGAAACAAGTACATTCATTGATAAATTCTTGTTTTTCATATTTGCTTCTAAATAGATTTGATCTTTTCCAAAACACACAATTGACGGTTTCATTGGAAACGTATTTCGTGTTCAAACTGATCTGATTTTGACTTTTCTTCCCTCTCAGGCAGCGAGGAAAAGCATTACCATGAATATTGGATGACGTGTGAGTATAGTCAGAATCTGAATGAATACCGAATGATGTTTGATGTGTTGGCGGACGGAATTTGCGAAAAACCGAAGTGAAACATGAAATCGAGTTAATTTATCGTTTCGTTGTTGCACACATAAAATCAAGAAAATAAAATATTAATCGTTGAGTGAATTTAAATATTTTCCTCCACTTCGTCGATTCTCTCCTTCCGATACTGAAAACAGGAAAAATTTCAGTTTCCCTTTGCAAATCGTCCCGACGACGATGGCCCGATCCTTAAACGCAAAAACACTTTATAAAAATTTATGATGAAAACATTTTTTTATTATCCACGCTCTTTTTTGAAAACTGCAGGAAAGCATAAAATTGTATCGAATTTAATAAAAATATCATGAATAATGAAGTTGAGGATTGGGGTGTCTGAGTCGAGTCGAAACGCTTTCAAGTCCCAAAAACTTTGCTTTTTGATGATGCAGGAAAGTGCTTTGGTCAAAGACACCTTTCGAACCTTTTTTTTCCTAATTTTCGAGCTCACGACAAGGTGAGCACACGACATAAGTCAATGGGAGCAATTCATAAGTTCCGTGAATCGTTTTATAGAAATCTTTGCATCACGAAGTCAAATTCTTACTTCTCTGTTACATTTTGCACTTCCAAAATCTGCCACGATCCGTAAATAAATTTACCTTAAATCTACTTTCTCAAGCGCTTCGATTCAATGAACTTTCTGTGTAGAGTGTGAGCTCAGAATGTTTTCTTTTTTATTTATCCAGACAAAGCTGCGCTTTCAAACTCTGATGAAATATTTTTCAAACACTCGCAAAAAATAAATTTTCATGAAAAATTCATTAATTCGATGAAAAATTTCGCCACAACAAGGAGCAACTTTCGAAAATGTCTGATGGGAATTTATTGTCTCGATGTTAATTGAATTTTCTTTTTTCCGTCCGACGCACATACTCGACGATTTATTGATTTCCACTCTCGCGAAAATAATAGAACACGTGCAGCTTAGTTTAGGAATCACGAACGGGTTAGCGGAGAAATCCGCAATCGATTTTTCGTGCCGGTTGTTTGGGAAACTGAGATATTTCGATTGTGCTCAAAAAGCACACACAAAAAAGGCATCGTTCATAAATTAATCATCTTATATTGATGTTTTCCTCTTCACATTTCTTTTTGTAGGCTGCGAGGAAACGTCGGAGATTGAAAGCGTCTCAAATCTGTCATCGTCGTGAGGAGTGTGTGGGTGTGTGTGAGCTTATAAAAAAGTTCTTGTATTCGAATCATGTTGAGAAGGAGAGTTGTTCGCTCCATGTTTATCCGAATGGAGAAGGCTTAAAGCATCACTCATTCCGACTGAGCGTATTAAACACACTTGATGTTTCTCAATATCACAGAAAAGCCTGAAAACCAACCGACAATAATGATTCAACAGAAAATAAATTAGCGCCATTCGGTTCCTAAGGCTCAGGCCTTGCCGCCTGAGGTTTCGCAATTTGAGCCACTAAGCGGATTCGGAGACAAAAGGAAATTTATTTTAATCGCACATATCCGCAACCAACGATGATGCTGATAGCGGAGAAAAATAATTCTTATTCCAAAATTTATCAATATGTTTTAAGCTGACAAAGCTCTTTCTTCTTATTCGGCTCATTTTGTCTCTTAACTGAAACAACAAGGAGGAACAAAGGAAATCCCCAATAATCTCAGCTCGCAAGTCGAAGGGATTTCGGTGGATAGAAAAAAAAAGTTTTCCTGTTCTCTTTGATTTTCGTCATCTACTCGATTCCTGCTCGTTCATCCAACCTTCGCTGATAAGAAAGTATTTGAAAAAGCACAACAAAAGTTTTATTTATTTTATAAGTTTTATACTTTAGTCGATATCTTCTTCCCTCATCTCGACCTACATTCTCCCATCTTTCGGTGGCTTATCGTAGTCAAGGACTGACTCTCTATGAAGCTAATCATATAAGCTTTCGGAAAATTAAGTTTCCCAGGATTAAATTAGATGGATGCTTCATGCTTTGCGTTATGGCGCGAGCAAATTGTGTTTTAATGTGCTGCCGTCTTCGCAAATTATGATTGCTCCATCATACATGCGTCGATGGTCTTTCCTTTTCGTGATCCTGCTGTGTCAATGAAGCAAACAAGAGATATTTTTAATAAATAATCGCGTCCATTTCACTTATTCTCTTTCTTATTCGCTGTAGGGTTTCTCTTCCTTTTCCGCAATCTCATAAAGTTTTTCATTGACAAGACATTTGTAATTGGACTTAAATTTGTGATAAACCGGGAAACCGGGAGACTCTCTTATAACAATAACTTGAGGCGACCTCCATCAACCCCCGAGCTGCCAAATGCTTTATTTCCGCTATGAGAAGAAGCGAGAAAGTTTGCCTCGTAAAAAGTTTTACACCGAGACGAAAATCAACATTGGACGAGGGTGAAAAGAAATGGAAACGAAAGAAGAAACACGAACTCGTTATGATGAAATTTGTTCCAATTATTCTCGATGTCCATTATTATTGTGATTTACATTTTATGTTCGCTCAATTGATCCTCTAACAAAGAAGATTTGGTCCGCCGTTGATTTTGTTTGTCCTCACTCTGCACATCACCAGACTCATTGTTAATACGTAATTTGGTCTGGCTTAGTATCTCATCCTCCTCAGTCCGGAGAATCATTTTCCGCTGCTCGACATCACTCGCCTATTGTACTCGCTACTGATTTTATGGTAGGTCATTCAAACTTTTTTTTTCTGCCAACAAGACGAGTAACATTGAAATTGTCCGACATCAGTTTTATTTACTCACGAACTTGTCCGCAACAACTTCTGCTATCGATTTATGCGAAACTTTAAAAGTTCTATTGTTCAATTCTGCTTTTGTGTCTGCTAAATTCATTTGATCGTCGGATTTTTAAGGGCTCTCTTAATTAATAAACCAAAACGGGAAAAGCTTTGTTCACCTAGATTTCTGTGGAATGCAGAATTTGATCAATTATTTTGCTTCTTGGAAAATTTTCAGACCTGCAAATTTATTTTGATCATCAGATTTTCCAAAGATTTATCAACAGTAAACCACAAAGTGAGTAAATTTTTTGAATATTATTTTGCTTCCTGGAAGACTAAAAAGCTCACTTTGATATGCTTAGGAAGAATTTTCCCAATTAGAAATATTTTTACTCCGTCATGACTTGAAAACGACAAAAGTTTCAATAAGAATGAAGAACCTCAAATGTTGTTTGATCCAGGATCATTTAACTGAATATTTGTAAAGCAATGCCAAATTGCATTTCAGAAAATTTCTAGAAATTGTCGAATAATCAAACAATTTAGAATATTATACTTGTAAGGCACATGTAAAGCATCATACAATCATGTATAGCAAGTAATGATGGAATCATAAATTTCATGTTCACTCGAAATAGCTTTAACTCTTCATAGGAATTGTTTTCATCGATTTATGAACGATTTTCCGAAGTTATTGCTTTTACAGCTTTCGAAATTTCTTTGCTGGCAATGGCTCGGATTGTTCTTGTGAAAATTGAGATGGATGCAATAGATTTACAAGGCGAGGCCCATTGAACGTTTATCAAAATTGAATAGTGACTGAAAGGCGATAAAAAAGGCTCAAATGGCTCATCAATAATTTTTGTTTGAGGTCGTGGCTTCGGCTTCTTTCATATTTTTTTGGCTCGAAAGCGCTGCAAGATAATGAGATATCATCGATTTTCATTCATTAAACGACTGAAATGTTTACAAACTCCCAATCATCTCAATTTTTCTTTGTTTTCTTCTTTTTCTTTCTCTTCGATGATTTTCCGCTCCTTGAAAAGTCTCGGATTTTTGTCAAGAGTTGTTGGCAATCATAAGGATTAATAATTCCTTTTTCACCATTCTTTCTTCACAATCATCGTTAAGCGTCGTTAGAATTTAAAATATTAAATTTCATTGTATAACTTTAAGAAAATATTAATTCCACAGGGTAAAAGTTTTCAAGTGAAAGATAAATTTTAATAATTCACTTTTCATCTGCATCATTCAGGACTTCAATTGACAGAGGGAGAGAGAGAGAAGGAAAATTTGATTTAAATAGAAATGAGTTCACATAAAAAAAAAGCTTGAGATAAAAAATAATAATTAAATATTCATTAAACACCGCCTTTCAGTCTTGATAACAATTCCAATTTTGCAAATACCAAAATTTCTAGCAGTGTGAGGGAGAATGAAAAGTGATTCAGAAATTTCTAGCAGTGCACATCTGAGAGCGAGGGTGGAAAATTCGTTGTGGAAATTTCTAAAAGTGTAGCGAGAGAAAATAGCAAACTTGATCCTGAAATTTTTAAGCGAGTGAAGTTGATAAATCAGAGCATCAAACGAGCTCTTCTTCAAGTGCAATTGATGATTTGTTCATACTTCGATTCGATTTTATTTAATTAAATCTGCCATTCTAGGAAAGCGTATTCAAGAATGTTTTGATTTCCATTAAAAAACAAACTTGAAGATCATGAACAAACACTTGAAACTTTTGATTGGAATTTAATCTCGTTCGATTTTGTTAAACGTTTTAACAAATTCATGGAAATTTGCTAAGTAATATTGTGAAAGTTTCACAAAGAAAACATTGAAAAAGCTTAGAATTAAAATGGATTAAAACAATTTCCATTTGTGAAATCCTCCCAGAATTACTTGTAGCCAAGTCTTCAACGAGCATAAGCTTTCAGCGACTTTAAATTGATCCAATAACCTTGATACACTTGCAGATGCCATCAATTTAATTCGATAAAACAAATGCCAAATGGTGCATCGGGAATTTTTCAAGCAGGCATTACTCATTCAACACAAATCGAAAAATAATAAAGAGGGAAATCATTTGATAATAAAAGAAACTTCGAATCGAAATGGAAAAGTTTACGAGAAAAACAAATTGAATGGCGGAAGTTTTCCCTTATTTTCATTTACCGTTCGACGAGTGTTTGGCAATAAACTTCAAAAGTTTCATACTTTTCAGAGAAATTTGGAGCATGACACGTCGTCTAACTATTCTCAAAAAGCGATTAATTTCATGTTTCAAGTCAGATAGTAGAGAGACGAATGAAGTCGCGTGACATTTCTTCCTCTGTTGTATTCGAATTAGAAGATAGAAGGCTCTCGATTGCTCTACATCGAATTTCAAGCAAACACTCCCAAAGACGGAAAGAGGAGGAAAATCAAAAAGTTATCGTTGAACAAAAAATATTTCGGGACTGCTTGCTTGAGCACACATACTCCGAGCACTTCGTTATTTCAAGAACATGAAACTTTTCACTTCTTATATCTCTTCTCCACACATTCTAAGACATCTGAAGCTTTTCTCCCCGAGCACTACAAAAATTTTTATGTCGGATCAAAATGTTTGGATAGATTATGTGCTTTTTATGGGGAGAATGTGAAACATTCATCTTTAACGTCATTCGGAGTGGTAAATTCAATTAAAAACTTTTTGTTTGAAAAACTTCAAGGGTTTTGTTTTGCGATCATAGTTTGTAGAATGAGGGAGAGCACTCAAAGCTTCATAAATGTGGAAGGAGACGGAGAAGAAAGAGAGTTCCACTGAACATCGATCAAAGAATCACTTGAAACGTTGCGAAATTTATTAGACTTTCCGTCTCAATGAAGCCTTTGAAGGAGAGCAGAAAAAAAACTTTGGAAGATTTATCTTGACAAGCGCAAAAATGTTCTTTCGCTTAAAATGCAAGCTGCGCCACTTTTTGTCCATGACAAATTTTAAACTCAAAAACATTGCAAATAAGAAAACTTTCCAAAATGTTTCTTCAAAGTCATGTAAGTGTTTTACTCAGACTCGAAGTCTTGCATAAACCAGAAAATCCCTTTGTAAAGCTAAAACTTTGTTTTGAACCCAATTTCCAAACAATTTCCCCTTCAGCTTATACAAATTAACTCTCCCAACTTGATCAAATTAGAGCAGGACCGATTGTCGTCTTTTTGTATCTGAAACGTGACGATGCCAAATTTATTTATTGGAAAATGTATGTGCTCAAATTCAATTCGATTCGATTCTAGCAGAATCTGCATCAGTTCAGTTTATTAATGCCAAATTATCAACTTTGATAAACTATTTCTCAAGAGAATATAAATTGGAAAATTTCTCGCCTTAGCAACTTCGGAAAACTGCAAAAGTTGAAAGAAATGCGAAATACTTTTGAACTTGTTCTATTCAGTTCTCGAATAAAAATATCACAAACAGGCAAACGTGCTTATCAGGAGAGTGATGGTCACTTTAAATCTGCAAGCGTCAACGACTCTCCAACTTTTCCTTGGTCATCTCTAAATTGTGGATACGAGTCGAGTTCCTTTTCAAGTATTCGAAGGAATTTAACTTCATGTCTTGATGGCAGTTTATGTTTTTAGTTTTAATGACTCGAATTTCTCTTCCTTTTATTTAATGGTTCGTAACATGATATTTGCTTGTCCCAAAGCCTCTGGATTTCTCGCTTTAGATTGATGCTTTATTGACCAGAATCAGGGTTTAATCTGATGAAGTTTCCAGGATGATGCTCAAGTCATGAGGAATTCTTGAAAAGTTATGAGGATAAAAATAAATATTGAAGAAACAATAATTAAGTTTTTAAAATATTTTTCATAAACTTCTTAACTTTCTTCTCGTAACTTACGAACAGTCCCTAAACTGTATAAGCTCTTGAAGTAATAATCCCCTGAGGACGATTAAATTCCTCGCACGATTTTGATAGTTTCGAAAATGTATAAATTGTTGCTAACAATAAAACTTGCGATTTCAAGTCCCTTTTTCTCGAGCTGAATGTTTATGGTTGTGTTTAAGGAATCAAGACATTTCTCTCATCGGAAAACGATTATAAGAGTCAATGATTAAATAAAAGTAGCTAGAGCAACGATTCCAGTTACGTTGAATTTATAAGGTCTTTGGGAAATGTGAAAGTCAGAGAGGAATTTCATTAGAGCACAAAAGCAAACACAACAAACGAGACTTTGCCTTGCGTAGCTCGAACCAAGAGAAATTTAATTGAGTTGAAGTTGTTGGAAATTAATTGCTTTGTGCTTTCTCACAATGAACACTTTTCATGTTCTTGAGCGTAAATGCTTGCACTCGAAAGACGTTTCCTTAAATTAAAGAAAACCCTGAAGGCATATTTTCCTTTTCGCCTTAATTATTTCCCTTGAACGAATGAGCAGAAAAGGCAATCAGAGCATCATGCTCATAGCATCTCATCCGAATTGAGACAATTTCTACTTGATTAAACTCAATGAATATCTCGCTTTAGTTATGCACCAATTGTTCTTATCAGTTCTAAAGAAGTTTATGAAATCGTCTTGACGAGGAGTTTAAATCTCGGCTCAGGTTGGAGACTGCTTCGAGCAGAGAGAAACTTTTTCCATTTCACCGAATTAGCGAGGCAAAAAAATGTTAACGAATTTGTAATCCCATCCTTACATTAATTATGACAATTTGAATGTTTATTCACAGATTCTTTTTTGTGTGCCGTTCGTTAGGAACACTAAATGAAAGCAGCACTGCTTGGAAAAAGAAGTGGAAACTTTAACAATTTCTCTACCTGCTCAACTGTTTCCTTCAACCTATTCAAAAGAAACTTTTTCCTTTCTCTTTTACCTTCTCCGAAGAGAAGATACATTGAAGTTTTTTTTAATTCAGATTTTATCTCGCAATTAAACATCTGAATCGCTTCTGTTTTTGTTCGCGCACTTCCATCTAAAGTTAAAAGAATGTTAGTTAAAAGTTCAAACAGAAATCTCTATTGAGGTTCTTTTTTCAAGCGAGTAACGAGCGAAATTGAAGGAAACTACTGTTGGGAGTTTAAAAGAAAATCGAGGATAGCGCAATTATAAAATTCTCGTTCCTGCAATGGATTGAGCTTTAGAAAAATATTTTTGTAATTAAGCTCTGTGACTATGTAGTTCCTTTCAATGTTAAGGGTCTTTTGTAATTTTTTTCGGTGCTCTCAAAAGCATTTCTTCAACAAAGGTAGAAACCTTTCATGTTAACACTGAACAGGGTTTCTTGAACTTTTTGAAATGGAACCCGACGTGCTAGATTATATCGCAACGATCACGTAATAAATTTGAATTTATTTTAATGTCAAAATATTTTGGATCTAGAAATTTAGGAAAAGCGAACAGACTTTTTTTTGGAAGGTTTTCGTGGTTTCTTCTTCAAAGCTGACTTTGGTTTTGCCTTCACAAGTGATTGAGTCGACCCAGTCAATTGATCTTGTCTCCCGGGACGACTCAGTTTTCGGTTTCTTCGAGCTAAACGATTCAATTTGCTTAATTTCGATGTCATCTCTCGAGCATTCTCGGTCATTTTTCGAATTGCTCGTTTGTTCTTCATCTCAACAGCGCGAGCCGATCGACGTAAAACTTGTTCCTGCGGTACCGAAGTCGTTCGCTTGCTTTTTACTTGATTTTGTGAAGTGCCACCTGATGATTGACTTTCAGAATTTAAATTCACCTGAGAAGTGGGTTGGTTGGATTCATTTGAAGAAAGTGACTCCACGATTGGAGTTGTAATCAAAACTTCTTCAACATTTCTTGCTCCGTCTTCAATTGCTTTTTCCTCTTTCAGTTCAAGTTTTGACATAATGTTTCCCATTACGAAACTTTATAATTAAACCAAATGAGTTTGAAAAACTAAAATGATTATTTAGACTTCTGCAAAATAATTTTCTCAGGTTGCTAAGATGAAAAGTTTTAAGATTTTTAACTCAAACTGAATTGAGCAACACTGAACAAGGTTACCTTTGTAAAAAGCCTTTTAAATTAAAAGTTTTAATCAGTGTGCAACTGATGCTTGCCCTTTTAATAACCTCTCCGTAATCTAATGAGAAATCTTAGGAAAATATTTTTCTACTTCCCGAGGCCAAACAGATTTGTTAATAGCAAAATTATGTACGGAAAATTATAGAATCCTCGAAGGATTTTAAGAAGAAGTTTGAAGCAATTTCTCTCTGTCAGAAAAGCTTTTTGTACTTTTAGAATTCAATTCTTGGTTAACATCTTCCTTTCGATCATTTTATTACTGCTAAGTTAAAGATTCGAATCACGAGAGCTGCAACTCTTGTCGATGACTTTTATGATTTCGCAATTGGCTCAATAAAGAAGCAATAAATTCGAAATGAAGACGTGTGCTTTAAAATTGAGATATTAAATGCGAGCTGAGTCGTTCAATAAAAGCGCTGAAGAAGACTTTGCTACTTGTTCTCGATAAAATCTTATCCCGTAAACAAGATTTGGCGGTCTAAGCAATGCTTATCTTCCATTTAGATCTCTTTTCGTGAATTTAATAATTCCGCAAACCTCGCCCGAGCTTTAAAGCGCCAAATTTATGATCGGATTTTCCTTTTCGACTAAACGCTCCTTCTCGGATGTTCCTTCTCACCGGCGTGCATATTTTTACATTTATGATTATCATAAAAATCTACATAATTTGAATTCCCAAATGCTATCAAGTATGAAACACCTTTCGGAACAGATACGCCAGCATACGTGAGAGCGTGTAGTGTGTATGTACGAACAACTACTGGCAATTCAATAAAATTTTATCGCTTTTCGTACACACATTTATTGCAAAGAAAGAGTTCAGATTTTAGGGTTCAGGAGACCTTTAATAAAGTTCACAACGTGAATGGATTCGATTTTCTCTCCACTCAAGCAAAAAAGTGTTGATGCGAGAGGTGGATACCGTTATGACATACTTATGGGGATTTGTATTATTCTTGACATTTTCAATTTGAGCATCGTTTGAGCTTTTGGGGGCCTGAGACGAGTTGAATATAAAATATCAGTTTGTCTAGTTTCTAGTTGAGCATTTCGTTGCATTAACTTCAGTGTGGAGTTGACATTTCTGTTTGATTGATCTCAGAAGTTTACTCAAAAAGAAGAACAAGCTTCACTGCTCATTTTAATTAAAACACTAGCAATCTGACAACGCTCAGACTCGCGTTCTCTGAGCTCGTAAGAAGATTGAAAATGCTGAATTATATTTTGTGTCTAGGAATTTTCTTTAAGAATGTTGAAGCGTCGATAACTTTATTCACATAAATTTGTTTGGTCTCGGCTTGAAAACAACTGAATGACGAGAAAGAATTTCTCAATAAGAATGATAACTCGCTTTTGTGTCATTACATATGAAGCTCGAAATCATGATAATGAAGTTTGAGAATAAATTTAACTTTTCGCATTTTATGTCACGTCATAGAGACTTCGACAGCAACTGCGGAAAAGGAAATTCTGCTTGAAAAAGTTTCAAGCAAATTTATGTTTCCTCGAGAATTTTTTTTCCACCACAGCAAACGTAAAACAATTGCAAAGTAATGCTTTTAACAAAGAGTCTTTGAGTAGGGTGACAATTGAAATGAGTGAGTAAATCAAAATTTTAATTACTCACATCAACTCGAAAATTAAAATGAAAATCCGAATGGTCACCATAGCATCAAAAAAGCTCAATTATTTTATAAAAGCTGTGGTTAAGCTTCAGGATTATTTTTTTAAAAAAATAATTGAATTATAGAGCTACAAAGGTCAATTAGTCGCAATTACACTGAAGCACTTCCGAAGCAAAAAAGGTAAATTCACCCGGGTTAAAAGATCAAACCGATTTGAGTTCCTCTCAAGAAGATTTCCTCGAATCCAGTTAATTCGATGTCTTTGGGACAACACAACGAGAATCACAGCGATGAATTTTATCACCCGAAAGGATAAAAGAAGCTTTCGGTTGCAAACACACTAACGTCTGATTATGCTTTCATGTTCAAGCGTTACAGGGTTGCTCGTAAAATATTAGAGTTGTAAAAAGTTATGCTTCCCTCACTGAAACCAACGGGGACGACGTAAAAGATGTTTTATTAATTTCATATCTTTCTTGAATTTTTCATTTCAATTTTCCAGATCTGAGTAGTAATTACGTTAAGAGTTTTAATGAACCATTTGTTCGTACGTTAAATTCATCAAGCTCATTTCAAAGCTAGGACGAAAGCTTTTCTTTAGGAATTATGAGGCTGATAAGAGAGAAAATTGTCGTAGAACGCAAACAAAACTAAAGTTTTAATGCTCGTGAAATGGTGTGGAAATTTCCTTGAGAGATTTCTCGTTAAGATTGAAGACAGCGGAGAGAAAACTTTGCTTATAATTTTCTATAGTTTGGTAGATTAAATTTTCCCGGCGTGAAATATTAAAAAGTTTTCTTGCATCGCTTGAAAGAAATTTATTTCCGAATCTTCAAATCGCCCCCGATCTGTTGGTAAGTGTCTGAGATTACCGGCAGATTTATCAGTTAATGATATTTATAGCAGTCTCGGGTTTCTCGCGAACTCCTCGTTTACATAATTTTTAACTACTTGACTTGCTATAGCGTACACTTAGTTAACATTTCATGCACACCATCAATTAAAATTGCTCTATTTAAGCCACGAGTAAAGAAAAACTTCAAGAATCATGCTTGGAATAAATAATCGTCTGCCATTTGCAAACTAAAAACCGCGAAAAACGTGAGGTTGTAAAAATCGTCTGCTGAAGAAAGCAAGAGAACTTTACATTAAGAGAAGTTTCTGTTTCATAAAAAAAAACTTTGAGGTTGCTTGAGTCTATCAAAGAAAAATAATTCACTTCCCAAAGGATTTGCAGGAGTAAAGTGTGTAGCTTTGGGCATTTCGTTAGGCTTTAGCGTTTGACCTCGTTGTAACATGAATTAGTCAAAAAAAAATTCCGAGAATTCGTTGAGCAAAGTCTCTATTGCTTAACCGAATCACGTTCTCCGTTAGTTGATTCAACCCCTTTTGGCTTGAGTCGATCGAAAACACAAAGCTTACACAAACGGCGAAAAGCAAATAAATCTCGAACTGATTTGTTTACCAAGAGGACTCGAGCCGAAATTCGAAATCTGAAGCACAACAAAACATGAGTTAGTCGATGTTTCTAGGCGGAGTTGTCAGAATAAATGATTTCAAAAAAATATAAAATTTAACGCATTCTCATGAATTTTAAAATAGAGGAAAATTCATGAAAGGCTTAGCTTAACATCAACAAATAAAATGATAATTTTTCCCCTCGACATCTCTCGATTATCATTCCTGCGCGTTCAGAAAGCTTCGACGCTCGGAACTGCGAAGCAAAGCAAGTGCGGAATTTAATATTCACGTTAGAGAAGATAATTTAAATACAAATTTTCTCTTTCATTGATTTTCCCAGCGATTTCCCTTTGCCCCTGAACATTACAAACTTTTCAATAATTTTGCATTATTAAAATTGCGAGTGAAAGAAAATCTCATTTTAAGAAATTTCAGAGAATCTGAGGAAATGTTCACGCCTCTTAAACTGAACGTTCGTTCATGAATACATTTTTGTGCCATGAATAAAATAAATAATATGAAAAATGATTTAATATTTAATATGCGAGACGCTAAAAGTTCTGCTCTTCAATATTTATGGAGACTAACGAGAATGTTAAAAACCGAAATATTAACTTTCAAACGTCTAGAGTTCAGCTGAAAATCAATATCGCGACTCGCACTATGAGCCGTAAATCACGAATGATCCTTTAATGTTTTTAAAGTGTTCTGAGAATTGCTTGATGAAATTTCCTTTCCCATTCCCCCCGGAACGACCTGAGCTCGATTCAAACATCTCAACCCTTAAATTAAGTCTGCGATGTGCGAAAACTCTCATAAAGTTCTCTCGTGATTAATATTTTCCTCGTTGAGAGAAAAGCTTTCATCTTTGCTCGTAAAACATTTTGTGCTCATGGAAAATCATTTCTCTCGAAAATAAACTTCTCTCGTTGGAAATATCTCAAGAGAATCAGAATTTATTTTCTCAGAGCTTGAATCTGAAGGATTGACGAACTTGTTGATACTGAAAAAGCAATGTCTCAAAGCATATGAAAAGATAAATACTTTCGCAATTATGCAACGTTCAAATGGCTTAATTATCTATTCAAACTAAAACTTATGTTCACGAGAAAGGAAAATATATTTGCAACAGACAGCTTCACTGTTCAGTTTGTAGAGGCGTCTGCAGCCACTGAGATAAATCGCGAAGAAACCATTAAGACTAATTAAAAGTCAGAAAGTTTTTCTGTTTGACAACTCAGCTAGAAAATTGTTACACCAAATAAGTCTCGACTTTACTTTGTTCGTCTTCCTCGAAGCTATAATAATAGAGCATGAAAACTTTGGCTTTCTTTGTTAAGAGAGCAAACCTTTAACTTTGAAATTTCAATAGTTTAAACTTTAAAGGCTCTGAAGCTCAGCTGAAGCAATTCGAAGTCAATGCAAAGTCATCATCTATGCACTGCATTTTCTGCTCCAACGGCTATGAGCGAAACAAAGATAAATTTTAAAACAAAACGATTTAGTGCACAAGATATCTGTTGAATTTGTAACCATTTAAAGCATCACGGACCTGAAATGAAAGCCATTTCACTCTCAGAACGTAACAAGAATGGTAAAACAGCGTTGTAAATCATAAAAAAGTGCAAAATGCTTTCATGAAAACTGTTTCATGCACGAGCTCTTTTCATATCAAGTTTCGAGCAAACATTGTGAGATTTCTTTTAAACTAAATTCTGCTCGGAGAACTGTAAGAGCTGTAGCGAACAATAATTAACATAAAGTTTTATTTTCCATAGCAAAATTAATTTCCAACTCTGTCATATTCAAAAACTCATCACACGTCATGAGGATTGTGGTGAAAAGTTTTCAATTAAACTGCTCATGTCATTCATAATTTAATGCGTGCTAGAGAACAATTTTTCACATTCCGGGAATGACCCATTCGCTCGGTGGAAATAATTTCTGTTTAACCGTAACTCCCCGCAAGCTTGCTCACTTTTGATGACAATCAAATGATCGCTAGACGTGAAATGTTTAAAATTCGTGCTTCGTTAAATAGCGGAATAGTTCGCTAATTTCTTCAGTACACGTCTAGCAACAAAGTTCTCCATGTCCGAACCAAAATTCAAGCATTTTTCACTCTGTCACACGAACTATTCTTTTGCGGAGCGAAGGACGGAATGTGTTGCTGTGGCGTCATGTTTATGGCGAAACCACAGTCAATGTAATTTTGGAGTGTTTATTTGCTTCTCTGTTTCCAACAAGCAAAGATCGCAAAGAGTTAGTGACCGAACGTAAAATAATAAGTGAGGACAAATGGTGTTGATTCTATAATTTAGGATGCCCAAAGTCCTGTAGTGCTCGTAATGACTTTCGATGGTCGAGGTGAAACGAAAATGAATAGAAATGCGAAATTAAATTCAAACGCATTGAAATAGATTTATTTCGAAGCAGTAACGTGAGGGACACTGCGCTTATGTTTGTTAGTGCATCTAAACGTAAGCATCGGAAGTTTTCAGCGCGAGTTATTATCATTCAATTATTTTGTGTGCCAAATGTTAATTATCCCTTTGAGAGTCATCTGCTGAGCTCACAACTATGGTCACTGTTAATTACATCGTAAATGGAGCATAGCCTTGCAGCGAAATGGATAGAGCGGAAGCTTTGAGACTTTACGTCACGTTATTGATCTTGATCCAATTGAACAGCAGTCATGGTGAGTTTTCAATGATTCCTACGAAGATTTTGTCTAACAAAGTAATCGCATAATGGTTTCCGCTTTCATTATCAATGAGTGTCGACAGACAAAAAGTCATTGACATTACGGACGAAGCATCGGAAAATGTTTGAGGATAGAAATAAATTCTCCTCTGATAATTCGCGTTGATGCTTTTCGCTTTTTGTTTGACGTTTATTGGATTTATGTTTCTCAACTTAATATGTTCTATCAAAGTAGCTAAACTCTCTATGTAACTTGAGATCTAACGTTTGTTTGTTTGAAAATATTAAATCAAAACGAGCGATTTTAAACCGATCTCCCTGTCGCCAAGGAATATAAGTCTACAACAGTCTCGCTGATTACGTAACTCAAAGCAACACGAAAGTCGTCACAGCACGATCAGAATGCGGATGTTTGCTAAATATGTGCGTGCTCGTTGTTATTTCCATTTCAATTATCTTTAAAAGCAGTTCCTTTGCTTTAATGTTCAATGCTCGCGTTTCAAATCCGTCACGTTTATTAGTCTTCTGTTTAAGTCGAACGTGTAATTTCTCCAACATGTCACACTCGTTTATAGCTTTGGTTTATTTTCGTAAATGAACAAACACCTTTCATGAGATGGCTTCTAATATTGTGTGTAGACTATAAACTCGTCATTATAATTAGTGATGAACGTTGTTGCTTCTCGCGAAATTATTCATGATACTCTCGTTATTTATGGCACAAAGTGTTAATTAGTGAAAGTAAATTTTTATTAGCGTCTAATGGCATGGAAAACGAGCCCTGAATCACTCAGACACTGAGATTTCATTGTAAAATTCCAAACATTTGTGCATGAAATCGCGACGAAGTCTCTCGCTCGTTTAGCGACGGCGAAGGAATCGAAACGGAAAGTTAGATAAGAAAGAAAAGTTTTGCTTTCCCTTCGCAAGCAGTTTCCTTTCTAAATGATCGTAATTCAATCACGCAAATAAGCCGTTTGTTAGCAACCTTTGATAAAAATCAAATGGTTGGGAGATTGGAATGTAATTCCCACGAGACTCGACCGACCGACAATAAATAAATCTCCGACAGGAGCGATGAATATTTATTTACGTGCTGCTGTTGTTCAGTCGTCCCTCGAAATAAATGTTGAAGCGCTCGCTTGCTTCCTGATGAAAAAAAAAGTTCCCGGAAGGCTCGCAATGCTTCGTGATAAATAAAGTAACTAAGCATATCGGAAAAAGCTCAATTGCTATTCGCAAACGAATCTTTTTCCGCTAAACAGCAGGAAACCTTCAAAGATAATTTGAGCTTCAATCACAAATTGCGTCAGTAAAAAAATAAGTTCTCGTTCATTGACCGCGTTTCGACAAACATAAATTTCAATTGAAAATGGTTTGATGGTACGGAAGTCAATAGGAAAAGCAACAGGAACTGTCCGGAGGAAGGGAAAATTTGTAAACATTTTCAACAAAAATTTCTGTGGAGAAAATTCGAATGAAAATTTATTCATTTGATTTGTTCATTTGCTTGAGCTACTTAGAAATTCGCGAAATATTTGTTTGAGATTCTTTTCAATTAAAATTCTGTTCCAACGAAAGAAAGCTCAACGAAAGCTTTGTGCTAAGCTTTAGGGAAAAAAAGGAAAAGTTTATTTTTCTGATGGGTTCACTGGATTATAAATTATGTCATAGAAAGCTTCGTTAGATACTAACTCAAAAGAGATCTTCTAAAATGAGCTCGACAGGTGACGTAGCCTGTCATCGATCCTTCGTTTCATATAAAAAAAACTCCTCCTCAAAACAACATTCACTGAATCATTGATTACGACTTAACCAAGTACGCAACAGGAGACAGAGATTTCAGATTTCATTTTAATTATCCCGCAACAAGAACATCGTCAACTGAGACTACAAAAAAGTTTGCTTGATTTAATTATTCATCTCTGTCGAGAAGAAAAAGAATTAATTCCGTTTTGATGGAGTTTTCACTTCCCTTCACCAAAAAAAATTTCCCGAGAACGAGTGTCATTAAAAATTTATGGGATGTTTTACAGCACATTTAACATATTTTGTATTGTTATAAATATCTTTTTCAACATGTGCTTTGATATCGGTAAAGAGAAGAGACTGAGGCGCGTTTAATTTACTGCGAGAGTTTCCCGAGAAAATCTAACGCGCCCTTCTTACACAAGCGAGCTCTCTCAAATTCTCGCGTGTCAGTTTCCTCTTTAATCTTGACGCTAAGTTATTTAGCCGTAAAGTGAATTGTTTGTTATTGTAATTAACTGCACTCTGACTTTAAGCCACAGCATTTCTCTCAGGGATTGATTAATGTCGCACAGATCATTTAACTTCATTTGCTTTATGGCTTTGAGCACAAGAGGAACAAAGCAATGGAGCGAGTCGGGTTCAAACAGATTAGAACTCGATTTTGATTTAGGAACCGTCAGCAACTAATGGCTCGTTGCTTCTTTATATTTCTAAAGTCAAAAGTTAATTCATTTAATCCATCACGGAAAGTAGAACTTCGATGAAAATTGAGCGCTTTGTAACAAGAGGTGATAGAAGAGAAATATCCATAAAATCCCGTTGAGTCAGAGAATTCCACATAAAAGTTTCCCTCATTCCATTACGATCGTAAAACTTTCCCTCGTCTACTTCTTGAAGTATTTATCTAAGCTTGACCCATCAACCGACACTTTTGACCTCCACCGTTTAGCTGTAATCTATTGGAAATCGCTTGGGGCAAACGGAAGATTAAACGACAAACGCTTGCTAAGGCTTTTACTTGGAAAGGTGAGAATTTGGCCATCAGACGAGTCGTTTATTAAATCGATGGCATTAAATCCTCGCATAAACTTTTCAATAACCGGAAGGCATAAAAACACGTGGCGGCTTGTACGTAAACTTTTTATATCCTCCGGTCTTCGATACTCTCATCAAGGGACAGATATTTGAACTTGATTGGGGATGCAATCAATTCCCGTCGACTTTGTTTCCAACATTTTACGACATGTTCACTGCTCGAAGTTGATCTCAAGTTTTGATGACCCAAGTCATTCATAAAGAATCAAAAGGACGTAAAAACAGCGAGAGACTCGTGAAGACGATATGATTTAATGGGCGAGCATCGATTTTTCATTTCGAGAAATGTTCATTTGTTATCAGTTGAATTCTTTTGCGTCTTGAAATGAAAACTTTTGCTCTTGATGTTTGTTTTGGGTTTGTTTATTATGTGATCAACGATGAAAGAACACAGCTCATTGTGCTCCACGAAAAGATTTGCCAAACAAATATTAAAGAAGGAAAGAAAAACAATATTTTTGTTCCTCCAACGTTAACGCATCGGCTTGTACAAGTATCGTAAGGCGACGGTTTGAAGTGAGGGGGAAGAGCGCGAGATAACAACCAAAATAGAAGTGATCTGAACAACTTTTCCTCTAATCCATCCGACTCATTAATGCGCTCTAGTGATTCCCTTCGACGTCTTAAAGTGTGTAGACCGTAACCAAGAAAACTTCTAAAAATATTTCTCGTTATCACAGCTAACAGACTAAAAAGTCGTCAAAAGGCATCTTCATGTTGGTTTTTCATTTCCAACGAGACAATGAAACCCGAAAAGTGCCAAAAATAAATTATACAAACTCGTACGATTTCATATTTATAGTTTTTCATTTATTTCTGAAATGGAGATCGAGAAATGTTTGTGGCTGATTGTTATGGCTTCAGTTGTCTCGTGGGTTTCTTCCCAATCGTGATTTTTAGAGGAAATCGAAGAAAATCCCATTTCACTCGTCAAGACAAAGTTGTTTCTTGACTTCTTGCGGTTGTCGATTATTTTCTCTGACAGATGCTGTGAACTTCATGTTCAAGTCATCTCTAACACTTCCAGACAGTATAAAACGGTTTTCAAGCTCGAGGCAAATTGTTTTGCATGATAGAACTGTTGCAGAAATAAAGACGTCTGACGATAAAAATATTTTCATTTCCACTTTATTGTCGCCTCAAGGAAAACTTTATGTCACTCCATTATAAATCATTTACCATTACGGTCAGATGAAGAATTGAGTTGATCATTAAGAGAAGACTGTTTGCTGATGGTTTATGGAAATTTAATTACTGAAATATGAAAGGGTTCAGAACTGAGAGAGAGAAACTGAACACAAATATTTATTTTGAGACTGCGTTGAGACTGGAAACGACATCATTTCGTTGGGGGAAGAGGAAGATATTTCATTTTAAAGGTATCGAAGCAAATCCAGATGTTGTCAGATGAGAATCGTAAAGAAGATGCATTAGCATTATCACATTTCAGTGTTTTTAGGGCTTCGTCGGAATGCTTAAAGAATTTCGAGATTTCAAATGATTTTTTTATGTTTTAAGCAAAACTCTCACTCTCTGCTGAAAAGGATTTGGAATTCAAAAGTTAACGATTGGAGTGAACTCTGAAAAGTCATTCTTGCTTTTAAAAAAATATTTCTCAACTCATCACTTCATCTTTTTAAATCTGCAAGTCTTCAAGGATAGCAAAGAAGTCTACGACGCAATTTACGATCTGCTCAAATGTTTCAAGTTCATAAAAAAATCTATTTTGGAAGCCGCTCGTTAAAGCACAAACAGAAATCGTTAGAACCATAATTGGTTAAATGCGGAAAATTTATGTGTCTGACTATTGATTTAGGTTATGGCAAATGTGTTTTTTGCTGGCTACTGGCAAACATAAAAGCGTCACCGCTTTGACCTCACCGCATTATTGACCGATATTCTGCGAACGCATCAAAGTTCGAAGGCTCAGACTGATTTCCTCTGGAGCTATTTGTACGATTTCATTCAATGCGAATCATTGCAATCCAACGATTGAATCCTTTAGCTAAATTCCTTGTGGAAACTAATTCAAACAACATGATGAATTTCTGTATTTGTTTACATACATCAGGAGACTTCCCTTGATGTTTATTTAATTACTAGGAAATTACTTGAGAAAACTTCATAAACATGAGATTTGGATGTCATTGCGCAGTCAAACAAAATGCAATGACAGTGCTTCGAGGGAATTTTCAATGTTTAGAATTTCGGATCTTTCTGGGAACAGAAGCGACGACCAACCCTCCAAGACGAAAACATGTTACTCACATGTTTCTCAAAAGAACATCGGCATTTTTGTCCAAGACAAGAAAGTCGTCAAGACAACAAAGTTTCGATCCTTCAATTTAATGGTTTTAAGTTTCCACATGTTACATGATTCTTATGGATTTTTCTCCGAAGGAAAAGAAGTTTATTTGATCACTCGATGACCGTGAGCGAAATCTGGTTTAATCAGCAGAAGAAGTTTTATTAGAATTCCGATAAACTCACAGCGAAAAGCCCTTCATCACATTTTGAACAACTCTCTTGCCACTTCTTCTTTTTTGAAAACTGCTGAAACTTCGTCAACATTGTTTACACTTTAATTACAGAGACGACAGATTTCGACATATGAAACGTTGTGTGCAACTCTAATTTTAGTGCAGTGGACGAGAAAACGATAGAAAGCTATCAGATTTCAAACAAATTCCACTTCGTCCCACATTTTTCTGCTTTTGTGGCATTTCGAATAAATCTACTTAAACGCTTGCAGACTCTTTCGCGTCTGATTGAATCAATTTTCAAACCAAATCCTATTTGCAAAAGGATTTGTCTCGAATTCCGACATTGAAAGGTCTTAATCTTCCATTCAATTCAAATTCAATTTGATTGAATCGTTTGTGTCACACGACATGACAGCAAAGGAAAAAATAAGGTTGCCACCCTATTTCTTCACGAGTTCCAGCTTAAGTCCATTCCATGTTTACTAAATAATAAAGCAATGTTGTCCAATTCATCCTTCATCGACAGAAGTTTGAGGCGAGACTTTGTAGAATGCGAGAAAGGATTGCGAGACTGGGTTGGTCATTTTTATTCGTGTCTGTTGAGGATTTATTTCTTCTCATGCTTCGTTTTATGTGATCGTAATAATTTTTATGAATCGATAAAAATATTTCTAAATGGATTGAGGGAAAAAGAAAATTCTTGTCAGTCTAACGAAGCGGATTTTTCAGATTTTTATTTTCTTTCTTCAAAATTCTTTTTCCCTAATTACCTTCAAGTTGCTTTTTAATGAGCGGACTAAAGAAGAAGAATTCGAAAGATGATTGTTAACAAGGCTTGAAAATCATCTGCTAAACGGAACACAAGCCGCAAAGTAATTATCAGTAAGTCAGTGTCTTTGGCCTAAAGCCATGATGTTGTAAGCATCTGATTTGGGTGGATCCGTGGCCATGAAAACAGCAAAAGAAGAAATCACAAAAAGGTTTTTAGCAGGAAGAATATTTCTACAAAGGAAAGAAGAATTTGAGTCATCCAGTGCAACTGATTAAAAACACATGTGGCTTCTTGTTAAAGCAATTAGGAATGTTTTGAACTCGAGAGCCAGAAGGCGAACAGAAAAAAATTCGTAAAACTTTTAGCTCGTTATTGCTGTTTCGAAAAATTCTGCAACACGTTGCATGTTAAAAAATATTGAACATGACAAAGGTTTAGGTAAACATTTTGCAAATGATTCAATTGAATTGATCGAGTTTATTGATTCGAAATTAAATTTAATTTATTCATTTTAGTTTGCAAAATCTTCTCCTCTTAGATTCGGTTGTCACAATCTAGACAATGTCACAGTCATTCCTCCTACTCCTCTTTATCTCTTTGCAGCCCATGAAATGGAAGAGAAACTGCTTCGAGCATTTGATTTATGGGAACATATTTTCTTGACGAAAAGTTGCTTGGGCACAAAGTCGTTCTCATGATGAATTTATTTGTCTTCACTTTTTATCTTCTTCGTTTTTTTTTTGCTTTTTAAGATGCAGAACGAACTCGAACAATTGAAAACCACTTATGTCCCTCGAGAGTCGAATTTATGTTCATGAAAGCAACACTGAGATTTGAATAATTTCTAATGGGTTTGACTGCTGGCTTTGTCTCTTAGCATTAAAAATAATTCTCGTTCTCTGAGGATCACAAACATTTTTTCATCATAAGCAGATATCGAGGGCAACGTCCTAGCTATTGTAATTTCATCTTTGAGAAACATGTAAATTATAAATTATAACTTGTAATTGTAACACTTCAAGAAGCTTCTCAATTATATTAAATGTTCAATTAATATTGAGAATTGGTTGGAAATTTTATCTTCAAGAATTTGTTTAATTGTCCGGCTCGCAATACTCAAGAACTTAATGAGAAAACCGCCCCAACAATCGTATCATCATCATTGTAGTACTCTCTGCGTATCACATAATTAAATGAAACAGAAAATTTGGAAATTATATTAGTGGGCGAGTAGCAATAAGCGAGGTCCTTCTCGAATGAACGAAACAAGTTTTAACATTTACATGCAAATAATGCTAAACAGCTGAAAGCCATTTTCCACAAGCTGTTCACCTTTTCATGAGCAGAGAAATATTTAAGGCGCGCCGAGTTCTTCAAATGAACAACTAAGCACTTCATAATGAAAATTTCATTTTAAATTTTTAATCTCATTTGTTGTTTTTTGATTGTTTGTTTTTGCATTGGGCCCAAAGCTGACCGAGTTGTTGATGTTATGCGCAAATAGTTTTAATCATTGATTAGCGGGTTAGAAATACATTTGATTGCATTAAAATATTTTTTATTCATTTCCAATGATGCAAAAGAGTTTTCGTTACGCGAAGAATTCAAATTTCTGCAACGTGTTCGCTACATCGCCTTGTGTTGTCGCTTTGACGCTGGAGAAATTCCTTTGCTGGAGAAATTGTGCGAATTCTCCTCAAGCATGTGGGAATGTTAGTCAATGTTAGTGACACGATGTACGCCGTCGTGAAGAATCAGAAACATCACAAACGAGAAACATAAAGTCACTAGCTCCTGAACAGAAGTCGAACAACTTGGTGAACATTTCCAACTTCGTTCCAATGATTTTCCAGTTCTTGAGGGGAAATTGTTCGTGCTTTTCCTTCGTGCCCATCTGTGATTTTTTTAGATTTTCAAAATATTTTCGTCCGTCTGTTTTTCTAATGCGTTTAGTTTGACTATGAGATTTCTCGGCACAACAAGAAACTCCCGTGATTTAAATCGTTCTCGTAACGTTCATGAAAGTGTGAAAGAAAAATTGTTCTTGGAAATATTCCCGAATTGTCACGTCGCGGGTCAAAGTTGTCTGCTTCAACAGACCAGAGTGGAGAGTTGAGACTTATAAAAGGATGATCAGATTTGAGTTTGGAAATGATAAAGATTGCGAAGTGATTCGTGCGTGAGTGAAAAACGAAAGAAGATAAAATCAGAAAGTTTTGTTTATCAATCTAATCAGACTTTATTGACTTCGGGGCACAGAGATTGGAAGTTTTTTCTCTCTTCTCGTGTTTGTGTGGTGATGGCAAAAGATGGATAACAGTCGAGAAGCCCAAAGCCATTTCTCGTATTGATAAAGTGATATATCGATGTCCTTAATGTGTCCGAAGCAATGATTAAGATGTGTGGTAATAAATAAGTTGTTTGTGAAAATAGAAAAATCTTCCCCGCAGATATCGCTGCCGGCTTCTCTTTGTTACAAAAAAGTGAAGAAGCGAGCTCAGCACCTTAAGTTTTGTTTGTCAAACGATAAAGAAAACAAGTGACAAGGAATGTCCGGTTTCTCGCCTCTCTCGTTCAATGCCTGCTGCTCGTTAAGCTGCGTAATTTACCTTTGCCTCGCCGTCTTGCTTTCTCTCACTAAGTCATCGCGTCATCACGTCATAATGAAGACAAACCGACCCAAATCTAGCACGAGCATAATTGAAAATTATTATTAAAGGGATTAGCAAGTCAGCATCGTCTCGCACGAACTCGAGTGCACGCAATTAATGCAAACGATCGTATGTTGACTAACTCGAATGACTCCTTTCATTAAGGCGGAGAAAAATGATGCTGAAGGGTGAAAGTGTCGCACGATTGTTATCGTTTCTACGATGGGCAATAAATCTTAGCCATTACACAATTGTTAAGCAATCTTCGCTTCTGCATTCCGCACGGTTTTTATTACATTTCGACTTAGTGTCTAGTCGCTGCCTCCTTCTTTTGAAGAAAACGTGTTAGTGAGAGTTTTTCTCTTTTTATCGCATTCGAAGTTAATCTATTGGGATTGTCTCGTGATTCGGTTTAACGACTCTTTTTCTCTGCGCTTATGACTCAATGCCATCGCGCATATCTTTAATGCACGGAACACTTTACGTAGAAATAAATTTTACTTCACATCGTTTGCCCATAAAACGACGAGGAAGAAGAGCAGCAAGTAAATCTGTTGGATAATGATAGCGAATTTTATAGCGCGCACTTCCTGATGAACGAAGCAAATTACAGGTGAATTACAACCTGGCGATGAAGCGTATTAAATCCATGTAGTTCAGCCATCCCCGTGTGACTAATTAATGTCTCACTCTACCTTTAATTACGTTCATTGAGTGAGAAAGCGTGTTGGGAGAGACATCACGCCCTCCTAGCACATGAAAATGATTTAAGAGAGACTCTTCACTTCGTTTCCTTTCCTTTCTACCAGCTTCCTTCACATATGACACACTCTTCGCATTATGAATGAAATTTTATCAAATTCGCATTCCTCGCTTGGTAGTTTATCATCGCTAATAGCGACAGGCGCGCGCTAATACTCGTTCACTTTCGTCCGATGCGTACGCCTCTTCCGTTTCAACGCTTTTAGAGATTCGCATTGAAATTTCCCGAAATTTGTCGAAATTTCCCCGTTCACCTTCTAATTTCAATATTTCCGGGAAATCGCGACTCGCAGGCTGCTCACAAATTCTCCGCTGTTTTATAGCGCTAAGAGATTTCGTTCGTTTCGCTGAGAAAAAAAGTCAATAAAACATCTTAAGCTCGATGAAATATTTGTCATCCAAGGGCTCAGACCTTTCCAGGTACGCCGTCGTTCCCTTTTTTTCAAACGTGAACTTTTTATGAGTTTCCAGATAAAGCTCATGTCGTATCATTACTCAAAAATAGAATAAATTTCCTAGAGATGCTTTCATAAATTTCCATTCGCCCGCATCCGAACCCGTCGAGGTGTTAGATAACAGTTGAGCGTAATCCGCCAATTCCCATGGGGAATGTTTGTCTTCCTTCTTTTTTTATTCTCGGCTTGCAGTTTATAATGGGCGGCATTCACACGAACTTAATTTTCAAGCTTTCTGACTACACAGCGAATGAATTATCCTCGAAGCGATAAGGCGCAAACCTTGCAAATCCAAAGAAAGATTCTGGTGGAAAAATGACCCTTGAGGCCGTTCGCTTGAGAGATTTTCTGTAGTTAAGAGTCGTCTAAATCATTTTTATGAATTTTTTTTATTGTCCTCGCCAGCCGTCCTTCTCATGTTGACGCCCCACGATAAAAATTGTTCCCGTCATGGATTACAGAAATTGGAGAGAGACACATTTAATGTTCAATTTATCAAAAATAATTAAGAGTCTCTCTGAGTTGGAAACAATTTCACGGATTTGTTTGCACAGGAATGAAGGGCGAGAGTCTTTTCTTCCTTTTTTTCTTTTTTTATTTGTTTGCGATTGTGAGTCAACTTTCATCGGAAATTGTCTTCGAGTTTGTTTTTGCTTCCTTCGAGTGAGAAGAAAAAAAAAGTAAATTTAATGGAATTTTCGCGACGATCACAAATCAAGAAGAAGCTCGGCAATTTCACGCGGAGAACAATCAAGTGAAAATCCAACAGCCGTTGGAAAAGCAATACAAAATCATCTCATTAACGCACGCCACTTCACCTAAATATTGTTTCAATTCCGCTAGATAATTGCGATAGGAGGGGAGCGCGAAGAACAATCACCTCGACTTGCTCGAGGCGCCGGGGGTAATCGAAAGGCAGCGTAGGAGAAAGTTAATTCCAATCCCACCAAAGTGCGAAGAAGCTTCGATTACGTTAAAGAAAGAATAGACTTTTTGTTTCTTCAGCAAATGAGATTTGACTTTCATTTCTGGTTTAAAGTAATCTTTGACTTAACAAGAAGGAGATTCTGTTGTTGCCTTCAATTACGATTAAGAAGCGCCAAATTGAATAAAAGAAATGTCTGATACAAACACCAGGGATCTTTCTTTTAAATAAAAGAAAACCCCGAGAAAGAAGAAAGTGAAAGGAAATCAGGGATTTGCGACAAAATAATCTCTGCCACTTTCGATTTATATTCAAATGGGAATCGAGAAGTGTTTATAATTCACGAGCTCCATTCAGCCAAGCGATATGTGGCGAAGACTGGGAGTTACTCACTCCAGATCCTTTTGAGAGCTTGAGCATAATCACAATGCTCATCGTCCTTGTCAACTCAGTAATACAACGACAGAAACAATGCTGTCAAATTCAATCCAGAGAAGCTTCTTTTATATTCAAATTGCGGAATTGATTTAAGCAGCACGAGTGAACAAAGCTGCGAATTCTTTCGTCAATATTTCATGTTCAACTCAAAACATCGAGAGGAATTTCAATGGCTAAAGGAACAAAGCCAGGAAGCAGTTTCCATTCAATTCGGGGAACATTTAGAAGTATCGTGGAGCTCAAGTCTTCACAAATCACTTTTCGTGAAACTCAATTTATAAATCAAGTCCACCGATCATCACGGGAATTTGGAGAAATATGACATTCAATGTCTGACAAATAAATTTTAAAAACACGCATTCAGTATTGACAATAAACATAATCGACTGTCAAATAAAAATATTTCATTCATTCCATGAAAATATTCAATAAAATTGTCGTAACGTTTTTTTATTTCTCTCAATAAACGTAAGTTAAATCGTTAGACTCCAAACACGTGTACAATGTCAATGGCATTTTGTCATCGAAACCTCTTTGGGGGGATGTTGTAAAACGATATAGACTTGAAGCAACTATCGTCTGGATGGATGAGATGTGTTTATGTGTAATCAAACGATTGGAGGAAGAGACAGACACTTCAACTGTTTATTTGGTTTATCGAGGCAGCTAAATGCATTCAATGAAAAAGAGATACTTGAACATGAAAGATCGGTTTTATGTTTCATTGTATCGAATGGAAACGATTCAATTCCGTTTTGTTTAATTATGCAATTCTCGCCGCTGAACAAGTATCGCTCGTAAAACTGCCAATTAAAACGTTTAATTCTCCGGAGCTGCCACATTTACGTCCGAGGTTATGCCGGAAATGGAATCCGATGCCGGACGACGCATAGGAAAATGCAATTCAAATTAATATTTTTGAGCTCCGACTTTAATTGCGCAATAATTTTTCAATGTTCATTTGCAAGCGGGAGTTCGCCTCCCTGAAGAGTGACATTGCGAACGATAAAACCATCAATTATTCATATTTCTACGGGTTTAATTAATAATTTTGTGTGATTTTCATGAATATTTAAATTAATATTTTTGACGTTGAGTATAAACTGATTATTAGGTCGTTGGCGCTTTCATTTTTCGCAAAGCTTTTTGAATAATTCAAAAATGAATTTATTAATCGAGTGGAGGGAGGAGGTAATCGTTCAGGCTTATCAATCGTCAATGAAAATTAAATCAAATTATTTCTCGTTTGATGATGATGATAACATTGTCGATAACTCGATTGACCTCTGTGTTCAGAGGTTTCGAGCGTTTGATCAAATGGAAATTTAGGAATTTCCTCTGTTCATAATTAACGATTCGTTCGAATGAAAACAATTACGAATTCATAGAATGTTTAATGTTTTATGGCCACATTAAAATCTGTCTGCTTCATTTGTTTAAATATAACGAAGTGAACTCATCACAAAGAGAAAGAAGCCAATTAAAGTCATCATACATCATTGAATTGTCTAGTGACACTCGGAAAAGTCAAAAGGAAAAATCATAAAGCGAAAATCTCAAGGGAACATCAAAGTTCCTTCTTCAAAAAAAAAAGAGAAATAACGATTCATTTCAATGGAAAGTTCTTTCTCAAAACGGTTGTCGTTAAACAATCAATTAACACATCGTAATATCCAACATGGCACTCAACATAATCGCACTTCTCCTTCATTCGAAGAGCTGACTACAGAGGAAGAGGAAAATCATTAAAAAAAAGTTGCATGTGAAGCGATATTGTCGTTTTCGCCGCTTTGCAGCAAGTTCAACACATAATGCTTAATGGTGATGATGAAAAGTGATGCACTGAAAATTTATTTTCTATTTCTCGCTATTAAATGCAAATAAAGTGAGATTACCAAAACACTCGCTTGTCGCTTTTTCCCAACACTCGATTCATTATGATTCGGGGCGACAATTTCATTTTGTGCGAGCGGCGAGAAGAGAGGAAGAGATGAGAATAATGAAAAATTATCTGGTGTCCTGCAAATACGGCTCGTATTTGATCTGGATGGTGACCATGGGGAACGACAAAATTGGGGCGATAGAAGCATTCTAAATTTTTGTTTGTCAGACGAAAACCGAGACTAGAAAGTTTTCTTGCTTTGTGAGTTGAACTGTAGGGTGGACGCTAAGCGACATAACGAAAACTGTAATTAAGTTATTTGAAGCTTCCAACTTTCGCTTCACTTGAGTACGTAAGCAAGCAAGCAAAACGAGACTTCAGTAACAAGAAGCATTTTACTTCAATCATTGAATGAGAGAGATGAGGAAAATATTTTTTTTCTCGCTTTACAAAACTTTTCACCCTCCGTTTAGGATGTTTTGCTGTAAATAATTGCGAAGGCGACACGCAGAGAAGATTCGGAAAATTGAAAAGTGAACAGAATTGAGTGCGAAATTACTTTTTTCCGGTACGCTAACTGATAAGAAGCTTACGTTAGTGAAGAATTTAAATTGGATCGGTGACAAGGACAAAGTTTTATCAGAAAAGTGCACAATCATCGTTTATTCTAAAACGCAAACAACGACCATAAAATATGGATTATAATTGCATAGAGCTGCACTTGCAGCATCATCTCCAGCACAAATCGCCGCACTTTCGAATATCAACGCTCGTTTTGCTGTTCATCGTCATACCAACACTCGCTGCTGATGACTTTCCACGAATAGATCCATTAGGTAAGCAAAGCCATCCGATAGCATAAAGCTCAATGTCGGTTCTGTAAAACTCTATCCACATCAGTTTTACTGGTTGCACTTTAGAGTTGCATTCTCCCAAACTGTCAATAGCAATTTTGAGAACGATTTGGATATAAAGTATTTCTCTTGAAGTAGCGTTTCGCTTCCGGTTTGTTTCCTTAATTAAAAATGAATTCACTCAACATTAATCCGGCAGAATTTTGATCCCGGAAGAAACAGTTTTACCACATTGCTGCCATCACATGCGAAAATTGACGATGCTGCTGACGTATTGGCAATTCGACACGTAGCAAATGAAACTACTTTTCATACTCATCTCACGCAAATGGACGAGAAACAAGAGAAGAAGAAATAGAAGTTTGGAACAATAATGGCACTTGACCTGCAGGGAAAAGCCGTTCGCATCCACTAAAAGTTTGGTAACAGCTTGAGCCTGTTAAAGTGGTCGAATTGTGTTATGAAACGAGAGAGAGAAAGAGGGAAAGAAAAAACCTTTGCCCCGACACACATTTGCGAGTTTGGGCTGAAAACGTCGCTCGGCATTTACATTTTTTCGACATTTTCCCGATGAAAGCCATTTACCGATTCATTTTATTCCAGCAGACAATGATTTTCACATCGAACTCGGCATAAATAATCGAAAGAGCTTTTTTATAACGAAACAGAGAAATCCATGAATGAGTTAAAGTTGAAGGCTTCTGCTCTCTCAAGTAACTTGAAATCTGCATTTTCCAACACTCATAAAACTCGACCAGGCATCGAGATCATTCGAGGTTTTATTGAACTGTGCAATCATCCGACGAGGAAAAGTCAATCCTGATAAAATTGAGCTGAAAATTTGCGTTTAAGGGCGAACGATGCGGAGGGAAAATATTCAGTTTTATTATTTATTTTATTGTGCAATTCATACACATATGACAACAATGGAAAACACAAACTGAAAGTGATACGATGAAGCGGCATCCAATTTACCCTTCGCTTCATTCGGAAGGCGAAAAAATGCTGCATAAATTGTCTCCAATTTACCAAACACGAAGCCGCAAATGAGCGAAACGCTGATATTCGAAGCTTCGCTATCGTTGCGCTAGAGAAGCAAATTAAACAAATTTAAATTTGTGTGTTTTTTCTTGTTCGAAAACGAGTTTGAACATAAAATGTCATGACACAGAGAACGAATTGCTTGCTGCTCTCTGCTCAACTCGATAATAATGGAGATAAATTATTCAGTCGCGAGTTTGTCTCCAGTGTTTTTTAGGTTAGGAGTTGAGCGTAAGTCATGTAGCCTGTGGGGACAAATCACTTTATTCGATTGCATAATTGGTGAAGCAGAGTGGGCCATGATGACTTAAAAATTATGAGAAAATGAACTGGAAAATGAAAAATTTCTTCAAGAGCAAACAATTCTAAGCTTTGGATTCTTTCAAGTGGAAAAATAACGATCTTATTAACGAACTTTTGCTTCTTAAGACGAACTCGAATGAAGGAATTCTGAAACTGCTGCGAGCGCAAATAAATCTCTCGCCGAGAGATGTTTTCAATCCTTTTTCATGTTTCATGCACTTAAAAGTATCTCAAGCTTAATAACAACTATAAAATTCTCTCGGTACTTGTACATATTTTATCTCGTGTCTCCACTCGAAATACAAAAACACAAAACGGAGAAGAAAGCTTCCCGGCATCTGCCAAAAAAGAGAAAATACTTTTATCTCGTTTACATCAAATGCCATAACACGAAACATCTTTGAGCCATCCTTGGTTGTTGCAGAAATGAGAGCAAATAAATCTCGAATGCAATTTATTTCTGCAAATAAAATCGCAGAGTGAACAATGAAATCCCGA
This sequence comes from Smittia aterrima, assembly GCA_033063855.1. Taxonomy (NCBI): domain Eukaryota; kingdom Metazoa; phylum Arthropoda; class Insecta; order Diptera; family Chironomidae; genus Smittia; species Smittia aterrima. The sequence continues at coordinate 11,494,159 of CP093831.1, read as the reverse complement.
GACCCTTCCGTCATTTATATTCAACAAGATTCTTCTTTTAGTGCATTCACCTCTCATTCGTTCCTAGACTTGACGCATTCAAACACTCAAATTTGATCTCGAGTGCTGACAGCTTCATGTTTGCTAGTCTCTGCTTTTTATGATGAGCTGTAGTGTCGGCGCCTCATAACATAAATAAGAAGAAATGCTATTACACTGACCATGACAGAAAAATTACGAGAGAACGCTTGGGGAACTAAATTTTGTTCCACAACGAAGGGAATAAAAGCGACAATTGTATTTTTTACGCTCAACCACCTCGACCACAAAAGCACAGATTTTTTTTTCTTATGCAAAATGCATACACATGATGATAACAACATTACAGCGTTAGAGAAAATGTTTTTTTGTTGTCTCTGATGTTTGTTAACACCGCATGAAAATGTCAACCTCTTTCGATGACAAAGAGCTTGAACATGTTTACTCTTCTGCTCAGTGTTCGTCGTCCGAGCGACATCGCCAAGGGACACTGGCGAGAGCTTCGTGTTGATGACATGCAAGCGAAAGAGTTTTTTTTAAGTAGTCCAAGCTGTTGTGTCATCGAAAAACAGAAAAGAGAGAACATTTCGTTGATCCGAAAAGGCCTCGAAGCGACATCGCGCAAAAAATGCGGGAACAACAATTGAAAAATTTCATTTCCTTCGCCGCAAGTCTTCTTCAAGCTTAGTTGAACAAAAAGTTGGTCGATTCTCAAAGCGAGAAATCCTCAATTATTCGAGATTTCATGAATGTTTTCAGGATTTCTTCAGGCTTAGCTTTGAGGATTCGCTCGCCTATACAGAGAGAAACCCTAAATCAATCAGTTTCCAGTGTCGGGAGTTGTCATTCTCAGTCAAAGGAAAAGGTGGAAACTGTCACAGCGATCAACGAATTGACACATTAATAAACTTGCGCTTAAACAACTTCAAATGACACCAAAGCAGCCGAAAAATAAACTAAACGTAAAGTTTGACGCTTTTCGGGCCAAAGAGCGTAAAGCGTCGCGATCCAAAGCGTTGGGAAATCGAGAGAGTTTGTTAAATCCTTCTATATTGTCTGTCAAAATATTTTGCTTGTTTCATGCCTGGTCGCTTCCATTGGGAGTTTCGTAAGAGAGCGTGATTGGCTTCAAGCGCGGAAGACTCGCAGTAAATCGAATTGGATGATTCTTCTAGAAAAATTTCTTTAAATACACAAAATGTTCAACGCGTGTTAACATCAAGATTGGAATTCTCTCGGGATTTTCGTTCTACTCCGCTTAACTCGGATCGCTTAATTTGATTTCCAAATTTAACTTCGACATAACTTTTGTTTACCTTTGATTCACACCTGAAACGAGAAGGAGTTCGTGCCTGGCGGAATATCTTAACGTGTTTCGAGGAAACTTAAGTGTTTATTTTGTATGCTCGCTCCGTTCATTTCTTGTGTGTTCTGAGAACTAAATGAAAGCTGATTTCAAACGAATCAGTTATTTAGGAGGTGCATGAACTCATTAAACTTTATTGAAACCAATCGTTTGCTTTCTCTTACTTCTCGTTTAATAAACACTCCAAGTGCTCATATGGCGGCTTAATCATCTGGAACTGGTTTATCCAAGCCACTAACAGCTTCATTTCTACGAGACTGCACTTAGATCCATTTGAATCTCCGTTGTTCGTATCAGGAAACGTAAATATTGAAGCTGTGAACGAGAGTGGAAAGCACATGCAGGAAAAATCCGACACAAGGACATTTGGGAATTAATTATTCTTGGTTAGAATAAGAAGAAAAGAGACAAAAAAAGCGAGAAATGTTGAGCTCGAGCCAAGTCATTACACAACCGTTAGAGCCGGCTATTCTTTATCTGCTACGAATGATAAGCAGTGGCAGTGGGCGAGTGCTGGAAAATTTATGAATGAGGTTTTGTGCAAAGTCGAGCAAAAAGTTGGAGATTTTCTCGCTCGTATCTTTCGTGGATCGGCCCCGAAGCGGCAATGCAGAATAACTTTTCTTCTTACGTCTTAAATAGCCCTCACTTTAGATGGCGCTGAGGAGGACATGAAAATTATCTCTCGGCTTCGAATAAATGTCGCTTGCACATTTAAATCCAAAACTATTTTTGAATTATTTTCGTGACACAGAAATTGAAAACAAAGCTAGAAAAAAATAAGTTTGCGGAATGTTTTTCCTCTCATCGTCGAGGAATTGAAATTAAAAAATGCCATCTGACATGAATCATTTGAAAGCTAGCGTCTTTCCAATGAAGCTAAGCATTGAAATTCCTGCGGGTTTTCCCCACAACCCGACGAGACATCAAAACTGGTTTGTTGGAGACGGAAGAGAAATTTGTTCAACGTTTTTTTTTTCGACGTGAAAATTCATTTGTTCAAGAGATTCTTGCTTCCACGAAAAAGATAAGAGTACAAAACATTTAAGACTTCTAAACCCGACAACCTTCAGAGAAGAGATTCAAAAATCTTGAAAGAGTTTTCTCCAAGTCTTGGGAAAATCGTTGATCCGAAATAGTGGAATCCTTCCGGGAAAAAAGGAAGAAAGCTGGTTAATGGTGAAACATTGAAAGATTGGTGAGTCCATCACAAGCGTGTGCCAAGAGACGTGGACAAATCCCAGACTCGTCTGAGTTATAAATCTGGCGTTTCGACGTTCCTTCTGCAGCAACGAAAAGAAATCGATTGCGAATATTTTCATGGCTTCACGTTCCTCTCCTTCTCAACCCGACTCGTGTCTCTCTCTAGAACTTTGCCTTTCGATGATAAATTTTCCGGCTTACCGAACAAAAGAACATGGATAACACCAATTTTCAACAGAATTTTAATTTCGCATAAATTTGCCGTTCGGAGGAAAAAGTTCTCTCTCTCTGGACCAGACGGTTCTCGTTGAAAGTCAGGAAATAGTTTTTTTTGTCCTCCGCGTGCCATCTAACATTCTACGACCGCCACCAAACGAGACTGCGGAAGATAAAGAAATATTTTAAATTTAAAACAATTAATAATAAATTATGGAAATACATTCGCCATGGTTTTTGTGTCGAGATAAAAAAATTCGGCAAATATTTTTATTACGAACCTTTTGTTTAGCTTTTCAAACACATGAACTCGAAGGAAAGTTAAGCGAGAGAAGAGAAGAAAAAAAAAAGCTTTACATCAACGATAAACAATACAGCGTCTTTGTTGTTTTATGCCGATTCGCCTTTTACCCCCGGGAAAGCGTTTCCAAAACTGCAGAATGCTTAATGGGCAATTAAACGATTTCATAAACGGTCAAGGATAATTGCACGAGGGCGTAAGAAGCTAAGGGGGGAAGGGATCAGGTGAAAGAGTCCGTTCGGAGACATAAAAAATAATTGTATAGAATTCACATAAATTGTGTCGACTTTCTCGGCCCATTAAGCCTTTCAGTAAGGCTCGAGAGAAGTTTATTGTCATTTGGGCTCTGCTGTAGACTTTTTATGAGAGACGAGAGAAGCTTCCATTAAAGTCAGAAAATTATTGTTCTCGATGATAATTTTCACATTAAGTTGGATGACTGTGCGGGTACTCTCGGATCCGTACATGACGATAAGTGGAACGAACAACTCTCAAAAGGTTCTCGAATAAACACAAAATAAACTCGAACCAAGTCCCAGAGTGAAATCCAAACAGTCGTTTAATTAAATTTATCAGTTTCTCATCTGAATACTAAACATCCGAATCAAAGCGAACAGAGGAAAACACATAATTCATGTTGATACACACCCGAGCGAGGGAAAAAAGGGACCGAAGAAAACTTTTGCGTCTCTCAGTGTCGCTTTCAATGTTGGAAAGGGGATGAAGGTGAAGGAATTGAAAACATGAAAAGAGAAAGAATTGAATTTGTTAAATGAGTTTTCTTTTTATCGACGAAATATTTTCCTACCTGCGTAAGACAAACAATATTCAGTGGATTCGCTTTAAGCGAATGATGGAGCATGTGACAATTAATAATGTAAACTCATTCCGGAAACATTGTTTTAACAGAGAAAAGATTGTTGAACAACAGCAATAACGTGCAGTCATGATTGTTAGTGGTTTGAATTCAAATTAATGAGAATTTCCTACTCGTTCCGACGCGAAATCGTTAGCTTCGAATTGAAACAAGAGAGCCAGAAATTAATTTTTGTAGCACTTCACGCCATGCAACATTGTGATTTATTGCGGTGCATACGCGAAAAGTCATTAATTCACACTCTCCGAAAATAAAAACAGCCAGAGAAGTGCACGGAAATTCGCTGGAAAAATGTTTTACATTTCGTTGGCATTTGCTTTGACCTCAAATTTGTTGATTGCATGCTCGCAGCTGTATCGGAAAATGATAAATTAATGCGTTTTAGAGTTTATTACCGCGGGTTGGTTTGGGGGACTCTTTCTCAATTATGCGATAAATTAAAGTTGAAGTGTATTGGGGTTGCTCACAAATCAAGTTTGAATTATATCAAGAGGTTAAGAGCAGATCTACGTGATTAGCGTACAGCTCCATAAATTTATTTTCAAGAGCCTGTTCACTTCATCAATCTCTTGAACTTTTAAAACTAAACTTTATTTTTGACTTCTAAACTTTCATAAGAAAAAAATAACGAAGGCAAATGAAAGCTCTTGACAGCTTTAAACTTTTCATCGCTTCTTGTAAAAACTCATAAAATTCCTAATTAAAATTTCCCTCAGCTTACGGTGATTGTTAGCAAAGCATCGTTTGCAGTAAAAAAAAACTGAAATGTTAATATCATCTCATTAATTTTAATTGCAATAAATTCGGTGATAAGTTTCGAATGACAAACGGAGGTAATGAAACATGTATCTGGGTCCTTCATTAGGTATTTCGACTAAATTTCACCAGCTAATGAACCTCAACTGAGTTCTGTATGATTGCACGATATAATTCAATGAGCTGCACAGTCTCATTCTCTTCTGCATTTAATTAAAACCGAAAATAATTCACATAAATTACGTTGGCATGGAAGAGTAATGACTAAATAAAGATGTGTTGGATTCGGTTCGGTCGCACGTTTGCCTTTCTGCTCTGATAATGCGGTGAGCTCTACTTTAACTAGCAATCAGTTCCTCCTGGAATTAAATGCTTTAATTATGTCTGAATCATTGTTTTCGCAGTCGAAATTAATGAATACATGAATTTTAAATGCGAAAGCGATCGGCAATTAAATTTACGATGAATAAACACGTCGCGAGAGGAAGGATTGTGATTAATATTGAGGAAGGTGAGAGACGACAAAAAGTTGACAACAGATTTAATTAATAACTTTCGATATGAGAGAGTATGTTTGGTTAGGTCGAATGATGAAAACGCAAAGCAATGGAAACTTCGAGGATTAAATTTTTTTGCTGGATCTGTTAATAAATTAACACGGGGATGTGATTTCCTATGCAATCCCCAACGCTTTCGTTTTAATTTTTGATTCCATGCCGGCCTTCAACAAATGCTTCAACATTTTTCTCAATTTTCCGCATCTGTCGAAACGACGAGACTTTCCGCTGCTTCGGTGTGTATGAGAAATTTGTTTTTCCGCTTTTCGTGCTTTTCTCTCATTTTTTTGCGGCGAGGAAATTTAAATAATTCTCAGAATTAACATTTTTTATTGTGGATTATTTTGCATCAGCCAAGGTGCTTCATAAATAGAGGCGGAGTATCCAAGTTAGGTCACATCGACTTCACTTTCGATTATTGATGAAATCGTCTTTACAACTTCCTGACATGGAAAATGTTTTCGTGAAACTCTCTAAGGAAATTCATTTCCCTCAACCACAAACAAAGTGTTTGTGTTTGATCATTTAGCAGTTTTCATCACGAAAGGCTCACTGCTCCTTCGCAGAAGCCTCGTTTAATTTATCTTCGATCTCCCATCAAAACAGGTCCATTAAAAGGAAGCCGAAGCGGGGCTTCTTCTTGTCGTTCATTCGTTATACAAATCTGTTTTTTGCGGAAGTTGTTTTTCCTCTTTCGAATTTTGCTGGACCCACGTTTTTATGGTTCGATTGTGGCGACGAGGTAAAGCAAAACTTCCCATTTCCTGAAGAAACCCTAACTCGATAATATAAAACGCGCAAGGGAATATTTCCTCAACAACTAATGATAATGAGCGTGATAATGATTATTGTGTTCTTATCGCCTTTTGTGTTAGCGCCTGAGGAACGCGTCGCCTCAAGAAAGCAAACAAAAAGCGTGTTGTCGAGATTCAGGGCAATCGAGGTAGAAGGAAAAACATTGGTTAGGTTTTTAAAAACAAATTAAAAGAATTTCTCACAATGCGTGCGAACATTAAGTTAAAAATAATTTCTCGTCTGAATTTAAATGAGAGCAGAAGCGCGCGCGGAGGACTAAAGCAGATGATTTCTAACTCCGCTGCGCTCTTTGTCTTCGAGTTCCCCTAATTATTTGACTTTCTTCTTGTCGAGAGCGGCTCGAGTCATGTAAGCCGCGCCGTGTTGTTTATTGTGATTCTTTCTGCTTGTATAAATACGCAACGAACGGGTTGCGACGACGCTAAAAATACACGAAAAAAGAAACTTGAGACAGCTTCTTGTGAATATAACGAGACCTGATGTGTGTGAAATTGAGATACAGCTGAGCGCGACAAATTGTAAAATGATGAAAGGGTTGGAGCTGTTTATAATTGCTCTCAGACATGGAAAAATCTTGTAATTTAGCTCTGGAAATTCGAAAGGCTTTCCGGTGAATTGCTACTCGTCTTCATTCCTTTAACGGTTAGAGTCTCACCGCATGTCAGATGAGCTTACGATCGTCAGGTTGTGCTCTCAGACGGCAACACCTTCCTAACCTTCCTAATTGTCTGCTCGACGTCCTTAAACACAAATATAAATCTTTTTTGATGTGAACCGCTACAGATCTTCTTAAGCCGTAATTGAAAAAGCAATAAACAACGCTATTAGAGCGGAAACCGTCGCATAACGAGGAACAATGGCATTCCGCAACTGCTTGAGAACCGTAAAGTTGAAATTTATTTATTTGTTTGCCTTCCATCTTTTTCCACCGAACCTCAACAGATAAAATTTTAATTTTATGATTTCTTAGCTTATAAAAAGCAAACCAGGAAATGTTGACGATGATTTTAGTGTCGCCATCAACGCTGCATCATTATTATTTTTAGATTACAAACATAAAGGAAACTCCTCCATTGTTTGTCTTTTCTTCGAATTAATTAAATTCGCCGCAAGTCGTCAGAGAATTTAATCACTAAAATTTACGATCGAAACATGATGAAAATTGTGAATTTTCCGACTGTCAAATGAAGACAAGAAGCTTTTCGAGAAAGAGCAGTGGCAGCTTTGAGTCTGTTGAGACCAATTAAGAATTATTGTTTCTATGGAAACTTTCAATTAGCAAAATGTCTGGAGATGCTCATTTGCTGATTCTTAAGTCACTAAAGAGAAACTTCTAATTACTCAAAGAGGAAATTTTGACTTCCTTAACTTTCGTTTTGCCTTTTGAATAAATTTTAAGAAGGACGACGTCGTCCTAAGTCGAAACCGCAATTTATATTCCAAGACGACGAGAGTGAAAAGAAAAACCTGGAAAATTTACGGATTACGAACTCGTTGGTGGGAAGATGAAATGCACAAAGTGAGAAGTTGTGATTTCTCGTTCACGTCTCAAGGGAACCTTTAGTGCACCTTTTGTGATGATTGTGATCCTCACTAAGCCCCAGCAAAGCATGACATGACTCTCATTCCATCGAAACTTCCTTCTGTTCACGAGCGTGCAATTTTTCATTTTTACACAACATCACAACGACAACAAAGGAAGATCCTTACGAAGAGAGTTCACAATGGATGCCGGTGAATTGTGCTTTATATCTGGTACATTCATGCCATGTTTGAGAGGAGAAATGTTTTATTTCACCTCGCATGTCATCGCTCAAGATCTCGCTCTCTCTTTCTCTCTCTCTCTCTGTTCAAGCAGCCTTAATGTCTTCTCGTTGTTGCAAAGTGATTGTAAACAGGAGTGTCGTTAGCTCAAGCGCTTTCTATTTATTGCTAACTTCTGCGAAATTTCAAAGTTATAAATCATCATTTCAAATGAACAGCACGAGCTCAACTCTCGAGTGTCAATTTTATCACAAAATATTTCAAGAGTTCGACATTCAACCTACATTCGTCTTTAGGTTTAAATTAATGTGTTTGCACAATAGAATTTGTGGTTTCTTCTTTTCCCCGGGATCAGGGCGAAGTCCTCGATTCTTGAAGATACGCAAACTCTAGCACGGAGTAAATTTAAAGTTGAAGCGAACGACTTGCTTGTTATCAATCATTTGCAAAAATATTTTCATTGCCAAAAGCTCACATAGCGTCGATATATTGTCGAAAAAGCTTTTCACACTTCTCTCATGAAACGTTTCAGACGTGACACGTTCTTAATAGAGCGGAAAGGAAGTAGTGAATTTCAAGAGAGAAATATGAGTCGGACGATTGAAGCAAAAGGAAGGTTTCCAATTAAAACTTGTCAAACTTTCCTTCCGGACAATTTAAAGATGGAAATTCCTTTCATAATAGATTCATAACTTCCTCGCTGACCTCTCATCTGCAAACATTTCTCTTTGTTCTCATTAAATTTATTCAGAGCTTGAAATTTTCATGCCAAACGTTGTTATTAGAAGAAAAGAATCCTTCAACTTCAAGTGCCAGCCTATCCTCAAAAGTATCAATCGCTGAAATCTCTCTTGAGATGAACTCGAAAGCTCGAAATCTACTGATGTTTAAGAAGGATTTATTACATATTTTTGACATCATACTTTGTGAAAAGGGTCTGAAGGCTGAAATCGAAAACTTTATCCTAATCCACTTTTGGGACTAATAAATCAATAATTTGTTGTTTTCTATTTTCAGCTTTACTATCGGGAACTTTGCGAACATATCAAAGAGCGGGCTGTGATCACGAGTACGTTCAACTCAATTGCCCTCGAGGCACAACCATTTCCATCGAATTCGCACAATATGGGAAGTATGGCGGCAGTCCGAACGAAGGTTTATGCCCAGACACTACCGAAGACACGCAGCAAAAGGATGGAAATGTCATAAACTCTGGAACAGAAATTGAAATCAAAACGCCAGAGAAATGCATGTGGCCATCAGCATTACAGGTAAGGCTCTTACACAAGTCAGTGTGGCTTAGAATCAAACTTTTCCATCGAATTGATTGAAAATTTTACTGTTGAACTCAGCCACTCTGGTTGCACTCAGAGAATTAATTTCCATCACAACTGGAACTATGCAATGCAGAAAACATATCTGACAGAGCAGAAAATTTAAAAACAAGAGACTTTTCCATCGTAAAACTTTGCAACGTATGACTCCGCTTCATCAGCTTCCGCTGTATAATTTGAATTAAAAAGTTTCGACGTGAAACAGCGAAAAAAAATTGTTTACCTTCTCATTGTTAACGTAGTCAGACTGAGAACTGACAACAATGATGATGAGGAAATACTTTTTGAGCATCAGGTATTACAAGCACGAGAGCTGCATTCAACTTTTCTAATATAGCAAACGTCGATGCAAGCTGAATCCCTTAAGCAATTAAGAAGATTTTCTATTTACGAGAGTTTGAGAGAAAAACTTATGTTTCACTGGAAGCAGTTCTGTCAATTATTGTCATCATTAAAATCTCTTCTCATATTCCCAAAACTATTTTGCTTTGAAGCAAAATCGCAGTCATCGCGTGACGGTTTACATCGTTATAGTTTCAGTTTAACAAACATCGAACGAAATCGATTTTAATCAAACAACGTTTCAATGATATCTCGAAATCACGTTTCATTTTATTGCTCTCGATGCTCATTCCATGCGATTCAGCAGCTGTCACGAGTAGAATAAGTCCACAATCGATGATAAAGCCGTTTCGGGGAAGAAGAGAACATTTGATGACAAATGAGTAAATCAAAAACCATAAATTTCCATTAAACTGATTAACAACTTTGTGAAAATCACATTCGCTTCTGTTCTTGTCGCTCATGCTTTTGCGGTTTTTTGAACACAATTCAGTCGCTTCTGGTAGAACATCAGCAAACCATCAACCACTGTAATCAAATGTATCATTTATCAAGTTTTTTTCTCTCTCTCTCACTCCCTCGCACGGAATTTTTTTATTATTATCTGTTGTTGAGGGTCGATCGGAACAAGTATTAAAGTGCCTCGTCAGAATTCATTTCTCCTCTCGTGTCGATGTCAAAGTTTTATGACAATGTCACAATCTCGGAATAAATCGAGAATTTATCGTGCGAGAGCTCAGAGTTGCCGATAACGAGGGATCACTCCGAGCTGCTGATGTTGTGGTTGTATCAGATAAATTGATTGCATAGAAAAGCGTGAAGCTCAATGCATGAAATATCGACGACTTGCCTTCCATCAACTCTATTTCAGCTTTCAATAACCGTCCCGTCATAGACCTCTCAACAATAGACTATCGATTATTTCTTCTTGGTCGCCTCTGGTTGTAACAAAATGCAGCAAGCAAAATCATTGGATTCCAAATTGATGTCAGATGTATGATCCGATTAAATCCTCGTCTACATTTGCCTCGTTTACTGACGTGGAACGAAAGTCGTCGAAGCTCAAATGAAGAAAACTGTTTTGCTGACTTCTCCATTTGATTGAAATCTGTTATTGATTGAGGACCATCGTCGTACATTACATTGCAATGTTTGTCAGACTGAGCAAATGAATAAATTTCATCTTCTTCTGTCCCTTTCGCCTCATGAGAAATGAATAAAAATTACATGCATGGCAAGATGATGAATAAATAACAAAGTCAGGATGAGAAAGCAGAAGAGACGATGGTCAACTCCATTGATTTTTCTTCTTCTTTCGATTCGAGCAGCTGTGGATTGTGCCACTCACCTTCATTCAATCAGAGTTACGCACATCACATCGACATTAATATCTATTAAGTCCATTAAGATTCACTTTATGCGTGATTAGATCTGATCGAGGGAAACTTGTTCGTATCTCAGACTCTTTTTATTTTCTTTCTTTCATTGTTTCCGGAGAAAGTTCTTGATGAATTTATTTGGAATTTGATCAACTGCCTCCCTCCCTCGTTCCCATCTCAACAGACAGCAAAGTGATTAATCATCAGAAAATGAAGTGAATCGACAGTAACAAGCAAAAATAATTTGTGAACTTCACTTTGAATTGTTTTCTTAAGCAGACTGTGTTGTGCTTCTCGTCTTCAGCTTCACGACTCTTCAATTTTATGAGTGCCTTTTGCTAAGATGAAAATCTGCTGCTTGACTGAAAGCTTCCAGTATTTTATCGCTTTACATTCGTTTTCAATCGAAGAAGACGAAGATTGAAACATAAAATCCGGAACTACTTCAGTCTATCAAGAGCTTTTTGCAAATCAAATTAAGAAAAGTTCCTGCATAATCAGCGAAACAGTCGTCGATGTCGTTTTGCTAGGCGCCGAACTTGAATTGTGTATCAAACAGTGCTCCGTCTAAATCAATTCAAGAAGAACTGTCACATGAGGCTCCCATAACTTTTGAAAATATCCATTTCAAGGCTCACCAAAAGATAAAATTAATTCAAAAATTTCTCTCCCACTCTCTCTCTTTTTCCGCCTTGGTTCGAGAAAATGTTTCTTGAAGCACAAACAAAGAATCTGCATTACTTGAGAGGCTTTCTCAAGAAATACATTCGTTTTATGGTTTTGTTTGTACGCAGCGCAATATCAACATTATGACAGCATACACATTGTTGATTATATCGTCGTAATGTATCATTTAAGCGACGATACGACGAACGCGGCAAATTGAAACACATGTATCAAGCGATTCTATTAATTTATTCCTCTTCGGGGCTTAAGCATCCTTCTTCCATGTCAGCGAAGAGCCTTCTTCGCTTCTCCTGCCTTCGGGCAGAAGTTCGTTCCATCTTCATCTCCTCAACATCGTGGAGCCCTGTACAGAACGAAAACGGGGAAATCTCATTTGTTATTTTAAAATAAAAAGTGGCATGAATGTGAAATTACATTAGACGAGATTTGCGAGAAGGAATCTTCTTGGAAAAGTCTATGCAAGCAGCAGGCTTGAAGACATTTGATAACAGGGATAAAGCAAAGCTCTTCATGCAAATATCTGCGTGTAACAAAAACATAATTTTGGGTTGTTGAAGGGAGAAGAACAGAGTTTGCTTATTTTGCCTTAAAGTTATGCAAAGCTCATGTCAATCACTGACTTTCTTCTTGAGAATAATTTCAAATGCTTACGACCTGGAAGCTGTCAAAGAAAGAAAATAAATTTCAATTTCTTATGAGTTAGTCTAGCCACATGTTCGAAACAATCTCAAATCAATGCCCTCAGTCTCTTACTCGGTACACGAGTTGATTTAATCGAATTCACACACTTAAGGATGAAAATGGAAAATAAATAAAGGAAAAGCTGTGAGATGGAAAATGTTTCTCCCTTTCAACGATACAATCTCGCTCGAACTCGCAAATAAAAATCGATAATAATAAAAATGCGTGCGGAGAGCTTTCATCGCTTTTCAAAAAGCTGTCGACCTACAAATGCTTGTTAAGCAATTGTTTGAAAATTACGAGGAAAGTTAAAGGAATTTCCGGGAAATTTAGTTTCTAAAGAAACTTCAACTCTCTTCCTCTCTGTATAACATTGCAACGTAATTTAAGAACGAACCTTTACGATTATTTGCTTACAAAAATTGTTTTGTTGAAACTTTTTCGACTGGCTTCATTCGGAATTCGATTGAGAGCTTTAATGTTGCGAAAAGTTGCTCATTTCTTGCATAAACAAGATTCGTCGAGAGAAAACATTGTTTCAGCTTCTTTTCCTGCTGCGAACTTGCAAAGCCAAGAATCAGCGATTTGACGCTAATCCGCCCTTCAAATTCACATCCTTTATCATAATCCTCCCTTCGCACCCCATCCGGCGCGAGAAGTCGTCTTGAAAATTTTGTCTTTGACTCGCATGACTTTCTCACTTCCATGCGATTGTGATTTTTATGATTGTCACCGAAAGACTCTAACGATATTACATCATTCATTACGCGTCGATGACATTTCCCAAGGAATTGCCGCAGCCATTTGTTATGTCTTTATCTCGTTCCCCGCAAGCTCGAGCGATAGCACATTTGATTCAGTTTTACGCTGCCACTACCCGGGAGCTTAGCAGAAGTTAATTAAAACAAGAACAAAAGTCTAAGGTTGCGGGGAGTGAAGCTAATGTTTCGGAATGTGTAATGGAAATTGTGATGGGAATTTAATTTCTTCTTACACCCAATGGCATTTACATGACTCACAATTTCCTTCGCTTCTTCGCTGCTGCTGCTTTTTTCTCTTCCGTCGTCTACTCTCGTCTGCTGAGCTCCCAATGCGAGGCTGTCATTAGTCATTGTGGGGTTAATTGAAGGCAAAAGCCCTCGCACAGTTTATTTCGTAAGCATGATGTGTGGCAGCGCCAGCAGCACGTGAAAGCGATAAATTTCTTTGGTGTTATGTTCTGAGAGTAAAGTTCGAGCTGCGACGGAAGGTTCGAGTCGTTTCATGGCACTAACGGGACTGACGGGGCCCTGACATTTTAAAATTCCGAAAGTTGTCGCACTTAAGCCGTTGACATTAGTTTCTCGTTTCGAACGAAAGGAGAATGCGAAACGCGAAAGAAGCTCAACAAATCTTTCATGAGAACACAGCACAGCGATTCGTTTTCGTTCTGGCATGCACCTAAGGCCTCACAAACTTTATCTGCTCTTCGTTTTGACGAAAATTTACTTCATGGGCGTTGTCCATCAGTCCCGGAAGTTAACGGGTAAAGTTCTTTTTGTTTCAAACGCTGAGCTAAGGACAAGTTTGTGAGCAAAGGAGGAAAGAAAGAAAACTTTTTTCATAAGAGTTTGTTAAGAAAAAGCTGTCGAAGTCCCTACGTGATTTATGAACGATCTCCAGCTAAGGAAAAACTTTTTTGATAAGAATTTGTTGTTACATTTGCCCAAGACGCGCTTCGCTGTTCTGACAGAGAAATGTTTACTTAGTTACTCTTGATAAATGAAGTAGAAGGAGAGAAGAAGAGTTCTTGCTTTTTATGAAACTAAGCGTGACGTCACTTGCTTGGTAAAGACCAAACGCGGCTTGATGTGATGGCAACGACATCTCATCTCACATTAAAAACTTTTTAATCATATTTTCATGATCGTCTTCCTCCCTTCTCTTCATGTTTTATTTATTCTGTCTATTCAGGATTCATTTCAAGAAGTTTTTTTTTGCTTTCTCTCTCTATCTTTAGTAAGCTTTTTTCTGGGCTCTTTTGGGGGTGGCTTTGATCACGACTCATGAATGTTGAATTGTGCGAATGCTGATGGTGGCTTAGAGATGAATCTTCCTCGAGATGGATTTTCAGTGGCTCTGTACTTGATTCAAAAATTCCATTCGACTGCGTCTCACGATGGAATTCTATTCGCTTTCCCGACTCGTTATTTAAGCTCTCGCCAAAACGAATTCCAGAAGAAGAATTTGACCGTGAACTCCTCTCGAAATAGATCCTTCAATTTTCTGCCTCACATTTGTTAAATATTCATCATGCAATGGGTGGGAGGCGAGTCGAGCTTAAAGATTTTGTTTTAGGGTCTCCGACTTTTGAATATTTGATGAAGCTTGAATGTTGAAGTTGAAGCAGAATTCTAAATTTTTGTGTCAAAACAAAACGACTCGTTGGTCTGGAGAAATGAATTTCCATCCTTGCTTTTAACGCTTCGTTGTTGGGCGACCAAAGAGTCGAAAACATTTTACAATATTTCAATATCGAGCTCGTTTCAAATTTCAATTACGATCGCGTCAAATATTTACTGGAAAGTTTGATGAGGTGCAGCGCTAATTGAAGAACATTCCTGAATAAATTATCTTTGATTTCAAAACCTCTCGAGCTAGCGTCACTCGTCGAGTTTTAATTGAGTTCCTCTCATTAATGCTACAACTGCAAACTTCCTCAGCATATCACATGATAAGCGATACCAAAAGCTCACCACAATTCACGGAATCTCACTCGGAACAGAAACCAATTGGATTCAATTAAGTTGCTCAACTTTCTGACACGGTTAAACGTGATGTAATCGAAGTCGGAATGTTGATGGAATCAACTCATCGTGATAACATTAAACTTTTAATGTCTATTACCACAGATCGATATCGCAAGAAGTGAAGAGAAAATTGAAAAGCTTCATTCGATTCCACTCGTGTAGTTTGTAATAAAATTAACGAGATTATTAAATTGGAATGTTTGATTGAGAATCCAAGCTCGGAAGTCACGTTCGGCTGTTTCTCTTTCGTTCTCTTCGTCCTGTACACATCCGCTTGAGCTTATCGCTTCCTCAAATGTATTCTGCTCCTCAATTGATTGCAAGGAACGGAAAGAAGTTTAATTGAGCTTGAAGTTGATGAAAGAATATTTTTTCAAAGCTAAAAGGTTTCTGAGCTTGAGCAGAAGCTCAAAAATTTCACGTTTCACCATTGACTGAATGATTTTGGGTCATGGATTTTCTTGTCGAGAACGGTTCTCTATAAAAAAAAATCTTCGATGAGGAAAAGAAAAAAAGAGATGAAGGTGATTGCAATCTTTCCCTATCGTTCGAGTAATCATATCGAATCATCCGATGTTTAAAATCGTTGTTTGCCAACACTCGTCGAACCTTGCAAGATTTACGACTCTGCAGAAACCAGAATCAATCATAAACTTTCAATGAAAGGTTCAATTCAGTCAATAATGAGAGCATCTGATTTCCCTCGAGCTTCTCCTATTCCTTTCGGTTTTTTATTCATCAACAGACAGAAACTTCCTCAATTCAAGAAAAGTTACTGCAACAGCGAGGACTGCACCAGATGCAGTCAGCATCAAATATCATCCAAAGTGCAATTTGCTTGGAATCTTTAATGGAAATATATTTTAAAACTCGTTCAGAGCAGATGAGATTCAACTAATTCGACAAAATTAAAATAAATTTCCTTTCATCAGTTTAGGGCGATAAAAAGTTTCTCATAAATTTATGCTCCACGTTGCTTAAATGTTTTCAAAGACTTAGCTCCTACGTTGTCTCAGAATTTGATTAATTTTCCAATAAAGAAGAGTTCCCAATATAAATAATTTTGTTAAGCCCCACAGGAAGGATAACCAAAGCCTCTACTTATTAACATTATAATCTCTTATCACAAGTGAAAGAGAAAATCCATTTGAGAACAGTTTTTATGGCTTTGCCACAATCATATTAAACAACACAGCACAACACAAGCGAGAAGAGTCTCTCGTTCACATCCAAAAAAAACAGACGAAGCTCCTTTCAAGGGACTGTTCACAAATCACGATGAAATATTGAAATTGAGATTGGATTTAAGGCTTTGTACTAAATTTAAATCAAAAAGAAAATTACTGTAATGTTCTTAGAGTTTAAAATTATTTTTCAATAAATGTTGAATCATAATTTATGAACAACTCCACACGATGAGGCAAAATGGATTGAAAGGATATAATTTTTTTTTGCTTTCTAAGCTTTTTTGAGTCTCAAAAGAGAGCTTTCGCTTAAGTGAGTGTATGTGTGTTTTGTTAATACTTATTTCAGCTAACTCTCTGTCGTATGTGTCGGAAGCTAAAAAAGATTAAAAGCTGCTGAAATTGGTCCTGATGATATTAAAAAGTTGATGCAGCAGACAAATTAATTTTTGCGACGTTGTGAAAGGAAAACTTTTTATGAAAAAAAAAAAATTAAAAACGATAAATATTTCTGTTGAACGTAAAAGTCGTTGTAGCAGTAGCTTCATCTGCATCTTTCACTAGATGAGAGTCTTTCAGTTGATTACAATTTGGTAAACGATAAAGCATCGTATGCTTACCGAGAGACTCTTCCTCTAATTGCGCTTCCCTCTTTTTCTAAGCGGATGGACATGAATTCGTGTTTAGTTACTCGAAAAGGGACAAACTCGCAATCGTGAGGCAAATCTACATAGTCGACAAGTCCAAAGCAAGAGAAGCGAAAGCGGAAGAGCTTGAAAAAGGATTCGACGATCGATTATCATAATAAATGGATTGAAAGGATGTCTTGTCGTCCTCGTGTGGAAGAAAATTCAGATTATGATGATGATGATGATGTATAACGTTGGAAGTTTTGTTGGGACTTTGTTGTTCATTGATCAGCATTTGCAAACAATCCTGTTTTCCTTTGGTCGATGCTCGAAGCGTTAGTGGATGTCATAAATTTATCAGCCAACAGAGAGAAGGAGAGTGACATAGTTCACAAGAGTTAGTCATTCAGTTGCTTACATGATTTAAATTGCTGAGTATGGAAGTTAACATGATAAGTAAACATTGTTGAAGTGGAGACTTGTTGGATTGACAAATGAGAAAGTTTAAAAATAATCTTGTAGAGCTGAAGTTTTGCTATTGAATTTTAAAATCACAATCAGTAACCATTATTTAATCAAGAAATTTAGTCGACCAAGAGAACCAAACTTAAATGAACACAAACTCAAGCTTTGATAGACGATGTCAGCCTCTGCCTCATAAATGTGATTACAAAGTCTCATCTCCTTCCGGGACCGCGAACAAAGCCACATAGAACGCAAAATTATCCAACGAAACTAATTAAATTTTAGGAGATATTTGAGATTCTCTTGTATCCTCCGGAAAACATTGTATCAACAAGCGTTTAGCAGAAGCATCGTAGGAGCTAATTTTCTGAGGTTTTTGTGTAAAGGAAGATAGAAAGAGAGAGAGAGAGAGGAAAAAAATCTAATTAATGCTTTTAATTAGATTCCCCTTTCACGCTGGTTGTTGGAAGAGAAAATCACATTACCTCTGGGAATCCACATTAAATGAAAAAACTTAATTTGCATTAAAGTAAAAGCAGGGATATTGACAACAAACTCAAAGCGAACAAAAAATGTAAATTTCACTCCAACTAATTTATGCTAAACTGATTTTATGTCATTCACAATTAAAGCTCATTGAAGCGAACTCTCCCATGTCGATTTACATTTAACAGGTTCCGCATAGACATCACGTCCGCGCGATATCTTTTGACCCCATTTGTTTGCTGTGCTGTGACCTGAGCAAGCGAGCGTATGGCCAGCGTCAAAACATTCAAATTTAATTTGCGTTACATTTAATGGAAACATCATGGGCTCGGCAATAAAAAAACATAACAAAGCCATTTGCGTTGAATGGCGAAGCTCGTGAAAAATACCGCAATTATCAACAATAATTGAAGGATTGTTCCGGAGCGACGCGTTGTTGAGGGTTCGGAAAACATTGTGGGCGGGTGGAAACCACAGAATGTTTGATTTTTCTCTGTTTCGAGTAACACGATCCAAGTTAGTTGAATGAAATATTTTCTATTCTGAGAAGAGACATTAAAGAATAATAAGAGCTGATGGTGACAAAGCACGTTTGACAAAGCATCGTTAAAATATGGAAAATATTTTCCTTTTGTCATGTCTCTGCAATAACGTGAACACAAAGTGGACAATCTCAGTTAGTCTGAAGCCTTTGCCAACTAAAACTTTTTCTTTATCATTCCAGTATTCTCTTCTACAAACAGTTGTTGAAGCTTGTCAGAAGAAGCAACGATGTAGGTTTCTGTCATCACCGAAAACTTTCGGAGGAGATCCATGTCCAGGACATCGAAAATTTATTGAAGTGGCTTATAAATGTCGGCCAGGTGAGTTTTATGCATTGAAAATTTAGATTATATTAGCCCCAAGCACTTTTCATTTTAAACTTTCCTTGAAAATATTTCATAATTGCATTTAATCTGCATTACAAGAGAAAGCTACGAAGAAGTTTTGAAAAGTTATGTTTAGAGTTTCTCAATCGGGGAACCTTATAAAACCGTTGAAAAGCCTTTAAAGTTGTAAAGGAGAGCTAACGAGATGAGAACATCGTCTAATGGAATCGAGCAAAACTTTTAATGGCATTCATAGTTTATGGAGAAGATGCTTAATGAACTGTTATTTAATTATACGAATCGAGGAAAATACGATTCATGCATTATCTCCGAATCAATAAGAAATGTTCGTCGAGCCATGATCAAGAGAAATAGAGGGAGACGAGAAAGAAAAGTAGTTTTCTGAAGGCAAAGCTGTTTTATTGATGCCAACATTCCAATGAATCTCCCGCATCAGATAAGAATGAAGCAATAAAAACTGACCATTTAAGTCAATATGGATTTTCCAGATGCTTGAGTCCTGTGAAAACAGCTCTGATCCATGACAAATGAGGGCGAGACCAAATCCCTTATCCTTGTTGAAGGCAATCAAGTCCAAACACTGAGGAGCTTCGACCTAAAAACGTCTTTAAAGTTTTAATTGCGCATAAATTTTCCGAGAATGTCGTTCACAAAACTATAAAAAGATGTTTTATGTCGATTCTCTTCCATCCCAGGCTTAAATTTGATGGCAAACTTGAAAATTGGGTGACCTTAAATGGAGATTTTACGTGATTCACATGTACGTGAGGCTTGCTCTTATCTCTTTCTCTTACTGACATTTATTCTTGAAACATTAACAGGACGACACTTTTAAAAGGAAGTTTTCACAATCATTTTCCATCTCAAGCACTTAGTAAAGCTCAGAGAACTTTCCTCTCCCAACGAGAGGAAGGAAAACTTTTCCGTGAAAAGCTTAAATGATTTTTCAATCAAACCTGAAACTTTTCGGGTTGATAAGCTTCGTCCTTTCGTTCGTTCGATGAAGTAAGCTTGCTTGGTAATAAATAAAACGAAGCTGATCCATTTGAATGGAAAATTAATCGATAAATCTCTGAAGCGGTGCGGTCATTTCACGGGTCAATCGACTTCCTTTATTGAAATCTAGATAGTAGCGGAAATCTCGATTGAGCATTCATCACTCAAGTGACTCAATTTTAAATTCCACCTTTTAGGAATTTATTGGATTCAACCTCTTTAAGCAAACTTTACTCGAGCGGATCAGTCGATTAATGTTCGCAAACGAAGCCCTGGAGCATCGCTTCGGATTCTATTTTTCCCTCTTGAAGTAACGCTTGGCTATGTTGATTCAATAAATTGTTGAATGGTTGCCGAGTTTAATCGCCCCCCTCAAATATTCAATTCTCAACTGAGCTCTTGTGAGAAGAAATTTCCGTTTTTTTTTCCTTGAAAGCAAAATCATATCACGCTTCAACACTTTCCTGTGGATGTGAAGTTTTATTGAAAACTGTATGATGATGTTGCTTTAGCAATTCAATCGAATGGAATGTGATGATTTTGCAAGAAGTAAACTCAAGAAATATTCGTCTCGTCTCGACTCAGTCGAGTCGACTGAAACTTCTCGAGAGTTCAGTCGAGCAAACTAAGAAGAAAAATTAGAAAATCATCAACTTCCTTTCATCTCGATAAACTTGTAAAGACTTTCAAAAAAGTTGATACTAATGAAAAATAAATAAAATAAAATATCTAGACGAAGCGTGTTCATTAATTTTGTCTTTTCATTTCAGGCGAATTTCGAAGCAAAGTTGCGTGTGAGAACGATTTGATGGCATTTGAATGTAACCCTTACTCTCGAATCGCAATTAATTTTGCGAGCTTTGGACGAACCGAGTACGAAAGCTTACAATGCCCACAGCAACCGGGAGTTAAGGAAGAAAGTGAGTAGTTCAATTAAACTCCAGAGAATTTAATTTAATTACTTTTCGAGTGTGCTTTTCTAAAGTTTTGTTGAAAACGAAGTTAAAATTGTTTGATTCTCGTAACTTAAATGTTAAATCAAATCACTTCAAGCTAACAAATCTTATTCAAATTTCTGTCTAATTGAAAATGAAAACTTTTATTCTGCAGATTGTTTGGCGAGTTATGCTACGGAAACTGTTATGCAATATTGTCATGGTCGGAGAAAATGCAGTCTCACTGCAGATCAGAAGACATTTGGAAAGCCTTGTCTGCCGGATTCAAGAATGTATTTAAAAGTTGTCTACACTTGCGGTAAGTTTATTTGAAGGATCAAGTCCTACAAAACATTTTGAATGTCGTTGTGACGAGTTTTGTTCTTCTAAAGACGTCTCTTCAAACGGCTCTAATTGCTCAAGGAACTTGAACCAAATTGCTTGTAGGCGACGAAGCGTGATGAGTGAGTGAGAGCCTCCAACGTTTTTCACTTCTGAAAGCTTTTCGCGCTGAGCTCTTTTCTGATTGATTTATGGTTTCCAATTAAAAAGAAGCTGCACGTTCCTCACAGAGAAAGAGAGAGTGGAGAGAAAAATGCTTTCAAGCTCCAACGACGACCTTATAAGATAGATTTTTCTTTCCTTTTTGCTTAACTTCACTTCATTAAAAAGCATTTTCCATTCTCGAGATTTCCTTTTGATTTTATCCTTCATGGGACACTTCATTTTTCTTCTTGATCAAAAGATTGATTGAAAATATTTATTGCAAAGCTAACGAAACTTTAAATGCAATCGAAAGTTAGACAACTTTCATTATCCATCATTGTTCAACATTCTGCCCTGAAGAGCTTCGAAATTCAAATTTTTCATCCTCATCTCACTCACTCAACAAATCTAAATATTTATTTTAGTTCAACAAATGTGAGAGCGCTCAACCCGTTTCATTCTAAAACTAGAAGAGTCTTATCATCGTCGCTCTATTTCACAGCAATTCAAACGATCGATACTTTAATTGTTTGCATGGAAAAAAATCACTCGACGTCAACATCTCACTTCTCCCTCTTTTTCAGTTCCACGTAAAGTGTTGATCGATAGATTCGAATCAACCCCTGAACCCGACGAGCCACTCCAAATTGATGATGTCGAGCCAGAGCAAGACGAACTGTACGACGAGGACCAATTTTACAAAGAATCTGATATTTCTCCTGGGCCCGCGCCGAAGCTTCAAGGTGACATTGCTGCTAAGAAGCCTCAGAGATTTGATGGAACGGTCTTTCCAATCACTTCGAGTATTGGCCCGCCACTTAGAGCTCGAGACGATTCAACACTTGAAGGTGAGAATATTTAATCAAAATTCGTTTTGCAAAAGCTCGCTATGTCAACATCAATTGAGAGTACACTAATTATAAATTCGATGAATGAATAAATTTTAATCACGCAAACTAATTAAATATCGCAAACTAAAAATTAATAGAAAAATCACAAAGTTGTTTCTCGAAAACTAATTTAAAAAACTTTTAAATTTATTTAACTAAACCGTTCTGTTTGTTTTTGTTATGTCTGCGGTGTTTTAATTATTATTTATAAAATTTCAATTGAAATTATTTGCAAACATTGCAGTTTTCATAAATATTCTGTTATCACATTCAAAAGCTTTGACGTTGGCTCATTAATAGCTTCGAAGCTATAACAAAATTCACTTAATCCTAAGAGCACTCTTTGTCCGCCCACAAAATTTGCATGATCAACTTTACACAAAACCGATGGCCGGGGTTAAATCTTTTCAATGCGGTCTTGTTCTCGTCACAGGCAAAAGCTCAAATCTCAAATTTCCGATCTAGCGAAATGTAAATTTCTGTAAACCTGAGAATTCAAAAATTTTAACTTTGAATATTTAGAAAGGTTGACGAAACTTGTTTTAAAATAAAAGTCCAAAAGGTTTCAAATGAAACTAACCATCACCTAGGAGATTAAAGATTACGCTTAGTTGAGCAAGAGAATTTTCAATGTACAAGCTCTGCTCGTATATGATAAAACGAGAGCTTTAAGAATCGCTGCAAAGTTTTTTTTAACACAAATATTTTCCAGAATTTGCTTGATGGAAATAAAAGTTTTTGCGACTAAGCTGTTGAGGTTCTTCGTCAGTTACGTCAGCTGAGTTTTCCAAGAACCATCCTCAGCACAAAATCTTCTTAATTTGTAAATGAATCCTTATTGTTGAAGTTTCCTTTGATGAAACAGAAAGCTCTCGAGTATAAATATCTGGAAGAAAATTTTGCTTATTGTTTCACATATAGGGCGAAGTCAAGAGACAAGCTTCATGAAATTGCAATTTTACTTTAAAAAAAACTTCGTCTCTGATAACTTTACGTACCTTCGAGTGAAAAGACGCCAAGACGAACAAGAAGAGGAAGAGATTACATTTTCGTTGTTACCACGAAATCCGTGAAAGGATCACGTAAAATGTTGTTTTATTAATAATATGATTGTGTATGGAGAGAGAACGACATTTAATTTATTCTACGAAATAGTTTTACACTCACGAAGTTCCATCGCAATCTCATGCTCGAAGACTTCTACGAAGAATTCCATTTTTAGTTTAAAAGGGATCAACCTTTACTGCTACACGAACCAACACGCCAAATTAGCAACATGGGAAAAGAAATGAAAATGTCTTCCGAGAAATTACTTTTCGGTAGAAGAAGCAAACTCGCTCGGTCTCGGAATTGAATTGGAAAAGTGAACGTGTCAAAGTTTTCACTCAAAACTGTTTGAGAAAAATCACGTTCTGTGTGAGCGTTTGCCTTGTAAATTTGATTAACTGCTAAGTGCACACTAAAGCGAAAAAAAAAACTTTGTAAATAAACTAAAACTTAATCCAAGCAGAGCTTCTGGTGTTAGCATGAACTTCACTAATCGATTATTCGAATTGGTTTTTAATTAGCTGACTCTGCTGAAAACAACAAATTCATTTAACTTTTAGATTTTCTTCGGTATCCAGGCAATCGCAATAAGAAAATTGCCACGCCTGCAAAGCCAATGAGAGCCAAGTGTTCAAATAACATAATTAATCAGCAAATAAAGTCGGATCGTAAAGTTGTAGGCCGAAAGAATAGCTCTTCGGTCAACAATGATAATTTGATGATTGATGACTGCGGCGATCTAGACGAGAATAATGAAAAGAGTGTCGGGTTTGTTCAAGAATGGATTAACACTTATGTTTTCTTATCACGTGAGTCTTGCCAATTTTTTTTCATTATTAGTTTCTCTCTTCCTCCTTTATCCAATTTCCTTCTTCGCTGTACGAGTTCAGCTTTCGAGATTCAACTTGATACTCTCTTCCAAGTGAAAAGGCGCAAATAACGAACGCAAATTCACAAGTGAAATGTGCAAACTAAAATGTGCTCAAGGCAAAGCCTTGGCTCAATGAAATTTTAATCAACTCGGTTGATATTTGAGCTTCGACATTAAGATTTTCTCTCTCTCACTTGGTATTGTGTTGAAGTGAGAGGATTAGAAAATCAGTTTATTTAAACTGGCAACTTTCACCACCCCGGAAAGCAAAGAAGGCAAAGTACACATTGACACACACATCAGCCACAAAAGACAAACACAACGAGCTGAAATAATCTTCGCTTATTTTCACTATCGAGCTAACTTATCTCATGAGAGAAAGAGAGAGAGATAAAGTTTTTCAATTAAGATTTAATTTTCCGACTAACGCTTTCCTTTGAAATGTTATCCCTTGCAGAGAATCAAGAACGACTTTATCTAGTTCTGATAGTTTCGGTGACTTCGGGGGTTCTCTTATGTTTGATTATCGTCATCGTTCGACTTATTTGTACCCGAAGGAAGTCAAATGACGCCGGTTCTGAGCAAGGAAAAGGCGGTGGACAGTTTAAGACATCGAACACAGGCGAAACGACAATCACGAATGGATTCTCAGCTGATGACATTTCCGAAATTGATGCGGATATTGATTTAACGACTCCGCTGCCCATGTCAACAAATGCAAATATCACGAGAAACGATGTAAGTCGTCAACAGATGGAGGATTGATTAAAGATTCTTCTAATAATAAAGTTCAAATGAATCTTCCAACTGTTAGCATTTTGATTTCCAAAATTAACAAAATAACTTCTCTGCCATGTGGAGCAACCGAAGAGAAATATTAATCTTCATTTAACCTTTCTCGTTCGATAGAATTACAACTCCTACACACCATCTCCAAGTCCCTATGGCAACTTAGGTCCCTCCAACGTTTCCCAAACGTCATCGACGCTCCTAATGCCACAATCATCGATCAGCAGCTCGGGTACAGGACCGCCATCTTTAATGAGCGGTTCAATAAATCCATCAATGATAATGCCGTCATCCATTGCGGCGACAGGATTTGGTGAGTTGTCTTTCGCTTTCTTCCAGTGCTCATACATATTTAATAATGATTCGTCTTGAATGTTCATCGTGAGACGACTCGCTTACAAAACATACATTCCCGTGTGTAATCTCAAGAATAAGCTAAGTCAATAACAAAGCTAAACATATTTGCTTTCACTGTTTACGAAGGCTCAATAAAGCTTTAAGTTCATTGAAGCAGGCTAATTAGTTCAAATTCATTTAAATGAACAGAAATGTCTTCTATTTATTTTAGCTTGAAATGAAAAGCTTCCATGTGCATGTCGCTTCAAGACGACTTTAAATTGTGAAATTTCCTTAATTTTCCCAGAAACCGTGTCAAAGCAAAAGAATCAAGAGTTTAAAGAAAATTTTAATCGAGTCGCGATGGAAGAAAATTATCAACTCTGATAATTGGTTGTAGGTCTCGCTTATTAATTTTCAATTTTCGTTAGCAAATTCTATTTAGCGTCGAAGCCTCCCGGAACTTTTCTCTTTACTCTTTCACGATGGGAGCTGTAATTTATTACTTAATTTATGCAAAGCCTTCTTCTAGACGACATAAATTTCTGAGATCCCCCTCCTGTCGTCCGAGTAAGAAAATGTTTAATGCCAGTTGGTTTCGACAGACGAAAGCTCTGCATGAATTGCGGTAAAGCTTTGAATCTACTTCGTGGAAGTTGTTTTGTGTAGTTCACTCTCATTCAATTCCTTCTTGCTACTTCAAATCATTGTATTGCTGAATAGAAGCGTAACAAGAAATAGAACGAGACAATTAGCCAGCAAACCGTTGCCAGGATTGTGTCACGAGTAATCCTCGTAGCATCATGATAAAAAAAGCTTTAAAGTTTGTTCAACTGAGCATTGATAATTCTATGGTAAATGTTTCTATTTACAGTTAATATGCACAGTTTAAGCGGGACGATGCCTCGTCAACATCATCCCATAGTCAGCATGAGCGGATTGAGCTTAATTCCACAACCATCCTATATTGGAGGACCCTCAAATATGATGGGTCACCCAACTTTACGTCGGCAATCGTCTCACGACATGGATCAAAATATGCCACGTATCTTAAGCCGAAACGCTGCCAACGTTCAATATTATTATGGATGACAAACACCGCCTGTTCTTCTCTCGCCGGCAATCACCCAACCTCCCATGTTTCCACCCGTTGTCTGTTCAGTCGCAAGCAACATGAGGCCAATGAACATCTCAGCAGCGCCAACACAACCTCTGACGATAACAACAACGGCGAACAGCGAGAATCAACCGACCGCCACTAACAACAACACGACATCAAGTGGTGAGGATGGCGTGGGAGTAAACCGAACTTATTGTTTCTAGAATTCAGTGAATAATGTAATTATAGTTTATAACGATAAAAGAAATTCAAGGAACGACAATGACTTGGTGTACTTGTAAATATTTAAAGACGTAAAACAAATCTCACTTAAGTGTACTGTTACAGGGTAGAAAATGATTCGATTAGGGAGTCGCCATGGGAGTTGAGATGAGAATAAATTTATTTATCTCGAACCTTACAACAGTATTTAAACTTTTATTTCGCTGACAGTAAAATATGTCAAGAATCTTCTTATTTAATGAAATTAAAAGTGAAACTGTTTGATGGTTCTATGTTATCCACGTTTATTCTCTCAAATCTCAGATTTGCCATGATGAGACAACTCGCGACGACGACTCGTGTTGCTATGCATCAAGCGGGAACCACCGAGAATATTGAATTAATAAAGTCGAAGTTGATTGCGGTTAGTCGAGCATCTAAATTCATTGAAGATTTAAATTCTTGATGAAAATTCACGAGGCAGCATGAAAATCATTGTGCGGGTTGTGGCTGAGAATGATTAGCATTAAGCTCACAAATCTCTCTCGCTTGAAAAAGCTTATCGCATGAAAAATTGAATTCCATTTCTTTTGTCTTATTTCGCTTCACAGTCTCTCATTCTTTTTTGGTATCAAGAAGCTTCCAAAGCCAAAAATTAAATTGAAAAATAAATCATGAGAAATATCAAAATACAACTTGAGAACATAAAGGATGCCGCTGAAGGAATTGAAGTCGTGGCGGAAATTTGAAACATTTTCGAGTAGTCGCTTGAGTAATCTTTCGCCGAAGGTAAAAGTTTAGAACAAAAAAAATTGTTCGTCGCTTTGAGAGCACAACTTGGCGATGTCATTGACTCTCGAAACTCTCCGCTTCATTGTCCAAAAGAAACAATAAATTTTCAATTTATTTTCCGCCCGCTCTTTGTCATTGAAATAGTTTGAGCGAAACATATTTTAAACATTTATTTATGTTGTCTGTGCAGTATTGCGTTGTCTGTGCAAGATCAGCAAATGCACCGGAATAAACAAAAACATTTTTGTTTTATTCTCTTAACCGCAAGCAGCACAAACTTTAAAGTTTTGTCTAAAGAAAAAGCAAAAGTGTAAAATATCTTGAGGCAAGAAGAGTTGGAAAGCGAAGACAATCTTTTTCTCGGTTAAGCAAGCTTTTATGTTTTATGAGTTTAGTGTGAATTTCATTGAAATCAGAAACGGAAAGGCAAACAAGACTGTGAGGATTAAATTATCCTTTGCTTCCTTACGACTCAAATCATTTAGGTTATTGCGAAAAAAATTTATTTCTTTGTCGGCTTCATTGTTAAACTTTCCGAAAGCTTATTACTTATAAGAACCCCAACTTTCATGAGAAGCAGCCAAACGTTGTCTCGGAAATTAGCGTTGAATAAAAAATGTAATTTAGGAAAGGAAAAGTTAAATGGACGTTAAATTTCATTGTCGATAAATCACGGAATGTTTTTAGCGTTTCGTCTTGTGCCAAAGAGCGCGTGCACTCGAGATTATTTTAGCAAAATACGGAGAAAACTTCTTAAACGAGTTCAGAAATAATTTGTTTAGCTCAGCAACATATTTAGCAATTTTGCAAGGTCTCTTCCACGTGGCACCTCAAGTCCTCATTTCATCGAAGAATTACTTTGCTCGTGTTCATCATCAGACAACTTTCCCGTTTTCATGAACTTCCTCAGAGTTTTGTGTAATTATTTGTTTAAAAATGTTTTAAATCGATTTGCGTTCGCTGAAAAAAAAAATTCAATTTGAAAATGAAAAAGTTTACCATCAAGCGAGAGGGGATTCGTTAGCCGATTTTGATTCAAATTCCATAAATTTACATAATCATCTTCGGAAGCATTTCATTAAATTTCGGGACTAAAATTTATAGAAAAAAAAACATAAATGAACTCTCGAAGACACAATGTAAATAACTCTCATCAATGATGCGAGACATAATTGCACAAAGAGTAATAATAAATTGAATTTGGGGTTTGTTTATTTGTTATGCCACTGAATGTTGATTGGGAATAAAATGTATGAGAGGTAATCGATTTATTTTTTTGTGGGATCTTCATCCGAAAACTTTGTACATGATTCGAAAGAAGATCCAGTTAGTAAATGTCATTACGGATGAAAAGCCCTTCAATGAATTTATTCTTTCAATGTTCTAATTCAGTTTTTAAGAAATGCGTGATCTGACTTCAATGTTTGACTAGAAAGAGTTTTGAAACTCAACGGAATAAACTCTTTAAACTTGAAAGAACAAAATGCTTTCTTGGGAGCTTTCGAAGCTTTCTACAACTTGATCGACAAATATCATCTGTTTAAATTATTTAAAATTCTATAAAGAGTCGTTTATATGGAATCGCATTGTTTTACACCCAAGAAATGATGATGAGTTACTTAGTTGATACTTAAACTTATTTTGTAAAACAATTGATGCCTTCATAAGATTAAGAAAATAGTTAATTAAATTAACATAGGTGATGAAGAGAATAATTTAAAAACTGTTCCCTCGAAACTAATTTTTGTTTTAAGAGTAAATAAAGAATAATTAATGATTTCGATACACTCATCTCGTTTCGTCTCTTGATGTTTCTTTCAGCATTCTCCTCTTTTTTTGTGTTAAATCAAAATAATTAAAACCAATGGACGCAATTATATAATAAATCGATTTGATTTACCCGAATGAATTGACTATCATCGAGCTTGATTAAATAAATTAATTGCTTTCACTTGATTATCCTATTGAGTCAAATCACTTTCGATGCGACTCAAGCAGAATCAATTCAATTAACGAAAAAAAAAGTTTGATCGTTTAACTGCAGAGAATCCAGTCGCTTGGAAACCTCATCCCCAAGAGCTGGAAATCACTCTAGGGATCGTCGTTGTGATATTAAATTAAAGTCAATTATTATGAGTTCTGCTGTCAAGAGACTTCCAACGGGGAACACGGAAGAAGCAGAAGAAGGTCGAGTACAGGCGCTTCAATTAGGTTTTTTACGGCGCTTTAATTAGAACTGTAAGGAATTTCCTTTCTCTCCCGCTACAAAAAAAAAATCATTAATATTCTTAATTAGCGAAGAAAGAAAAGAAGATGAAAATTTTTATCAAAAGAGAAACTTTCGAGCGCGTAGCAAAAGTTTTCTTATAAAGAATGATAATAAAAGTCAATAGACCTAAGATATCAAAATTGCGTAGTGCTCTCTACATTCTCTTATCAAAAGACAGGAGAAAGGTGCAAAATCAATAAAGAAGAAAGGAAAAGTTAACCTTGAAGTCGCTTGAAAACATTCGACGGATCTCCTCCAAACTCAAAGGCATAAAAGAAATGAAAGCAAATTGCTACTGAAAGCAAAAGGGTGAGAAATTAATTTTTCAGGAGTCAATTTTCGAGTCAGAATCACTTTTTGCATAATATATTCTGACAAGGGACGTTTCTTCCCTCGTCCAACATGAAGACGACTTCCAGAATTAAAGAAAGATGCATGTAATGAAATTCAACAGAATTGAAAACTGAATTTTGCAAAGTGTTTAATTATTCTAAGTAATTGCTGACTTACCTCTTTGAGGATGCATTAAGGTTGAGAATTACCCCAATTCGAGGAAATTAATTTAATTAATTGAATCTTCTGTTTTGCTTTTATTTCAGGTGGAATTGAAGACAATTTAATTAAATGAAAAACCTTGGACAATGGAAAGCTGAGTTTATGCAAATCTCATTCAAAAACAAATCAAATGTCTCTTGTTCATGGAAGAAGAAATAATAGAATTGTCTATTTGATGAAGGAAAAAATTTCTTTATTCCCAAATGATGCAAGTAATCGCTTTTCTCGATTGATATTTACAACTCAAATCCGCCACAGCCAACCGATATCAACAACTAGAGAAAAGAAGCTTACAGTTCATTTACGAAGTGAATCGTGTAGTTGGTTTTGCTTGATCGTAACTCCTAAGTCATCATCCCAAGGGATAAATTCCTGTTACGAAAACTGTTTGTGAAGCAACTTCTGTTCCGCCTCAATATCCCTCGTTTATTGAGATTTTCACAAGCGAGAGCAACCGCAAACCATTTCCGCTATTATGTCATCATAAAAATTCTTGTTTGCTTTTGAGCTTTAACGAAAAATCAATAAATTTAAATGCACAAGCAACAGAGTCTGCTGTAGTTCGCTGAGAAAATATTCAGAGCGAGAGATATGTTTAATTTATGTTGAACAAGCATTTTCCCTGCAACAAACAAATTAGTTGCTTCTCAGGCCAAATTTATGATGAATACAAGCTCCTTGCATTAGCAAGCCGGCATCCCTGAGCACTAGTTCAATACTAACTGAATGTTGAGCTACGTCATTAAGGAAACATGAAGCTCTCTCTCTCTCGTTTCTCGTTCCCAACAGAAAATGTTTTGTTGATCTCATACTAAAATTTTGAGTAGTTTCCGAAATGCTTTTGGCAAATGGAAAATATGTTTCATTGTTCAAAGCGTCAGCTTTTAAAATAATCCGCATTGTTGTCGCGATCGACATAAGCTTCATTCATTGAGAGGCAAAATTTAATGAAGCGTGAATCTAAATTAAATCAATGAACGAGTTTAGTTTAGACATAGACGAGGGATGAAACTGATTTAAAATACTGCGATGACTTACAAAGAGACAGAGAGTTTCTCGAAGGTACAAGCAAGTCTGTCAATTTCAAAACTTTATCTATTCCGATGAAACTAATCCAAGCCACAAAACCTAAAGCTTTACTTGAACATCACCAAACAAATCTAAGATGATGTTCATCTGACATTGCCAGGTCGGGCAGAAAAATCAATTCACCGCAATATTCAAAGCTCTGAGAACGAAATCCTTGAGTTTTCTTTTTGTTTCTCTTCTGTTTCCATGTCCGAAGCGTTGAGAAGGAAAATAATTTTTTTTTGTTCGTCTTTCAATCACGCAACCTTAAATAGTCTCGCCGAACAAAAATTTTTATCTCTGAATGGAGAAAATGGAGACTCTGATTACGTAAGCAGAAAATTTGCCAATCAATGTCCAACATGGCAAACTTCCTTTGTCGATAAAGTATTTTCCATCACTGCAATTAAATTAGGTTATTGCCTTCAGACAGTCTCCCTCTTCTTCTCGACCAAAATCAAACTGACATTCATCGAAAGCGATTTATCCGAGCTTTATGGATTTGTTTGGCTCTACTTCTGGATTGTTGGCGTGCGTGTAGACTTTGAAAGCGGTGAACGCAATCGACTGAAAAGATATTTGGCAAGGCGATAGAAAATTTCCCATTATTCTGTTACCTTTTGCCTCGAGCTACCTCGAGCCAAACTTCTCTACCTTTTCACGGAATAAAAAAAAAATCATGTTTAATGGAAAATCAATCTCAAAGCTTCTCGACGAGATGAAAACTTTTCGCTGAGAGGCAGTGGAGTCGCTTGAAGTCTATCAGTGTCGCTAGAAGACGATTTTGCCATCATCAGAAGCGAAGACTATTGTCATTTGGATTATTATATCTTCGAGTAGAAGACTAAGCTCATCGAATTATTATTTTGCCTGTTTGATAATCGATTTTGATACAAGGCCTTAGCTAGTCGACTCTAAGCTCCGATGATGAGATATTCAATTTTCTCTTCACATTCTTTCTCCCCCAGCAAATCCACTTCAATATCGTCTCTCTGTGGGAAAATGGAATGTCGTTTTTTCCGGTTGCCTATTCCGAAGAAGACGAGGACACATTTCAATTTATTTTAATATCTTCGTGAATCTGATTAAAGCGATTTCTCTAACCATAAAAATTATTTTCATTCAAGTCGCTATCGATTCAACAATTCTCCTTTGGCAAACGAGATTCTGTAATTCCAAATCTTTCTGTCACCATTTCCTTCCGTCTTTGTCTTTATTTAACTTCGCCAATAAGCTTGGCTCGCGATTCCTAGTCAGAAATGGGACTTCGGCCACAGCGAAGCTTCAAAAATTAATCAAAAAACTTTTCACTTTGTGCTAAAGAAAATTTATCGGCTAATTATTTTATTGAAACTTTCTTTATGCGAAACCTCGACAAGAAGAAAACTTTCTTAACATTCATTTGTATTTTTTGTATCTTAAAGAAAGCGAGTTGGGATTTTTTAACAACTTTTCCTTCATCGATAATTCTTTCAAGCAAGAAAGAGCAAAACGCAATAATAAATCTATCCATTCAGATGGGTGACAAACCAGAGGGGAGTCGAGGAGCCTAAGGACGAAGGGAGAGATATTAAACATTTAATGCGGGAAGCCGGAAACTTCGTTACGCATGTCATCGAGCTGTGCCAAGAGAAATCTTTTGGATTAATAATCAGGTCACTAAAATAAATCTTCGGTTTGCCCTCGAAAGCTGTTTTATTTCGCCAAATTGATAAAATAATTTTATAATTTATTAATTGCTTTTCCAATTTTCCCCATCGAAGAGTTATCTATCTGACGAAGAAAAAAACTCTTTCCAAGATGTATCTAAAGTGATAACATAATTTCCCATTAGCTTCACATGAGCGTAAATACAACACGACACCTGTTTATTTGGTATCACTCCTCCTTCTTTCATTTGCGGGAGCACTGGAGCAATGTGAAGTTTCTCGGAACCGGGCAACGATTTTGGATAAGCAATCAAGGGAATAGCCACCAAAAGACAAACAAATGCAAAAATCAAAAATCCTTTGTATGAAATCTTCGTACCGTATGAGTGAAAATAAAATTAATTAAAAACCTGTACATTTTTTATACAAGAAACCAGTCCTTCAGGACTGTTAATTACGTCTGTTCATCAACTAAAGCTCATTTACTTTGCGGACTCGCTTACGACAAACTGAGATGTGTTCATTGTACAACCATTCAGCGGCTAATTTCTTACCGCACTTGTCGAATGGGCAAGTAAATGGACAGTCTTCATCGCTAGTATGTTTTCGAAGAATATGGTGATCAAGACATTTCTTATTCTTCAAAAGCAAAGGACAGTACAAACACGGAACTCGAGCCGACGATCCAACTTGCTGATTATTCTGCTGCTTCTCTGTTATCGGCACTGTTGAAGCTTGTACCGTTGCTGTTGCTGCTGGAATCTAGAAAAAAAAAACAATTCAAATTTAACACAATATCAATTTACCTTTCTAATTATTATCTCCTCGTCATCCTTTACCTTCAAAAGTCTTCTGGCCATTTCTTTTCGCTCCGGTGTTGCAATACATTTACTCAACAGAGTTGAATAATTAAACAACCGATCGGTTTTTTCTCTTTCAGTCATTTTATTAATCGTCGTCAGATTAAAATTTTCCAATCTAAACATGTTTCGACATGATTTTAAAAGTACCGTTATCAGCTGAACGGTTTTAAAAGGACTAAAAATTTTGAATCTGCTGTTAGTTTGATTTAGAAAGTCAGGAACTTTTTACCGAATAAAAATAAAATAATTTAGATTTATCGCTTTCACAATGCCTCCTCCAGCAGGAAAATACTTTCAAGAAACGTACAGCGAGGCTGTTCACCTTAAAACACTGGAATTAATCGTAAAAGGCAAGAATATCGCAGAAATTGCGAAAATCACGAGTATCGATCGAAGAACGATTAAACACTGGAAAGGACACTTAACAAAATTGGCCTTATTCCCAGAAATAAGGCTTAATACGTTCCTAAAACATGCAACAGAAGGAGAAACGAAGTCAATGAAAGAGGTGAGTTCTTACAAATTTATTAGCAAATTGAAATGCAACTTAAAAACTTTTTTTTAGTTATTGCAACTCGCCAAAACAGACTTCGATGTCGACTTCAACGTTACGCAATTACGATGGATCGTCCACACACACAAAATCAAAGTCATACAAGAGATGCCTTATGGCTCAACAACACGTCAGACTATGACGAATTTCATCAACAAAATCAAAGCAGTGGGATGTCTCAAACCTCATAATATTTGGAATTATGACGAAAACATGATAAGATTCAACATTTCTCACGACAAGACTCCAGTACAAGAACTCAGATTCGGTACTTCGGTGAACGCCGCCGGCAAATCTGGACCAACACTAATCTTACTCCCGTATGACGCACCAAAAGAAATTGAAGATGAGCTGGCAAAAGTTGAACAACTAACTAGCTTTTATTTCGTAAGAAAACAAAAGCCGAACTCAGATTTCAATGCTTTGATCATTAATCAATTCATGAAAGACAAACTATTACCAGTAATGGTTAAATATAAATGGTCCGAAGATAACGGACGAAATGAACCCAAAATTCTGTTGTTAGACGCTCCGAGAATCCATGATGAAAATAAGTTGCAAAAATTATCGCAGAAATTCGGAGTAGAAACCGTATTCTTTCCACCAAATAACACGGCTGTATTACAACCGCTGGACGCCATAACGTTGTTTGGAAAACATTTAAAGAGAGCAATGAAAAAACTAATGTTACAAAAATGGGAAACGATGAATAATGGCTCCAAAATCGATATCTTGATTAACTTCTACAAGACATTCAACTCGCATTTTCTAGGAAAAATAATGACAAAGACTCGCACTACTGAAGCATTCACTAAAACGAATATGTGGCCCTTCAATCCAGATGCCATTCTGGCTCATCACTTCCTCGGAGATAATGCCAACTACAGTAACACGTCTACTGCCCAAGCAGCTTCACCAACCACTTCGATGGACCAAGATCCGCCTGAAAAGCTCAACGACAACTTTGAGCCAGCTAATTCAGGCGGAGTCCATCAAGCAGCTTCATCTACCACTTCGATGGACCAAGATCCGCCTGAAAAGCTCAACGACAACTTTGAGCCAGCTAATTCAGGCGGAGTCCATCAAGCAGCTTCATCTACCACTTCGATGGACCAAGATCCGCCTGAAAAGCTCAACGACAACTTTGAGCCAGCTAATTCAGGCAGAGTCCATCAAGCAGCTTCATCTACCACTTCGATGGACCAAGATCCGCCTGAAAAGCTCAACGACAACTTTGAGCCAGCTAATTCAGGCGGAGTCCATCAAGTAGCTTCATCTACCACTTCGATGGACCAAGATCCGCCTGAAAAGCTCAACGACAACTTTGAGCCAGCTAATTCAGGCGGAGTCCATCAAGTAGCTTCATCTACCACTTCGATGGACCAAGATCCGCCTGAAAAGCCCAACGACAACTTTGAGCCAGCTAATTCAGGCGGAGTTCAACAAGCAGCTTCATTAACTGCTCCAATGGACCAAAATCCACCTGGGGAGCCAGCTAACCCAGACGATGTGATGAACATTGAAGATGGATTTGTTGAGAACCTCGATTTAGCTAATGAAA
Source organism: Smittia aterrima (assembly GCA_033063855.1). NCBI lineage: Eukaryota > Metazoa > Arthropoda > Insecta > Diptera > Chironomidae > Smittia > Smittia aterrima. The sequence continues at coordinate 11,458,438 of CP093831.1, read as the reverse complement.
TAATGCTCCAAATGCTTATCATAGCCGCCAGTCTAGAAAGAAACCATTAATCAACCGTAGAATTGTTTTTCCGCTACACTAATTATTAATAAATTTGTCCATCTTTATCACAATGCTATGAAATAAAAACTCCGAATTTCGATGCACTGGCTTACAACGGAGCAATTTTAAATCGATTTTACACTCCTCCACTTTGTACGCCTTCGCGAGGAAGCCTCATGACTGGAAAGTATCCACATCGACTAGGACTTCAACATTTTGTCATCACATCGGACGAGCCCTGGGTGAAATTCGATGAAATAATATGAGAAATTCCGTTGATCATTTGCCATTGAGAGCAATTATATCAGAAACGATAAGAAGCTTTTAAAGGAAAATATTTTTGGGTCGAAGATCTATTTAATTGCTGACTCCTGATAACAATAAAGGCCAGATGACTGTAAATGGACTTTAAAGATTCTCCAAACTTCCCACTTAAGAACCAGCCCAAGCTGTTCAAGAGATTAGAGAAAACAAAGAAAACTTTTCAACTCAGACTTAACCCTTGTGACGTCATCTTGAGAGAAGTATTCGACTATGTAGACCCTTCGCAGAATCGTAAAAATAATCTTTGTGGAGACTTCTGATATACATTGATTCAGCTGTTTCAGCAGAAAACGTTCAACACTTAATGAGTAGCTCGATAATAAAAGCACCTGTTATAGTCGACTTCTCAGATTTGCAATTGAGAAAGGAGACTAAGGAGGCGAAGTTGCCTTTTAAAAGATAGCAAGAAAGCAATTTCTCGAAGTCTTAAGCAGCTTGTTATCTTCTAGAATCGTGACAACAAAAGCTTTGCTTCTTCTTGTGAGAGAGAGCCCGGGAAAAAAAGATGTTTGCGATAGAATTTCTCCGATTCGTTCACATCGTTAGGAATTTAAAGAGAAAATTCGAATTTTCGAGGAAATTAAAATATAAATTCAAATGTTAAAGACTTTTCTTCGGAATAAAATAAACAGAAATCTTCTCGATTCCATTCACTTCCTCTTATCAAAAAGCTGAATGATTTTTCATTATAAATGATAACATTTTTCTTATGCTTTCTAGAATGCTGAGCAAGGCACTCTCACATTTTATGCATCTGGTTTCCTTTATTGATTCTGAATCTGTTTTGATGAAGGCAGACTGACATACATATTCTCTCATTTTACAGGTGCTGCTAACAAAATTCAGGATGTTGAACTTTTCATGTGCGACGAAAATCAAAAGTCCTGACCCAAAAAGTTCTCCCTTAAAAAAATATGCACATAAGTTTGATATAAATTGAAATTTTTTGCCTCCTTTGTAAAACTCCTTCGTAAGGAGTTTTCAACTTTGCGCAAAGCGGCAGAAAAGTAAATTTGTTACGTAAGAATTTTCCTACTAAAAAAACTCAGTTGAGTAGTGTCGACTAAATTAACTTGAAGTTCTTTTTTTTAACTTTTTCTCACTTCCCAAGAGTCGACAGTAGCCCTCGAAATGAACTGTGATGTTGCTTGTCTGCAGTGAAAACTTTTGCGTTGAGCATCTTGAAAAATTTATGTCGAATGTGCAAATGCAGAGATTCGTTTTTATTTTATTGAAAAAAGTGCTTTAGCGAGGAGCTGCAGGTATAACAACAGGTTCCAAAGGTTTATGAAACTTTAATGAGAGCGAAAGGATTAAAGTTTCATTTATTTCAGCTCATGAAATAAAAGGTTCAAATTTGATATTCGCAGATTGCCGAGCAACAGAGCAATCAGCTCTTCAGCTTCTGCTCGGAAATGGAGACGTAACGACGACTTCATTTTCTAAACTGAACTCAATAAACCGATAAACTTTTCAACGCAAATATTTGAAATTGATTTGCATAATTCTTTCTGACTCGTTTCCAAAAAAATAAAAATGAAAAGTCGGAACAAGAATTGTTGGACCGGATCTTATCAGTTTTGGCATAGAAGCGATTGCAAGTCAGTAGCGCAAGAAATTGAAACTTTCGGCGAATAAATTCAGTCAATTTGTAAAGATTTCTATCTTTGACTTTTTTTTCTGTTTCGTTTGTTTTTAAAATCAAGTTTCTTGGATCTAGTAAAGAAATCGCGTGAATCGAAAGCTTACAATGCTAAGCTGTAATAAAACTTTTCATTATTCTTTCCAAGATAAACAGAAATGGGAACATTGGAGCTTTAAGACAATGTTCCGCTCGAGAAGTTCTCCGAATGTCAAATCTGGATTCGTAATAAATTAATCTTCCGCTGAAACCACGCGCTCTAAATTTTGAAGATTTCTCGGTTTGTTTAAGCAATTTATGGCGTCATCCGCTCAACTTCTGTTCTCCTTTTCGTTCCTGTTCCAGCTCGTTAGACATCAAGATTTGTGTCTCTTGGTGTAAACAACAAACTCGGTTAATCCTTCTTCGTGCAATGACGGGATAATGCAAATTTAAGTCTCAGTCACGACGAGTAATCTCAGAAGTCGCGATGATATTAATTGAAAAATTACGACCTGGTGACTTTTTACGATGAAACCGCTTTACGTAACGCGCTGTGTAACCTTTTGAGGCAATGGTAATAAAGTGTGAAGATGTAATTGAATGGAACGAGCAGACATTAGCTCTGATGGATGTAATTCCAGAGTCGTAAACGTGAAGATGTTACATCGTGAAAGGATGAGAATATTTTCTCATGAAACAAATCGATCGATCGACACTAGCAAATCATAAAATTCTCAATTTTTCAAGTCTATCACACTCGTATCGACGACCCTCAAACTCAGCTCGTACTACCAGCATGAGAAAAGTTGTCGACTCAGTAGAAAGTTCGGTACATGCTGGAGAGAACGACGATGCGAAGGGGGAAATAAGATGAAGAGGAAAATTTTCCTTCACTTCCTTTTTTGTAAGAGCAAGAGCCGAAATAATTTATGCAGTTCAATGTTTATTTTTCACTTTCGGCAAACTCGATTGATCGAATCGATGATAGCTCAGCCTTGAACAATCTAACAAGAGGGCATTTCCAATCTCACTTTAATGGACTGCCGACAGTGCGAGCATGAGGGTCTTCGAGTCAACCGAGAAAGAAAGAGAAAGGGAGAGGTCAGTGAAATGGATGCCAATCTAATTTTCTTACCCAGCCTTATCTCGATGATGTTACGGTAACCGTAGAGCTCCGGAAATATCGTTAACTTCCTTCGAGCATCCCTTTTCTTCTCACCCTAGCTAAGGTCACGTTTTATAGCGTGTTGTTGACTTCTCAGAAGACAGTAAAGCCGCTTGTGAAATGAAAATAATTCATATAATAAGGATCGGGAAAGTGTCAGTGACATCGCAGCAACCTAATGAGGTCGAGATTTTTCTAAAAATTTAATCTCACCAGAGTGAGGTGAACCAGCAATTATGACATTTACTGCTATGGGAACTCTCCACATGCTTATCGTCTTTGTCTGGTTCATCATGAAATTAAAATCAACTCTTCAGCGCTTGAGGTTGCAGATGAAATGAAAAAATTACGACGAGAGTTTCACCTCCATAAATTTTACATTCGTAGTGCCGGCATGAAGGGATGTGCGATGCTATCTCGACCTCCCTTCCCCTCTCACCGTAAACTGCTGATTATTTTCTTTCTCGACAGCAATAAAAATTTCATGAAAAGTTGTAAAAATTATGTTTTTGGGCGGAGATCACAAGTTGCGTCATCCTTTGAATTAACTTCAACTCAAACATGTTCTCAAGACAATCAAACCCCTAAAAGCTCTTTGTAATTAACAAGATATTTAAAGATAACATTATTTACTGACATCCTTTTAAAAACTTTATGAACATCAATTAATTATTCATGCATCACGACGAAGCATATGGTCAAAAGTTTTTTTTGTAAATGAATATACCTCTCGGCACACTCTGACCTCATTCATAGTCAATTATTCCCTTTCAGGACTTTATCTCCGATGCCACGAAGGATCGTGCGCTTGCCTTTTGATGACTCACCTTGAACTTGGTCATTAGCACAAGCATGAATGAAGTGTTGTTTGAATATTTTGTTCCGCAGGTAAAACTTAAACAATACAAAACAAAACTTTTGTTTCGCTTTCGCCTTTCCCTTTAAACCGTTTAGCATGTCCGCATCTAAAACAGATACAATTTGCACATAAAGCATTAACCTACATACCGACACATGACGTCGAGTAGAGATCGTGAACTGATGAAATGTTTAGTTTATTCAACATTAAATGACACGTTTCGATGCAGTTCGACTACCGAAACGATAATAACACGCGGGCACGAGGGGACGAACTTTGTGAGATGTAGCGTATCGTTTGCTTTTACTAGTCCCTGAATGATGATTTGAAACGCGTGAGGCAGAAAAGCCATCACTATTGTGGCAGCAGCATGAATGGGCCGAGGGTTATTTTTAGGAGGTTAATCAGAAGTTGAATTGTTCAACTCTCGACTGCTTTATTATCCTTGTTGCCTTTTTCTTTTGTTCTTTCGCTCGCTTCCGAAAGAGTCAGGTGAACCTTTCTGTTGTGTTTAACAAGCCATTCGGTCGACGACAAAACATTTTCGGCCGAGAAATTAAATTCAGTGATTGTGGGCTCCGAGAAATGAGACGTAAAATGAGTTACGGCTTTGGATGTCGCGAGGAATTTTAATTGAAAGTTAACAGTTTCGGAATTTGTTTGCTTGTCATGTCTCTTCCGCATTCAATTATCGTTAAGGAAGTTCTCAGAAAATCGAACCTGGAAGACGAAGAAAATTGCATGAAATGTAAAATGAAACAAATCATCCTCTTGTCATCGTTTGTCGTCATCTTCTAAGATTCTTCAAGTTTTCAAAGAAGATATTGACAAGTCAATGGTTCTCTTCAAATATTTTTGCTGCACAGGTTTGATTTATAGAATTTTCGAAGAAGTTTTCATCGCTTCAGTGACATTTTCATCTGAAGAACATTTCAAAGGAAAAACTTTGCTTCTTCATCGTAAACATCCTTCGTGAAGTAAAATCAAGCCCGCAGAGAATTGAAACAACATGTTGACATCTAATCTCATGACTGTAAGTGTTTTTCCGTCGTGTCGTGTCTCTCCTCCGCTCTCCCTCTCGCTGGTTTTTGCGTCGGGCAACTGTGTATGCTATGACGGGGTCCCATTAAACAATTAAGCCAATTGAAATCAATTAAAGAATATGATACAAATACCTACAGAATGTTGTTTGTGTTATAGTTTCATGGAGCCCGGTTTTATTTTCTTGCTCTAAAGCTGCCACTTATTGCTCTCAATGCGTCTTTTATAAAGATTTGTCAAAAGCGTAAAGTTGATGAGGTTTCTCTCCTCGTATCATTGTCGTTCTCTTCGTAGCAGTTTGACCAACATTCGAAATATCTGGCGTAATGGAGTTGCGTTTGGTTCTGAAACACACAGCGAGGCGATAAAAATAAATCACTTTAACATTCTCTCGTGGACATTATGATGGTTGGATGGGGCGATGTGGTGAGAGCAGTTGTAAATCTGATGGCAAAGAAGAAAAAAAGGATTTCATTTCTCATTTTCCAAAGGCAGCTAATTAAGCAATAAATTTCAATTTATTTTTGTAATGCACTTTTAACTTTTGGCGGGTAAAGGAAAGAACTTTCATCCGAGCAGAGAAGGGAGCGATATTCTTTCTGTTGAACTGCGATCGAGTTCAAGAAACTTCAAAATAAATTAAGGTCAATGTACGCTTTCAAGCATATGGACCCGAGCATTATGCTTATGCACTTCAATTGAAAACTATTCGAAATGAATTTGTTTGAATCATTCCGGAGCAAAGTTGAGGTGATACATCAAGAGATCAAAGGAATCAAACTTAGAGAGAAGTTGGTTTATAAAAACTTTTTTTGTTAAACTTCTTTGACAAAAACTTGCTTTTGAATTTTAATAAAATCTCAAGTTTTTCACTGAGTAAGTTTACTCTTGGAAGAATCATCTTCCAATTTCTGAGATTACCTTTCAGAGAATTCGAAGAAATTTCTTTTGAGCGTTTACTAAGAAAGTCTCTCGATTCTTGACTTCTCTAAAACACTTGTCATTGATAAAACTTGAAGAGCAGAATATTGGGAATGAAACGAATTGAAACATTTTCCACATCATGGAAATTGACAAATGAAAATATATTTTCCCAATCTAATGGATTTCAATCAACAGGATTAAATCTCAGTTGAAATAATAGTTTGAACGATTCCGTTCTGAATGAAGCGAGGCAACGTTTTATGTCCTTTTGCGTTATTGGAGCGTTTAATGAACGCTTAAACATCTCTGCCCACTCAAATGAAATCATCTCGACATTTCTGACCTTTTGCGCTTCCTCTCGAGTATTCGAGTATTTTCCGTTGGAAGCAAATCGCTTGAATAAATTTTCGATAAGATTTATGCTCGTGAGCGTCGCCCTACTCTTTTAGCGTATGAGCCATATACACATTTGATTTGAAAAAAAAAACGTTTCAAAGCTTTTCGTTGATGTTAACGAGCGTTTCAACAAATAAAAAAAAATTGGAGATATATTGCCCAAGCCTAGTGCTGCTGAAAGAGATTTCGATGACAAAGGCTTGAGTGAAAAATATTACGAATAACAAACAGCAACAGACTCGCTTTGCTGCTGAGTCCAGTCGAGAAAGAATTTCAAAATTCGTGTACATGCCTTCCATGCGGGACTTTAATTGATTTTAACGAGCTTAATTGATTGCTTTTGTGTGAGTGAATAGCTCCAGTGACAAAAGCATGTTTTATTCATATTTCACTCGAAAAGATCACAAGAGAGGAATCACACTTATTTTCCGTTGAAATTTGTTTCCATGATGAATATAAAACGCGTCATCGCATTGAGACAACTCGTGAAGCATAAATACTGAACTCAACGTCTTGCTAGCAGAGAAACGGTGAAACAAGATGAAGACAGAAAAAACTTGGAAATGTGTGTCTCTAATTATGATTTCTTGTCGAGCTTTGCTCTGCGAAATTTGTTGCGAGGAACATTTTGTGCAATAATTAAAACTTGAAGCTGCTCATCATTCTTATCTAAGAAGAAAGAAAGAAAAATTTAGCTGCAGTTTATTCGTTTTACAGTTTATCAAGAACACTAAGGAAAATCTGTTTCGATGCTGAAGCTTCAACTTGTTAAAAGTCTGAAATATTAAACTCAAACATTCAGTTCCTGCTTCTCTTTTTAATTTACACTTCAGGAGATGAGACTTTGTTGATTCATGCTTTACTTTGGTTTTTCAAACTTTCCATCAACCGCAAACTTTTAATTTTCATTACAGAACTCCTGTTGAGATTCTTCTAGTTTGCAAGACAAAACAATCAAGAAAAGTTTTGCTCTGTTTAATTAAGAGGAAATTTAAATTATTTTACTAAAGAAACTTTTTTCCTTCTCCTTTCTAAAGTTTTTCTCTGAATTCAAAGTTTTTTTTTCGTAATTGATTGAATCTTTACGGAAGCCGCAAGCAAACGAATGCAATGAGAATCATCATCAGATTTTCTTTAAAAGAATCAAAAACATTCAATGTGATTTTGCAAGTAAGAAGATTGTGGAGAATATCAGGAGAAGCTAAAAACATTTCAATTTCCAGTCATGAGAATTCGTTTGTCATGATGTTTTCTAAAGAAATTTATCTCGTTCTACTCATAAACGAAGACAACTTGCGTTTGCTTTCAACAGCACGACGATGAAGACGGAGAAGACAAGTAAATTCTAACTGATGTCAAACATGGAAAAACTTTGCGACTAAACGACTAAAAGACGAGAGTGCAGTCAGTTCACTCAGATGCATTGTGCTCCTTAACAGAAAGTGAACATTGCATAAAAATGTATGGGAAAAACACGACGATAAAACGAGAATGTTATAGAAAAGACATTGAATTCAATCGAGTTGGAAAAAGGGTTTGCTGTGCTGAAAGTAAATGGTAGAAGCTTTATCTGACAATGAAGAACATCGTCCACAAGATCTGAAGTTTGGGAAGTTTTCGAATTAAGAAACTAAATCTGTAGATTTTTCAAGAAAAGTTCATTCAATTATTAACTTCATGTCTTGACAAACTGTGACATCTCTGACGATTTCAATTTTCACCTAAACTATTTTCACTCGCTTCACATCTTCGCTGTCTTCTCGATTCCAGCTGAACAGAATCCATGGTTGTTAAACGTTTTATGTTGTGCAGGAAGGCTGCAAACGCGAGCAACTCAGTAGAGAGAAATGAACATGAAAAGCGACGATGGAGCAAGCTTTTGTTTACAAAGAGTAATTTGAAGATTGTCACTTATTAAAGGTTTTTCTATTTCCCCACAGTCCGCCTTGTTATTCTTTCGGCCTCGACATGGAAATGGCAAAAAAGGATCCAATAACATCAATTTAGCAAACATAGTTTTTGCCAAACAGAGAGAAACTCTTCAAAGTTAATGAGAAAAAGTTATGACTCGTCCAAGGACGTCTTTTATAAAATTAATTAGAAAGCTCTCTCGGAGGGTTTGAAATTCTTTGACCTTGTTTGATGAGTTATTGGAAATTTCGTCAAAATTCCTCACCCGACCGCTCACTTGAAAATTAATCAATTTTGTGTCGTAATTCATGTCAACTCATTTTCATTAAAGCTCGACTATTGTTTAAACTTGTCGTCGTCCTTCGAAATAAAAAGAAGATTATTTACGGTGATGAAGCAGCGCTTTTCATTGAGCCTCAAGTACCCTTCAGCGACTTCTTTTCTTCTCGTTGATGAGGAAATTTTCAATTAAAAGCTCTTCACTTCACCTTTAACCATTAATAAAATGTGTCTTCTTCTTCCCTCTCCGTTATTAATCGCTGGACACTTGTCACAAAGATTTTGGCGATAAAATTAATCACCAATTTTTGCCTTCTTGATTTATGGCGACGACAAGGAGAAAGAAAAAGAGAGAACAGCATCTACGAAATTCTGTGCATGCTTTACTCCTATCGCAGCTTTCCAGACGCACAGCAAACAAATTGAACAAATATCACGAACAATAAATTGAAATGTTGTCGGAAATCTCGCATAATAGGAAGATAACGATAGCCGAAAGAAATTTCTGGTAATGATTCCGTGAAAGGCGACTAAGGACGGCGAGAGAGATATTTACGTAGCAAAATGTTGAAACACAAGCGACTGTGGCAAAATTGATGCAGGGCTGACAGTTTGCTTAAGAGTTTAATATTGAATAATTTAATTTCGACGAGAGCAAGAAACAAATTGCATAACACCACTCGTCGCGTCTATAGATTCGTTCACGCTCCATTAGCAAATCCCTGTCACTGAGAGAGAAGCTTTAGAATGATTGATGATATTTGAATTTTTAATAAAGCCTAGGCACTGTTTTTATTTCCAGAGCAGCGCGGTTTGCCCAGTTGCGCAATTTAGTGCGTCACATGGCGAGACGCAATTAGACGATAGTGGATCTTGTTTCGGAGCTTCACTTTACACGTGTATGTGTCGAGAGCAAGTCAGTTTGATTTATTGGTTTTGTGCAAATCCTCAGACTAGACTCGATTTTAAATGAGGATTCGCTCTAATGTAGTTTAAAAGATTAAGAGTTATCCTGAAGTTACGTAGCGAATGCTTTTGGTTGCTCGCATACCAAACGACTCTCAGTAATTTTCCTTTGAAGCTTAACCCCAATCTTCTCAATCGGATAAAAACATCTTAAGTCAACTAAATTATCGTATGAGGTTTAACTTGAATGAAATATTCATTCGTTATTAAAGCAGCAGACGATACGCGGTTGAAGATGAAGAAAATAACAAGAAAGTATATGCATCGTTGGCTTCTTCTTCGAAGTTCAAAAGTACAATCATTCAGATCTCTTCATGAAATAAAGTATTTTCATTCTTTCATTTTATTTCTGGCTCATGCGATATCACAAATTATAATTCTGAGGCTTCAAAGTCTTTCCGTGAGAAGTTAAAGAAGAAAACTCTTGAGCTCCACCAACAACTTTCAATGATATGAAAACAGAAGAAAAGTTTTTTTTTTTTAGAAAACTCTCTTATCATAACATCTCGGCTTTAATGCTTGCTTATGCAGCACTTTGAGGCTCAGAGCGAAATGAAATATCTCATCTTGTTCGCAATCATAAAAGGCATGAAAGTTATGAAACTTGAGGAATAAAAGTAAAAGAATATTGCACAACAAAAGAGCATACGTTATGATTGCGGATAGGCCCTTTGTCAGGGGAATCAGCGTGGTTCATGAATAATTCTCGATGGTTATATTATCAATAAAATGTTTTTCCCTTCTCGTTTTCTCATTCCTTATCAAAGACATTTAATGGAAGCACTCTTCCAATGAGAGAAACTCTTAAAACTTTGCCTGATTCTCAGAAAAGTTTCTTCTGCTTTTACGGTCAATTTTCATGTGAAGCGTTTACGGTTTGATGTTAAATGAAAAGGAAAAACTGAAGAATTTTCCAAAATGATGTTTAAGTAGTTGAAAATTTTATGACGCGTCGTAAAGAAAAGTCTGAGCATGCGGAGCTTTAAAAAATTTAATTCCGTTTTATTAGAAAAATTCTCAGTAAAAGCTTCTTACAGTTCCTACATCGTGAAAATCATTTTCATGAAGCTACTTTAAAAGGAAAGCCATCAATCGCATTAAACGATTCGCTTGATATCAAGAAGAGAACTTAAGTCTCTAAGCTTTGGTAATTAAAGTTAAATGAAACGATAACATGTTATCACCGATCAAGCTTTGTCAAAGGGTTGCCATTATTTTTACGAGGCTCATTAAATATTTTCGATCTGACAAATTGAGAGCAATAAATTTCGATTAATCTCGATGCCTTGTTAAGTCGTCTGGAAGTGAATCTCTTTTAGCTGATCAATCTAAACGCTAATTCCGATCTAATGATGCATTTTCATTGATTGAACGCTGACTCGACGCGACGACCGCATTTTGCCGCTGGAAGTTTAGAATCAAAAAACTTAAATTAAATGAATTTGTGTGAATTTGTCTCATGAACTTCAATTCACTAAATTACAACGATTCACAAAACTACTTAATTTGATTAAGGTCGATTTTCAGCGCCTCTTAATAATTATTAAATTCAATTAAATCGCTTGATTGGATTTTTCCCACAGTCCATTGCCGGTCGGTCTTTTTCCACACAGAAAAATAATATTTCGATTGCCCACATGATCGTCAACGTCGGTCGTCCTTTTCAACCCGCAAAGGACTCATCCCTATTAGCACCAGCATTAGAAATCAGATTCCGATTTTTTTTAAGGGGCCAACTTATCGTGTGAGAAACCCACGAACGAGGAAAATGCCTTTCAATTGAAATTTTATTGAATTCAATTTTTAGTTTTACTCAGATTTTTTAAATCGCTCAATTAAGTAATCGACTTAATTCAGCTTTCATCACGTTTGACTGAAAAGATATGTTCAAATCGTCATCGATGGAATCACAGAAACTTCAATAAAAAGATAAATTTTTCCTCTGGGAGATCCCGCAATTTCAAATCATTCGATCGCAAGGAAAGCAGACGGGGAAGTAATTCGTAAGACTAAATTGAAATTTATTTTCTCTGCAGAGCAATAGGATTAAAGTTTTCAATTAGATTTGCTTCAATTTAATTCCCTCAATGTTTTGTCAATGTTTTTCCCATTTCACTCGGCAAAAAGTATTGATAGGATTCCGCAAAACTTTTGCCATTGTCAACAGAATTATCGCAAATAAATAGGAAGAGTATTTTTTTGCGATCCACAAAAACAATGAAATGCCCGAGCAATTGAAGTAGATTCTTCCTTTTTTTTTCACTGATTCAATTTTTGTCGCAACATTTTTCACTCGATAGGCGAAAAAAATCGCACTGTCTGTTTCCGAAAGCCTTTGTGCTCTCGATGTCAGGACTGCTGAAACTTTTTTGAGTGTTAAAGCTTTGACTGATGACGATTTCCGGTACGTTAGGAGTTTCTGTGTAATCGAGCTGATGGCCTGAGAGAATAAAGCCATTCAGTAAATGAATTCAAAAGGTTTCTACGTAAAATTAAAATTTAAATCATCGTATTAAATCAAACGAGCTCTCCGACACTCTCCACGCAACTTCAATGAGGACTTCTGTGAAAATACTTTTCATTAGAAAACTTTTTGCAAATAAAATTTTGATGAAAAAAAATTTCCCCGTCGATCGAAATCTAATTTCAAACAAACTCATAAAGTTTAATTAGGAATTAAATTTCTTCACAGACGGTAAATCATTTGGTGCTTAACGAGTAAGCGGGTGGAAGCAGAAGGAATTTAAAAGAAATAATGGAAAGAAATTCGAATAATTACAAAATATTTGTAAGGTAAATGCTCGCCTGAAGTTTTCATTAGAATTTAATCGGCATCGAGACTGAAAATATCGATTTCGAAAAGGGCGTAACTGGAATCATCTTCCGAAACTCATTTTTCACTTTTCATCAGAATCAGATTAATTAAGCTTAGCGCTTATAGTGAAAATTTCATCAGTTAGACGTCAATGGTATCAACAAATCTGAAGTTTTCGATGAAGTTTCGCTGCTGCAATGAACGAAATTATTTTCCGGTGAAATCTCAAAAGCACTCAATCTCCTAATGAAATTTAAGCAAACAAAACTCTGCGGTGACAGCTCAGGAATAACTCCGGTCTTATACTTTGTCGAGGAGAAGCTAATTCCGATTGCAACATTGCTTCGGTTTTAATTGCGATTCTCAAACAACTCGATATCTCTGCGAGCGATGAGAAATAAAATAACCCTCATTCACCAAAAAGCAAATACCATCATTTGCATGATAAATATTAAACATTTTCTCGCATATTCATCATCCACAGTTTCTATAGAAAGCATTTAATTCAATTCGCTTTCCCATACAGCCCTCGAGTGATTTTCCATCTATGCATGAACATGAGAAATTGAATTTTCAACGAGACGTGAGTCACTACGAGACTCATCGTGGCCCGTATCCTGCCAGAATCTTCTGGACGATGATTGCAACCCGAGCGGAACTTTTATCGATACACGAACCAAAGTATAAAATCATTTTTCGCCTCGTTCCACGTGACCCCTATAAGACTCTTTCGTCCTCATGCGTTGTTAGAAAGACCTCATGCTACTCTTCTTCTTCTTCTCTCACATCGTCGACCATCATAATTTTAAGCGCAACTCCTCCCTCATTGTTAAATATGTTTTTCTCACACACTTTACTTTGTGTGTAGACCATTGAGTCAATATGTTCGTGGATTAGAAGGGGAAAAGTTGAAATAGCTTGAACGAGTCGAAGAGTCTTCGGAATATTTAGTCAATGACATTTGAAGTCACATTCGTATGATCCCATGTAAACAACAAAGACAGAACAACAAACGATCGCAACATGGGGTCGAAGGAAGAAGCGAGACAGAGAAGTTCTCACACTGCGATCGGCGTTCGACGATTGGCTGCGAGCAAACGATTTGGCTTAATTAACTTAAATTGAGTATAAAAAGACAATCAAAAAGTTTATTTCATCTCACTTGGAAGAGGCATTTTGAGTCGCGCAGATTTCTTGTGCAGTCGATCGCGTTGAACTTTAATTTTTATTTTAACTGTCATTTAGTCCGACGATGCAAGAGCAAAAATGTAAAGCATTTAAATGAAATTAAATCAAAACTTGTTGTGTCCTGAGCGGTGAAAACGTGAAATCAAAAAAAAAAGATTTTTTGTGCAACGAACAGTGAAATAAAAAATCGCGAATCGTCAGCGGTAATGAAGGCTCAGTGATTTCCACGGTAGCTACAGAATTTCACGGTTGTGCAATTATTTAAATTTGCCGGAAAAAAAATAAAAAAAGTTTTCTACGTGTCAATTCCGTAACTTTCGGATCATGAGTGATGTTAATTAACGAATTTTCATCGATCGAAGGATTTCACATCAAAAACATGAAATGAAAGTGATGAAAAAGATAAATTTTCAATTCAGAGCATAGAGCGAAGCAGAAAAAAAAATCAAATCTAATAAATTGATGGTGGAAAAGCTCTATTTGAATTTCACTTGGTTTGCTCTCGATGTGTGCAAGCGAAAGGAGTACGAGCAAGTTGAAACATTTAATTAATTGCGAGTGAAGTTTTTTACCTGCACGATTCAACTTTTCTACGGATTTATTTTAATTTAAAAATCTGAATTGCAAATACGTGTGACGATGGAAACGTCTGGATTTGACGATCAAATGTTTACCGAGTTTTCTGCGGAGGCAGTGGGAGTGTTGAGTCCATTGGGACCAAAAGCAATTCAACATCACCCGCACCATCAACATCACTACCTTCAACATCATACTCAAACAATTATGATAGGCAATACTAATGGGGATTTAAATCAACACCAAAGGCTGCCTGATGTCCACCAAATACTTCCAGGCTCAACGAATTCACCAAAAATGGATCACTACAAGATGTACGATGTGAAGATTGAATCAACACCCTACTCGCCTAACGGAAAACTCGATTACATAAATGGAAACTCAAAGGTAGAATCGTATTCACCAAACTCCGGGCAGAAACTTGAGTACACTACGAACGGCCAATACTCCCCGAATTCGAAAATAATCGAATATTCCTCATCGCACAACATGGAGCACAGTATGATGTTCCAGCAACCCCAGCCGGTCGACGGAAACCAACAAAACATCATCAATGGAACGAACAGCAACTTTAAACGAAAATCAGATGAGAATTTGAATAATTTATCGGGTTCGCCGCCAACGACAGTCAACAGCATTTCACCTTCCGACGCTTCTTCATCAATGCCAAGCAAAAAACCTGTCGAGAAGAAGAAAAGCGATCCGAATGGTGTGAAAAAGAAGAAAACGAGGTAATTTTATTATGATCCGAAGCGGGAGATGTTTGTTCAACTTATTTCCGGCGTGAAGCATTTTTCTTCCGTTGCATGCCAAGCTCTATCTCAGTTGATCCGCAGCACCACTCGAGAAGAAAAGATTCTCGGAAAATTCTTGTTTTTCCTCGCTCTCTCGATTCTCATAAATTACTTAAGGCACAAGCCTTCGAGGCGAGAGCTTTCCATGCTTCGTCAAACATTGCGTGTTGTAGAATTCTCCTTTACTCACATGAGAGATTAAAAAAAGAAAACTTCAGGAAACGATTTGATTTCGCATCGCTCAAAGGAAACTTAGCAATTTAATGCGATGCTCCAACAAATATTTTATTTAGACCACTTTTACAAATTACATCTTTAATTCGTTCGTTATTATATTTTTCTCTCTTTTCCTCGACGATTTTTCTGTTTACGTACAAAAAGTAAACGACAAGGCAATGAAGTCCCAAGAGAAAACAGAGTTGATGCAGTTTAATGAAAAAAGAAAACAAATCCTTTCAAACAGAGCAGAAGCGAGAGAAATTAATTTGCGAAGACTGCGCCATTAAAAAGGATTTTAAACAGAGTCCCATGAATAGCTTTTGATGAGGCAACTACTACTAGACTCGAAGATTAATTTTTTTCATCGAAAACTTTCAATAATCTGATTAAAAAACTTGAAACTTAATCCTAAGTAGAAGCTCCAAAATCGATTCCTTTCCATTTAAACGAACTACAAATCTAGTAGTAGAGACATCCAAAGACTCATAACGAGGATCATAACTTTTTCAACCGTAAACTTGGCAGCGAAGACTGAAGTGCTCAATAGGATTGGACCCATGTGTACAGCTTCGTCGAGCTCTAATTAAAACATTTCCGCGAATACATTGAGGGAAAAAAAGAAGCAGAGACTTAATCAGCTTGAGGAGGAAAATTCTCCGAAAGGATTTAAATTGCTGAATTAAAATTTTGTTTTCACTCAAAACATAAAATCAACAAGTTTTATTTTCGTCTGTGCGATTTCAGCACAACATGCACGAAGTCAAAAGGAAATCTCATTAAAAATTCAAGTTGTGCTTCTCCGCCGTCTAAATTTCTCTTTTTCACGGGGAGATTCTTTTTTTTGCGACTACTAGCAGTTTCTCGGAGTAATTAACAGAACAGAAACAGTGTCAGCATCGCATTGGTCTTATTTATTCAACGAAGCGTTCAATCTTTCTCTAATTCCCGAAACATAACACGTTGTCACGATTTCTAATTAAAAGCTTTATTCGATTTCATTTCAGAACGACATTTACCGCTTATCAGCTTGAAGAGCTCGAACGAGCTTTTGAGCGTGCACCCTACCCCGATGTTTTTGCCCGCGAGGAGCTGGCACTTAAACTTAATCTGAGTGAGTCCAATCTCCGAGCAAATGAAGTAAGCTTAGAGCAAAACTGGCCAACGATCTTTGTTGAAGTTTATTTTTTATAAAAAGACGTGGATGGTTTTGTTTTAAGACTTCCGGCGTTTCCCACAATCTTTCGTACTAACTTAACTCTAAATTGTTTCTTCCTTCAGGTGAATCGAGAGTTCAAGTTTGGTTCCAGGTAAGATTAAATCTAATTTCGTTCTCTCCACGTTTACTTAATTCAACCTTCAATTGACTTTTCCACAGAATCGTCGAGCGAAATGGCGAAAGCGTGAGCCGCCACGCAAAACTGGCTACATAAACACAAACAACAGTCCATCAACGCAAATCACCGGACAAGCCATTCATCCGGCACCATCATTCACAACCTTTCAACAACCCACGACTGTAACCCCGCCAGGAGGAAGCGTCGACAGTTGGAACAGCTATCAGTCATACGATTTGAATCCACATTACAACATCATCTCACCGGCGTCAAGTCCTTACGGTACATTTACTCATCAGTACGCAACTACGCCGTACGACAATCAACTCTTCTCAGTGCCTGTTCGTCACTATGATTATGATAGTCCATCTAGAGTGACAAACGGAATCCTCGTTGACACAACTGACGGTGGTCATCATAAAAACGATTATTCGACGGCAATTGATGAAAGTGGAAACGATGGGTAGGTAAAGTTATTCCACTCTCGTTTTGTGATTCATCAATGAATGATTTTTGAACCGCAGTGTCAACGATTCGACTAAATACATCGATGAGTTGCACATGACTAATTTAGAGGAAAACAAGTTTGCATCGCCTATCAATTGCCACATTGCTCATGTTGTTGAAGATCCAGCCACTCATGTGTTAAAATCATCACCCAATCCCACTCTCTCGCAACTTACAACAGCAAATTGCCATATGGAACTCGATGATGGCAGCTCGTCGATTAAGAATGAGGAAGTCACGTCAAGCTTTGCGATGCCATTCATGCATTGAGGATCTTCGGATTTTATTTTTGTAAATTTTTAACGCCAAATCGGGGCAACAGAATCAAAGTCTTTCCAAAGTTTATAATTTCGTTTAAGTTAAAAGAAAGTTTAGTTTAAGATCGTCGCATTCCTTTGTGCCTTACTTGTTGCTGAAGCCAAACTTTTTAGTTTCTGTTTCTTGCATTTGAGAATGTTTTTGTTTAAATTAGATAGAGACTTCAATTAATTAATTAAAACTGTAAATTTTAAAACAGAAAAACGATTTGGTGCAATTAAAATGTAAATTTCTCGACTTCTTCTTATTTTATTTAGGAAAATTATGTTAAGATGATCGTCTCATGTTCATTTGAAATTTTGTATCAGAAACTGAGAAAATTTGTTAATGATTTGTTTTTAAGTTAAGTAAGACAATAAATATTTTGATTAAAATCTTGAATGTATCAGTCGATGAAATTCTTCTTGCAAAAGTCGTCAAGGTAAGTTTGTACACTTGTTCCGGAGAGGAAGCTTTGATTCAACTCGTGATTAGTTCTTCCTGTAAATCGATCTTCATTCTTTGGTTTTAATTGAAGTTTGCTTGTTCCTTGTCTGCTGAAGCTTTCATTGTTGGTTGAAGTTTGAAGTGGTATTTCGAACTTTTTCTTGATATCATTGAGTTTGAATTTCTCTGAAAGCTTTTCAATTTTTTCGAATGATTGTAGGGTCGTTGAATGAGTCGTCATGGAAAGATCAAGAGTTTCTGATTTAAGAAATGACATTGTCCGAGGTTTCTTGTGAACAAAGCGTGAAAAAATATTTTCCTTTTCTTCGATTTTCTTTCGTTTAGCTTCTTCAACGATAAGTTCTTTATCAAGTACGATGCTTGAGATTAAAGATTGATCCAAAGGACTTATCTTTTGTTTTGCAGTCTTGGCACCTTCGTTAGATGCAGTGAGATGTAAATCGGGCTTGTTTTGTAACAAGATGTCCTTGTATTCATCCGATAATGATTGAAAGAATTGCTCGAGTAATTCGCTTGGAACAGCTGCTAATGGTTTATTCTCATCCTCAGTAGCCGATGACATCTTCTCGTAATTCATTCCATCAATGAATTCTAAAGGGAGAATCTGTGTTAAAGCTTCAGTTGATTGTGATGCGACATTTATTAAATTGCGATTATCGATGACAGCGAAACTTTCACAGATTTCTTGTATAATATCCCATTCTCGAACTTCCAGACGTTGCTTAAGACTTTCGTTGTCTTCTTCCTTTCCTTTCAACGAATAAAATGTATCAAGATGTTTTTCTGATTTTAATTCAGCGACTCGAGTCTTGTCATTTCCAATCTGTTCCACAGATTGATATTCTCGCCGCTGCTTTTCTATCGTCTCGACGTTGTTGAATCGTATCTTGAACTCTCTTGACATTTTAGAGCTCTTGTTTTGGTGGATAATTCTTAATTTGTCCAATAATTTGATTGCTTGAACCTTTTGATAGTACTTCTCTGGTACTTTAACCTTTTCCAACAGTTTGTTGTAATTGTCATTATCCATTTCTTTTATTTTTGAAACAATACTTAATTAAAGTTGTTTACAACTGCAATTCAACGAAATCAACGAAATCAGAGCGAGGTGCTCCAGTAAATGATCTTAATTTTGGATCCAAAAGGACTTTTCTAGAACCGTTCAAAGGAAACCAAAAGCAATACAAAAGTTTAACGATTCATTCAATGATTTGAATGTTTTTAAAATTTCTAAACTTACTCTTGAAAAATCTTTTGGAATTGAGTGACAAAATTGAGTTTGGTGCAAGTTTATCTTTTGCAAAAGAACGGGCTTTGTCGTACGCTCTTATGATTAAGAAACTTTCCTTCAAAGTCGATATAGCGTAAATGAGAAAGTCTTGAAGACGAAACGCTGAGACCGCGTTCCAAACCAAAATAATATCAACAAAAGTTTTCGTGAATTTTCTCGAGACAATTCGATGTTAATGATTCGAAATGTCTAGAAACAGTTGTCCACATCTTCAAACAACGGTTCAGATTAACCCATCAGAGCTATGCATCCAGAAGAAGGTAAATTCCAATAATCGTCTTGACAATCTGATCATGGAATTCCATGAAATGATTGCATCACGAAACACAAGAAACAACAACAAGACACGACGTAAAAATGTTTATCCAATTTGCACTTGCGGACGGCAAGAAGAAAATTAAAAATATGCTAGATCATGTTGCTTAAACATTTTTTTGATTGCAGGGCAAGTTGTGTGACAATTGTTCAGAGTCAGGACCCAATCTCTGGATCTGCCTACAAAAGCAATGCTTTCATATCGGATGCTCTGACAAGCATAATGACCACAGCACATTGCATTTCGAGGTAGTATCGACTGCGTATATTTCTTTGTTCGAAATATCAATGACTTTGATTTTTCTTTTCCTGTTTTAGTCAACACGTCATGCTGTTCAAATGAATCTATCTTCTCAAAGGGTCTGGTGCTATTTGTGTGAATGCGAAGTCTTCATCCATAATCAGACAAATCGATTCCACCAGTCAAGAACCAATTCGCTAGACTCTAATGAAAGTCGTCGCGTCTTTCAATATCATCAAGAGTTCTTTGATAGGAGCTCAGCTGGTGACACTGCCTCGTTCAGCAGTAGCGATTACGAAGAAGAAGAAATCGATCATCAAGGTCAATTGAATGGACTGGTGGGGTTGAAGAACATTGCGAATACATGTTACATGAATTCAGCGCTTCAAGCACTCAGCAATTCTCCCCCACTAACCGGTTATTTCTTGGAATGCGGGAGCAGCATTGTACAAACCAATAATTCAAGATCGAAAATTGGATTAGCAAAAAGTTACCTTCGATTGATAAAAGAACTGTGGTTGAATAAACGACGTGGATATATTGTGCCTGATGAAATCATACGAGGTATCAGTACGATTCATCCAATGTTCCGAGGCTATCAACAGCATGACACACAAGAGTTTCTAAGATGCTTCATGGATCAGCTACACGAGGAATTGAAGGAAATTACTACACCGCCAGAGTTTTTAATGCCACAAGTTGACGATGAAGTGCAAGAAGACTCGCCTTGTCCTTCGCCATCGTCGCAGTCAGAGGCTGAGTATGAAACATGCGATAGCGGTGTATCAGAGCAATCAAGTCTGTCCGATGAAGTCGCAGCTACCACAAAACGAATGCGAAAGATTTCACGCTCACCAAGCCCAACGGCAAACCAAAGACATAACATCAATGCTGCTTCATCTTCTTCATCAATTCCAACGATTGGAAGTAGCATAATGACCAATCGAACTGGTTCTAGCAATAGCCTCACTTCGCAATCTGGCAATCAACAGACTAAAGAAAATGCTTCTTCGCCTCCGAAAGTTATCCAACGATCGATAATCAGTGATGTCTTTGACGGAAAACTGCTTTCATCTGTTCAATGTCTGACCTGCGACCGAGTGTCAACACGAGAAGAAACTTTCCAAGACCTTTCGCTTCCCATTCCTGGCCGAGATCATCTCGCAGTTCTTCACCATCAGCCTCCAAGTCCACCACCTATGCCAATGCCATCAACATCAAGTGGTGTCAATTGCACAGATGTCGTCTACCAAAATCACGATAATTGGCTTTGGTGGTTCTGGAATTGGTTTAGATCATTCTTCTGGGGTCCTGCTGTTAACCTTCACGATTGCATGGGTGCCTTCTTCAGCGCTGATGAATTAAAAGGAGATAACATGTATAGCTGCGAAAAGTGCAACAAATTACGCAATGGCCTGAAATTTTCAAGAGTTCTAGCTTTACCAGAAATGCTTTGCGTTCATTTGAAAAGATTTCGACATGATTTATCGTACAGCTCCAAGATATCGAGTCCTGTAATCTTTCCACTAACTGGCTTAGACATGAGGCAATATTTACACAAAGATTGCAAATCGAAAGTCTCCACGTACGATCTAAGCGCAGTTATATGTCATCACGGAACTGTTGGCAGTGGGCACTACATTTGCTATGCAAAACATGCTCCGACTGACAAATGGTTTGAGTATGACGACCAAACTGTGACTCAAGTGTCTCCTGAAACTGTTCAAAACTGCGAAGCTTACGTGTTGTTCTACCAAAAAAGCAATCCACAGATGTCTCACATTCGATCACAAGCTCAAGAAATTATCAGCTCGAACTTGCATGCTTATCCATCATCATCGGATATCAAATTCTTCGTATCAAAGCAATGGATTAATCGCTTTAACACTTTCGCCGAACCGGGTCCAATTGACAATTCGTCTATCCTTTGTCAACATGGAAGTTTGCTGCCAAATAAAGCGGCGAATGTCACGGATCTTCTTGTGCCAATCAATCAAGCGTTGTGGGATTACATGTACGAGAAGTTCGGAGGTGGTCCTATATGTAATCATCCAATTGAGTGCGACACGTGTAAAACAAGAGCAGAAGACCTGGAGCGTAGACAGAACAACGAACTTCGGATCTTCTCAGACTTACGAGACGAGTTTCAATATCAGGACAATTCGTCAATGCTTTTTGCAATTTCCATGAGTTGGTTTAGAAAATGGCAAGCGTTTGCCCGTTCTGAAGTATCTGAAGACCCGGGACCTATCAACAACATGTCAATTGCATTACAGTCTGATTCGCTTCCAATAAGAAATGTACGACAAGGCTCGGATTATGCTCAGATAAATTTAAAACTATGGAAATTCTTCTTCAACATTTACGGCGGAGGTCCAGAAATTATTCTGCGAGGAGCAAGTGAGTTCTCAAAGTCTGAACGTGAAGCTGACTTGGTAGACATAGTAGAAAACCTTTTGATAGACGACGATGAGCCGGAAGATGAAACAATGAATGTTGAGTTACCGAAGGTCACAGAAGTCGAGGCCAAGTCATTAGAGAAGGAGACAACATCGATTCTAAAACATGTAAAGACAGTTTCATTTGAAGATCCAAATGATAATGGAAGCGACAGCGAAGTTGACGAAAACGGAAATCAGGAAGAGAAGACGATAACGAGAAATGTTCATGTTGAGCGGCACGCTGAGCCAAATGGAAATAAGAAAACAAAGAAGATTACGAAGACACATGAAACGGCTAAGGAGAAGCGTATTCATCGTGAGCAAGGAAGTTTATTTGGTGCCGAAGGTAAATTTAATTGACTTCCTCTGTAATAGCAACTAATCGATTGATTTTTTTAGGATCCATTCGATACATTCCAGACGAAGAAATTACCACAAACGGACTCCAACAGAAACCCAACCAAAAACCGAAACGAAATGGTGTGGACGATTCTGAGAGTGATGATGAAATCACTAATTTGACTGCCGAGACTCGTGTCAACGGCCACGGGCACCATCATCATCGTTCTGGCCGCAAGAAGTCAAAATCTGGCCGTGTGAAATAAGTTTAAACAAACATTACATTTAGGGAGCATTTCTTGGGGACTTTTAGCATCATTAGGGCTTCAAATTCTTTAGGTTTCCTCTAGCAAAAAGTATGAAAGATCATTTAGTTCTGGGAGAATATTTTCTATCGTGAAAGGAGAAAGTGTTTTCTTATTTCGGTGTGAGTTATGTTATGAAAATTATTCAATTTTGTGCAATTCAAATAAAAAACATGCAAAATATATGATTCGCTGGCGTTTTCTACAATGTTCGAGTTTATTCTACAGAGTGCGCGAGTTTTCTACATTTTCATGTCGCTAATGTTTTGGACCACCAGATGGGGGTTTTGCGCAAAGCAACTTTGAAATAACGGTTCTAAAATGTCTAATTTCAAGTAGCTTCAAATTCAATAAATCAAATGCTAATGTTCAATTTGAATGAAAGCGAAAGCCATGACATAGTTGAAAATTTTAATTATGCTGAAACGACGGAGTTTTAACAATCTGAAAATAGGCACTTAAAATCCGTTAATTCAAAATATCGACTAAAGCGCTGCTGGTGGCCACTTTAAAATTCGGTGCACCCCCATCTGGTGGCGTGCTGAACCAGTCAACTCTCTCACTGAAAAAATATTTTACTCTTTAGTTGAGTTCCAATCTTCGCGAAGGAAAGACGAAAAAATTCAATGGATTTTTTCCTGATAAATTAAAAGTAAAATTTCATGATGAAAATGCTTAAGTTGTGACATTTCGCATCAAACAAAGTGCTATTGAGTTTATCAATTCATATTTAGAGCTAAAAGAAACATTTTTCGTTTAATTTGCTGTCATAACTAAGGTAAGTTAATGTCAAACACATTTTTTCACACTTCCATCATCTGATTTGGGACATTTGCTGCTGAAAAATAAACATGGAAGAAAATTCTAAGCTCTCAGGCTGATTAGTCATCATATAATGTAATTTCAAAGCGCTCTCATTTACAACAGTTTTCATTGACAATAAACGAGACGTGGTGTCGCTATTTTTAAAAGAAAAACGCAACCGCATGGCCAGAAAATTTTCAATATTTTCATTCTCCATTGTTAGTTAGTCTAAGCCCGAGAGCAACGAAAATGAAGTCGAGCAAGCCTCGAAAAGTCATCGCTCTAGTTTCCAAAAGATTACGTGAGCTCAGCCTTGTGCAACTTGCATTCGACTCATGTCGACTAATTCCCAAAATATCCGAAACATTCCTTCGCATAATGCGAGTCGTCACTTAGAACATTACGAACAATTTAGTTAAAATCGAGAAGAGAGGGAAAAGAAAGACCGGTCAATGCCAGGAGAAAAGAAACAATCAATCGACTTTAAGACATTGTGGGCTCGCTTCACAACCAAACCAGTTTGAGTCGAGATCTTTCAAATACAAAGTCCCATTAAGTATTTTTAAAATAAATCTTCGAGTCTCGTTATGCTAATTTTCCTCTTCCTCTGCGCTCCTTCTTGAAGTCACTGAACCACTCCGTCATGAGATCTTTGTGTGGTAACTGAGACGTGCGTTTCCACTTATTCGCGAATCTTGTTTAATCCGGATCAAAGCCAATCACTTGTATCAAGAAAAGGTTGTTGATTAGCACCATCGATTGGCTAAATGAAATATTAAATATCATCGAGCATTTCGGTTCTTTTTTTTTGCGATAAAGAAGCTCAGGCGAGAGCCTCGTGATTCGTACGCTCTTTGTGTCGCAGTTTTCTTGATGATAAAAGCTTATCAAATTGGATGTCAGTCTCGCTCAGTGGTCGCCTGATTGTCATTCGAGGCCCTCAATTTTGACTACACGAACGTCGCCTCCATATTCAAATGTTTTATCAATTATTACCGCGTTGTTTGGCTTGACAACGAAACAGACGCTCATAAAATATTCATTGATTGACCTTGAGTAGTCAAATCATCTAAATTGAGTGTTTGTCATTAATTGCACTGCTGTTTATTCCATTCACTTTTTCCGTTCTCTCCAATTAGTGGACACAGAGCATGATTAGAACAATTCAGCTCGTCTCCGGCAATTTTTACACGAAAACTAATTGTGAAAGGAATTGATATTATTTGGATTCGTAATCCAATATTTATTAACCAATGTTTATCAACAATTCGTTTTGAAAGTTCTTAGTAAACTAATCGATTATTGTAATCATTGACTCTCACGTGATATTGCGTCTCTGGAATGGCGCTTTGAATTCTCTGTAACGAAAGGAGACAAACAGAAACCTGAGTTTAATAAGTCTCGCTTCCAATAAGTAATCCATCGAGAGAGAAGGAAATAGATCCATGCCACGGTGTTATTTCGTTGCTGTGGCGATAAAAGAAATTTGAATTACGTCTCAAGAATTTGCACAACCTGTTTATATTTTCAAGAGCACTTCAGCGGTTTCACGTCAAACTGCCGGTTTCTTCGGAAATAAATCAAGGTTCTTTCTTAGTCAGCAATGCCACGTCTAAAAAAGTTGTTTACGACTTATAGAAGCGAACCTTGAGTAATCACGAAACTCGAGCCCTCTGATAAGTGCAATTGCTGGAGTAATTAGATAGAACAGTTCTCATAAACTCATCGTGAGTGGCTTAACGAAGCAAGTTGTAACTCGAGAAGCAATTGACGTAAGCCTACGATAATTAAACTTTTGTTTTCGCTTTCTGGTTATTGTCTTGTATATGCGATAAGCAAGAATATTTGCATCGATATTTGTAGCGACTGCATGTCGGAATCTTTAATTAAATCTGCATTTTGAACAAACAACTGCAGCGAGGCGAGAAATATTAATGAAAACATTGCTTGTTTACATAATAAACAGGAACAAACATGCACAGCTGATTAACTGCTGTGGTGATGATCACCTTGCATCTTCCAAGCCTCCTCTCCACGTGACATGGTCTCTCGACTGGAAAATTTTCCAATCCAATTAGTGAATTATAATTTAAATGCGACATTTATTCGAGGAAAACCCATGGAAACGTCTCGACTGCTCTCACGTGTCTTAGTCAACAACAGAAGGTAAAACTTCGCAGAGTCGTCACACGGAAGAGGAACATGAGCGAATTGATGTCTTTAAATATCGATGAAGATTTGTCATGCGATTGATGCGAACGTTCGAAGCTTTTACGAACTCATTTGTAGAATAAACAAATTGAGCTAATGGGGAAAAACGCGTTGACACTGACATCGCATTGAATTGTCTCAGACACACAGCTCAGCATTTTCTATCTCCGCGTTTCTTGGCGCTTCGCATGCTTGTAAGTGATTGTTTAATCATTCCGAGTTTCCTTTATTCGAAATATCTAAAATTATCTCGCTCGGAATTTCTCTTAAAAGTAAAAGCTTCAATCGCTGTTTATGGCTCCGTCCGATGTGTTTATATTTTTATCAGAACACGCGGCTAAGGTCGCAATCGAAATTTTTTTCTTATTACAAGACACACCGAGCAAGGGGGGAAAGTATTTGAGAGAGTTTTAAAAATAAAAGTCGACAATTGGGTCGTCGAGACACGGGAAGCTTTGATTATCTTGGAACGTTGACAGAATGAAGTCATTAGAAAGCTAGCGAAAATGAAGAAGTTTGATAAATCTCCAGATGACGTCGACAAGCTAAGCAAATATCAAATGATCATTTTTGCTTAGAGATTGTTCAACGAAATTTCTTAATCAGTAATGAGCGTTAAAATCCCCCACCAGATGATTCTAGTTTAATCTTATCAATTAGACGCGTGTTTAAAAAGCGGAGTCGTGTGCGTAATTACGCAAGTCAAGAGCGAAAAACATTGCTGAGATAAGCGAGAGCAATTTAGAGGCCTCGTCTGGTAACTCAATTAAAAACACGAAGATTAATTTGTTGGCAAACGCTTTCGTTTGAAATTTTGTTCTCAAGCGAAGGCTCGACCGCTGAACGTGAAAAAGATCAGTGACCGATGAGTTATCATTATTCACCTTGGATGACCGTTCAAGTTCTTTCTGATTGCCGTCGAATGGACAAAGTATTTCGAAAAAGTTCCCGAATTTTCCTTTGAAGGTTGTTCTTCTTTTGGGTCGCAGCTGCGCATTGTGAACAAACTCTACACTTACGTGCCATTTCACACTCGTCGTTACGAGAAATTTCCCTCCGCATGTTTTCGAGGCTGTTAGGGCAACAAGTGTTGATTACTCACATTGCAACTGGGTAAAGAAAGAGGGTAATTGCTTTGACGTCGTCGCGCGATTAAAAATCGCACAATCAAAATTATTTTGAGAAACGTTGGAAAGTTTTTAAAGTCTTGTTTTTATGGGTCAGCGTCTTGTTGTTGTTTGTGTCTGAAAGGGGATGCTTGCGTGATCCCTTGACCCGACAACAAAATGGAAAATTTTGTGAAATCTTTTAAATTTTAAAAATTATTTTCGCTCATTGTCTAGTCTAGACAACTTCAGATAACTATGACAATCAAGATTTCACTAATCACCTTCATTTATATTCTTTTCTTCTTCAGACATGATGCCGTGGATGATGCCGTATTTACGTTTTGTTGATGATTCATTGAAATCGTCCTTCCAAGAGTCTCTCAGTTTGATGAGGAAGAATCGTCTGTTTTGTGATGTTATCTTAACAGTAAGTGTGCTGACTTTAAGCACGAGACAACAAAGTTTTCTTATCTCAGAGTAGAACGACGAACTCTTCGAATGAGATAACAGGACTTTCATTGTCGAGTACCTTCAACTGAAGGCTACGTGAAGAATTATGATCAAATTTGTTTTTTTTCCTTTGTGAAGGTTGAAAATACAGAAATTCATGCTCACCGCAACGTATTGGCCTGCGTTTCTCCTTATTTGATGGAGCTGTTTAGCGCAGAGCAGGTATGTGGGCGTCTTTATTGAATTATCGAGAGCAGTGAAATGATTTTTATCCAATTATAGAACATCTGCAATGATGGAAACATTCCAAGCTATCGTCTGAATGGATACATAACGAAGGCAGGGCTTAATATTCTCGTTGATTACGCATACACAGCACAGTTGGAAGTTCCTGATGATATGGTAAGCT
Source organism: Smittia aterrima (assembly GCA_033063855.1). Lineage (NCBI taxonomy): Eukaryota > Metazoa > Arthropoda > Insecta > Diptera > Chironomidae > Smittia > Smittia aterrima. The sequence continues at coordinate 11,430,794 of CP093831.1, read as the reverse complement.
CAACGGATCTCTTCACGTTCTCGTACATTTTACTAATAATACTTTTGTGTTAGATCAAAGACATTTACCTCGCTGCATGGCAATTGAGAATGGAACGTGTCGTAAAGGAATGTGCGGCTCATCTTGTCAACGATTTATCGAATGACACATGCATTGAGACTCGTTCTTTACCTGGAATCAATCGCAACAAGAATTTTGTTTCAAAGGTTGATAAATTTATCGCCGATCATGTAAGCCAATAAATTTCCTTTGTCAAGATATCAAATACAAATCGATCTCGTTACAGTTCCCAGAGCTTTCGCAAACAGCCAGCTTCCTTCAACTTCCTTCAGTCCAGATTGAGGTGCTCCATCAGACAAAACAAGAGATGGCATTGGTCGCTGAGGAGTCCCTAAGTCGTCTGGTACTGGACTGGATTCGAAGAGAAATTCACGAAAACTCTGGATCGGTAACTTGAAATTGCGCATAGCGCAATCAATGGGTGAACAGTTGGGAACACGACAAATGTTCTTATTTTTTGTAGATCGCTTCATTATCTGAGCGTTCACACATGTTGTTCCTTGGCTTGGACAATTCCTTGCAAGATGCAACCGATCTCGTTGGCGACAAGGCCAATTCAGACATGGTAAAGGATTACAAGAAGCTGGCTCTGAAAAATCCCGGCGGTAATCCGAAGTCTAGACGAAAGCACATCGCACAACCCGAACGTCCACGCATCCTCATCTACTCGCGTGATATCAGCGATCGAAGCTATGATGAAGAGAATCGAGCTGATGCTGACTGGAATTTGATTGCATCGACGAAAGTCTTTGAACACACATTCATATCGTTGGTGACATTGAATGGAGCATTGTGCAGAGTTTCAATTCAACTGAAGCTCAATCAATCAGTTCCAGTTGCAGAGACCATTTGCTCAGGCATGACGACACCATCCCCGATTGCTCCTGAAATGTTCTTGCTTGACGGAAGATCAGCTCTTGATTTTATTGCAATCAACGAGCAAATTTCGCAACTTGATCAACCAGAATTGTTCTGTGAAGTTGCCACGATGTCTGAGAGCAAATGCGGGTTGGGCGTTGCAGAACTCGATGGAAAATTGATTGTTGTTGGCGGTTACGGTAGAGCAGAGTGCCTCCGTTCCGTCGAATCATATTGCCCAACTACAAACATGTGGATGGAAGAGCTTAGTCTAAGTGAAGCTCGTGGTCGAGTTCAAATCGCTGTCATCGATGGAACGATTTATGCTGTTGGAGGCTGTAATGGAACTACAGAACTCGACACTGTTGAATGCCTCGCTTTGGGCAAAAACGAGAATGACACAAAGCCTAAGAAGTGGAAGAAATGCTCAAAATTGCCATTCTCACGATCAAACGCTGGAGTTTGTGCTCTCGATGGAAAGATTTATTGCATCGGAGGCTGGAATGGACAAGCTGGCATCAAGCAATGCGACGTTTATTGCCCAGAAACTGATAAATGGACATCGATTGCGCCATTGAATACTGGACGTTGTCAAGCTGGCGTTTTCGCCTTTAACAACAAGATTTGGGTTGTCGGAGGGTCTGATGCTTGGAATTGCCTCGGAACCGTTGAAACATACGACCCTGAAACGAATCAATGGAACTTTTGTGCTCCGCTTTTGACAGCTCGTCGTGGATGCGGTCTTGCAGAGTTGAATGGACGCTTGTATTGCGTTGGAGGCTCTGATGGAAACCAATCGTTGAAATCAACTGAATACTTTGATGAAGTCACTCAGTCTTGGGTTCTTGGCCCTTCGCTATCAACAGCTCGTTCGATTGTTTCGGTTGTTGTAGTTCAAGAACGACTCTACGCAATTGGAGGCTTTTCCGGTAAAAAGTTCCTGAACACAATCGAATATTACGACGCTGACGCAAAGGAATGGACAAAATTTGCTAAACTTGAACAGCCAGCAGTTGATTCAAGCTGCGACTCTAACAACGAAGATGAGGGTTATACAAACGGAAATGGAATTGTGCCATCTTCAAACGGAGGATTCGTTGGTGAATCAAGAACCGAAGCTATTGCTGATAGAGACAAGATCAGCGAAGATGAATCTGAAGCAATCATCTTACCGCCGACGTCCGTTTGTTAAGCGACCCATTCTTCATTGATAGCATTTGTAATGTTAATTATATTTTTATCTTAAGAGAATCCCGAGTGTTAACTCAAATGGAAATTAAATTTTAAGAAGTTATTTTATACACTTTCGAAAGAAACCCAATTGTCCGTTCGATGGGTTAACTTCTTTACATGCAGTCCAACAATTTATCAGAAAATTCCTTTTACAATGAGAAGAAAAACTTAAGAACATGATGAAGAACTTTCAACTAGAAATTAAATACGTAAATTTTAAGGAAACTAACCAGGAGCTGGATGATTGCACTGTTGTGCTCAAGCACCTTTGCTTTCCTGGCCTGATGATTTTAACATTGAATTCTCATTTCATCGCCTACCTGCAGGCGATTGATGACGATAATTTATAAAAGCAACTTAAGCTGACCAGACACACACAGGAAACTAAACCAACCCGAGGAATTTTCAATTGAACGTCATTTCTTTTACTATCTTACAATGATTATACAATGCAAAGAACATGAGAAATGTCAAACATTTTCCAATTAGAGTTGATAAGCAGTGATAGGATCTAAAACAAGTTGATGATATAAGCTGAAAAAAAAACTTTGAAAAGCTGTTAAAATATTTGTGTGAACCGCACGTTCTTCTCGATATTTCATTCAAGACCAATTTTCCTATTTTCGGCAAATTCTAAATTGAAGTTGGGAGAAGGCTTTCTGATCTAATCGAAATTTATTGAATGTTAAGCGTTTGCACGAGATTAAGAGATATTTTATCCGAAAGCCTTGAGCTTACCCGATTTTTATTTTGCTTCAGCTTCCTTTGGATTAAGCTTATCTTCGATGTTGGAGCCTAAGATAAGAATTCATTTAATTAAACTAACGGTTAAGCTGAAACCTTGAATCCAACTCTTGAAACTCAAAGGAGTTTGTTAAAAGCAAAATCATCTAATTTCTTGGAAACAACTTTGATTTCTTTGATTTTATTAAAACAATTTTTTATTGTGAAAAAAGTTTTCTTTCATTTTGATTAAATAATTAGAGTTAAGGAGATCTTTTAAAGACATTAATTGATATGAAAAAGAGAAAAGGAAATGCATGAAACAATTTATCTGAGGCCGTCAAAAGAATCGGACGAATAAACAAGAGAAAACAAAAACTCAACGATCTTTGATTATTTGACATTAAAATTCCTGAGCAAATAGTTGCTCTTTGAAGTGGAACACTCCATCGTCGTCTTTGACAATTTCTTCAAAGTTTTGTTGATTGAGTGTCGAAATCGAACGACGGTCTTCACTTATCGATGTGATTGACGTTCCAGTTAGAGATCTTCTATTCTGATTACTGTTGGTGAATGTAATCTCGTCTATGTCGTCGTCCATGAAGCTCAAGTCACCGTCGTAATCTGAAAGATTCGTCACTAATGGAAAAGCAGAAAAATTGTTCAAGAATTTGTGACCAAAATTATAAAGATCATGCAAATGAGAGTTAAGACATCAAATAACAAAACTATATCTTCAAAAATTAAATATTTTATTTCTCAAATGAATTCTTAAAAAAAAAAAGTTAAATTCATTATGAAGTGTTGTCATTAAAAAAATATCATTACGTTCAATTGTTTAGAGACAACGACAAAAATGTTTACAATGTCGTTGCCTCGTTCATTTTAGAGTGCTTTGGAAGTTAGTGGAATGAGCTTAGCGGTGAAAAAGAAGAGAGTTCTAAATCCTAAATTAAATATCATTTCATCAGTCTCCTGTTGCTTGGTTTCTAATCAAAGTCGAGTGATCTCCACAATCTCAAAGTCTTCTTCCTCCAGATCGTTTTGGTTCACCTCCGATGTTATTGAGTTTATTGACGTCGCCATTGACGTTGCGGTGTTAAGACTGTTCATGCTCTTAAATCTTCTTATCAGGGATGTGCTCGAGACTAGTGGTTGATAAAAAAAACGTCGAAAAATGGTTTAAAGAAAATCATGATGTGCATGCTTGTGGAATAATAAATTTAGCAGGGAAACAAAAATCAAACTAAACGAGAGTTATACGAGCTAGCAACATAAACATCGATTGATCAATAAACAATGTAAATTCGCAGGGATTGAAATCGATATTGGGAAATTTTCTTAGTGAAAAATTTAGATGATTTCAATCCCTGAATGATTCATAGGAAAATCCGCCCACACACTCATCACTTGAATGTTGGACTTTACAATTATTGTTCTACAATCTTACCTGTGTTGTAATTACTAATCGTATCGCCTTGGTTTTCATCGAACGCTTCGACATCATTGCCGTTCTCTTCGTTTCGAGAAATCACAAATTCTGTCACGTTCTTTTCTGAATCACTGAAGCAAGCTGTTCGTAAGCCAAGCTTCTTCTCGATTGTCGGCTCAATGAATTGGCCCATCTCATTTTTCGGCATTTCATTTTCACCTGCTGGAGGCGGCAAATCCATTCGCTTTGCTTTCAACTCAATTAGAGAAGCTTCCAAGCTTTTAATCACGTAATTGTCAGAATATCCAAAGTTTTTATGGAGTTTGTACTGCAAAAGAAAATAATTATAGATGAGAAACGACGAATCAATTCAAACTCACCTGAAGGTAATCGGTAATAATATCCATATCTTTGGACTTGAGGAGCTTATTCGCATGTAATTTGAGAATCGTGTAAGCCATCGCAGTTACAATACGATCACCTTCGAGAAGAAAAATATCCCAAACGCGTAGACACAAACTGAATGGAATCTGTAATGAAATGTAAATTTATCAGAAGATGTTTGCTAACAGTGACATCACTTTACTTACTCGTTCAACAAAAATCACAAAAAACCATTTCATTGAGTAGAGGACGGCGTCGAGATTTTGTTTATCGAAATGTTTTTTCAGCTTTGGCAAGAATTTTGTCAAAATTTTATCGTGATGAGCGAGAAATCTCATAAGTTTTGGGAAACCAACTATATAAAGACCGTGCATGGCAAACTAAAATAAGATAACGTTTACATTATGGGGCGTTTATTTCCTTATCAAACAAACCTTTTGATCAAGCATGAGAGTGTTGAGAGCCCAGAACGTCTCTTCTTCTCCTAAATACATCAGCAAAACTCCAGCAACTGAAGACATGCCTTGGCAATAGCCTAACTCACTGTTGTAGCAACTGTAAGCGGATAAAACATTAAACAGTTGCTGCTGTTTAGTGCTGTATCTTTCACGAAAGTAATCGTGATCTCTAAAACATCTGAAGCGGGAACAAATTCATCAATCGGTTCACTGCACAATTTTCACAATCTCAAACCTGTTAATGTCATTGTCGATTTGTCTGATGTCTGTTGAGTAGTTGTGAGCTAGATTGAGCATTCGATTGTATACATCTGGGTTCTCCTTCATGCTCTTATCAACATTGAGAAGTTTCTGCCAAATGGCACCGCGAAGTTTGTCGGGAACTCCTTTGTAGATTCTTCTTTGTAATTTCTCACGATTTAGATTTGAAAACTTCTCAAAGCTCTTCAGCATCTTTAGCCATTTTTGAGCTCGTTGGATCTCAACTTCCTTTTCTCTCTTTTCGTTCTCATCGAACTCTTTCGATAACGTCTGCGTATGAATGAATCCATATCTGAAAACAAATAAAATCGTGAGCCAGTTGTCACATTGCGGAAGTGAATTTATTTACCGATCAATCTTATAGTAGAGCCCGAAGTCTGGATCTTCCTGTTCATTGAAAGAAACAGCATTAATAAGAATAAAAGCTACGATTGTGCTAACTTACCCATTGATTGATTTGATTTTCCAAATTCCTTCCTAATTTATATTTCCTTACGATTCCTTGTCGCTCTTGGTTAGCGCGCTCTAATTCATCTTCCAACGCTTCATTCATCATGGTTAACTTAGATTGTGATGTTCTAGCTCGAGACTGAATACATGATTAATTATCAAAAGCTACAGGAACTGGGAGAGTTTTTAAGAAACAACTGCAGCCACTTTCAAGTTTCCCTTTCACTACTGCGATCATAGTTTGTCTTCCCTCGTCAAAAATTTTGGCGCTTGAAATTAAAAGTAAACAGTCAGAAAGTTAAATGGTAGAAAAAGTAAAAAAATGAGTGTTTGTCAACTCTGTAATTCCTCAAAAGATAATGAAGTTGTGTTTGGAGAGATGCTGACTGAGGAGAATGTCACAGTCCATTACTTTTGTTTAGTAAGTCTTTCAGAATATTGATTTTCGATTTATTTTTAAAAACAATTTCAAATTTTAGTTGTTGTCTCCTGCTTTATATACGCGAGGTGAAGAAGATCAAGGAATCAGAGGATTCCTGATTGAAGATATTAGGAAAGAATGCCGTCGTGTCAAATCACTGGCTTGTGTTTACTGCAGTAAGTTTTAACTTTTAAAAAGTTGAAGAAAATTTTCTTCTTAGCCTACTCAATAATTACATGAAATATTCTTTCAGAGCACAAATTCGCTAATCTCGGATGTAGCAAAAAAACCTGCAAAATGACTTTTCATCTCGACTGCTTGCTGAAGATGAATGGTGCAGTGCAGTTCACCGATCCATTTGAAACGTTTTGTCTTGAGCACAAGAAAGTGAAGGAAGTAAAAAATATTGACCCTCAAGAAACTTGCTCGATTTGTGTTGAAAAAATCGGTCGAGGGCAAAATGTTTCTAATAAATTTCTTCGCATTCCTTGCTGCAACAAATTGTTCCATCGAAGCTGTCTCCAGAAATATGCCACAACTGCAGGAGTTTGTTTTAAATGCCCGTTGTGCAACGACAAAGAAAATTGTTCACAAAGTCTGCCTAAACTTGGAATATTTATGCCGGAGAAGGATGCTGACTGGGAGTTTGATGAGTCAACTGAGGAAGAGCTTTTTGAAGAAAACGAGAGGATTTGCGAAAACGAAAACTGCGAATTTCCTAATGTGAATTACTCTGAGTATCCATGGAAATTTAAAATCTGTTCAACATGCGGAGCCGATGTGATTCACATTGAATGTCTCGAAAATCAAGATTCTGATTACAACTGTCGATCCTGCACTGAAATTATAACAAGCTCTGCTCGGGAAGAAAATTCACAGCAATCAAGCAACAATTTTTCCTTCGAGACGTCATACCTTGAAGAAAATTCAATCGACGACGACAGTCCTATAAAAGCTCCTAAAAAGTTTCGCTCTAAAAGAATTGAAAGCTCTGATAGTGAAGAATCGATTATTGACATGAGCCCGATTAAAGCTCCAAAGCGACGATGGCGAATCGAAAGTTCTGATAGTGATTGGAGTCCTGTTAAACCACCATCCTCTATAAAACGATTGAGAGTGAATTCTGAAAGTGATTAAAGTTAAATTCAAAATTTCGAATAATCAGAATTTCAATTTTTATTTCCGTAAGACTTCGATTAACCTAAACACTAATCGCCGCTAATTTGAAGATTTTCCTCCAGGCCAACACTGGCAATAAACCGCTTCCAGTCAATTAAACTTCCTTCGTCGGGATTATAGTAAATTTGCGTTTTCTGAAAAATAAAATATGGAATTAGTTGGAATGAAAGGATCAAAGAACTTACCTTTGGATTTACTGGTGGAACAGGCGGAGCTTTAAATGATTTAAGATCAATGAAATCCAAGAAATCTTTCACTTCAATTTCGCCAGCTTCGTTATGATTTAAGACTTCAAACATTTGATGTACGATTGCGATGTCCAAAGGAACTCGACAGCCACGAATGATTGTGAGAACCTTTTGCTCGCTAAGAAAGTCGAGTTTCTCAGGTGAAAAGTGATGAATAAACTCTTTTGTCCTTTCCAAGTCATCCCACAAGTCTCTCAAAATTTCACCTTGTACAATAGATCGAACTTCCTCACGCCGTACTCTTGGAGATTTCTTCGTCTCAACTGCAAAGTGTCGACACAAACTTACAATTTCATGCTCAACAATGGCTTCGCCGAGAAGATCCTTCAGCAGATTCTTGAAATCTTCGTAGCAAATAAACTCCAAGGACTCAGACATTTTCACTTTCATCATGTAACGAGAAATGAATTCTTTGTACATCGGACGAAGCTTTTCACGAACTTTTGTTAGAATTATTGTTGGATGAGACATTGGATACTGAGAATAAAATCAAATTATCTTTAAAATCTTTTAACAAGTTGAGTTTTTACCAATTCCTTATGATCCTCCATGAACTTCAATGCAAACAGATCAGCTGATGTTATTTTAAAGCAAAAGTCGCGTAGTACAACTGTCGCTCCTAAATAGAAATCCTGACTTCTGTAGGCAATTGGTCGATCGCTTGTGTACTTTCCCTGCCCGGGCAAATAAAATTTTGCTTTTCCGAAGAACTCTCCAGCGACGAATCCAAAGTTTCGACAAGACAACTCGTAGACAGAGATTGTGTCATCAGAGAGATGATAACTGATATTGAAGAGTCGCGAGTTATTTTCTCGAATGTTTGACATCATTTTCGCTCCAAAACGTAGAATTAATCTAAAGTTAAATTGAATTGATAGAAATAAATTTCTAAATTAAATTTGACTCACTTGTCATAGCACAAGAATTTCCTGAAGTCGATCCTCGGTGCTTTCGGTTCAATTCCAATGCAATTTCCTTCGGAATCTTCATAAGATCCCCATCCGTTGAAAGGAGGCATCGTTTTCTGTTCAATGAACTGGCTCACATATTTTTGCGAGTTTATTGGAATTGGAATCGATTCAAATTCTTCCACACCGAACTTCTGTCGATAGAAATCTTGAGTTTTCCCATCACAACTTGTAAGAACAACTTTGCGTCCAAAAACATTCAGAACTCGACCAATCGCTAAATCTTTCTCGTTGTAATACTGCGACGAATCGTCTCCGACTCTTATATCAAGACGATCACGCAAATATCGTCCTTTCATCATATCGCGACCGAGAACATTTAAAACGGCAAAGTTTCCTTCACCAACATCGCGGATTTTACAGGCAAACTAAAATCAAATTGAATTAGAACTTTCCTTAAACTTTTTGTTAACTTACTCTCGGAAGCTTTCCTCGTTTTAAAAACATTCCATTCGATTGACGACCCGAGTTTACTGGCAACTTCTCTTTGATTTCAAATGTATCGTCGGCGAGATGAAACAAAACATCGAGAGCTCGAATATCGCCGTTCTCAGACTTAGTATCATCCCAATAGCCAGAAAAGCGAAGAACTTTTCGATCATTTTCAAGGAATTTTGCGAAGCGAAAGTCACTTGGAAATGGATGTTTGGGCATCATACTTTCCTTCTCGCGACGACGAATTTCGGTCGTTGGGTCAACTGGAATTTCAACTGAACATGGAACTGCAATTCCAAGTCTTTGTAAGAATTTTCGTGTAAAGCCATCGCAGTCTGTGATGTGATACACTCGATCGAGAAGCGTGATCGTTTGATTAACGTTCAAGTCGAGTAGATTGACATGTTCACGACTGAACGGAGCTGGCTTGTGAACTCTTTGACGAGAGACGAGGCAACCTTTGATAATTCCAGAGTCACTTCGAGGTTCCGTTATTTGAATTGTGTCATCTTCGAGGAAGTAAATCAATTTAATCTTCCTGATCTGATAAGGAATCTTCGACTCGGTCAAGGTGTCTTTAAAATAACCGAAAAATCGAAGCATTTGCTTTTCGTAAACGCGCCAAGCTGGAACCAAACAGCTTCGTGTCGAACGAGGGTGAAGAGTTGACTCGGTTTTTATATCGTACATTGGAGCTCCTCCAACTCTTGGTCGGTTGGCCTGACAATGATTGAAATTATAAAAAAAAATCTCAGCTTAATTTTCATTCAGTTTACCTCAGCCAACAGCGGAACATTATTGACGAACTCAAACTGATGCGATTTATGAAAGTTTTTGCGGTGAAATTGCGTTGGATAGTCGCCCAAAGCCAGTGTCAGCGATAGAGGAGTACAACGAAACATTTTTTTTCGTCCAGAAAATATTTTAACGTAACGATCTAACAAATATTCAAAACGACTCGAAGTGCCAAGGTTACTAAGAAATCAGATGTTCAGACATTGTTTATAAACAAAAATCGATGTGTTTAATTCGCAAGATGAATATTTATCTAAAGACAGTGAAAGACTTAGTGAAAGATCACAAGCGAACCGTTTGTGTCGTCATTGGCAACGAGTCAGTTGATTTAGACTCAGCAGTTTCATCGATCTCGCTTGCATATCATTTGAATCAAGTCGAGGGAAATTCGCATTTGATTCCAGAAGCGAAAAAATTGAAGAAATTTGTTTTTGTGCCAACGATAAATGCGTTGAGAGAGGAGTTGCCACTGAAGACTGAAGTGACTTATTGGCTTCGCAAACATCAAATTGATTTGGAGAACTTGTTATGCCGAGATGAAATTAAATTAAAAAGTGAAGTCGATAGCTTTGTGTTGGTCGATCATCATGTTTCTGAACATCGAGATAAAGTCATTGCGGTGTTGGATCATCGGCCATTTGATGAAATCTCCAATTTAAACAAAGATTGCATCACAAAAATTCAAGAAGTCGGATCGTGCGCGACTTTGGTGTGCGATGCAATTTGGAAAGATGTCAGTTCGCTCAATGACTACCACGAAATTCTACGGCTAATGTACGGACCAATCGTGCTTGATTCAATAAATTTTAGTGAGGAAGCTGATAAAGTTCGTCCAATGGACTTTGAGATGGGAAACTTCATTGAAAGCACCTTAGGAATTGAGGACGTGAAGAATACTCGCCAAACCGTTTACAATGAACTCGTTGCTGCTAGAGCTGATGTTTCGTCTTTAAATTCTCTTCAATTACTTTCAAAGGATCTCAAGATAATATCAAGTGATGATAACCGAGTTAGACTTGCGATTCCAGGGGTTGACGTGTTCGAATACGTTAAAATGGATGAAGCTGCCGAAAATGTTAGACTCTTTGCTGAACGTCATGACATACAAGTTGTGGTTTTGATGGGAATGCGACCGAAAGGTGATTCAATTGAAAGATTTCTGGGTGTCATTAACATCAAGAACAAAGCGTTGTATGACGGAGTAAGACAAAAAAAAATTCCTTGTTGAATGAATTATCATGAAAACTCTTTTGATTTTTTCAGGTGATTGAAGCTGTGAAGTCGATGAAGTCTCCAGATTTGAATCTTGAGCGCCGGTCAATTGATTTTATGGGAGGAGAGTTCTTCGATCAAAGAAATGTGAAAGCGAGCCGAAAGCAGATCCTTCCAGTCATTAAACATATTTTAAACAATTTCTGTAGCGTTGGCGAATAAATTATTCACTGAAGTAAATTCAATAAAGTTGAAGGTGACAGCAAATTGTAGAAATTCAAACAGAAAAGTCATATAAACCAAGATAAACTACAAAAAAAAAGAAAATTTTAAAATCAAATCCTAAGGGAAACATTTAGTTTTTACCGCCTTCAGATTAGTTTGATCGTAGTCGATGATATTAAGAATCGAAATTGGTAGCATTGGTTGTTGCATGGCTTGTAGCGAAAACATTTTAACTGCTTCTGTCAATCTTACGTCGTCGTCGCTCGCAATGGTATGAATGAGTCCACTAACTTTCGACCCGAGCATGACAAGTAAACGGCTCACGACGAAGATAGCGATAACAAAAACGTTCAAAATTAGAATCCTCAAAAGTAAATCGAATAGGTTTTCGTTGTAAGATCCTTGAGTCTGAACGATTCTCAAAATCACTAAAATGAGTTGAACCAATTCAGCGAAGTAGCAAAAGAAATATAATAAAAAGAAAATTCCAGAAAGTTTGTTCAAAAGTCCTTGTAGTCTCCAAAGCCGTTGATAAATTTCTTTCAATGCAATCAGCTTCGAATATTGTTCCACATTTCTCGACACGGTCACAAGTGACATTTCCTTCACAAACATAAAATCGTTTACCATTTTACACTTTTGCATGTCTTCAAGACAACGACTGATGACACTCAATCTCACTGCGATGATTGCGTAGAAGAATAGAAACTTCACCTTACTCATTTGAGTCAGCAAAGCCCACACTACAAATTTAAACAGAGACCGAGTGAAAGCATTCGATGAATATCCATTGGTGATCATTTCCAATATCGGGAAATAAAGTGAGCTGGTGATGAAGATGATCCAAATGAACGAAATTATTCTTTGCATTTTCACATTTAACTTTCGTAATTCGACTTTCATCTTAAGAGAATTTTCGATTTTTTGGTCGATTTCGTTAAGAGTGTTGCAAAACTCATTTTGAAGCTTAACATTTCTCAATGTCAGAAGAAGTTCGATTAAAATTGATGCGATTTCCAGATAGAACAAAGCACTCGAGAACTCCTTGTCATGGTCGAAGAAATTTTGCAAAATAATCAGCAAAATTATGAATGCGATCAACATAAAACATGAAATGTCTGAAAAGTTTCCTTCTCTACTCGGCAGAAACCCAGACAACTCGAAAACTCTTAGAAATCTTCGATTTTCTTCAGCAAACTTAAAGCTCCTGAACTTATTCCGTTCCATTGCATGACCAAACTGAAGACGAAGATATTAATGACAAACAAAGTGCAAGAGGCGTCATTTATAATTCTCTAGGGAACAAAAGACAATAACTGCAATTGAAGAGTAAACCTTGACAAGAATGCATTTCAAATTATTGTTTTTATTTTATTCCCTGTGAGCCAACGAATTTATTTAAAAATATTAATTTTCATGAAAACGTTCATATTGTGTTTTGGAATAACAGATTTGCCTTGAAAAAAACAAACAACTCTTGAATTTTAAAGAAACATTTAGTTTAACTCAGTTTAATTCAATTTAGTGATATGTGATGATGGAGGAAGTCGAGGATAAGGAACAGTCAAGTGATTCGGAATCAAGTTCTTTGAAAATAGCTGAAGAAAATGAAGTTACACCAAAAAAGAAGAAACAAAGTCAATTCGACAGCAGAGATCTCGACAAAACTATCGAAGAGACGATTGAAAAATGTGAAAACTTTACTCCAGAGGTTGCCAAGAAGATGTTGTTGAAACTGATCAAGAATGAGCACATATTAGCTCTTTCCTTGCTTAAAGCGGAAGAACAAGAATTTAAAGACAAGCGTAAAGAATCAGAGAGCGACGATGACGACAAAAAGTCTGAGAATGAAGCTCCAGCAACACCAAAACTTACAAGACTCAAGGCCAAACAATTGAACCAAACACTTCCAATTCCTGGATCACTGAAATCAACTGAACCTTGTAAAGATGTTGTTGCTTTAATCAATGATGAAATGAAATCGGATGATGAAGACGACGAGTATCATCCCGGCGATTCAGATGATGATGCGAATAATCAAACGTTCTCGGACATTGAGTCACAACCAAGCACTCCCGGAAGTGCTCTCTTTCAAAGTGAACAGGATATTGACAGTCCCGTAAAGGATGGCGATTTCAAGCTTCCTAGATCTTTGTCAACTGTAAGTAGTTCTCAAATCTTAATGATAATTAGAGCTAACAAACTTTTATTGTTTTAGGAGGAACAAGAAAACATTTCTCGAAGAACGCGATCAAAGCTTTGTCTATCAACTACACCCATCGAAACAATCGAATCAGCTTTCATTCCACCAGACATTACAACTGATATGTATGATTTTTATCATGATCATGAAGTCGACAATGATTGGATGGGATTTCTAAGCGAGTTCCTTATGCCTCTGAACAATGCCGAGGAAGATGATGAAAAGTCGGATCCAGAATATGTTGCCGCTGAGTCTGTTCCAGTTGACAAAGAAGAGCTTAGACCTGTTAGAGTCTCAAAGAAAGAACTGAATCAATTGATCTCAGAGCTTCTTGAAGACACGAGCTTAAACTTTGATTCGGAACCTTCAACCTCCTACAAAAGAAGTTCGAATGAAAGTCAATTGAACAAAATCAAAAGGCAAAGAAGTTCATCGCCAAATCGAGCAAAAACTCAATCTCCTAAGATAAGCTCAAAATTTTATTCACAAGATTTGAATACTCCGATTCGTGAGGAACCACCCATTGCTATGACTCCTGAACCAACGACTCCCATCAACAAGAGACATGGGATTGATAAAGTACAAACTTCGCTAGATATTAGCGAACACGATTTTTATCAGCAGCAGATCTTGACTCCACAAAGAATGGGCTTCACAACTCCTACAATAATGCAATCTCCAGTGATAGTGTCATCGCCTCTTTCCGTTTCGTATCCTTCGGATTTTCTTGCAACACCAGAAACTGTAACTGTCCCACCTATAATATCGTCCTCAGTGGATTCAAGAATTCCACAAATCACTGGAGTTTATGGGTCCGCAGTTCCTGATCAACAACCATCAGCGCCTCAAGTGCTAGTTGTGAATTCACAAAATCAGTTGGAGATTCAGTCATCGTCAAATCTCATGAGCCAAGCTTTCTGCAAGAACGGAGTTATGCAGTTGCCACAATTTCAATCTATAATTGTTCAAGTTCCTACAATCGATCTTCTACAAAATCGCATCAACTTATCAGCAATTATTGCGCCACCGCCAGTTGAAACTCAGTTAGAAATCGAAAGACCTGTAACGCCACTTGAAAATCTCACAGATGATAAGAAGACGCAAATCAATTACAGAAGTGACAAATTGAATGAATTCACTTTCCTTGAAACTGAGCTGCCTCCTGAAGAGAAAACCTTTGAAAATCAACCATCGGGATTCACGTTACAACAAAGAAATCTTTACGAGCAGCAAATGAGAGTTCACGCGCAGTTATTAGCTCAACATTTCGTTCAAGTCTATGCGAATCCTAAATGGTGGGAAAAAGCTGAACCGATTAAAAAGAATCTTCTTGAAATTCAAACTGAAGTTAAACCAGAGTATTCGCCTGACACATCAAAGCATATCAAGGAATGTTTAAAAATGTGCACCGACTGGGAAAGCGGACTTCAAGAAAACAATGATCGAAACAAGAAATACGCGGAGTATCTTTACAAAGAGCATGATCTTGATGTGGCCGCCGCAGAAGATAGCAAAGGCTTCAAAGGATGGTTCCATCCGAGACTTATGGAACATTTATTGAGTAGCAAAGCTATAATTTACACATCGCTTCTACCAAAAGTTCCATTTAGAGCTGTGACAGTTAGTAAAGTCGATCCACCAAATTCTGAACTTCGTCTAATTGCCTTTGGCTTAGAACGATTCCACAACGAGCAACTGGAAAAGCTGAATTGTCTTAATCCATATCGATTGCGAGAACCAAAGATTGGAAGTCTCTCTAGAGATGTCATGAGACATCTTCAAAGCTTCAGATCAGCGAAAAGAATGACCAAGATCATCGAAAACTACAAGAACCACCAGAAAATGAATCCAATCAAATATTTCTTCAAGCATAAAAGAGCACCACCGATCGATTACAAAATTGAAGAAATCGATTTAGACTTCATTGTTCCCCCAAAGAACCTTCGACGAGGTTTGCTTCCTAAAACCTGGGATGCTTACATGTTTTCACAAGAGAGGGTGAGTAACGGAATTCATTTCAAATTTCTTTCGCACGACATTCCCTTCGAATTGTTTACAATTTAGATTTACAAAACAAAAATTTGTTTCTCAATGATTTCTAAAATATCTGTTTTCATCTATAGTTAAACATTCATCCTTATCATCTTGCTGTGAAGGAATCTCCTAGTGTTCAAGAAATCTCTGAAGTAGCTGAAGAAGAGCCAACGCTAATTTTGCCTGAAGCAAATGAGAAATCCATCAACAATCAATACAAAATTGAGATTCTTTACGACGATATCCCGCAAATAAATATTTGTGTCGTTCCAAAGACTCCAGAAAAGCCACCAGAAGTGAACATCGCTTGCATAAACTTGAATACTCCAAACAAAGCTAAAGGAGAGAAATCAACTGAAGAAAAGCAAAAGAATTTGATTTCGATTCTAAAGAAAGTTACTGACAGTCTTGAGAAATCACCGAAACAAAGGAAGAGCGTAAACTTTCTTCTGCCGCCGATATCATCAGCGAATCGTTGCTCACCAAGGTTTGAGAAGTCAAAGTCTACGCAAGAAATCTCAAATTTCTTCTTGTTAAGCCAAAAGTTTTTCATCGTCATTGAAAGTTTCTTCTCAAATTATATCAAAAATTTAAGATTTCGTAATGAGTGCTCTCCGCTGCTAATTCGTTTCTTTCATCGAGCAAAAAGTATTGATATTTATCTGCAACTCGTTAAAGAATCCATTATGTTATCAAAAAAGCGACAAAATGAAGCTGAAGCTGCTCCTAAGCAAAAGAAGAATGTTTCATCAAGCGAAGAATATTCGAAAAGACTTCATCGTAAGCTTGCAGAGAATCGCAATCTCATTATGGAAAGTGAACGAAACAAATGTACAATCGAAAAGGATTGTTCGTACGCTTACAATTATCTTGAAAGAGTAAAGAAAACTTTGTCAGAAAACGGAGATGATGAATTGTATAGAGAAGTAATGTCAATGCTTACTTCCTTTGATCCTGATTACGAATCTGTTCCTGAGTTGTATCATGTAAGTTGATAAATTCTTTTTCACAGTCTCCTTAAATAATTTTAATCTCTTTCTTAGAAAATCGAGTCACTCTTGTTGCCCAACTATGCTGATCTAGTTGACCTGTTTCTTACGTTTCTTCTACCAGAGCACGCTGCTGAGATTGGAAAATTCTTTGAACATTTCTGCCTGAGCAACATGACAAATCTCCTCAAGAAACTCAACTTCTACTTCAGCAAACAACCTTCACACATGAAGAAGGTTTATTCAGTATTAAACGAATTGTCGAATGAAGACGATCTCACAATGGATCGACTGAAAGCGAAAATTCTCCCCTTACTCAAAGGAAATCAACTTCTGATTGATTGGTTTTTAGAGTTGTTCGGGAATCCAATGGAAAGTCTTCCTTCTGAGTTTGAGAATGTGTACATCAAAAAGTCGTTGAGCGACAGCGACAACTCAATCGATAACTATGAAGAGATTTACTCAAAAGACTTAATCGAATGTAAAAACATCGACGACCTCAATTCATGCGGCGTCAAATACAAGAATGGGAAGTTAATGTATCACGGTACTCTTCTTCCCGCGAAAATCTCTTTTCTCGCTCACGACTCACCATCGCCAACAACTGAGATTAAATCTGAAGAAAATTCATTCTGCTTACATGAAATTCGAAAACATGTAAAATTCAACGATCCGAAAAAGCCAGAAGTGGAAGAGGACAAAGAGCCAGCTGAAGATAAAAAGAAAACGAAATCAAAGAAACCAAAGCTTTGCGATGCCCAAACACTTCATGCTCATGCTGTGAGACTTAACTCGATTCACGCACAACATGGCGAGAAGATATCAGATTTGGTTCATCTCCTCATTCCAACACAACAACATTCAGGTGCTGGAAGTGACGAACGGAATTCTCCAAAGAAGACAAGGAGTGTAAAGAAAGCTAGCAATTCTCCTAAGAAGACGACTAACAAATCACCAAATTCGTCTGGAAATTCCACAAACGTTGCGCCACTGAACAACTCACCATCAAAGGCTTTACAAACCGCTAAGAAGTTACGCAACTTGATCGAGGATGATAATGATGAGCGAATCTCAAAGAAAAGACGAAAGCCAGCTGATTCATCCGAGCCAGCTCCTAACAAAGTAAAGAAAACGAAAACTTGCTCTAAGAAACCTGTCGCAGAAGTAAAAAGTATGCAGCCGAGTTCAAGCAAAGACTTAGGAGATGGCCAAGAATGGACACGAGAAGAAGACAAAATAATTTTGGAAGAAATCAATGTCGGCTACGAGAGCAATGAGAAATTGTTAGACATTCTCGTTCAAAAGTTAACGACTCGTCTACGTGAAGCTATCAACAAACGTCGCTTGTTCCTACTTGAAGTTGTTAGCAATCACAGCAAATTTGCCAAGTGAGAATCCAAAATTTTTGAATAAAAAGAAGAAATTAATTAAAACAAAAGAATTCAGGTAGATTTTAAAGGTCTCGGCTGTAACAGATGTGAGTGTCGAGTTGATAAAGATTTTAGTTGATAGTAAGCTGCCGCGCGAGAGGCAGATTTACAATTTTAATTGAAATGATCATTATTCCTGCTGACGTGAGTTAAAGCTTATCAAACTAAAGATCAAATTCTTCACGATCATTTCAGGTAAAGTGCGTTTTTTGCACGAAGACATTTTGCTGTAAAACTTGTCGGGAAATTCATGAGAAGAAAGTTCATTCTGAAGCTCTAGCCGAATTAAAATTGAATATAGACATGAAGAGTCTTTGTTACATTTGTGATGGCCAGAAATTGCCTTTGGGAAATGGTTTTACTTTCTCATCGAATGAGATATTGCAACACGTAGTCGATTTCCATCTTCCTTTGCGTTGCGGAAAATGCTTAAAAACTTTTGAGACAATCGAAGACCTCAAGGAAGCTAATAAGTGTTGTCTGCCAACAACTGTCGAACCTTTAGAAGAACAACCACCTCATGAAGAGGCAAGCAAGACAACTAACCAAACGAACGAATCTCCAAATGTTAACACACAAACACCAATCGTACGAAGCAACAAAATCCCAGTAATCAATGAACCGGAAAACCTAGTAATCGATACTAAGGTTGAAAAACAACGACAGACATCAACTCCAATGGCCAATGCAAATTTATGCGCTGACAATTCGTCGTACAGCGCTTCGTCAATTCAAATTTCAAGCATCAACTTTACTAGCAGCACGTCGAGTGATTCAGATGCATTCTCGCCTCCAATTGCCGTTGCGGGAAGAAAAGATTTTGTTTCACCTCAGAGGCCTCCAAGATCGCAGCCTCAATCTCGAAGTCGTAATAGAATGCCAGTCCAAGCGACTCCCTTGCGTCAACTTATGTCAAAGAGTATTCAACGAGCTATGCAACAACATGGGCATTACCGAGAATCTCCATTTAATCTTCAACAAAGGAAAATGTCATTCAACTCAACAAACTCTAGCGAAGATCATACTGCGAGTCTCATGAAATTTCCTAATGAATCACAGGATGCTCTCGATCTGCGAACAACTCCAGCGAGACAACGTAACTCCGAAGAGTCTACACGTCAAAATACGAGTGAAACCGATCGAGACTTAATCGAATTCAGCAGAATTGAGATCAAACAAATCGACTTAGTTATTCGTCGAAGTGACATCAAAAGTGAAAGTTCAACGACGGCATCTTTCAAGTCATGTCACTCTCAAGTCGAACGATCAGGATCAATGCCGGAGCTACAACTCACACCGAAAATTATTGGCAATGGCTTGTTAAAGAAAACAATTTCCTTCGATCCACCAAGCACAATTGAGAAAACTCCAGCATTTCTCATGAAGAGTCAGAAAATTAATGAAGAAGACGATGACGACGATGTTTTCTTCACACCTCGTGCAACTCCATTACGAGCTCCGTTTAAGCGAGCACTCGATATTCCTTCTCCAATCGAGGAAGGTCCTTCTGATTGCATTGTGTCAATTGATGAAAGCGGAACCGTTGAGAAGGAGAATGAAGGCTCCAAGTCAGGATCGAATTTGTGGAATTTCGTTTCTTCGGTTATGAAGATCGCATCTCGTAAGAGCGATGATTCAGGTGGATCTGTTAGCAGCAACAGTGAAAAAACTTGGTCATTTGGTTTTAAAAAACCTGGGTTTGTTCAAAAGGCTGAAAAGTTTTTCACGAAGCGTTCGGAAGATTCTGATGATCAATCCTTCAAACGTCGTCGCACCAGCTCAACTTCAGAAACTTTCTCAGAAACAGTAAAATCGCCAGCGCAGAAACGCCAGAAGATTCAAGCACGAAAACCCATCGGACGAATGAGGAACCTTAGCTAAATTAAATACTTCTTTCCTGTTTATTCTTAAAGCATTGTCGCTTCTTTAAATTCTTAGATAAATCTTCACAAAAGTCTTAAAAAGTTTAAATAAATTGGAGTGTCTTTTAAAGGTAAATGCGTCGCAGATCGGAAGCTGACGTGATCATGTTGCATTGAGGGCAAAGTTTTCTGCAACCTAAAGTATAAAGCCAACATTCTTCGCAATGAACGTGCCAGCAACAAATCGAAACAACTGGTTTCTTAAAGTCGTCAAGGCAAATCAGACAC
Organism: Smittia aterrima; assembly: GCA_033063855.1. Classification (NCBI taxonomy): domain Eukaryota; kingdom Metazoa; phylum Arthropoda; class Insecta; order Diptera; family Chironomidae; genus Smittia; species Smittia aterrima. The sequence goes on along the minus strand of CP093831.1, from coordinate 11,410,646 downwards.
TTTGGCTTGTTCTTAATGAAATTCTCGTATTCACGGATCTTAGCTTTCAGACTTTCGATTACTTGATTACTGGAATGATCAGATTCGGTTGAAGGTTTTTCGTTGTCTAACTCGGGCTGATACTTTTCAGGTGATGGCGATGAGGATGGCGAGACGCTGTTGGCTACATTCTGATTGTTTTCTTCTCTAGTTTCTCTCGCATTGGAAGTTGAAGCAGCTCCACAAACTAAATCTCTTAGTCGACTGCTGCTTTGGTCGTCTTTATTCAAAAGAATTATGTCACGCTCTGAGTACTGCGAAGCTCCATAAACTTGTGTGTCGTCGTCCCCATCTATGTTCACCTCTGTGTCTTCATCGACTTCGTTTGTCGATATTTTTGTTCCAATGCCTAAGGAAGACAAACTGCCTTCTAGCAATGTCGTCGCTCTCAATCGAGTTGTACCACACCAACTGTAGGTTTCTCCGACATCAATCTCGTCGTCAGATTCATCTGAAGTGTTTTCCTGCAGACCTCAGTTGAATAAGATTTTCATTCAAAATTGCAAAAGAAGTCTCAAGTTACCTGCTTCTTAAGACAGAGTTCAACATGAACTTGCAGATCTTCGGTTATTATTTTAGAGCACACTGGACAAGCTCTGTCCTCGATTTTTCTCTTTCTATTTTTGAGCTGTGAATGATGAGATGAAATAAGATTTTGTGAATAGGAAGCCTTTCAAGCAATTACCTTGGAACCTCTTCTGACACGATTTTCTTTGATCTTCTGGTAAGTCTCCCAACAATTTTCTTCTGTCTCGGTCTTGCTCGATCCACTACTCTCCCCAGATTTAGCTTTGGAAGGGCCAGGAGACGTCGGACTTTTGTTCATATTCTTCTTTATTTTGCCGAGTTTTTCAAGTTCAGCTTTAAAATGTTGATCGAGCTCACTCTCTCGAATCGTTATTCCACAAACCGGGCATGTCACTGGATCTAAAGATGTTCTCTTTCTCTGTCGCTTTTCGTCAGGCTCTCGAACGAAATTTTCCATGTTCGTTTGAATTATTTCATGAAAACAAATGTTCCTACGAGCGCAGCTTTTCCCTGATTTATGTTAGCTACATTGCTTAACAAACAACTTCGACAGCACAAACTTTGTTGGAAAATTCAGGGAAAACTCTATGAGAACTTGCTACAAGACTTATTTTTGTTGTGCTGTTACCTCGAGCAATGTCTTCTAAAATTCAAAGAAAGTCTCTCTTTTTCCTTTAATTTATTTTATAGAGAATATTTAAGCAACCAATTTCAAAGAATAAGTTTGTTGTCTTCTGAAATTTTCAACAAATTTTTTGCACAAAGTAAAACTTCCTTACTTTGTTTTTAGAAGACATTGATTAACGAACTCTCTTTAGAAGGAATTCAACAAAAACACAGATTCAGCAAGTTTTATTATTCGGAAGAAGACATACTTATTAGAAAATCCTCAATTCTACAAATGTAAGTTTAGTTTATGATCCAAGCTACGAGGAATTATCGATTCACGCATAATTTTGATAAAAAATTAATTTTATTTTTTGGCAAACGTTTAACCTTAAAAAAAAGTTTAATTATTGTGAAATCATTATTGGCTTTATTATAAACTTACAGATTTTGGTGAAATCACTGCGTGACTAATAAAAAATTTCTTTGACAGTTCAAATGGCAAAAGCAAAAGGTCGTAACGCAAAAGTGGACGCGGTTGCAGCATCAACAAAAGTAACAAGCTCGCCATCAACCGCCAAGATCCGTAGAGTTCACACAGTTACGCTTGATATTCCGAAACTATCAAAGTTCAGTGGTAATCTGTTGGTTTGCGGTCAGAACGATGTAGGCCAGTTGGGCTTAAATCCTGATGATGTTCAAGAAAAAACCCGCCCGGCATTAGTTGCTGCTGTTGCTGATGTCGTTGAAGTTCAAGCTGGAGGTATGCACAGCTTGTGTTTGACAGAAAGCGGCGAGATTTGGTCATTCGGTTGCAACGATGAAGGAGCTTTGGGTAGAAACACCGAAGAAGAAGGCTCAGAAACAAAACCATGCAAAGTAGAGTTGGAGGGAAAAGTTGTGAAAATCTCAGCTGGTGATTCACATTCAGCTTGTTTGTTGGAAGATGGCCGCGTATTCGCTTGGGGCTCATTCAGAGTAAGTGTTGTGAAATAAACTGATCGAAGAATCTGAATTATCTTCATTTTTTCTTCTTTACAGGATTCACATGGCTCCATGGGTTTGACGACAGAAGGTAACAAGAGATCACCAGTTCAAGTCATTCCAAATGTTGTTGCGGTTGATATTGCTTCAGGAAGCGATCATCTCGTGATTTTGACTCAGAACGGTAACGTCTACACACTTGGATGCGGAGAGCAGGGTCAACTTGGACGTGTTACTGCTCGTACACTCACTGGGGAGTCACGCCGAGGCAAATCTACTTTATTGATACCAGGAGTGGTTCCACATAAGGCAAAGAATTTCGTCGCTAACGCCATTTGGACTACACCATTCTGCACATTCATTCGTGAGAACAGCACGAACAACATTTTCGGCTTTGGCTTGAACAACTACAATCAGCTTGGAGTCAAGAAAAGTGTCCAAGAGTTCGAACACTTTCCTCTTTTGAGCAAATTCTCCAACGTCAAATCAATCAGCGGCGGACAACATCACACAATCGTTTTGACTAACGACAACAAAGTTCATGCAATTGGAAGAAAGGATTATGGACGTCTCGGTCTGGGAGAAGTTGATGATCACGTTACTGAGCTTACACTTATCGGATCCATTTCAAAGCAAGAAATTGTGAAAATCTCTTGCGGCGAGAGCAATTCCTTTGCCGTATCCAAGGACGGTAAAGTTTACGTTTGGGGAATGGGCACAAGCTCACAACTTGGAACAGGCGATGAAGATGATGTCACAGAACCAAAAGTTCTCGTTAGCGCTCAAGTCAAAGACAAAAATATTATAGGAGTGAACAGCGGCGGTCAGCATTCGTTATTCCTGGTTGAAGCTCCTAAATCCGTCGCTTCAGTTAAAGTCACAGCAAAATCGACTCCAGTCGCTGAAAGCACAAATTCAGAAGCAGCACCAAAACAGAATGGAAAAGCAGCCGGCAAAGGCAAGAAACAAGCAGAAGCTCCTGTTATCATGGAGAGTGATTCAACTACCGATGTCAATGGCAACTCGGAGAAAGACGAGAAAATGGAAGTCGATTCTACTTCATCTAAACGAGCAAAGAAACGAAAAGCCGTCGCCTAATTTTTCACTCGTAGATCTCAATTTAACTCTTAGAAACATTTCAATAACAGAACTGATATCGAGGCGATGTGTTGAGTGCAAAATCTTTGACTCATAATTTATTTTTGTATGAATATCCTTTTCCTACATAAAAAAAGGATAAATCACTACTTCTTACTCTTTAGGCATCACACAGGTAAAATCTTTAAATTCGGTTTTGTTAAAATTTCCTTGCCAAGAAGGTCACAAATGTTCATTTCTTTTTTCGTCTTTCAAACATTGATAAGCAAACATTTAAGAAATCGCAAGTCTTATGTTAATTCGACTTTTTTCCTTCAAATCTTAAGTTTCCTCAATCTATAAAAAATTTCACGTTAAACATTTTTCATTAGCTTCATTTTTTCTTAATTATAAATAAAGTTGAGTTTTCAAATAACTTTTAAAGTTTGATTTTAAAATTTCAGTCTAATTCAGTTTGTGTTAATCTTAAAAGCTAAACATCAAAAAACAGCATTTCTACCACACATTGATTTTGATTTGAGATCACTCCGAGTAAATTTTTCTTCTACTTATTCTAATTGTTGTTTTCCACAATATTGTGATGTTGTTTCATGTGCAATTGAAATTTCAAATGTTCTGAATATTCCATGGGACAGCAAACGCATTTGTAGAATACTTCTTCCTTGTTCTTAAGATGGATCGTCCTGATATGTGACATCATGTTGTAACGCTCAGCGAAAGCCCTTCCACAGTAAGTGCAAATATGAGACTTCTCTTTAGTGTGACGAGCTCGAATGTGACGTTTCAGATGAGTCAAGTTAATCGCTTTAAAACCACAACTCTCGCATTCTTTATCACGAACTCCAAAGTGAATTTTGGTGTGTTGAGTAAATGAAAGTTTGTAATGAAAATGTTTGCCACAGATATCACAGACAAATGATGGGTCTTTAAAAAATTTGTTATGGCAAATCAAGTGAGAGCGAAGAGCTGATTGATTGGAAAGAATTTTGTCGCAACTTTCAGATGGGCAAGGGATATTAATTTTATTCACTCCATGGTTAGTTGCAAAATGAATTTGGAGACAGTCAATAGACTTGAATGCAATTTGACAAAAGTCGCAGTAAAATTGAGTTTTTAAATGGGATTTGACGTGGGAAGTGAGATTGCGTCTACTGCGAAATTCGAGACCACAATAGTCGCAAATACTTTTTTTAAGAAAACATTTTCTCTTAGAGAAATCTTCAGTCTCAATTAGCAAAGCGACAACTGTATCTTCGATTATTTTTCCAGAGATTTCTTTTGTCGATTGATTCGATTGTCTTTGAGACATTTTGAACATACTGAATTATGATTCTATTCTGCGATAAACTTTGCCAAAAAATGGCATCACTCATAAAATAATCTAAAAAAAGGAAAAACTTCTTAAAAAGCTGAAACTTTATAAGTGGTTTCTTACCAATTAGACAAGAAATTGTCCTTTCTGAATGACAAGTGATTGCTGACAAATATTACCAATGAGATAAAACATAACTTTAGCAGTTAAGACACTTTTAAGCATTTTACAGCTTCATTAGCTGCAAATATTTTCAGAAAAAAAATCAGTGTCTAATTGCTCTTTTGTTTTCTTTGAGATCGTCGAAAAAAATTCTTCAAACATTTTATTTCCGCTAAAACTTTGCAAAAAATAATTTAGATAATTACACAGATAAATTAATTGGAATCTGGTGAGTATTCTGTTTTTTCTGTTGGGCCTTGTGGGGCAACTTCGTGTACGTTTTCGAGATGAACTTTCAGTTTCGATTTTGAGTTGAAGCGAATTCCACAAATCTTGCATTCTTCACTTTCTCCGCTGGGGGTAGGTTCGTTCATGTGCTGCTTTCTGATGATGAGAAACGTTAGCTCTCAAGTGTTATTATCAAATAAAATCAAGTTGTTACCTAATGTGAAGATCCATGCCCCACTTCTGGGCGAACATTCTCCCAGGGCAATACGGACATTCAAAAATCTTTTCGCCACTATGAACTCGAAGGTGACTAAAATAGAAAAATGAAGAATTGGTTTGATTTGAATTAATTGTCTTACCATTTAAGTTTAAAACTGTGAAGGAATCTTTTGGAGCAACCAGGAATTGTACAAGCATAAGGTCGAATATCGTCGTGAATCTTCAAATGCATCTCGAGACAGCGACGCTTTGAGAACGTCGCTCCACATTTGTTGCACAGCAACGATCTTGGGAGTGAGTGATTTGAATAATGAGATTTCAGTGAGTTCAGATCTTTACAGGTTTTAGAGCATTTTGAACAGTTGAATGGACCGATAGAGCGTTCATGATCTGTTAGAAGGTGGATTTCAAAGAGAGCAGGATTCTTGAACCGTTTAGAGCAAGTCACACAAATTGATTCTTCTTCGACTGGAGGTGGATTTTGATTAAGCGTTTGACTATTTTCAGTTGCGATATGTGCAATTCTTGGTCGCTTTGGAGTTGAATCTTCGTGCCACCAATCGTCATTAGAATTTTCGCTGACTTTTCGTTTTCTGTCTTTATAATCTTCTCCGTCATTATAATCTTCAAGCTCTAGTTCTGGCTCTTGTTTGACGAAAACTTGATCAGTATGAGTGTCATGGTATAATTGCGTCATTTTGTTCTGTAGTTCGGCTGACTTGTGTTGCCATTTGTCATATTGTTCAAAAGAAACTAAACATTCGTGACATATAAATGATTCGGACCTTAATGTTCGACCAATTTCAACGCCAGTAAATGTTTCTAAAATAAGAAAAAGATTAAATTTGTTTCAGAATGCGACTGTGCAATTTAGTTACCCAAAAATTCATAAACCGGTGTTGCAGTGAGTTTTGTCTTAATAGTTATTTTGTTGCGACATGTAGACAACTTCTCGTTGCAGACATAACAATTATCCTTGCTAAATGATGTAACTGCAAGAAATACAAAATATAAGTAACAAAATCATTCAATTTCCGTTTATCTTACTTGAAGGAAACTCAACGAAATTATCGAAGAGATTTTCTTTAAAATTCCAAGATTTATCATCGCATTGTCCCCCGGCTTCTTCGAGAGGAACAGTCGTTTCTGTTAAGCTATGCTGTGACTGAAGATGTTTCATTAACCCCGAGGTTCCTCCACCTCGAACTAAAACTTTTCTACAAATATTACAACGTGCTGAGAGTTTGTCTACGACTGTGTAGTATGGCCAGATCCATGAGCGTGTAGGTCGTTTATTTCTAGAATTTTCCCCTTGATTCTGATCTGGAGCTTTGAAAATAAAATGAAGTGCTTCGAGATGCTTTATCAAGCCTTTCGTTCCGTCTTTACACGACAAAACTTTTTTGCAGTGATTGCAACTTGCAGAATCCTTATTGATCAATGAGTAATGAGACCATGCCCATGAACGCTTAGAACCCATGCAATTCGATAAATCCTTTCCATCTATGTCTTCGCTTTTAATATTTTGAACATCCATTTCGTCACCATCCGTTTCGTCGTCTTCAGGTTGATCAGGTTTTGAAATAGCATGAATAGCTTTTAGATGCGCGATCAATCCTTTTGTTCCATGTCGATGAGAAAGTAAGCGTTTGCAAATATGGCAAGCTGATTGTTCCTTGTCTATGCAAGAGAAATGTCCCCACACCCAGGATCTCCGCTGTTGCATACTCGGTCCGCTACAATCATTATCAGATCTATCACTTTCTGATTCAAATATTGTAGGTATTTCGCTTGGATCCATAAATGTTACATTAACATCAGCTAAGTTTGTGTCTTTTGTGATTTTGTGAATGGCTGTAAGATGAGAAATCATGCTTTTGGTTCCTCCACATCTCGCGATTCTCTTCAAGCAAATATTACACGAAGAGAAATCATTGTCAATCTTTTTACAGTAAGTCCACACCCAAGAGACCATTTCTTTAATATGAAGCAACAAGAAAATGACTCAGAAATACTTTCACAATTGTTTTAGCTTGCAGCAGCAGCTGAATAAGGTTTTTACACCCGAAAATTTTCTTTTTATTGCTCTGCTTAATGTTTACGTATTTTAGACTTATTCAAATGAAAAACGAGTTCGTATAATTTTCTTTCTCAAAAATGTTAACATCAGTTAATTTTATTTGCAGTTTAGAATTCAATTCTTTGATTTTCTTCTTTATCGTTCATGTGAAGAGATTTGTTGATGATGGAACAAGGCAAGATGAAATTGAAGGTAATGCGGATTCGTGAAACGTTCTGAGCATTTAACACAAACATAAACTTTGGCAATTGGAGGACTTACATCAAAAGGATGTGGCGAAAGTCTGGGTCGCTTTGCATAATGATGATCGAGGATTCTATTTTCCATTGAAGGAAAGATGTGCTGTCTATCTTCATCAGAGTAATCATCGAGTTTTATGATCTTGCTTCTTGTTTCGTCGTTGTACTTTACCACACGAGAAACTCCTTGAGAAATATTTTGGAATCTAGTGATCACTCGCAAGTTGTGATCACTCGGCGACTCTTCATGTGAACAATTATGAAAATAGCGAGATTCGTTTATAGCTTCTTCAGCATAATCTTCTCCAGGGTCAGATTCCAGTTCTTGCTTTATAATAGACTGCTCTGTATTAGTTGTCTTCATCATTTGTGCCATTGTTCTATGAAGCTCCGCTGATTTGTATTGCCATTTGTCGTATTGCTGAAGTGCAAACAAACACTGATGGCAGAGACATGCGTTGTTTCTGATATTACAATCTAGTGTTGCGCCAGTGAACTTTTCTAAAAAAGGGAAATAAATAAGCAAATAGCTTTAGAATTCCAAATTCAATTTACCAAGGATCTCGAAGATTGGTGTTGATGTCAGAATCATTTTAGCTGTCAATTTGTTGCGGCATGAAGTCAGCTTATCATTGCAAACATGGCAGTTATCCTTTTGAAGCTTCGGTCTTTCAATATTACTTGTGACAATGATTCTTGCTCTTTCGTTTGGCAAGTTATCTTGTTTTGTGAGTTTGTGAATACTTGTGAGATGATCGTGGAAGTATTTGAGGCCTCTTTTACGAAATATGATCTCCGAACAAATGTTACAACAATATTGATTCTTCGTAACCTTTGTGTAATATTTCATTATCCAGGAAACCATTTCTAACAATAATTAAATAGAAAAATATAAGCGCGATTTTTTGTTGACAAATTTTCGACGATTGTTTAAAATAACGACTTATTTTAAATTTTCGACGTTTTCACTTCAAATCGTCGAAACAAACAAAAAAAAATTCGGATTCGTCTAAAAATAGTAAATAACATTTCTGTGCGTGTTTTAACTTTTAGCTCGAGATTCTCGCCAATTTCATCAAGTTCTGACAAGTTTAACTAAAGGAAACTTCCAAACAAGTTCCAAGATGATGAAATCATGGGTTTGGACTCACTTTGAGAAAGTCGATAAAGATTTTGGAATTTGTAATTTTTGCGATGAGCATGTTAGTCGCGGCGGAGGAACTACAGCATTGGAACGGCACCTGAAAAAGATCCACGGGATGCCCAATCCAAGGTTTTCTACTTTAAATTCACCTAAAGTTGAAAAACCTCGCACTTTAAAGCCAATCGTGAACAAACCAATCGTGAGAAGAACTTCAGAGCCGGTGCCTCCATTCAATTCAGACATTGAAATCATTGACATCAAAGAGGAGGAATCTATGGATGAAGAAGACACTTACGTAGTCTATGACAATATAGCTACTCTTATGAGCGATTTTGGCGAATCATCAAAGACCAAAACAAACAATCATCAAACAAAAACTGGGTCGATTGCTATCATGAAAGATACATCTTTTAGACCATCATGTAAGTCAAAAGAATCGCTAATTCTTATTTATTCATTTATTTCTGTTTAATTCTAGTGAATTCAGTAAAGAAAGACAACTGCTATGTTTGCGATAAAAAATTATCGTCATGTCGAACTAAACTTAGCTTTGTAATGGATTTCTTAGAAACTCCGATTTATGAAATACTTGGTAAGTTGTTTTTATTTAAACCAAATTTTGGTATTTCATAATAAAATGAAAATTTTCATTTTAGAATCGTTCACTGGATCTATTGTTGAAGATGACATTAGGGATGAAGCAGTTGCTTGTCACAATTGTGTTGTTTCATTCGAAAAATTCGATGACTTACAGCGACAAGTCAGTGAAATTCAAACTCAGTTGACACAGAAATATTGTCAAACGCATGAAGATGTTGATTGTTATGATGATGAAGACGATGATGATGACGAGGATGAAGAGCTTGAAATTGAAGAAGAGGAACACAATGAGAACTCAAATGAAAGCTTGTGGCTTGAATTGCCTGAGTATTCGGAATCAACCGCATCCTTCCTTTCGAAGGAAACTGGCCTTACAAAAGGCAAAGGATATTTCTGCCAGACGTGCAACAAACATTTCAACAAAACGTGTTACGAGCTACATTTGACGACTGACCACGAGGCAGGTACTGGACCATTCCAGTGTAGCAAGTGCACCAAGCTCTGTAAAGATATTGATTCTTTGAAACAACATTATGTTACTCACTCGTTGCAAGCTTCAATGGACCTTATGAAGTAAGCTTTTGAATTCTTTCGATATTCTCATATTAATTCTTTTAATTTTCGTTAATAGGAAACCTAATTCGTTTGGAGACTTGAAGAAATATATTTGTAGCATTCCTGGCTGTAAAAAGCGGTTTCCGAATTCTTTCAAACTTCAAAGGTAAAATAATCGAAATCTAAGTTAACTTTCAATAATTTTTAATCTCTTTTAGTCACCTAAAAGTTCATTTCGATATCAAGAACTACTCTTGCTCCATGTGCGGAAAGAAGTTTACAGAAAAATTTGAACTCAACGCTCACCTCAAGTACAAGCATGAAAGTTCAGTCAAAAACGACGGCGGTAGAATCATGTTGAATCGAGAGGGTGTCAAAAGAAGTGTAATGAGAAAAAGAATTCATATCAACGATAAACGGCATTTGTGCTTCTTTCCAGGTTGCACGAAGAGATTTGTAACGAACTTCAAACTGAGAAGGTAAAACCGAAAGTCAAAAATCTTTTCCCCTACTAACCTTTGTTCAATTTCAGTCACATTCGCGTTCATAAAGGCGAGAAGCCGTTCGAATGCAACTTCTGCGGAAAAAGATTCACCGAGAAATTTGAGCTCAATGCTCATCAGCGAAAGAAACACCAAACTGAACTAAATCTTGATCTATCTGAAAATTTCCTATCTGCGCCTGCTTCTGTTGATGATGATTCTGATATTCTATTTGAATAAAAGCAAAAATATTTTTAAACTTTAAGAAAATATTTTTACATTAAAATTTGGCGGGGTGAGTTGATCAATGCAACACAGTTACTCATTTCCAGTTACCGTTCAACAACGCACGAGTCGTCGTCGTAGTGGTAAATTTCCAAGCTAATTGCATTCGACCATGACAAAATGTATGCGTTCACTGGAACGTGATCGCTTTTATTCTTCAGTGATGAAAAATCTTCGTTAGGCATTAAACGCGCGACGATTTCCTCGCCAGAACGAATTGAATATTTAAATTGAAGAATATTTGCCAAAGTTCATAAGAAAAGTCTGCAAATATTTAAATAAAAAAAAAGAATTGTTAGGATTCAACCGGAAAAAAAATTCCTGTGCAAAAATTAAGTGAGACAACGTGATCGTTGAACCAAATCGGTGGCTTTTAAAGAATAAGAGAAATATAACACAAGCTAATAAGTTTCGCAAAAACTCTTTTGAAAGCTGCGAATGAAATTGTTAATTACTAAAAGCAAAAATATGAAAATTGTTTTAAATCAAAGACGAGCGATCAGTTTGAAGTGTTTCAAATGATTGTTCTGACCATTAAGTGAATAAAATTAGAAATAGTGAATCGCGCCATGGAATTAAAGTTTAAGAGTTGCGTAGGAATTGTGATCCTGACGTTAATGCAAACAGGTGAGAGCTCTAACGGATGCGTAAACTAAATCTTCTGACACGATTTAAATGCGACGAGTGCCCTAGCAATATCAACAGAGCGTTGCGTCACAGTTCGTCTGTCTCAAAATATATTTTAAAGCACAAAGTATGCGTGAACTGTTCCCTTAAATCCCGCTTAAAACAAAGCGGACATCTTCAAGAATCAAAGCCAATCTTCCGATTCAAAAGTTTTCAATAATTATTGAGAAGGGCTTTGCTTCGGCAGGCAACTCCCTATCGTCTTTGACAAGCATTGTTCACATATTCCAACTTAGAAATGAGCAAATAATAACTACTGTGAACGCTTCCGGTTACATCAACCTCTCCCCGAAACTTTTCCCCCTTCATTTACCTTTTCTGAACCTCAGACTTACAATCGACTGAACAATTTATTTTTAATCGAATAGCTTTTGGATTGCAAAGATTTTCGGAACAGCCAGTTTACACAGAGGTCAATCCCAATCAAGATGCGTTGCTCGTATGTAAAGTATCGTCGAGACGAGGCGCTTGTTCATGGCAGAAAGACAGTAAACCTGTTGGACTCTATCCAAAGAAATATGAATGGGCAAGTGGCAGCACAAGTTTAATGGGAATGCAAGCAAGTTCAGGCGACTGCTCTATTTGGATTAGAGGAGCTACGCTTGAGTTTGATGATGGAATTTGGGAATGTCAAGTTACAGCCAGTGACTTTACATCTCAAGATGCTTTAACTAGTCAGCCAGTGAGATTAGTAGTGAGAGGTGAGCTTGAAGATCATGAAGATGAATAATTAAAATAATTTCATGCATTGCAAACTTAGTGGCACCACAAAAGCCAAAGATTGAATACGAAGGCCAGCCGATATTACCTAGCAACAACATCACGGTTGACTCGGGAGCTTCAGCCACTGTAAAATGCATTTCTCATTATGGAAACCCTCCAGCTGTTCTCAAATGGTATTTGGGCGATCAAGAAATCGGTAAATTTCGAATCTTGATTTGAAAGTTTTCTCTTAATCGATTTCTTTCCTATCAGCTCCACTTCACAAGCAAACCAACGCGAGTGAGTCTGATAATCCACGCACTTGGTCAGCCACATCGGTCGTGCAAATTCCAGCGACGAAAGAACGACATGGATTAATTTTGAAATGCTTAGGTTCGTCATCAAATCTTTTTCTTTAACTTAAATCGAAATATTAATTTTTATTGCAGCGATTCACGAATATTACGCGTCGCGAACTGTTTCTGTGGAAGCTCGACTCGACGTCAGATGTAAGTATCTCATGAATCACAATGAGACCTAAATATTTGATTGCTTTAAATTGTTCTAAAGACGCGCCAACCGTGAAATTACTTGGATCACCACAAATTGATTTAGAAGAAGGAAAGGACTCAATTGTTCTTCGTTGCGAAGCTGATGCGAATCCGCCAGCAAGCATCGTGTGGCGTCGAGCTGGTCGAAGTGAAATTGCGAGTTTAACAGAAAGTCTTCAGCTTCGACCTGTAGGAAGAAGAGACAGCGGACTTTACACGTGTCAAGCTCAAAACAGTGTTGGAACCTCAGACCAGTTGAGCCTTCAACTTGATATCAAATGTGAGACTTTATATTAACGAAATTCAAATAACTTTTTTACAATTCTTCAACAGATCCACCACGAGTAATTTCTGCTGGACCAGATCGACTTGTCACAGCTCCTTTATTCACAGCAGCTAACTTTGAATGCATCGCTGAAGGAAATCCACCTCCAATGTACAAATGGGTTCAAAGAATTCCATCACAAGGCAACGTTTGGCTTGAACGTGGACGAGAATCACGTTTGCTTGTTGGAAACGTCACTTACGATTATCAAGGAGAGTACGAATGTCGAGCCATCAATTTCATAAACGGACAAGAACGTTCAACAACTTCCGATCCAATCTCACTTCAAGTTGTTGGAGCTCCACAAGTTTTACATCCAAATCACTCCGCTTATCACGTTCAGGTGAAACGTGGGGAGTCAGCATCGTTGACTTTAGTTGTTTGTGCTGATCCACGACCAAGACATGTCGCTTGGGAATGGGGATCTTTGAGATTAGAAGCTGGTGCGAGTATTGGTCGCTTTAGAGTTGATGATGTGACAACAGATCAACGTGAAGATTGCTACATCGCCACTCTTCATATCAACCAAGCTGATGTTCAGGATTCTCGTTCATATTACTTAGTAGTCGAAAACGAGAGAGGCGCTGATCGTCATTCAATTGTCTTGAAAGTCGAAGGACTAGCTGGTTCGTATTTAATTTCAATTCTTTCTTCAAATTCATCAATCGTTTAATTCTTGCATAGATTCACTTGAAATGGGCTACGTCCTTGGCATAGGAGGAGTGTTTTTAGCAATGTTACTGATCTCTTTGTGTTTCTGCATTTACGCGTTTCGAGCGAAAAAGTTTTGTTTCAAAAGTAAGTTGATCATTGATTGAAAACAAAAATGGTTTCATTGAATTTGCTTTTATAGATCAGAACAACTACAAAACAGCTGACAGGTAATTAAATGGAATTTGATTGATTTTTGAATGGCAAGTTGATTCGATTCTTTTCATTCTTGAATAGTGAGATCGCTGATCATGATATTGGAGTGCCAATCTTCACAACACCGATCACTGGTTATCGATATCCACCACATGACAATTCTCACGAGATTATGCAGGTACGAATGGCTGCCATGGTTCTCTCTCCTCCAACGAGAGTTTAGCTGGCACTTTAAAAGGCACAACAACCACAGTCACAACTCCATCAGTCCTAAGCTCTTCCCCAAGAAGTAAGTGACCCTGATCTCAAAAAAAAAAATCAAATTCAATCTCAGAATCCCTTTCAATTATTTTTTGCTAACGGCTGGCTCAATGTATATCGATACCTAATCAATTAGTTACGCTTGCCAACGACAATGACTTCAATTTGCATTGTTCGCAGTCGCGTGATAGCTAATCAATTTGTTGTAGATTAAAATCATGAATGAGAAGCGATCGACATTGAATTGAATGTTGTGATATCGAAAAAAATATTTTCTCATTCAATTTTAATCTAAATCACTCACCTGCCCTTAAAATATTTTTGCTGGAATCTCATTGATTCTCCTGAGTATTTGAGTTACAAAAGAATCCTCCGCGGGTCGAGCTTCGCGATTAAAATATCATTCATCAAAATTAAATTCAATCATTTTGTGTGGTCATGACACTTTGCACACTTTTTCTCTAATCAACTTTTTGTTTTAATGAAAAGGAAGTCCGTAAATGTTCGCACAGGTGAGCGATAAAACTTCAAAAGACATTAACAAGCAACTCCGAGCGAGTCACGTTTTTGTGTTGTTTTAACAAAAATTCGTCACATTCTGAGAACTTCTTCTGTTTTTTTTGCTTCTTTAAAAGAATTTAAATTTATTTCTTCGTTAGCAACAGCAAACGTCGGCTACTCATTACGCGACACTGTTTCAACCTCAGCATGACGCCAATCTTGTGTTGAGTGCGATAAGACATCAGCGAGATTTATTTAGCGGCGGTCAATCTTCCACTTTGGGCATTCCAGAAGTTCACGGTCATGTTGGTAGCGTAATCCATGCTTTTGAGAATCTCGCTTATCAACGGCAGTTGAGAGAAACTGGAGAGAAACCTTATGAAAGCTCAAGCAGTGATAAGAAAGAATCTGTTTATAGAATAATCCTTCCGCCGCCGCCTCAGCCCAATCAAGCTCGTCCTCAAAAGCGTCAAGCACCAGAAGTACCTCCAAAGATCGTTTCAACGATTCGCGCACAAACTCCAGAAGCTCAAGCCGAAGACTCTTTCAATGATATTGAAGAAGAGAGACACCGAAAATTCCCGCAGTCTTACGTCAAAAACTACAAAGTTCTTCCGCCTTTCAATCCTCGATCTCAACAACCGTCGAGAATCCCCACAAAAGCTAATTCTAAATCGAAACTTCCTACCGGTGTTTATCTTAAACCGACACATTATTCTGAAGACGATGTCGAGAACGATTTTCTCCGCGGATCGACAGTCTCACAATCTTTCATACAAAAGAAATCAACTTACGAGCAAAATTTACTTCACGATGGATTGGAATCGAACGTGGAGAAGAAGAATCGCCAACGAGCTCGTAGTCGCGATCGAGATCACCAGAAATTTGAATCCACTGTGCCTTTGATGGATGAAGTAGCGATGAGGTACAAGGAATATAAAAGCAAGAATCCTCAACCAAGAAGCACAATCGATCGAGCGGAATTGTAAAATAATTTGTTGTTCACGGATTAATGAACTAACTTTTGAATAAATTAACTCAATTTTAACTGAAAGCGAGAGTTTTTTTATTCTTTCTATTCTTGATGACGCATCGATCATTTCAACCGCCAAATTCATGTTTGGTATAGGCGAGGAGAGAAGAAATTCAGGTTTACCGGCGAAATGTCATCGTTTACCTTCGGTTCAGAGAAAAGTTCGGTAACCCAAGTTAGTTCACTTCACGTGACATTTGAAGAGATTCTCTCTATTTTGTCGACATTGGTCGGGATAGGAACGGGATGCAAAAGATCAAAGTTTTAAAAGTTTCTTGAGCGTGTCTGCTGAAACTAGTTTATTGCAAAAAAAAACATATTTTGGCAAAAATATTTTTACTATAAAAGATTATACATCGCTAGACAAAATATTCAGTTTTCATTTGAAATTCTAAGAATAAACAGCAAAGATGAAAGTAAGAGTTCTTCCGAATCTTCTTGATCTTTTGCTTAAAAAAGAAATTCTTTTCAGTTCCTTATTCTCGCCGTAATTGTTGGACTCGCTGCCGCAGCTGAGAAAGACTCAGAAGCAACCGTCCTCGACGGAGGCAAGGTCTCTGAATATCTCACCGAAACTGGATACAACTACAACTTCAAGTCATCAAATGGAATTAACCGTGATGAGGTCTTCGATGCCGCCAAGGATATCGTTACTGGATTCTACGAATACACTTCACCCGAAGGTAAGACTCTTGATTCATTACAAGGAAAATCTTACTAATCGAATGATTATCATTCGTTTAGGACGCAACATCCGAGTAGACTACACCGCCGGAGCTGGAATCGGATTCAACCCAAGATCGACCGCTGATGTCATCCCTGACGAGATTGTCAAAGCCATCGAACTTAACTTGAAGAACCCCCCAGAGCCAGTCAAAGCATAAGAAGTTCGCCACCCTTCATGACATCCTTGTACAAAAATCCCTTTCCTTTTCGTCGTAGACGATTTGTGAAATAATTTATGTAAATTCCACACGCTGCAATAAACATCTTGTTAAAACAAATCTATTCCAACTTATTTTTTTATTCTCTACATGTTGACATTAGCAAAATTTAAACTTCGTCTAAGTAAGTGAATGGTAAAATCAAAAGAATTTTAGGGAACGGTGTTTGATTAGTAATTTGATATGAAAGTCGAGATGAATTAGCAGGAACATCTTCCACTTTCAGCATCTCCAAGGGTGAACGACCCTGGGCCACCAGATCTGCTTTTCTTCATATTTCCTGATGGATCATCGTCAAAGTTGTCGCCCTAAAATGAAATATGAGTGAGATTGATGTTGATGCTCGTTGAGATAATATTAATTACTCGTTGCTCTCGTTGTTCTCGAATCAGTCGAGCTAATGTTAGGAAGCACTCCTCGACGTTAATCGATTGCTTGTTGCTAATTTCAAAGAATGGCATGTCAAATGTCTCGGCAATCTAAGAAGACTTAATTTGTCATCAAGATACTTTGATAATCATTAATCTTTTTTACCTTCTCTCCTCGTTCTTTCGTTACGGCTCTTTGTGCAGTTGTACACTCGCATTTATTTCCCGCTAGAATTTTTACAACGTCAGGCGCTGCATTCTCTTGAATGTTTCTCAGCCAATAAGAAAGATTGTTGAATGATTCCAAGCTGGTGATGTCATACATGAGAATTATCCCCATCGCTCCACGGTAATAGGCTGTCGTTAAAGTCCTGAATCGCTCCTGACCTGCTGTATCCCAAATTTGTAGCTTGATAGGCACGCCATCTAAATTTATAAGCTTTTGTTTAAAGTCGATGCCTGAGACAAAGAGAAAAATAAATTTAATGAAAATTTATACTCGCTAACGATCCACGAATTACCAATTGTGCTTATGTATGTGTCATAATAGCGCTCGTCGCAATATCTATGAACGAGGCAGGTTTTTCCTACTTTAAATGGATGGGCAAGAGTTAAATTTGTGAAAGGGGAAACAAAATATTTTTCAACTTACCATTACTATCGCCAAGAACAAGAACTTTGTATGTTGCAAATATATTTTCCATTGTTCTCGGAAAACTAAATTCGATTTCACTTTTAAATTTAATGGAATTTTTGATTCGTCAGAAACACTTTTCGATATTTAATAAATATTTTTGTTTGGAAAAACTTTGATTTTATTGAAATTGAATTATTTCTTTGTGCGATGGAGGTTCTCGGTTGACTTTCAAATAACTAAAGTTAAGGGAATGGAGTTGGATTGCGTTTTGAGATTTTAAACCTCTGATAAATAAATGAACGAATTTTTTTTAAAGGGAAACTTTAGTCAGCTTTATTCACAAAATCGATTGGCGGAGAGAGTCTGCGCAACAATGTCCGACTTTTCGAATGAATGCATTTTCGCTAACTACACGTGCTTTGTTGTTTTAGCAATTGATTGTTTTGAAACCTGTTGAGAACAACAAAATTAGGAAAAAGAGAGTGATAAGTTTATTCTTGTTTATTTCATTAAGAACCGAAAGATGTTTTGCTTTCAGCCATTCAGACAAAAGTTTTAAGTTAACGAGAAAAAAAATATGAAAGAGAAATGAAAGCTAAACGTATTAATTTAGTGAACTTTGTGAAGAAGCTATCCGAACGCTTTACCACTCAGCGTCGCCATTAGACTTTTGAAAAACATAATCCTTGCCACCAAGATTCATTATCCCATCTTTCAAGTAAAACTTCCATTTGTTGCGAGATCGATTAATCTGTTGAATGAAAAAAATCGTTAGAAATGTTTTGTTTTCGATTCAGTCAATCAACAAGTTACCTTATCATACTGACACACGACAACGTTATCCGTTTCAAACAAGTCAGCATTGTCTTCATCTGTGACATCGTCTTCAGAGTTTAGTGGCTCCTCTTCCGCACCACCTTCGATGTCGTTAATGTCGCTGGCATCATCGTCTTTGTTCAAGTCGTCGTCGTCGAGATCGTCAAAGCTGTAAAAGAATAGTTTTAGTATGCTCGTAAAATGACTTATAAATTATTAAACTTACTGGTCATCGCTTATGTCACTTCCATCTTCATCCGAAGTGTCTCCGGCTGTTCCATCCAGTTGTCTACTGACCTTTAGAGGATCTAAAAATATTTTAAAGTTATTATCTCATTCTGTTTTCAACTTTAAAGATTAATGATCATACTTTTTGCATAAATTGTGTTGAGCACTGATGTGACATGTTGCTGAAGAACAGCAGATGCAACATTGGGTTGCAGAGGCATGATAGATGTAATAATTTCTCCAGTTATAACCTGCTGAAGCTGATTCTCTTGAATTGCTCTTGCCGGCACTTTGATTGTTAAAACACGATTTTCTGTTTCGTTCGCTTGGGGCGGGAGAGTAATTTGAATGGGAATCAACTTATTTGGATCGAGCGTTGTTTGTAAAGCTGGGGGACCATTTTGAGCGTGTGAGGTTGAAGAGGATTGCGATGTTGTAGCCGCCTGTGAAGGTTCAGTTTTAATTGTTGACTGTTGTGGAGCTTTTGTTTGCAAACTGCTTTTGTTGATGGTTGATGCGAGTGGTGGAACACCAGAAATTCCTTTTGCATTTCCATTCATCGATAATGAAATATTGTTCTTTTGCTCGGCTGCCAATGCTTTCTTAGATTTCGCGCCGTTGGCCTGAAATTATAATAAACAGTGAGAAAATTGCTTGGGAAGCTAATTAACGAGAAGTGTTGTTGACAGCAAAGTAAATACCTTCGACTGTCAAGAAGCCTAAGTGGCGGCGTGTAATCAGAATAAAGCTTTATTTAGATTTAATTCTTACAAGTAAACATCAAACACCAATACGACTACTAACCTTGGGATTGTTAGCAAGAAGGGCTGGTTGTGAGTTTGGCGCTAGTGGCTCAGGGACGACGTCAACTGCTTTACTAGCCATCAACCGATTTGTCCAGATCTGCTTCATTTCTTGAAGCACTTGTTCATCTACACCTTCATCCAAAAATGCATCTCGAACATTTGTAACTACATCCTCAATAACGAGCTGGTAGAGTTTAAGCTGTCGAGAAATAATTGTTTATGAGCTAGATTCACAGTTTCATGAAATATTTTTAATTCATTTCTCTCGAGAAATTAGGAAACTTTTCGATTTATCATCCTTTTCATTGTTATTTCATTTGCTAATATCACACGTTTCAGGCTTTAGAAAACTTAAATATAAGGCGTAATGACCAAACATATTTGAAAATTTATGATCTCGAATATTTAGAGAAAACGACTTGAATTATTTAATCCTTCAATAGCTTACCACGGACGACGAAGCTGATGTTTGAGCCATCTCGTTCTGTTTGTGAATACGATGCTTGAACGAGGTTTAAACAAATTTTTATTTATTTAGAGTCGAGAGAGGGGACTTCACGTAAGAATGTTTTGGCAACGTCTTCTAAAATAACCAAGAACGGAAATCGAAATATCTCGAACTTTTTCTTGATTGAATATCAAATTGATATAAACTTGAAATTTATAAATTATTAAACATTTTCTCGTAGAATAATCAGTTATTTCGAAAAAAAAATTACTTTTATTTTGTAGAACTCGATGCTTTCGACCCTTTCAAAACTACGTAAAAAAATAAATATCGTGAAAAATGATCCGATCACTTTTAAGGCCAAAGCAAGTGATAAACGTACAGCGTAAGACTCAATGATTATTCCTAACATCAATTGTTTCAAGCTAACTCATTTTCAGTTGGATTGTCACGTTGCTTCTCGGCAAAAGAACAACAAATCTTTGAACAACAAAATGAGCCGACCAGAGAAAAGCGCAAGAACTCTTTTTTCATCCCTCAAGAGTTTCGTTTCCAGTATAGAGAGTTCCTGCCAGATCCCAGTCAACGATTCAGAAATGTTGTTAGGGAGAGACTCGAGAGGAAAGACATGCTTGAGAGGTAATTTTGTTTTCTATTTTCAAAAGCCGCATTTCATGACAAACTTTTTTTAGACGAACCCAGATTCATATTCCTGAATTCTATGTTGGCTCTATTATCGCTGTAACTTCATCAGATCCACACTCTCAAGGAAAAACTAATCGTTTTGTAGGCATTTGCATTGATCGAGATCGCAACGGATTACGAGCAAATTTCATTCTGAGGAATTGCATTGACCATCAGGGAGTTGAAATTCAATTCGAGCTGTATGATCCAACGTTGCAAAAGATTGAAGTTCTAAAATTAGAGAAACGATTAGACGATAAACTCTTTTATCTTCGTGATGCACTTCCTGAGTACAGCACTTTTGACCTTAACATGGAGGCAGAGATATTACCTGAAGGTTCTGCTGTGCCTATCAACGAAACTAAAGTAAAGCTTAAGCCACGTCCTTGGTTGGAGAGATGGGAACGTCAAGATCTTCAAGGTGTTGAGAACGTTGATGAGTTACTTTATGATAAACACAGACGCTTAGCTGCGGCACGTGAAACTCCTTGGGAGAAATATGATTTGATGAAAGAGTACAGAAGATCACACAGCGAAGAAGAGCAGACAAAGATTTTCTCCGAAATTTTCTCACGAATCAAGGATATCAATGAAGATAACAAGAAAAAGATGAAAGCTAGAAGATCGATCACTAAGCCATCGAAATTAGCATAAGTCTGTAAAGCAGAGTTTGGAAGAAATTAGAAAATAAAAACTTAATTCAGTGAATATTTATTTCTCGAGATTTTTTTACATCAATTATATTGGAAAGTAAACAAAGAGGGATGTATAGTCTAAATTTCGATGTTAAACTGACTTCAGTGTTGTTGTCGTTTTTCTTGTGCTTATTTAACTTGTGAGAAGAGCGATGTTGATTTCTTTAACCATTTTCACACGATGAAGCATTTTGCTGAGTGCGTCACGACTTAACGGCTGCGTTGAGTACCACACGGGCGAGTCAGGAACGCAAGAGCGCTCGGGCTGAAGGTAGAACACATCATTTCTTGTCTTGACACTTTCGGGACTGAAAGAAATTTTCAAGTGTTATAAAATAATTTTCATTTTAAAGAATTCAACAACGAACCATTTTGAAAGATAGAACTCATAAAGTTTGACTGGGCATCGTAGGGGATTATCCTCATTCTCCTGCTGTTCGTATACTTTCTTCTTGCGTGAGTTTGCTTCAAGTGATGACTGGGGAGGATAGAAACGAAGTAAAACATTGCGAGATCCTGGAACCTTTGCTGCACCAGGTTGATTTGGATTTCTCTTCCAGTGTTTCATTATATGAGAGAATGAAAGCTCCATATGTTCATCAACCGTCTGAAAAAGTAATTGAAATTAGACATTGTCAAATTACAAAAATTGTTAAACTTACCACAAGATTAAAATGCTTTGTATTGAAGAACATTAGGGTACTAAGAAGGACATGTGGAGAATGAGCACCAAGTTGCTTGCACTCCCATAAATGCTCTTCTTCGACTCGAGTAACAATGTATTCTGAAAACACAAAAAGAGTAAATAAAGTTGTTACATGAAAATAATAATTACGTAGACTCACGAGAATCATTATAAAGAACTGAGAACTTCTTAGCAACTTCATCGAGACAGTCTGTAAACTGTTCGTAATATCGATCCGTGAAAATGTTGTCAATGCGTCCGTTTTCGTAAAGATATTGTTGAATGCCTTTAAGTCAAGAAGAAAATAATTAATAACAGAACAAATTTGAACTAGATAAATAAACTTACCAAGGACCAAATAGTAGATTGTGTCAGGAGCATATTCACTGCCGTTAGGTTTTCTAACTTCTTTCACGAACATGCACAAGGAGTAATTCAACTCGTCTGCGGTTAATTGAAGTATCTCTGATTTTATTGGCTTTCGACGAATTGAAGATTTCTCAAAGTCTGCATTCTTTGTTGCAACCCATTGTTTCCAAGCATTGACTCCGAAAGTATACTTCAAGCACATATTTGCGTCCGGTTTTTCAGCTGGCTCTCGTGGAATTTCAGGTTGCATCACCTCCATTTCACGTTTAATTCTCTTGTTAGGTGCGCTGTTGCGGTTGATTGTTTGCTTAGGCGATGGCTGTTGAATTCGTTTGCGGCCACGGTTTGATTGCATTGCAGCAGCTTCTCTTTGTTGTTGAAGCAGTAAAAGTTGATGGGGATGGAGAGAATGTGGATCTATATCGTCGCCAAAATTTGAAGTCTGTGAGATCGTATTTGCTGTCATCTCATTCTCTAAATCAACAGGAGGATCATCGAAATCGTTTCCAGCCATTTTAAATGCCATTTGAACCAAATCTTCGTTAAACGATGCGTTATTATCGATGCCATCCGGATACTCCATCTCATTGTTTTCATCAGAGTCTGAATCGGTTTCCTCGCGTTTCTTATCGCCAGCAACCATTTCTGCCATCATCAAAAGTTCAGCTTCATACGGATCTGTTGGCATTTTCTCTTGAATTTTCTTGATTTCTTTCATGATGCCACTCGCTGAATTTCTTGTGGTTGGAACAAAGACAGGAACCGGTATTGGGAGTACAAAAGGAACGGCTGAGAAGAGAGAATGATTTGAATTAGCAATTTTTATCATCAACATATTTTTATGCAGATTACTTACCAACAGGTGTTGGTATCGAGTACATCATCATCGGTTGTGGCACGAAAATTGGGATTGGAACAGGAACAATGACTCGTTGTTCTAACCAATCATCAGTTTGGCATTCAGCGTCTGTCATCGTTGGAACACAATTTATGGCTTTGTTTAAAGTGATTGACTTGCACATTGTCGACTTATTTCCAAATTGTTTTGGCAGCGGAGGAATAGTCACCACTTGTGTTTTATGCTCAACACGAACAGGCGATGATCCTCGCGAAACAGATTCATTATTTGAGATTTTCCAACTTGATGGTCCTCCGGTCAGTGACGACAATGATGAAACCTTCACTCTAGCAGGAATATCTGACAGACGCTCGAGTTGAACTGTGAGCTCTGGTACTGGAATTGGTGATCCTGACCGTTTGTTCGTGATTGGATTGTAAGGTGGTCGCCCTCGACGTTTGCTGATCGGTTCAGGCTTCTTTCCTAGATCAACTTTAAGGGAAAATTTTTATTTTGTTATCAATGAATTTTTTAAATGAGACTTACAGTTTGCTGAAGGAGGCTTGATACGTTTTGCAGTTCCCGCTGGAACAACAGATGGCTGATCCAGAGCAATTCTGCTCTTGCTGAATTGACTTTGGAAACCCATAACGCATTGATATGTACAGAAATTGCGAATCGATGAATCAGACATTGTGAGATGATATTGCTGCTGTTTTTGTGCTTGACAATGGTCGCACGCTGATTGCTTTCGAGTCAACGCATTGGTAGAAACCTCGTGAAGGGACGAACAATTCAGCGAACACATTCGAATATTGCCATAATCTAACTGAATCATATCGTAACTGTATTTGCTGACGCGACACCAGTTGCATTGCCATATTTCACGGCTCTTCGTGATGAATATGTTCAAGCACAATTGCGTACAGAACATTTTGGTTTCATCTCCTTGATAGATTGTGTGCGCATCGTTTGATTTGCGCTCGAAATATTTTGTACACATTTCGCATTGATCAGGAGAGACGTTGTTAACGAATTTAAAAGCGGAAAAGCAAGGATTCGAGCAGAAGTGATGAATGTTTTCGTCAAGGATTATTTCAACTTTCGGTATCTTCTTGTTGTTGCAAACTGAACAAATGCGAGGCGATCGCTTTTTTCTTGGATTGATGATTCTGTCATAAGTGTTTGCACAATCTTCGTTACAGAACTGATTACCACGTTTAGGTGTAACATTTTCTTCATTTTCGTCGTTCTTTAAGTTCTTCGAACACAGAGCACACGTTATATATGTTTTCTTAAAATCGTTTAAGCATTCAGTTGCGCAAAATTGTTTAATTTCAGGTCCAAATCGTACACAAAGCTTCCCTATAGATGATGTTGACACCACTTTATTGCATTGAGTGCATGTAGCAGCGATAATATTTTGATATTGTCCCAAGCATTTGTCATTGCAGAAATCATAAGCTTCCCATTGAATGGATTTGCTTGATAACTGAATGACGGTGAAACAGTGATTGCAACGACGAACAAAACTTTCATCTCTGTCGATTTTCGCCGCTTCTACTTCGGCATCAGTTCTAGCTGCGATTTTCGGCACTTCCTCTTCAGGCTCAACAGGTTGAGGTAGAGTGCGAGCACGTTCAGAACGACGTTTCACTTGATTCACGATATACTTTTCTTCGTTGTCACCAATTATTTGTTTCAAGCACTCGTCGTCACAAATGAAATTTTCTTCCACACTTTGAACTGTTTCAGTTATTGGTTCAGTCGCTTCTTGAACATCTTCTCCTTCAACGGCCATGGGTGGATCTTTTGTTACAGTTTTCACTACATTGGCGCGGAAACGATATTTGCAAACTTTTGTTTCGCTACACTTTACACAGACATTGTCAGTTGGCTCATGGATTTCATAAACTCGCACTTTCTTCTGAGTTAGAGAATATTTATCGGGATTGTCTTCGCGGTGTTCCTTAACACAATTGAATGTGCACAAATACTTTAGTTCTGAACCTTCCATCACTTGATATAAACAAACTGCAACGTTTTCACAGTTCAAGCAAGACGCTTCCGAAGTTTCTCCATCGATTTCTCGAATTTCGTTTTCTGTCAAAGGACTTGGCTCGACAATGTCATCTTGAATTTCTTCGACTTCAGTAGTCTCGGGTTCCACGACTTCTTTGTCTTCAGAACCTTCATCAACGGCATCTGTCGTTATGTTAGCAGAAGCTTCAGTAGTTGATTCATCTTCAATAACATCTTCGATTTGAGCTGAAGCATCTTTGTCAGCATCGCATTCTGTCTCATCGCCGAGTAAGCAAAGATCTTCATCGACACCTTCGCCCTCATTTGTTGTTTCTGTGGTTTCATCGTCTCCATGAATTTCTTCGGCTTCTTCAGCTTCTCGTATATCGTCTAATTGAGACATCTCAGCATCAACAGGACTTGTTGCCTCTTTTTCGACATCTACTGATTCTTGAACTTCAATTGGTGTATCATCTGTTTCCATTGGAGTGTCCACAGAGGTCGGAGGCTCTATTTCAGTGACATCTGAAGTTTCAAGAGCTACATCGTCAGATTTAACTTCAAGAGTCTTTTCTTCATCTAGTTCTTTTGGTTCTTCTACTTCCTCTTTAGGTTCTTGCAAAGCATCAGTCTCTGACTCCTTCAATGCGTTGAAAGCATCGTTGCTGTCATCATGGTTTGCCACATCGAGTTGAGAAATGTTAACTGAGGCTTCAGTGAAATCTAAGTCAGCGATTTCTGATTGAGCAGTGATGTCCAAATCACTTGGAGGATTTGCAAACTCAACTGCTTCCATTTCAGATTGCGCCAATACATCATCCTCGATCATCGAAACATTGGTTTCGATGCCGGCTTCTTCTAATATGTCAGTTGGTGTCATCTGTGACGAGACATCTGGCAAATCTTCAGTTGGTTTGCTAATGAAGGATGTCCCAGGCTGATTGTTCAACTCCTCGTCTACTTGAATTTGATTCACTTTCTCATCTTCGAATCCTGATTGCAAGATATCATTAATTTCACTTTTTTGAGCCTCCGCTTCGATTTCACTAGTTGTCACTTGCGGTTCTTCCATCTTAGTTTATCTCGATTGCTGCAATTGTTACATTAATCTATAAGAAATAAGATAAAGCTTAAATTTAGAAATGTTCCCGCTAAAAAATTTCCCAAGCAAGACTTGAAGTATCGTCGGTTCTATATTCTCTTTGTAAAACGAAGTTTATACCGAGAGAAGGGTTTTCTGAAATTATTATCGACCCCACGACACATAAAGAGAAAACTCAGCGTCTGTTCAGAATAACATTAAATTGATATTTAAAGATTTCGGCGCTTAATAGAAAGCATTTATCACTTGCATTTAATCTGAATGACGCCATTGCTAAAACGCAGAAACATTTTAAAGTAACGAAGTCAAAACAAAGCTTTAAACTTTTTCATGAAAGTACAAAGTTTTTGAATTTACATTTTAGCTCCTCACCTTTCGCACTTGTTTCTCAATCAGATTAACTTTAATTGAAGTTTATACAATTTATATTAACTCAGTTTTTTAATTTTAAAGTTTTCTCCGCGGTAATACCAATGAAATTGCAAAACTGAGAACCTTCGTAACTTTAAACAATATTCGATTACATGTACGTTAAACTTCAGAACTATCAAAAGTTAATTTCTCGAATAATCATAAGTCATAAGACCTGGCACCTGGCAAACATATATTTTCAAATAGTTGTTCGTCTATGCTATGAACACACTTACTTTATATTTTGCAACCTTTGATTTAATTTTTAATTAGAAAAGTTAACTTTTTTTGAAGCAAATATAGATTTATTGTGTTTAAAAGCTTAAGAGGTAAAAACTTATGTTGGGATGCATCGCAGTGTTAATATAAATTAATGTAGATTAGTTGTCACAATAGATTTCGCCAATACGAAGCTTGAAGATTTTTTATGATTCATGACTTTACTTCTTCTTGTTCATATTGTTAGGACTTGTAGAAGAGAAAACTGATGATGCTGACATTAGATTTTCTATAAGTAAATGAAATAATTTTAACTCAAGTTTCAAACAAAAATAAAGGCAATTACCAATGTATTGTCCAAGGACTAAGTTCTCCGACTTCAATCGCAGATTTTCTTCTTTCACGCCTGTGCTTCTCTGGTTCAAGTCATCTAAAGTGTTTTGCAATTCGAGAACTTGCGAGATCAGACGAGCCTTCTCAACATCATCACTTGCTTCTTGTCCATCGTCTAATTGATTGCGTGATCCACCATAGGAGTTAATTGAATCCATAGTCGAGGACTTCGATCCCATTCCATTCATTTTGTTTTTATTGACTTCATCTTTGACTTCAACTGGGAAAAAATTTAAGTTATTTACCAGTTCCATAAAGCTCAGAGTAGATTATCTTACTTTGATCATCATCGTCAATAGCTGGAATGTTTTCAAACGACCGCGAAAGATTCGCTGACTTTATTTCTGAATTAGACATAATTAAATCGTGTCTAACTTTGGTTGAAAATTTGTTTTACGAAGCCTTCTACTGTATTCACAATAAACTTCGTTCAATTACCACTCTTCAAGAGTTTTGCAATTAGAAAATATGATTAAGGCCGTTGTTTTGATCTTTACGCTTGATTAAACTTGCAATTTTAATTTTAAGAAAATTTCTGCACTTTTCAAGTTAAGTAAACTTTGTTTTGTATATTAAAAGAAGCTTTGGGAGAGTTTCCAAGGAGTTGTTCATAAATTGTGTTACTCAGAAGAAAAAGATCTGATATTAAAAATTTCTTATGTATTTGTAGTTTAACTTAGTTTAATGTCAACCACTTTGCCAGCTCAAGCTCATTATATCAAGGAAGAAGTTTCTTTCTCACTTATCTAATATTTTTTAGGATATTATTTCAAACGTAATTATCCCCTTGACTCTACAAATCCCCTCGTCAATATCTAAAATTTCACTTTCATCATAAAAGCGGATTTCCGACTGCAACGCTCGCTCATGTCGTTAATAGAACAGATATAATGATAAACAAATAAGTGATTACTAAAGCGAGAATTGTTATAATTTGTTGAAAGTTTATTTTCGAACAATAATTCAATAATTAGTAAATAATTTTAATTCATGTCGGATTTTGATGCAATCTACGTCGAAGACTTTGGACAAGAGGATGTTCCTCCGCCCGAGACACAGGAGGAGCCCGTCGTTATCCGAGGCATTGGAGAAGTGACAATGTAAGTTCTTGAAACAAAGAGCCGAGAACATATTGAAGATAACTTTTCTTTGCGTTCTAGATTTGGTTTATCGAACAGATTCAACACAGAGTTTCCGCAGCAGCTCGTATCAAAGATTGCACCCGAAGAGTTTAATGCCACGCTATCTCGCATTAATTCCATTCTTAGAAAGAACTTGCCTATAAACTTGAAATGGTAACAAAGACTCTGATTACTCGAAAATAATTTACACAAAGAATTTTTGATTTCCTGGATTCCAGGTTGTGCTTCGGATGTGTCTGCTGCTGCTGTTCACTGGGACTAAGTTTATGGCCAGTCATTTGCTTGAGCAAGAGGGTAAGTTGCATTAACAAAATGATTCATCCAATCTCAAGAGATTGCGATTGCATCCCTGGCAATTACACTGACCTTTAACTTTTTCTTTAATTTTTAGACTAAAAGTCAGATCAACAAACTTCTTGATTGGGAAAATACTAATCTTTATCTAAAACTAGGATTAAAATGGTCGTTGAAAAGAATGAGCTGTGATAACAACATGAATTCTGTTGAATATGTGCTCTTGCTGGAGTTTCTTCCAAAAATCGTAATTTATCGTCCTGATTAATAAATTCGAAGGCTCCACGAAGTGTACGCCAAGCCACCAGAAAAATTTCATGTAGAGATGACGAATAGAAACGAAATAAGAAAAACTTCCAGCACTACTCATTTTTTTTGGTGTTCTTAAGATGTCAAGAACAATTTCGAGCATCATTACTCACGTATTAAATATATTTTGTCACAAAATCGTGTAAATAAATAACATTTGTGAAATCAAACGAAACATTTTCTTGTGTTACAGATACAAGGTGGCAGTTAATTAAATATGCGACCTCTGCACATTCTAAGCAATGAACGAGCGATGATTGATCACTGTTGCGCGAACGCATGAAGCATAAATTGCAATTAGAAACTTACGAGGAGCATAGAGGAGCGGCCAAATCCAAGTTTTTGATTTTATAAATTTCGAAGTTGACGATCAACCACTTCATTAATTCAAATTGATAAGCTAACAAGAAATTGCGTAACTTACTACTTATCCTTTTCTAGCCGTCATTCTTCGTCAAGAGCTTTTAAACTCACACATCGAGAGCTTATATCAGCACATGTTCTCTCCATACAGAAAAAAAATATTTGCTGCTGTGACTGTTTCTACGTTCAGTCACTTACTATCCGCGGAGCTTGTTAGACTCTAATGCTTTAGCTTATAAAACCAAGAACAAGTTGAAGCTCAATGCGAGTTTTAATTAGGCAAGCGTCAAGTGACGATCGAAAGCTTCTTGCAATGAACTTGATTCAGTGATATTTTAAGCTCAATAATAAATCTCAAACAAAATAAGTTAAGCAAGGTAAAGCCATTGAGTTGAAAAGTTGTGATCGATTGTAAATTTTGAAGGAAAGGTAATAAATTTCTCAAGTGGTGATAAACAACCTCAAGTGAAACCGGATTTATTTATGAGATCTTATGTAGATAATAGCGAGAGTTTGAGTGAATTCGATTGAGTTGTTCTCAATGAAAATAGCAAGCGATAAGAAATGTTTTTTTTTTCAAAGTTTTGAATTTCTTTTAATATGAGTGATAAAGAGACAAAGAATCCGGACGGAGGTAGCTAACACGTGTTGGTTGATTTTACCGGAACAATCAAGAGAGAACTGGAAAAAGTTGGTTCTCTGCACTCTGCTTTCATCGGCTCATCATGCATATTTACACAAACAAATGTGTTTAAAAAATAAAATAGCAAAAGGGCATGGGTCCTTCATTTATCTCTCACCAGCTTTCAAACTAGACATCAAAATTTTGAGCTGTCATAAATTGTTTGCATTCTTTCATGTCCGCAATTGTGTCAAAACATGAGAACGCGATAAGACGAGCTGCTGTTCATTTTGAAATGTTGACTTTCATTAGAGATCACATTTCAACCCTGAATACTGCGAAGTGTTATCAATGAAAAAATTCAATTTAATTAAAACAGTGACAGAAGTTAAACATTCTTGATTTAATTATGACATTAAAAGTTAGCAACAAACGTTTATGATAGCGTTGCTCGTGTAGAGTGAAAAGGTGAAGAGATTTGAGAAGATTTTTTTTCTATCCGAGTGTTTTATTTTCATTCAGACTGCTAGACCAATGTCTACATAAACAACTGATATTAATAAAGATTGAGCAAAAAAGATGAAAAGCGTTTGCTGAAATGATTCATTGATCATGTGTTCGTGTAAAACACAAGATTCTCTTTAATGATCAAGCAAAAAAAAGGAAATAAATGAGAAGAGTTCCAGTGAAGTTGTTCAAATTTAATTAAAGGAATTTTGTTTTTCAATCAGCAAAATGTCTCATCTTACGCCTGAGTCGGAGTCATCTGCAAACACGGATATGTCGTGCATGCAACTCCTTCCCGAAAGCAATAAACCTAAGCCAATGATTGTACGAATCGACGAAACGCCAACAGAAATGAATCCCGATGAACCCCAACTTAGTATCAACGAAAGTACAAAAAAGCCTCCAAAAAGGCGAGAATCTTTAATTGGAACTTTTCAAAGGACGGTGAGGATGTCAATGAAGGCCGTCAGCGATTCCTCTGGCCCATTAACAAGGTAAACAACTTTGTCATCTGTTTCTCTATCTGTTTTTATTTTTAAAAAAACATCGCACAAAATTTTCACTGACTCTGACATTCCAGTGAACTTCTGAAAGTTAGAAAAAAAAACTGTTGCGACATTCGCGAAACTAGATCATTCTCTGAAATATCCTCATCAGTTTTACGTGCCTCATTAAGATTAAATGTGTTTGCATTGGGCATTAACGAGAAGAAAATTCAATGTATTCTCATCCGACAGTGAAGCAATAAAATAATCTGAAAAGATATAAATGAGAGCCTAGGCCAACAAATAATGAAAGAAGAAGAAAAAGTGAGTGTGAGTTGCTTTATGATCAGGGCTTGAAACTTGATGATAATGAGTCTTCGACAAGAAGATAATCAAAAGAGATTTAAAGAGATTCGTGAGATAGTCCAATCCCTGACGAATGAGTTAAGAGGCAATCAATAAACTCAAGCTGTATAACAACACGGAAAGGAATGATAATAACTTTATAGCGGCGATGAAAGCGAGCAAAGTAGTCGTCTGAGATCTTTAATTTTATTAGAAGAACTTCTTTTCTTGTTAGAGAGATTATGACACTTCAGATCAAAGAGCGTTAATTCACACAGAGAATGACCACACTGAAATAGGAAAAACAAATTGTGTCTCGATGAGTTGTTTGTTGTGTATCGAGTGACAAACAACA
Source organism: Smittia aterrima (assembly GCA_033063855.1). Lineage (NCBI taxonomy): Eukaryota > Metazoa > Arthropoda > Insecta > Diptera > Chironomidae > Smittia > Smittia aterrima. Next base: position 11,379,071 of record CP093831.1, on the reverse strand, counting down.
GGGGAAATTTTCATAATTATTGCTCCCTATAGACCATAAAACAAACGCTAACACGTTGACTCACTGAATTTATCGCCTTCAAGTTGATCAAACTAACTTTCAACATAGAAGTCTTGTCTCGACAAGACAGTGTCAGAGTGTCAGATACGAAACTTGAAGCTGTTGATGCTCATAAAACAAGCACAAAGCAGTTAAAATGTCACCTTGAAAACAATTTTCAACTTTGCGGTGAGATAGATAATTAAACAAAAAAAAGGGGCAGATGTTGGCGACCGTTGTGTTGAAGCTATCACTCCTTGTTCGATGACACGAGAGAAATACTATAGCCCTGTTATTAAGGAGGGTTTACGATGTTGTTAGCCTATTAAGATTTGTCTCTCATCACATTGTTATCTTCTTTGAACTTTCTTGTTTTCCAAGCGACTGCGTTCAATGTCAGGCTCGTATTGTGTTCGAAACTGGGCTAAGTTCTTTTAAAAATAAAACATTGTCTAGTGCTCAAAGAAAAACTTGACAAAGTAGCTGAATTTTTTAAAACATGATCCTCTCTTTTTCGCGGACGAGGTGCGAACTTCCCGACAATTTCTCATGCGTCTACGAAACGTGGAAAGAGAGAGAAAAGCGAACTTATTTTTAGACTTCACATTTTATTTTTATATAATTTCTTGTCTTACATTCAAATAGACAATATTAAAAAAGTATATTTTTTGTCGAAAAGAAGATTTTTGCCAGTCTACATGCTCAGCTATCCCAGTCAATCACACTTTGAGTTCGCTCTCCTTTTGTCATGACTCAAACTTACCGCACACTGGGAGTAAGCAATAAAGTCGGAATCCTTAAAATATTTGTCGCATTGTCGAGTATTATGAACAGTTGAGTGTTTCGTCGTGAGCGTTGCAATGAAAAATCCTCAAATTTATAGCAAAACGTGTTATAAGCAAGTGAAATTTAAAGTGATGTTAATCGGATCATTTAGCTCAAAGGAGAGCAGCATCAGACAAAAGTGCAATGTGTAAACTCGTTATTATGGTCCTGATTTTATTAACATTGCTTTGCAATTATCTGATGATCGTGCTTTACAAATGCTTGTGAGTAAAACTTGCTATCAGTGTAGAATCAATTGCGAAGCTGTTCGTAAATCGATCAAAGAAAAGTTTTCTTTTTCGTGTGAATTTCCGAATCATTTGCGCATACCATGAAACGAAAAAACCGATTATCACTTTCCTTTATTGAAAGATTTATAGTAACAGATTGTCTTGTGATTAGTGTAGTTGAGAGAAATTGAAAATCAAAGAAAATTCGAGGAAGATGCAGAGTTAGTGTCCACGACAATTATAAAATGAGTCCGACTTATGATCAGTGGTCGAACTCAAGTTCAATTGACATGGAAGTCATTGAAGACTCATCCTCAGCTCATGACGACTCTTATAAGTTTATCACGATGTAAATTTGAAACAAAGTCGTAATATTAACTTGTCATGTGTGCAATCTTCAAGTACGTGACGAAAGTGCTTACACATTAGCAGTGAAAACAATAAGAGCGCGTTCGTTAAAAATATTTTCGTCTTGGCTGTGTGAAAAGTTTTTCTTTATTTATTTTTTGTCTGAAGCTCATTGAGCTCCAAAGAATGATCAATGACACCACAATTTAATGCAAAGTGAGCTTGTCTCGTAATTTAAGATATCTCTTGACTTCATTTAAACATCGCCATTCAGCAAAGCTGATCATCGGCACTTGTCGCTGGCACTTGAAGAAGATTTCTGAGATCTATTGAAACGCAACGCCTTCGGAATTAAAAAGGAAACAATTTAAAACAAAAAATACTTCTCGTTGAAACATTCCAAATTTTTCGTTTCCGCTTTCGGTTATGTTGAAATTTATCTGCTCTACGCCTCAAAATCAGTTGGCAACTTGCAATTAAAGTTTATTATATCGCTCGTGGGGGATTACTTCAAAGTGTGACACAACAAGGCAAGGGCCTAGATATTTAAACTGCTTCTATAATACTTTGCGAACGTAAACTTGTTGCTTGAGCTTTATTAAGATTGTCTGGGCTTCATTCTCACATCGTTTCGTTCGCTTTCTGAGGAAACTGCAGAAACGCATCCGCTGTTCTCGATTCTTTAGCATCTGGCAACATTTAACTGGGTTCGATGATCCAATCGTCATTGCTATCACACGAGGAGAATAATCACTCAGTCGACATACTTAAAGTCGTTTCGTTTACCTCAAACAAAGAGAATCAGACAATTTATCAGACTATCTAAGTCAGATAAAATAAGAAAAACAAACTTTCCTCGTGTTTGTTGATTCTTTCGTTGAAAATGTAAACACATTTAACGACTTTCAAATATCTGATGCGTTGGAAACTCAATTTTCCTGATCGAGAATTGTTATTCTACCTTCGAAGCCCCCTTAAGATATCAGAAAAGTTTGCGGAAGCTTTTGCGAACAAAGAAGCAAAAATAAAGTCGTAGATAATTTTTCTTTGAATTTTATCTTTATCGTTTGATAACTAAACTTCCGACAGTTTCCATCAACTTGTCTCGTTCGTCCTAATCACTCATCATATTGTTATTGTCTTCTTTTTCTTCAATCTCAGGTACAGACAAACGAGATTTTCATCAAGACGTGTACGCAAGCGCGTAATATTTAAGCATGGAGATGTTAATGTTGTTCAGGGAAAAGTTGCTAAAAGACGTAGAAGATATTTACAGGTGCAGCATTTGCTTCGATTCGATTGACATCCTGAACTAACAAAATTTTATTTTAGGATATTTTCACTACCCTAGTTGATATGCAGTGGCGTAAGTTGACATCAAATCTATTTTTAACTCGCGGAGAACCTGAAACTTTAATTTTCGAAAGAGAAACATGAAGCGATTTCTTGCTAAAAAAATAAAGTTTATGCAAGCTTTCGCGCAATCGAGTGACTAATAGAATTTAATTCATTGTTCCTTAGGATGGACAATCGCTGTGTTTGCATTAAATTTCATACTTTCTTGGCTGTTTTTGGGCGTCGTGTGGTATTTAATAGCATACGCTCATGGTGATATTGAATACTTTGAACAAATGGGAAGATCGGATAACGCTGAAGAGTTTGAAACCAAAAGCAATCACACGCCATGCGTCACAGAAATCAAAACATTTTTGTCAGCCTTCCTGTTCTCCTTAGAGACGCAACACACAATTGGTAAGAGCAATCAACTCACGAACCTCAGTCTCAACTTTTTAATCTCAAGAATGCAAATATTTTTCAAGGGTACGGTCATCGCTATGTAACCGAAGTAAGGCTTTGATCCAATGATGATGCTTAGTGATCTAAATTGCTGTTTTTATTTCAATGATCAGGAATGCCCAGAAGCCATTTTCATGCTTTGTCTGCAGAGGTAAAACAAGAACAACTCATTCGCCACATCATTGAAATAACAAATTCAAATTCTTTGAAATCTTTTCAGTATAATGGGCGTATTTATTCAAGCAGTAAGTAATTTATTTTCCTCCGTAAGCAGTTCAAGTCGCTATTTGAACCGTTGATATCGTCACGAGTTTGTTTATTAACGCTTCAACGTTTTTTTCGTTTCAATTTGCGCTCGACAAAAAAAGTTCATGGTAAGTTGAAGATTTCTTTTCCTTTTGTTAAAAGCTTTTCTTAAGTTTTCTTCTCCCTAAAAACTTATTTCATGAGCACAGGTCGGAGTAGTTTTTGGTGAGTTCATTAAGATAAATATTTTCCAACTTTATTTAATTTTCAATTGACGTCACCAGCCAAACTTTCCCGCCCAAAGAAGAGAGCTCAAACATTGTTGTTCTCAAGGAACGCTGTCATTTGCCAGAGAGATGGTGTACCTTGTTTAATGTTCCGTGTTGGCGATATGCGGAAGAGTCATATTATTGAGGCTCACGTGAGAGCGCAAATAATAAAAAGAAAGGTTTGTACATTTTCAGAGTTTTGTCTAAGTCTAAGGGGAAACAATTCAATTTTCTTTCGTCTGTTACAGATTACAAAGGAAGGCGAGTTGCTTCCATTCTTCCAACAAGAATTAACCGTAGGAGCTGATGGATCTGACGATCGATTAATGTTTATCTGGCCAACACTAATCGTCCATAAAATTGATGAAGAAAGTCCTTTGTACAATTTATCAGCTCAGGACATGATCAAAGATCGATTCGAGATCGTTACGATGCTTGAAGGTGTTGTTGAGTCAACTGGAATGACAACGCAAGCCCGAAGCAGTTATCTTCCTTCAGAAATTTTATGGGGCCATCGTTTCGAATCGACCGTTTCATTTAAACGCGAAACCGGCGAATATGAAGTAATTTAATCATTTCCTTGAGTGCTCTCACAGAAGAAACCAGAATGATGAATTCGTTCTCTTATTTCCCGCTTTAGGTTGATTACACTCTGTTTAATAATACCTATGAGGTCGACACCCCGCTTTGCTCAGCCCGTGAGTTAAGTGAAATGAGAGCTGAAAGTCAATCGCAACAAGGTGAAGCAGGTGAGTCTATCTAAACCTCTTCTCGTTATCAAAGCAAACGATCTTTCAATTTTTCCGTCTCTCTCTCTCGCTCCCTCAAATTTCTTTTCAATCCATTTATAATCTTTTTTCTATTGTTTCGTCCATTTTGCCCTGTTGAACATGAATAATAATTTCGATAAAGAAGTAGATCAAAACAATTCAGCCAGCATATTTTTTAATCGTATCTCATCATCAATTTCTTTAGACACGCCAAGTGAAAGATCCGCATCTGCAGAGCCATCACCAAACCACAATCGCAGAAGCGATCTAAAGCTTCTCAACAACGGCAATCTTTCAAACAAATCTCGGACGCCGTCAACGGTTCTGACCATCACGAATGAGGAATGTGAGCCATTGCAGCCGGCCAATAATAGAAATCTAAGTAAATTAATCATACCCGAGCCCTTAGACTCAATCTGCTGATATCCCTTCTTCTTTTTACACTCAAGAAATCGAATTTGTTGTAACCAAAAGTTGCCACGACCTTGTATATTTTATATGAAGAAAATAAAACAACCATTTCCAAAATTGAATTTTTAAATCATAATTTAATTCCATCGAGAGTTCCTCTCCAAACTTGTTTGAAAAAATGAAAAAAAAGCAATGAACCTTAAGCTACTTTCCTCACGAAATGAGATCGTTCTTAAACGAACCTTCTCAGTAGTTACGCCTAATCAATTTTTATTGAGCAAGTTCATTGAGAAACGAGAAAGCAGATTAACATTGACCTTCCGCCACTGACGTTTTCCTAGATAGCAGAGCATGCTTTCAATTAAAGCTTCCGATGAAGCATGACTGCTTCATCATGATAACAACGGTAGCGATTAGAATTTATCTTTCAGATGATAATTGTGATTTACAAATGTTTTATTTCGAAATTCAGAGATAAATTGATGCGGTTAGCTGCCCTATGTGTGTACATAGAAAAGTTTATTGGCGACCTTGAGCTTTAACAATGACACATCAGTTTGTGTTTGTTGAGGTGTAAGTGATCGTTTGAAAATGACGTTAAGGGAAAATGATTATTCTACCACCCACGCCAACATCATTTATCGTTTGTGCAAAAAAAAAAGTTTCAGAAATATATTTAACTTTGGACATGAGAAAAGTTTAACTCGTTATGCATTCATAATGCAATAACGATCGTGTAATAACGATCTATTCTGATTCTAGTCTCAGACGAGAACCAGTAATGTAAATTATAGTGATGCAATCGAATCGTTTCAGGTAGCAGCGCATGGATTAAATTAACGTCGTTACCGAATCTCCGAAAAGCTTTTCAGATAGCTCAGCTGTTGACAGTGATAAATCTGATCATCCATCTGGTTCTCTCTTTCTCTCAAATGCTCGTTGAGTGTTTCATACATTTGCTGTTATGTGTGCACAAACAGAACATTTCAATTACATCAACTTCAGAGATCGCTCACTCGTTCTAAATTGATATTTTCTCATTTAGCAATTTCATTCATCGTTTTAGACTGGGAGTGAGTCTCCACATATCGAGAATCTTAGGTCGAGTGCAGCGAGTAAAGAATAAATTTAGTGCTGCAGAGTTCGCTTAGAGAACTGGAACAGAAATTTAATTCTCCAACTCCTCCGAATTAATAACGCACGCGATTAAAAAAATGTCCGGTGTCAAAAGTGATGAGTTTAAAGATGAAAAGAAACCTTTGACTATTAAAGTCTCGAAATCCAAATCAAAAATCGACGAAGATCCAAGCTCTTTAGATAGCGTGATTAGGTGAGATTGAGAGAATTAAATCTCATGAAAAGACAAATAATTAATAACTTCAAACGATCACACAGCAACCTCCCACTCACAATTGTTCCGAGTTTGGCTAAAAGCTTATCGGGTCATCAAGAGAGCTTGAGGTAGGTAAGATAGTGTAACAATTCACAAGTCTCGTTATGACAGGAAACGTTCACAAATTACAATGTCAACTAACAAAAATCATTTTAACAAGATCTATTGCCCATAAAAATGTTAATTTTATTTTACTCATCAACAACTTTGTGATTGAGAAATCTAAATTCGTCAATTTTACTTCATCTGTCGGCACCCTTAGTCAACTTAAAGATGTGTGCATCACAATTTGTTGTCTCGATAACGAGTGTGTAAATAATTTTGTTATCACCTCTTTAACAAATAATCCATAAATATTGCGAGCGAGAACTGAATTCTTCTAAGAGCTTTTTGATGTCTCGTGAAGATAAGAAGTGAAAGCAGCGACGGGAGCACTTGATTCTCATAAAATAATTAAAAGTTTGTGACCCGAAGTGATCTAAAAATTAAATTAATGTCTAAACAGAGCAATAAGAGCGCTGTGATGGACATTGAATCGCCTTCTTCAAAAGAAGATCACAATTTATTGCTGGCGCCCTGGGGAAATAATCAAATTTCATTCAACAATGGAGACACCAATTCTCCTCAAGTCCCTAAATCTCCATCGTCAATATTCAACTTCAACGCGAAGTCAAGTCCGTCCGGCTCACTCAGGCAAAGGTAATGCCATTAATTTATGCATAATTCGTATAATTTAAATTTGCTTTTGCTTTTGTGGTGTGTTGATGGAAAATCGCGTTAAAGCACGTAAACAGAACACAAGTGAACGTTTTAGATATTTACTTATTTTTTTGTTTTATTTTATTCGCTGATCACATGGGCTGTAACGTAATAAATCAAACGAGAACATTACTGTCGGAATATAATATTAACACAAGAAATCAGATCATTTTATTTTAAACGACAACGCAAAGCGCTAATGATCACAGCAAACAACTTCACTGGTTCTTTGAGAGACTTTTCTATCATTAAACTTGAAAATATGTTGACTGACGATGTTGAAATCTTGTGATGATATCAATTTACGATAACAACAATGATAAGAAATGATAAGGTTTGTGTAAAACGTTATCGGTGAATGAAAATGTTTGTGAGAAGCGCTTCATCATAAATTATTTTGCTCTTCAACTTTTCTATGATAACAATCTGAATAATTGAAGTTATCCTCGTTAACTCGTCTCACGTTCATCCAAGGCACATCGTAAATTTATGTTGTCGAGAGAAACGTTTCAACGAAATAAAAAAAAAAGCATAATGTGTGAATATTTTTGCTTCTTCTCCTCTTTCGATGTTTTCTTATAGAAATCGCACTTTACGTCCGGGCACTGGTGAGTGTTTAAAATGTAGTTAACGAGTTGTATTTTGCATTTAAAATAATTTTCGTTTGCTGCAGCAAGGAAATACAGAAAGCGGGCTATTCTCAAAAATGGAGAGGTACTCCTCAAGCCGTAGTTTCCTTTCCAAATTTATATTTTTCTTCTTTTTTAGTGCAATATTGTTCAATCGAAATTATCTCAAAAGCGATTAAGATTTCTGCAAGACATGTTTACGACCTTTGTGGATGCTCAGTGGCGATGGACTTTAATTACCTTCGGCTTAAGTTTTATATTATCTTGGCTCTTTTTCGCCGTCATTTGGTGGCTGATTGCGTTCACTCATGGTGATTTGGAAGAGTCTCATATGCCCGATAATCAAGCAGAAAGTGGATGGAGTCCATGGTATGTAATAACTCAACGGCCGTTATATCCAATTTAATTGACGGTGATCCTAAAACTTCTTTTTTAGTGTCTACAACATCCACAGCTTCACGTCGTGCTTCCTATTCAGTATCGAAACTCAACACACGATCGGATATGGTGTTCGCACGTAAGAAGAAATGTTCTCAATGATTGCACAACTCGATCATTAAATTTATTTTATTAGAACCACCGAGGAATGTCCAGAAGCGATTTTCATCATGTGCTTCCAAAGTATTTACGGAGTTATGATTCAAGCTTTCATGGTAAGCAATGACAACCTTTCTCGTCGTTTAATCATCTCGTTAACTATACGTTCCACCTGATCGTCGTGACTTCGTCTTGATTGCAGGTTGGAATTGTGTTCGCTAAAATGACTCGCCCGAAACATCGAACGCAAACACTTCTCTTCTCAAAATACGCAGTCATTTGTCAACGAGACGGTGAATTAACGCTAATGTTCAGAGTCGGAGATATGAGGAAGAGTCATATAATTGGAGCGAATGTAAGAGCTCAACTCATCAAAACGAAAATGACAAAAGAAGGAGAAGTTATCAGCCAATATCAAACGGAGCTTGAGATTGGAACGGACGGTTGTGCTGGCGATTTATTCTTTATTTGGCCTTTGATTATTTGTCATACGATCAACTCTGAGTCACCTCTCTACAACATGTCAGCGAGTGACTTAATCCAACAAGAACGATTTGAAATCGTTGTCATTCTTGAAGGTACCGTCGAGAGCACAGGGCAGACTACTCAAGCACGAAGCAGTTATCTTGCATCTGAGATCTTATGGGGCCATCGATTTGAGCCTGTCGTCACCTACAACAAAGAAAAACAAGGATATGAGATCGACTACTCAAGGTTTAACGCGGCCGTTCAAGTTGATACTCCGCTTTGTTCAGCAAGAGAATTGGCAGAATATTACAAACTGCAAGACGAATTGAAGACACCAGGTGAGAAATGACGGTAGAAATTCCCATGCGACGAAACAAGTTTTACTTTCTTTTTTTTCGAATGTGATTCTTTGTTTTTTATTGCGAAGCGTTTACTTTACCACAGCAATCGAGTAACCTCTGACAACTAAGAATCGCAACCGACCATAAATCAAATTCCAATAAAAATTTCTTTCTTTTTTTATCAGTTGACGTTAAGTTCTCCATCGGCTCGAAAGCCTAACAACGACAGCGAGGCATTGAGAAATGATTGGAATGCGTTAAAACTTGTAACGCAAGAAATGATTCACAATTTAGTTATCAAAAGCTCGATGATAGAGATCGCGACAATATTTTAATTATTTCGAGTTGCGACATCAACTTCTTTTTTTCTCGTTCGGAAAATAACTCTCGTCTTCAAACTGTATCGTCAACAACGAAAGTTAAATAAAAATAAAATGATTGAAAAATAAAAGAATATTGCGAGAGTCACGTTTTCCTCTAACGACTGTGGATTCACGATACCAACACCGGATTAGACATTCATAAGGCTGAATTAATTATGTTTCCTATAGTTTTCGCTTGGAGAATGTGTGTCAAACTTACTATTACGACAAGAATCTTTTGCCTTCTTGTAACGTTTACAACGAGAGAGTGATAAATAATTCGATGTTCATGCAAATACCGAATCATCGTTAGTTTCCAACGCAGCGCAACATTGTAACGAGAAGTTTTATCACCTCTACCTGAAGCAGAGCTCTTGATAATAGCTGAAAAGAGTGTTATCATAAAAATTCAATGACTTTGGCGAAAGTACATACAAAACTCCCCAAAAAAATTAATTTAATCCGAGTCAACATTCAATTAAGATGTCTGAGTGGAATCGAAATGAAAGACTCTGGTAAAAACAAAAAAATCTCCTCGAGAGAGATTTACGAGGAGTAGTTTTTGTCGGCTTTTTAATGTTACGTATGTATCGACAATTTGTAATTATACAGCATCGCGCTACATGTTCATTTAATCCAATTTTTCACCACAATTACGTGAAAGTACCAAATCGATTTATCATCTTTTGCTTCTTTTCTTTCGCGAAGAATTAAGTTTGATGTCACCGTGAATGGTTTTCATAAACTTTTGACATCATAATTTACAAGGACTTCCCTTCTCTCTGAGTAGTGATGATCAGCAGAGAAATCCTGATTGGCAATTCGACATTGTGTACTCGTAGATGATTTTGTAAATTTAATTGCCCTGAATTACCGCTAACGATGTCGATCTTCTTCGTAATTTCTCTTACGCTTTAGCACGGTCTGCTCCTTTTATGAGTCTCGCCCCTTATCGATGCGAAAGAAAATTAATGCAGTTCGTACATGATGTAAAGTGGTTTAATAAAAGGAGCGAGTTTTTAATAAAGTGTTCAAGCGGGAATTGTAATTTTACTTGGATCAAAACCTGAAGCAATTTGTGTTCATCGACATGAATGGTAAGTTTCTTTCTCATTTGCAAAAGCCATTTCAGAATATGCTCATCAAACAAACATCAAAGGATTTGCAGCGTCTGCAATTGCAGAAATATTTTCTCTGATCTCACGTTCAATGTGAGTTTGATGCATTAAATTTCGTTTAATGTCGAGGATAAAATGAGAGCAACCTGATAATCAAGTAAGGAAACCTTTTAAACTCATGAATACAGCCGAAAAGAAGCCAAAAATGCTCTACTTAAAATTAACTGTTCTCGTGTCAGACGAGTCGTCTGAGTTTCGATTCGAGCCAACGCTTAAACTCTTTTATTGCTTTCAGTCACACTAGATATATATTCAGACTGGCTGGTTGCGCAAGCGTAGGGACGTTCAGACACAGATTTTTGCTGAAGAAACACGTTGAGCAATCAACAAAGAGAGCATTCATGCGGGATCGCGTTAAGCTTTAAAGCACATCTCAGTGTGAGTTAATGATCAATTATCTCAACCACACATCTAGATAAGTTTTTCCTCTCGTTGCGCTGACATTTCGCTCACGACAATCGAGGCGTCTGGAATCCCTGCTCAGAACATCAAGTCATTTCCAATTTAGTCATAGCACTTTAGTTCCTCGAAATTTAACTCAACTTTTCAATAATCACAGTGAAGCTTCTCACCGTAATTGAAAACATTAAGCTATTTAATTATCTTTCACACGTTTTTTGCGTTCGCAAAGCGAGTCAGTGAGTGAGTGAGAGAAACAAAAGAAAAGAAATAATTATACTTCTTTCTTTCTTTCAAAAAAAAAGATTGATTTCCGAATTTCTGAAGAGTGAACAGCAACAACTTGACTCTTAAATCGTCGAGTGAGTCCATCTGTAATAATTGACAATGCGTGTTTAGGCCCGAGGAGCAAAACGTTTTATTCCGTTCAGTCAAAACGAACCGAAAAAAATATAAAATGTCGCTAACGGGTTAAGACTTGCATTGCAGTTAAGTCTAAAGTTGTGAAGCAACAAACACATTAAGTCCGCTTGAGAGGTTTCATTTTGAGAATTTTATTTCTTTTTAAAAAACAAAATCAGGTCGGTTTTAAGAGCGATCAAGTTTGGCTCTTTTTGCACCTTCAGCATCTTAACGAATTTCTTTGGAGCTTGTGCAATGAAAGTTTTATTTTACCTTGCACTATCAAGATGAAATCGAAATTTAAATCGTAGCGAGTTCTTCTTCTTCTCGCTCATGCCACAGGAGAATCTCTTCCGCTCGAGTTGACTGAATCGCTTTTATTGCAGCCTACAAAGTCTTTAACATGTTTTCATAAGTTTAATCGCGTTCGAGGTAAAAAATATCGTTTAAGGAACAACAGCAACATAAATTAAGTAATTACGGTAATTCATCGGAACCTTTTTTTCACCTAAAAAACAATTTGGAAATTATCTTTGAAACATTTATTTTATGAATATTTAAAGATCGATCAAACAGGAAATCATCGAGTCGCGACTCGATCGATGACGCAGCATTTAAAATGAAATTTCGCGAAGATTGAATTTTTGTTGGCAATTTGTTTCGGCAATGCACTCGAGCATAATAATGATATAGCTCATTCGAATGAGTGAGATGAATATTGCCTGCCGAGCATCACCGTGTTTCGCATAAGTATACTTACGACTGCAGTTTCTCTGAAATCAATTTTTGTTTATCTCTTTGTGAGTAAAGAAACGAAATCAATTTACTCGACAATCGCATCAGAAATATTTTTTTTTCGCTTTCTGAAATTGAATTATTCATCTCGCTATGTTCATTGTATGAGTGTATAGCACGACTTGAACATTTTTTTTTCTATCGTGGATTCCACTTTAATGAAAAAGTACTGGAAAAGATAGCACTGAGTCTATACCGAGAATATTTTTGACATTTAAAGAAACTTTTGTGTCGCTAGGTTTTAGCACAAACTTACGATGTCGACGACGACTAAGCTCAAATCTTGTTTATTCTACATACTATTCGTGTATTCTATTTTTTCTATTTCTTCTCTCTTTGAATGAAACGTGAAACAGCAACTCAACTATAGTGCAGAGCAATGTATTGCTGCTGCTGATCAGAGATTTTTCTCTCTTCGTCTCGTTAACTTGAGCAAGATTTTTATTTTATTTAACTTTTCTTTGCTCTCTCTCTGCTCCATAGAGGTTTTGGATATGCGAAAAGCTTTTCTCGGTCAGTTGGTTTCGAGGATCGTTATTGAACGTTAGTCATAGTCGGAGTTGCTAGCATATATTTCTCTCCTTTAGTACTTAGCTCAATGCTTTTAATGACTCAAGCATGTGATAATAAAAAATTGGTGCAAAACGAAAAAACAAAAAGTTCATAGAAAAATATCTTTCTGGTGATAATTTTCCGAAGCTAATAAAAGAAACTAATGAAACCCGACGATTTAGAAATTAAATGTGATAACTAAGTGAACTGTTATATTCGTGAGCCTCGTCATTTCGAATTGTTTTATATCGAAAGGTTTATTGAACCAACAAGATCTTTTTTTTTTGTTTTCGGTACGGATTACTTTATAGTCGAACATAGTGAGTATCAAGTAAAAAAAGATGAAAACATACATCAACCAATTTCGAATTCTCAAATGTCATTAGTCTCGTTCTCCTTTGAACATATTTTTTTTTTCTTATTTCATGAAACACGCCCGAAGCGAATTTCATGTTACTCTAAATACACTCGTGGCAAAAATATATTTAATACCAAAGCAGCATAAGAACATCAAAGTCGATGTTGTGTGTATCTAACTAAAAAAAAAATAACTTAGACATGAATCGCCGGGTTTTTTGCCAAGACACGCATTTAGGTTTTGAGTTTTTATTTTTCTTCTCCCTCTCTCTAATTCTCTACTTCAATGTATTAAGACGATCTAATTATGGATCGATTCAAAATAATCACGAAAAATGAAATTTTTATTTAAGATTAGGCCAAAGCTAATTGGTTTAAGTTTTTTTTCCTCTCAACAGAGCTAACCCAAATACGAGTTACTCAAAATTAATAAGTCGAGAATGGAATATTTTTGAACTAAGCAGATACAGATCATCATCACGTTGCGAGTGAATTTAAATTAAAAGCAGAAGCATTGTGGGATTTTCGAAAGTGTTTTCCAATTCGAGTAATTATTTCAAAAATAATATTTTTGTTTGATCTTCTTATTAGCGAGATTTTCATTGATGCAGAAATTAAATTTTTTAAGTAAATGTCATGGCCAACTCAGCAATTTATTTCAAACTTTAAATTTAAATTGTTAGATTGAGCAATTAGAGAGATTTGTGATTTTCCTTCTCACAATGAGCTTTTATTAAGATCTCTGTCGTGGAATAAAATGCTATCGATTAATTATCTGGAATCGGATATTTGCCTGCTTGATACTTTACCTATTTACGTTAGTCGCTAAACGTGTTCCGGCACTTGTCATGTATGCTTAGAAAAAACTTATCCATAATCATCCGTCTCAGCGTCGTTTAGCGATGCAAATCTTTTAGAACACATCATATTTCAAGTGAAATGTTTCGAGGGAAAAACGTTGATTTTGCTCCAATTTATTACAGAAAAAAAATAAGTTTTTTTAATACTGGTACAAACTGTATCATTTTCGTCGATTAATATCTTTATGATATGCCAAATTTTATGGAAAGCTGAAGTGGGTTGTAATCAAGTCCGAACACGACCAGAAACTAGTTTTATATTCAGTTTAATTAATTGGTGTTTCGCCGGAATGCTTGAAGAAGAAAAAGAAGTGATAAACTTCCAAATTGAATGAACTTGGTTGCAATTCACTGTCTGCAACGAATGTTTATGTGGGTTCAACTCTTTTCATTTTAACTAAACGAATGACTTAAGAGTTCAAATCTTGATATCAAGGCTGTCTTGTATTGATATGAAGCTTGTTATTAATCATCCAGTCGAGATTCGACATTGTCTTCCATTGTTTTCCAAAAAAGCTTAATTGGTTTTTATGTTTCTTTAAAGAAAGTCATCCAATTAAGGAACTTTCTTTTGATAACTATCGCCGAAAAATAAGACAAAAAAATCCCCCAAATATACATGAGCGAAAGTTCTTGACCAAAAAAACAAACAAACAATTTAACATCGAGCGATTCTGACATTCGAGCAGAATGAAAGAAAATAAATATCAAGAGAAACACAGGAAAATAATAATTGACTCAGCCTTGATTCTTCTTATTTTCACTTCGTTATAATACGAATTTTCTCGTTAATACTTCTAATAACTTTAAATTATCGTTAACTCACTAAATGGCGCAATTTACAAACGCAGCATTACAACTAAAGTGTTTTATCGGAAAATTGTGTGTGAACTGACTCATAATGAATCCGCGCGCATAAATATCTGTTTCGCTTTCGTTCGTTAAAATTCCTTTGTGCCCAAAAAATTTTGCTTTATTTATAGTTATTTAATTAGTGCTCGTGTAAAATGTCATTGGCTGATTTATTTTCTCTGCTCGCCAGCAATTTCAGTAATTTTTTTCACTCGCAGATTTCGTATCATTATTTTCTCATTTCATTTTCGGCGTATCTTTTTAATCAACGCAATATATAGTTCAATGTAGCTGTCATTATACATTTTTTTTATTAATGTATGTCAACACGTATTAAATCTTGCAGTTTAATTCATTATGTGGACGATCGTCGAGCTTTTTGTTCGAGAGATATTTTATATTCGATGAAGATTTGTGAAGCTCTCGCTGTGTGATGAATTCGCTTTCTTTCAATAGGAACATTGTAAATACGAGAAGTTATAAATCAGTGATTAGTCTTAGGGTCAGTTCACAGACATCGATGTAAATCGTTTTGAGATCAAACTTGTAATGAGAGTGAGATGATTCGACAAACCTTGTGCTTGTTACCTTTTTCAATTATTCAAAATGATTTTTCTCCGTCCATAAAATGCCACTTCTGCTTCCAGTATTGCATAGTAAATGCTTTTGACAACGTCATCATTAATTTTATCTTCCTTTAAGCGCATTTTAACGAGTGCCGCAATGTTTGAAGTGTGAATATTCTTGAATGGTTGGAAAGCTATTTTGTGTCTAAGGGGGAGAGAATGAGAAACTCTCGAAAGATTTAAATAGCCGAAATGTTGTTCCCAAAGATATCTTTACATTTATTGTCTATTAAAGCAGACAACAGTGCGATGTAATTTTTCTACAGTTGAAGAAGGAGAATAAAAAATGTTGACCTCGATTAAACAGGTTTCGCGGTTTCTAATCGTTCGTCGTTCGCGGAAGCAAGAAATGTTTACGTTACAAAAAAAAGAACGTTTTCTTATTTTTCCTTAAAGTTGTTTCAGGACAGCGGCATTTACACTTAACTGTCAGAGAGCAGATGTATTAAAAAATATTCACTCTAATATTAGATTCACCTATGAAGATAGACTTGGATTTGCATAAATTATTCGGCTATCAAATATTCCCAGTTTATCGCTCTTCAACTAACATGCGCTCAAAGCTCACGAAGCGACGAACAACATTCTCACCCACATGACATTAAAGTATCTGTATCAACTCAAAATCAGGTTGATTATTATTTTTAATATTTCTTATTTTGGATTTGTGCTCTAAAGAGCCGATAGAAATCAATCGCTGGTCAAATGTAGTTGATTGAACTCTCTCTCTCGCGAGAACTAATTTATGGAGAAAATAAATTAATAGAACAACATTCCTTGTCTCTAACAAATATTCCGTTCATATCGATCATCATACACATCGAATTAATGACTTATCGCATTACCTTGCGTCAAAAAAACAAAGAAGTCTATCATTTTGGGCCCGAAATAATTATAAGAGTCTCACCACATTAATTTCTTTCCAGTTGATCCCACCGCCTAATTATGAAATGCCGAAAACGGTTGAAAATGTCACACACACTAACTTTGATCAGAAACGAATAGGCAACAAGACAGACGATAAAATAAGCATGCCATCATATTAATTTAACAAAACAAAATAAAAAAGATCATCAAACGAAGAGAACAATAAAAACAAAATCAAAAATAGCGAACTGTTGGTTGCATGTTCTGTGAGATCAAACTAACGGATGAAATGACATCATCAGTTTCAAGCATGGACATTAGCGACTCTTTCCGGCCCGAAGATCTGTCAAAGACTGATTTCTTTGATTTCGTGTCACCGCCACAGCAAGAAATCCATGAATCAGCAAAGAACATCGCGACGATGTCTAAAGGCAACGAACAACCGCTTCAAGGGTTCGATCAGGTGAGTTTTTTCTTTTTACTTATGTTCAACATGTTCTTCACTTGCTCAATGAATTGCCGATAGATAAGACGATTCGACTTATCCGATTATCGTGGGAAAGCTCTCCGGGAAATTTATTTCTATTTTCCGAAAACAAGTTTTTAAATGAAACCGCTTATGTCTTTAAATTTTGCGTGAAAACTATCCGCACATGATTGCATTTCAAACTTTTTCTTATGCTTGCGTGCTATTCTCTGATAGAGAGAGAAAAAACCTGATTTTCAAATATGTAGGGCTCGCATTAAAGCAATGAAAGCAAACGAAAACGCAAACAGAGGAATAAGGAGAAAACTCTTAGCCACGTTCATTTATCAAACCAGCATTGCTAGTCACAAAAAAGCAGGTCATATTTAGGTTCACATATTTTCGTTCTACATCGACCAAATCATTTTAATTAACTACAAGTAATCGCCTTAGTTATTCTCTGAAATATTTGTAAATGGAACGAGTGTCAAAAGTATTTTCGTGGATGCCTCGAATTAATCTTCCTCTATGTCAATATTTAGTGAGATGAGTGAGAAAGAAATCGTATCTGGCAGCATGAAAGCGTTGATCATTGATCAATAAAATAATTACATGCACAGCTACTCATCAGACAAATAAATTGATCGTCTGAGAAAGCCGGAGAAGAAAAAGAAACCTAGATCCATTGGCAAACGCAGCAAGGAAAATAAATAAAGTTTCATTATTCAAACTCTAGTTTAACTCGAGCAGGTAGATAAGCTCGTCTGGGTATCTAGAAAATTGCGTCACATGAATTATAACAGACGCGCTACGCAAACGAGTTTGAAACAACACAGATCATTCGGTTTTTCGCAAAAGCGATTACCTTGCCATTGCTATGTATAAATCTTATTAAAATGACACTCCTCGAATATCAGCGAAAAAAAAAATCTAAAATGGGAGTGGGAGGAAAAATCATTAAATGCCTTTTAGTCTACAACTCGATTGAATATTGTTTCACCTTAATAGACATTATTATAATCTTACGTATTTATTGTTGCTGTAGAAACTGCAGCGCATGATACTGACTCTAAGATACAAGCATAATGTTTTATTCAAGCGAGGCTATGAAAAACTCGTTGATAACATAAAGATATTTTTATTTATTTTTGCTTTAGAAATGTGTGATAAGCACGAAAGGTTTTCTCTCTTTTGTTTTCAAGCTTTTCTTTGGAATACTTCATTTGATATTCCAGTTCGTTGAGTTGAGGTCACGTGACATGATTCTTTTGGACAGAGCAATCATTCACTCGCGAATATCTTCTTCCCTAAAATTGTTACCGGTTCATTGATCCTCGACGAAAGTCCCCATGACAGAAGCCGAACAAAATAACTTACTTGACATAAATCGAAACTAAGCGCACAATTAGCAACAAGACATGAACAGACAGAAACCAAAAGCTTTCGAGTCTCTTTGCTTAATATGAGAAATTACCTCGAGAGTCTTCAATCAAACAATTCGAAAAGCAACAAAGTAGCTGCTGACGCGAAGAATTTAGTAATCGTCAATAAGAAAGATGTCAAGATGAATCGAAATGTTTGCGTTTGATTGAGCGTTTATCTGCGATAAAAAAGCATTTTCATTTCTTTGTTTCAGTTTTGGGGAGCAGAGAAAGAAACACAGCATCGCTTGGAATCTGCCATATTTGAAGACTTTAACCGCTACTGTTGGAATCAGCAAAACTCTGGAAATATTTCTGTCTCTTCTGCCTCTGCTAACAGTAGCACAAATCCTCAAGTTCTTAACAATGGAGATGGACAGGTTCGACCTCGTTGTGGCTTTTTTTATTTGATTGACATAACTTTTTAATATTCAATCTCTCTCTCTCTTCTTCAATTTACCGAACATAGATCTACACAATAACCGTACTGAATAGTTCATCAACAGATCAATGGCTGAGGAAAGACATTTCAAGTACAAGTACTCAGCCGAATGGATTAGACGTTAATTTAGATACAATACTGAGTAACTATCCTTACGTAAAGACAGAATATTTTTCGTACGACGACAGTGGCTTTGGAACCGCAGAAAGTACGAAAGAAGATATCAATTACCAACATCCGCCAACGCATCAAATCTTACAACCGCAATCAGCTGGTGTAACTACAACCAGCGTTTTGCTCGAGAATAGCTTGAACACGGCTAGTGATTTAATTGGCTATACTGAGATGAATAACAACAACAATGAGTGGAGTGAAGATAGAAACGAAAATAAAGATTGGGAAACATGTGAAGCTAATGTGAGAGTCGATTCGTGATCTTTCGGTTAATGTTAATTGAATATTCTTCTTCTCACAGGAATCACCAGAATCTTTGCTACGCTCGGCACTGCTACAAGGCAAAAGCTATAATGCTAACAAAACTGTTGTAAACTTGCAAAATCCACCACAAAAGCTGACGAAAGATGAAGATTTGCTGCGCCGTGCATTGTTCACAGAAGATCAAGTGCGTGACTTAACATTTTTATCTTTTTCTCTCTCTCTCCCGCCTTTCCGCTTAATTGGATCCAAACCTAAATGAATTAAATAATTGAATTTAACAAAAACTAATGTATTTCATCCACTTGAAAGCAGGAAACTCTCACTTTTGCCAACCAAAATCCTCAATCAACGCTTTCACAACATGTTTCAACTATCATTGACGATATGTTTCTTACCTTGGACACAACTTTTACCGATGAGTTCGAGAAAATGAAGCGCATCACGAGCGAAGTTCAGCAGTTCTGCGCGATTGACGCCACTCAAGACAACAACACGTACAGTGAAAATATTTGCAATGGCGATAACAACGAGTCTCAAAATCTAACATCGAATGACATTACTAACAACAGTTTAATCAGCAATAACAGCAACAACACGGGGAAAATTACTAAGAATAGATGTAATGGAATTAAGACAACGAAAAAGTACAAAAAGACGCTGACCAACAATAACACAAATATGAATAATCTGAACAATAACAACAACGATACGAGTACAATTAACAATAACTTGAATAGCAGCAACAAAAATGCAATGATCAACTTAACAAGCATGAATAGTTCCGTGTCTGCTATACAGCCTAACTCAAGCTTAGGCTCTACAAGTGCCACGTGCAATGGAATCAGAAAAGAACGTTCCTTGCATTATTGCTCAATTTGCTCGAAAGGTTTCAAAGATAAATATTCCGTGAACGTTCATATTCGAACGCACACAGGCGAAAAGCCCTTCGCGTGCAGTCTCTGCGGCAAGAGCTTTCGCCAAAAAGCCCATCTCGCCAAGCACTACCAGACGCATTTACAGAAAAAGCAACATCAGAAACATTCCTTAGGAAGTTCACAGCCAATCACACAAGCCACAATGTGAGAAAGAAAACTTTCACAGCAGCAAGACAATTGCACAAGATTGATGATTCTTTCTTTCTCTGTGTGTGCTAATTATCTCTAAATTGAAAAAGCTTTCCGTTCGACTCAAATAAAATTGATAGATCTTTACTACTTAGAAACGAACTTTGAGTTTGACATGTTGGCTAAACGAGTTCTATTTATTGATATTTTTTATTTTTATTTCTTAAACCACGAAATTTCATGCTGTGATTTTTTTTGGCAAGTTTGTTTGTTAATAAATTTTTATTTATTGCTTTCTTTTGTGCCTTAGATAAATAGAAAAATTAGATTTTACTTGCCATTTGAAACGAGGTCAAACCGCACGTTTCATATTTTTCGTTATTTATTTTGAGTATTATTTGATTGAAAGAAATGCCGCTCTTGCAACGCAACGAAGAGTTAAAAACGTTTGATTACCATTTGTTATAGATTAGACAATTTTATTAGAAACGATTAAGTTTTATTTATTTTTATTCATCAAATTTGTGTTTTTAAGAAATGTAGAAAAATAAACATTTAGTTACTTCAATTACTTTAAATTCCTTTTCTGATTGGTTTTGGAGCAAAAAAGATTTTGATTGGACTGCAAAGTTCAAGCTCATTCGATGGTTTCACTGCTAAACAGATTGAGATCTCAACCTGCGATGTTTCTGTCCAAACGCCATGCGACAGGAGAACATTTGTTCTCAATCTCCAAGTGTTGTTAACGTCAGATCCAGTCTCATCTACAGCTCTCTTCAAATCACTCATGCGTGGGACAACTACATGAGTGTTTTGATCTGGATACTTCACTTTGATCCTCAGATTCTGCCGTTGTTGATCTTGAAGATTTTCGATTTGCGCATGAAGTGGAAGAGCAGCAATTAAACCTGCAGTAACCTTTACGATGTTTTCCATTGATGTCGCTTCGTTCGGCTCAATAATCTTTGCTGTGCATATCTTGATCTGTTAAGAAGATATTTAAGATCTCAAATTTAAAATGAAGAATCATTAGCTTACCTCAAAATTTATCGGCGACGGATTTTGCCACATACTTGCAGCGAGAACAATCGGGAGGATTCCTCTTGAGACTCTTCCTGGCTTTGGATCATTTATCGATTCAATGTAACCCAAAATTGATGTTGTGAAAGAGTCAGTTGCGGCATCTTGAAAAGAATTTTAAATTAGCGACTAGAATATTTAATTATACTTCACTCACTCTTTTGTGTTTGAAGAAATTGGCGTGCGTCAGCAGCTGTGTGCAAGAGTAATTGACATGGCGACAAAGCCGATTGTGATTTGTCTTTAACAACCAACACAAGGTTTAAAGCACTTGCTCTGAGACAAATCTGTTTAACAAGAAGAAAATCGTCGGTCGACATGTTTGAATATAAATTTTGCATTCGTAAGCATTTGTTGATAAGTCGATTAAGAGTTTCTTTTGATGGCGCTCTGTGAGTCATCATGTTAGCCTTCAGCTGTTCCATCAAGAGTTGTGCAACCAGGAAATCTCGCAAGAAATACGCTGTTCCCGATAGTTCTGGATCAATCGAAGCAAGTCGATTGAGGTTGTCCTGTGCAGCTTGCAAAAGGGATTGCCGAGAAGTTTTATTAGCGCTGGTTGCCTTAATGTTTGCCAGTAATGTCTCCAAGAACTGTCGCGATCCAGACGCTCCACCCAATGGAATAACACGGCTTGCATCTGATTTATTTCCGATTGGTAGATGCGGAACCAAATTGCGAATTGTATCACGCAAGTAATCGTAGTGTTTCAAGATCGTATCGGGAAAGAGACTCAACATCGGGGCTAGATGTTTTGCTGCGTTAAATAATAAAATTAAGATGCAGACATCTGTAATAAAAAGAAGTTAGTTAACATCACTAAATAGATCAAATTTTTTATGTTTTACATGAAGGATCTTCAACATCTTTCTCAGCACTATCAAAGAAAGGATGATCTTGAATAAGTTGTGGAGTCAACGCCATACACAGCTCGGGATGATTTAGGCCGACTCTTTGCAAACAACCAAATGCCGAAAGTTTGTCTTGAGGATATTTTGATAAAACATCGAGAACTTTCTGAACCACCAACATGAGACAAGTTCTAGTCGCAACTTTGCATGCTCCCAACATGAGATGCAAACCTTCTCGAACTTCTACGGAATAATCTTCGAGAGAACCGAGCATAACTTCGATTTGATCCTCGCGAAGAACGATGTGTTCTGATATTTTAGTGAGACTGTAGATCGCTTGCAAACGAACGCTTTCAATTTCTGTCGAATAATATAAATTTAGGACTTAATTCAATTATTTCTCAAACATTTACGAACCATCATTGAACATATCCACAAGAAAATCAAGACTCAACTCAGCAAAAGGAGGATTGACAAGCGCTAATTGACACATTGAGTTCACGCTTGCCATTCTCACTTCTAGGAATTCATCCTCCAAGCCTTGAACAAGTGCTCCGCATGCGCCTGAATCTATTAAAGAAATAGCTTCGCTGTTCACATATTCTTGAGGAGCATCGTCAGCCCACTTTCGTCCACTTGACCATTCACCACTAGCGTAATTTTCAAAAGCTCGTTCGTGTGAAGTTTTCTTTCGACGCATGTTACTCATCAACTTTTTATCAAGTGTCTGACACAAAAATTCACTGTTCACCCGCCACATTCCTCCAAGAATTTCAGCAGCGAATGCTCGAATATGCATTGACGAGTCACTGATTGCAGAGCAAATTTTAGCGAACGCATCATCAATCAGACGAATCTCGGTTTGTGAGTCCGACAGTCTAATCAAATGTTCAGGATGACGTTGACTTATTTCATAAATCAGTTGAAGGGCCTCCTTTCGGCAACATTCGTAATCGTCCTTCAAAGCCTTGACTGCTCTAAAGTATAAAGACGGTGGAAGAGAAATTCCTCTTTTCCCCATAGTCAATAACGAATCCGTTGCTTGAGCGCGTGTTCTAGCATCAGATGAATCCATGTAATGTGATATCAACGACATTAGCTCTTTCCCAGCTTCATCCAAAGAAGCTGATACTCCAATTAACTGAATCGCATGTCGTTGAACATTATGATTGGTTGATGTTAATTTGAGCTTTGCTGTATCCACAATCTTTAGAAGAAGCCCTGGTGGGATGTCTTTAGTTGCATCTGATTCACCAATTCTGAAGAGTGATGAGAATGCTTGATTGATAACTTTCGACGATTCTTCAAGCTTCGTGAGAAGAATAATATTCTCAATCACCAAACAAGGATCCATTCCATGATCTATAACAAAATCACTGAGTAAATAAAGAATTTTCACTCGAACGAAGTCTTTCTCTCGACGGAACAGAGAAATCAAGAACTGAATTGTTTCAGCGTCGATCTGTTCTTCAATATTTGGAGTATCGGATATTTCGGCAAGTATCTGAAGTGTTTCATTGCTGCTTGAGCTCGCTTCGATGCATTTTATGAAGTGTGAAACTGATCTTGATGAACTTTTAGCATGAATCCGTACTTTCTTCCTCGGCGTTTCCTCTGATTCTGAAATCTAACAAAAACAACAGAATTAAAGTTGCTTCAATGACACAATAATCTTGTTGCTTACCTGAAGTGTTTTCGTTGGCTCAACATAATGTCGTTTTTGCGTCATAGCCATTGTTTCTCAATTTATTTAAAAATTATTTTTAATTAAAAAGTTTGTTTTGAAATGTTTGAATTTTCGATAAGGGCGAGAAAGTATACTTTTATTTACTTATTCAAGCTTTAAATTTCGAAAGCTCTGAGTCTTGTTTACAACAAAATCGTCCGACTGCCTTCTATGAGTCATTAATCAAGCTAAAATTGGCAGTGAATAAGTGAAATTTTCCTGGTTTAAAAGTTTGCAAACAGCTCAAGAACATGGAGTGGCTTTTCGGAAAAAAGATGTCACCAGATGAGATGCTGAGAAAGGTATGAACTCTCGATTCGTTATTATTTATTTGCGAAATGCAAAATTTCCTTTGTGAATTTAGAATCAGCGGGCTCTGAACAAAGCGATGAGAGATTTGGATCGTGAACGAATGAAGATGGATCAACAGGAAAAGAAAGTGATTGCTGATATTAAGAAATTAGCGAAAGACAATCAAATGGATGCTGTGAAGATAATGGCCAAGGACTTAGTCAGAACTCGTCGTCAAAGCAGAAAGTTCATGTTGATGAAGGCAAACATTCAGGTGACTATTTATATCAATTATAAAATGACGTAAATTTTGCTAACTAGAAATTCCTTCAAGGCCGTTTCGTTGAAAATACAAACTCTGAAATCTCAGAACACAATGGCTCAAGCCATGAAGGGCGTTAGCCGGGCGATGGCAAATATGAATCGTCAAATGAACATGCCTCAGATTCAGCAAATTCTCCATGAGTTTGAGAAGCAATCTGAAATTATGGACATGAAGGAGGAAATGATCAACGATGCAATTGACGATGCAATGGAAGATGAAGGAGACGAAGAGGAAGGTGATGCTATTGTTTCTCAGGTTCTTGATGAGCTAGGTTTGCAGCTGAACGATCAACTTTCGGGACTTCCACAGGTTTGTAATAAATATTTTCAACTAATTTCAGCATAAACAAAAATCTTTTTCTAGGCTTCTGGATCGTTATCAGTTTCCGGAGTCAAACAACCGCAAGCAGCTGCTGTTGGAATGGGAGGAGCAGGAGGCTCTGGAGCTGGCGGTGCCGCAACGACTCCAATATCTGATGCTGACGACGAACTTCAAAAACGCCTTGATAATTTACGCCGGGAATAATTTCTAATAAGATTAATAATGTTATGCTATAAAACATTCAGTTCTTCACTTTTTCACTGAAGGAAAGTTTCACAAATATTTAATTAAAATAAAGAAGAAAAAAATTTCCCGACACTAATCAAAAATAGATAGAATTTGTAATTCGCTAAATTAAAGAAAGCTTTTATTTTTTAAACACTGGTTCCGCTATTAACTTAACAGATTAAACCTACAACTTGCTTTTAGCTCCTTTCGGAATCACACCGGGATAATGGCTTTTGGCCAAAGGATATAGCTGTCGACAAGATTTGAAAGCGGTCAAATCAGTTATTAGCTGCTTCGGTTTCTTTGCTTCCTCCGTAGTTTCTTCTTCGGCATCAGCTTCAATGTTTTCTGGGTTTGCGAGAATGTGAATCGAAAGAGAGTGGCGTGATGATGCCTCGGGTGCAATGAATAACTGAAATATTTGTGATTTACATAAAATAATTCAATTACTCTGAGCAAGATACAAACCTTGTAATACTCCAAAACCTGATCCTTTGTAATCGACGATAAAATTTCGACTTCTTTCTCAGCTCTGTCGAAATGATATTGCTGCAAAGATATCTCGTTGATATACAAAGAATATTGAGATGACAATCTCTTCGGCTTTTCAAGTTTTTGTGATTTGAGACCTTCCTTATGTCTCTCGAACTCTTCGTTACTCATTTCATTCAAGTCAGTCTAAAAGATAATTATCGATAAGAGGCTACTCATATAAACGATGATTCATTCTTACGATCATTTGATTAAGGAATTTTTCAATTCGAGACTCGACAAATTTCGGGTGCTTCGTTGATTGCACAAGTATTCTCAACCCCTTAGCTCCATTAGCTTTACGGACTCCACTGAAAACGATATACCCGAGTTGTTCTTGAGTTCTCAAGACGTTGTAGCAGGGCTCATTCAATATTTGAGCGACTAAATCAAGAAACACGTTCGAGTTGTCTTCTTGAACACCGCATTGAAGATAAAGACTGGAGCAGCTCGCCTTGTGGAATTCATTTGGCGATTCAAAGATGTAAGGTTCGTCTGTAAATTGAGAAGTTAGTTAACAATTTGATTGAATTTCGTTTACTTACTTTCACTCAGCTGATACTCTCGTTTCAACAACAATTGACGACTCAACTGCGGCAGAACGAATGCGTTTGTGTTCTTAAGTTGATTTTCAACCAGATTTGACATTTGAATCGCTTTCTCCTTGTTGACGTTTCCGTAAATAAAGCATTCGGCATGCATTCGAGACATTACTTCGTTGATGAATACTCTAAGTCGATCAGCAGTTACCACTAAGGAGAAGTTTTCATTTTAGATGTTTAAAAGAAAAATAAACTATTCGCTCTTACACTTCATAGCATCAATCAATTCCTTCTTAGTCCAAGCAAATTCAGTAAGAATTACAGCAAGATAGTAGATAGCCATTTGGTAGGGTTGCTCTGCGCTGAAGTTCTTAAGACCTCGCAAATATTGTTCAAACAAAATCGCAAAACGTTTTTCATCGACTTCAAATTTAAACAACTTGTCAAGAATTGTTTCCAAGAACTTGTGTTGCTTGTCAGAATAACCGTTCACCAAAAGACTTATTCCATTCGTTGTGTTCGAGACAGTCAATCGAAGACCAGCGAGTTCAGCCGAGTACAAAAATTCTGTCAAACTGTCTTTGAACAACTGAACAAAAATATGAGTCAAGTTGCAATTGAGCGGATCAGAATAAACGATGGGATTACTGAAATCAAAAACATAAATTTAGGAAAATCTCTACTCGAACATAAATCTCTTATTACCTTAAATCGATTCCGATGAATACTTTGGGTTTTAAGAAAGTATCATCCTGTTTAAACCAGACTCTGATCATTGGTGTGTCGTGAATGATAACGGGATGTTGAGTCTTGTCATCATTTTCAATTTGTAGAAGAGAGAAATCGGTTGGTATGAACACATTCGGTTCGGGTAGCATGAATTTCTCATTTGTTCCACACGATTGCCATTCCTGAGAAAATTTTGTAAAGAAATTGATTCTAATTTTTTTCTTAATCACTTACGTCAATTGTGGCTTGCTCGATTTTTTCGTAGAAGAAATTTGTCTTGTACCATTCTTCTTCATGAATGCATTTATCTTTCGTCTTTTGTCCAACAATAATTATTCGAGAGTTGCTGGGATTTAGCATTTCCATCACTTCTTGAATCAGATCGGGCCTCCATTCGGATAATAAATAATTTGCACTCAAAATTTCATTCATTGGATAGACGAGCATTGAATGAACACATTGCGAAACAAGATGCAATGGGTTTTCTTTGTCTTTAAAGCGAAATTGCATCTCACTGAGACGACAATACTCGTCAAAAATCCAACGTTGTGGGCCTTCGCGCTTAAGAACATTTAAGTATTGAAATATTAACGACAAAATGTCATCAACATGTTCGTAGCCCTAAAATTTAAAATTTATATAAAATAAACTTCATTATTAGTCAAGACAAAAAATTACTTCTTCTGTCAAATCAACCATAATTTCAAAGAAGCCAAAGCCTTTTACAGATGACGAGGCTCCACCGACAAGATTATTGCACCATCCTCGCGATTTCAATTCTGACAAGATCGACCCACTGGAAACAAATTTTAAATGTTTAATGTGCAAATACTCGTTTTGAATGTACTCACGGCCCTTCGTGTCCAACTAAATGGCTAATGTAATGCTCTGGCTGAAATGAAAAATAATAAGTTATCACATGCGATCAATCATTTAAAAAAAAGCAAATAAAAGCCATAATCGATCAACTTACTCCACTTTTGTAGTATTCATCAAGATCCGGAATTTGGAACGAAATTGTTAAGCTACGTGAGTCTTTCACTGGAACAATCATCACTTTTATATTTTTTTGATCGTTCAAATAGACTTTATCGTTCCATTTCGGGAGCTCAACATTCTTGTTCTCAATCTCAGTGAAGTATTTGAGGGTCATGGCTTCCAATTCATCCAGAGACTCCTTTCCAAATATCGCCAAGCTCATAATGTTCGATGAGTACCATTTCTTGTGAAATTTAATTAGTTCATTTCTGATGTCAATATTTTTTTCTTTCGGTAAGTCTAACAAAGTTTCCTTGTTCCCTGTCCCAAACTTTGAGTAGGGATGTTCAGGGTTGGAAAGAAACTTATTGACTTGTCGTATCCTCCAAACATCGGTTGCCAAGTTCTTTTCATGTTCACTGTTAACTGCATTGATTTCTCTTAATGTAGCGCTCTCGGTGAAAAGTGGAGAAATGAAGAATTGCGAAAATCGATCCAGTGCCTCGGGCAGTTTGTCTGGAACAACGTCGAAATAATATTTTGTCACGTCGGGCTGTGATAAGAATAATATAAGATTGAATTCTTGATAAGGACGTTGATGTATCTCACATAAGTTGCTGCATTGCTTGACCCTCCATTCTTGCTCAAGAAACTGCTGTATCCGTTTTCATCGGGGAACTTCTCAGTCCCAAGGAAAAGCATATGCTCACAGAAATGAGCCAGACCTGGAATCTCTTCTGGATCGCTCATGTGCCCTGTAAGATGAAAAGTGTTTACGAAATGACACAGCAAGTTATCAGATAACTTTTATACTAACCAACTTCAACACAGATGCATGCTGCGCTCCTGTCTGTTGTAGGATCTGATGTCAGCAAAACTTTCATTCCATTCTCCAATTTCAATCCTCGATAATTTCGCTCATCTTCTTGAGACTTTATGATGTTGTCAAAACGAGTTTCGAGTGAGTCTACACTCGAAAGAGAAGCTAGCGAAGACATGTCACTGATGCTTGGTGATGTTAACTTCATATTGATTGGCAAATTATTGCGAGAAAATTTATGGAACGCAACACTTTGTCTAGAAGCAAAACTTTCAAATATTTCCTCGCAATTTAGTTTCAGGTGAATGACCTCACCGTAAATATTGCGCTTCAATGATCAACAGTCTTCGAAAGCTTTGCATTGACAGAAAATTAAAGTATTTACTTTCTTATGCAGCTGAGAGAAATAAATGAAAAGTGTTGTTCAATGTATCGTGACTCGACTTAAAAGTTGGGGGGTCTAATTTTTTTGAGAGATAAGTTTCTTCAATGGGAATTTCCTATTTTTCTGTCTTGTTGTTGTCACTTTGAAAACTTACGTTGCGATGAGGTGGAAAATTCTGTTTGTACGTGAAAATGAACAACTCCAAATTGCCTTGTGAAAAATTCAAACTTTAAGAACGACATCTGGTGGTCCTTTCTTGTTTTCGTTCCAACTTGTTCAATTTATTTTGCAAATATTTAGATTAATTAGATCAGTAAAGATGAACGATCCGAATTCCATAATCGAAGCTCAGAAGGAGCAGATTACAAGATATCAATCGAGGCTAAGAGGTAAGAGTCGTATATACTCGTTTATAATTAATTAATGAAATATTTTTGTTGTAGATGTTGTGTCTGCATATAAAAGTCTCCTCAAAGAGAAAGAGGCTTTAGACACCAGCATATCTGCTTTGATCAAGACTGACAAAGACAAAGATTTGTCATCTGATGGATCAAGTGAATCATCAAATCAAACTGAAACAATAACAAATTCCTTAGCTGCTGATGTGTTACGTTTAAGTTCTGAAAAGAGTCGAGTTGAGGCTTCATTTCATATGGACAAGAAGAAGATGAGACAAGAACTTTCAGTGAAAGAAAAAGAAATCAAAGAACTGACAGAAAAACTCAAATCTACTTCGATGACATTGGAAGCTGAAAAAGAGAATTGGAAGGCAAAAATGATTTCTTTTGACCGACGATTAACAGACGAGAGACATCTAAAAGAGAATCTTGAAACGCAGTTGAACCAGCTCAAGACCCAATTTTCACAAACTTCAAATTCCGATAAAGTTATCAAGGATTTAAGTCAAGAGCTTGCTGACGCCCGACGAAAACTTAAAGTTTACGAGAATTCAAAGTTTAGAGATGAATCAGAAGCCTTGCAATCACTTCAACGCGAAATTGACGACTTGAAGCAACAACACATTAAGAATATTATGATTGAGAAGCAACGGGCTAACGAGGCGAATGATAAAAGTATTAAGGTAACAAAAATTCACGAGGAGAGAGTTCAAATATTGGAAGCGAGACTTTCAGAGCTCAGCAGCACAGTCGCAAATTATCACAATTTGAAGGAAGTTGATCAGCACCAGATTATTCAATTAAAAGAGAAAATTTCACAACTTTGTAAAAGTCCTGATGAAAATGAGAAAACAGAAAGCAAAGAAAATCATAGCGTTGATTCCCTAATTGAAGAAATTACTCGTTTAAAGCACTTATTGATATACGAGAACACTAAGCTTGAACAGCCCATCGACTTGTCATCGGTTTGTCGCGTGTCTGACGATTCCTCAGAAGCAATCAGTGTAGAACAGTTTAATGCTCTTACGAGGGAATATGAGAGCTCCAAAGCAGCAAATGATTCTTTAAAACATCACCTGGAAAATCAGAAGGATCATATGCTAACACTTCAAGAGCAGATTCAAGTTCTAAATAAAAAGATCGAACAGGAAATCAATAACAAATCGTTAGAAGTGACAAACACTCTTAAAGCTGAAAAGATAAAGTGGCAAGACAACGTCAAGTCGATTGAAATCGAACATCGTTCCAAAGTTTCTCAGCTTGAGCAACAAATTCAAAAGCAGCGCGAAAGGTCTCTAGTCTTGCTTGAGGAGAAAGAAAATGAGATTCGTAGCTTGAAAACGTCGTTTGAACTATTCATTCCTAAAAATATTTCGTCTAGACGTCTCAGTGAAGACGGCGGGCAAAATAGTGATATTGGTGTTCAAAGAAAGTCAAGTGCCTCACAACTTGGAGTTGTACTCAATCATCCCTCTTATTCTTCGAGCAATCCTAGTGAAACTCACATGATTTACTTCAGCAATGAATTGGCACGAAAAGAACTCGAACTGTCAAGTCTAAGAAAAGCAAAACGAGAGGCTGAGAGTTTGATTAGACAAACATTACAAGAGAAAATTATGCTCCAAGAGAAACTTGACGATCGTATTATGTACCTCGAGCAGCAAGTTGACAGGTGAGATTTTAAAATTATTGACTACTGAGTGAAATATTTAATTGTTGTTCATTTTAGATTGGAACGTACGAAGTCTCGTGAGGGAGCAAATCTAGAGTATTTAAAAAACGTGACGTTGAGTTATCTTACTTCATCAGACTCGCATTCAAAGAAGAAAATGCTGAATGCTATTGGCGCTGTGCTGCAATTCGATGAAAGTGAAATTATTTTGATTAACAATCACATGGGGAAGAAGTGAAATTGAAAGTTTATGTTAGAAGATTAAAAGTTTGTTTCTAAAAATTTTATTTCTCAGCTTTCAATCTTAAAATCCAGTCACCGGAAACTTTTCCAGATGATCCTTCAAAACACTTGGGAAGAAACTAAGAAATTTAAATCGCTGGCCCATTTGTGATGGATTCACAAGCATATCGAATCCTGATTTGAGGATTTCTTGTTTATCACTTGGACACGAGCTAAGAAGTTTCTCCATTCGAGCTTCTCCGTGCATATTTTTAAGGAAATTGCCTTGCTCGATGGGACCAAACGTTATAAGCTTATTGTCGGATTCAAGCATATTTTGTAGATTTTTGAAATCAACATCTGCTGTTATGTCTGCAGTTCCTGGATCTTCTAATGGATTGTGAAGTTTGTGATTTTTAAAAGCCTGAAAGGAACTTTTTTAATCAACTTGAATTCGAATTTATATGAAAACTTACTCTAAAAGTGTCTTCCTTTTCACCAGAATGACCGTAATCCATGATAAGACCAAATCCACCGTCAGATTCTAATCGATTTGCAATATTTGTGGCTACAAGATCAGACATTGGTGAAATTTCTACGTGATTTCTTGTTTCGTCAGGTCTGATCTGAGCGAAAAGCTTTGAGATTGGAGTTTCATTTCTTGAAAGAACGTAACGAAATTTCTTCTCCTCCTTTTCATCGATGTCGATTAAAATTTCCTTCCAACTGTCTCCGTCCTTTTGTAATTTGTGGATCGGCAGTGCATCAAAGAACTCATGAGCAAGAATAATTGAGAATCCTTTTGGAACATCTTCGATCTGATGATACCAATAGACTCGAGCACCAGTCAATGTCTCTCCCATTCTATAGAAACGTTCTCCGCTGTTCGGGTCGACTTCAGTTGTTGTGTAGCAAAGCTTTTGTGATTGCAGTTTACTTAAATAAGGGCTTAGCTCAACTAGATGAATCGAAACGTTATCGAATTGCTGTAACTTTGAGAACACTCGCAAAATGTCTAGGATAAGAGTTCCTCGTCCTGGTCCAAGCTCAATGATTTGTGTGGGACTGGGAGATCCAACTTTCTGAAACTCCGCGATACACCAAATAGCTACGAGCTCTCCGAATATTTGTCCAATCTCAGGTGAAGTGATGAAGTCACCGCTTTGTCCGAAAACGTCTCGAGACATGTAATAACCGCTTTGTGGACTTGTCAGAATATCTCTCATGTATGCGGCGACTGGTAATGATTTTCATTTTAATTTAATTGATTGCTTTCAATCAAGAACTCACCTGTCATCGGTCCAGCCATTTCAATCTTCGCTCGCAAGATTTGTTGCATATCAAAATCTTTTAATTTCTTATCAATATAAGCCTTTGTTGATTTTGACCCTAGGTCTGGTCGTTTGATTGGCTTAAACGAGTACCATCTCACAGGCACCGTCAACACTCTTCTCGCGAGCAGCATTTTTGCCAAAACTCAGATTAAAATATTTCACCGCGGATTGTTTGTTTTGATCAAAATTGGAGAAAAAAACTTTTCACTCCGTGTCCGAAGTATTTAAAAATTCCGTTAAACGTCAGAACTTGAAAAAGATTGCTTTTCAACAAATTCTAATTATCTTCTCAATCAAGTTTTTGAATTATAACAATTGATCATTAAACTGAAAAGTTGTACGTAAATTACGAAAATATCGAAATACATAAAAGAGAGAAAATTTAATTTCTAGTAACTTTATTTACGAATGACCCCAAAAGCTTTAAAAATTATATAATCTCAAACAAGCGAGAGATCACTGATCGCGAAGATACTCGAGACGGTTCTATCTTTGTAAATAATAACTCCAGACATATAAACTTGTAGAACCAAAGTTTTATTTAATAGTTTGAGATTGTCTCAATTCGAATACAAATATAAGTTTTTTTTGCTCAATCACAAAGAGTATTCACCGCAAAAAAAAAAGATTTACCATCTCTGACTTTGCGAATCTTAACTCTCGAGGAAAAGTTCGTCGTAAGGTAATTTGTCCATGACGTTATTGATAATTGAGCTGACAATTTTTGAAAGAGCTCCCCGAACTGCAGGTTTCAGTTCTTGAAGAATAATTTTCCAATTTTCGTTCAAGAATAAATTCATGTTATCAGCGAGAGCTTTATTTCCGTTGAAGAGATTCTCCAAGTTGAGATACATTCGCGTCGTGTCGAAGACCAATTTAAATTTGTTCTCGGGGATGACGATGTGGGACTTTCCGTTCTTCTGAATGACACTCGGTTGGAATTTTAATTTAATATCCAAGTTGTCTGTTGGTTCAAATGAGTTTAATTAAAAAGTTACTAATTAGAGATAAAGTGAAAACTTGCCTAGAGTAAGATTGCTTTTGCCACTTCCTGTAATCGGTAGAATTAAAACTTGTCCGTCGATTTTATATTTCGCTATCATCTCGATCTTCGGAATGAACGCGTAAACTTCGAACTGCGGAAATAATTTATTAGCCTTGAGAGTTTTTAGTAATTCTGATTAACGAACCTTTGATGTCTTTGGATCTTTGTCAAATCCTCTGAAATATTTTAACTTTAAATGACTAAGATTCTTTTCAAAATTTAAACGTTTCTTACACAGTTTTATTGACAACAGCTTTAGAGAGTCCGTAGAATTTGCAGTCTTTGAAGTAAAGTTCGATTGGAATCGTGCTGTCTTTTCCTTGAATAATATTTACTTGAGGAACCAAAAGTGGATCAAATGGAGGAAGATTCATATCTGCATTTCCATCTTTGGCACTTCTAACCACTTGTGTGATAACATTAGGCAAACAACTGTTGTCACCGGCCTTGCAACGCGGAAAATCTTTTGCTGTTAATGAAATCACAAATTTAGAGCTTTGCTTTTGATATCTTAGGCAAACAAATCCACAATTCAATGTAATTCAGAAAAAAAACGTACGATAGCTACAATTCACTGCCGCAAAGGCAAAAGACACCACACAAAGTAAATTGAGATAATTCATTTATTCCAATTTATTGCTAGCGAAACACTTGACGAACCTTCTTGCCCGCTTAAAAAAATCAAAAAGCAGATTGATGCGCAAACAACTTTAGCTTTTATAGGCGATCGAAGGATTCTGATTTGCTGGTTTGTATTGTTTCTCGATTATTCTGCTTCCCAACAATTTATTTCGGCGATACACATGAATGATGCTTTGTAACAACGCTGAACTCACTTACTTACGTAGATATTTAATGTTAGAATGTAAGTATATAAAGTTCTAAGATCTCGTGACGACAGCAAATTATTCCAGGGCTTCAAACTTTGAAGTTCAAAGCTTTAACATGAAGATCTCGTTGAAGAGTGAAAACATTTTTATTAACAGAGTAAGCATTCCGTTCTATTTTTTTTCTCCTTTCAAAGTCAGACTGTTCCTGACAAGTGCCTATGGGAGACTTTCAATGTCAATATGCTTTCAAAAAATATTTTACAATGTCCAAGTAGATAACAATCATTCGTATGAGTTTGAGTATAAGCTTGCATTGATTCTAATTAATCGAGCTTTAGTCTATCGATTCTATTTTTATTCTTAAAGATGCCTTGAAAGTATAAAACTGCTGAGATATTTAAATCACCTTTCAGTTTCGTCGAACAGCCACAGGAGTCTGTTTGTTTCGCGAAATATTTGCGCGAAGAAATTTTCGCCGAGCATTTATTTATTCTTCTGGTATCTCCCTATCATTGTTGTTGTACCAGGTGATCTGCTTGAAAAGTGTCTTATCAGTGATAAATACAAATACAATAATAAAATACACGTTTAATTAGCAAATAAACAATTGTCTTTAACAGTGGGTTAAGTGTTTCGTGAACCTTCAGTAGTGAAAGAATTTTTGAGTGAAATGTGTCGTGTTACAATGATGAGGCTTTTAGTTTTGTTACAATTAGGCATTTTTTGTGTTTGTCAGTCTACAGAAAAGCCAAACATAGTAATTATCATGGCTGATGATCTAGGTTGGAACGATGTGAGCTTTCATGGTAAATTGAGTTAGCTTATCGTTGTGAAAATGAATTGAAAGTTTGTGAATCAATTAATTAGGCAGTGATGAGATTCCGACGCCAAACATTGACGCGCTTGCTTACAATGGAGTCATATTGAACAGGTTTGAGAAAAACAGATTTTAATTACAAGTTGTTTTTAAGATAAATCGATTACAGATTTTACACGCCTCCCCTATGTACTCCCAGTCGCTCCAGCTTCATGACAGGAAAATATCCAACAAGAATTGGTTTGTTTAAAAAATTATTTGATTAAAATCTCGA
This sequence comes from Smittia aterrima, assembly GCA_033063855.1. Lineage (NCBI taxonomy): Eukaryota > Metazoa > Arthropoda > Insecta > Diptera > Chironomidae > Smittia > Smittia aterrima. Next base: position 11,343,529 of record CP093831.1, on the reverse strand, counting down.
GCGTAACGAAAACTAATCCACAGGAATGAATCATTTTGTGATTCCCTCGGATGAGCCATGGGGATTGCCATTGACAGAGAAAACAATCGCAGAATATTTCAAAGACGCTGGTTACAAAACTGCTTTGGTTGGGAAGTGGCACTTAGGTTTCCATAAGGTAGATCAAAGTTATTTCCGCGCACGCAATAAATTAATTTTATTGTTGCTCGTTATCAGAAAAAATTTACGCCAACCATGCGAGGCTTCGATTCACACTTCGGATATCTCGGACCTTACATCGGATATTTCGATTACTCACTTCAAATGCATGATAGAAATTATTCGCGAGGCTATGATATGCGGAAAAATCTCACAGTAAACTACATCGATCCGAAGCCTTACGTCACGGAACTTTTTACAAGTGAAGCCGTCGATTTGATTCAACATCATAATTACAAAGACGATCCACTTTTCTTGGTCGTGAACCATTTGGTAAATAAAATAATTTTTGTTTTGTTTTCTTTTGTAATTAAGATCTTTCCGACAGGCACCTCATGCTGGTAATGAACATCCAGATAATCCTCTTGAAGCACCCGAAGAAGAGAAGAAGAAATTTAATTACATCGTTGATGAAGATCGAAGAACTTTGGCTGGTAAAAGAAATTACTTCTCTCATACTTGTTAGATTTTCTTTATTTCTTCTATTAGCGATGATCTCTGTGATGGATCGCGGAGTTGGTGAGATCATAAATGCAATCAACGAGAAAGGAATCATGAACAACACGATCATTCTTTTTTATTCGGACAATGGTGGTCCAACACAAGGCCAGCATGCAACAAAAGCTTCGAACCATCCGCTTAGAGGTCAAAAAGCGAGTCCATGGGAAGGAGGATGTCGAGTGGTCGCTTGCATTTATTCTCCGCTTATTAAATCTCTTCGAAGAGTTTCAAATGAATTCTTTTCTGTGACTGATCTCTTACCAACACTCGCAGCAGCAGCAAATTTCACAATCGATCGACCAATTGATGGTTTGAATCAATGGAAAACAATTTCAGAAGATTCTCCTTCGCCACGTCATGAAATTCTCTACAACATTGAAAATGTCGTTGGATACAGCGCAATCGTCCACGAAGGATGGAAGCTCTTGAATGGAACTGAAAACATGAACAACGCTAAATGGTTGGGCGATACTGGACGGACCAATATCAACGTGAGCTTGGAAAGCTACTTCAATGAAATGCTCACATCGAAAGCTTCGAAGAGCTTACCTCAACTTAATTTACAAGACGTGAATGGTCTCCGCTCCCAGGCGACAATTGAATGTGAATTGAATAAGTTTGCTGTCGCTTGCGAACCTTTAAAAGAACCTTGTCTGTTCAATATCATCGAAGATCCTTGCGAGCAAAATAATTTAGCAACCGCTCATCCCCTCAAAGTTGATTTCTTGCTCGCGAAATTAAACAAACAAATTGACTTGCTCGTACCGAATGTTAGAGTGGCAATGGATCCAAATTGCGATCCAGGAAAATTCAACAACACTTGGACATGGTGGCAGGAAACTGATGAGCACAAAGGATCAAACTTGAAGTGGCGAATTCCTTCAACTGTCGTCTTGTGCTTTATTTTGTTCGCTTTCTCTTGTATGCTCTACTGTAAATTGAAATCAAAAGTAAATAAAACGAAATTGCAAGTTTAGAATTTTTATTCTAAGTCTTTAATGATCGTATCTCATAAATTAGCAATTAAATCAAATCTGACGAACTTCCGTTAATTCATTTGCTTGACTCGATGTTAATAACAATCAATTTCAAATGAAAATTCAAATGAACGTAATCTGTCTCATTAAATATTCCGTGTTAATGTGCTGATGTTCAATTTACAGAGTCGTCCGCAATCCCTGAAATAAAATCTATACATTTGATTGCTTGTTAAAGTCGGTTTTGATATTGATCGTTTTTAACAACGTAAACTGCATCAGACAGTTTACCTGTTGACTCATCAAATAATTTGCCAAAAGCAACAAGTTTGGTTCCTAAGATACACGCGATGAGCTACAGGTTTGTTGTAACTGCTCTGATCTGCAACAGGTGAGTCGGGAACCAAGGGAACCTGTAACCATGAGAACAAATCTTCAACAGGTAACGTGTTGCTTCTGCAACTATGGCAACTCATGATCAGCCGGCTAAACTTGTTGCTTCTGGTTCCATGGAGACAAAGGATGAGCTACAAGTATTTTATTGTAGATGAAAGAAGCCATGGAGACACAATTTGTTTATTTTATATCAATAAGAAAACGGAATCCTATAGAGACTAAAGCTATTTTGTCATTTCAAAGTTTTCACTCTCGTTGAGAATTTCGCAGATTAAATTCTTTTAAATAAAAAAGTTTAAAGTGAATTCAACGAATTTTGGGAATAAAATTTTAAAGTTTTTGTTCTGGACAATTTGTGAAGAGAATGGAAGTGATCGCTTAGCCAGGTTTAAAATATTTTAGGTGATTACGTAATGACATTTTTCAGAAACTCAGATGATCAAAGCGAAAGCTTTTTTAATCTTGGAAGTTTAAATTTACTTTCATTTTCTCTGCGAAAATGTTTCAATTGATATCTCAAAAGCTTTTAAAGAACTTTTTCTCAATTTTTCTTTTAAAATCTTGAGATTTATTTTTTGAGAAAATCTACATTTCAAATACTTCAAATTATAAGATCGCTCAACACTGTTAAGTTAAAAGCATTGATTACCTGTGAAAATTATTGCTAAACATGCATCAAAGTTAAAATGTTTAGAATCGTTTGCATATTTGTTGTATTCGATGGGAGTGTTACAAAAAATGTTACACAATTTTCGGGGAAGGGTTGGAAGTTTCGATTTTTCTTTCTCTTCGTAATTCACGAACGAACCCGACCTAATTTTCCTTGATCGATGTAATTTTTTAAACTTGCAAGAGTTCGTGAGAAATAAAAATGAATTGAATTTCAAAATATTTCTGGATTGAAGTTTTAACAAATGTTTTCGATTATCAGATTTTCACTTTCATAAACAATGGAGAACGTGCAAATCAACGATGGACCCGATCTCCGTCTTGATTTCATGGGATCGTTCATTCAGAAGACGTTGAAGCTGAAACCGGAGAAATGGCAACGTCTTCTTACCTTCGAGGAACACAAAACTGTCATCAAAGATTTTCTCGATATTCCATATCAAATGGTTCTCGTCATTCAATTCACGCAGTCTGCACAACTCTTACCAGTCACGACTTTTCCTTTAACGCAACTTAAAAGCAAAGGCAAGTGGGCGATGATGTTGTCAGCAAATTTAATCTTCAAAGTTCATTTTAGGAGTTTATTTCGTCAAAAGACTTCCAATTGAAGTCCCACGCGATGATTGCGCCTCTTTCCTAATTAGCGGAGATTTAGCCACGCGATCCATCGATCAGCTGTCATGCTTAGTAGACGAAATATTTGTACCACTTTTATCTAACACTGATAACCACAATGGATGGCCAGAAATGTAAGTCTCTCGTTCAAGGCTAAAGAGATAAAAGAAAACTTAATTTCGCAAATTTTCAGGGTCGCACAAGACGTTCTCAAACACGTAAGTCTCCTTATCACAAGTTCATTGCAAATTATAATCTTGGATATTTGCAGACACACAGTCTCAAGAGCACCGTTTATCAAGTGAGCGAATTTGTTTCTTTTACGTAAAATCATTACTCAACATTTTCTCCTTTTCAAGGTACAAGGTCAGGTGTCGGGCAGAACAATTTTGCCAATGCCGGTTGGAGTTGAACGTAAGTGAACTTTGAATATTCGTTAAAATAATTTCTAACGTTTATCTTTAGTTTGCATCACAACTGCTCGAGAACTTCAAACAAATGCAGAATGCTCTGTTGATCTTTATCTAAAGTCAGCGATTGAAGGCGTCGTTATCAAATGGGTAACTCAAGTCAACGGTGAGAATTACGATTTTTATTGATCGTGCAAATCAACAAAGTTTTCTATTCTTAGACGTCTTCATGGAAACTTCAGGGAGTGCTTTCAATAACGGTCAAAATCCAACTCCAAGTTCCGGTGAGTCAAACACAAACAATTTTCAATTTATATTTTTTTATTGTTTTATTTTCTTGAGAGAACATTTTGCATTTTAAATTTTTAATTTTTTTAAAAAAAATGCTCTTTGATTAAAGTGCGAAAGAACTCAAAGAAAGAATAATCTTTTCATGTTCAATGTGCTGTAGCTTTCTAGATATTTTTTCATCTCTAGTGATCGTCTCAGACGAGTGATGATTAATTTTTCGTTAAATAATGCATAATCTGTATTGCAAATTAATCGTAATACTACTTAACTTATAAAAAAAGATAATTATCAACAACAAATTAAAGTGGTGTGCACAAATCTCGACGAAAGAAAAAAAAAACAAAGTAGAATTACAAAAGATAAACAAAGAAATCTTCGGATGATCATGAATTTAATGTTATATGTCATGTGAAGGTCAAACTCTGTATTAGTGAGGTATTTTGTTTAAACAGCTTCATCGCTTCTCCCTGAAGGAGAAGTGACCAAGCGTTCATTAAACCCAAAAAAAAGTTCGTGCAAAACACAAAATTTAAATGCAACATAAAATTCGTTTAGCCAAAAGTCCCGCATGCTCACGAATGTAAAAGCAATATGTGTGACGATCATAAAAGGTTTTATTACAGACTGAAAAGCGATTTGTAAGCAACAATAGTTAAATTTACAATGTCTCAGCGAGCTGTGACCAATCGAGTCTAGTGTTATCTGAATAAATCTGCTGTTGGTGTTGTTTTCTTCTCACACGTCATGAGTTAAACTCCTTAGCTTTTTTAAGTAGAGTTAGAGCGTTTTGCAATGTTTTGATTCGAATGTTAGATCGACAAGCTTTTCCAATATTAGTTGAATGATGATGATGATCGGGTTAAGCTTATTTTAAGTTAGAGGAATTTCTTTCATTTGTTTACTTTTTGTCGATCAAAATGTTTTTCTTTTATTTATGGTTTCGATAGATCAAATTGATCGCTTTCACCGGAGGGGCCGCGAATGTTGCGCGAGCGTCGTTTGTCGTCGCTGCCCAAGATTTGTGCCACTTTAACCTGCTTCACTAAATCTATCGCCTAAAAAAATTTAAAATGTCAGATATTTTCTTGTTTGGAGTGGAATCGGGAGGTGGGTTATTAGGGTTCTGATTTACTTCACGTTTTGATCGCATAGCACAATCTTCAAGTGTTTCCGCAGCTTCGTATTTTCCTTGACGACGATACAAAGCTCCGAGATTTTTCAGCGTCGTTGTTACTGTTGGACTGTCGACCTTTGCTGCTTTATGCCAAGCACCGTATTCACCGTATGGAGTGTTCTCACGATTACGATGCTTGTTCTCCTCTCGTTCCTCAGCAACCTTCATTTCCGAATTGTTTACGATAAGTTTACGAATTAGATTAATGTTTAAAAATATTTCTAATGACTACCAGTGGACTGGTATGATTGGAAGCGAGTTTGAGCAAAAGAGTTCCTTATCATTCGTGTCTACGCATTTGACTGAGGTCACATTTTCAAATGAAGACTAATATTTTATGGCAAGAGACAATGTTGAAGAAGGAAGTTATTGAAAATCTAAAGCTAATCCCAGAAAAAACCCTTCAGCACACGAAATTGCTCCAAAACCAGTTTGAGTGCTATTGTTCATAGTCATTTTCTCTCAAACTTAAGCAAAACAGCTATAACAAAACAACATGCATCTTCACACTATCTTCACTCATGTTGTTAAACAAATGCGAATGATTAAAACTGAAACATGGTGTTCATCCGAGAGGAGAATAGTGTGAATACATTTCGCTTATTTACTACTTTTATTACGTACCTGCCAGATTGGCTTATTGTCACCGTCGATAGTTCCGAATTCTCGTTCATGAGCGCGCGTTAGGACTTGCTTGTAGAGGATTTCGGCTTCTTTGTATTTTCCTTGCTTCAAATAGCAACTCGCCAAGTTATTTTTCGTTTTTGCGACGTTAGGGTCGTCCGGACCAAGTTTGTGTTCATAGATTTCCAAAGCTCGTTGATAGTAAAGTTCTACTTCCTCATATTTACTCTGAAAGTTAATCAAAGAATTAGTTACGGAAGCTTACTAAATAATGTTTTTGCTCACTTGATTCTGACACAGTAAAGCCAAATTATTCAATTGTTTCGCAACATCCGGATGATCTTTGCCAAGCACCTTTTCACGAATCTCAAGAGCTCTTTTACATAACGGTTCAGCATCCTTGTATTTGCCTCGTTTACCATATAAAACAGCCAGATTGTTAAGTGTGGCAGCCACTGCCGGATGATTCTCGCCCAAAGTCTTTTCTCGAATTGTCAATGCGTCATTTAACAAGTTTGCTGCTTCCTTGTACTTGTTTTGATCGCGATAGACCAGAGCAAGAATATTTAACATCGTAGCAACATCGGGATGGTCATGTCCACTCGTCTTTTCCAAATCTTCCAAAGCTTGTTTGCATAAAGGAACTGCGACTTCATAACGACCTTGTGATGCGTATTGAATAACAAGATTGTGAAGTGTTCTCAAACGTGCTGGAATTTCGTAGCCTGCGTTTGCTTGATTTGCAAATTGACTCGGAGGTGTCGGGGACATATTGTTGCGATCCTCTTGATCATCTTCTGGGAACAATTCCACAACAGGATCTGAGCGCGACTTTTCTTCAATATTATCGTTGTCAGCTGGGTCGTCATATTTTCGAACAGAAGCCATAAATTCAAGATGTTTCTTCTCTTCTTCAAGTTGAGCAACCATTTGTTCTGAAGCTTGAAGTTTCTGCTGCGTGTTTGCCAATTCATCTCTTAGCCATGCATTTTCTTGACATAAACGACGGACTTGAGTTCTCAGCTTTTGCTTTTCCGCTTCAATGTTTTGTAAATGAGAAGCCAGCACGACAATGACCTACGATAATTGAAATTTAAAATGAAATTCCATTACTTTCTTATTCATTCACTTACATTAGCTTCGCCCAATCCTAATTCAATGTTTGTGATGTTTTTGGAAATAATATCGCTTTTGTCTGGATCTTTCTTGTCCTCCGAAAGACCAGCCATAATCGACATATGTTCCAAGCGAAGCGCTTCCAGTCCTTGAAGAACTGTCTTTGTGTTGGTCACGATCTCGTCCTGGGTCATTTGAGTCATTTTGCCAATATTTTCAATTTTCTTCCTGGAAAAAATTGAGAACTTTGTAGAATCGATAAACAAGAGCATAACAACCGTTGTTAGACAAAAAGATATTTAAGCTCCTTCAACCAGAACGAAGACTTACACTCGATAATCGTTCAATGCTTTGGACATATCAAGCTTTGCGTAGTCTTTTGAAAAGTTAAGCTTTTCTATTTAGTTTCGAATGCAATTTAATTTCTAGTAATGGACGTAATTATTGGAGCTTCTCATAGAAACTTTGTAGACACAAAAGCTACTTCAACATCTTTGAGTAATATCACAGCACAGAAGCAATAAAACTTTATTATAAAAAGCGTTAGCAAAATATGAAGTCACTTATTTTCCAAAATATTCGCAGACGGACTTTTTCTTACAAAACTTTAATGGACGATGACTAACTCGGGGCATGCGCAAATTGAAAATCTTTTTTTTCGGCATTAGTTCCGCGTATTATGTTTTTTTTGCATCCTAGTTCGTTAAATATGCAAAGGAAGCTCAAAGGTTCTGATTTTTCTTACACTCGACTACAAAGATTTTCAATCTGATGATGTTTCAATTCGCAATATTATTTACTTCACTTTCAGGCGAAAACTTACAATTCAATATTTTTACGTTTTCCGATCCCAATTCGGAAATCTTCGTGACAATTTTAGTTTCCTGGGATTGTCTTGTACCGATGTCGAGAATTTCCTTTCAAGGACTCCACAGATTGTTTTACAAATATAAAAATAAAATTAAAATCGACTTAAATCATCGACGAAGAGACTTCTGTGAATCTTTGAATACGTTTTCCAAAAAATCAAAATTTTCAAAAAACCATTCAATTGTTTCATTTCAGAAATCAACTTTTGGAATAATCGGTTGAAAAACTTGACGTAAGTAAATTAGTTAAAGACTTCTGGTTAACGTTAAGTTGTTAAGCCGTTAATTAATAATGATATAAACTTGTGAACTACAAGGAAAATGCAGTTTTTAGAAAACTGATCGGCTGATTAAACGATAAGAACTATAATTAATGAATGTTCAATTATCATTCCCCTTCAGGTACATTTACGAGCAGCTGCGGCATGAACGTATTAAATCGATGGCGCTGATCCTAGAGCACACCGATTCAGCGTGAGAGAACAAACGTTTTAAAAAACAAAGTCTACAATAAAACTGATACTTTCCATACTTTTCACACAGATACTTTCCTTGCTTCAAAACCATGTTTAAGAATGTAGTCACTGCATTGGCCGAAAGTCGAGATATCACCTTGTATCTAAGCCCTTTGATGAAACATTTTTTGCAATTTGAAGAGACCGATTTTTCCGAGTCGAAGCCGTTGTTGAAACCTTTGATGCATGTTGTTGGCTTGGTCTGTTAGATCTGTTTCTTAACAAGATGACGTAAAAAGTCATTTAACGAAAAACTGTTTCATTTATAGCTATGGGCAAACTCTAGTTATTACCGCACGTCAGCGAAACTCATTGTTTTGCTTAAACAAATTGGAAATCTCATCATTCAGCAAGCAAAGAGATTTTTAGATCCTTCATCCATTTTTCACAGCGACATTGACGAAGCAATGCAAAGAATTTCACAAACCATTAAAATTTTGAAATACTTTCGCACAATATTTGATGAGTACAAAGAGAATTTAGCTCCTTTCTTCGGAGATCGTCCAGTTGTAAGTTCATCAATCGTGAGAAAATTATTTTTAGGATGAAGAACTTGAAAAATATTTTAGACTCAATGGACATTTCATCCAAACGCTGTGTTTGAACGCTTCAATGCTTTTCTCGATCGTCTTCATACCATTCAGTGGTAAGTTGAATTAAATCGATTGCATGCTTCTCTTGTTTATAGAGATCGTTCTAGGTTCTTCTACACGGTCATTGAGTTTTTAAAGCTCGAGAAAGTTGAAATCGGTGGATTGAAAGGAAGAATCTTGAGTGGAAGGATCACAGCAGTTTCACTTGAGTTCAATCAGTGCTTCTCATCGTTTGCTTCTAAAAGCTACGACGTTCTCGATCCTGACGATGAATCCTTCAAAGACGATTTCTGTAAATTCCAAGATCGAATTCTTGAACTCGACATGAAACTTGCAGCGATTTTGTGTCAAGCTTTTGATGACAGTCACAACTTGGAGAGTGTTTTCAAACTTATCTCGATTGTTGGAACTGTCTTAGAACGACCAAAGATAAAGGAAGAGTTCACTTATAAATATCAGCAAATTCTCGTTATGTTGGATGATGAAATGTAAGAAACTTTCAAAAGCTGTCAAAGATTTTTTTAACAAACTTTTTTCAGATCAACTTGTGAGGGAATCTACGACAAGCAAATTACACATTATCGACTCAAAGGATTCTTAAATGTTGAATTAAGATCACCGCCTATATCTTCAGCTCTTCGGTGGGTGCATCAACTTTCTTCGAGACTTACAACTCCGATCAAGAGCTTTCAAGCTCTACAGCACCCGATTGTCGATACTGAAGTAAATTTTACTCAATTGAACTTAATCAATAATTAATTTTAAAACTTCTTAGGATGCACAAATGTTGCTTCTTCGCTATAAAAATCTCATTGAACGGTTAAAACGTTTTGAGAAAGAGATTTTTGAAAAATGGGCAGAGAAGGTTCCAAATCAAATTGAATCAAATTTGAAAAAATCTTTGCTAAGACGTGAAGAAAATTCGAAGCTCATATTCTTAAATTTTGATCCGGAATTGTCAGCTATCTTGCGAGAGGTCCATTACCTTCGACTAATGTTAAAGGAGAATATTCCACCTTCTGGTGTTGCATTCTCAGAAGAACAGGAAATTTACAGAAGTTACATCTTGAACCTCGAAAAAAGTATTGAGTGGTACAACAACGTAAGATGAAAGCTCTTTATTTCATGAACTTTAAAATTGAAAGCTTTTTTTTTATTAAAAGATCTGCAAAGACTGTTCGGAGGTGGAATTGAAACTGATCCAAGCTGAGATTGAATTGATGGATAGTTTGGTCGAGAAAGGCTGCAGCGAACTCAATTGGAACTCTGAGAGTATTTTCTAAATCTGAATTCAATTTCTCGAAGCTTTTAAATCTTTCCAATCATTTCAGATATTTCCGATTACATGCAAACATTGCGAGCACCTGTCGAGTGCTTGCATTCTCGAATCGTTAAAATTCAAGGAAATCTTGATGAAGTGAAGCTAGTGATGCAGTCTTGGGCGAAAGCTCCACTCTTTGTGAGAAAAGATGGACGAAAGGACACGACATTGTGCATTGAAGAACGCGAGGAGAGAACGAAGAAACGTTACGGAGAAATGAGAGAGGTCGCAGTTAGGATTCACAAGTAAATTGAATTTAAATGTAACAGAACAATTTTAATTTAAGTTCTCTCCATTTTCAGTTTACTCGAAGAAAATCTTGAACTTTTCAAAGCTGAAAACAAAATGAACGAAGAAGCATGGCCCGATTACATTTTATTTTGTGACGATATCGTTCACAAAAATTTATTGCACACCGTCGGAGTCAGCATTGCTTATCTTGCTGACAACATGGACCCAGCAAATAATTTTCCTCCACTTTTTGAATCACGTTTAGAACTAGAAATACCAAACTTAATCTTTATTCCTTCACTTGACGCTAACGATGCGAATAGCTTCAATCGTTTGCTTATAAACTTAGTTAACGGTAAAGTGATTTAAAGATTTCTATTTTTAACCATTGATTGAAATCCCTTTTTTCAGATATTATAATAATGTCGTCTTTGATTCCTCGACTGCACAAGGAAGCTGACAAAACATACGAAGAATTAATTTCCACAGAGCCTGACATAAAGGAAATGAAACAGGAAATTTTGTTGAGCGTCGAGAAAGCTCTTGAAGAAGCGAGTCAATTCTGTCGCGACTTTGAAAGATATTCTTATCTTTGGTTAGAAGATCGCGAGTATTGCATGGAGCTCTTCCTCGAATATGGACGAATTCTCGATCCCGATGAGATTGAGTTAGTGGCGAATAAAGATCCAAGTTCCCCAAAGCCATGCCCACCAACGATCGAAGCTTTTCGAGAAATGATCGATGGATACGAATCGCTTCACGCGGAAATCGAAGCAATTCAGCCATTTCAGGTTTTCAGCGCGTTCTTTCAAGTTGACGTAAGACCTTTTAGACAAGCAGCAGTGAATATTGTTCGGAGATGGGGAAACATGTTTAAAGATCATTTAGTTAACAGCGGTAAAATCAAAATTATTTTATCTTTATTCACTTTCGATTGAAATTTATTTCCTTACAGTCACAAACAGTTTGACCGATCTCAGCGATTTCATTCACAAAGCTGATCAAGGTCTTCTCCAGATCGTTGAAGATTATGAAACATTAGTTTCCATCATGGCGTTCCTCCTTCAAGTCAAGGAGCGAGCAATAACGACGGACAGCATGTTTGAACCGATGCGAGGAACGATTGATCTTTTGAAATATTACGACATGGACATTCCTGAAGAGGTGAGCTTTACATTCGTAGCTTTAAGCTTGTTTCAAATAACTTTTTTCTCAGGTCAATGTCCTTTTACAAGAACTTCCAGAGCAATGGAATAACACAAAGAAACTTGCCGTTACTGTGAAGCAACAGGTTGCACCTCTCCAAGCTACTGAAGTTGTTTCCATTCGTAATCGAATCGCTAACTTTGATCTTCACATTAACGTCTTCCGAGAAATATTTCGAACCTATGAGTTCTTTAAATATGATTGCGAAGATCCTTACAGCTTACTTGATCGAGTCTCAGATGATATTTATAGATTGGAAAACGAAATGGCAGCGATTAATGAATCTGGAAGTCTCTTCGAGGTTAATGTTCCTGAGTTTAAACTTTTGAAGCAATGCCGACGAGAACTCAAAATGTTAAAAGTGAGAATTCGATTGCAACAAAATCTTTGACTTCATTTTATATCTTTCAGCAACTCTGGGATTACGTCTTTATCGTTCAAACGTGTATCGAAGACTGGAAAACAACTCCATGGAGAAAGATTGACGTTGAAAACATGGACATCGAGTGTAAAAAGTTTGCAAAGGATGTTCGTCTTCTCGACAAAGAGATGCGAGCATGGGACACTTACATTCAACTCGAGGGCACAGTCAAAAATATGTTAACGAGTTTGAGAGCAGTTGGAGAGCTTCAGAATCCAGCGATTCGGGAGAGACATTGGCATCAATTGATGACGAGCACGAAAGTAATTTTTAAGTTCTTAATTGTCGTTAGTTGTAAATAATGCAATTGTATAAATCAATCGTACAAATTGTCAAAATTTAAGCACAATTGTTAGCCAAAGCATTTCTTTGCTCGCGGCTGACAATGTTAGGCTATCAAAATTCGTTTAAAAACGAAGAACTGTTAGCTGTATAGCCTTGTAAATACACCTAAACGTGATTATTGTTTCAGAGTCTCGCTGCGCTGCCACCAGAAGTTACAGTTAAGTATAATCCAAGTTAGACCTACCACAAAACGATTATTTGTGTCTCACATTAGAGTTTTTTTCTAGTTTCAAAATTAAATGTTTTCTTCTTAAATTTATTTTTTCGTGAGCTAATGTGATTGCTTAAAAATTATTAGGTCAAGTTCATTATGGACACAGAGACAACTTTGAGTGAACTTCTTGCCCTTAATCTTCATGAATGCGAAGAAGAAGTAAAGAACATCGTCGACAAAGCTGTGAAGGAAATGTCGATGGAGAAGATTTTGCGCGACTTGAACACAACCTGGAGCATTATGGAGTTTGATTGCGAGACGCATCAACGAACAGGTTGCCGGTGAGCTTTAAAAATAAAAAGCTTTTTAGAGCTTTCAGGTTAAAGCTTTGATTCCTCAGATTATTGAAAACATCTGAAGAGCTCATTGAGACACTTGAAGAAAATCAAGTCGTTCTGCAGAACTTGATAACTTCAAAGTTCATCGCTCATTTCCTCGGAGAAGTTTCAGCTTGGCAAAAGAAATTGATGATGGCAGATGGTTTGACCAAAAATTCTCTGTAAAAATTTCAATTAATTCTTTTTCTTCTTAGCTGTCATCACGGTTTGGTTTGAAGTTCAACGAACCTGGACTCATTTGGAAAGTATTTTCATGAGCTCGGAGGATATTCGAAAACAATTGCCTGTCGATTCCGATCGATTCGATAGCATTGATCACGATTTTAAAATCTTGATGGACGAAATGGTAAATTGACAATTTATAACATTTGATTGACGTCTCAATATTTTGATATTTAAGGCTGTAAATACAAATGTCATTAAAGCAACGAATCGCGATCTACTTTGTGAGAGACTCGAAGGGTTGCAACAGCAGCTTGTGCTTTGCGAGAAAGCTTTAGCCGAATATTTAGAAACCAAACGTTTATTCTTCCCTCGTTTCTATTTCGTGAGCTCTGCTGATCTTTTGGATATTTTGAGCATTGGAAATCAACCAAAGTTAGTGATGAAACACTTAACAAAGCTTTTCGATTCAATTGCAAAACTTGAACTTGGTAAAAATGAAAACGACGATATCGCGGCTTTGGGAATGTACGCAAAGGATGGCGAGTACGTTCCCTTCGACTTCATATCAGAATGTATTGGACCTGTTGAGATTTGGCTGAATAAAGTTCAACAGAGGATGAGAACGAGTCTTCGTAGCTACATGTGCAATGCAGTCATAGCCTACGAAGAGAAGCCTCGCGAGCATTGGTTGTTTGATTATCCAGCACAAGTTTCACTTTGTGGCACTCAAATTTGGTGGACAGCTGAAGTTGGAATTGGTAAGTTTTATTCTGAAACCAAGCAAGAGCACGAAGCTTCATCTCTTTAATAGCTTTCAGTCGACTCGAGGAAGGATACGATAATGCATTGAAAGATTATTACAAGAAACAAATCTCGCAACTCTCAACGTTGATCACACTTTTGATTGGCGAACTGACAAAAGGAGATCGTCAGAAGATTATGACAATTTGTACAGTCGACGTTCACTCCCGAGACGTTGTTAGTCGATTGATTCAGACAAAAGTTGAAATGGCTTCTGCTTTCCAATGGCAAAGTCAATTGAGACATCGATGGGGCGAAGCTGAAGGAGAATGCTTCGCGAATATCTGTGATGCTCAATTCTGTTACAGTTACGAATATCTCGGATGTACGCCTCGTCTTGTGATCACACCTTTGACTGATCGTTGCTACATTACATTAACGCAAAGTCTTCATCTGATCATGGGAGGGGGCCCTGCTGGTCCAGCTGGAACTGGCAAAACTGAAACTACAAAAGATCTTGGAAGAGCTTTGGGAATTATGGTTTATGTCTTCAACTGCAGTGAGCAAATGGATTACAAATCTTGCGGAAACATCTACAAAGGACTCGCTCAGACTGGAGCGTGGGGATGTTTCGATGAGTTTAACAGAATTTCCGTTGAAGTTCTTTCCGTCGTCGCCGTTCAAGTTAAGTCTGTTCAAGACGCTATAAGAGACAAGAAAGATCGTTTCAATTTCATGGGCGAGATGATTGCAATGGTACCAACTGTCGGAATCTTTAGTGAGATCACAAATTTGTTTAGTGGATAATGTTTAATTTCCTGTTTCTTTAGTCACAATGAATCCTGGATACGCTGGACGAACGGAACTTCCCGAGAACTTAAAAGCCCTTTTCCGACCGTGTGCGATGGTTGTTCCCGATTTTGAGTTGATTTGCGAGATTATGTTGGTCGCTGAAGGTTTCCAAGATGCAAGAGTTTTAGCGAGAAAGTTTATCACGCTCTACACTTTGTGTAAAGAACTTTTGTCGAAGCAAGATCATTACGATTGGGGTTTAAGAGCAATCAAGTCTGTGTTGGTTGTTGCTGGTTCGTTGAAACGAGGAGATCCCGGACGACCAGAAGAAGAAGTTTTGATGAGAGCGTTAAGAGATTTCAATATTCCGAAGATCGTTACAGACGACATGCCAGTTTTTATAGGACTCATCGCTGATCTGTTCCCAGCCCTTGATGTTCCACGTAAACGAGACGTTGAGTTTGAGAAAGTTGTGAAGCAAGCAACGACTGATTTGAAGCTTCAAGCGGAAGACAATTTCGTTTTGAAAGTTGTGCAACTTGAAGAGCTTTTCGAAGTTCGTCATTCAGTTTTTATTGTCGGCAGTGCGGGAACAGGAAAAACTCAAGTTTGGAAAACTCTTTACAAAGCTTATCAAAACCTTGGAAATAAACCAGTTTACAACGATTTGAACCCGAAAGCTGTGACAAATGATGAACTTTTCGGGATCATCAATCCTGCGACAAGAGAATGGAAAGATGGTTTGTTCTCAGTGATCATGAGAGATCAAGCATCGCTCACAGGTGACAACCCTAAATGGATTATTTTAGATGGAGACATTGATCCAATGTGGATCGAATCATTGAACACAGTCGTAAGTGGAAGATAATCTTATCAACTCTCTTGATGTGCTAAAAGTTTTATTTTCAGATGGACGACAACAGAGTTTTGACTCTTGCGAGTAATGAGCGAATTGCTTTGACACCAACGATGCGACTTCTCTTTGAAATTTCTAATCTTCGAACTGCAACTCCTGCTACGGTTTCTCGAGCTGGTATTCTTTACATTAATCCTCAGGATTTAGGATGGAATCCTTATGTCACTTCATGGATAGAAACTCGAACAATTCCCGCAGAAAAATCAAATCTCGTCATTCTCTTCGATAAGTACACGCCAGCATGTTTGGAAAATGTTAGATCGAGATTCAAGAAAATTACGCCCCTCGTTGAGATGGCTCACATCCAACTGCTGTGTGCTTTACTCGGTTGCTTGTTAATTCCGAGCAACACTCCAATCGACTGCCCAAAGGACTGGCATGAAACTTACTTCGTCTTCGCTTGTATCTGGGCATTTGGATCTGCGATGTTTCAAGATCAAACTGTTGATCATCGTGTGGAGTTCAGCAAATGGTTCATTAATGAATTCAAAGCTGTCAAGTTCCCACCACAAGGAACTGTCTTCGATTATTTCATCGATCAAGATACAAAGCAAATGACTTCTTGGACTGAGAAATTACCAAAATTCGAGATGGATAGTGATACTCCGTTGCAGTCCGTGTTGGTTCACACAGCTGAGTCGATCAGAGTTCGTTTCTTTCTTGATGTCTTAATGGAGATTAAGCATCCGGTGATGCTTGTAGGAAACGCAGGTAAGAGACGAAAATATTTACATCAAAATTATTCTAATAACTTGAATTAAAGGTTGTGGAAAAACTGTTCTGGTCAACGACAAGTTGAGTTCATTATCCGAGAATTACGCAATTCAAAATGTCCCATTCAACTTCTATACGACATCAGAGATGTTACAAAAGATTCTGGAAAAGCCTCTTGAGAAGAAAGCTGGCAGAAACTTCGGTCCGCCAGGAACGAAGACGATGATTTACTTCATTGACGACATTAACATGCCAGAGGTTGATGAATACGGAACTGTTAGCCCACACACTGTCATTCGTCAACATCTCGACTACGGACACTGGTACGATCGTAATAGGTTGACACTCAAAGACATTCACAATTGTCAATACGTCTCATGCATGAATCCAACTTCGGGAAGCTTCACGATCAATCCGCGTTTGCAGAGACATTTTGCTGTTTTTGCCATTTGCTTCCCTGGACAAGAAGCTTTGACTATGATTTATTCATCGATTTTATCTCAACATTACGCTAACGCAGAACAGAAATTTAACATCAGCGTGACAAAAGTTACGAACTCAATTGTTTCAGCATCATTGGCTCTACACGCGAAGGTCGCGCAAGTGTTCTTACCAACAGCAACAAAGTTCCATTACCTTTGGAATTTAAGAGACATGAGCAATGTTTATCAAGGTTTACTCTTCTCAACGAATGAATGTTTAGCTACGTCAAGCGACGTAGTTCGTCTCTGGCTTCACGAGAGTCATCGAGTTTATGGAGATAAATTCACTGATGACAAGGATATTGATGCATTTGCTAAGATGCAAACTGATATCGTCAAGAAATCAGTTGAAGAGTTGGACGAATCGATTGTGTTTGATAAGCCAAACATATTCTGTCACTTCTCTGGTGGAATCGGTGAGCCGAAGTATATGCCAATTCCTGATTGGCAGACCCTTACAAAGCTTCTTCAAGAAGCCATGTTGGCTTATAACGACATCGTAGCTGCCATGAATTTAGTTTTGTTTGAAGACGCTATGAACCACATTTGTCGAATCAACAGAATCCTTGAGCTTCCAAGAGGAAATGCTTTACTCGTTGGAGTGGGAGGAAGTGGAAAGCAATCTTTGTCTCGACTTGCTGCTTTCATCAGCAGTTTAGAAGTTTCTCAAATTCAGTTGAAGAAAGGCTACGGAATTCCTGATTTGAAAGTAATTTATTAATTTTTTAATTGAAATCAAAGTTTGAAGTTAAAATATTTTTTTAGAAAGAACTCGCGGGATTGTATTTAAAGTCTGGAATGAAAAATGTTGGAATAATGTTCTTGATGACAGATGCTCAAGTCCCGAACGAACATTTCCTGGTTTTAGTTAACGATTTGTTAGCTTCTGGCGAAGGTAAATCTTTCATTTTAAATTTAAACGTTTCTTTATTAAAATAAATCTTTTCTGATAGTTCCCGATCTCTTCCCTGACGATGAAGTTGAGAATATTTTGGCTGGAGTGCGAAATGAAGTGAAAGGCGCGGGTCTTGTTGATACAAGAGAAAATTGTTGGAAATTCTTTATCGATCGTGTCAGACGTCAAATGAAAGTTGTGCTCTGTTTCTCGCCTGTCGGATCAACACTGAGAGTTCGTTCCAGAAAGTTCCCGGCCATCATCAATTGTACTCAAATCAATTGGTTCCATGAATGGCCACAAGACGCTTTGATATCAGTGGCGAGTCGGTTTCTACAAGATTTGGAAATTCTTCCGTTTGAGTATAAAGAGACAGTTGCGAGATTCATGTCATACGCTCACACGTCAGTCAACTCAATCTCAAAAGTTTATCTTCAGAACGAACGTCGTTACAACTACACGACACCAAAATCTTACTTGGAACAAATTAGTTTGTACGGAAAGCTTCTCAACCAAAAGTTTTCAGATCTTCACAAAAAAGTCTCTCGCCTCGAGAATGGTCTCGACAAATTGCGATCAACGGCAGCCCAAGTGGATGCGTTGAAAGCGAAGCTTGCAGTTCAAGAAGTTGAATTAAAGGAAAAGAACGAAGCTGCTGATCGACTCATCGAGATTGTAGGAATTGAAACTCAAAAAGTTCAAAATGAAAAAGCTTTCGCCGATGAAGAAGAGAAGAAAGTTGGTTTCATTGCTGAAGAAGTCGCGAAGAAACAGCGCGATTGCGAAGAAGATCTTGTCAAAGCTGAGCCAGCTCTGAGTGCTGCACAGGAAGCTTTAAACACTCTCAACAAAGCGAACTTGACTGAACTGAAATCGTTCGGTAGTCCTCCAGGTGTTGTCACAAACGTCACAGCTGGTGTCATGGTACTGCTGGCTCCAAAAGGAAAAGTTCCAAAAGATCGTTCATGGAAAGCAGCGAAAATTGTAATGGCCAAGATTGGTAAGTCATTTAAATCATTCCTTCAAAAATAAAACTTTGGTTTTCTCTTCAGACGGTTTCTTAGATTCACTGGTCAACTACGACAAAGAGAATATTCATCCTGAAGTCATGAAGGCCATTCAGCCTTATCTGAAGAATCCTGAGTTTGAACCTGACTTTGTTAGATCGAAATCTGGTGCAGCTGCTGGTCTCTGTGCTTGGGTTATCAACATTATTAAGTTTTATGAAGTTTATTGTGATGTCGAGCCTAAACGAAGAGCTCTTGAAGCAGCAAATGCCGGTAAGACATCAGAAAGCTTCTTCATGAGAAGTGATTTAATTAAAATTTCTTTTGAATTCTTCAGAATTGTCAGCTGCTCAAGACAAATTGTTAGTCATCACGCAAAAGGTCGTATCGCTCGAGGAGATGCTCGCTAAATTGACAGCAGACTTCGAAAAGGCCACAGCTGATAAACTTCGTTGTCAACAAGAAGCTGACGCGACACAGGCGACTATTCAATTAGCCAATCGTCTCGTTGGTGGTTTGGCTTCTGAGAACGTTCGTTGGGCTGAAGCAGTTGCAGAGTAAGATTCGATGAAGACAGTCAATGGAAAGTTTTATGATTCATCTCTCTACAGGTTCATGCAGCAGGGAACAACGTTACCGGGTGATATTCTATTAGTCACAGCGTTTATTTCGTAAGAAGCTACCAATTTCTTTTTTATTTTAATAAATCTTTATTTATTCAAAACAGTTACGTCGGATGCTTCACAAAGTCGTTTAGACAAGATTTGTTATTGAAGATGTGGTTGCCACACATTCGAGGTCTTGAGCCACCGATTCCAATTAACGACAGCGTTGATCCACTTAAGCTCTTAACTGACGAAGCAACGATCGCTAGATGGTTCAACGAAGGATTGCCATCTGACAGAATGTCAACAGAAAACGCGACGATTCTAACCAACTCCGATCGATGGCCTCTCATGATCGATCCACAACTTCAAGGATTAAAATGGATCAAACAGAAATACGGCGAAAATCTTAAAGTCATTCGACTTGGACAGAAGGGATATTTGGAGGTCATTGAAGATTCTTTGATCAAGGGATTGACTGTTTTGATTGAAAGCATCGATGAAAATATCGATCCAGTGTTAGATCCGTTATTAGGAAGAAATCTTATCAAGAAAGGAAAGGCGATTAAAATTGGTGACAAGGAAGTCGAGTACAATCCAAATTTTAGATTAATTCTGCAAACTAAGCTTGCCAACCCTCATTACAAACCCGAGATGCAAGCTCAAACGACTTTAATTAACTTCACTGTAACTCGAGATGGACTCGAGGATCAACTTCTTGCGGAGGTTGTAAAAGCTGAGAGACCTGATCTTGAAGAGTTAAAAGCTGATTTAACAAAGCAACAGAATGATTTCAAAATTATGCTGAATGGATTGGAAGACGATCTTCTTAGTCGATTGTCGTCAGCAGGAGAAAATATTTTAGGAGACACAGCTCTCGTCGAAAATTTGGAAACAACAAAGAAAACTGCTGCGGAAATTGAAGAGAAAGTCGCTGAAGCAAAAATCACTTCAGTCCAGATTGACGTTGCGAGAGAAATTTACAGACCAGCAGCAGCAAGAGCTAGTTTGCTCTACTTCATTCTTAACGATTTGAATGCAATTAATCCAATTTATCAGTTCTCGCTCAAAGCTTTTAGTGTCGTCTTCCAAAATGCAATTATAAGAGCTGAGTTCACTGGCGATGAGACAGTCATAGAACGAGTCAACAAATTGATCGATTGCATTACATTCTGCGTCTTCCAATACACAACTCGAGGATTGTTCGAGTGCGACAAATTAATTTTCTCATCTCAAATGGCTTTTCAAGTTTGTGTCGATTTATCTTGAATTTAAAAATAATATTTTAAACATTATTTTTAGATTCTTTTGATATCCGAGGAGATTACGCCAATGGAACTTGATTTCCTTCTTCGATTCCCTGTGAAGCCACATGTGTAAGAAATATTTTCTCGATTCTTCTTTCATCTCTTCAAAAATTCCACAATTTCAGGACTTCACCTGTTGATTTCATTTCAAACTACGCTTGGGGAGGTATTTGCAGTTTGGCAGCGAAAGAAGAATTTAGGAATCTCGATCGTGATATTGAAAATCAAGCGAAACGCTGGAAGAAGATTATCGAATCAGAATGTCCGGAAAAAGAGAAATTCCCTCAAGAATGGAAAAACAAAACCGCTCTCCAAAGACTTTGCATGATGAGAGCCCTAAGGCCTGATCGCATGTGTTACGCGCTGACGTAAGTTGCAGACGATTTATTTTTAGCCACAGCAGATACTTGAGAAGAATCAAATTTCAGTGACTTCATCGAAGAGAAGCTTGGTGCGAAATACGTGAAGAACCGAACGATGGAATTTGCGAAATCTTTTGAAGAAGCGAGTCCAAGCACTCCCATCTTCTTTATTCTTTCGCCAGGTGTTAACCCTTTGAAAGACGTTGAGCAGCTTGGAAAATATTTAGGTTACACTGAGGATAACGGAAACTTTCATAACGTTTCACTTGGACAAGGTCAAGAAATTGTCGCTGAAGTTGCGATGGATGAAGGGGCCACGAAAGGTCATTGGGTTATTTTACAGGTGAAACGAAGAGATGAATAGATTTTTAGAAAGTTTCAAATGTTTTCGATTCTAGAATATTCATTTGGTTCGTAAGTGGCTTCCATCTCTCGAAAAGAAACTCGAACATTACTCTGAAGGCTCTCACGATAACTATCGTGTGTTCATTAGCGCAGAACCTGCAGCAACTGCATCCGCTCACATTATCCCACAAGGAATTTTAGAGTCAAGCATTAAGATCACGAACGAGCCTCCAACTGGAATTAAAGCGAACATTCACAAAGCATTTGACAACTTTACTCAAGAGACCCTCGAAATGTGTGGAAAGGAAGCTGAGTTTAAAGTGATTTTGTTCTCTCTCTGCTACTTCCATGCCGTTGTTGCTGAAAGAAGAAAGGTAGACTAACGAGAAATCAAAAAATTCCTTACTTTAACAATCAATTAATTCTCAGTTTGGCCCCCAAGGATGGAACAAAATTTATCCGTTTAACGTTGGTAAGAGAAAGCAAAAGAATCTCGAAATATTTTGAATATTTTTCTTGAATGCTTCCCTTAGGTGACTTGAACATCAGCGTGTCTGTCTTGTACAATTACCTTGAGGCCAACGCAAAAGTTCCATGGGAAGATTTAAGATATTTGTTCGGCGAGATTATGTACGGCGGTCACATTACGGACGACTGGGATCGTCGTCTATGCATTACATATTTAGAAGAGTAAATTTCCTAATGTTGTTGTGTATTTACGGCTCGTATGGTATTCGACTAGAACTTGAAGTATCTTCGACTGAGCTGAAACATGCTCGATCGATTTAGATTGAAATTTCAAGCTGCTAGCCGAAAAAATTTAATTCTTTTTATTTCGATCGCAAAATTGAATTTCTCGATTTATTTTTAGATATATGCAACCTGATTTAGTTGATGGCGAACTTTATCTTGCTCCGAACTTCCCAGCTCCGCCAAATACAGATTACCAAGGATATCACAATTATATCGACGAAGTTATGCCACCAGAGAGTCCTTATCTTTATGGTTTGCATCCAAATGCTGAAATTGGATTCTTGACGACTACGAGCGAGAATTTATTCCGAACAGTTTTTGAGATGCAGCCAAGGTTTGAGCAATTTTTAATTTGAAATTTAAAAGTCTTAACTTTGTATTTCAGAGATGCTGGTGCTTCGGGAGGAGCGACAGTCACACGTGAGGATAAAGTAAAACAAGTTCTCGATGAAATATTGGAGAAATTGCCTGAGGAGTTCAACATGAGTGAAATTATGGGAAAGGTTGAGGAACGTACTCCTTACGTAATCGTAGCGTTTCAGGAATGCGAAAGAATGAATTTCTTGACGTGCGAGATTAAAAGAAGTTTGAAAGAATTGGATTTGGGTTTGAAGGTAAATCGATTGAGATTTTTTAAGAAATTTTAAATTCATTGAATGACAACAGGGAGAGCTGACAATAACGAGCGACATGGAGCAGCTTGAGAATTCTCTGTTCCTCGATCAAGTGCCAGCAATTTGGGCAGCAAGAGCTTATCCATCGCTTCTTGGCTTGTCGTCGTGGTTTACTGATCTTGTTATGAGACTTCGCGAATTAGAAGCTTGGTCAAGTGACTTTGTTTTACCGATTTGCGTTTGGCTTGCTGGATTCTTTAATCCACAGTCTCTGTTAACTGCAATTATGCAGTCGACAGCTCGAAGATTTGAACTACCATTGGACAAGATGTGTCTTTACTGTGATGTGACAAAGAAACAGAAGGAAGACTTCACAAATGCTCCCCGTGACGGGGCTTACGTTTATGGAATCTTCATGGAAGGAGCGAGATGGGACACAGGTCAAGGAATTATCTCAGATTCAAAGTTGAAAGAACTTTATCCACCACTACCCGTCATCAACATCCGAGCAATTACTCAAGACAAGCAAGACAACAGAAACATGTACGAGACGCCGGTTTACAAAACAAGAAGCAGAGGACCAACTTACATTTGGACGTTCAACTTAAAAACGAAGGACAAACCAGCGAAATGGGTTTGAACAATTTTTAATTTATAACTAAAGACAATGATTCAACTTCGATTTTCAGGTCTTGGCGGGTGTTGCACTACTCTTACAGACATAAATCTCTAAAAATATCTTAATCTTTCGTCTAGAGTTCTAAGCTCTTCTCTTTTCATTAGATTCTTTAGCAAATTCTGCACAATAAAACAAAACGAGCACACACAAAAAAAAACTCTTTTATTTCTCAATTCGCTTCCAGCTTAAGACGATTTTTAAACAATAATCGTTTGGCGCCACTGAAATAAATCATCACTTCAAGATTTCTTGAATGATCTCATAATTCTTTATTCGAAACCGAGCCCTCAAAACTACTTAGCATCAATATATATGAGAGTGCAAAAACTCTTGAAGCTATCACAACTGACTAGACTCCTCCCGTTGATTGGCAGACTATCATTGTAAGCAGCCAGTAAGCGCCACTCTTGAAATTGTGAAATGCCACATTGGAGTAGAAAATGAGGGGCAATGTGTTAAGTGATCGTTTGTATATTCATTATCCATTAGAAAATCTATTTTTAATCTAAACTTGAATCAGTTGAAATGATGCTATCAGTCACAAACGGCCTTCGTAGTCCATAAGCCGACTCATAGCAAAACAAAGCCACACAAAATCTCAAAATATCAAGCGTGATTGACGTGCGATGACAACAGACAAATTTGAAAGTATTCAAGATTCACTCGTTGGCGACAGTTGTTCGTCGTCGGCGATCTTGTTCATGATGCGCAACAAACAAATAAGCAAGAAGCGTCAAGACTGCGAGAGATGAGCTGAGTGAAGTAAAGATTTGTCTGATGAAACAATTTTTCCGGGCGCCGCCGCGTGGACTTTATCAGAGGATATGCGATGAGAGAGAAGACGAAGATATTCTCAAAAGCTTGGAGCGTGCAT
Source organism: Smittia aterrima (assembly GCA_033063855.1). NCBI lineage: Eukaryota > Metazoa > Arthropoda > Insecta > Diptera > Chironomidae > Smittia > Smittia aterrima. The sequence goes on along the minus strand of CP093831.1, from coordinate 11,319,254 downwards.
CTTATAAAGCTTTGGGAAAAGAAAATAAATCTCAGTTGCTCGCTAGCCGTGATAGAGAAAAGAATTGTTTTAAAATCGTTAAAGTGGAAGCCGAAAAGAAATTTTACCTCGAAAAGATTTTAGCGGCGCCTCCACAAAATGAAGAGATTACTTAAACTTCTCTCAAGTAAAGTCGATCAAAAAATAAATTACATTCAAACTAAAATAAATTTTCTCGCAGTATTTCTGATCATCCTGACTTTTATGTCCAGCAACGTCAGTGCCAACGAATGCGTGCAGTGTCCAAGTGCATCAGCAAATGAATTTGTTTGTGGTGTAGATGACAAAGGTACCTTTAGGAAGTTCGGATCGGAGTGTCTACTAAGATTTGAGAACTGTGACAAAAAGACAAGTAAGAGTTCATTAATCAAACTTTCCACATTTTATTCATAATCTCAATTCTCATCTCTTTCATTTCAGAATTTCAAATAGCAGCAAATCCACTTTGCGACTAAGAATCTCAATTCAATGTCTTTAAAAGTTCTATTCAATAAAATGTTTTATGCCAATGGATTTGTTATTTTGGCGATACAGTACGGAATGTTTCTCTTGGAGTCTGCAATGATTGCGATGAAAGGACGATTGACGTTGAATTCAACATCGGGAACTGGAGTTTGGAAGCTCAAAGCGACAACGTTCAAATTAGTGAAAGCGACCAAGACAGTTCCCTCTTCGTTAACGTCAATCGATGCTTGCTGTTGAGCGTTTGTAACTTGAACTTTGTCATAATCCGAAAGATATGGAAGCTCTGCCTGTTGGGAGAAGATCGACTCGATTCCCATCTGAAATATTTAAAATATTTTATCAATTTTATCGTCAAACATTTAATCGCTAACCTTTTTCAGTGGAGCAATCAGACTCGTCGTGCTTTCAATCTTAAACTTTGGTAAAGTAACATTCACATTTGCTTTCGAAGACTCTGTGTCGAGTTCACGCATAACATTGTCGATGTCTCCACTAGTCATTCCCTTTATGATGACGTCGATATTGCGATCAGGGTTTGGCAAAATGATGACTAAAGAATCGGATGACTCATAAGGGATTGCGACCCATTCGGCGTAATTTCCCATTTGTCCCCAACGGAACTTTCTTTTCATGTTCATCATTTCGACTTGAACTTGTCTGTCGGGAGCATTGAACAAACCGGGATGAGCTCTCGGGAAAGTGTAAACGAATTTTCCTTTGAAGTACAAAGCGGAGGTTAAAGCAATTTTCGTTGAAGGTGCGTAATCGATTTTGTTAAGTTTCAATGCTCCCTTTGTCTTTGAGTTTGCCCATCGAGAAACTGTTCGACCAGCAGCTTCAGAATTCTTAAAATCAACAGTCACGATGTCAGCACTTTTCACAGATTTGTCCAAAAATTGTTGGTTCAATCTGAAAGAAAATTAAATTAGAAATATTTCTCGAATCAATTTAAATTCATTCACCTCATTTCCTGAGAGACAAAGAACGCAGTGGCAATCTGAAGTTCTCTTGCACCTCCATCCGAAAGCATTGTATTGACCAAAGTTGTCATTTGATCGGGATTTCCAAAGCCATTAACGTTAACCAACTCATCTCTTGTTTGAGCTTCAGCGACATACGCGAGATAACTCAATAATATTTGCGGCGACAATGGACTCAACACATAATTAGGAAGCGTGTTTGAGTTTTTAAAAAGGTTCCATGCGAAATTCGTTACTGCAGCAGTTGGGTTCCGATTATTTTCACGTTCTCTTTCTTCTGGTATTTCTCGGTTAAAACCAGTGTTTTGAGTTGGAAACATCTCTGAATCATGAACAGGTAGCGGTGGCGATGCAATTGGCCGAGAAGACTGTGGCGAAATTGGTCGAAGAGGTTGTGACGAAATTTGTGTTGGAACTTGACCTGGAGCGTTTGCGGAAGGGAAATAAATGTTTGTGTTTGATGGTGCATTCGATGGTCTGTTAGGTTTGAAGTTTTGAACTTGTTGTGAGCTAGCGATCTCATCATTTGTAGGAGCTTGGTTTTTATCGAGGAAACCGGCATCTTGTCTTCTGTTGTTGGTATTGCTTTGTCCACCAACTCGATTCGTTAACGATGGCGTTTGTAACGCTTGAATGTCAGCAAGGAACAACTGCTCGGCAGACTGACTACCAATTGCTTGATATCTTCGATGTAATTGCTCATGAATCCTGTATTGATTTCCATTCAATTCGTAAATGTATCCACCATCACTAGTCGGCCGTATAAAATTAAACTCTTCAAAGAAAGAAAATAAGTGTCAACTCGACAAGCTTGAATAATCCTTCACATACCGCAATTGATCATCACTGCGATGCAGCCCAATACAACGATATCTAAAGGCGATAGAAAATACTGTCAGCCTCTTAATGACCAGAAAGTTCAAGTTCAATGTTTGTTTTTCGGCTTCGCACTGCGGCGGTGATTCCAACAAGAAACAACCGCTTGGCGTGTAAAAACAAGTTTTTGTAAAACGGAAAATCCCAGAGTCAACTTAGTGTTGCTTCGATAATTTTGCGCATCTAAAACAGACGATTAGATCGATACTCACAAATTAGATGTGATGTTCCCATCGTTGCTATAAGCTGTGAACTTTCAGTTCAAACTTTGTTGGTGATAAGAGAAATTAGCGTTCAAGCTATCGTTTTAAAAACAAAATTAACACAGTCGGTAATTCCAATCATTAACTCTCAGAAAATGTTTTTAAATTGCTGATACAACGTCTCGATGTTCGCAAAGCAGCATTCACACTGATCGTAACTGAATATTCTTTGACAATCGTGAGTCAGGTTGTTTTCAATGTTTTCTTTTTTCAATAAATTTCCGTGATGTCGAACATAGACTTAGACTCAATATGAAGACTGAAGAATATTTTTTTCTTTTTTGCTCAATGTAAACTCCAACTCTGGACGAAGCATTGAACATCGAAGAATGTTTCGAAAAACAATTGCAACTTGACTCATTAAAAAGCTCATTGACTCAAGTCACATTAAGCAGCGATCATGCGAAAATTCTCAAGCGTTTGTTTTTCACTAAATTTATTTAAATTCAAAATGTTTTGTACAGTAATCGATTAAATTCTTTCATTGGAATGTAACTGAAACCTCAATTTCCTCGGGGATTTCTACGATCTTTCCAGCAGCTAAAATAATCTCATCGACTTTGTCTCTAACGTAGAAAAGGAATGGCCGATCAACACTCAGAACTTTTGTAGTTTCGCTGTTTCGGCTTTCAATGTTTCCAGCGGAAATCGAGTTCTCGCTGCTGCTGCCTTCGTCTAATCTTATAGCAACGTGTTGAACAAGCTCTTGAATTTGATAGCCGTCAGCTTCTTTTGAGACTCCTCTCAAATCAGCTTTGGAAGTGAAAAGTGTTGTGAGTCCAAGCTGTGAATGAATCGAAATTAAATTAAGAATTTTAATTACAAAAGTTTTAATACTTTTCCCAAAGCTTTTTCTGCTCGACTTGTGCACTCAAATCTAAATTTGGGGACGCACAGTTTAAGGTCAACTGGTTCGAAAAGTGAAGTGATCTCTTGCAATGAGTTGATGTTTGATGATTTCGAGAATTCTTTCAAATCTTGGTCTGAATTTGGCATTACAATGACCATTGAATATCTTTCGTTCTGCAATTAAAAAATGTAAAGAACAATTGGTTTTAATTAGTTTTTAACTCAGTGACTGACCTTGTAAGGAAGTTCGAGTGCCACAAGATTCTTTGATGGAATATCCACATAGTTGAATGAACCTTGAGTTTTCATGAATTTAACTAATTGTGGGCCAGACATTGCATTAAATGTTTTCTTCTCATCCGATCGAAGCTCCATGAAAGGCTGAGCCCAGTTGCCTCTAAAGTAAAGTCCGTTGAACAACAACATCTTCGATTCAAACTTCTTCTCGGAGTCTACGCCATTTTTGCCGACAATTGAGTTTCCACTGAGAGCTGAAGTGACATCACCAACTTTGTGCAAAGGTTGAGCACGTCCGAACTGGAAAACAAAAATTTAATTGAAATTTTCATTTCGCAATTAAACAAAAATTAACTTACTCGGTTTTCGAAAATTTTATCTTCACTGCTGTCATCGGCAAATTTCTTCAACGACAATGAAATCTTCTCTGGGCCCTCGCTTTCTTTCTGCAATTTTTTCTTCAACAATTCTTTCTCACCCGAAGCTTTCTTCTCTTCTTTAATTTCTTTCTTGATTTCTGGAGCTTCGATGTATTGAGATTCTTCAACATGCTTGTCGAACTTTGAGACCTTCTTCTTCTCGCTTTCATTTATTTGATCGTATTCAGCAATAGCTTGTTCCACTGACGGTGAAGACTCGTCAGCAAGCTTAAGTGTCTCGAACCCTTCGATATTTCCCAATTCGTCAATAGGTTCACTTTGTTTCAAATCTTCAAATTGTGGAACATCTTTGCTGTTGCTTTGCGATTCGACCTCAGATTTCTCCTCAGCCATTCGAGTCGAATCAAAATCGAAATCATATTTCTCGATGTCTTTAATTTCGACTAAATAATCTTCAATCAGAATCTTCTTGAAATCTTCTTCAGCGGTGTTGTTGCGATAAATATAAAACCAAGTTTTGAATTGTGGAGCGATCGTGGAGTCATTTCCGGAGTATTCTGTGAGAGCTTGTTTATAGCTCATGCGAACTGGCGATTAAATGAAGAAGAAAAATAAATTTACATGATAAACATCAGAATTGAATTCAGAACCTTCATTTGCATTCTCTGGTTGGTCGAGCACATCGAAAATTTCTTTTCTTGTCTGTCCAAGACTTCCATGTCCTAGAATTGATAAGATTGTCGCATAGCCAAGAGGTGAGAAAACATAATTTGATGTTGAATCAGCTTGACCCTGTAAGAGAAAATTTGAAATAAAGAATAAACCGAAAATCTTTCTCGGTCACTCACTTGGATCAATGAGTTTGTGATGATTTGAGAAGCGACTCCAACAACGTTCTTTGAAGATGTTATTTCATTCGTGGTTGACCTTGCCTTAGCAGATGCTGTTATCCACATTAATAAGAAGAAACCTTTTGATAAAGAAAGAAAAGAATCAAACGATTTTCGCGAGCATTGTCCTACATTTCTTTACAACGGTAAACCGGAGGAATCATTGAGACATTTCAAAGATTTCCGATTCGAGAGGTCAATATAACACTTAAAATTATGTAAATATAAACTCAACAGAACCCTAACGGTATCATCTCTTCGAATTCGAATGAACTTTGTCAATTAAATTGTTTAAGAACCAAATTAAAATTTATGGGAAATTATTTTTTTTTTTATCGGTTTTCTCGTTGTCATTATGAACTTCATAACACACCTAACAATTTTTGAACTGAATCCATTCTTATTTTGTTTTATTGCAGCGATCTCCTAAATTTTTGAAACCTTCACTCTTCAGAATGAATTTAACACTGTGCAACTTTTCTCCCGACGTTGATGCTTTTATGCCTCGCTCGCGTCTCTGAATAACAGAACTTTTCTTCTTTCTTCTTTTACGCTCATATAAGTCGTTTGAGAAGGAATGATTTGCGGTAATATCGAAATAAACAACAACATTTGCTTTAAACGAAAAGCTTTTTATTTATTTTTTCATCATTCGCGAGAATAAAAATTTGGATAAAATTTAAAAACATTAATAGTTGTCTTTGGAGTCAATTTAAGAAACTTTGCAAGATTCTTCGATGTTATCGTGAACTTCGTCTCCGGTCGTCAGTGCAGCCTTTTGCAACACGCTGTTAACACTCGCTCGTGCCAAGTAACCGACAGATTGTGAGTAGTTGAGGGAGAATAGCGGAGAAATATTTTTGGAAATTGGCAAATCGTGATCCTGTGAGTTAGTTAAAAATTAAATTTATTAAAAACTTAATCAATCTCAAAAGTTACCTTGCAATACATCGTGAAAGCATCCTCAATCAAAATATCTAAATCAAGAACTTGTTGGAATCTCAACTCAGGATTTCTACTTAAGATAGTTGCAACGATGCTAATCAACTCCACAGAGACTTGACGACGCTCAGACATCGGAATATGATGGAGCATCTCCTCAACAAGAAGCGAGAATGACAATTCACCTCGTGACATATTTGATAAAGTCGGGACGGCTGCTAAGTGATGACCTTGCACTTGAATTCCTTGAGGACAACGAGATAGAACGTCCCAAACCACGTTATAGAAATTTGCTGGCACACGACACAAACATCCTTCAAGTTGACGACGTCTAAGTGTCGTCAGTTTGTCATCGGCTCCCCATTCATTGACCGTCAAGACTTGTATCAACAATTGACGAATTTGGAAAGGTGACAAATTCTCAATTTCGTCAGACATTCCTGAATCGGCGCCTTTTATTTCGAGATAGAGCTTCATTGCTTCGACGACCCATCCTACGCGAATCTTAAGAATTCCTTTGAAGATGTCAGGGTTCGTTGCGATAAGGCGACCACAATAGAGAACAACTTCCTGTTGCAAGACAGCGTGAATAGTGTCGGTCCAGCTGAAGCAAGAATATATCGCGTTTTGAATCTCCGACGGCGTCATGGGTCGATCAAACACGATCTCTTTACTATCCGCTCCGATCATGCCGACTGCAATCTAAATCAAAAGAAAAGAGACTTCAATGTGAACTCAATAAATGACGATGAAGTAGCTTACCTGTTTACCGTTGACGAGAACTGAAAATGTAAATTTAAAAACATCATACAATCATTTGAGATATAAGTGCTTGTCTTACCTGTTGTAATGAATGGACTGATAGAGTCAACAGTTTTTCTTAACAACGAGGACGCGTAACGAACTCCTCGCCAATATCTCAAGCTTCCTGATTTGTTGTAAAGTTCCGTTATCAAGTCTTGCACGGATGTTCCATTTATCTGATGAAAACAAATCGCGTGTTAGTGTCAAATATCAGACGAAATTTATTTGATTCAGCTTACCTCATAGTAAGGACCTTCTCGTTGGATAATAATGCCATAAAGTTGACACTGACAGATAATCGAGTCGGTACCGCGAAGAGCTGCGATAATTTCTGGGATTGGACGAGCGAAAAAGTCCAAGCATTCGATTTTATGTTCTTTGTAAGCGGCAGCTTTGGGAACATCGGTAAGTGATTGATATCCAATGTATTCGTGATGCATTTGAACGAATGCATCTTCGCCCTGGTCAGGAATATCAGAAACGAAATCCAAATGTTCCATGCACGAGCTGCTGATTAAATTTTGAAGTCGTCCAATTCGAACTTTCATTCCATCGCAGTAGCCTTTCTTAAGCATTGCTAGTAAGTCCAGCATTTCCTTAAATTGCGGATCTCGCATGTGCTCTTCCTTAATAAGCAAACAAACTGAAATCGAAGAAAAATATGAAAAGTTGAAGTTTGCAAATAAAATGTTTTCCCACCTGTTGGACGTCCAGATAATCTCCAATACTTTCCAACAAACTGCAGTTCCGTTTTGATGTCATCAATTAGCAACGCCATATCGCGATATAAGTAAAAGTCAGAAACTTCGAAGATCAAAGGATAGCACATGATTGTCGATCCACAAACACGATAAATCTTTGAAGTTCCAAGTGAACCAACCGGTCGCGATGGTCGACCTGACAAACCAATTTTCTCGTTAACTCCAAGTTGCTGATAAATTTGAATTAACTGCGTTGACGACCAAATCTGAACAGGCTCAACTTCGTGTGGTGTCTGAGTTTGTATTCCATAAGTCATCAGCATTGCCTTGAAAATATTTATTGTTGCAAATGAAGTTTCAATGTTTTAAACATTTTTCTCACCTGCAATCTCATTGACTCCGCGATGAGAACGATTTGCACGACAAGGTCCGTTGCTGTTCCCTAAAGAAAAATCAAATAGTTTTAGTGGAGCTCTTTACAAAGAGATTTTTAACTCCACTAATAGCAACTACAAACATCAGGACGCAATTTCGTTGTCAAGTAAACGATTAAATTTTAAAGCTTACAGAATTTAGAAAGAGAAGGAGATGAGACAATTTTTTATCGGAAAATTAAGAAAAGGATTTTCATGCGAAGATTTAAAAGTCAAAGACTTTCATGCGAAGGTTTGATTTGCTCGCTAAAGATTATGAAAGTCAGTGATCTGAAGGTACAATAAATCCTTTTCAAAATACTCTACTTACTCCTCCATACGTATGCTAATTGTTGTACCAAATGAAAGTAAAAGAGACAAAAATTTATCGTTTCGATTCCGAATAGAAAATGAATCTTAATCCCCTCATGAGATAAATAAGAATTTCCCAAGAGACAATCATTGTTAGTGCGTTTGATTTAACACAAATAAAATTATAAAACTTGTTAGGAATGCATTTGAACTTTTTACTATTCTATTGAAAACTCAAGACTGATTTCTGTTTGGAGTACTCACATGTCCAGGCTTAGCCTTTGCGATTTTTAAAAACAAGAAAATTGAAAGAATATTATTTCCAACTTTTAGCAGCGCGAACGCAATATAAGAAGACGTTTAGGATCTCCGAACTATTTTACTATTTATACTAATGTAAAATAAGGTTTGATGAAGTGAAAAGTTACCTGAAATGCAGAATAACGAGAGCCTCCTTTGCGGGGTCTACATGAATTAAAGTTGATTTCATTTTTGACTTTGGGAATTTATAATTTCACTCACCGATTATAAGATGGCAAGTATCGTCTGATTGGATCCAATTCATTGACGTGAAGCAAACCCGCTGTTAACAATTGGGCAATGATGAAGAGAGCTTGACCCATGAGGAAGATTGCTTGAGAGCTGGAGCCTCTTGTGTACATTCCTTCGCCATCAGGAACATAAACCATTGAAACGACGGGATCTAATAAGAGAATCCATCAGTTTCAAACCGACGACATGAGAATTATCTTTAAAGCAAACCTCCATTAAGATCCGAGTACATGCACTTTCGTAATTCCATTTGATATTCTTCAATTTGCTCAGTGTTGTTACGAAAAGCACCGTCAATGATGAGATAAGTGTAAAACATTGGCCACTCGCACTCATTGCCCTCGAAATCCTTGATTTCAGCTTTGTGATAATATCGACGAGTTTTATCCTCCAATCGACATAAGTATCCATCGCGACTGAAGCGTTTGAAACCTTTCTTGCCTCTCAAACGAGTAATGACGTTATTTTTCGTCAATTCAACTAATCGCTCTTCGTGTGAAGCGAACGCGGGAAATGAGAGTGTCGGGAACAGAGAACTGTCGACTCCTTTGCTGCTTGATTCACGAGGAAGCATTGTCTCGAAAATTGATCGGTTTCTGTTATGCGCATCGATATCAACATACACGACACTCCAAGATGCTCCTTTGTCTCCAAACAAGTTGCACCCATTAATTGCTTCGAGAGCACTTTTGGCCATTCCAATTGAGCTAGCGTGAATCTCAGGTGTTCCGTCGTTATATTTTGAGCCTCGCTCCCACATTCCGTAGTCAGGAGTTCTGTATGCTCTCTCGACGTAATAAACGAGATTTTGAATAAAAGCGACCTCATCTTGAGTATAAATTATTTGAAGTCCAGACGTGATCATTTGAACTAAGAAGATTATGTAGATCGAAATTACATCGATTTGAAGATGATTGTATTTGTCGTCAGAATAAATTTCCTCGCCAGTGTGCAAGTGAAATTTGACATGAAGTGCATGAGCTGAGCATTGACGTTGCTTGAATAATTCCACTTTGTGACTTTGTTTCATCCAACACTCAAGAACACCTCGCATTGCTTTGACAGCACTCTGACCGAGCTCGTAAGATTTACCGCGATCATCGTCAATTCGTCGATAAGCTTGATAAAGACTCCAAACCGCAGCTGAAATGAAATAATAGATTTTACAACTCAGTTAAGGTTTAAAGAAATGATGAGCTACCTGCGCAATAAACAGTATCACGAACACTCCCCACCTAAAATATTAGATCAGTCAAAGATCAAATTAATTGCATGCAAATATCAATATTACTTCTTTATCTGTCGACATACAAGGCCATAGCCCAGTAATTTCCGATTGATTCTGGAGCAATTGCCTTTTCACAATGCCATAGTAAATGTCTAATTGCTTAATGGTCTCCTCGTAATTGGATATTTTCAAAAACTGATCCAAATTAATGTCTTCAAGGCTAGCCTGTCGCCCGTAAGGTTTTCTACGAAAACGAAAAAAGAAAATTTAATTCGCAATTGCAATTGACATGCACAACAATTAGCACGAGATCATTGTTATCAAACTTACGTCTTGTCTGGGTCGGCTGCTTTAGCGTTAGCCATTGTTGTTACGATTTATGTTTTCGGCGATCTTCTCAATATTTTTGAAAATATTTTATTGTTCAGGGTGACCCTGATTAGGGTTGCCAGTACTCGGGACTCGATTTCTATGTTCGAAACCGTTTTTCTTAAGCTAAATTATGAATTAAGATTGAAATATAATTTGTTGGCTTAATAATGAGGTCATTGTCTTGATGGATAGAGTTCAATGACCTAATCCTGAACTCGTCCAGAGAAATAAAATTAAATTCAAATTTGCCGCACTCGAAAAAGTTCGCGTAGTTTCAAGCGTAGTTTCAAATCCGAGAAATCTGAAACAAATTAAAACAATTTGTTAAATAACCGAGTTAATAGATTGAAAATGAATCCATTGTTTGCGTGTAGTCGTTGTTTTAAGCGGTATCCGTTTGAGGAGATCTTCACGACAGCCAATGAGGATATGTTCTGCAATGTAATTTAAGGAAAAGTGTTTAGTTTGCAAACAAAAAATAATATCGATATTTTCAATAGGACTGCCGAAATGCTACAGCAAAAAGCAAGTGCTCATACTGCAGATCCGAGTATCAGCAGACAAGGTAAAGCAGAAGAAGTGCGAGTAGAATCGAAAAAAAATTTGCAAACTTTCCATTTCTTCCAGCAAATCGTCGAATGCGTGTCCGAAGTGTTCGTCAAATCTTAAACTATACGGAAAGCCTTCGGCTTGCAGTCTCTGTTCAATAAACGCTGCTTTCAAAACAGATAAATGCCTTCGGTAAGTGTGAATGGGAAAAAAAAATCCGACTTTCATTGTCTTAATCGAACACAGGTGCACTTCCTCTGAATATAAATACGGCCAAGCAGTGAAATGCGAAATTTGCCAACAAATGTGCGCCTTCAATAGAGAGGATCATCGAATTGATGGCAAGTTGCACTGCTGGCTATGCAAGCTGTCTTACAAGAGAGCTCTGGCTAAAGCAAAGAAATCTGACACCGACAAGCAACGACATAAGAAACGATCTGCAGATGATTCATCGTCAAAACCGAATTCATCGCATAAGATTAGCGCATCAGGATCATCTCACAACCGCAGCAGCAGCGGGAACATATCAAAAGCAAGTTTATCTGAAGTTCCAGAGAAAATACCGAAAACCGGTGGAATGATTCCGAACACCGACCATTCCAGAGATCATGTTGTAGCTGTCCAGTTGCGTGAACAAATTGCAACATTGCAGAAGAAACTACAACAAAAGGATGGTCTGCTTCTTGCAAAAGACATGGAGGTGAGCGTTTATTTTTACTTTATGTTCTAACAAATATTGATTGAACGTCAGCCAAAGCTGTTTCGACTATCGTTAGACCTTGTCGATAGTTTACAAACCGAAAAATGTTATTTATCCACCCATTCTCACTCCTCCACATAGATCACGGAATGGAAAGGAAAGCATTTTACGATCGAAAACGAAATGCGAAATAAAATGAAAGATCAAGAGCGTGTCTTTGATGCGAAACTCGATGTGTTGAACAAGAAAGTTCAAATGCAACTCAAAGAAATTGCTCAGTTGACAAAATCGCAAAAGCGCAACGAGCGCATCGAACGTAAGGAAAACGCGAAAAATCTTATCGAAAAGGATAATAATAACAGCAGCGGAACCGACTCACCCGTAATAAATTAAAGACTTTATTTCTCTCACACTCGTCGTGAACATCATCAGTTTTATTCAGGGCTCTGAGTTGGATCGATTACGTTGAAGTTCGCCCGAATCAACTTTTAATAGAACAATTTTATTTTTCTTAAACATTTCTCTTAGACTTTAATTTCTATTTTCTCTCAGTGTATGAAATTCTAAATATTTTTTTAAGCGAAAATACAAATGAAAATCTCTCAAAGCAAAGTATCGAAAGACGGTGTTTGTATCTAACAATTATTTTTCTAAACATTAAAATAAGCCTAAAAAATGTTTTCATGATAAAACAAGAAGTAATAAAAATTATGTTGAAATTACTGTGAAAAATTTCCAATAACTAATCGCGTATGATATTTGCCATGAAAGTCAAATCAATTTAAACATTCGTCATAGTTGATATTTCCTTTTCTGCCCTTTAAACTCTGAAATGCGTTCGAATGCGTCAGCAGGTGTTGCGAATATAACATCGACTCCCTTCTTCAAAGGATAAAAGTGAAACTCTTCTTTGTTAAATGTAAACGGCATTCAGAGTTCGTGAAGCTGAAAGTGATTTAGGCACCCCAATAATGCAATGTTGTTGCTGCTGGTGTCATTAAGTTCATCATAAACTCGCATTGTTCGACCTAAATCGTCTTTTTGTTTGAACTACAAAGAATCTAAAACTCGTTTCTGATAAAACCGATTTTATTCTTTTCAAAAAAATTGCAAACTGATAAAGATTTCCTTCATGCTGACTAGCTAATCGTGACGACAAAAATATGAATTCCATGAATAAATTATTGATTTCATATAAGTGTCGGGATAGGTGAAAGTTCAAGATGCTTAGGTAATCGTGAGACAAAATGATTTTTAAATCAAGCACAAAACATTTCGCTGATTAAGCTTCAGATAAGACTTTGAAAGTGTAATGTGAAGCTTAGAGGAAATGATTTGCGCTGTAAAGTTCACGTTTAAAAATTCTTTTGTCGCTAACACGATTCTGTCTATGGATCTTGAAAAATCAAATTAGAAAGTTCTTAACTAGTAACTATGAAAGTAATTCTGGTGGCCCTGGAACATTCGATTGTCACAATATTGGTAATCATGCGTTGTATCAAGAATTGTAGGTAGACTATGGTTAGCTGCTGTCTCAAATGCTCCACGAAATATTTCATATTTAATAACACTGATGTCGTCCATATTCTGATAAGTTGAAGCTGCCGGTTCCTCAATCTGCGGCGGCGTTGTTGTTGATGTGTGATATTTGTATGGATAGTAAGCATCTGATGGGTTGTTGTAGCTGTAAGGCGTCTGACTGAGAAATAGAGCATCGAAAATCTCTTTTGTGATCTTTTCTCCACTAAGAGTGAAGCTCTGAAGCTTTTCGAGATCGAACGTCTTCATACTGTAGCCACACTCGACGATATGACTTAGTGCAAAGATGTAATTATGAGCAAATCTCAAAGTCTCAATCTTCGTTAGCTTCGTGTCTTCAGGAAATGTCGGAAGCGTTAGTCGGAGACGCTCTAATGGAACAAACTTATTAGTTCCCATGAAATTATAATGAATCGTGAATTAACTCACCTAATGCTTCATTAAGACTGTGCATTCGATTTCTTTCTCTATCGTTCGCTTTGACTCGTCTGTATTTGCGGATCTTCATAATTTGAGTTGGACTTTGCGAACGCGAAATTCTTGACTTCCCTTGCGCGTATTTTCGCTTCGCTTTCACAGGTGTTGACGTTTGTGTGCCGATGCATGGTTGAAATTCTTTTTCCAACTCTTGAAACTCTGCTAATGTCACTTTGGAGTTTCTGTATGGACGTCGCTTTGTTTTCGTTCCATCAAAGTTTAATTTCCTTGGACTTAAATTAGAGAATGAGTAATCTCCAGTCTCAAAACTTCGTTCAATTCCACTGTCCAATGATGAGGTGTCGTCGTATTCAAATGACGACTCGCCACACACATAACTACTGTTAAGTTTAGCTAACATCATTATTACACTTTAATCCTTTTTTATTATCATGACGCGATGTAATCCTCCTCGACAAAATATTTTAAAATCGACTTTAAACTGTTAGAAATAATAATATTGACGCTAAATGTGTTTTGCGATCCTTTCCGCGCACCAACCGTCGACCAACTGAACTGTTTGCTTTTCCGAGGGCTAAGCAAAACGACTACGAAGTGAAATCAAGTCAACCCTCGTGCAATGCAAGGCTTGAATTGTTGTTTGAGGCACCCCATAAATAATTTCGCCCTTAGGAGTTATAACGGCATTACGAGACCAATCGCTAACAAGATGAAAGAGCTCGAGCACATGAAAGGATCAACACGGGTTAGAAGAAGAGGGAAAATGCATCTGCAGCAACTTGATGGATTTATTCATTGAATTCAGCCGAATCAAGGAACAAAAGAACCTGATAGCGTAATCAGGAGTGCCGAGGGAGAGATGACTGGGACAGATGTAAACATTTCTCGATTGTTTTTCTTTACTAGGCTTGAACTCGAGAAACAAACTATGATAAAAAGTGAAATCACCCCATTTCGTAGCCTCGGGTAGCTTGTTTGTCCGTAAATTACGTAAATCAGAATTTAATTTTTTTCTTCCATTTAGTAAAATTTATTTAAATCAAAAAAAAAGTTTCTTTAGAAAAATCGTCAGAGCTTGACGTGCTTGATGAACAACTCTTAGTTATTGTAACAATTATCAAGAAATATAAAACAGTTGACATTTCTCTTTTTCCTCGGCGGTTTTATTTTCATGAAACGAAACGAATCACCAAAATAATTTTCACGCGAAACTTTTCTTCTCATTTGTAATTCATTTCCATTTCATTGTCGTACGGATCATCCCAGATTTCGATTCAGTTTGCATTCATGATTTTTAAGCAGGCATGTAATTTGTGTGTGCATAGAATGTTCCACTCGCCCTTTTGCGATATAATTGATTTCGAATCACTTCAAGGGAACTTCCTGGCTTTTGCTTTAGTTCAGCTGGTTTAAAAGCAAACAGGTGCTGGTCTACGTAAAAAAAGAAAACGTTTTAGGGGATTTCCTCGTGGAATAAAACAAATGTATTTCATGCATGATTTCGTTCTTTTTTCTCTGTCCTCGAAAATAGTTTCGCTAGTTAGCGACACTTCAAAATAATTTATTCACGTTCCCAAGGGATGAGCGACGAATAAGTTGCCCACCTGATTAAATAGATTCTGAAACATGAAGTGCAAACATTTGCTTAAGGACATTGAGCCGCATAATTATCTCATAAAAAATCAATTAAGTTCTTGGTCGCGTTTGCTTGGATTGCTCGCACGCGTTCGACACGTGTAGCCAATTTGAATCATTTATCGCACTTTGGGTTTTCTGGCAAACTTTGTCACTTAAATATCTGCGATGATATTAACAACAAAAACGTGTGAAATTGATAAAACAGATTTATTTTCTCAATCCTTGCAAAGCTTAAATAATTTTTTAAATCACATTTTTCGCGAGGGGAACCGTTTGTCTTGTAATGAATTGTAAAACCATGCTTGCTTTACCACCAGTAGCTGTAGGGTCGGTAGGCGTAGTTGTAGTACGGAGAACCATGATAAACACTTGAGTAGTAGCTTGGGTAACCTCCATATCCGTAATATCCTGGATAATAAGCTGACTCTGCTCCTGCCAAATCCTTTTCACCATCTTTCAAATCTTCTTCGACTTCAGGAGCTTCTCTCTTAACATTTTGGGGCGAGGGCAATGGTCTTGGGAAGGGCGCTGGACCAGGGGCTGGGATAGCTGACGCGATGGCAATGAAACTCACGAGTACGAGTAAAATTGTCTAGGAAGAAAATATTTAATTTGATTGCAAATAAAATTTAAAACTTTTCCTTACAATTCTCATTTTGATACTTTAAAGCTTCTGAGCACTTTATCTATCGCAATCGCAATTCTAAGTTGAACTGACTGAAAATCTAAGTTCTGCTTCTTTTTATACTCAAACTCAAGCATCAAGAAAGAATATTAGCTAATTAGATTCTAAATGACTTGAGACTTATCGCGCGCAAAAATCTCACGACCCGATGTGAAAAATTTAAATTCGCTTTCAAGCTGATTAGAAGCATGAAACATAAATCGCAGTCAGTTTGAAGTGATCGAACTTGAACCTGACAGAGATTCTTGCCGGTTGTGGTCGCCGGTTCTGTAGAAAGAACTCCGTCCCTGACTTCGACTTACCGGACAAAAGCGAAAACAATAGATGATTGTATAATCATTGTTTGGAATTGCTAAGTGACCTTGTTCTACATTTCAAATGAATCTTTGAGAAGCATTGATCACTCAGGTGTAACATGAGCAGGTGCTTACTGAATAACTAATTGAGATGTGAAGAAGCGCTTCCTTGTTTGAAACTAATTCGTTTTGATTTTCTTCATTTTATTTGCCACTTTACATTTAAACATGTATCAAATTTAAATTTCAACATTAACTTTCTCAAAACGGCGGAAGCCGGTTGTATAAATCTATTCTGGTTTGTGCAACGTAAAGCTGACATAAATATTCGGAGCGACGACGTTTCATTCTTTGGAAGTTTACAAAAAGCAAAAAAACTGTTGTTCAGTCAGGAATTCAATATTTTATCTGATATATATTATCAAAATGTTTATGACACGAGAAGTGAATGAACTTGAAGTTTTATGCTTATTGTCTTGAATATTTCATACACAGACATTCATTTCAAGAGGTTGATCATTTCAATTACTTTGTTGCGATTCTGGTACATGTAGGCTTTAGTTTCCCACATCATATTGATCAGAGGAGTATCCATTTTCTCGTCCATCGCGAGATCGACAGACATTTGCGGGTTGAAGCGGAAGTAGGGGACACCAATCATTGAGCACCAAGCTCTTGCGCGATCGACAACACGTCCATCAGCCAACTAATCAAAAAGAATATTAGACAAAACGTTAATAAATTAATTTTAAGATCTTACAGTTGCCTGATCCACAAGTAAATTTCCAATTGCAGAAATGCCATAAGCAAGCTTCGCGGTATCCCAAATGTTATCGGGTCGAAAAACATCGATTTCTTTGAGCTCTGTGACGGGTGGAAGTCCAGTTCCGAGTGAAACTACGCTCGAAACAGGAACAGCCTCACTTTTGCGATTAACAGACATAAGAGCCATGTTGTATTCATGAATTTCAGTCATAGCATCGAGTGTTGGGTTGTTAGCTAAGCGATTTGGAATGTAAAGTTAAAATATTCATAATTTGACGTTAGGAGACTCACCAATGAGACCACCATCCAAGAATCTGCCAAAGGCTCTGAAATATGACGGAGCCGCCCCTGAAAATTAAATGAAATCATTAGCAAACTTTCTAAGTTTAGAAATAAGAGACTGTGTGAACTAACCGGTTGCTCTGGCTGCTCTCCAAATCAGCTGATTCTCGGGAGCGGGAGGAGGAATGCGTCGGTTTGTTGATGGCGTTGTAATTCCTAAAATATCGCTAGCGCTTTTGTAGTTTTTGAAGAGATGCAAGTCTACAGGTTTTCGATCTGCCATCACAGCTGTGACCATGATCTTCGGATGTTTGATCTCGCTCATGACAGTGTACTCCCCGAGATTTTCCTTTAGCACGTTTTCCAATGGATCACTTGCATATGGCCGTGAACCAACGAATGCCATATCCTTCATTCTTAAATACAAGCACATACACTGCTTCATCGTTTTCCCTGTAAAATTCCAAACAAAAATTCATCACTCAAAATTTTGACATGAATTTCCCGGAAAACTAAAAGGAAATTGTAAATTCTAAAAATCGTTACCTGCGCCAATACCAAGAGCAAGAATTCCTCCCGTTGAAGTTCCAGCAACCCAATCGAAAAGGTGATGAATAGGAACTTGCGCCAACTGTTCGACTTCTAATAACATTTGAACCAAAACGAGACCGCGGATACCTCCACCATCGAGACACAGAAGTCGACCACGTCCTATTGGAGTTTCAGGATCGTGTTCACTCTCCGGTGATGCATCGTCTTCATCCATTGTCACTTCGTCGGCATCTTCCTGAGTTGAAGTCGCTTTGTCAGTTAGCGAAGTTTCTTTTTTTGCCGCCGCTTGTATTTTTGAAGTAAACATGCCAAGTAAATGATCCATAACGCTCGCGCCTTTTTCAACTGCGCTTGTGTCAATGAGGGTGGGTTCGTTTGAAGTGAACTTAGCAAGTTGGTTGTTAATCAACGAGTTTCGTCCGCGCGACAGTTGTTGTGAAGCAGCCGATAGCATCTGTTGAATCTCTTCTCTTTTTTCTGACGTTTCTGGTTGTGCTGGTGGAATTCCGTTGTAATGGCCATGAGAATTGCAGCCTGGTGGACATCTAGTGCTTGTGTCTGGACAGCGTTTAGCTCCAACTGAATGAAGAATATAAAGTATCATGTCATCGTTAGTTCCCGACGCATCTTTTCCGACCTATGACAAAAGCGATAATAAGTAAATTTCTTCTCAGCTGATAAATCATTCAACTCAGCATTACTCACCATGTGACGTGACGATTGTTCATGTTTGTTCTTTGCATTTAAATCACATCCAAACACAACTAAGCACTGAACTACTGGAATCAATTTTTTATCGACCGCAATATGTAAGGGAGTGTTGCCATCTTTGTCGCGAATATCAATTTCTGCTTCATGAGCTAATAGAGACACAATGCATTCCAATTTATTTTTGGAAACCATCACATGAAGTGCAGTTCTTCCATTAAAGTCAAGAGAGTTGATGTAACATCCTCGTTGAATAAGAGATTCTAAAACTTCTCGACTTCCTGCCCAATGTAAAGGTGTTCCGCCATTCTTCATATCGGATGTGCAAAGTTTGTTTGCATTGTTTTGGAAAAACTCAGCAACGGAACCTGTTGGACATGTGAGATAGGAGAAAATTTCAAAACATGAAATAAATGTTTTAGCGGTGGAATATCTTCATGTCTCAAGGTCAAGAGATAAGAAACGGATTTAAAAAACTTACTAGATGTCGACGGCTGGCTAGTTTGCGACGAGTTCATATGTCTAGCGGAAATGTTGACGTCGGCGCCAGCACAAAGCAACGCACTGACACAATCAGGATTGTCGCTAAGACAAGCAGCATGGAGAGGCGTGTAACCATCTAAATTGCAATGATTCAAGTTGACGGTGCTCTTCTTCGTCAGAATAGTAATCATTTCTTTGGATGTGTTGGCTGCATAATGGAAAATCGAACTGCTGTTGTAATCCAAGTGATCAAGTTTTGCTGTTTCGCAGAGAACTTTCACCATTTCAAGGTTCTTTGATTTGATGGCCAGTTGAAAAGGTGTCATGTACTTGATATGGTCGGGATAATCAACTAGCTCAGCTACTTGAGGGACTGCCAGATATTCAATAAGATTGAAATGGGCGACGAGATGAGCCAACGACCAGGAAGGGTTTTCGATTAAAGTGTCACAGATCTTTTGCAACCCCGGAATATTGTACATCGATTTCACCATATGAACAAAGTTAGGAACTCGATGTGTAAAAGCGTCGAATTTCGCAATAGCATCTTCTTGAGTTTGAGCGCGATATAAGCTATTGACATATGAAAAACAATTAAGGTTTTGAGCTAATTGTTCAAATAACACGAAAATACAAACCTATATGACGAGCTAACTGTTTCTGAGGCTGGTCGAAACAAAACGATCTCAAATGTCGGTTTCAATTTGGCTGCTAAGTCAGCTGTGACTGGTGGCGCATAGAGAACCATTGAGTCATCGCGTTGCAAAACGTTGTAATTTGCGATCGAATCCAGATTCCTATCTATGACTTTGTTGGCAGGGATGTCACCTGACAGCAAGTTCTTAATAGCTAGAATAAGAAAGAGAGACAGTATAATTAGATAAGAGATCGATCCAAAGGTGAAGGGTTTTCATACGACATCTTTCAAGTACACAAAGAACGCAAATTTGCACAAGAAGGAATTTAAAGATGAATCATTAAAAATACTAGGATACGCATCCTTTTCTTTAACTTACCATTAAACATCGCGTCTGCTATATTTCTATCATTAATATCTTTCAACTCTTAACTGTAGAATCGAGTTATACGATTTTTAATTTCGTGACAATTATTTGATGACAAAATTTATTTTCTTTAGACTTTGCCTCTCTTGAAAGGGAGGAGAAATGGGCACGTTCGCATCTTTAAACGAGGGGAATACGCTGCAACAACTCGACCATCGAACTCGACAAGCAAAGCATATAAAAAAAAAGTTATCCAAATTTTTTAGAGGTAATAAGCGAATTAACGTTAATTGGAAGCGCCTGTAAGTCGTAGAAAGTAACTAAGATGTCGAAGAGGCCGGCAGATGAAACGCAAAGCTCGAGTGGCCCAGCGAAAAAGGTAAAAACGAAAATCGATTTGAATGCAATGAAAACTTCTTATTTCGACGGCTTTTTCTTTAATAGGTCTCAACAACATACCTTCCACACACAATCGGTCCAGTTTCTAACTCAACTGAGCTGGATATCAATGTCTTGAAATTCCAAAATAAAAAGTTAGCAAACGTAAGTTATTTTCTCGGAGCATTTTTCTCCTCCTTCTTCTTTCTCTGATTTATCTTCTTCATTTTTGTATCTTCTTTCTAAATCCATCCAGCGTATTGAACAACGGAAGAGAACAGAAAATGAACTTAGAGCTAGAATTGATCAGCTTGAAAGTCGTCAGACTCAAGACGACGCGGTTTTGAATGCGGTGAATCGTTACTGGAATCAATTCAATGAGGACATTCGCATATTACTTCAAAGATTTGATGCTGAGACTGCAGATGAGCAGGAAAGTAAGAATGAAAGCGAAGTCACAACATCGTTCCTTGCGCAGTTATCAACATGGGACAAGAAGGAGCTCGATGAGAACTTAGCTAATAGAGTTCAAATATCAAAACGAGCTGTTGGCAAAATTATTCAAGTCTTTGATCGATTAATGCAGCGGAACGACAAAGTTCTTCAATTCGTTAAAGGTGAAGATAAAGAGACTGCAAACGTCGATGCCTCTCTACGTGAACAAATAGAAGAAATGATTAAAGAAAATCGTAATTTGCAAGAGAAAAACATGGAACTTCACTCGAAGAACCACACGATCCAATTAAATGAAGCAAAGTTGCAAGAGTCCATTGCAGCTCACGAGACAGCAGAAGCTGAGATGAAGCATAAGATAGATGGTCTTGAATATGAGCTAGAGAAAGTTAGATGTCGTAATGATAAATTAGAGAATCATTTAGCAGAAGCTATTGAGAAGATTAAGAATGTTTCAGTAACTGGAAACGAGAAGATCAATGGTAAGCTTCATGCTATGATAAGATATTGAGAACTTCTTAATGTAATATTGAATTTTAGACAAACCTGGAGGAGCATCTATGACAAATGTTGCAACACTTCATTTAGAAGAGTTGAAAAAAGAATTGGATGAATATAAAGAACTCTCAGCGAATCGACTTCAAGAAATTGATAAACTGAATGAAGAGAAAGCTCAAGCGACTAATGAAGTCGAGAAATTAAAAATGGATGTAAGAGGAAATCCTTCTATTCTTCGATAAGTGCTGTTACTAACATTTCTGTTTTTAGATGCGTCACCTCCCTGAGAATGTCATCATTGAAACAACAGAATATCAGATACTACAATCACAATTCTCAGTTCTGTATAATGAATCTATGCAAATCAACACAATGCTAGATGAAGCGAGAACTCAATTAGCAAAGAGCAAAGTTGAATATCAGCGGAGCATTGAACTGCTTGAAAGTAACGAGTTAGAAGAGCAAAAGAAATTACGCGACGAGCTTCTTCAAAAACAATACATTCTGGACCAAACTCGAAAGGAGTTCGAAAACTTGCGTAACAAGTACGAGCAAAATCTCGCTGCCAATGAGCAGACAGCTCCAATCAATCGAGAAATGCGACAATTGATAACTTCCCTTCAAAATCGCAATGGCCAATTTAAGAAAGAGATTCAACGTTACAAACGAAAGTACAAAGAAATTGGAGTTGAGAACGAGAAACTTCAAAAAGAATGCGAAGAGATGGTTGTCAAATTGAATGCTGCTGGTGTTAAGCAAGAGAAAGATATCAAAAGCGAAAGTTGTTCCGGAGTAGTGGAAGAAGAACCTTCCGAAGTTAAAAATGCCGACGAGTCTTCAGAAAAGATTAAAACCGAGTTAGATGAAAACGATTCGGAAAATGAAGATAAAAGCTCATCGACGCCAACTGAAAAGAGCTCAAGCGATACAATAAAGAAGGAAGATGCATCTGCGTGTCCCAATAACACTGCCAAACTCGAGCGGGAGAACCGAGATTTGAAAACTCAGCTCAAGAAAGCGTTGAATGATCTCAAAGATACGAAAGTTGTAATGGACACTTACAAAGGCGTTGGTAAAGAACAAAGAGACAAAGTTCAGCTGATGGCTGCTGAAAAGAAAGTTCGTGCTGAGCTCGAAGAACTTAAGCTTCAACTAAAGAAGATGCAAGAGACGAAGAGAGAAGACAGAAAGAAACTTGCTGACGAAGACGTGTTAAGAAAAATGAAACAACTTGAAGAGAAGAACAATGAGCTGCAGAAGCAGATCACAGCACAAAAAGTATGTGATGGTCAGTGGGGAGTTAGTGGTGGTTTTCGCCAATTTTCCGGATCAAATGTAACTACTTTTTAAATTCCACAATTTTTTCTAGATTAATTTTTTTTCTTTTCGTTTATAGGAAGAAGAAGCTCTTTTAAATGAGATTGAGTTGACGGGTCAGGCGTATGATGACATGCAAGAGCAGAATGATCGATTATTACAGCAGCTCAGTAGCAAAGACGATGCTAACTTTAAACTGATGTCAGACAGAATAAACGCTAATCAAAAGCAAGCGTTGTTGAGTGCACAGATTGATGAGCTCGATAAACAGGTGAGATCAAAAACTGATAATTTTTTTTAGTGAACGTATGAATAAACCAATTTTACTCTTCAGATACAGATTCAAGAACATCAGATGGATACTTTAATATCACTCAAGAGGAAGTTAGAAGAAAAAGAAAAAACATTAATTTTCACAATATCCACATTGGAGAAGGAAGTCGAACTAAAGCAGAAAGCATTAGAAACCTATAAGAGAAAAGCAACAGAATCTGCGCAATCAGCACAAGAGCTTAAGATGCATCTCGAGAAATATGTCACAATGCTTGTCGAGACGCAGCAGATGATGGATCAGAAGACTACTAGATTTATGCAAGAGTCGAATAAAACGAAAGGTCTTCAAGAAGAGTTGAATGTTTGCAAGCGAAAAGTCGATCGAATGAAAAACATGGAAATCGAAATGTCGGGAGCGACGATTGATGAAGTTATCCTACAAGAAAATCGCGAGTACAAAGAGGCTCTCACTTGCGATTCTTGTAAAGTAAAACAGAAGGATGCGGTTCTCACCAAATGCTTTCATGTTTTTTGTTATGAGTGCTTGCGCAATCGTTACGATTCTCGACAGAGGAAATGTCCAAAATGTAATTGTGCGTTCGGAGCGAATGATTTCCACCGTCTTTATTTAACTTAATTCACTTCAAATGTTCCATCTGATCTAGAAATATAAATATCTTCGTAAAGTCAAATAAACTTAAAATAAACACTCCACTGATTACTCTTTTTTTTTTGGCAATTTATCTTTTATTTGACAATTTCAGCATTTTTCCATTTCTTTGAGACGCGAGCTCAACTCATAAGGCTTTATGTAAATATAAAAAGATTTCATTTTCCTATACTTTATGTATCATTTCCGTGTGTCTTCTTCTAATGATTTGAAACTAAAAATGTGATTTGACTTAAAACTATGTTATTTCCACCTTTAACGTAATGTATCTAAATAAAAAGAAAATTGCGGCAAAAGTGGCGTCAACACGAAATATGTAAATAAGCCAGCAATTGATTTCGCGAGTCTGGTAATAACTTTCTAAAACAATTCAAATCGATAGAAACGACAGAGCTTTGGCTGCATATGCTTCACTTGTTGAAAGATTGTTGGAACGTACACAAATTAAAATTCTGTACCGAGTCTTGATGCAGTAAACACTTTTAGTAAAATAAATTCATTTATCTTCTGATATGAAAACATGACGTGAAAAGGAATTCTTTAAAAAAAACTTTTGGTGTTGTTGAAGAAATTGATGTTGCAACTCAATTTTTCTTATTCTATCTACAGTAGTTTTCTCGATCGTATGTTCCATTCTTCAATTAGATAAACACTTTTTCATCTCGTTGCATGTAAGATTTAACAATGAAACTCATAATGAATATGAATTGAATTGTATGGCATTTTTCGGGTAAGTAGTGTGTTGCTTTTTGTCAAGCGACACATCTGTTACGAAGCACTGTTGCTGCAGATTTATACAAAAATTTGGTGACGGATGAGGAAAAGCGTTACTGTGCGGGATTTTGGACGTCCATCATGTTTTCATCCATCACCATGGCGGGCGGTGTGTTGGCAAAACCTAATAAATGCGGAGACTGACGAAAGCCAGCAAGGCGCTGATTATGTAGATTATGGTTCTGGAGATGTGAGGTGTTTCCATAGAATTGCTGAGGCTGATTTGATATTCCCGCGATATCTGTGGAGGATGCGCCTGGAAAAACTCTTAACATATGATCGTCACCACCGCGGCTACGAGGATATCGTCTTGGACTGCGAGCTGTGACTAAACGTACTTGACTCATTTCTTCTAAAACACTGGGCGCGACATAAGTGAAGCCCTAAAAGCAAAGAAATTTTTTTAAGTCAGCGAAAGTTTCGTAACAATAAAAAATCATTCATACCTGGAATATCATGTTGGCACTTTCACTTAACATCGATTCTTCCGGTGAGTCTACTGGAATCTGTTTGGTGAACTTTGTATCGAATTGTGAAACGTCATCTTCACTTCTCTGTATGAATATTCAAAGATTATAAGAAGAACGAGTTAAGCAACTTCTTGAGATTCTTACCAAAACCGGCTTAATTGGTGGTTCAAGACGTCTTTCAAACACATCTTTCCAGTTGACATTTTTGAAGAATGGATGGGAACGTACTTCCAATCCATCGCCGGGACCGCTGCCAAGACGCTGTGCTACTTGTCGCTTCATCAGTCTGCGAATCAAATCGCGAGCGTCAGGGGTCAGATAAGCAGGAAGATTAAGTTTCCCCTTTAAGATAGTTTCAATTGTCTTCTTTCGATTCTCTGCGCTGAATGGTGGATTTCCTGTTAACATATCATACATCAGTGCTCCCAAGCTCCACCAATCGACAGCTTTCCCATGACCGGAACGAGTTAAGATTTCTGGTGCCCTGGAAATCAATTTGCGTAAATTTATCTAGGTCAAAGAGCAATTAATAAAATAAACTTACATGTATTCAATTGTTCCACAAAACGTCCAAGCTGTTATTCCTTCGTGAATATGCTCCTTGCATAATCCAAAATCAGTTCTGCAGAAAAAATTACAGTTACAAGTGGTCTTTTAAATCAGTTATAGAAATTTACAGTTTAACGTGTCCCTGAGCGTCCAGCAAAACATTTTCTGGTTTTAAATCTCTGCAAAAAGAACGAAGGTTTGATTATTGTCTTTTTCATTGTACCATTGTTGTTTTCAACTACCTGTAGATTATTCCCAATGAGTGAAGATGTTCCAAAGCGAGAACTATTTCGTTTAGGTAAAAACTAAAAGAAGTTAATCGTTAGTGACTTCATTTAAATTCATGAGAATGTTATCGAACCATGTTGTGTCTTCGAGGAATATTCCTTCGCGTTCTAAATGCATAAACAATTCTCCTCCGCTCAAGTATTCTAATATCAAATATAGCTTTCCCCCAGTTTGAAATGCATAGACTAATTCTACGATAAATGGATGCTAAAATAACGATAGAAACGATTAAAATTTATGTGAGAGGAAGTGTTTAGCTCTAACTTACCTTGACCGCTTCTAAGATATTTCGCTCTGCACGTGTATGTGCCGTGTCTTTCTGGTTGCGCACGATAGAGGCTTTCTTGAGAACCTTCATTGCAAAGTAACTACCTGCGTCCTTGCCCGATATTTTCCTCACCTTCAGTAAACAAGAAACAATTTGCATAAAGGAATTACTTTGTTGGGTCAAGAATTTACCTGGAACACTTTTCCGTATCCTCCTTTGCCGAGTACTTTCTTTAGCTCAAAATCAGGTGGACCTAGCTTAACGCCAAGGTTTACCATTTCTTCGTTCAATTGCAGTTCCACAGTATCTTCCATTCTAAAATTCAAAGTTTGCTTTAAAAATAACTCAAGCAATAAAAATGAGATCGACACTTACTCCATTTTTCCTTTGTTAATTTCTGCTTCAAGGTCCATCTTCATATAAAAAGAGAGTTTATATATTAGTGACGTCAATTTTATCGTCAATTGAAAACTATTTTGATAAGTGATTAACATGTTTCTATTATCATCATGCTCTAAATAATCGACGCTAAATGAGAATCAGCACCAACATTTAGAAGTTCCCATGTGTTTGTCTTGCGAGCGATAAGTTATGTTGTCGCGCAATTGATAATTCGTTTTATGTCTTAGAAGGTTGCGAGTTCTTATCCTTGTTTTAATAACAAACTCAATGTCTATTTATAACCATTCATTGCTTGAAGGACTGAATCGAATAGCAAGAAGATTATTCAGTGAATCATCTATGCATCAGACCACGCTTTTCGAGATTGAATATCAATCACGTCGTAGAAAATGATTTTTCAGCTTTCTCAGTCATGAAGTGATTTAATTTCTTGGTCAAAATTTGATCAAAGTAAAGGCGGAAAGAGATAGAGCGAGAAGAGCATTTATTTGAAGGTAATAAGGTTTTTCTTACATCATCGCTATCTTCATCGTCGGGACGGAACTTGTCCGCTTCGTGAAGTTCGAAATCAAATACGTCTGCCATTTCTTTTTCACTCGAGGAATGCTCGGATCTTCTTATTGGTGTCCAAATCTGTTCTTCTTCAAATATTTTTCTTTGTGCCTTCTCAATGAATCTACGCACTCTTTCTAGTAAATTTTTTCACTGTTTTTGTTTGTCCACGATGTAAAATTCACTACTTCATCAATTCAAAAGCCTTCACCAGCACTTTAATAATGCATAAACATATTTTAAAGGTTTGGATTGTAATAGGTTCACTTGAAATTTACGAAATAAAGTGAAATCAAAAACTCATGGATTCTGATTTTTAATTTCTTAAAGAGAAGCAAAGAAATGATGCGAATTCGAATTCTACTTGTACGTTATAAATATTTATTTCCAATAAAAATATCATAGCGAGAGCGATTTTAAGCATGAGAGAATTACTTGGGTTCATCGAAGCTATTTAGTTGACTTGCGATATCAGAAATGTGTGATTGAAAAGAAGGAATTGTTTGCGCGACACTTGGAATATTGTTTACAACAGTATCCCATTTTGTCTTCCATGAGTTTGCAGTGGTATTGTTGGGGGTTGAGTTGTTAAGTTTTGCGGTCAATGAGTTAAGCTGATGTTGTAAATTTTGGTTTTGACATTCACTCTCGACTTGTGCAACCTTTGATTGTGCCAATTCCATTTCAAGCTCCCGTATTCGTTCGGCAAAGTCAAGAGAGCGATTCGAAGAGATTTTTTGATCCTTTTCGCTTGGATGAGTCTTGTCATGATCCTAAAAGAATTAAATAAATTATTATTAAAGTCTATTTGAAAATGTAAGCTTACATTAGATGATGAATTCTGTAAAATTTCCAACTGTTGCTCTTGTCGTTGAATGATTTGTTTGTAATCGTGAATAATGTTTTCGTACTTCTTCTCTCCAATTTCAAACTTTTTGATGCGTTTTTGTAACTCAGCGATTTCGTTTTGCATGGTTTTCCGATCTTCGTTATATTTCATTTGATATTGCGCAAGCATTCGTTCAAACTTTTCATTTTCTTCCTTTTGAATCATGAATTCGTCTTCATACTTTTTAAGTTTCTTCATTTTGCATTCGCTCGCTAATCGGATTAGCTTTGAGACTTGTGCTTCCGCTCGGAACTTCTTAGGAAGTGAAACTCTAATGTATTTCAATATCGATTCGAAATCTTTAGCAAGAAGATCCTTTTTGCAGACTGAAAGCAATGCGAATGCAACTTGGAATAAAACGTTGATGCCGTCAAGTAGAAAGAGGTCGATGCATTGAAAGACGAAAGGCAATGGAAAACGAGCCGTAAAGAGAGTCAGAAACCTTGAACGAGGATTGATTAAAAATCATTTAATTTCTATTATAATCAAACTTACCATTGCGATGCAAACATGTGAAGCTCCAGCTTCTGATTCAAGAAATGCTCGTAAAGGTCAGGTAATTGATCCTAAAAAATAAATTACGATTTTTATAGCGCAATTCATTAAAATCATTTAAAACTTACTCTGAGCATGCAAGTGAGTTGAAAGAGTCGTAACGATAGATTCTCGAAATTTGCCTTATACAAATCTCTCAAACCGTAGTCATACATAATTGCAACAAGAACAGAGAATGCTTCTTCTTCAGGCATATGAAGCAACAAGCTTGCAGCAATGAAGGATAACCCTTGACAATATCCAACTTCCTGATCGTAAACCGAATATGCTTTTGAAACTTTGTAGAGAGATTCTTGGCCATTTCCATCATCTTTAAAGAAGTCGTGTGCTGGGAATGTGCGGTTGACGTCTCTCAAGATGATGTCCTCGCATTTTGTCTCTTTGGTTATCAATAGTCGATATTTATCAGTCAGATCTGGACGATTGTCTGTATAGGACAGCTTTTGCCACAGCTGGCAACGGAGAGCTTCTGGAATTCCACCGCTACAAAAATAAATGATTTTGTATTGAGGACACAAATGTTTTGAATAACTCACCTTCGAATTAGAATAGCCAGTTGTTTTGGTCTCTTACCGACAGATTGCCATTCGGTAATTACTGGAACCCATGAATCTAATCTGTCTTGTGAACAGTCCTTGCTTACTTCACCAGTCCCACTTGCAAGTGGCTCGTCTTCGTCGACAGAATTTGATTGATCGTCTGTCAAGCTAACGTCGTCAAAATCGAATGATACCGAACTCGTCGATCGTACCATTTTTGAAAAGTTCTTGAACTTTTGGTTAAATGAAGTTGATTGAACTGGATCTAAAATTTCGTCAGAAGGATCGACAGATGATAAAATCCAAGTGTTGTCGCCATTCTCTTTAAGTTGAATGTAGAATTTCTTCATCAATGGTCGCTTACTGCCAGCTTGGAACAAGAAACTGTTGCTGAATCTTGAAGATTGACTATCGGAGTTTTCAATCTTCATTTGCGCGTCCATGACGAATCTTACTGGCTCTTGAATGCCTTTAATAACCAGATCGACCGCGAGAGTAATGAGATGGCATTTCTGAGATTCGTTGAGAGGTTCAAAGGCTTTATCGTTAACATCCCATTTCGCAATGATTTGGAAGTCAGGGGATCCTTTCAAGTACCCTCCTGGAGCACTAAGTTCAAGCAATTGCATGTCTGCTTGTTTCTTAATCTTTCCAATCGATAAGAGAACACCAAAGCATCGTTCTATGAACAATGGAGGAAGATTTTCCGATGGAGCTGGTTTGACGGTGATACAAATTTCCTTATCACAGTTCTGACGCAACTTGAAGCAAGATTTTTCTCGGACAACGTTTGTATAGTTGCTTTTGGAAACCTTCTCGCGAATTTCGAGTGACACAAAGAACTCGTACATGGCATGTGACAAAGGGTTTCCACTAACATCGAAAGTAATTGAAGGCATAGCTAAGTTCTCCGAACCTAAGCTACAAGTCATGCTATTCGGGATGCGCTGAAAGGCCTTTGAAAAACACGAACTCACATGTTGAACTGCTTCGGGAATGTTGCATCGAAAAATATGGCATTGATATACTACATCTTGAGACTCTCCGTGTGACCAGCTGAATGCAAAGCATGGGTCAGTTTTAGAACGAGCATAGAAGAGAATTAGTTGAATGTCGAAGCTTGAGTAGACCATGTCATCGTCTTCATCGTAAAGTCTACGAAATGAAGAAACTTTAAGCTTTTAAATTCAATTTAGTATCAGTCATCTTACACAATTTGACCATCACAGCAGTTTGGAATAGAAATCTTTACTTTGACTCCAACAGTTTCTGACCCGGCGTTGACTTCGCTGATACAACGCAATATCTCTTCTTCGTTTTTGGGCAAATTAATATTAGCCGAACCCAAATAAACGACGTTTGAGAAAATCGTAAAATTTCCATCGTTCTTGTATTCCTGATCGATTTCGTAGGTTGCCGTATCGTCTTCGGTATCAGACTTTTGAAAGCTCGAGCTCTCGTTGTTTGGACTGGGATCATTGACACAATCGTAAAATATAGATTTGCCAACAACGTTCATGGAATTGCTTGTGTTTCCTGTAGGAGAGGCTATTGCATCTTCAAGCTCATTTTTGATTACGCCATAAGCAAGTACAGGAGAGGTCTTGCACGGCTCGACAACAACAAAGTTTTCACTTGATGATGAACTCTCCGACGATTTGCGTAAGGGATCATCGTAAACCTTTTCAATTTCCGGGAAATTATCAGGAGTTTGATCCATATCAATTAACTTTGATTGATTCGCGTTTGAAGAAGTTCACGACGACAATTCGTCAAATTGCTGAAAAAAAATTATCGTCTTGTCATAACAAAGAAAACTCCCAAGCGCGGTTGAAACTCACAAACTTCATTCGAATTGATAATGTTGTTGATAGTTCCGAGTAACTTGATTACGTTGATATCTCGAAATTGTTGTCAATTCTTTGATTATTCAAATTTACTTTTTGAAACAAAACTTGAACAAAAATTTGCCTCAGATTGTTTTGCATCAGTTTGGAAAAAAGACGCAAAAGCTCTTGTTCAGCCTTTGTGAAATTATTCTTTTCTCTTGATTGATAAATAACAAAGTTCTTTTTAAGTTATGCCGAACACAACATTTGTTACTACTTCACTTCTTAGTTTCTTGTAGTCAGAAGTTATCGCGAAGTTCAAATTTAATCTCATCTTCAAATCCAAATATTTCAATTTTTTTTTTATAAAAAAAACTGCGAATAATGTCTAATCATGAATTAATGAGTATTGATGATCAAACGCTAGCTAACATAATGAACAAAAGACATCGTTCTGCAAAGTGCAACTTCAAGAATCCGCCTCAACCAAAATTTTGTATTCGTGAAAAAACAATAGACGGTCAAGAAGTTTTCATCAACGTTTTGTCGTACTCTCGAATTGCTAACCAGTTATCAGAGTTTGATCCCGTAAGTGAAAAATCATCAATATCCCTTTTACATATTCAAAACCCATTTATCTTTAACAGATTCCTCTTTACTTCGGGATGCAAATTCGGTCATTCAGCTCAATTAAAAGTTCAGCTTATCTGCAGCCGCATTCGCCGTCACCGCAGCTAATATTTGCTGTTATGGCCTCGCCTGAAGTGTTAAAAAACTTTGGGAGAGGACGAAGTTGTGTTGAATCAGCGGAACAAATGAATTTAGTAGAATTAATGTGCGAGTTTGTTGAGGCGATGAACCCTGGGATAATCTTGTCAAAGTAAGTTAATTTGTTCATAAACTCGTAACAAGGGTCTAACTAAATCTTTTAGGAAGCCGGAGATTCTCAAAGATAGAGATTTGGCTGGGGAGCTTAAGGATGTTTGGTCAGCAGTTCAAAGCTTCCGAGATAAAGAGAAAGCTGGAGTTTCCGATATCGTCGTTTACACGGAGTTTGGACCGGACTCAGCGCTAGACTCAAACGGGAAATCAGTTTTACGAAATGATTCTATTCAGAGTGAGACATTCAACGCGAATGACAATGCTCAGTCCTTTTCAGACACGCAAAGTTACAAGGAAAAAGAAAATGATGATGAAAAAGCTGAAAATTTCGTAAGAAGCTTTGACGAATCAGACTCTCAAGACATCGAAATTGATCAGCTCTCACTTCTTGATAACAAGAAGATGGAAACAAAAAATCATGAACAAGACAACGAGAAGATTGTGAAAATTCAAAATCAAAAGAACAAAGAGTCGCAACATACTTTCTTTCCAAAGTTTTTGAGCTCAAGTAAAGATAGAGAATCCAAAGACAAGGATAAGGAAAAAGAAAAGGAAAAGCAACAGGAAGAGTTAGAGCCGAAAGGTAAAAATAAAAAGAGCTTGAACTTTTTCAGAAGAAACAAATCGAGCAGCTCCCCCACTCATACGAACAATAACTCGAAAAATAATCAGAAAAGTGATAGCAACGCAGATCATTGAGAGTTTCATTTGAATCTCCTGAAAAACTAAGACTTCTCTGCTTAAAAATCTACTTAGTTTCTTGTCCGTACTTTGATAAGCAAACAGATAATTTTCATACCGTTCGCTTTGGGTTTCTCATTGACTTGGGCTTAGTCCTTGGGTTCATTTGAGCCGAAGCGTCGATGCATTTACTTAAACTAAAGTTTATTCCAATCAAAACTGAGAACTTTTACGAGAAATTTGTACAAAAGTAGAAATTAGGTGAAAACACTTTTAACTAAACATTTGATGTTTAAATTTAGGATTTGTTCTGTTTTCTTTTTGTGTTGTGTTCTCTTCTCAGTCTTACATTCGAGAGATTCCATCAATAGTGAAACTGCCACTAAGTTTATATCCATAAATTATTTATAGATCAAAACATTTTCCATCACATGAAGGTTTAAGCAACAAACAGTATTTTCTCCCGAGTAGAATGATCTTTCACAACAACAAAACATTAACTAACTATAGCTAAGAGGAAAATGACTTTAATTTATGTTCGAAATATTTAATTTAACTTTTTTACAATGATAGAACAGTAGAAATATTTTATAACAATAAACAAAGATATATTAATTGAGTGTCTCTCGCTTCTTCAGCGAAAATAAGGATTCAACAAGGAAAACGATAAAGACGAATGTTACAACACTCAAGAAGACAAAGAACAATCGGAAAATCAATCTGCAAGTTTGAGAATAAGTTGAAGAGTTGATTAGAAGTTAAAGAAGAACTCACCGCAATCTTCTTTCTTCGTGAAGCTTTAATTCAAGAATTTCATTTCTTCGAGAATCCAGCGTGAAGCCCCAGAACGATTCAGTTTCGCGTGGCCACAAACTATAACGTTTCGACCACATTGATCGCATAGACTTATTTGCCTGTGACTGTTGCCACTGCTTCATGACGGTATTAGGATCACGAAATATCATTGATATCCTTTCGCGACCATAATATCTTGGAATTGGAGCGTCGTTGAGTAGCTTGTCGGGTCTCTCTTCGTTGATCAGCATTGTGTAACATTCGATGGAACTGTAATCTGAATAGTAACTGCTATCACCGAGACAACCTTGAGTA
This sequence comes from Smittia aterrima, assembly GCA_033063855.1. Taxonomy (NCBI): domain Eukaryota; kingdom Metazoa; phylum Arthropoda; class Insecta; order Diptera; family Chironomidae; genus Smittia; species Smittia aterrima. Next base: position 11,285,935 of record CP093831.1, on the reverse strand, counting down.
AGATTTCGTTCGCGAGTGTATCGAAACGAGTGTGGAAGCGAATCGTTGTCTGCTATGGCGTATTTGAAATGGCTCGACTTGAGGGTCTCGTAGATGTTTGATGTTAGTTTCTCCTTTCGAGAAAATGCATTCTGAATCTGCAATCTGTTTGACTGTTTCATCATATTCTCTGAAAACTTTCTCAACTCGTTTTCTTTTTTCTCGTTGATAATGTCGACATATCTTTCCAGTTCCCGCTTCAAGTCTGAAATGTTTTCTTTCAAGCAATTTCTGTTAATGAAAGTGCCATCATCGGAATTGCTTTTCTCATCAGAATTGGATTTCAAGTAAGATTCTAGTCGATTGCTGAAGTAAAGGAGAGCATCGCTCACATTATGGAAGTTTGAAAGCGAAACTGTTTCAGTTTTCTCGGCATTGTAGCTTTTGATACTCAAACGACTTTCATTTGATTCAACTTTGTTTGGATCAAAGTTTTCTAAGTCAACGTCGCTCAATGTATCGTCGATAGTGCAAATCAAGTTTGAAACTGGCGTCGGAATTGGTGGTCGTTCAATTTCTTTCTTTCCCGGATCCAAAATATTTGAATTCTTAGTTCCAGAGATTGAATCGCTGAAAAATAATTTGGATTTTAAGTGAAATAGATCGAAATATAAATTCAATTTCGGAAGTGGCAATTCAACAGCAAAACACAGAAAACTCACAATTAAGCTCATTGTCATAAACTAAATTACTTTGAGTGGTTTTGAAACTTCCACTTTCATAAATTCATCAACATAGATTTGGTTTTGTTTGTTAAATTTAATTGCGGTGAGGATGATGATGAACTTTTTTAATTAGCAAATCAATCGAACTTTTTGTTGGATTCCATGATAACTTACAAGTATCGGTTGATCTTAGCGCTTGTTAGGTCATTTCTGTCTGATGATTGTAAAGTGTTGAGAAGCGTTCCGATTTGCTTTGAATAATTATTCAGCAGTTTTCTTTCCGCATGTGGTTCAATATTTTGATTAATCGTATTACACATTTTTTCGGCCATCGAAGAAGATTTTCTTTAAACTTCACGTAATGTAATTACAAGTGGCACATCAACTTTCGTTTTCATAATACATTGCACAAAATGATTTTTCAAACTTTTGCTTTTGAATTTATTAAATTCAACTTTGATCACTAATCCAGGATTTTCACTAAACTTTCAAATCTTTTGTGAGATAAGAATCTTTTAATTAACAAAGTTAACGTGAAAAGTGAAACTTTAAGTGATGAAAAGTGAAATTAAAATCAACCTCTCGCTTCGAATGAAGACTCGCGAATAAACGTAGAGAAGAAAAGCTTGAATAAAAATGCAATGGAAAGCTGCAACAAAAAGCTTTTTAAAAGTTTAGCAATGACACAAAAAAATATTTTTCTAACAAATAAATTTCTAAAATTAAAGTTAAGTAAAAAAAATTAAAGCTTTCGCACAAAAAGCTTTCATATCATAAAAGCTTTTATACACTCAAAGATATTTAATAATATTACATTTCTCATTTTTTTGCAAGCATCTTTATGTTTTGCTCTGTTACCTTCCGAATGTGTGAATAGTTGACTTAAGGTTGTCACGTAAGCCTACACGATTTGAAACTTTAACATGCAATTCTAACTGTTGCAAACAATGTCTGAGGCAGATGCGTGATGAGTTAGGGAATTTTCTGAAGTCAACACTGCTCCGCGGTATGTCGTGTAGCATTATTTCCGCTCTTTGATAGAGATTATCTTGAAGTTTATGCATGACAACAAAGCATGATTACTTACACAGAGCTCCTTCACTAGAAAGGCAGTTTCTTACTGTTAACTCTGGAATCTCTCTGCGCTATTACAATTTGGTAACGTTAAATCAAACACAATAATGAATCTGATCTGATGCAACTATAAAGAGGTCGAGTTTTAATTTCGTCTTCCGATCTTTTTCCATTTTATTACTTCGAGATTTTCTTGGGATTTTTTGCCTTTGCTTAAAGAGTACAATTTGGATTAGCGGTGCTTTTCTTAAAGCCCGGTACGATGTTCATTGAACTACATTAACAAATAGTTATCTCAAAGGTTGATAGCACGACTTAAGAAGTCTCCCGTTTTAAGTTTATCCGAAAACTTTTGAAAAATTGCAACTCACGGCATGATCAGAGAAATGTCCAGCACGTTTAAGCTGAAAATCATTGCTTTGACATACTTATAGACGAGAATATCGTCTATGCGAAAGAAGAAACTTTCCAATGGCCTTGAACTTCAGGATCGCGAATATTCAGAAAATTGTTTGGCGACCTACTAAAGAATTAAATTAAAACAAAGTTGGAGATGAAATTCACAGGAAAATAGAAAATTTCAATAAATTGAATACATTTCTGACCTAAATTGCTAACTTACAAAAGAAGCTTTGCGGTTGTTCATGACATCATTGGCAGATTGCGATTCATTTCGATTTTTTATTGTTCGATCTTCAACATTTTTATTATTCTCGCAAATTATCGCAAATCAGTTATTTCCTGAATGTTCACAAAAAAAAAATTCAGAAGATCTTCCACGTCGAGAACAAAACTTTAAATTGCGGAAATGTCTTAAAATCATTTCTTAATCGGCAAAGAAATTTTTCTAAAAAAAAATAGTCGTGAGACAAATTTTTTGTTAGAGCAAACATTCCATTCGAATTGCAAGTTCTGCAATGAAACTTTTCCCCAATCCTACTTCTGCAAGTAATTCTTAGTTCTCCACACCAATGACACTCAACTAAGAGAGAACAAAGAGAAAGTTAAAGTGATCTTCCTATGTGGTTGCAATATTCTTGGGGAGCTATGCTCGTCGGTGTGCGTAGTTGAACTATATCTTCATGTTAATGAAATATTTTTCTCTCAATATTTTCTTTGAGTTACTCTTTTTAACGTGGCGTTTACCACAAACACCAGCGTGGTTTCTACTGAATGAAGACTTTTTCAAAACAGTTTTGAGAAAGAAAATACAGCAAAAGCATTAGAAAGCATAAAAGAGCGGAGTTGTTCTGATTTCCAAGTCATTGCTTTTGGATACTTGGAGAGAGATGCAACAAGTTTCGTGAAAGTGCTTGAGAAGAGTTAAAGCTTTTTTGTTTTCTGTCGGAGATTAGTTAAATTATCCCTTGCGTCTCAGAAAAGGGATAATCTTAAGACTGTGAACTTTATTGCTGTGAATGAAGTGATCGTGTGAAAACAACAAACGGAATAACAAATCTAAGGATAGAAATAAACAATAGGACTTCCTGCCAAGGTTAGATAAGAAAGAAAAAAAATATTTTCAACATCTTGACTGATCTTTATTGGTCTCTTCACACCGTTACGAACATCGACAGCTGTTTAATCACTCATCAATCTCGTAAAGTTCTTTTATACGAAAAATAGGAATTGGAAACTCACAAAGATAATTGAAAATGGTAAAGAACTTGCTGAAACGTGCGAAATTCATTGATTGTGAAGAAATAACGTTTTTTTTTTCTATGAAAGAAACTTATTTGTTGAAATATTTCTTTCGTCTTTACCTTCTATTCTCTTTCGATTGAAAATCCAAATATTTTCATATCGAGATCAAAGTTTTTCCATAAAGTAACTTCATTCCTTAAGATGGCGACCGTGAAACGCTGATTAACATACATTCATTCTCAAGAGTCTTTCATTGAAACGTTTTCCGGTGAGAAGAAGGCACTTAAAAATATTTCTCCAATGCATATCTTTGTTAAACCTTTCTCGATGCACAATCATAAGAAAAACAACTACTGTCGAAGCGATCTCCAAGAACAAAAACATTCAATATGAAAAGCAATCATCTTCACGCTGTATTTAAGCTGTAGTTCAATGAACTGAAATGCTTTACTATTTTCACACAATTGATCAATAAGTGGATTAGAATAGGCGCAGAGCTCATTGAACAATTTTATCTTCAACCTGAACTCTAATTCTGGTCGACGACTATGGACTAATGTAATTAATTGTATCAAATCGATTTGGTTCTCGTTGAAAGCTCGATAGGCGGAAAATCAATTGCATCGTTACCTTCCTCATCCTCCTCCTAACAAAATGAATAACCGGTTTTACTTTTGTCTAATTCTATGCAACTTCTTTTCCTCTCCACGCTCAACATCTAATGAAGAAAGAATGAACAAGCAAGCGAGCAAATGCATAAGAAAATTTCCTTCCAATAATAATAATAATAATCGATGAGCGTTGAGCATAGAAAACTACTCGACCATGACATTGTGATGAGCTTTTCGACCAGTAATGATGACTCTGCTTTCTAAATCTTCGATCTAAAGTATTTCTCTTGGGTTTGGTTGGGGAGAAGAATAAATGATTCACAACGGGACGCAACCGAAATCACTGTTAGCTCTCGCGGATAATTGATTGCTAAACGTTCGATGAGCTTAATTGAATAAGAATTTTAATTTAAATCATCGTGAAGTCAATTTTCTTGTCACCGACTTCTTGGTTGTCGATTGATTTTTCATTTATTTATTTTTTTGCTAAACAAAAATATTTTGCCGTTTCTTCGGCTTAATTTGATTAAGACAACCGCAAATCAAATCTTTTGTTGCTTTTCACTTGATGATTCCTTTAAATTATAAGTCGGAAGATTGTTCGTTAGTTGCTTTGAGTGGATTTTTAGAATCAGTTCTCACAATTGCTGCAGAGTAAAGTAATAAAAACCAAAAGTAACAGTTTTCTTCTCTCATTCTTCTATTGAGGTTTTCGTGAGATTTCATTATAAAGTTTGTTCTGTTCAACTCCTAAGATTTCACTTTAACTTCAATTGAATCACGTTCCAAGTTGGCGCATTAATGTGATTAGACTATTAGAGGGAAATCTTGACGGTTTTTGTGGGGACCACGGACAAAGAATTTCCATTAATCGTGATATGAAGTGTCGAACGTCTGTCGAACAAATCAAAACGCATTGAAGCCAATTGAAAGTTTTATTTTTACCGCTCGTGAAGCCTCTCGAAAGCTGAGCGCCGTTATATGACCTTATAGTAGTCGCTATCCAATGTTGTTCACTATGCTCTGGCATCGATCCACATGAACTTTCTTTGAGTTTTTCCATTCGAACGTACATGGAGCTACTGGAAAGGAAGTTTCATGATGCATCGAAGTAAAAGTTAAACAAAGCAATCAAACCTTCTAATGAAGCAATAAATTCTCAGCATTCTAATTTGATCTCAAGGCGGGAGATTCCAAAAACGAGATGAGAAGCTTCAAGATTTTTTTTATTTGTTCCAGTAGAAATGGGACGCAGAAAATGTTTCTTGCGATCGCAACCAGTTGCTGTGAAGATTTTAGTTTACAAACCTACTTTCTCATCTATGGAATTGAGAATAAAGGGGTCGATTCTTAAATTACGTGAATCGGATGTTATAGAGAAAGCTTTTAAATTCGATATGTGCAGAACTTTACTCGTCTGCAACACTTCCTAACAAATGTGACCTAACATTGAAATCTTCCCCAATAGCGGCAAGAAGAGAAGTTAACCTTCATTAATTTTATTGATGAGCAGAATCTTTTTCTGCAGCAAACGGAAATCGAAAATAACAAATGTGACAAACAACCGATTAATTAAGAGGCTCTCATCTAGTATTTCACATTTGACTTCACCTAATGAGGTCACATGAAGATGAAGACACGAATTATTTTCTTTCTTTTGTATTCAAAACATGGAGAAACAAGCTCATCGCGAAATACAAGATGCTTAATGGCTAACGGAATTATCTTTTAGTTTTTTAAGCGCGACTCTCTCAACGGAATAAATTTCCCCACTCGACTTACTTCCGTTGACTGTTCACATCATTAAGAACTCTAAATCCTTCTAATTAGTTGGTTGTTACACTGCAATGAGTTAATTGCGTGTCTGAGCGCTAGATTTTCGGATTTAAGCGACAGCATCACGAAGAAGCTATCACCGTTTGGCGATCTTTAAATGCTTTTCATTCTTCTTTCACTTAAAGTCGCTTAGCACCATCTCGAATGTCCCAAATGCTTGGTCAACGTGAGAATTCAATGTTAAATCTAAAAGTACATTTTAATGGTAAACATACTATAAAGCGTGACCTGGATTTGCCGACATACCGAAGTGTGTCAACTTTACCGTTGAATTAAGAATTTTTCGGTAGAAATTGCGAAGAGATCGCGCTGTTCATTCCTCAAAAATCAAAAGACAGCAATTACCTTGAGATGATGATGGAAATTAGTTCTGAGCGTAACCGTTTAAACTTTGAACGAAGTTTGTGTCGCGACGTGTTGAGTTCGATCAACTGAAACTGTATCAAAGCAAGAGATTGTGACGCTTGAAGGCAACCAACGATATCATCACGACGGCGATTAAAAAAACAGTTGATCTTCGTTAATTGTGATTATGTTCGCCGGCACCGTTAACTAACTGAATGTAGCAATTCAGCACTTCAGATGAAAAATGCAAAGAAAGGCTTCTCTCTACTTATCTGTGTTGAAAGCTACACTCAGCGTATTAATCGTAAACGAGCGTATCAAAAGATTTCCTCTTTCATCGGCTTGAAAAAAAAATCTTAAAAATCGTGACGATTACTTGCAACTAACTGAATTTGTTTCGTGACATCAATTTAACTGACATTGCAACTTCCATTCTTCTTTCAGATGAAGACATTTTTAGTTTTGGTTCTGATACAAGTCGCTTGCGCTCAAGGAAAGATTGCATTTGAGAAATTAACAGATTTCGATTTTACCGGAACGACTTACTATAGCGTTAAGAACTTGTCTCTCTACGAGTGCCAGGGATGGTGTAATCAAGAGCCTGAGTGTCAAGCTGCAGCTTTCAGCTTCGTCGTGAATCCACTTTTGCCTGAACAAGAAACTCTTTGTCAACTTCAGAATGATTCGCAAGCAATGAATCCGTCAGCTTTGCCACAAAGATCAAACAGCATGTACTACATGGTGAAGCTTAACATTCGCTCGGAAAATATTTGCATGAGACCGTGGACTTTCGAGCGTGTCCCAAACAAGATCATTCGAGGCTTGGACAATGCTCTGATCTACACAAGTACAAAGGAAGCTTGCTTATCAGCGTGCTTGAATGAAGTGAGTTCGATTAAATATCTTTCCGCATCTCTTACCATCTAAAACGTTTTGTTTAGAGAAACTTCGTTTGCCGCTCCGTCGAATACGATTATAATAACATGAAGTGCGTGCTTAGCGATGCTGATCGTCGCACTAGCGGTCAATATGTTCAGCTTGTCGACGCTCAAGGCGTTGATTACTTTGAGAATCTTTGTCTGAAGACGTCGCAAGCTTGTAAATTCAATCGGAACATTCAATCGCCTCGATTTGGAGTCTCAGAAGATAAAGTCGCACAATACGTTGGACTTCATTATTACACTGACAAAGAGTTGCAAGTAACATCGGAAGGAGCTTGTAAGCTTGCCTGTGAAATCGAAAATGAATTCCTGTGCCGATCATTCCTTTATTTGGGTGTGCCGAATGGACAGCAATACAACTGCCGTTTGTACCACTTGGATCATAAGAGTTTGCCTGATGGCCCCTCGACTTACTTAAATGTAGAAAGGCCTCTTATCGATGTCGGTGAACCTACTGGCGTGTACATGGAAAACGCTTGTGAAAGTGAGTACAAATTTCTTCTTCTTCGTTCAACCCGTATTACAACTTCTTCTTTTTTTTCGTATTCTAACAGAAACTTCACCCACATCCACGGAAAACTCATTGCCTGTCGTGTTCGATGCGACTGAAGACCCAGGAATTAATAATCTTACGAGAACTGACGTCAATTGTGATAAAACGGGAACGTGTTACGATGTTTCAGTTCATTGTAAAGACACAAGAATCGCCGTACAGATTCGCACGAACAAACCATTCAACGGGAGAATTTATGCTTTGGGAAGATCAGAGACATGCAACATCGACGTTATCAACTCAGACACCTTCAGGCTTGATCTGACGATGGGAGGACAAGATTGCAATACTCAAGCTGTGACCGGCGTTTACACTAACACTGTTGTCTTGCAGCATCATAACATCGTTATGACGAAGGCCGATAAGATCTACAAGGTCAAGTGCACTTACGACATGAGCTCAAAGAACATTACATTCGGAATGATGCCAATCCGAGATCAGGAAATGATTCACATTAACTCATCACCCGAAGCTCCGCCGCCACGCATTCGTATTCTTGATGCTAGAGCCAGAGAAGTTGAAACTGTTCGTATTGGAGATCGTTTGACGTTCAGAATTGAAATTCCTGAAGATAGTAAGAAAAGACTTAAGAAGAACTTTAAATGCAACTGTGTAAACTAAAATTATTTTCTTTCTCAGCTCCTTATGGCATCTTCGCGAGATCTTGCGTTGCTATGGCTAAAGACTCCAAGAGTACATTCCAAATCATTGATGATGATGGGTGAGTTGAAGAATCAAACAATTAATTGAATTGCTAACTGATTTTTGTTGTTACAGATGCCCCGTCGACAACAGCATCTTCCCAGGCTTCTCACCCGACGGCAATGCCTTGCAATCTATCTACGAAGCTTTCCGTTTCACTGAGAGCTATGGTGTCATCTTCCAATGTAACGTCAAATATTGCTTGGGTCCATGCGAGCCAGCAGTTTGCGAATGGGGAAGAGACTCAGTGGAATCTTGGGGAAGAAAGCGTCGTTCAGTCAACAATGAAACGAATGAAAGCGATGAAGAGATGAACATTTCACAAGAGATTTTAGTTCTCGACTTCGGAGATGAACACAATCGAGACTTCCTGAGAAGCGATCCAAGCACAGACTTTGGAAAAGGTAAGAATATTTAACTCGATGCAGAACATTAAGCAACAGAACTCTTATTACTTCCACAGACAAAACAGTTACAATCATCGAGCCATGCCCTACAAAGGTTTCTGTTTTGGCTTTAGCTGTCACGTGCGCCCTTATGGTGTTTGTCTACTTGTGTACTTTGTTCTGTTATTACACGAAGAAATGGATGAAGCAGCCAAAAATGATGCCTTGAACATTTTCGTCGTAATTCGTAATTTCATGAGCGTCACAAAAGCATTTAAGGAAGTGTAATGATTGTGTGAAGCATAGACAAATCCATTTTAAAATATTTATAAGTTTAGTTCGATGCACTTTCTATGGAGTTTCCGATTGAGCTTAAGGCGATGGAGCCCTCAATTGGAAACTTACATAGAGATTGAAGGTTTTATGCATTAAATATGAATTTGACGGAACCAGAACGGAGAGGAGACACATTTAGTTCTAGCTAATAAAAATATTTATTAAAAGCACAAACTGAAAATAAAGAAATTCAAAGCTTTCAATGAAATCTAATTTTTGTTTTTTGGTTTCACGGTTAAAAACGTGTTCAACGATGAACAATCAATTTTTGAAATGTGGCGTCAACCGAATGTTCAATTGAGATAAGAGGAAATTTTCCTGATTTTGTATTTTTCAGCGATTACGTCGCGTAATATATGTGAGTTGGAAACTCATACCTCATCCGATTGTTCTTATCGACTTATCGAGATAACACATTTTGGTATAAAAGATCGAACGAAAATTTTAAAATTCATCATTCAAACTTCAAGTTTTAAGTGAAATCAAATCAAGAAAATAGAAATGAAGACAATCATTGTGATTTTCGCTTCTTTGCTAATTGCGCAAGCCGCTCCAGCGATTGAGGACAATTTATCGAACGATGACAATCCAATTTTCGATATTTTCGCAAGACTTTGCGTGACAATGCTACCAGAGCATTCTGATCGCCCAAGGCAACCCGAGCCATTTCCAGTTTCAATCATTCTGACTCCAAACTTGCCAACATACAATCGAGGACAATCCGTACTTGTCACGTTGAGAGGCGATCCAGGATTCTATTATACCGGATTTTTGATTCAAGCAAGAGCTGTTGGTTCAACGATTCCAGTTGGAACGTGGACTGCTGGAGTTAGTGGGATTGGTAAGAATTTCACAAAATAAATTGTTTAATTTACTAAAGAAATTATTATCTAGCCGTTGGATGTCATCCCGATGTTCTTAACGTCAACGATTTCCCGGAAGGAAATGACACAGGAGCTCATGGGACTAACACAACCAGGAATGTTCAAGAAATGGTTTGGACAGCCCCAGACACTCCTGGAGTTTATCGCTTTGAGTTGACAACCGTTGAAGTTTTTGGAGTTTATTGGATGAATCAGTTCTCGATGATTTTCAATGTTGTTTAAAAATTCTTTAATCTTTAGAAATATTTATTAAAAGTACAAACTGGAAATAAAGAAATTCAAAGCTCTCATTGAAATCAAACTTTCTCTTTGGACTTCACGCTTAACACGCCTTTCCAGCATTTTCAAATGAGTTTATGTACTTTTGGAATTGAGGCGCCTTTGGCCATCCAGTGTAGCTCGCATCGCCTTTTAAATCAGTAAGCCATAACGAGCCGACACCCACATTGCCTTTCAAATCGTTCACAAGATCCGTGATCTGCTGGCATGCTAAATTGTCTGGAACGTCATGAAGTATAACAGCAAGTTGGTTGTTATCAGCATCGAGATTCCAGATTGCTTGCCTGTTAGCATCAATTGAGCTTTGCCAATTTGCGTAGGTGTTCTCAACAACAACGACTAGATCGGGCGCTGGGGAGACATTAAGATAATCAGAAGATTGAGGGACTGCGCCAGGATTGGTAACAATATAATTTGGAGTTTGTTTAATGCCTGAGCCCTGCTTCTCTCGAGAATATTCGACAATTGTTTTTATGTATGTTAAGAAAGCTTGATCTGCAGCAACTGGCGCCTCATCGAAGAAAAAACCATTGATACGATAAGCAGATGGCCAATTGGCGTAGCTATCAACATCTTTTTTCACATCTGCGATGGGGCGCCGCGTGTAGTTCGTGCTGACGTAACCGACAATGCGAACATTCGAGTAGCTTTGAAGTTTGGAAATTTCTCGTTGATAGTTCACATCGGGACCGCTACCACCGGGACCGCTATTCGGATTGACGATAACGGTGAAGAAGAGATTGGAATGAGCAGTTATTCTGGAGATTAAAGATGATGTAGCTTAGATTTAAAGAAGATGACTTATGACTCATAAGTTATGAGAACTTACTGACTGTAAAGAGGTTGCCAAGTCGAGCTGTCAATGGGATAGATGTACGCTGGGACAATTGCAGTTGCTGATTGTGCATCTACAAGCTTTTTAAGAACAAATAAGACAAAGAGCGAGAGAAACTTTCCGACTCGATTCATTTTATTTTGTTGGCTGACTGAGGTGTTTACGATGTCGTTGAGTTTTATACGGAATAATCTCGGAGAGAGCAAACAATGGCGGAAATATTGTGCTCTAATAATTATTCAAGATTGTGCTGCTCATAAATATTTATACAGACGTTTTTCTGGGAATTAGAATGAACCTGCTATTAATCAGAAGTTTCAAACGAAAGTCTTAGGGGTCAAGGTGTTTCTTAGTTTTATTCCTTTTCTTTTTTACACAATTCAACATTTTTTTTTTGTTATTACTCAAGCTCAGGACTAACCGTCGCTTGAAAACTTGAAATACTTATCAGCCGATATGTAATTTAATTTTTTTAATGGATTAATATGTTTTACTCTCGAGAAGCTTTGAACGAATCAACCGCGGGAATTTTATGAAAATCCTGAAATTTTCATTCAAAGTCCTAAGCACAAATAAATCGACATTAAGTAGCTCAACATACCTAGCTTGATCTATAGCTTTATTTAGCAACGATAACAATAATGTCTTTTGAATACACGCTGTAACGCTGATTTCATTCTGTTTTTTCGATTAAATTATTTAATTACTATATTCATGAAAATTGCTCAACATTTTTACTTCTCTGTCTTGTTAATCGTTTTGGTTCAAAAGAAAAATCAATATCTAAACTCATAAACACGACTGAAGGTGATGAAGCTTCTATTCACAGTTGAGGAATTTCGAAAAACATTTTCATAAAATATATTTCTTGGGTATGTTTGAAGATGAATGTTTTCAAATTTCTTTGAAGATTGAGCCATTTAATTTAATCTTATCCGAGAACAAAAACGAAAAATATTTTCACAATGATTGTAAAAGTCATTTGAGACTTCGCTGACTTTTCAAAATTTCACTAAACTGTGTTCACATAGGGAGGATTTGTGTGGGCAATCGGTGCTGCGTTGTTTACTAAATTACTGCCAGTAGCTGTTGTCTTATTATTTGTGGTGGCTTGTTGAGCCGCAGCGGCTCGTCTCATCTCGTCCAGTGATGCTCTACGAAAGGATAGAAAAGCCGATAAGAATCATTTGTAAACAAACACTAAAGTGCAAGTACGTGCAAAGTGGTGAAAGGTAAAGAGCTCTACAGAGGAATTTTTAAACCATGCAATTAGCTAAGAAATCTTGAAGTGAGTCGTATTTGCCTTTTGTTATAGATAATGTCGTACATGAGTAAAGATTTATGTTAAAATAATTTTATGAAGAATTGTTGTATCGATTATTTTAGTGTGGCAGAGGAATATGAGTCGCGATGCTTAAGATCTCCAAACGTCTGGGTCCTCAATCAGAATGTTGTGTTGATCGTTGGTTTGCGGCATTGATTGAGAGGTTGGGGAAGCTACAGCTGCCATGTCTTCGCGTGACCCTCTTTTGTTTTTAATGGATTCGTGACGATTCGATTAGTAATTTTTTATTTGTTAGCAATGGTCAAAGAGATAAGAAAAATTCACACAACGGATGAGTCACAATTTGTTTTTGTAGACTAAAGTGTTATTTATAAATGAAATCAAATCTAGTTGTTCGACTTACTTTTTGCCAAGTCCCATCATTCCGTAAATGACGCCACATCCGAAAACTAAGCCGCACGCGAAAATACTGCCCAGACCTGGACACAGTAGAACAGGAATGACTGAAATTCTAGAAACAAAGAAGATTTTCATTATGATTTGATCTATAAATAAATATTCGATCGAGTTCAGCTTACATGCAATAAAATGCTGCGCGATTCCACAAAGGTCTCGATTCAACTTTCAGTGAAAGAGTTTGGACATGATCGATGAACATGCAGCAGAATGGAGCTTCAACTGCTAATACAATGAAACCAACGCAAATCTGGATGATTCCAGATACGAGGCACATGACTTGTGCAAGAAGGATTCCCAAGCAATTCCAGAGGCCGAAGAGGATGCAGACTAAAACAAGAAGACTCATTGAAAATTTATCAATATCCTGAAAAGAAAATGTTACGTACAGAATGCTCCGATAATTCCAAGTGCTCGGCTTCCATATTTGAAGTACCAAGGAGTTCCATCGTCGGGCTGACCCTCCTCATTCGGATTGGCTTTTTGAAGAAGTCCAATAATTTTATCCTACAAGCGAGAAAATTAATGTTTTCTTGTTTTCCTTTAACTAAATGCCACATAGACTAAGAATTAACTCGTTTCAAAGAGTCCTCACCATGGTTTTAAGTTAGTACAATGAGTATGTATATCTGGTTATCTATTTGATGTAATATGAATCACTTTTTTTCTCCGTGGCTGGATCTGGCGGATGTTTAATTTTCTTTCACTGATAACAGATTTCCAGCTTCACTTTAATATCGGTCTACGCTTCCTCTCTTCCTCTCCACGACAAAGAACTTTTAAACGCGAAAGTACTTAATTCAACTTCAACTTTTCTAGGTAATATCCTTTCTTGTTGCTGAAGAAAAGTTTGGAGAAAAATCGATTTGTCATTCATAGAATAAAACTAAACTAGATCATCCAAAACTACTTTGTCGGTTAATTTTTAATATGAGAACAAAGAGTAATTTTAAAGAAGCTTTGTTCAAAATTATATAAAAGAACTTTGTTCTTAAGTTATGATAGTTTTCTCTCAAATAAAACTTTTCTTAAATTAATGTGAACGTCAAGAATTTGGATGAACCATTGAACTTTTAAAAAAATCTGAATGGACTTAAATTATTCTTTTCAATAAAATATTAAATTTCTAATTATTATCCGATATTCAAAGTTTTTTAATTAAACGAAAATAATTATTTCTGTTTTCATTTACATCTTTTGTTCATCTAAGTTTAGTTTATCTATGCTGGCGAAACGGTTTAGATCAATAATCGGTTCTTGTCAAGAAAAAATTTGAAGCAGAGTTGCGATACAAAAGTTGTCTTCGGAAATAATTTAATTAAACTCGTACAGTGCGTCGAAGTTAAACATCGACCACAATGTCAGGGAATCAGGGGATGGAAAGCCTAATTCCTATAATCAACAAGCTGCAGGATGCGTTTACATCAATGGGTGTTCATATGCAGATTGATTTGCCTCAAATTGCAGTGGTTGGAGGGCAATCGGCTGGTAAATCATCTGTACTGGAAAACTTCGTTGGCAAGTGAGTGAAAACGAAATCATAATCCACCCTCTTCTGTTCTTAGTTAAAATAACTTAAATTTTCGCAATGCTTGTGTTAGTTGAATAAAAATCGATGATGACTCATGTTGGTGTTAGTAAGAAGAAAGACAGAAGAATAATTGTTTTGGTTGCGATTAAGAGCTTCTCGCATTGAATTTTCTTAAATGACACTTAACATTTTGACAATCTCTATCGCAGGGACTTTTTGCCACGAGGCTCTGGTATTGTCACTCGACGTCCATTGATTCTTCAGCTCATGTACGGGCCGACGGAATGGGCTGAGTTTCTTCACTGCAAAGGAAAAAAGTTTGTTGACTTCAACGAGGTTCGCAAAGAGATTGAAGATGAAACGGATCGAGTCACTGGAAGCAACAAGGGAATATCCAACATTCCCATCAACTTACGAGTTTATTCTCCTCACGGTTAGTTTTATTGATGAACATTAGTGGTTTGACGACATATTTCATAATAACTATTTTTAGTTCTCAACTTGACACTTATCGATTTACCTGGTCTCACGAAAGTTCCCATCGGCGATCAGCCAGTCGACATTGAGAATCAAATCAAATCCATGATTTTCCAATTTATCAAGAAGGAGACATGTTTGATTCTTGCTGTTACTCCTGCCAACACAGATTTGGCTAACTCTGATGCTTTGAAATTAGCAAAGGAAGTTGATCCACAAGGTGTCCGCACTATTGGTGTTATTACGAAACTGGATTTGATGGACGAGGGAACTGATGCCCGAGATATTCTTGAAAATAAGTTGTTGCCTCTTCGTCGAGGCTACATTGGTGTCGTTAATCGTTCACAAAAAGATATCGAAGGTCGTAAAGACATCACAGTCGCAATGGCAGCAGAACGAAAGTTCTTCTTGAGTCACCAATCCTATCGGCACATGGCCGACAAGATGGGAACACCATATCTTCAAAAAGCCCTCAATCAGCAATTAACCAATCACATCCGCGACACACTGCCTGCATTGAGAGACAAGTTGCAGAAGCAATTGTTGACATTAGAGAAAGATGTTGATCAATTCAAACATTTCCAGCCTAATGATCCCAGTATTAAAACAAAAGCAATGTTACAGTAAGTTTCTTCATTCTAATCTAATCATTCGTAAGTGTAATAGTTTATTACCAAAAACCTTTTATCTTCGATAGAATGATTCAACAACTTCAATCAGATTTCGAACGAACCATCGAAGGCTCTGGATCTGCACTTGTTAATACCAACGAACTGTCTGGTGGTGCTAAAATCAACCGAATCTTTCATGAGAGGTAAAGAAAATCAAAACACAATTCGCTTGACTTTTGCTAAAACTAATAATTTTCACAGATTACGCTTTGAAATTGTTAAGATGTCCTGTGATGAGAAAGAGCTTCGTCGTGAAATCTCATTTGCAATTCGAAACATCCACGGTATTCGCGTTGGATTATTCACACCTGACATGGCTTTCGAAGCCATCACTAAACGTCAAATTGGAGGACTCAAAGAGCCAGTCTTGAAATGTATCGATTTGGTTGTCGTTGAGCTCTCTAATGTCGTCCGAATGTGTGCGGAGAAAATGAGCCGCTATCCGAGATTACGTGAAGAAGCCGAACGAATCATCACAACTCACATTAGACAATGTGAACAGAAATGCAAAGAGCAGCTTGTTCTTATGATCGACTACGAGCTGGCTTACATGAATACTAATCATGAAGATTTTATTGGATTTGCTAACGCCCAAAACAAGACAGAGAACGCTTCGAAAACTGGCACAAGAAGCTTGGGAAATCAAGTCATTCGCAAGGGTCATATGTGCATTAATAATTTGGGCATAATGAAGGGTAGGGAGAAGCTTTATGAAAAGTTTCGAACATGAACTAATTGAATTTTTAATTATACAGGAAGCTCAAGACCTTACTGGTTCGTCCTTACGTCAGAAAGCATTTCATGGTTCAAAGACGAAGATGAGAGGGAAAAGAAATTTATGCTTCCACTCGACGGTCTTAAATTGCGTGACATTGAACAAGGTTTCATGTCGAGAAGACACACATTCGCATTATTCAACCCAGAAGGAAGAAACATCTACAAAGTAAAATGATTTACGTAATCAATATTAAGAGAAGCTCAACAATTTTATTTTCTCCATTCAAGGATTACAAGCAACTTGAACTTTCGTGTGAAAACACGGATGAAGTTGATTCATGGAAAGCATCGTTCTTGAGAGCTGGTGTCTACCCTGAGAAAGACAATGCTGGCGAGGGAGAAGATGTGAGTTATCTATCAGTTCATGTGACACATTACGTAATCGAAACAGGACAGGAATTTTTTATTTTTTGCACCAAACTAACACTAAGCACCTTTTACACTTCTTGTTCTGTTGAGAACTTTCAAATGTTCTAAAACTTTAATATTTCCAATTCTTTTTCTTTCCGATTCGATTCAAATCAAAATTTAAATCGATTCTTTTATACGAACAGAGAGAAGGAGGCGAGGTTGGTTCAGATGTAAAGATAAGACTTTGTCTCTTTATTTTGCTTCTTCTTGTGAATTTTCCATCTTCACTTCAATTAAAAAGTTGACATAGGTTTTAGTTTGGTTTTGAAGTTAATTTCATCGAGTTGACTATGCAAAGCTAGAATATAATCAACATGTCTTGCTTGGATTCTGAATCATATTTAATCATCATCTTGAGGAATTGAAAACTTTTTGCATGCTTTATACTTTAATTGAGCTTGGATATTCATTATCATTTCCGGTTAATTTTATTAGCAGGAGAGCGGAGAACAAAGAGAAACGAGCTCTTTGGATCCTCAGTTGGAACGTCAAGTAGAAACTATTCGTAACTTGGTTGATTCCTATATGAGAATCGT
This sequence comes from Smittia aterrima, assembly GCA_033063855.1. Classification (NCBI taxonomy): domain Eukaryota; kingdom Metazoa; phylum Arthropoda; class Insecta; order Diptera; family Chironomidae; genus Smittia; species Smittia aterrima. Next base: position 11,268,661 of record CP093831.1, on the reverse strand, counting down.
GACAAAGACTACTCGTGATATGGTGCCAAAAGCCATTATGTATTTGATTGTCAACAACACGAAAGATTTTATCAATGGTGAACTTTTGGCACATTTGTACGCCAGTGGAGATCAGGTCAGTCTCAAAATCAATGAAGATAATTGACATTCGACTTACGTAACCATTCTTAATTTAGTCACAAATGATGGAAGAGAGTGCTGAAGCGGCACAAAAACGTGAGGAGATGTTGAGAATGTATCACGCATGCAAAGAGTCTTTGAGAATCATTGGTGAGTCATTAATTAGTTGTCGAATCTAAGATTTATTAACACATTTCGTGTAGGTGATGTTACAATGGCAACGTTTTCAACGCCTCTCCCAGCTCCCGTAAAGAATGATTGGTTGCCAACAGGAGAAAACCCAAGACTCTCACCGCCAAGTCCAGGCGGGCCAAGAAAGAATGCTCCAGTTCAACAAGTGAGATTAGTTTTTTTACTGATAAAAATGATAACGACAATAAATTTTATTCGATTAAGGGTTCAATGGGAAATTCCGCTGGTCGGGGACCACCGCCGCCTCCAGCAACTGGAAGACCAGCGCCAGCAATTCCAAACAGACCAGGAGGTAAGATAACTCCAACTAATTATTTTATATTTTCATTAAAAAAAATTCATTCGTCAGGCACCGCGCCTCCTGTTCCTGGAGGAAGACCTGCCGGACAAGCTTTGCCAGCTCCACTCATTCCATCGTAAGTTGTTCTTCATTCTTTTTGGAATCTAATTGATTGTGTTTAAAGTAAATTTGTTTAATTAATAATGCTCCACGCCCTTGACTACTAAAACTGACAATATCTCGTCCAATCCAAATCAAAATTTTCTTATTATTCAACATCATGGAAAATTATTCAAAAATTGTTAATCTTTTTCTGTTTCGTTTTTCCTTTCAACCTAACAATCAATCGTCTTTGCCGCACCAGACGTCGTTAAATTCTTATTAATGAGTTGATTCTTCTGCGAAAATCAAATATCCACTAAAATATAGACACACTTATGAGATGATTCTATTATAAATGCATGTTGAGAGAGTGACGTAAACATAAGTCGCTGCATAAACTAAGAAACCACAACAAGAAACGAGAGAAAATATATTTTAGCATAAAGCCATTCGTTCCATTATTGCTTTAGACTCATAGGGCGTTAATGATAATTCTAATAATCTTGAAGCGACATCATTCCTTTTAAATAATTAAACAAGTTTAAGTTAGCAAAACTAAACTTCTAATTTGAATCGAAACAAAAAAATTAAAATGTCAACTCAATGCATTTTATTAAAGTCGGCCGGGAGGTAGCAGCAACGTACAAAATATGATTCCTCAACAAATGCGTCAACAAATCAACCAACAAGTCGGACAAGCGGTTACGAACGCTGCAATGAATGAATTGTCCAACGTCTTCGCCAGCAAATTCAAGTAAATAGCATTGAGTGTCACAAAGCTTATAAAACAAAAAGAATTCAAAAAGATATATACAAACTATAAATTATACTCTAACCACTTTCGCATCTAATCCCAACGAAATTAACCCGAAAAAAAATTGAACTTAAAGGAAATTAATATATTTTCTGTTGCTCGAAGTCAATTATCTGCCGACCAATCAATCACAAAAAAAAAGATAAAATTCTCCTTGATTTCCAACGCGCACATAGCGAGAATCATTTCCGATATTATTTTGAATCTATGATGCAAATCAAGTAATCAATCACCAAATAAATGTTAAACCGAGAAGTCTTTCGCAATGAAACTAAGTCAGGCATAAAGAAAAAGAGAAGAGAGCAGTTTCTTTAAAACATTGAATAGATGTCTATGTAATCCAAAGTAAGATATAAACTAAAACTTATCACGCGTTTGAAAGAGAATTATTGAGCTGCCGAATGCGTGGTTAGAAACTCTTAATTTTCATTCGGCAGTTGTAGAAATATCTTTAGATGATAAAATATATTGGTGATGATAGCAGGCAAATGGTAGAGATACTTTCCATTTCTTAGATACACAAAACTTGTCAACTTGAACTTTCAAGACACAGCTGCTTTCAGTGTTTCTCGTGAGTGTAAAGTTTCCTGTTGTCATTACAAGTCAGAAAACTAATTTAAAGTTCATAGACATATATTGCTGTTCAAATGAAATATTAAACATCACAATTGCCATAAACCTTGATTCAGCTCACTCGAGCAGTTAAGTTTTAATCACTCACTGCAATTCTGAGTTTGATAGCGGTCTTAAATATCATTGAACACTGTTTCTAATAAGTAATATCTTCGGTAAAAGATTATAATCTGCATAGATTGGCTTTCCATTACGAAGCGTACAAACAAACTTATCGAAAAAAAAGAGAAGCAAACGAGATTATTTAAAATCAGCAAATGCTTTCCAATTATGCTACGAAGATACTAAGAGTCTTAGTCTAAGACGATGCTGAAGTTGTTTATTTTGTTGAATTTGAAAGAAATATGATTGAAATCACTTGAGGCACATTCGACTATACTTGTGTTATTCAGGTTTATCCGATAAATATGTACAAGGAGAAATAAAGGGGAATATAAATTTAAAGCTCTGTCTTCCATATCTTTTTGAATTCCCTTGAACTTTCATTTTGAGCACTGTTTAGTATTATTTTTCATTTGGGTTAGAAAGTTTTACACCAGACAGACGGAGCTAGAAATTATTCTAGCCCCGAATGTCTGGTTTAAACTTTAAACGGCACATTTTCATTTCATTGGTTACGTTCATAGTTTTTTAGAATTAAACTTTTATCATTTCGTTTATTTATTATTTATTTTTGTTTTGATAATTTCCCTTTACAGCCGACCAGGTCCAACTAACCAACCAACGAAACCTCGACCCTACAACTAACTTCTAATTGAAGATTAACGATGTACAGGACCGAAAAGAGTTTGAAATATTTGATATGAAATTACTATTGGATTGTAAATTATAAAATCTGATCATCTGGAAATTAAAGACATTAAACAAAAGAGAAACGATTTTTTTGCCACTTCAAATGCTTTATTGAACCTGATTAAGATTTTTTGATTTCGAAATGAATTTGAAGATTTTTTTCGATTCATATAGTTTAATTACAGCTATTGGTTACACATGCTTTCCTTTTTAGGATAAACTTCAAGCTGTTGTTATCATTAAGAGAAAAAGAGCTTCAATACTGCGTATCATGATAGCGAATGTGACAACTGTCGATTTTTTTAATGTTAAATTTCAATATACGCTGAAGAGTTAAAGTCCTACCTAAGGAGGAGACAAGCGGGATTCAGGTATCGATTTCACAAAAGAAAAACGAACAAAGTCAAATTGTGTTTGCTCGTCTTAACTATCTCTGCAGTTTCATGTTAATTAAAATAAGTTGCTCATCACTAGGAAATAAATCCAACAATCGACCCGACCTTTCATCGACAAAATCTTTTCCTTCTTTCTCAAAATTGACTCATGATATATAAATATTGTCTTTAAACAAGAAAAGTAGTTTTCAATTAAACTATAACATTTCAATAGTTTTTCTTTTTGGGCAACCGCGACCCTCTACAAAGTGGAATCAAGCGAGCGCTACTGATTATCTCTCAAATACCTAATTGCTAGCTGAAGTTTAATATCTTCTGCAATACTTAGTACGTGAGTTTTTAAACAGTTTCAAGAGCGAACATTAGGGAAGAAAAAAATTTAATCGTCTTTTGAGATCGCACCCAAATCGCTGAGGAAGCCTTCAGGCGTAAGGATGTGAGATGATCCAACGATAACTTCCCAATTCTTATAAGCGTTAGTGACTTCATAGGCGCAACGCATTTCTGAGTAGCTCATGCCGCCCACGATGAAAACAATCATTCGTGGAACGTTTCTGATAATTGGCTGAGACTTGTCCTTGTGCCAGTGTCCATAACGAGCACTTGTCGGTACGCTGTAACTTGTTTGACCGGAACGATTCGCAAGGTATGGGAAATGTTTTTGATCCAATTTCTCGTCAATGCAATCTTCCATAATATCCTTGACAACAGGTGTCCATCGAGACATTTGGTATGTTTGTTCGGTAATGCGTTCCTTACGTGGAACTGTGTAATTCTTACGACGGCTATTCTGTTAATTTAAAGTGAAGTGATTAGGGAACAGCTTCGATATTTCAATTAACGAAATGATCTTACATCTGAAATCACATTAATGCCGAGATGTGTCAAATTGAGAATCATTTCACGTTCGCGTTGTTCAATTTGAGCGTGAGTAGCCAGTTTTGTAAAGTTTTCTTCTGAAATTCCATTTTTGATCATGACGTAGAGGGCGATGATTCGGACTTTGTCGTAGTTAGAAACAGATGTGTCGAGGAGGATGGGAACAATGTTGCGCATATGATCTTTGATTTTTTCACCTTCAGCATCAGTTCCCATTGCGAGATCTTGTTCGACACGACACAACTTGTCAATGTAGCCCTAAGGGAATAAAATATTATTTAATTAAATCTTCTCATGAGAAATATTATCAGTTTCCAAACCTGATAAACTTTCATGCAATCTTCAGCCAAATGAAGATGAGTTGCATACTTTGAAAGTTCTTTTTGATATTGTGGCATCTTCTTGATCATTTGAGACAAATCACGCATTGAAGATTTGTCAGATGATGCCATTCGCTTTGATTCAGTGAAGTTCTTCAACTGTGCGGTGACCTTTTGCGAAACCACAGCGATATGTTGATGACGCAAGTCGCACCACAAATCATCATTCTCATCGAGCAAAACTTCTTTCTCAGCGCCTTGGTTCTCATACTTGTACACATCGTTTGCAATTGGCAGCAGATCGTAGGCCATTGCTTGTAACGTTAATTCATGCAGTAATGGAGAAACGCAATCAAAGCCACGATCCAGAATCAACAATGTTGACTTGGCCTTTTCAGGGCCTTCACCCATTGTTGGTTCATCGGCTTTGTAAGCATCCAATTTTTGTTGTATCAATTGGGCCAATTCAACATTACGCTCCCAATCACTGCGATAACGTATCGAAGGATACTCGCCCAATGTGGCACAGAGCGTAGCGACTTGTTCAGCTATTCGCTCCATGTTGCCAACTCGGGCGGATCTCAAGCTTGGCGAGTAGCTGCATTGGAACGTGTCGGGAGAATCCAAAGAAAAAACCTGTTTCCATAAATAAAACAAACAGAAAATATTGGAAAGATTGACATGTCATTTGATTTTATGTTTTCTTATGATGCTAATTCCTTTTCGTTCTCCAAAATGAAATGATATCAAAGGATCAGTACTTTACACAATGTGAGATGAAAGAAAGAGAAAATTAACACATAAAACACAGAAAAAGAGTAAATATAGATAGAATAGCTAGATAGCTTAGATGCTGTTCGCAGAATAACTCTCCAGAGCTCTGATGGGAACTCGTTCTCTTCATTATTTACGAACAGCCTCTTAACAATTAGTCAGTTCAAATGTGAGTCATTACAGTACATACGACAGGTTTGAGTTATGCAATCGTGACAACATATGCAACCAGAACTCTTATTCAGTGTGTAGGTAGTTAGGTCTCTTCCTCAAAGCTAAACATTCAAAAAAGTTTCGAACCATGTTTGTTTCTTTTTTTTTTGGAAAATAGTGACAGTGATAGAAGTCTCGACAGTGGAAAGAATTTGTCGATATGGATGATATAGGAAAATTCATGGTTGACGATTAAAGAAATTCCAAAAAAAGTTTCATGCACGATAGGGAAGAAACTCGTTAACAAGTGGTCACCCGTAGACTCAACAAACAACACACCTGACATTCATATGGAAGAAATGCAATGTTGATCTCTTTCAAGGTTTTAATTCTACGAGCTGCCATCGATTTGCAAATGTCATTGAAGAGTTCTTCGGGACAAACTGTAATTAGATTTCAGTGCAATTCTTTGTTAGTAGGAGTTATTCACAAACACCTTTGGCCATGGCTTCTCAAGCTTTTATCGAGCACAGAAGCGCAGTGACAGAGACAAAACGTTTTGTTAGTACATTAAATATTTTGGAACCAACCACAACCAATCTGAGGGAAATAATAAGTTGATCTATACTCGTACCTGCTCTTCATATGGAATGAAGGCAATGTTGATTTCCTTACAAGCTCTCATGAATTTAACAACATTTTGCCCTTTAATCTTTTCAAAAAGTTTATCAGGAATCGCTAGAATTAATCGATGCGAATGTCATTTAAAATCATAATGAAAGTCTCGGTTGGTTCCACAAATCGAGCAAAACTTGAGAACTTTTAAGTTCAGTGAAAGATTTATTTACCTTCAGTGAAGAAGACATGAGCTCCTTTGTAGAGAGGGCGTGTTGGAGATTCAAAATCACGAATGAGACCTCGTACTGAGTCTTCGGATGGTGTTATAAGGTAAACGCCCTCCATCGTTTGCAATGGTTCACGTTTCTTGTGAATGTCCTCAACAACTAAGACACAGAAGATTAAAAATCAATTCAAAGAAATCGATTTAAGAGAATTAGATGCCGTACTTGTTATTCCTTCTGCGCTCAAGTCGTGCATCTTTGTGCATGCTGATACCATTCGCATTGACAGTTTGTCTACGACAAGAACACGCCACTCAACAGCCACAGCTTTTCCGGGCTGAGCTTTCTTCGCTGGGCCCTTATATTTAATGACCTCATTCATTATCTCTAAAATAGACAAAAGACATTTGTGATCAGAGTTCATTTCATCAACAAGCGAATGTCAAGAGATGTGATTCATTGCGCATGAGCTTTTCGTCAAATTGTGAATCATCAACTCCATGAAAAATCAATAATTTCCTCCTACGACTCTAAAGTTTTCCGAACATTCTAGAAATCAAAGGATATCGGCATCTTCAGATCCAACTCCAAAATTGAGCTTAATAATCCTATTGACACTTCTTAAGAACAAATATTCAAGTTTCGTGAAAATATTTTGTTTGAATCTCACAACTTCTTGAAAACACTCGAATTTAAATAATTCAACAAGTCCACAATGAATCTGTTAAGCTAGTCACTCATCTTGACTTCTAGATACACTTACTTTGCCCCACAATTAGTTTTAACGCCATTCTTAATTAATTTCTATTTGCCTCACAATATCTCGAACTACTTTAGATGTGTGTGTGAGGGAACTCTGCTATGAAAATTATGTTTCGCGTAGTTGTCAAATCTTGGACCGATTCTTCAAAAATCACGAACAAAACGATTTTTCTATGAAATTTGAAATCTTTTATTTATAATGACTTAAGTTATATTTCAGGTTGGTAGAGACCCGGATTTAAAATGAATTTATAAATCTTCGTTTAGTGAAGATGATTCAGAGATGATTGAATTATGATGTATTCATTTTAGCGAAGCCGCCTCGACCTGCATCGAAGTCTTGACGATATTCATCGCGAACTTGACCTCCTGATTTGCCTCGACCGTATTGGCGTCCTTCAATAAATCCAGCGTCCCAATCTACACGAACTATGCGATCGTCAAGTCTTGTTCCATTAATGTAACGCATACAAGCCTCGGCATCGCAACGCGAATAATATTCGACAAAGCAAAAGCCGCAAGGTGTTTTCTTAAATTTGTCGAGTCCCATCACGATACGTTTGATATCTCCACATCTCGAAAATAGCTCGTAAATCTGTTCCTCGGTACTGTAAAATGCTAAAACATTGCAAAACGTTTATTTCTAGCGCTCGAATCAAATTCAATGAAAACAAAGTTACCCAAATTTCCGCAATAGAGCGTACAAGACAATTTAAGAAGTTTCTCCTGATCATATCGTGTCCCCTTGAAGTGTTGATCACGATATGAACTTAATTCAACTGATGCTCCTTCACTAGACATTGCTTATATCGACAAAAAGCAAAAATCGCGACCAAATAAACAACTCGCCAATCGGTAAATATTTTTTTTATCGAGGGCCTTCAACTAAGCTCAAGATTAACCTGAAAAATATTTTCAACCGCTTCGAAAATTTATTAAAAAAAGTAAAAATGTTCGAGGATCTGAACGATTTCCTCCGAAATGGGGTTTTATATTTCCTTGTGCTGTTCATATTGTGTGGACCGGAAACATTGGCCGATAGCAATTTTGCAATCCAGCGAATGGTAATAGATTTTCTTCTTAGTGTTAATTTCATTAATTAATGAATAATTCTTTCTAATTAATTTAGGTTCAATATGAGGTTGCGGGACAAACTTACGGATCAAGAGCGTCAGCTTTGAACATGGAAGCAAAAGCCTTAAACACTGAAGTCAAGTCTAGAAGCTGCATTTTGACTAGGTTCGTAAATTATTTTAAAGTTTTTAGGTCATCGACCTTCTAGACGAGATCACCTGAGAGAGTTGATCATAATATAACATTTGTCTTTTCCAATAAGATTTCAAGATCTAGGCATTGACCAATTTAGAGAGATTACGAATAAAGCGGGTGGACTAATCGTACTGTTGCCAAAGAATTTATCATCCAGCGAAGATAAGGAGGTTCGATATCTCGCTAGTCACGTTTGTTTGATTAACTTCATCAATGAAAATTATTTATATTTTAGAGCATTCTCATGTTGGAGCAAGTGATGTTGAGTGACGAAATTCCCATACCTGTTTACTTCTCGCAATATAATCAAGAGATTGAAGAAATCATTGAGGAGATTTCAAAGACTTCAAGCACGAAAAGAGGCAAAGAATCTGCTATGGTTGATATATTTAATAAGATCAGCGCCAACGGGTATCAAATTGTAGTCTCAGGAACATCGCATGCACCAAAGAAGGATTCAAAGATTCCTGTTATTCAAGGAGAACTGATTCCATTCAAGCCCAAAGGTGAACCAATAGGAAAACTTCCCGTCATCGTTATTACCACGCAACTCAAGAACTTCGGAATTACTCATTTGAGTCCAACAAATTATGATACGACAATCTTTCTTGCGCTCATTGAACAGTTCAGCAAACTTTACAATCAAATGTCGAGCTCTGCAAAGTACACGATTGTATTCGCTCTTCATGAAAGTGGATCATTGCTTAACTTCCAAGGCGCAAAGAAATTCCTCGACACAAATCTAGAAGAGTCAAACGTTCAGAATCCTGAGTTTGTCGTTTGCCTTGATTCCATCTCTGAAAATTTCGAAGACATAATCATGCACGTCTCAAAGCCTCTCAAAGAAGGACCAGTCCAGAAGTTCTTTGACATTCTGAAGAAGAAAGCTGAAGTGATCGGTGGAAAGTCGATAGATGTCGTTCATAAGAAGATTAACTTAGCTGATCCTTTCCACAAATGGAGTCACGAACGTTTCAGCATGAGAAGAGTTACAGCCTTCACTCTTTCTAGTCTTAAAACTCACACAGATCCAGCGAGATCAACTATTTTCTCCGAGCATTTATCGTTATCACCAAATTTAGTAAATGAAAATCAAGTCAATCAAGTGATGCTCGACAACATCGAAACTAATTTTAAAATTCTTGCCGAGACATTAGCAAACTACGTTTTCTTCGATGGCGAACAAGACGAGACAATCTTTACTGATTCGCTGGCTATCACAAGCAAGTCGATTAAACCATACATTGCACCAAAGTCCATGAGCAAAAGTCAAAATATTAAGCTGACGTTTGAGAAATTCTTGAAAAATGTGAAGTTCTACAATGATAAGCCAGATGCCCGAGAGCCAGAATTTATGTTCTACGAAGGAGAAGAAGCCGTTTTAAACATTTACAAGTAAGCTCGTGTTATGTTCTCTCTAAATTGTCTAACGTTTTAATTTCTTTCAGCGTAAAACCTGCAGTCTTCGATCTTTTCCTCACATCATTGATTGCTTGCTACTTGTTCGTGGTATATTTCATGATCATTCAATTTCCAAAGCTCTACGATGGAATCAGCAAGGTATCGTCTTTCTCAACACCCATCCCAGCCACTAACGGAGTCGCTAATCATAAAAGTAAATCAAACTAAGACATTCGTTTGCTTATAAAAGTAATTTTTATTTAATGAATTAGTAAACAAAAGCCGTGAGTGGGAAAAATAAATTGAAATTAGAACAAAATTTTATGAGGATTTGAATCTGTAGAATTGCAAGATTGCATCTTGGTCGCCTGTGTTCTTCAGCTCATAGGCAGCTCCTGGATTGATCTTTAAATATGTAAATGCTGGAATTGACATTGTTTCATTGTCAATTGTTGCCTCGATAGTTCCGTGAAGAACGAAGTATTTCTAAAATATTAGTTAATTATTAGTTTTTAAGCGATTTCAAGCGATTTCAAGAAATATTTAACTCACCAATAATGAATTGCGCGAAATTACTTTCTTCTTTATGGCACCTGGGGTCATTTTCATAATGCCGTCACTATCTTTATCAACAAATTTGGCAAAGAACATGCCATTACCGCAATCAACAAAATCCATATTCCCAGCATCAGCGACATCTAAAATACAAATATTGAGAAAATTGCGGGATCGAAAGAAAGAATTTTCTTACCGAAACCATCATGCTCCATTGTAGCAGTTCGCGAGGTGCTGGGGTTGGGTTTAAGCAATTTTACAAGGCTAACGTAGGAATCAGTCTCAAATTGATCGCAGTTAAATTCCTCTGGCATCGGTCGTTTCTTTCGTGGTTTGTATGATGATGGCTTCTTCACCTTTTGAGTTTGAAGAACGACACTTTCAATGTTAATTTGATGTTTGTTGGATAAGCCGTATGTTATGCCGCATTCTTCACTGAGTGATGTTGTCAGCCACCAAGGTCTTGCCATACGTCTCTCTCGTTTTCCTTTTCTTACACCATTGTTGTCACGATCAACATCTGAATTGAAGCCTTCGTCTGATGCATTTTCCTTATCAAGCTCTTGTTGCACTTTCTTTGCTTTTAGTTTCTTTTGTTGCTTCTTAGCGACAGCTTTAGATGTTCCTTTTTGCTTATCCAGAGCGGAAGATTGAGTCTGTGCTTCATTTGATTCCTCAGAATTGTCAAAAACTGCAGAATTATCAGGTGTCGACACATCAGGAGCTTTGGAACGACTTAGAGGCAGTTCTGCCTCACCGAGCTCGCCATTGTCAGTAAACAAATTTCGTCTACGAGAAACATCTTCTACTGCGTTCCTCTTTTGACGCTTTGATAATTGAAGATAGTCTTGAACTTTTGAGTTATTAGTGCCTTGTCTTCGTTTCTTCGTTGGTGCAATAATTTTAAGAGAATCTGTTGTATTTGAGTCACTGGTTGTGGGTTGTCCTCCTGTACGCTGTAAGCTGTAAACCGATAACAGAAGCTCCTCTGGTAGTTTCTTAGAGATACTGCTGTTAGAGAGACTGGTAATGTTTACATCAGACTCTTGATGTGTTGTACGACGTTCTTTCTCCTCTTGTGTTTTCTTTTTTGACACTATTGGAACTGTATTGGTCGGTGCAACAAAATTGTCTGAGATCGGATTAATTATTTTATCGAGTGCATTTTGTACATTTGTTGCTGCGGCCGTTACAACAATTTGATCAGAGCTCGATCCTTCGACTTCAGCATTTTCCTTTTGAGTTAAATTCGTTGCTGCGACTTTGCCATCATCAGCTTTTGTTTTCTTTGTGGCAGCTTTCTTCTGTTTTGGCAAATTTTTTGTTGATTCAACAGGAACATCTTCTTCTTCTGCGCTCGATGCTTCAACTTCAGGTTCAACAGCAGGCAAACTCTTAACATTTTTCTTATTTTGCTTTGAGCTTGTTGCTCCGACTTTGCCATTATCAGCTTTTGTTTTCTTTGTGGCAGCTTTCTTCTGTTTTGGCAAATTTTTTGTTGATTCAACAGGAACATCTTCTTCTTCTGCGCTCGATGCTTCAACTTCAGGTTCAACAGCAGGCAAACTCTTAACATTTTTCTTATTTTGCTTTGAGCTTGTTGCTCCGACTTTGCCATTATCAGCTTTCGATTTCTTCGTGGCCATTTTCTTCTGCTTTTGCAAAGCTTTTTCCGATACAACAGGAACATCGTCTTTTTCTGAGCTCGATGCTTCAATTTCAGGTTCAACAGCAGGCAAACTCTTAACATTTTTCTTATTTTGCTTTGAGCTTGTTGCTCCGACTTTGCCATTGTCAGCTTTTGATTTCTTTGTATCAGCTTTCTTCTGCTTTGGCAAAGCTTTTTTCGATACAACAGGAAAATCTTCTTCTTCTGCGCTCGATGCTTCAACTTCAGGTACAACAGCAGGCACACTCTTAACATCTTTCTTATTGTGGTTTGAGCTTGTTGCTGCGACTTTGACATTGACAGCTTTTGTTTTCTTTGTGGCAGCTTTCTTCTGCTTTGGCAAAGCTTTTTCCGATACAACAGGAACATCGTCTTCTTCTGAGCTCGATGCTTCAACTTCAGGCTCAACAGCATGCGAATTTTGTTTTGAAGCCTTTGAATCATTTGCTTGCATATTCGATGGAGATTGTTCTTCAGACTGATCATCTTCTTCTGAGCTTGTTTCATCGACTTTACTCTTCTCAACTGTACGCGATCTTTTAGTTGAGCGACTCTTACTTTGTGGAGTCTTTACATGATCATCACTATCTTCTGAGTTCGTTTCTTCAATTTCATGTTCAGAAGCAGCAACTGATTTGTTTCGAATGGAAGGACGACTTTGTATGATGTTTGATGATATTTGATGATTATTCTCAGGCTGTTCGCAATGTTCAGGTCGTTGATCGATGGCAACTTTCGAGGAATTTTGTTTTGAAGCCTTTGAAACATTTGCTTGCATACTCAATGGAGATTGTTCTTGAGACTGATCATCTTTTTCTGAAGTAGACTCATCGCAAACTCGAAGCTTAGCAGCAAGAGCTGCATCGCATTTCGCCGGAACCAACTTTTTATGAGTTCGAGTTGGTCCAATAGGAGTTTCAATTATGTCCACTGGATTTTCGTCAGTTTTATTTTCTTTTGACATAACTGCTAAGCCACGTAAGCGTCTTGGAGTAATCTGCTGCTCAATTTCCATTCGCACACTCTTCATAGAATGTTGCGATGTTGAGTGAGGTGATTTCACTGTCGTCGGTGGATTCTCCTTTTGATTCTGAGCGACACGGAAAGATTTTTCTGAAATGTTGTATTGCTTTCGAAGGTCTTCTTCGATGGCAACGAGATTTGGAACGCAAGATATCGTCTTTGATGGCGTTTTTTGTGAAATTGGAGACAAATTTTCGGCACTGGTTTCAGGAAAGAACTTTTCGATGTTTTGTCCTCGATGCTTCATCATAGGAGTTGAGCTTACGACATTAATGTTACGCTTTTCTGCATTTATCCTATCGATCAACGGCATTCGTGCAGCAGGTTTATTGACAGAGGTTTTCAATGCCGGCGAATCCGAAATTTCCTCTTGACTGGATGGTATAAGTTCAACTGGCGAAAGTACTTTCATGTGAAGTGACTGAGTTCGATTATTGGGAAGCAAAGATTTCTTCGGCGTCTTTGCAGCGCCACAGTCATTCTGATTATTCTTAACAGGACTTATCAAGCGTAATCCATACGATTTGTTATTCTGCAAAGAAAAAACATAAAATCATCATTGTTGGCTTTTAAAAATATTTAATTGACTTACTGCATCCGTCGAGGAGTCATCACTGTCAGATTTGTTAAAAATCCTTTTGAGACCTCGTTTTTCTTTCTGAATGTGTTGCATAATCTTGGATGACGAATCAAGCTCTGCCAACAAATTCTCGTCAAAGATTGGGACAGGCCGCCTTAAAAAATAAAAACAAGAAATTGTTGAATAAAACTCTTATTTTCCTTTGAACACAAAATATTACCTATTTTGCGACGACGCCATCGTATTTGACTTGATACACTTTACTGGAGACAACTAATGAACTTAAATAACAAAAATATGTCGAGAGAACTAGATATCCTTCGAAATTAAATAATATTTTTCTGAGATTGTTGATAGATTCAAAAAATACGTTGATTCGAGGGGAAAGTCAAAAATAATTGAATCGGTTAAAACCAAAACCTTACAATTTAAATTATCAAAACACGTTAAACTTTCATTTGAAATTTCTGAAAATTTGTTGAATTGACCATGCGCAGATAGCGATTAAGTTTGTCGAAGGAAAACTTGAATAGCATTAATTTAAGGAAAATCAACGAAAAAACACGCGAATTTGTGAATAGTCATTTGAAAAGATATCTGATAAGAATAATTTAAACGAGAAATAATCATCGTGGGAGAACTCAAAGATACTCGCGACTTCGAGTGATTAGATGCCAGAGTTATATTAAATGTTTTAAATATATCTGTGCAATAATTAGATGAAAATTTATTTGTGTAGATCATTGGCTATAATTGAGACAAAGTTAACAATGGCTAATTGCTTAAACCGCATTGCTTAACACAATATCAACAGTAAGTCCTTTCAGCAATTAAGATCTGTTTCATTATAAATGAACGGCTATCAACTAGTTTATGTGTTATTCGACCTACAACTGCAAAAGCTTCATATGCGCTCAATGGATTACCTGCCTGTTTTATTGATTTTAAAAATGGATTTCAATGAAGTAACAAAAAATAATACTGAGCGAGACTCACGAAAGGAGATTCAGCAAAATATTTACCTAAAGTTGTACATTTCGAGAAACACAGCAAGAAACACAAAGTTTATTGTTTAGTTGATTCTCTCGCTAGAAGTCTCAGTGTATTTTTATACAGGAACTCGCATGTTTACATTACGAAGAGCGTAAATATCGAGAATTTTCATACGCCGCCTCATTTTCTTATCTAAATAGAGGAGGAAACAATAAAGTTCTCCGATTTTTCTTGAAGCGAGCTTGGGAAACTTTATCATTCAAGGTGGAAACGTAGGCGATGAATAAATATCGTTAAATGCTATGTAATTAGGGCTGTTCGCTTCATAGATTTTTCCCTTTCATAACGACAAGGGAAACTGCCAAAATCCTCTTCTTTGCTTTCAAGTCGACCTAAAGCGAAATAAAAGAAAATGAGATAACTTCGCAACTTTTATCTTTTAGCAGACATCCTATGACGGAATTGAATTGCTGAGCTGAAGTAACTTACAGGGATAAATTACGTAAACATTGGTTATTGTCAGAAATAAAAATTCAAAGAAGCTTTCGATATGATTGAAGTTTTCATATCACTCATTTTAACGTTAAACTTAGTGAGAGGTGAGTGGACTTCTTTAAACTTTATTCATAAAACTAAATTAAATCTTCTTTTATCAAAGTTGATGCAATTGATTGTTTTAAATGTGTGTCGATGAACGGACACAATCCGGAGTGCGATGATCCTTTTCACAATAATTTCTCTTCTGCTATCCTTGAAAGTCCTTGTAAGTTCTCGTTTATTCTTTTCTAAAAGATTTTATCATAAAAGCTTAATTTCCTTAGGCATGGGAGGCCGCAAAGGTCGCGATGGCCTCTTTCCAGCTACAAGCTGCATAAAGATCGCAGGATATTTTGGTAAACATTAAACGTTTTATCTCTTTCACATTTCTCAGAATAAATATTTTAGATGACAACAAGGAAACAATTACAGTGCGCGGTTGTGCTTTAGATTCGGGAACGTTAACGACGGACACAGGTGAATGATTCATTTTAATTTGCTTCTGAATAAATAAAGGAAGAATAAATTAAATATTTAGAGATTATCAGGATGAGCCATTGCGGAAAGTTTTACTATGAAGACAGGTAAGATTCTCGGCTACAAAAGTGAGGAATAGACCCAACATTCTTTCCATTTCTTCTTATCTTATCTCTCAGATACGTACACGGGTGCTTGCAGTCTTGTGGTAAGAAGAGCTTCAAGGACAACTAATTAAAATAAATTATTCATTCTAATTCCTTAGGCGATGCCGATGGCTGTAACACGGCGAAGTCTATCGAAGGCTTTGTGATGCTTCGAGTTGTTTTTATCACGCTCGTGGCAATCGCATTAGCAGTAGGGCGGAGCTGACAGATAGGACTTGTGCCATTTGAGACATAAATCAATTGATGAGTTTCTGTTCAATCGCATAGCAAGTTTTCTATTCTTTCACAACATTAAATAGCTTTTCCTCGAATGATATGCTGGAATATATTCTTAATTAAAATGGATGTGAAACTTCCACGTAACGAAAGCTCTCGTTGCAAACATTAAGACCAACAATTATTAAAAATTTGAAGTTGCTAAACACAAAGCTTTGAATTATGCAAAGTAGATGACGAAAAATCTTTTTATACAAGAAAGGAAAATCAAACAATTTAAGATGTAGCAGTTATCTAATTATGATTTCATTCGAATAGATATATTTAGCTAAGTTTTTTCATGGAGAATTATCAAAATTAAAACACACGATTTACTTAAATCCAATATACAACACTGGTCTTGAGTAACTCTTCTTATTAGACACATTCACTGCTTCGAGCTCGATCAACAAGAGAGAACTTCAACAGTTGTTGACGCACTTTACCTCACGGGAATGAATTTTTATTGAAAGTGCCTAAAATTGTATCAATTTCAATTAAAGAGAGCGAATTGAACCAACAAAATTGAAAAATATGTGAAAATCAGAGAGGAGGCAATCTAATAATAAATATTCATTTGACAAATTAACTTTGTTTCAACGATTGTTTTAAATTTGAATTTAGCGGTTCACACACACTAATAAAAAATTTCACTCACACAAACAACATAAAATATTTAACCGATCGTAGTTTTTATTCCTTTCCTTTAAATTCGGGAGGCAAAATGGATTTTTTGATATTCTTGTTGTTGTGTGTCTTCCGGCTTCTGTCGGTATTTGCAGTTCAAACGTTCTTCTCTCCTGACGAGTACTGGCAATCGCTGGAAGTGGCGCATAAGTTGGCTTTTGGGTGAGTTTTGTTCAGACATTGTAACCTAAACATGAATAATTTTAAAATCTCGATTTATTGCAGATATGGTCACTTGACATGGGAATGGACTCAAGGAATCAGAAGCTACTTGCACCCTGTTGTGATTTCTCTGATCTACAAAGGCTTAGCTGCTTTTAACTTAGATTCAGTTACGGCTTTAGTCTTGTTGCCCCGAGTTTTGCAAGCGGTAATCTCGGCTTACGCGGATTATCGATTCTACGTCTGGGCTGGTCGCAAGAAATGGTCTCTCTTCATCATTGTCTCGTCTTGGTTCTGGTTCTTCACAGCATCCAGAACTCTCATCAATACATTGGAAGCGTCTTTGACAACGATTGCGTTGAGCTTCTTCCCATGGGGCAATTCAGGTAATGAAGCGGGAACTAGTGAGTCACTAAGAGTCAGCTAAAATCAAAAATATTTGTTTGTTAAGATTCTTTCAACGAATTCATAACATCACGCATTTTCCTAAGATTCTAAAAATAATTCGTTACGTGTGGGCGTGCTTATGCTTCGAGGCTTTATTTCTATTCAAATTTAAATCTAACTCTGTTTTTTTATATTTTAGAAAACACTGGATTTTTATGGATCGTTGGACTTCTTTCGTACATTCGACCAACTTCAATCATCACCTGGCTTCCGTTTTGTGTTCATCATATCAGAAAGTCGCGGTATACGGTTTGGGAGCTCCTTATTAAGCGATATCTCTTCATCGGACTTATTTTGACAAGCGCGTTGGTAGCTCTAGACTCTTACTATCATGGATCATTAGTTATTGTTCCGCTTGAGTTCTTTAAACTCAATGTTCTTCAAGACATAGGCAGCTATTACGGTACTCATCCAATTTATTGGTACTTCACATCTGGCTTCCCTGCTGTCCTTGGAATTACCGTAATTCCATTTTACTTGGCAGTATTTGACGCGATTAAAACATGGCACGAATCTAAAAGCCGTCAAGTAATTCTAACTTCAATTATCTTAACGATTTTTGTATACTCCTTATTGCCACACAAAGAATTCAGATTCTTACTCCAGATCTTGCCATTATGCCTTCACATTGTTTCAAACTATCTCTCTGATTGGAGTCGCACGAAATCAACTGCAACGATCTGGTTCGTTGTGGGTGTGATCTTGACTGCCAACATTGTCCCGGCTGGATACTTAGGATTTGTTCATCAGCAAGGAACAATAAAAGTAATGGATAAGATCGTTGATGTTGCACAAAACTATAAAACTATTGAGGGCCGTCCACCGAAAATATTTTTCATGATGCCATGCCACTCTACTCCCTACTACAGTCACGTCCACGCTAACATTTCAATGAGATTCTTGACATGCGAACCTAATTTAAAGAACGAGCAAAACTATCTTGACGAAGGTGATCAGTTCTTTGAGGCTCCAATGAAATGGATTAGAAGCCACTTGCCAGTTCATCCTGTCAGTGCATTGCCAACTCATGTCGTTGTCTTCGATACGTTAGCTCCTAAGATAAGCGATTTTTTGTCAATTTACAAGCCTCTCGACGCTTTCTTCCACTCGGATTATTTGTTGTCGTCACGCGGTGGAAAAAGCGTCATAATCTATGAACGTATTGATCAGAAGCCTAAACAAAATGTCAAGACCGAACCCGATCAGGTTCAAGCAGATGACGACAGAGACGAACTTTAATACAAAAATCCTCAGGAAGGATAAACTGGGTTGACGGACTTTTAGATTTACTTTGACAAATTTTAAAAACTAAATCATGCAATAAAATTCGATTTTTACAAAAAAAAAAATATTTGTTGCGTTTATTTTTATTAGACAATGAATATCATACAAGAAGTGGAAAGTGAGTCAAAGCGTTGCTTTACAAAACATAACTAGCAGTGCCCGGCGAAATTTAATGGCGAAAAGTTAGAAAATATTTTATCTTGCGATTTTTCTTAATTTATTTTGTTTATTTGATTTGCATTTAAGAAAAAAAAAACTTTTTTGAAATTATTTTCATCTTTTATTAAATTACACAAACAAAGAGAATTATTTTTGTTTGACGTGATCAGTTTTGCGTTGTGTCGATCTGTGTGATTCTCATAAGAACATTAATTTATTTTCCTTTTATCGAAATAAGCCGAGAAAAAATTATGTTTTTTAGTAAACTAAAGCGAGAACACACAGGAATTATTTAAAAATGAATGTAAGTGAAGCCATGCTAGTTGAGTTATTAATTTTTCGTGGTGTGAAAGTTGATATTGATGTGTAATGTTTTTTCTATTAAGATATATCGCCGAACGATGGATTAAACAAATGTTGCTCAAGGTTCCGTAAACAAAAAAATATTTCGTGTCTCAAAAAAATGTTCTGGTTGACAAATTAGATTCAGAGTTGAAACGACATTAAAAGTTATCTGAGAATAAATCGATAACAACGTCACACGCCGTTTAAGCGGATAAAAATAATAGTTTTGTTGCTGCAAGTAAACGTTGGGCATGCAAACCCTCTTCTCTATTTTAGTTTCCTTCACCCTCTGAAAGTCATAAACTTACACAAACGAACGTGAATATTAAGTTTGGAAATGTTAAGTTCTGAGAGATGAAGATACACAGATATTTTCAACATTAAATTGCTGTTTTTGGATTGTTGATTTCGGCCGGAGAGAAGACACTTCTCTTCTTTATTTATTTTCGAACAGGAAGCTTGTTGAGTTGCATTCCATTCACGAATGCTGAAATCGAATATCTTAATTAACCAACGAATTGTGTTACGATGAAATCGTAAAAGCGTAAAATCAACAGCAATCTTACGTACCAGTGACCACAACATCGAGAACGAAAAGAAACGAGAGAAACGAGAGATAATCACTTCAACGAGAGTTAAGAGCTTAATTTACATGAGCAATAATAATTCACGTCGTTTTAGCTTTTTTCCCAAGCTCCAATTATTAGTTGAGTGTCTTTTTGAGCAGGCGGAAAGCTTCAAACTTAATAAATTTAAACGAAGTGTGGAATTGATGACAAAAAAAAATATTCCATGATAACATCGATTTGACCTACGATCGAGTTCAACCAAAGCGACATTTAATGTGTCGAGTGATTTCACTATTGCAAACGACAAAGATTTTTTGTATTCGCGCTATCAGTAAATGAAAAGGTGTTGATAAGATATCGGCCAAACGTTGTTTACTCGGTTGCACATCAAACCTTCGCACAACCGCTGGCAAATAATCGACGGGACAGAAAAAAAGAAGTTTCCGGTGATCAAGTAAATAATTTGTGTGTGAGAATAATTAAAGAACTTGCATTGTCTCGGAACCTTGAGATATTACCAAGCAATCACGCAACGCATGCCATCATTTGAAAGTTAGAGTTCAATTTCAATGAAAAAAATATTTTAATGTTCATGCGTTCATAAATTTTCATTTCACTCACACATTCGTTTCTCACTTGATTTTAGAGAACTAATCGACTAGTCTTGCTGCAACGAAACGATCGAAAATAAAGGAAAATGGCAACAGCTGAAAATTCTGAGGCCAATGTTAATCATCAGATTTTTCAAACTGATGATGCAATCACGATAGTTTACAGTGACGAAACAGACTTCAAGTCACCTGCTAGTGATAACTTGGAAAATCTAACACCTGATGCTGTTGATTTAAATGTTAATGAGAACATTATCACTTCGAAGCTAAGCTCTTCGTTGTCTATGAATGATGAGTTGAACGTCAAGGTTGAAAGAGACGACGAAGAGTTTCCTAAATCGATTTTAACTTCCGATCTTGTAAGAACTTATTCGACGAAGAAGTCGGTTAGCTTTGAGCAAGATGAGACTGTAACGAAATTCATCGAAGGAGATGAAATCAAAGACAAGAAGAATCCTTTTCGAAATGCCAAGGATGAAAATTTAGAAGTTTATCGAAATGGAAATGGAATAAGAAAAATCGCCGACGACTTCATTTCGAAGGAAGAAATCTTAAGACAATCAAAGTTCGTCCCAGTCTACATCAAAAATCCAGATCGTGTTCTCACATACGACAGAACAGTATTAGAGCAAATGAGTAACTCACCTAAGCCGAAGATTGCAAAACGACCGGTACCAGTTCCTCGAAAGGCCGTGAGAAAATCAAAGGAATTCAATAGAAAAACAAATAATATTAAATATCCAGATTTATCGGATATCAAGGTGAGCAGATAAATATTTTCTTTTCTCGAATGATTTTTCATTAAAATCTTTTTTTTAAGGTCAAAACGGGAACTGACCTTGAAGAGTCTTTGTACGATCCGAATGAAGTTGTTTTGAATGCCAAGAAGTTTGACAGTTTATTCAAGAAACTGAAATTCAATTCTACTGATAACCTTGATGAGATTGGAGATTTATCTGTGAAAGAAGAGGAAGCTAAAGGAAAAGAAGAGCAAAGCAGTCCGAAAGACGAAGAAGGCAAATCATACACGAACACTGTTAACAGCAGCGAGTTCCGTGAATATCTGAAGAAGAAAGGTTTGATCCTCTTTCCAACTAAGCCCAAGGAAGTCAACTCAGACTGCGTGGATAGCTCGAGAGTCGAAAAACCAATCATCATTGGACAGAATGACAAAAAGAAAACTGTGTTTCGTCGTTTGTCAAGCATTTTCTCGAAGAGTAAAACATCGCCGAAGCAAAGCGACACCAAGGCGAGACTCTCATTCGCTGATAAGGTTGAGAACAATCGAAACTCATTCGATAAACGAGTTGTAATCGCACGATCCAAAAGCAGTGATAACGGGCCGATCCTCGCCAACAATGAGTTCGTGACTTCACAAAACTTTTTAGTCGGCAATAAAGAAAGAGAAAAGTTGTACGACTCGGATGATAAGAGAAGCTCAATATCGAGTGTACTAACTGCCGCTGCTGATGAAGACAACATCATAGAAACGCCTAGCGTGACACGGAAGCACAATCCGTCAATGTATCGTAACATCGACTTTAATCGCAGTAAATTGTTCAACGAAGTCGGAAAGCCACGGCCGCAAATCGCTCAACCAATGTACTCGCAGAATAGACAACAACCTGTTTATAAAGACCCGCGATCGTCATTGCGTAAGTCTAACGATTATCAGTTCCAACCAGTGAAAAATGTAGAAACTCTTCGACCGTCTTCAACGCCAATCAAACGAAATAACATTCAACCACCTACTCGAGTAGCAAATGGATCGGCAACTATCGACGTTCGATCAGCAATCGATCCATTCACATTCGCAAAAATCCATGAAATCAAAAGGAAGACTGACAGAGCTTTCCAAAATGACACTCAGCCCGAGAAGATCCAATTCAACAACAGCAATTTCGTGAGAAACTCGAATTTACGATCGTCAGACAATTTTCCGGCCACTAACGTCAGTCGACTAGAAAATCTTCACCGAACTCCTAACTTGCCACAACCTCAACCTCAACGATCACAGAGCGTGTTAGATAACATGACTTGTTATCAGAATTCACTTTACGGTGAAGTTACCTATCGACAACCGAATGGACGTAATGTGAACGTCATGATGCGACGACCAAGCACATCAACTCTCGATAAAAAACAAATCATGGATAAGATCTACGAATATTATCGAAAAAGCGTGAACAACACTCCAGTCTCTTATCAAGAGAATTCCAATATTTACCAGAAATCAACGCATAATCCTCATAATCGATCGCTCAATGAAACGCCGACTTATTGGCAGCTTCGTGGCTCAATGGAAAGAAGTGGAAATCGTTTAACGAAACCAGTTGAACATTCAAGTCAACTTCCAATGAGGAGACAAAACATCAGCGAGTCAGACTCTGAATTTCCTTTAGAATCCATTTCGTCGATTGATAATCTTCCTCGATTTTCATCGACGAGCTATTCAACCTCAAGACCTACTTCAAAACAATCAAACGACCCATCGAGAATCTACGATGTTGTTCACCAATCGCCACGTGATGCACTCTACGGTTATCTCAATCGACAGAATGTTCTTTCGTCGCCATCTCCGAGAACGAATAGTCTACGAAGAGGAATTCCTGTCGCTACAAGACCAGCTCCAATCATTCCACAATCTCCCTTACTGCTCTCAAATGAAGTGGATATCATTTACAATAATAAAATCTATCGACCGATCGCCACAATTCAACCGAATCGCTTGCCACAAACTGATTCGCCAATCCAAAATCGATCGGAGAACGATAAATTTCGAAGGACATTGCTTGATAAAATACGACGTAAGTATCTTCATTCGAAAAATCGTTATTTGCATTCGTCACGTGCTTTGCGTGGTTCAAAATCTTTGCTCTCCCAACAAAAACAAAGAGAACAAGGAGAGGAAAATCGTTTGGTGTGCGCGCGCAATCGTTTGTTAAGGATATCTTAGGGGCGTCACAGACAACTTGCATTTCACCGAACTCAGTTTGTAGCAAATTTTCATTGAAAATTGAACATTAATTCGCTTTAATTTAAAATAATAAGTGAAGGAGCTTTAAGTGCTGATAAAATTGAACTTTAATTGGTGAATAGATTGGAATACGCATCAAAACATTCAGATCAATAATCTAAAAAGTTCTTTGATTGAACAACGCGAAAAGAAAACTTAATTAAACTTAAAACGAAGGGGAAGATTATCTTTTGAATGACTTTCCACCAACTAACTTCATAAAACTTTACTCAATCGATGGAAAAGTGCGATTAGCTTCTTGCGAAGAGTCTCGAGCAGTGAAAAATATTTTTGATGAGTAAATTTCTCGTATGTGTGTGTGTGTGTGAGTTTTTATTGATGAACTGGGAAATCGTGGAGCAATTAATGTTTGCTAGATTTGATCATCGCTCTTAATTAACAACGAACGTTGTTGTTATCAAAATTGCCTTGAAGATATTTGAACTGAAAAAAAATATCAGAAGGGAATGAAAATATTAAAGTGCAGTTTTCATTGAAGGGCTGTAGGGCACGTTGAATGACAGACGCTGAGGAAAACCTCGCAAGTCGCACCACAGGAGATGCTTAAATTTTAACCTCTGATAAATATTAATGAGATTACATTTTTGGGTTGGGCTTGAAAATAATTTTTCCGAACTCGCAATTTCCTCGTCAACAAGATAATCTTCCTCGAGTGATTCTTCAAAGTGACAAAGCTCAATTTTAACGCATTTGACAGTTTTATTTTTAGAATAAACAAAGTAGAAGTTCAATGATGAATGTGAACATTTCTTCTTGAACAAAAACAAAGGAAATTGATAAGCAAAAAGTGTTTCTTCTTTGACGATTAAATTCAATTATTAAGGATTGAGAATAAATAAATAAAGATGTTGATTCGTTGGAAGAGCAAAGATAAATCGTCTTCCTCGTCAGGAAGCTCGAAAAAGAAACGAAAAGGGCGTGAAGGTAAACAAAGACACGAGCAAAGTGTTATCATTACCTAAACTCCCCAAAGGTCAGTCCATTAATTACTTTTCTCGAATTTCATTTTAGAAGATGATTACCAAAATGACAAGTCCAGCAGAAATCAGCAGAATGAACAAGGTATTGAGACTTAAAAATAATCATAAGCCTCTAGGCTTCCATTAAAAACTTTTAATTGAATTTAAACTCTTCAATTTCTCGCTTCAATCGTCCAGAACTTAAGACATTCGACTTGCCTCTTCGTAATCGTTAATAACGTTTCCTCATTGCTTTATGATTTTCACACTATTCGAGTATACAATCGTCTGTAAACATGAGAATCTACCAAGATATCTCTTAAAGAGAAGCTATCAATGTTGTTTTTTGAGAAAAGAAAAATATTTTCTTTCAATTTTTCTCTTCTCTGCAGAAAAAAATAAAAATCAGTTTGTGCGTAAAGCTTGACCCATTTGGATCTTTCTTCTATTATTAAACGAAGTGAATTTTTCTTTAATAATCAAATGATCATTGATGACTTTCATAAGAAAACTGCTCCAAAAATAAATATCTCAGAGAATAAGATTGTGAAAAGAATTTTTTATCGAAAGCTAAACGAAGCGAGAAGGTGAAGTCAAGTGAATTCAAATAATTGCAAAAGTGAACGAATTCAACTCCCTCAGACAACCTTGAAACGTGTAACGATTAGTAAAACGATTTGTGTAATCCAGATTCACAGAGATTTCGTGAGGGATTAACCTTCGTGGTTCTTTTATGTTCATTAGCAGAGATCTTGCTCACAAATTGATCAGCGAGATCAAAAAAAAAAACGTTTCAAGCAGCTAATTGAGAAATGGCATCTTGAACGATGTATACAAAGTTATTTTTAGCTCCAACATGTGTTTCTTAGTGAAATATTTTAAAAAGAATCAGCTGAAACTATAATTTTGAAAGGGAACTGATTCATTGTTACTCGTATCGCGAATTCTGAAAAGAAAAGTTCAACGCGGAAAATATTTAATTTTCATCTTCAATATTTCAGCTATCGACGAGCGAATCCGAAGAAGTAGCGGAAGACGCGACGATCGCGAGAAAGATATTCGTCGGCACACACTCGGCAACGACATGAATCAATATATGGGCCACGGTGGAAGTCTTCAACGATCCATGGATCTTGAGGTATAGAGACGACAGTTAACCAACCCAAAATTTCCTTTTTAAATTGATGAATAATTTTTAAAACTTTGTCAAAACTTGAATCCGTACTTTTAGATGAATCAATCACAAAAGTCTAGAAAGGTAAACTTTTGAATGTTTCCAAATTTAATTTAATTTTCATTTATTGAATATTTTCATCTTCTGTTCTTAACATTTGTAATAACATTTTTTGTTTGTTTTCCTTTTAGTTTTTTAATAAAAAGAAAATATTATGAATCCTAATTAGAAAAGTTAACAAATATCTGAAATCCCTGATGAACAGGGAACTCGAAGTTTGTGTAACGAAACTTTCGCTTTATTATTTCTCAAATCTGTTCTTTACTTTTAAGTTTTCTGAAATCGTAGAATAAAACTCTCTCTCACCTTCAAGTCTTGAATGCATTTTTGAAACTTCAAGTGGTTTTTGGTTTTTATCTTGAATTATAAGTTGTGAGTTTTGAAAAATAATTTTTGTGACTAACCAGGGAAATTTGAGTTTGAAATCCAACAATTTCTCTGACTTGTTGAACTTTCAGGGAATTCCAATTCGAGCGTACACTCCTCAGAATCAAGGGCCATTGTTTGACGATGATCCGGGAATCATGTCGGAAGTGGAAACAGCGAGTACTGGATTCCGAAGAGGAGGAAAACAAAGATCATCTCTTCCAGTTGTTCGAACACCTTCAAAAACTTTAGAGCGTCCTTTGGGTTTGTCAGCGAGTCTTCTTTATTTGGAATTGGTTTTAAAACGATTTTCCGGTCTTTCAGGTTTGGTATTTCTTCAATATCGATCAGAAACCAAGAGAGCTTTACTTCCTAACGAGATAACATCTATCGACACTGTTCGGGCCTTGTTTGTTAGATCATTTCCCAGACAACTTTCGATGATGTACTTGGAAGGACCGAACGTAAAAATTTACATTCATGACTCGAGTAAAGATATGTTTTACGAGTTGGAAGATGTCAGGTAATTTAAAAGCAATTAATTGAGTTTGTGAGAAGTGAAGCATCCAAAAATATTTCAGATCACATTTACGAGAAATCAGAGACCGCTCTGTACTTCGATTGTTTGAATCAAACGAAGTAGCAGCAGCGCCTCAGATTCTTTCGGGTAATCCTGGAATTCCACAACCTTTGCCACAACAAGGCGGTCATTGGGATCAAGATCCGGTAAGCCATCACCTCAAACTATTAAACGAACATCGTTTAACAAAATTATATCTCCCCAGAGCTACTTTAGTGAGCCCGAGTTCGACACAGAATATCAACATCAACACGTTCATAAAAGCAAAGTGAGTTTATCTTTTATTTCTTAAATCAGAAGTTTATGGCAAAATTAAAATTGAGAACCGAGGACGAACTTGTAGAACTGAAAGACAATCTTAAATATATCTTAACTCTATCAACGATAAACGGAGGAATTTATATCTCACGTCCCCTGAAAGTGAAACTAACTAACGACCGATTTAAAAGTCGCCGCAAATTGTCGATGCTTTTGCTTTTAAGACATCTTCTTCAGCAATCGCATCCTTCCACGAGAGAACTAGCGCGCTTTGGAAGGGCTCCACTAGACAATAATTGCAGTAAGAGTTAACAGCTTCAACTTCTCCCTCAGCTGGCTCTCTATCGTGTTCTTTAATTTCATCTTCGAGATTATTACGTTTTGTCAGAGATTGTTTGAGACCTTTGTCGCCGAACTGTGCAAGTCCATCGAACCAATCGTTATCGAAGAATTTATCGTCGACAATCGAGCCGTCTGTTAAAGTAACCAAATCTCTCTTTTCAAGAACTTTCTCATTGCTCTTTGATTGTCTTTTGAATCGAAGATTTGGTAAACTCGCTTCATCAATAACTTCCAAATCATCTTGATTGAAACCAGTGAAAGACGACGATATCGTTTTTGTGTTTGGATTGCGCGATAATGCACCAATTGGTGGAGATGGAGGGAATCTAACTGAGCTTGACGATGTTGCTGGGAAAGCAGCTGCGTTTGTCGCTTGTGCTGGTGGGAAAGATTGTGGCTGAGCCTGAGCCTGTTGGTTGATGTTCAAAAGTTGTTGCTGCAAAATCCTCGCGCCTGTGTGGAACTGACCTCGCACAAAGTTTGTGTTGAGTGTTGCTGGCGGTTGTGCCATTGCTTGAGCTTGATTCTCTGCCAAATTGATTCGAACTCTTGATGGGAATTGTCCGTTGGCAAGCAATGGGTTCGTTGGCTGGTTAACGACCTGACGAAAGCGAAGAAAAAAAAAATTCCAATCAATATCGTTCAATACGTCAAAAAAAAAAGTTTTGCTTACTGGAGGTGGAGCCGGAGTTGTTGTTGGTTCAATTTCTCCATTATGGTCAAACTTATGTGCGTGATGATGTTTGTGATCTCTGTGAGCTTTTCCGGCACTCAAGGCCACTGAATAAACTTGAAGTAAGGTCACTTCGAAATGAAGACCAGGAGCGGTCTCTCCATTTGGAGATTTTCCACCCGTAAAGGCGTTTCCACCAGCTTCGATCTCATGGGATACAAGCTGATTGAAAAAATATATTTTCGATTAGGGTTTTGAAATTGAAAGGAGATTAGGTCTCATTACTCTGTTGTAAAAGCCTCGTCCCACTCGTTCCGATTTGATCCACAATTGCCATTCTCCGGTTTTTCCATTCCAAGACGTACAAGTATGATGCCACTTTTTCAAGCCCAGCGGATAATTCAAACGATACAACGAATGTCCTCGAACTGCCATGCTCACAAAGCTTGAACTATTTACATTGGCGATCCAGAATTGAATCTCACGTGGTTCGTCATGAACTGTAAAGTCAAGAACAATCCATAATTAGATGCTTCGCATATTTTACTTCAATAAGTGAAAACACTTGTCGTTCGATATTATTACGAACGCTCGACAGTTACATCATCTTGGATACAATTGAACGGCAAAACAATGTTCGCTCTCAAAATAATTACTTACAAATTGTTTTGCACTACTTAATTGATAAATTAACAAGAAGAAAATTGAAAGTGAAAGCGTCGGATGACGAACAACAGTTCTTTCCGAAACGTTGATCACAACGAAATATCGAAATATCATTAATCTTTAAACCAGTTAGTAATTGTTTTATTTTACGTAATGAAAAGCTTTTTGAAATGTGCCGGATTGACATTGAAGGATTTACGCAACTGTCTCTTGTCAACGGTTCTCGTCATTCACTTCTTTCACTTTCAATTGAAGAACAAGTGCAACTTGACTCACCTGAATAAGTAAAGAGCGTATGATCTCCATCGTGCTTTGTAAATCTCACCCACATGCATAATGTAAATTGTTCGAGTTTAGCTAAGCCTGAGCTGTATTTAACCCTGGCCTCATGATTCAGTGCAAATTTTTCGACAGCACATGAAACCTGTCAAGCGTTGAAAATGTTAAATCGAAATGCAATTCTTAAGAGATTGGAGAAATATTTTTTAAGAGAAACGTCTCCAACCGATTATCTAACTTACATCAGTGAAATCATTTTTATTGAACGTATCCAATAAACTATCCGAGTGATCGCTGCTGTGAATGATGCTGTTGCTTGAGCTTCGAGCGATTGCTTCAGATCCTCCTTGATCAGGAAACGTTTGAATGACGGAAAACGCTGCGGGATGAGTAATTGGCTTCCAGCAGTTTGATTGTTGCGCAACGGTAGTAATTAGAATAAACGTTAATATCTTCATCGTTAATCTTTTTTTTTAATTAAAAATCTTTTTTTGTTTATCGATCACTGAGGGGGGAACCGTAAAATTTATAAACCAACGCGGCCAACGTCTCGTATGCAACTGAATCTTAAACATCAAGCAACGGTGGATGAATTACGCTCATACGAACACAAAGGCGGGCGAGATCATTCATTAAACTGTTTCATGGGCTTGTGTTGATGTTGCTGAAGAAAGCAAAAGTAAAGGAAACGAGATATTTATGCGAAAAGTGAACGTTTTGCTTGCGACTACACATGGTCACGTAATAATTTATTTGTTTTCAAACAAATGGAGGAGATCATCGTCGCGTAGGAGACAAAAAAATATTCTCTTGATGTTTAAGTCTTCTAAGGGTTAAAAATGATTTCAAGATGTTGAACGAAAATTACTCAAATTCCGGTGACAGAAAAATATTTTTAATTTTTTTTATCTTTGATACAAAGTTACCACCAGACAAATATTGTTTCAAAAAAGATTTATTGACCATACGAAAGTTTCTCTTTCGTTAATTGAATTCCAAATGCTTTCCGCATTAGAAATATTAAAGTGTTAAGCCAAAAAGTAAAACAGATTGAAGGCAACTTTTGCAACGGCTTTCACTACAATTTAATTTATTTGAGGTATGACGCGGAACAAAGAATTTGCTCAACTATAAATTCTAAACTTGAAATGTCAATCAATAGCCAACCTTGAAGCGATTGTGACCGTTTCTTGTCTCAAGGAACTGAAGAATTTTCTTTTTCTCCGCTCGAGCATACGATGCTCGTCATATCATCGGGCTTAATTTTAAATCAATTAGAGCGTGATTGATTGCTAATTGATTATGTCATAGCATGTTTTTGGGAGTAGGAGACATTCAGATATGCGCAATGAGAAACATGTTGTCAAAAAATAATCGTTCGAATTTTGTCGGTGAACGGTGAATGACGTAACTTGAATCTTGTGAGACTCGCTTTACATAACGCGAATAAAAAAAAGTGAAACTCATTGAGTTAAAGAAATAAAGCAAAGATAACAAATAAAAATGTTCTCAGCGATGCAAGTTTTTCATCAGAAGAAGGCAAAGCCACCGCGAAAGCTCATCAAACTCAACTTGGCTTCTGTTTTAAACAATTTCATTTTCTTTTTCAAAAAGGGTGCGACATTACCCCGAGGACATATTTACAACGATCGAGCAAAAAATTCAATGAGTAAGTTGATTGATTGCAAATAGGAAATGTCAATGTTTGAACTATTCGATTCGTTAGATATTCCACCGAAACCAATAAGGTCGTACGGTTCCCGAGGAAGCTTAGGACAGTTCCCATATCCAGCAGACCAGCTCTACAGTATTCCCGATGGATATATGAGCTCTCCAGAGCGTGGAACAAGAGCATACGAAGAGCCCTACTATACTCAATATGGAGGCTCGAGAGGTAGCAGCATCACGCCAATTATCGACGAAGAAAGCAATCCTGCGCTGATAGAAGATCAATACTCAATGTACAGTGTCAAGGTGCCAAATCGAAACTCGAGAAACCCAAATCAAATGTACGATACAGCAAGGTGAGATTGTACTTCAAATTAAGTTAAATATTTTATCGCTAAATTTGATTTTCTTATTCGTCAAAGGCCGGAAGATCTGCACCGAATACGAGTCGAGCATATGGAGCGACAACTAGCAAACTTAACTGGTCTCGTTCAGAAAGCTTTGGTGCAAAATCCACAAATCAATCCAATCGACCCCGTGCAAAACTCAAACTATAGAAACGGTGAGTAAAGAAACTTTTAATTGTTGCGATTAATCGTCAGCAGCGACTTTGATAATAATTTGACTTTCGACGTTAAAACTTTTAAATTAAATTCCTTGACCTAAATTCTTATAAAACATTAAAAGCTAACGGAGCATTGGACGACTTGTACTTAAGAGAAAAAGCGCCGAAATTAGGAAAGTCCTGTGAGTAACATAAAACCTTCAAAGCTCATTGTATATTTCGTTAGTTGTATCTGCCAAAATGAAATTCAAACTGTTTCTGATCTATTAAGAAAATATTTTCTTATTTATAATTTGTTTATTAATAACTTGTATGTAAATAAACGAGGAGATTATCAAACGGAAAGATGAGAAACACATTGATCTGGGTAATAAGCCGACTCTTGCATGTAGATAACGAGATCTGAGAGATGTGGGGTGGGCGCATTCTATGAAAAGAAATTTTCAAGACGAAAACATTTCATTCAAATCTAAGCCGACAATCAAATTAATTTCTCGCCAATTCAAATTTCTCTCTTGGCAGCAGCGCTCGCCGCTTTTTTTTGCATGAACTCAAATATCGCTGATAAAATATTTTTTAAGCATGTACATACTAAGTCGTCGTCCAATTAAATCTTCTCTCGCTCATCAAAAAAAAACTGCAAATAAAGCGATTTGCTTATGACTCGTTTCAATATCCTTTCAGATAAATCTGTGTCGTTTGAGAAATCAGTTTCATTCAGCGATGACATCCAAGGCATCCCGAAGAGTCATAGTCCACAGCACATGGGTAAATCAATGTCCCTTAAAATAACTGCCGTTTGATTGCATTTTTTATTTGTAAATATTTTGATTTCAATCGCTAAACATATTTGATTTGTTTTCGTAACATATACACTTAAGTTTTGTAATTCAATCTTGAAGCTTTAAACAAGCCTAACTTATTGAGTTTCGCAAAATAAAATTATACATCTTGAAAACAAATTGACTTTTCCGCTAAATTAACTTAAATTAGATCTGTGGCTTGTCCAAAACATTTCAATTTAATTCTGTTTGTTTGTTATGACTGCTTGTGAACCTCAGCTGACACTAAACCAACAAAACCAGCAATAAAATCGTCAACCCTTCCTCGAACATCTTCTCAAGGTATCTTTGACTGTTTAACAAAGACTTTTTTCGTAATTCAGTTTCGCTAATATTTAATTCAATGTCACGTTTTTGCAGAGCGCGACCGTTTGAAGCCTGTTCCACCATTAAAGCAATCCAATGTTGTTGCCAATCATTATCGTGCAGACCTTACCTTAGCTCCGGAAGCTTATAATCATCTAAGGAGCTTACAGAAGAAAGCCAAAGATTTAAGAAACGAAGTCAAAACATTAAGACGTTTAACTCAAGCGCAAGCAGTTGCTGTACGAGAAGACGTTAAGGACACTTTCATGAGAATCCGAGCAACATTAATGGCAACAAGTGGAAATCAATGGGGACAAGGTGACCAAGAAAAGGTTTGTTCACGATAATGTCTCGAGAAAACAGCTTTGTAAACATACTTCTGTTTACAGACTCGAATTTCACGAGAAGAAGAAATTTATAAACAAGAAGTAATTCGATTGGAGAAGGATCTCGCTGATCTGGAAGGTTCAGTTGAAGTGTTAAGAGGAGAAGTGATTAACAGAAGATCGCGTGTTAATATGGCAGCAGTTGAGGATATGGCCTTGGTGTTAAGTCGTGCGAGGTATGATGAGAAATATAAATTAAAACAAGATTTTGATCTTAAATCTTTGCTTCACTTAACAGCAAAACCGTTGCCGAGTTAAAAATGCGTTTTCCGGGTTTGCAACAAAACTTACGAAATATCTTATCGAATGAGATGGAGAGAGTGTGCCGTGAAGAAGCTTTCTTGAAAGATGAACCGGATCGATTAGAAATCGCATTACGTCGTTGCAAGAAGTTAACCGGAACTTTAGTAACGTTGAAGAGGTAATTTCGATGACAAATGTTGCAAAAGAAAAATTGAAACATTTTTTTATTTAGATTGGCGAGCGTTCAAGAGCAGAGAACAACCGTTGAACCAACGCAAGCAGAGGAAGCAACAAGAGTCGCCAACGATTTCGTCAACAACTCGAACAAAGTAAGAAAGAGAAAAAAATCTTTGAAACTCAAAGAAAAACTTAAAAAAACTTTCATTAAACTATTTCGACAACTTTTCATTTACGATTAAGAATTTTTTGTTTAAATTTCTTCGGCTGAAGCTAAAAACTAATTTTTTTCCAATGATCTTTTCGCGGGATTTATTTATTATTTTTGTTTGTCGTCTAAACACCTAAAAGCTTAAAAAATATTAAACGTCGTCGAGATGAGGTGCTCTACTAATATTTCAATATTGTTTTATAGTTCAACTGGAAGTGGAGTGCAAATTTCAAAGAAGCCATAAGCGAGTAATTGTTTTAGCCATTGCTGTAGCCTTTACCCTTACTTTAGTCGAGCAAGTTAATTAAAAAACCTGAGCCGATTTTCATAAAAATGCCGAGAAGCCTTAGAATAAACCTGGTGCGAGATATCATAAGAGTAAATCAAAATTTAGGTTGAACATTTACTTGGAAGCAATTTTTCTTTTTCTTTTATTATAATGGATTGGAATATGTCTTGCTGTTTCTACACTGTTTCCCTCTTTTCAACGTTATTCGGTGTATGCTTTCAGACTTGAACAAGTTAAAACTGTGTTATGAAAAATGATCGAAAGTGTCCTTCCATTCGTTGGTTGAGCAATAATTTATCCCGATACTTTAATTAATTTATTTTGTCTCCACTTGTTTTACTTATCTCACTCCACTTCTTCTTTGCTTACATTAAAAGTTAAGTTGTTTTCGCACACATTACTGCACAGGCAAGTTTAACGACGTTGGAGTTCCACGTCATGTTGTGCACAATTTTGAGTGAACTCCCCAGAAATCTCGAATAAAATTTTGTTTCCGACAAAAAACACTTTCGAGTAAACTTCAAAACACACTTTTAAACAAACGAGTCCACTACTTGTTCTATCCTAATTTCCCTCTAACTTTAATCTTTATTTCACCGTTGTCCCCCAAAGTGCATTGGAAAAAGATCGTTTTTAAAATCTCATATGCAAAAGCCTGGTTTTCATCGAAAATTTATTAAAGATTTTCTTTTGACAAACATTCATGTCATGAGTTGTTTCCCCATTTCATGTTTTAAATCAATTTTGCATTCAACTTTTTGTCAAGATTACTCACAAATTTAACTTCATCGCAAATGAAAGGCCATGAAAATTTCGATTTGCATGAAAACTTATTTGAGGATTAAACAAAAATCACGAATCACTTTGATCCTCTCTCTTCTCATTCGATAATCAAAACTCAAATTTTTAAAGATCCCATGTTCAGATTTTTTGAGATTCTTATTGTTGAATGTCGCTCAGAAGCTTGAGCTGTCTCAAATGAAATATTGATTTCATTGTAATTTTTCTTTTCAAAGCCGACCCCTCCTCGTAGTGGATCAGACAACAATGCGACGATCAATCTCGTTCCAGAGAATGCATTAGATGCTTTGCTAGACGAACTGCAAACTTTTGCTAAGCCATCATTTGAGGTAAGTGAACTATTTTGTTCGCAATCTTTATTTATTTCCATTTTATTCTTTTTGTACAGTCCCGACCCGATGAATCCGATGACAGTTCCCAAACACTGCAAAACACTGTCACAACTAAATTGTCTCAATCTCAACTTTATCCCGAAACTCCATCTACAGCTCACGGCCTAAGAAGGTTGGCTTCTTATCCATCTGGATCCGACACAGATCAGGATCAGATTAGCCCTCCGAGACCAATTGGAAAGCCGCCAGTTCCAGAAAGAAATTCAGAACTTTTATCTCGATACGGCCATAAAAAATTGCCGCCGCCTCCCCCGCCTCGTTCAAGCAGCAGTCGAAGTCCACAAAGTCCTACATCTCCAAACTTGCCTCCAAGAGGCTCCGATCAGCAGATGCAAAACAGCTCAAAAAATAATAACGCTTATAGTCAAAACGATCAAGATTCCGGAAGCGAGTCAACAAACTCGCAGGAAAACAACTCACAAAGGCAGATGAAACTTGAGATGCGTCATCAAGAGCTCCTGAAGAAACAGAAGCAACTTCAGGAGCAATACCAACGGCTACAGCAAATGAGCAAGAATTCAATCCCATTAGCTCCTGGTGAAAATGACGAAAATGAATCACATTTGAGCGGGTCAATGAAAAATCTCTACAGCGCAGATCACTCTGATAAAGTCAATGATAACGTAGCGACATCTCATCCGATCATCACGACGAATAAAGTTTATGAAACTGACATCCTTTAGCATGAGAAAATTCGTTGGAAAGAGTCCGAAATCTTGTAATCTCGATCCCTTTTCCACAAGCAAACAAAATATTCTCCCAGATATGAATATCACACATTTGAATAATTACTCTTAAACTTTTTCCCGGTGTATGTCAACGAGTGTCAACCCGCGAGAGTTCAGCGCCAAATTTTTTAAAACAATTGCCAAATGTTTTTTGCATTTTTAATAACACAGATCAACCTCATCCTCAATTCACTTTTGCAATCACAAATGCTTTAATGATAAAACATTTTTTAAGACGACGAACTTTTATTTCAATTAAAGCAAGTCAAGTTAAATTAAATTGCGAAATCTCAACTCTTAATAAATCAATTGTCAGAAAGTTTACTAATTTGTTGACATTTTTCACTGATCGAGACGCATAATAGTAAGCCGCGCACTAATAATTCAAAATGATCATAGAGATTAATGATATTGATAGAAATGAACTTTTGCATTTTGCCAATGAAGATTTTTTCTAGAAACTTTTTGCCACAACTCCACGAAGCTACAAATAATCTCAAAAAAAAAGCTTCAATCTCTTAAGCTTGCGTCAATCTCCTTTAAATACAAAATAAAGTGGAAAAGCATCACTAAGAGTCTAAGGTATTGAAAGGCGATTAAATGTTGTTGGCGAATTACGAAAAGCAGAGGTGACCCGACTTTAACTTTCTTTTCGTAATTTGAGAACATAAATCTTAAATGTTTATATCTGAGTGTTATTCACCAACCTTTGGAAATCTATTTCATGGCATTGAACTTTGTTATAGAGAATTTGTTGTTCGGTGCAACGTGAACTACAATTTACTGTGAACTAAAACTTGTCATTTCGATAAAGACCTTAAACAACTAAAACGCAACTTATTTCTTAAAAAAAACAAGCGCTAACAGGCTCATCATGCGGCCAAAGATTATTCACACGAATTTTATTATCACACGAAATCTGTAGAGCGAGAATCCTAATAAAGCAAAATAATATTGGGTTTTTATTTCAAACCGACTTTTATTCATTATGATTTTAAAGTTTATTATTCCAGTGAGAATACATTATGGAAAAGAGAAGAGTGGATTAGCTTGTAATGATTTCATTAAACTCCTCCTCGTCCTCTTCCTGTCGATGGCGCACCCCCTTGCCAAGGCGCTTTTGAACCACCAGGACCACCTTTAGATCCGCCAGGACCTCCTTGTTGTGATCTGCCTCTTCCTCGAGCCGCTAAAATGATTTATTCGATTAGACACCGAATCACTTTCAGGAAATCATCAACTTACCTTGAGCTCGTAGTATAGCAGATTTTCCTCTTCCAGCCGTCCCCGATTTGTTCCCCGCTTTGTTTTTAAACATCGGAGCATTCTTTAGCATGTCGGGCAGAATCAGGAATCTTATTTTCGAGCCACGAATGTAAACGTTTTCCAATGAAGCCATTCTGCCGTCACGGTAAGTCACTGTGATTTGATTCATTTGGCAATTCATGTTGTCCTCAGCTTCGATAAGTTTTCCTCGATAAACTTCACCCGTTCTAAAAAGGAAAATGAATTTACATTATTTTGCTGTAAAATGTGATGTTTGTTGTCATGAATTAAATTCGCGGCTTTTCTACTTACATCGTCTCGCAAGTGATAATGTGACCCTCCGCCTCATGCAGGACTTTGATTGGAACACCGATAGACATGTTTGTGCAATGATTTCTACTTAATTATCGAGATATTCAATTTAAACCGGCTGTAAAAATAGTTTGTTTAAGTTACGGTGGCGCTGTAGTCGTTTGAGGGGAAAATTACTGAACGAAAATGACTTGAAAAAATATTTTTCTTAATTAAATCTACTAATATTAAGTTATCTTTAGAATTAATTAGGATTTGCTCTGATTGAATGCATTAATTAGCAGCCAAATTTACTTAAATAACGAAACATAAAAACATGCCAGCATGGAATTCAAAAACCTTTAAATCGTTAAACGTGAATATCAGAAAACGTGAATTCTCGCTAATCAATCATACAATGATTAATCTTATATTTTATATAAACAAAACCCCAAGCTTCAGCTACAATGCACACGTAAAACATATTTTTTCTATTTATTACCTTCAAATATTTTTTTGCACAAATCACAATGAAAAATTCATAAATTTTAAAATAATTAAAAATTCAGCAAAGATATGAAATAAAAATTCGCGATACATCAAATCATTTCCCTCTCATCAAAAATTTCGTAATTTTTTTTTTTTTTTTATCAAATCGAGAGTCGGCAGAATCATCTGTAAACAACAACACACAGGTTCAACAAACACACCTGCAAAGTTGGTTGAGTAATCTTCTAACACATTCGTTCATTCATGAAAAGAGAAGTCGATCTTAAGAAAATATTTCAGTCTCACCGGATCGCTTAAACCTTTTGGATATCAAATAGTTGTACTGGTGAATTAAAGTGATTGTTAATGGACTTTTAAATTGAAAACAATAACTTTATTGAAAATATTGTTATTGAGTGAGATTGTGACTCAAGAACTTTAAGTTCTTCTTGAAGAATTCAAGTGAAATATCTCAAAGAAAGAAAAAATATTTTCTCTTGAAAAAAATTGCGATTTCATTGGAATTTATGCTGAAAGCCTCGCAGTACTCACGGCCATTTTGAGTAATGTTAAACTTGTAATCAATGTAAGCTCTAACAATTGCACAAATTGATAAGAATAACTTTAGATCGAAGGTGAAAACATTTGAAAATACCCCGCATTGCAATGTGTGACGTGACAGAAAAAAAAAATTGGGTTTGAAAACCAGTTACTGCTTTTACAGTTTCTGGCCTCTGAAAAGAAAAAGCGCAAAGAAAAGAACAGAAATATTTGTGAGTGTAAAGAAATGATTTTTTTTTCTTCGCATATTAACATAAACATTTTCTCGTCAAAGAGACACTCCTCGAGTCCATCGAATTACAACTAATATATTTTCGGTATTTATTGCCGTTAGACGAATAGAAAGCATGTTCGTGTAAAAGTCTTGTAATCGTCTATTTAGTGAGTTGATAAAAATCAAAAAGAAAAACAATTCCCACCAATCAAAAGTTCTATTGTGAAAACAAACGATTTCAATGATCGTCGTGTGTCTGAATTTCAGACTCTGAAAAGTTTATTTTTGCGAAATTGATTGAAAACACATTTGTCTGCTGTTTTTTTTTTGTTTCTCTCATCGTATCTGAAATTCTTCTGCGTTTGCTGTCGTCGGCGCATTATGTCATCTTTAACATTTAATTAAACTTGCAGATTTGAAAAACAAGAATGGAAGAAGCACACGATTTCAAGCCAGGGGACTTGGTTTGGTTTGAGCCAGGAATTGGATTTCCTTTGCCAGGGGAAGTTCAAGAAGTGCACGATGCAGCTCAAATCATCATAATTGCTGCCACGATTGACGGAAAGGTAAATTGGGCCAAACGAATTTTTGACGAACAGGTTCCGTTTAGGAATGCGGTTTCGATTTGAACGGAGAATATAGAAAACATGTGATAATGGTTGCAAGTCTCATGGCTCGTGCATATTGGATTTACAGTTATGAGATTCTCGATGGTCGTTGCAATTTTTATCACAATTTTTTTTTGCACAATTCATGAAGCTAATTTCATTTTCTTAGAGTCAAACATTTACTCTGGCAAAAGATGAAGGAAACTTGTGCTTACGAGAACATCATGGACTTGGGGGAGTCGATGACTTGACTAAGCTTGAAGATTTGCATGAAGCTTCGGTTTTGTGGAACCTTCGCTCGCGTTATGACATCTCACAATTCTACACGTACATCGGGTCTATCTTGATTTCTATTAATCCATACATGATGCATCCTGATTTGTATGGACTTGAGATGGCAAAGAAATATGCAGGGACAGTTCTCGGTAAGAGTTTCTCTCAATCAACTCAAGTTGTGGCTAAAAAAAAGTAAATTTTTAGGACAACTTCCACCACATCTCTTCGCAATTGGTCAATCCGCTTACTCTGCTCTCGTCAATCAAAAGCAAAATCAAGCAATCGTCGTAAGTGGCGAATCGGGAAGCGGAAAGACAGAAGCCAACAAATTGATCATGCAATATTTGGCTGCCATAGTTCCGAGTGGTCGATTGACTTCCAACAAAATAACTGAACAGATTTTGGAAGCCTCGCCACTTCTTGAATCATTCGGAAATGCGAAAACTTTGAAGAACGACAACAGTTCAAGATTTGGAAAATACTTGGAAGTTTATTTCAAATCTGGTGCCATAATTGGAGCGAAGATCACTCCATATCTATTGGAAAAGTCTCGCATTGTGACGCAGTCACGTGAAGAACGAAATTATCATATTTTCTATGAACTTCTGAGCGGACTGAACGAAGCAGAGAAGACGAAGTATGGATTGCTTCAAGCTGATAAATATTTCTATCTAAATCAAGGTGGATCGGATTGTTCACCTAATGGAAGTTGCAAAGAGTGGAGTTCACTTCAAGGAGCTATGCAAGTTCTTGGATTTTCTGAGGTCGAACGTGAAGGAATCATTCGTGTTTTGGCTTCAGTTCTTCATCTTGGAAATGTTTACTTTCATCGCAAGCAATTGCGAAACAATATGGAAGGCGTTGAGCTTGGAAGTGAAGGAGCGGAATGTAAATGGGCGAGTCATTTGTTAGACATATCTTCGGAAGGTCTGATTCGTTCTCTCAAAACGAGACTCACAGAAACGAGAAATGAACTTCTTTACTCGCCTTTAACTATCGACCAAGCTTTGGATGCACGTGACGCTTTCGCCAAAGCAATTTATTCTGGATTATTCACCTGGCTCGTCTCCAGAATCAACTCAATTATTCACAAAGGAGGTACACACGATGCCCACCGAATGTCAATTCTCGATATTTTCGGATTCGAGTCACTTGAGGAAAACTCTTTCGAACAGCTTTGCATTAACTACGCGAACGAGAGTCTTCAGCTTTTCTTCAACAAACATGTTTTCAAACTTGAGCAAGCTGAATACGCAAAGGAACGATTAGAGTGGGAGCCCCAGGAATGGGAAGACAACATGCCTATCATTCATTTGATGGCAAAAAAACCTGTCGGAATCTTCCATTTGCTTGGTGAGTTAACAAAATTTCATCGTTTTCATAAAAATATTTTATAAATAAATTTTCAGATGACGAATCAAATTTCCCTCGAGCATCGGACGTCTCATTCTTAGAGAAATGTCATTACAATCACGCTCTCAATGAGCTTTACAGTCGACCAAGAATCGGAAGCAACGAGTTCGGGATAACTCACTTCTCAGCGGGTTTAGTTTGGTACAACGTTGAAGGATTTTTGGAAAAGAATCGAGACGCCTTGAGACCTGAAGTTTTGGAATTGCTTGAAAGCTCTTCATTGCCGATTGTTCAAGACATGTCGAAGCAACTCAGAGCGCAACGTGAAGGAAAAAGTTTACCACGAAACTCAAATGGTCGATTTGTGACCATGAAACCTCGAGCTCCGACAGTCTCGGCACGTTTCTCTGATTCTTTGCAACAACTCTTGACGTCAATGAGCAAATGCAATCCTTGGTTTGTCAGATGCGTGAAACCAAACGAAGATAAACAAGCAAGAAAAGTCGACATGTCTTGTCTGATGAAGCAAGTGAGATGCTTAGGAATCTTATCAACGGCTAAGATAAGGAAAGTCGGCTATCCCGTGAGATTGCGATTCCAACATTTCGTTGAGAGGTATCGACATCTCTTGAAGCAACCAATTCCACGTGGAACTCCTTACAGAGATCTCTGTCGCATGGTTTTGGATACATTCTCATCCCTCAACGAGCACGATTTCCAACTTGGAGCCACTCGAGTCTTTTTGCGTGAATCCTTGCATCGTAAACTCGAATTCGGACGAAACGAAAGACTTCACAAAGCTGCAACAACGATTCAAAGAAAAGTTCGAAAAACTTTATTGGAAAGGAAGTCTCAACGTCGTCAAGAAAGTGCAACCATTGTTCAGAAAGTCTACCGAGGCTATCGGGAAAGGAAACGTTACCAAAAGCTTAAGAACGGAATCGTCAAAACTCAAGCTCTTTACAGGGGAAGAAAGGAACGTCAACGATACGCGCGAATCAAGCATGAGCTCAAGCGTCGTGAAATTGAACACAGCAAAATGGAACGAAGTGTTGTTCATCGAGTTCAGAAGACTCAGGGAACAGATAGAAACTCTTCAGTTCTTCATTTGGATGTCCCTGCTGAGCTGGCATTCATCTTCACGAAAATCGA
The DNA here is from genome assembly GCA_033063855.1 of Smittia aterrima. NCBI lineage: Eukaryota > Metazoa > Arthropoda > Insecta > Diptera > Chironomidae > Smittia > Smittia aterrima. The sequence goes on along the minus strand of CP093831.1, from coordinate 11,227,201 downwards.
CGGATGGAATCAAATCCATGGCGACAGAAATCTCGTTAAAGTCGTGGGAACAGTCCCAGGTCCACCAATCGCTTCAGAGGTTCCATCTGATTTGGATCAATTCTCATTTGGAAAGTTCAGTTCAGTTTATTGTAATGGCGTTCAGTTGAATCCAAGGAAAGATCCAATCTCTGCTCCATTTTTGAGTCGAAGTGCTGCGAAAGACAAAGATTATCAAGATTCTTTGTCGATCTTCAAACTCATCTTGAGATGGATGGGAGATTCGTCATTGGACGCAAACAAAGATAAAATCCTCGCAGATTATATTGTGAACAAAGGATTAACAAGCAGAAGTCTTCGAGATGAAATCCTCGTGCAATTGTGTAACCAAGTTTACGGAGTTGATGAACAGCAGTCAACTCGAATTTGGCAATTGATTTCTCATTGCTTGTCATGTTTCCAGCCAAGCGCAGCATTGAACAAATATTTAATGAAATTTATCAAGGACAACGCTCCACCATCGCAGAGAGAACTTTTACTAAAGAAATTGCTTCGTGGCAATTATCAATCAGTTCGTAATTATCCACCAACTTACTTAGAGTGGAGAGCAGCGAAACAATCCGACGTCGCATTGGGTTTGACATTGCCCGATGGCTCTCAACAAACTGTTGCAATTGATGCTTGGACAACTTGCGAAGAAGCTGCAAGTTTGAGCCTTGCAATGATTCCAGGATTCCAGAACAAAGGATGGACAATTGTTCTTGACGATACCAATTCAGTTACAGACACTTGCGGTCTAGATTACGTCTTAGATTTGATTGGCGAGAAGGAACTCTGCCCTGCGTTCCCAGCACCTCCAAATGATTCACTTCGAGCTTATCGGAAGAATGCGCAAACTCCATCAAAACTCTCTCAAAGAACTCACAATTCCCCAATGGACATTGAGCCTTTGAAAAGACCTCAAGCGCCTCCGCCAGCGCCGCCCCAACAAACAAAAGTGAAGATTGAAAAAACTGAACGCGAAGAAATAAGTGTCGAATATATGAGAAGTGATGCTCCAATGATGCATCGAAAAACTTCGATTGATTTACTCTCACGAAGTTCTGCTTTGAATGATCGTTACTTTGAAATTGAAAAGTCACGTTCGAGGTCACTCGATGATTTGATGAATTCAGACAGCGAAGCTCCGCCGCCTCAACCAGAAGTTAGAGAAATTAAACAACCGTTAAATGACTTGGGACTCTCGGGAAGTCGCTTGAATGATCGTTATCATTCTGCTGAGCGCTTGGTTCCAATTAAACAGCAACCAGCTCCACGAGTCTCTAAACCGCCATACATCGGAAAGAGAACAAGCAGCATTCACTCTCAAAAGTATATGGATCGACCTGACATGCTTGTGAGATCATCCGGAATGTCGGACACATCTGAGACTCCAAGTTTAGCGAGTCACGTAAGACGAGTGCGCGTGCCATCGCAAGCAAGTGATGTTGATCAGTTCTTAGACGATTTATTCAGTCCCGTCCTAGATGGAAACTTGGATGAATTGTCAGACGCAAGATCGTTAGCAGCTTCAATCCGTGGAGACGATCCAGAAACGTTCACAGAGGCTCCAATCATGGATGACGACGTGACAATGCTTCAAGATGTAAATTATCTTTGTCGCGCAATTAAAGGTGGAAACGATGATGACGACAATCAAAATGAAGAGCCTTCAGTCGACGATTATATCACTGACCTCTTCCAACCGATATTTTTAAGTGAGAGCATTCGCAATTTAGCTGAGAACAGCGTACTTGCTGATGCGATTAAAGGAGGCGGCAGTAACAATCCAGAAGCAGCGCCATATCAGCAGCAACAAGTGCAAAGAGCTTTTTTGGAATCAGCAATGGAACAAAATATTAAAATTCAACAGCAATTGATGGCGCAAAATGAAGCTTTGCAAACTCTTCTTCATACACAGCAAGCAGAGAAGAGTTCCACGAATCAAACGTCTTCGCCAACATCAGCGCAGAGTAAAAATAATTTCAAGTTCATCTCTGAACATAAGGAAATAACGAGAACCAAGAGAGATGATTACGAATCAAATGGAGTGTACTCGATTCCTCCACCGCCTGTGAGTTTTGATCTTTTCTTAATTGAAACTTTTAATTAACTTTTTGATATTTAGCCCCCGATGCCTCCACCTTTGGTCGAGAGCGACCCATTCCAACGTCCATTTATGGATCCATATGGTAATTAGCCTAATTCGCATTCCAAATTTGTTTGTTAATTGCTTTTCATTCACAGGAAGAGCAAAGACAGTGAGAATTGGTAAATGGCGTTGGCCGCCACCTGACAATGTCGACAGTGCTGACAATTTCATTGCGTTCAAACTTCGTCAGAATCAGAGAAAAACGACTCCGCAGTCACAACAACACTCACAACACAATAATGGCTCGATGGATGAAGCAAGAGACGGAACTGAGTGGGAGAGCTTTGAATCAATGGAATATAATAATGTTGAAAGATCTAAAGAAAGATTCAAGTCAGAGCCAGCATTGAACAAAGCTCCGCAGCAAAGCCGAGTTCAAAAAAGAAGTTTCGATATTGGGGCCGATCGACCAACGTCGAACGCTGTTGGAAAGCTTAAACTGAGCACAGAGATGCGACAGCGATTGGAAAAAGTCACGTCAGGGCATTCAGTTCGTTCAACGAACAGCACAAAATCAGATTTCGTCAACGACAATCCACCGGTCAAACTTGACGAAGCTCGTAAGCTGATGCTTGAACAACAACTCGGAGCTAACGTTTTATCGGTGAAAAATCAAATTCAACGAATGGAAGCATCGAAGATACAAAAACCTTTCATGCCTTTGCCATCGGTAAGTAACTTTTTTATTAAAAAAAAAAGATTCTTTCTTACGATTTCATTTTTATTTAGATCCCTGCGCCGCCGCCTCCTATAAGACCTCCAAACTCAATTCCTCCTGCTCCCCCAATGCAGCACTCAAAGGAAAAAGTTCCACTTTTTGTACAGAGAATGGACAAAGACACTTTCGGCATTAAATCTTCCTACAACGATTCTTGGGAACGTGCAGAGGTTGAACAACTTGATTTGATTTACGATGCTAGTAAACGGTCACGATCTCAATCAAGAGAAAGAGAAAACTTTGCTGATTCAGTTTGGGATCGAACAGAAGTCGAAGGCCCACCATCGAATGGTACGTTGATTGATTTCTATTTGATTAGCGGATCTTAAGTAAATTTGTTATGCCAACAGACGAAGCTTACAAATCAAACGTACGAGACAAAAGTCGACACAACGAAATGTCGCAGATCCAACGAGAACGTGAGAGTCTTCTCGTCTATCATCCGAAAAATTCCGAAAGGGACAAGAAGAATTCTGCGTTTGAGAAAGCGACTTTCAAAAATCACATGTTCTCACAAAAAGATCGCGACAGGAAGAGCTCAACATCAACGACTCCAATGGATCGCGAGAAATATGACGACAATGAAATGATCATCGATGATTTCACAACATCAAACATCCCGAAACCTGTTCTCGCTTCTCCGATGCTGAAAACGCCATCCGCGTGTTTAACTTACAATTCAAAAGTCCCTTGGAAGTTGAGGGTGAAGAAGGAAGTCTTCAGACCAAACGAGTCTCTCGGTCCACCAGAATGTGTTGAACTCTTATCAGCACAGATTCAAACTGACCTCGCGGGTCCATGTCTTCGTATCTCGCAAGAACAGAAGCGACAAGCCATCAGCTTCCTCAGTAATCAAGGAATTAGTCTTGGAAATCCATCAACTCCACTCCGCAATGTTGTTAAACGTCAGTTGATTGAAATGGCGAGAACTTGGCCGTTGTATTTCGCTCGATTGTTTGCTGTTAACGGTTCACCACAATATCCCGACGTGACCGTCTTAGCTGTTCATCATACCGGAGCTTTCTTAGCTCAAAAAGAAAATGAGAGTCTCGTCGTGACGAAAACAATTTTGTTCGAAGATCTGCAAAGCGTCGTAAGAAATTCAATTAAAATGACTTTTCCATTGTTTCATTAAATTTCTTTGATTATTCAAAAGGTTACTTTGCCACGACCAGCAACTTTACAAGTGAATCTAAGGAGCGGAAATCATTTCGTGCTCCACTCATCGAAAGCTGCGCAGCTTCACTCGTTTCTGCAATCGTTCTTGCATGAATTCAAAAAAGTGAGTTGTATATTTTATTAGCCCAATTAGCTTAATGCATTTAAGCAAATTTGCTTTCTTAAGAGAGTCGATCGCGATAGAGCGCAAAGTCGTCTCCGCTTTTCTTTAAAACTTACTTTCAAGCGGAGAAAATGAGAGACGGAAAGAGAAAAGCATTTCTCAATAAGAAAAATATCATTCAGTAGCGCAACACTTTGCCGAACGCTCGTGTTTTTCCAATCGCTTCGGTGGAATTAGTTCAACTTCAATTTGCTAATTTTCAATGAGATAAAGTTCGATTTATCGGTTTGATTGAGTCAAACAGAAAACACAGTTTGACAAGAAATGTGTCGCGATATCTCGTCTCAAGTTCCGTTGAAGTTTTAATTCAAAATCTTTTGAATTTAATTGCAAGAGACTCTAACTGCACTCAGTGACGTCTTTTCAACGTAAAAAGCGCATATCCCAATTAATAGTGAAATCGATCGCTCTCCATAGCGCGAAAGAAAGTTTTTTCTCATTAAAAAAATTACTGTTTCAAACTAAAACTACATATCAAGTGAGGAAAAGAGTAAAGACTACGAAGATTGTAATGTGTGCTAAATGTTTAACCGGACTCGTCAGCTGGCAAGACTGACTTGCGTTCTTTGGAAATACGCTAGTGATTGCGGAATTATTTTCAGTGATTACCGAAAAAAATAAAAAAGCGAAGAAGCACTGAAGCTAAAAGTTTCATGAACTTTTACGTAAACTTCGTCGCTGATTATTTTTGTGCTAGCAAAGTGTTTTAATGACTTTCCAAAACCATGAGCAATATTGAGTTGCATAATTCGTATAAGTGCTACGATTCTATTCCAACCCCTCCCGATGGGTTGAAGCTTTACGATGGGCTAAAGCCACAGTTAGATCAAATCGAACCTTCAAATGAAACAAACAAGTTAATAAAGTCTCCGTCGTTAGACAGTCTCGCGAGCTCATCGGAACAAGACAAAGAGAGTTCTGATGGAATATCTGACACAGATTCCTTATGCGAACTGAGAAATATAACGTCGAATGAAGCTAATGCTTCTGATAAACCGCGTAAAAGTGATATTGAGCAGCTTGTCCATATCGAGCCTCAGAAAGAAGTTGTGCGTAAAGCTTATTTAGAAAAGTCTCACAAATCCTGTGAATATGAGAATTGCGGTTTCAAGAAGAATGCAAAGTCACACGACACTCCGCCGCCACCAGTCGTGTTAAAGAGCGTTCGGCGGAATAGCGTAGCTAATTTAGACGCTAATCGCATGGAGACAATACTTGAAGAACCGGGCGAAACGAAAGTGCTCACAGTAAAAGAAATTTTGGCTCGATTTGAAACAATGCGCGAGTCGGCAGAAGTAATTTCCTCAACTATGACTTATTACCTTTCCGACAAGAGTTGTCGTCCACAATTAAACTTTCGTTTCTCTTTCCCAGACAAAGCCTCAAACTGTTCCGAACGGTGGAAAAGTCTCTGTCGAGAAGACAATTGAATCAAATAGCAATGGACATCATCATCAGAATAGAATTGAAGATTTCGAGATGAAGAGTCCCGTCAATGGCTCGAAACGAAACAACGATGAGAGCATCAACTATCAACACAACAGTTTCGTACAACACAAGTCATCGATCACATATCAAGAGTCAAGCATGCAACGGCAAGAAGATTCTTCTCCAACTCAGACATCGGTCGTAAAACATTCGCTTTTACAATTCGCTCTTCAACATTTCAGGTATGAGTAAGTACATATGAGAAGCCTTAGAAGCGTCTTTGTCTATCACTTACACTTCGACGTTTCATAATCATGACCGCAAGAGTCAAACAGACCGTTACCTTCAATATGAATTAGCTGAAAGTGAAAACTTAACAGTAACAATTATATTTCTCTCGTCGTCTACATGAAAATAAATTTCTCCATTTAAACTTGGCCAACTGAATACAATTTTCCTTAACGTCGAAGTGAGAATGAACTAATTGCTGAGACGAATCGAAATAATTTTCCACATCAAAATTTAAGATTGACAAGCTTCGCAGATTAAAAATTGCGAATTAATCTGTTTCAATCGAGAAATGAAGCAATTTGTATTCAAAGCTCAACACGAAATGTGTTTGTTTCCATTGAGAGCTTCTAATAACTTTAATTTCTTTTCTAGTGTTCCTGACGAGTCGCCGAAGAATCGATCGGACAAGCATGGGCCCAACGATCGTTTTAATGCCAATCTGGTCAAATGGCAAGGCTATCCACTTCAGATGCCGCTCTTGAAGCTTCCAATGGAGCTCAACGGATTGGCTTTGGAATGCTTCGAGTGCATTTTACGTTACTGTGGAGACATGCCTCAAGATCATAATTTCTCGGAAGTTAAATGTGTTTACACTGTTCTCATGGTAAGTGCTTTTCTTCAGATCACTTGGCGTTGTTTTTACTTTTAACTTTCATTTACAGCATTGCCACAAGCATCTCATTCTTCGTGACGAAGTTTATTGTCAATTAATGAAGCAAACTACTGCAAATCGTTCATCGTTCGCTGATTCGAGTCAACGCGCTTGGCGATTGCTTTCTATCTTGGCAGCTTACTTCGGTTGCTCAGAAGCACTCAAGCCATATTTGATAGAACATTTGCAATCAGCTGCAAGCGATAGACGTGGAACAGCTTCAGTTTGCTTAACAAACTTGAGGAAGACAGCGCGATGTGGTGGAAGGAAAAATGTACCGAGCGTTGAAGAAGTCACCGCTGTATCAGCAGGTCGATCAGCAAGAAGACAAATCTATCGACTTCCTGGTGGAGCTGAAAGAGTTGTTAACACGAGATGTTCTACAGTCGTCGCTGATGTTATTTCTGAGCTCTGTGCTTTGTTGGGAATTGAAGCAGAGTCAGAGCAACAAGAATTCTCTCTTTATTGCATTGTGCAAGGCGATGGTATGTGACTTGAATTTATTTATTCTTCTCAATGTTCATTGCTCTTGTTTCAGCGTTTACAATGCCATTAAGCAGTGACGAATACATTTTGGACGTCACAACTGAACTTCTAAAAACAAATCAACCGTTCTACTTGATTTTCTGTCGCTCGGTTTGGCACTTCCCACTCAAAAAAGATCCGCCGCCAACTCCACTTTACATCGAAGTTCTTTTCAATCAAGTTGCTCCTGATTATCTCGAAGGTTTGCTTCTTGAAATTCCCAATCATGGCACTCCAAGTCCAGACTACGTTCGAGACATCGCTCGTATCGCTGCCATTCTTCATCGAGCGGCTGATCTTAATCACATTCCGGTGATGAAAGAAATTAAATTCCTTTTGCCAAAGCCGGCATTGGGTCTTCGAGAAATTAAACCGAATCAATGGGTGAACTTAGTTCAAGCAGGTAAGAGAGATTTTTAAGAAACTAGAGAACTTTTAAACAATTTTTTTTTTTTTTCAGAATTTGTAAAGGTTTTGCTTTTGTCTCCACTTCAATGCAAAGCACAATTCCTAAATGTTTTGTCAGCATGGCCTTTGTTCGGCAGTAGCTTCTTCGCTGTTAAGCGTGTTTTCGGAGACGATGTTGGACTACCTGATGATGAGAGTGGATCAATGTATCGAGAATTAATCTTGGCGCTTAACAGTCGCGGAGTTTTGTTCTTGGACTCAAACACACACGAGACATTACATCATTGGCAATTCATCGAAATTATATCAACGCGAAAAGTAAACTTGACGAATTAATATTTAATCAACTGAAACAATAAATAATTTTCTCTCTGATTAGGTTCGATCTGAGGATGCGCTTTTCCTGGATATGAAGGTCGGAAACTTGTTGCAACAAACCGTCATTCGAGTTCAGACAGAGCAAGCTCACGAAATCAGCAGAATTATCAGACAATATATTTCCATGGCAACACAAAGGGACTTCTAAGAAAATATTATTTTGACTAAAAAATATTTCAATAAATCTATGCAAAGTATCTAATCGAATAAATATAAATATCAACACATGAAAACATTCGAAAACATTGTTTCAATTCCAAGCGACGACGAGATTGCGCATTACCACTTGTGATTCATTCTCTCCTATTTGTGTGGGTTTTGTTGTGTTTGACGAAACAAGTGTCTAGTGAAATTTTATTAGAATTTCAGTGAATCTCCGATTATTTGGATATTTAAATGCCGCGGCTTTCATTCAGAAGCCAAGTAATGCACAATTCCATGGACGAAGTATCGGTTGTTGATGTTTACGACTTGGCGAGTGATATTGGCGCAGAATGCGAGAAAATAATTGATTTGCATGGGTCAGGAGCCGTAAAAACATTGATTCCGAAGTGCATCGTTGCATTGGAAATGCTTGAGGGTCTTGCGACGAAAAATGAGCAAGAGACATCGCTGATTCAAGAGCTTAATGACAGAATTGCCAAACTTGAGGATGAAAAGGTTGAAAGGGCCGAGACGAAGAAAAAGTTTGAAAAGGTAAAATCACAGACGAACTTATCTGAAATATGTTTTGTAATCTGATAAGTTATCGTAGCTTCAAATAGATTTAGATAAAACATATTGTCATCGAGATTTTTTAATCTTTTTAGGAAATTGAAACAATTGAAGAAGCTTGGCGATGTGAAACAAGAGAGCTGGTGGCTATGGTCAGCAGGTGAGAGAATTTAATTAAAACTTAATTAAAATGCTAATCGTGTTAACTTGATAGACTTCAAAGCGACAATCTACGACTCTCGCAAGAGCAGAAGCAGCACAAGGATTATTCAGCAAGCGAAAACCTTCCTGACACATCGAAATACGAAGATGGGATGATTCAAAAGTTGAAAGAGCAGGTTGACAAGCAACGAAATGAGTTGAAGCTTAGAGACAAGGATTTGCTTGAAAAATCCGAGAAAAATGATCAGTTTATTCTTGAAATCGACCAATTAAAACACCAAAGTCAGGAGTCGAAGAAACGATTCAAGACTTTGCAAAATCAAGTGAAAACATTATGTGAAGAGCGTGCAGACTTTCTTGCAAAAATCCAAGACCAACATAAGGAAACGATGATTTTGAAGAAACAGCTGGGAATCGCAGAGAAAGAAAACGAAGACTTAGGTCGAGAGGAAAGCTCAACGCCTCGCTTTACCATTGCAGAATTAAAAGAAGTGCTGAATGAACGAAATGATTTGAAGAACCGTGTGAATGATTTAGAAGAAGAGCTATTGAAGTGTCGACCAAAAGTTGAACCTCCGAAAGTGGAGAAGAAACTTCCGGAACCAGAAGAAGAAGCTCCCGTTCAAGGTAAACTAAAATTCAAGAAAATTTGTCATAAGAATTCTAAATTAACTTTTTATTCAGGGCCTTTGCCAGAGGAATGGTACACATATGAAGACTCTTGGAAAAGAAAGAACTCTGACACAGGAATTCGAAAGTTGTGAGTACACTCAAGACGACAAATGTAAACCTGAAACTTATTTTCCTCTCTCAACAGTTTTCGAAAATTATTTACTGACAACGAAGGAAGTTTTCCTAAACGTTCGTTATCCAGTTTGACCAAAATGACGCTATCTTCTTCGGGACCTCACTCCGACATTCCAATCTAAACGAATTACTTAGAAAGTAGAAAGTTTCTCTCAATTAGACACTTGAAATTCAATTAGAAGACCTTTAAAACTACTCGAATTTGTGCCAAAAATGATGGAGACGTTATTACAAGATTATACATTTTATCAAACCAACGGTAGCTTTACTCGGGCCTGTTAGCTCATATCGTTAGCAACAGTCTCTCTTCCTAGTATCATAGAATTTTCCTAAATGAGAAATTACATATTGAAAGTATCAACGGACCAGATGTTGAGCTGCTGTTGGCTGTAGGACTAAAATAAAAGTTTAAACTTTGAATTTAAATACAAGACTCGTCAAAGTATTTGTTGAATGAGATAATATTTATGTGATTTCATTGGGAAAGCATGTCCGATTACTTCTGTAACGAGTTTTAGAAAATGGTTATGTGATTAAAGTTTCCATGCAGTTGCATTTTACTATGCACAAACTTCAGCTTTTTCTTCAGTCTCGTTGCCGCTTTCAGACTGTTGATGTCTCGATAATATTTTGTATCATAAAGTGAGAAAATATTTCAGTGAAAAAAGTTTTTATCCTCGTAAGAAATATTTTTAAAGGAAAGAACTTGAAATGATTTCAAGAAATCTCGTTAGAGTCTTTGTGACATTTCTTTTCGTGACTTACTCCTTTGCTCAATCCGAAAATGATGAAGGAACTGTTGCATCACTCCGGCATCAAACTACTTACGGCAGTTCCGACATAGTCAGCAATAAAAAACAAGTTGAGACGAAAAGTGAAAGTGCAACTGCTGTAGCAATGAATGCGTTGAAATCAAATAACACTTTGCAATTCGATAGAAGTAATATAATTATGAAAACACCGGCGAGTCTTGAAATTGAGAATGACTCATCAGAGAATTTCGATTCAGGGGAAGATGAGTCGACGAAAAGTGATTTCGATGAACTGACTTTAACACAAACGAGAAAGAACTCAAGTGAATCCTTTTTCCCATCAACGAACAAAAATGTTTATAAAGTTCCGAGAAAAGATTCATCGAAGAAAACTGAAAAATCATTTATGCCAAATATCGCGCGAAGTCCTCGAATGCAATCCGGCGAAAAATATTTTCAAATCTTTGTGAGTCTCTTCGACCACTACGCATGGAATATTCCTTCGCTAGAATCAAAGCTTTCTCAATCACCTCAATGCTTCAAAGATATTGAGAATTATTTAAATCAACTGAAGCTTTCAAAAGATTGGGCAGTGAAAACGATTGATGCGAGTGGAAGATACCGAGGAATGTTCTTCTTCGAAAATGATTATTGGCTCGGATCGAAGCAGTTTTGTTATGAAATTAACAACGACTATGAAGTGTCTCTGCAGTTTTTTGTCGTTCAAACTCTAGTCAATCCTTTTCCAGCGTTCAACACATCGGTAAGTGAAATTAAATGATCAAACGTTAAAGAGACCAAACGAGTTTACTCTCATGAGCGTAAATAGATTGCAATTAACTGGTCGTAACTTGTCTTCGCTTTACTATATTAAATCTTGGTTAATGATACATTGAAAAATCGCCATAACACCTTTTTGGTCTAATAGAGGAGTGCCATGAGCTTATTCAAACATCGATTTATCTTCACAGAACCCACGATTACTTTACGTTGGTCAGTGTCTTCCAAAATCTTGCTCAACCGGTGACATCGCACAGATCATTAATGATGATCCATCGCTATTAAGACTCAATGCGGTTCAAGCCAATGCAATCTCTTTGATTGGAGTCAGAGCTGTTCCCGGCAGTTACAATATGTGGGAAGAGAAAAGATTTTATTTCTTCGGGTGAGGTCAGCAATTGGTCTTGTCGCAATTTAAAAACTTTCCATTGCAGATTCATTGTTCTGGTCGCCGCATTGCTCGTAATTTGGTCAACTTTTTATGAATATTATCTTGAATCAAAAGGTTTTGTGCTCAAGGAGACGGATAAGCCTTCTCCGCCTCTAAATCAAAAGAAACGAAAATTGAAAGAAATTGAATCTTCCGAAATGAGCAACATCAACAATAATAACGAAATTAATTTTGATCCCGACGAGGAAAGTTGCGTGAAAGAAGCTCGTACTCTTGGTAAACTCTTAAGCTTTTAATGTGCTTTCATTAAAATTTTGATTTCAGGATCCTTACAAAAAATTCTTTTGTGCTTTGCCTATCGCTCAAACTCGCGTGTCATTCTCTGCACGAGAAAAAGCTCAAAGGTTTGTGAAGCTTTTGTGTAAAAATAAGTTTACAAACTTTTGCTTTTAGGATTCTTTGTCCTGCATTCACGGCATGCGATTATTTTCACTTTTGTGGACTGTGATGGTTCACACTTATCTTCAAGTGTAAGCTAAGACATTTATCAAACCGACAATGACTTATTGATTGTTTTCCACATTTTTAGATTTAGCATTGGAGAAAATCGAGTAAATTATTTTTTAACCGCAACCAAGTCATTTCTTATGATATTTTGATTATTTTAGTTTAACCGCAAAATTGCGGAAAGGACGATTATCTATCAAGTCGTTGGAAATGCCACTTACTCGGTCGATACCTTTTTCTTTATTGGCGGTCTCTTAGTTGTTTTGTTGTTTCTTCGAACTGAAAATGAAAAGAAGAAAAATTCAAAAGCGTCCGATGGGAGTGGATTTTTTAGTAGAAGCTTATCGAAGTCGTTCCTAATGATTTTCTATCGATTCCTGCGATTAACTCCAACATATCTCATCATCATTGTTTGCAGTGAGCTCGTATCTAAGTAAGTTGACCATGACCGAACTTAAACTAAGCATTGATCAATTCCTTTAGAGTTGTCAAGAACGATTCCGTCTTCACGCCTGGGCTTCCTGATCATATTACTTGCGAAAAGTACTGGTGGCGTAACATGCTCTACATCAACAATTTTTACCCACTTAGCGAAATTTGTATGATGTGGAGTTGGTATCTCGCGAATGATTTTCAATTTTACGTCGTTACGGTGCTGCTTCTGATTTTATCAACGAGGTGAGTTGAACTTGAGTTAAAATGAATTAAATAAATTGAACGGCATTTAAATCTTCAGATATATAAAACTTGCTGTCTTCTCGAGCGGTTTATTGCTAACTCTTTCTTGGATCGTTTCAATCTACATGTCGATTAGTAACAAATACACTCACAAAGTTGCTGAACCTTTTGAATCCTTTGACATTCTTTATGACAAGCCATGGCAAAGGTTTGGACCTTATGCAATGGGTAAGCTATCTCAGACTAATGATGGAATGTTGAGCTAAGTTATTGCTTTATAGGAATGATCACTGGTTACATTCTTTATCGATTCAAGAATCCACCGAAAATTACTAAATTCATGAACTTAAGTCTTTGGATCTTATCATTAGTAAACATGACTTTAATTGTGTTCGGGGTCACTGGAGGACGTCTGTCGATTTTTCTTACTTCTCTTTACGTTTCGTTTGGTCATACAGGTGAATTATATTAATTTTGTTGTCGAGCGGCCGCTATAGTCTGATACGCATCAGAGAAACTTTTGATTTTCATGGTCTAAGATATCATTAACTTTTCATATTTTTTAGCATGGGGATTATCACTTTGCTGGATAACTCTCTCCTGCTGCTGGAACATGGCACGGCCCGTCAATAGTTTCCTCTCATACGGAGGATTTCTTCCTTTCAGCCGACTGACATATTGCGCTTATTTGATTCATCCATCTTTAATGCTTTTGATTGGCAATCAGTTCGAATCTCCATTTCATTTGAAGCACGGAATGGTGGTAATTTTTATCTGATCAATATTCATTAGTCTCTCATTAATTCTTTCAATATGTTTAATCACAGGCCACAATTTTCCTTGGAAACGCTACACTGTCATTCATCGTTGCTTACATCATTTCAATTATGTTTGAAGCTCCAGTCATAAGATTTTTAAAACTTTGTTTTAGAAAATAATTTTGTAATTTTGATAATGAATAAATAGGAGTTGAAAGGAATGTCAATTTTTTCTTTCTAACTTTTAAAAAGCATGTTAATCTTATCGACTAAGTCAGGACGTAGAACACCGATTCGAAGAACTTTCAAAATCTTTTTCAACGAAGCTTTACTTGTTTGTTCGTATAAACTCAGCACTTTCATTGCACCTCTATCGCCCCATTTAAATTCGATGTTCTTGATAGCAGTTTCATCTAATTCAAGTAAATGTCTGGCTAAGGAACGTACTTCGCTCAAACTTAATCCGCCAGCGATGATCACAAAGACTTCCTCTCTTTTCTCTATTGGAGATTTGAACGTTACTGGAATTAGATTGTTGTTGGCAGTCTCATCGATGTTGACAGGTTGAATCTTTCTCCTTTCAGCTGTAAATTTTATTGGGTAAACTAAATTGTTTAATTCAATGAGCAGAAGTCTCTTACCATAAATGTTTTTCCCTGATTTACTGACACTTTGATCTCTTTGCATAGCACTTAAACTTTCAACTAAATCATCAAATTCTGATTTCTGAATGAGCTTCCTAAACATCCTGAAGCTGTGGACGCTGTCAGCTCGCCACCTTCCCTGACGTCGCAGTAATGTCAGAAGATGCTCAATCGAGCTCGCACTTTCAATGTTTCTGTTGCTGTCGATTGACAGCTCGAAAAGTTCTTTGGCTTCGTCAAGCAAAGTTGTGTTTTGTTGAAATGTTGTGACAACATATTTCTCAAGACGATCGAAAGTTTCCGCGATATTTGTCATTTTTTTCAATCACTGAGGCCCAAACTATTTTTTTTTTGAAAGCCCCTTTTCCTATTCGGTTAAGATATTTCCTACGCGGTACAAAAACTATTGAAAAAACGTTTGGCGTATTAAATACCAACCAAGCCAAATTGAACAGACAAAAACACTCTTACTAACTTCTACTTTAAGGTAAGTTAACGTTCCATAAGTTAGATTTATGGAAATCTTAACTGGGATGACGAAATTGATTGAAATTTGTTTTGACGCCAAAATTTGTGAAGAAAAAAAAAATTCAATTACAGACAAATTCTAGTAAGATGAGCAAAACAACAAAGGACTCTGCACAACAGGAGGAATTCTCCGTTGAAAAAGTCCTTCAAAAGCGAACCAGAAATGGAAAGGTAAATTGAAAATTTCGCAGGATGAAAATGTTCACTTGAATCTCTCATCTTTGTTATTAGGTCGAGTATTACTTGAAATGGAAAGGATACAATGAACAAGATAACACATGGGAACCCGAAGAGAATTTGGACTGTCCAGAGCTGATTGCAGCTTTTGAGGAAAATCAAAAGAAACGCGAATGTATGTAAATCTTTTGCCGACATGCGAGCAACCATTTTCACAAAAACTGTAAACTTTTAGCTGCTGCCACTGATGCGAAGAAACGGAAATCTGAATCAACTGAGAATAAGCCAGCAGCAAAGAAGAAGTCTGATCGAAAGGAAGGTTTCGAGCGCGGACTTCAACCAGAACGAATTATTGGAGCAACTGACTCAAGCGGGGAGCTAATGTTCTTAATGAAATGGAAGGACACTGATGAAGCTGATCTCGTCCCTGCCAAACATGCAAACCTGAAATGCCCACAGATCGTGATTCAATTCTACGAGGAACGCTTGACATGGCATTCAGCCAATCCCACTGAGCGTATTTAAATCCTAAACAAAGCAATGGCTCTGCAACATTCTCCTCATATGATTTAAGTTTTCTTTTTCTTTTCACAAATTTCGAATTGAACAACCAACCAGTTGACATGACTTGTATTTGAATTATTTTCTTGGTTGACTTAAGTCTCAATAAAATAAAACTTAAAAATCAATTTGAAGTCTTTTTAAAAGTCTTTTTAAGCTCTAATGTGAATTCAAGGATCTTCGTAAATTGCAGGTGATGTTTCTTTATTTAATAGACTTTGAGTGCTCTGACTCTTTAAGTAGACTGAACGATGTCAAATTTTTCAATGAGATTAAACTTTTTTTCCTTCACAGGAAGGAAATTTTTTCATCCTCGCTTCCAAACTTTTCCTTTTCCAATGAAGATTTTTCTCCTTTCCCAACTGCGAATTTTTCCTCTCAGTTTATGTTTTCACTTCGAGAGTACATCACGTTTTTTATTGTTCGTTCGCGTGAAGAGCAATTGTTTGAAAGCATTTGTTTACGTTAGTGCTATCGATTTTCCAAGTTAGCCCCACGGTCGACATCAACGAGTAATTTAGAAGGAAAGATGTCAATGGTTTGCACAAAGTAGTTGAAGGTAAAGAAGTCACGATGATTGAAAAAGTCAATCGGCAATAAAGTTTCATTTCACAAAAAGTTTGACAGAGAAATATCTTCACGTAACTTTCCTTCATTTCGTATTCTCGCCACATGCTCGACACATCATCATCATCCCGAAAAATAAAATTCTTAATTACACAGAACATTAAACTTTCAAAGGGCGAGAAGTGTCAGACTTTAGTTTCCATTGGAAAATTTACGTGAAAAAATATTCCTCTCGACACCGGAAAAACATTCGTACACGCTGTAGAATTTTTTAGCGCATCTGATTTATGGTTTTCATTTAATGTCAGACAATGTAGATTGGTACGAGGGTTGCGAAAGAGAGAGAGGGAACATGTACAGCAAGAATAAACAATGATTGCTCGTTTCTGAAAATCGATAGCCAATTAAAATTGCAGATCCATTCGCAATAGTAACGACGTATGAAAATAATCCCATAACACTTATCATGAACTTGAGGACAACGACAGTCGTATCAACTCCTCCTTCCATCGTTAAAACAACCGCACTCTTCAGCACTTTGAACACTCGATCAGATATTCGCCGACCAACGATTAATGTTTATCCAACTGGTGAGATGTCGAGATATATTTTTGTTTTTATAACTTTCTCTTATCTATAAATTACAGTTACGCCAGAATCAGTCGTCGTTCCTATCGTATCATGCATCTTTGGCTTTCCACTGCTTGCTCTACTTATCATTTGCTGCTTACGCAAACGAGCTAAATTGGCTCGAGAAAGGGAGAGGCTCTTGAATTACGGACTTCAAGAGCATGCGGTCAGTCTCGTTCGATTTAGTCCCATTCATGACATAAGTAAGTTATCACATGACTAATGAAAATTAGGCAGTTGATTAATTTTTCACTTCATTAACTTAGCGAACGGAAACAAGAGAGCAATAAGCTTTCGATCAGGAAGCATGAGTCGAGGATTTCCATCATTAGAACTCGATACTGTAATTGAAGAGAGGAGCGACATCGAGCAAACTCAGGTTCGTTCAAACGAAAGGAAAATTTAGCGACGGATTTCCTAATTTTCCCTTTTTTATCTTCGCAGACAACCCCAGACTCGCCGCCGTCCGTTTGACAACTTAAAGAGTTTATCGAATCAAATGTTAGGAAACCCTTTTACCTCATCCGCCTGCAACCTCTAATCATTAACATTTTGGAAAATCGATAATAACATATTGTGTGTAATTTCACATTGACAATGACAGGAATTACGTCTTAGGTAGCGCAAAATTAAATCTAAATTGCAATCACTTTATAAAATCCCGCCTATTTACAAATTAAAACTAAGCAAATTGCTAACTCGTTCAAGAAAGATTTTTTTTAATCAGACGCTTCGAATTCATAAAAAATATTTCATTTGAAACTTTGTAAACAAATTTTACTTGTTGAATTCATCAACCCGACACTCCTTTAATCATCCGACCTCTCTTCACTGCGCTCTTCATCTTAGTCTTTTGCTTATCTGTAATGCGTTTACCGAGATTATCTTCACGTTTCTTCGAGGCTGCCGCTTTTTTCTCTTCGACTTTTTCTTTACGATGTACCCACTGTTGTTTTGACTTCTTTTTCTCCACCTTGCGCTTCTTGATTGTTTTTTTCAGGATGTCAACATTATCTTTCACTTTCATTCCGTCCGTCTTTTCGAAAGCGGCTTTCCAGAGAATCTTTTCCTTTTCTTCTTTTGCTTTTAACTTATCACCAGTCTCAACTAAATCTTTAATTTTCTTCTTCTGAGCTTTAAGCTTTTGCAAATTCAATTGTGGATTCGTATCAGCGGATTTCTTCTTCTTTTCTCCATCAATCTGAACTTTGGAGAAGAACATTTTCCCTTCTTTATTGTAAATCTTTTCGGGCTTTGATTCGTTGTCGGGGTCCTGTTTGATCTGAACTTTTTGTGAAGCGCGCTCTTGTTTGAGAAGTTCATTCGTCATAATCTTCTTCCGATTTAATATTTTCTGTTTACTCAGCAGCTTTTCTTGCCTCATCTTCTTCCTTTCAGACTTGTTAGTATTTTTCCTCGTTGCCTTCCGTTGCTCGAATTTCTTTTTGATGACATCGGCACGTTCTTGCAATTCTGATACTGTTTCAGCTGGTGCAGTTGTTCCTCGAATTGAAAGCTTCATTTTCTTTTTTGGTACTTCCACCAAATATCCGTCCTCATCTGAATCATCTACAAAATTACTTTTTATTAGTTTCAAAAATATTTTTAATCAAATGTCAACTTACTCTCGACTGTTTCCGGAACTTCGAATGCTTCGAGAAGATACGTGATGTAATCGTTCTCAGTTTTTAGAAACTCGATCATTTCTTATTGTTCTTCTTTAAGATTAAATTTGATTAAAAAAAATTCAGATGTCCAATGCTTGTTTTCTGAAATAGACTTGTCCGAACGCACTTCAAGAAATTTATAAATCCAATGAACGCACTCTGTCCGTTAAAATATTTTCGCTCTGTAAATTTAAAAAGAAGTTTTTTAGCCTCATAATTTACGCTTTATTTCAGGAGATTGCACCGAAACATATCAGTTCACTTATGGGACTAAAGATAATTTTTCAATCTTAATGCTGTCAGAAGCTAGTGAGACGACAGGGAGAAATAAATTTATTTCGTGACGGCAAATCCAACACGGTCATTGCCAAAGTCAAATTCTGTGTAATAGCGGCCGATAAAAACGTCGCCCAGAATCCAAAGAGGACCATTTGGTGGTGGAATGTCAATTCCCATGAAACCGCTCAAGCAAATTGTTTTGCCCATTTGTGCGATTCTCAAAATGTAATCTTCACCAGTCAATTCGAAGTCTTTTCCTCCGAGCTTCAAAACAATCTTAGGCAATTGTGGAATCAGTGAGCAGTCGACCTGTAAATAAAAAAAGAAGATTTTTAGTTGAAATCTATCAAGATAACTAAATATAACTATTAGTAAATAATTATAACTAAGTATAACTTACAAGGTACTGTCCGCCTACGATTTGCGTGCCTCCGATTGCTTTGTTAATCGAAGTAACTTCTTCTGTGGGGCCAGCGATGAGAGATGTTCCTGTAAAAATATGAAAATGTAACTAACTTTTTTTTTAAATAAGTTTTTTTTGACTTTACCTGTGTCAGCAATTGCTTCACATCCGTTTGCACAGAAGGGCTTTCCGTCAACGGTAATTGAATCCATCTTAAATTGCCAGTAAGCTTTTCTGCTGACAGGCAAGTAAGTGAAATCGCCTGTGTAATGATCAGGATCTGAGCCTCCAAAGATAATCTCTCCTCCGACAGCAGCTGATGGATCACGATTTAAGTAAAATGAGAAAACTGGTTGAGGAACTAATCCTTGATTGAACATGTTGTAGAAAGGTGGTTCGACGCCATCAACAGAAATCGACTTGTAACCTTGAGTGTTAGTAATCTAATTAAAGTAAATTCGATACATAAATTTGTTCATCACTTACCAAGACCGAGAATTCCATCGAACTTTGCAGCAACGAAAACGAGACCGGGTTCACTGATTGCTTCAGCAAATGTTTGTTTTTGGATGGCCAATCCGCCAATCTAAATTGACAACAAAAAAATATTAAATTGCTGTGAGTCATATCATTTGTACACAAAGACTTTTCACTGCGCTTATCAAACGACTTCTGTTAGTAAATAAGCAGAAATTTGACCCAGCCAACACATTATCTACTTTAAAACTCAGGAAAACAAGTTTCATTGATAAGCAATAATGAGCGGTCTTCTGATGAATGATTCATTGAAATTCTTACGCTGACAATGTCTGTTGACAAATATCCAGAAAGTGATCCCGACCCGTACTGAATGTGGAAGGCAGTGCCGTTCTTCTCGTAGCTCGAGCTCTTCTCAGCATTGTATTTATTATGAAGGAGACAAGCAATATTCGTGAGAGAGCACTTCTTGGATGGAATCCAAAGATTCGAGCTTCCCGTGTCAAAAACTACTTTGAAGCTTTGTGGGGGAGTTCCGATTGAGATGACACCGAAGTATTGCGCATCTAAATAGTTTGAGAGTGGCTCTGGCGTTGGTCCTTCTACTTTGTTTCTCGACCAAAGTCGCACTTGGTTCAAGTCAGTTCCCACAGAATGGAAATGGCTTCTTGCCGAATCAATTTTCTGCAAAGGGATTCTAAGAAATCGAGAACAAAGGAATAAATAAAATGAAACGTAAATAAAAGTAAATTTTGTGGAGAAAGCAAATCTACTAACCGAATGAATTCGCCATTTGCAGAAAGAACAATCTGCAGAAGCAGAAATACAGAAAAACACTTTAATAACATCTTTACTTCCCAAATTCACAACACAAAATGACAAGCTAAATTTATTTTCCTTCGAACCGCTAGTGTGCGTTCAGAAAAGTGTTTTGCAGCTTTGTTCACTGTTACGTTCTTCGCTTAGGGGGATCAAACAGAAATGCAAGGAATAAACAAGAATAACTAAGAAACATTAAGGAGGACTTTCAATTTAGATAATCCATTAATTCTCTAATAGAAATTACTCTTTAAGTCAGATATAATTTTTGATATTTTAGCTACGTAATCGATGAACATCTACGAGCGCGTTCAGAGTTGTAAAATCATTCGTGACTCTGCAAAACACAAAGTTACACAAAAGTTTTCGTGCTAAATCTTAGGAAATATGGCTGAAATCGACGCAATTATACCAGATAAGGTAAGACAAACGATTGTTCATTCACTTGAGCTTCAAGAAAGTTGGATTTCAAAACTAACTCTGCGAAATTTGTTAAAAATATTTTTTAGGAGGAAGTTGCTGATTCCTTTAAACCAATGAAAGATCCTGCTGCCTCTTTGGATGAGCTCGATGTTGAAGATCTTTACACAAAATACAAGGTAAGTCAAGCCAATATTCAAATAGTTAAAAAAATCTTAAATTTCTCAATATAATTTTAGAAATTGCAAAAGCAGCTGGAGTTCCTTGAGGTTCAAGAAGAATACATCAAAGATGAGCAGCGTAATTTGAAAAAGGAATATCTTCATGCACAAGAAGAAGTTAAGCGCATCCAGTCTGTTCCTCTCGTCATCGGACAGTTCTTGGAAGCAGTTGATCAGAACACCGGAATCGTTGGATCGACCACTGGATCCAACTATTACGTTAGAATCCTCTCGACTATTGATCGCGAGTTGTTGAAACCATCGGCCAGTGTTGCATTACACAAACACAGCAACGCTTTAGTCGATGTATTGCCACCAGAAGCAGACAGTTCTATTTCAATGTTGCAGCCAGATGAAAAGCCTGACGTTCAGTATGCGGATATCGGAGGAATGGACATGCAAAAGCAGGAAATCCGTGAAGCTGTCGAGCTTCCACTGACTCACTTCGAGTTATATAAACAAATCGGTATCGATCCACCTCGCGGTGTTTTGATGTATGGACCAGTAAGTAAAGATAATCTGATTTAACGCCAGTATTTTAAATGATTTTCTCTTTTAGCCCGGATGTGGAAAGACTATGCTTGCTAAAGCTGTTGCTCATCATACAACTGCTTCGTTCATTCGCGTTGTTGGTTCAGAATTCGTTCAGAAATATCTTGGAGAAGGTCCTCGCATGGTTCGTGATGTTTTCCGTCTCGCAAAGGAGAATTCACCTGCAATCATCTTCATTGATGAAATCGACGCAATTGCCACAAAACGTTTTGATGCTCAGACTGGAGCTGATCGTGAAGTTCAGCGTATTTTATTGGAGTTGTTGAATCAAATGGACGGTTTCGATCAAACAACGAACGTCAAAGTCATTATGGCCACAAATCGTGCCGATACATTGGATCCAGGTAATTTTACTGCAGAATACAAATTAAACAAATATTTACATATCTCTTCATTTTCAAGCTCTTCTTCGTCCTGGTCGATTGGATCGTAAGATTGAATTCCCACTTCCCGATCGTCGACAAAAACGTCTAGTGTTCTCAACAATCACTTCACGAATGAACCTCTCAGAGGACGTTGACTTGGAAGACTACGTTGCTCGTCCAGATAAAATCTCGGGAGCAGACATCAACGCAATTTGTCAAGAAGCTGGAATGCACGCTGTCCGTGAGAATCGCTATATCGTCTTAGCAAAGGACTTCGAGAAAGGTTACAAGAACAATATCAAAAAGGATGAACAGGAACATGAGTTCTACAAATAAGTCAACAATAATTCCCTTGTAAGCTGCTTTTTATTTCATTTCTCGTTACGATGATGTCGAGGAATAAGTTTGAAATCTTTTCGTAAAAAATAAAAATAATCAGAAACAGAGAATATTGATTCTTTTTGTTCTACGATAAGTTCTCTTTCCATCAGTCTTTACGTTTTAATTTTTAAAGGCCGATGACATTGACCGTGTGAGAGATGCCACTGACGCAATTCGCCGTTAGATCAATACGAAAGTTCCTCCGACACGCGAAAACATGAGCAAAGTTATAAGAGGAAAGGTTATACACTTTCCCAAATTGATAAATTACCGAAAAATTTCTTGCCGAACATTGATTGCTATGACGCAATTGAAAATTCTCTGAGAGAAACATTTGTTTGAATGTATTTGTACTCGTGCAAAGAAAATCGGCTTTTCCAGCAACAATTTCTCTAATGCTGCTTACGTCAAACCGAGGGCATATACACACTGAAATGTATATCTACGTCTTTGAGTTCTCTTTGTGTATCTCTTTGGGTATACAACTGCCGGCGTGAAACTAGAGAGAGAATCGCCAACGAATTCATTGCATCTGCGAGAAATATAATGAGAATATGAGCGAGTCGCTTACAAATTTTCCCACACAACCGTGAAAATGGAAATTTTTCGTTCTCGCTTTAGCATCAGAGTTGAACATTGATTAGTTTGTATTCAGTGCAGATACTGAAACAACCACCTAGCAAATTTCGCTCTGGTGGAGAAAATTTCCACTTCAGTTTTTATTTGTGGAAACCATCATGTTTTAAACAATCAAATATAGAATAAGTCAATTTAAGTCCGTCGAAAAATTGATATCGCGTTCATTTTATACAAAAAAAAAGTAAGCAAAGAGAAAAATGTGAAAAAATTTATCGACAAATGAAAAAAGTTGAATCAAATCAAAAATCGCTTAAGATAAAATCTGTGAAACTGCAGAGACTTCTGACAAGTGCTCCGTCTCGTCTGAACTTTAGACGGGAGTTATTCAAAATAACAAGTCAAATACAAGACTTTGTAAATCTTTTCTTAGTGTGAATCATAAAAAATCAATAACTTCTCCACGTTCGAATTTTTTTCTATTATCCGCGCTCATTATTGTGTAATGGACATGGATCTGCACATGAAAAATTAAACAAAATCATGGGAAAACCTATTGCGATTAAAATTAAAAGTCAATTATCATCGCGGTTGTAAAATGATAAAAAGTGTTGTTTGTGCTGATAACATTTGGAGCAAGTCCTTTAAAGTCTTGTGAAAGTTTGACGTGCGAGCTTTATGCAAATAAACTTACAAAGAAAAAAAAGTGGATTTTGAACAAAGCAAAAATCACGATGTTTACGGATGCTCTCGAAAGATTTGAGATTAAATAAATTGATTGATAGAAAAGTTCCACTGATTTATTTGAAAAGAAAGGAAATTGTTGTAGCGACGAAAACAGAAAATTTCTTTTCGATGATAAATGTAAAAGAAAAAGAAAAAAGAATTTATCAATCAACCTGCTGACGTTCGGCGCTACATGAGCGAGCGAGCGTCATTACAAACCGAGATAATGAAAACTCACGACTGTCTCGACGTCGCTTCAAAAATAACTTAATTCTGCTCAGTTATTAATAGACCGTAATTTTCAAGTTTATAGAAGTAAATAATCAGGAAGCGAAGAGAGAATAACGAACGACGTACACTCGTGTGAAGCACAAACTTTCTTGTCTCATTCAAGATGACGAAAAAAAAAATTATCTTTCCGAGTCTCAAACAAAAATTAAGCTCAAAGCAGATCATTTGCGTCATCAAAAAGTTTTTCTCTCAAACGAAAAAGAAAACACTTGGAAAAGTGAGCGAATAAATTCTAGAACGCTACGCCCAACCGATCGAGCTTTGGCTTTTTGATTAAACGTAGATTAACGCTGCGTATCTCCAAGCGTGGAAGAAACGATATCGAACTTACGCACGAGCATTCCGTTATGAATGTTTCATAAGATCTAAAGACTTTGATTTCTGTCAAGTTGTTCATTTCTTCTGTTCGTTGATTAATTTATGATTTTTTCATTTCAGCCTTGATAATAAACAGCAACAACATGCTTATTGGGATTTAACGAAAAAATAAAAAGTTTCCACCTAAACCTTCTTTAATTAGTGAAAGTTTCGTGCACGAAAAGATTTCAGTGAAGTGTTCAATGAAACGGCAATGTCTGTTTAGACAACAGAACTTGAAAATTCTGAGTAAATGGTGAAGCGTGACACAGTTTTATCAAACGGCACTACAATGTCCACCCGAAACCTTTCCCCACCGCCGTCGGCAACGTCATCAACCCCATCTCCCGTACCAACTCAATCTGGATCGATTTTGTCAAATGGAGAATCGATTCTAAGAAATGAAAATACGAATGGCAGTGCAAATGCTATTCACTCAAATTCATCGATCAATTCCAAATCGAAAGTCCCAATTCGCGTTGGATTTTATGAAATCGAAAAAACGATCGGAAAGGGAAATTTCGCAGTTGTGAAATTAGCCCGACATCGAGTTACTAAGAATGAGGTAAGTTTACTTTGCGCAATTAGATTGTAAGACAAACAATTCAAACTGAAATGTGAATAAAAGCAAAACATTGCGTTACGTGAATTTCGGTTATCAACAATAATAATTTAGTTGGTCTCCACATGTATTGACTCAGTGACGTCAAAGCGAGAAAACAGAAAGAATCTAAAAATATTTCTGTCACGCTAAATTTTCCCATGCAAACATAAAAGTTATCTCGATTTAATTGCAAAGGTCGGGGACACATTGACGCGCGATGAAAAGTAATAAAATAAAAGCCGTCTTGATATTAGATAAACAGACCAAAAAGATTTCACTTGATGACTTTTTACGGAGCTTAGACGTCAACACATTTTGTACTTTTCCAGAAGCTCGACCGCGTCAAAGCGAAGCCACGTTCTCAAATTATTTCTTTTGAAATCCACTTATCCATCTCCTCGCTAATTTATCTTGTCACTCGATTACAGGTTGCAATTAAGATTATCGATAAGAGCCAATTAGATGCCGGCAATTTGCAAAAGGTCTACAGAGAAGTCGAAATCATGAAGCGACTAGACCACCCACACATCATCAAATTGTATCAGGTAACTAGGCTTGAATTTGTAAAGATTTTCGACCAGAAAAAAAAAATTATTTTCACTCCCGCAACCTGAAATGATTTCAATGAAATCTAATGCGCTTATCAGCGAATGATTTTCGTGCCATGTCTCGCGGTTCTCTGAATATCAAGTGATTGACGTCATGTGAATATTCAGACGAGGCAAGTGATGGAGAAAAAAAAACATAAAACTTATAGAGAACACTCTCTCTTCTCCACTATATCGTGATGCAATACCAAGGGAAATCATGAACGAATATTGATCAAAAAACATTTCTTTTCGCCTACCACGAAAACGTTTTGATTCTATTCACATTTAAACTTTGCAGGTAATGGAGAGTCAAAGTATGATCTACATCGTATCAGAATTTGCTAGTCAGGGCGAAATATTCGGTGAGCTTCAAATGAGCTTTCATCGGCAATTCCTATTTTATTGATTTTTATTGTCGTCATAGATTATATCGCGAAGTATGGTAGACTAAATGAGAGAGCAGCGCGACGAAAGTTTTGGCAGATTTTGTCGGCAGTTGAATACTGTCACCATAGGAACATCGTTCACAGAGATTTGAAGGTAGATTTTGATGAGAAATTTAAGAAAATTTCGCTTGTTGCTAAACTGAATTCTATTTTTACAGGCTGAGAATCTTTTATTGGATTCAAATTTAAACATAAAAATTGCAGACTTCGGATTTAGCAACTTTTACACAGCAGGCGAACTTTTATCGACGTGGTGTGGCTCGCCGCCATATGCAGCTCCTGAAGTATTCGAAGGAAAGAAGTATACTGGTCCAGAAATTGATATTTGGGTAAATAAAAAATAATAATATTTAAACATTTATTTTATGAAAACTATTTTAAAGTCGCTAGGAGTTGTTCTCTACGTGCTGGTTTGCGGAGCACTGCCATTCGACGGCTCAACGCTACAATCTCTGCGTGATAGAGTTTTATCAGGAAGATTCCGAATTCCATTCTTTATGAGTTCAGGTATAAATCAATTTTTAAGCTTTTGATTATTCAATTGATTGTGACTCGTAAATTACAGATTGCGAAAATCTTATTCGTAAAATGTTGGTTCTTCAACCTTGCAAGAGAATTTCAATCGATCAGATTAAGAGACATCGTTGGATGATGGTTGAGCCAATGCTTGAAATTGACATGCCGCCATTGAACTCAATTCCCAATGGAATTTGCGGGACAGCCGCTTCTGAGCCAAATGATCAAATTTTAAGAATAATGCAAAATTTGGGTATCGATGCATCAAGAACTCGTGAAAGTCTAAAAGTGAGTTCGTCAATTTATTTTTAATTAAAAAATCGATAATCAATTAATTTTTTTTTTCTATCAGACCAACAGCTATGATCATTACACAGCCTTCTATTTGTTGCTCTTGGAGCGACTAAAAAATAAAGATAATGTGAATCCGCTTAACGCAACACCCAAACACGCGTCAGTCGAATCTCAGAGGAGACGACCGAGTACAATTGCTGAGCAAGCGATGCGAAAATTGGGTTTGGGCAATAATGTGCACCAAAGGTTTGTATTCAATTAAAGGTTATAGGCTTGATTTGATCATAACTCATTGAATTAGATCTGAACCGCTATCACCACGACATCAAGGTTCCAATAATCACAGCTCGGAGGCTTTGTCAAACATGATGCAGACGCCAATGCCCTCAATGATCTTACGCGATACGAGCATAAGAGAACAATTTTTATCTTCGGGTACTAAAGACGTTTCGTCGTTAAACAACAATTCGGGCTACACAACGTCGTCATTTTCTTCTCGTGAGAGAGAAAATAGTTCGGCGTTTTTGGGCAGCACATGCAACAATTTGGCTCCAAGCACTAATCTGCTGTCGTCATTAGGTCAACGAGATTCTACGCCTTTGCTGAGCGTATCGCGCACCGGATCAAATCGATTTCTCTCTGGTGGACTAGATCAACGAATCATTAAGCAGAGCTCTGAAGATTGTCGTCGCTTGCTGCAACAAGTGAGTTTGCGAAGAAAACAATTAAAGCAATCAACCATAAAGCTTATTTGCGACACTGAATTTCCTCCCAATAGGCTATCGCAGTTGTTGATACAACTCGCAATCAAGTTGAATCATCAACCGTTCAAATTCCGCAACAAACTACTTTTGAAACATCACCGCAAACGCTGAATCCAAGCTCGTTCAACCATCAGCAAAGAATTTTGACATCATCGAGCAGCTTTGATTCGAAATCAAATCCACCAAACTTCTCTCCATTTCACATGTCAGCTGAGGCAGCTCGCCTCTTTCAAACGTTGCAGCAGAGTCCACTGCCGTTGCCTCAAACTGACGTAATTAACTTTTGTTGATTTCTCCCGAACCGTATTTTTCTTTTAAACTTATTTCTTTTTTGCTGTCAAAGACTGATTTAATTAATTTAGTTTTATTTTTGAATAATCACGAATAAAGCCTGTAACTGTCATAAACTTAAATATCTTTTACGTAAGCTTAAGTTCGCCCTTTATTTCTTTGTTTATTGTTCTTCCCCCATCTTTGTCCTACACAACAAGACACAAACATTGTGGCTCATTCAAATATTTTCCAATTCATCAGAATCCTTCACGACAAGATGCGGCGCCTCGTCTAATATTACAACCTAATCATCAACAAAATTGCGTGACAGTTCGTCATTCCTTGGACAACAATGGTCGAGAAAGGCCTGTCAGCTCAAATGATCCAATGAAAATGGTTCCGCCTTTCAAGGATTACATGAATAATTTGCAAACTTATCAGTACATGCAGCAACAAGAGAACAACGAAAGCTTTCAGCCAAGGCATAATCATATCACTCAACAATACAGCTCAAGCACTGACGAAGGCTGCGATACTGATCATGGAGGTAAATATTTGAAAACTCAGCATCTCATCTCTTGACTAACAAATTAACTTTTTCAGAAATGGATGAGAACATAACGCCAGCAACAATCGCATCAGCAATTCAACGATTAAACTCTTATGCAAGTTCAAGCTCGTCAAGTGGCGTTGTAACAAACTTTGCGTCCAAGAGTTTGAGTCAAAACTTAAGTTGCGACTCATCTCGAAGTAATTTTTCAACTTTTGAGAGTCTCGACCTAAATTTATCAGATTGCAGTGAGCTCGCGAGCAGTTTGCCGTCGTGTGCGAGTGGAAATCCTAATGAATGCGAAAACAAGGATGATGGTAGGTTGACATTTTTTTTTCTCTCACAAAAAACAGAATGAGAAAAGTGTGTGCTTGATAGTTTGAGTTGAATATTAATCACATTCTAGTTTCACATCATCCCATCACATCGACATCGTCCAATCATCCCTGTGTCTATGTCTCGTTATCTGGTAAGACACCGTGTTCATTTTTGCGCAACAATCCAATGGGAAATCCAACCTGCCGAGCTGTTACACGCTCACCTGTGGATTTTCGTTTAGGCCGTCGCGCTAGTGACGGTTTAGTAGCACAAGGAATTCTAAACCAAGCAGACAATTCCATGAATTCCATCGCTTTTAACAGTCAACGATTGCATGAAGCATGCAAAGCTAAAGGATTCTTAGAATTGCACTTGTTACAACAAGAAGCAGCATCACTGTCATCACAATACCAGTCACACGTCCCACAAGAAGAATTAAATGTTCGACAAAGAGAGCACAGTCAGTTCCATGTAACACCAATTAGAGCAGCAGCTAATAGTGATCACAATGCCATTCTTTTGCAATGCGGTTATAAATATGAAGACATGTACATGAAGTCTGTTAGTGGAATTTCGTTAGACATTTCAAATTACGTTGGCATGATGAAGAATGAACTAAATGAGAATGCTGAGTTGAACGGATGCAAATTTCTATCAAATGTCAAAGGTGGAGATCAACAAGGGATGTCAAAGCCGCCTCTACAGCAGCAACTGATGCAACATCGACTTCTTCAACAGAAACGACAGATCTTGCAAAAGCAAGGTGCAATGGAAGCTTCTCTAAGTCGACGACAAATGTTACGACAGCAAAGTTATAAAATGGCTCAAAACCAACAAGTTTTGCCACCACTTCCTTTCCCTCTTAGCGAGAAAGAGTCTGAAGATCTGTTGGCTTTTCAACAAATTGTCGAGAATCCAGATGCTCCTGGTCTCAACCCATCGCACCTTTTGAAAACGACTCATTTGAAGTCGCCAGCACTCTCACCACAACTGCAAGCAACAGAGAATGGCACATGGAATAATTTACCGAACATTGGAGCTTGTCACATCAGTGAAGTCGTTGCTACGCACGAAGCATTTCATCAGCAGTTATGTCAGGTGATTATCCTCAAATATCTTTTGAATTTTCAATTCAATAATATTCAAACCTTTATTCAGAATCAAGCATCATCGAACACGCTGTTCGCTACAAACTGGAATCCACAGCCTTCAGTGTCGCCTCCAATAATCGAGGAGCAAATGGAGTCAATTTAATTGATAAAATAACTAGAATGCTTAGACCAAACAATATTTAAATGTAAGATCTTAAGGAAAGACTGTATTGTCAATTTAAATTCAAGTCGAGATTATGTGTGTGTCCATTAGAAACCAATTTTTATTCGCATCAACTTTAGAATTTTTGGTGGATAAACTTGCTAAGATGAATTGCAATTTTGTTAAAACAATATCAGCAATATTCAACTAGATAATATTGAATACTTAAATATAGTCATTGTGTAAGAGATTTAGATTAGTAGATCACTGATAATTTATCTTACTACTTCATCACACATTACAGGAACAGACACAATAAAGTTTTTTTATCTGGTAAATTGAGAGATTTTGATAACAATCAAATTGCTGATTGTACTTTATAGAAAATACCGACAACTGAAACTTTTTTTAAAATCGAAATAATAAAAGTCTAGCGATAAATTAAAAGAATAAAGTTAGCAAAAATATTGATAGAACGTTGCCGGTCAGAGGCAATTGAGCAATAAATAAGTTTTTTAACTGTCGTAATGGGAAATTCTTGAAAGTTTTCATTTCTCATGAATTTTCATTGAAACAATTTCATTTTTCAGTTTGTTCTGGATCAACGTATCGAAGTTTCTCTATCACGCGATATTTCAACAAAAGCGCTTGAAAGCTTGACGATCCGACAAAACTTCATTGAATTTCATTTTTCTTGGAATCCTCGGGAGAATTTATAAATTCCGTCAACAATTTTTATTTCAGATTTTTTAATATTGAACGCAACTTTACTTGACAGAAGAAAAAGAATAAATTGATAAGAGAAATTGATTAGGAACACGAACGTCATTAACGAACTCACCCCAATTTGGAACTAGCAAGAAACTGAATTATTGAAACTTGTCTTTTGAGAGAGTCAAACAAATAAATCTAATCAATTCCATGATTCTTTGATTCATTTAACTTTGCCATTGATTTCAAAGATTTCAAGTTCATTGGAAATATTGTAAAGTGATTAAAGTGAAGTCTTCAACTTTTAGAAATTATTAAACGTGAGCAAATTGATTTTCAAGGTGATAAAAGTTCTTTAAATTTAACTACAATGTTGAGGTCTTAGAATACCAAGCTTTAGTTACCTGTTCATTTGCAATTGCATCGACGTCTTGACACACAAAAATAAAGAAATAAATGAAGATATCGAGCAGAATTTTAAGTGACGTACTTTACAAAAAGTTTAATCTCCGATTGGGGAAAAATCGCCCGAGTCAAGGCTTCGAATGCTGTTGAACTTTGTGCTGTTATCTTGCATCACCCGAAGCATTACGCAATTGTCAACCATTAACAAAACATTGTGATAACAAAGAAAAATTTTGCAAAACTTTTTATGAACAATGCAGTGAACTTTTACCTTCTTAATCTCGTTCGTTTTCTTTAGAGAGCTCCGCGGATGACGATGAGTCTCTAAACTTTTTAACTCCTAACTATGCAAGTCGACAAAAATATGAGTTTCGATCAATTTTCGCATGATTTGACGCTTGCACTTGAAGAAACTTCAAGGGGATCAGGCAATCGTTGGGGTTTAAGAAGAAGAACAAGATCCACGGGAAATTTGCGTAAGTTTCTTAAAAGGAGAATCTTTTGAGCGATGCTTAACATTTGTGAATATTTCAGCATTTCCACCTCAGCCTACGGAAGAAGACAGTTCGAGCACGGATCATAATATTGCTCCAAACGATTCAAACAACAACGATCAGTATGCAACAGGAGTTGCAGGCAACAGCAATTCGATCTTAAGCGATTCAGACGACCGTCATTCTTATGCTTTTGCATTCAAGCTTCGTCAAACTTCATATTTAGTAAGTGAAATCTTTCTAATCCCTTCACACAAGTCTAACTATTGATATCTCATTTTTAGAGCGGCAATTTTGAGTCCGACTCATTAAACGAGAACTTTAGTCCCTCAAAGCCAAACATTCGTCGTAAACGAAAATTTAAGCGAATGGCAGTTGAGTATGAAACAACTCCATCAACTCCACATACTGGACAACATCCGCTCTTTCCAATCAGCAGTGGAACAGTCAAGAAACGTGTAATGAAGCACAACCAAGAAAACTTCAGCAGAGCAAACTTGTTTTTCGGCAAAAGGAAACGACCACATAGAGAACGCTATGCTGATTACGAGTCGTACAAACATTCGAACAGCGTTCCACGGCAAAGAGGGGGATTTTTATCACAAAAAGACGGTGGCCTATCTTACTTAGAGTACAAAAGTCGCAATCGAGCTTCTTCAATGACACAATCATCGAGAGGGCCCGCACTTGAAAAGATATTACCTTTGAACAAGAGCATCATCTCAAAAATTGAGAAAATCTCACAGGATTCTCAAACGAAAATGAATTTTAATTTCACTGTGATGATGCCATTACAAACAACAACAAGTAGTCAACAAATCGACACGACATCTCCTTTGGTGTTTCAATCTGTGTTCGGAAGTCGTGCTGATGATCGTCTAAGTCTTTTTAGAGCTCCTCCGATTGCTGCCGAAGCAGAAACACCGGCACTTGTCGATAGCAAACTTCACTTGCAAAAAATGGCACAGAAATCCGGAAGTTTCGAGTCAGCGTTGCCATCAAGCAACAACAATTTGAACAAACTCGATGCTAAGAAGAAAACAAAGCATTTTCCATCAACTCATAGCAAACATAAGCAGAGCAGACGTCTCAAGTTACAGTTTGACGATAGAAACTTTATGGACTGTGGAAATATTAATGATTTTCTCAGTTCAAGTTCGTTAAGCAGCAGTGACAGTGAAACGGAAGAAACAAACGAGAGCGATCATGAAGGAGATGATGAACTAACAGATTGGCCAGGTCACGAGGTCATGGTGAATTTCGCATCAAAGAACGAGTTCAAAAGAGCTAACAAGAAAGCAGGCAAACTGCCACAAATTGACATTATTCAGGACGATGACACGTTAATGTCAGCCGATGATATTCAAGAGCAGCCACAGGAAGATTCGCCAATTCTCCAAGTCAACATTAGCTCATCACAATTCACAAACTCAATTGATTTGGAAGATCCCGACAACACATACGTGCCATCGAGTAAAATGCAAACGTCACATCCAATTAATATAATTGGTGGCGCTATCGGAAATAGTTTTATTCCCGGAAGCAGTAGCACGACGAGTGGAGTCATTGCTGATGGCGGATATGGAAGTAGCTTTGCCGCCTCCTACAACCATAAGCAGCCAATTGAAAGTGAAATGTCTGGTGAAACGTCAAACCATTTCTTGTCATCACCAAATAATTTTGGTGTTGGAGAAGTTCGAGAGATTCGCGCTGGTTGTCGTCGAATTCGAGATGAACGGCCGGGGTTTTCAATTATTTCAAGTTTTAATGAAGACCTTTTGAGGTAAAAGAGATTTTTCTTTTTTTATTAATTTAAACTCAAAGTTAATTTCATCCGAAAGATTCTTACAAGACGATCAACAGAAGCAAATGAAGATATTTGACATACAGGAGTACGATAAGATTCTAGAATTGGCCAAACTGTATTCACTTCATATTCAAACTGAAAACGGATGCATTGTCTTAAACAAAACAAGGTAAGTTATCGATTCTTCTCCTTAAGACAATTCTAATGAACGAATATCCCTCCAGCAACACAATGCAAGCTGTTAAAGTATCCAAGGAACACAACAAATATTTCTTCAGCGATTATAAGCGACGTTGCGTCGGTGGCGACACTGAATAATTTTTTTTAAGTTTCAAAAACTTTTATGTCAATTTGACATGAATAAAAATGCTTGTCATACAAAAATCAAACGAAAAAAAATATATTTTATTAGAATTACTTTCTACTTAGCAAAGAGTTAAATTAGGCGTTTTGTTATCGCGAATGACGCGTTAGCGGTTTCAGTGGTGAGAGTCTAAAAATATAAAAAGTAAAGATAACGAAGATCGCTTTCTTTCTTTAAATGAGACGACTTTACCGTTTTGTTTCGAACTGATAGGAGATTGGTCCTGTGTGTCGATCTGCGACATCATCGTAAGACTGTGGGTGTTGTTGGTGAACTTGAATTGGAATCCTTTGGGCTTCTCTAAGCAACGAAAATTGAGAAAACTTCGTGTTAATAATGAAAACTTTATCTTTAGTAAGTAAATATTAATTTTTCTTACAGAGTGAAATGAAAATGTTAAAACAGTCAGTAAAGCCCCCACAAATTGAGTTTCCATCGTTGATTTGGTAATTAAAAAAATAAATATTTTCATAAAGTTAAGTTTAGTTCACAACCAGCAAAACTACAAAAGGTTAATCTATTAACTAAGATAATCTAACCGCGGTCAGTCTCACCTCCATGAGTGCTTCCAGCGTGAGTAAACGACAAGAGTCGCGATGCTTTACAAAGAAGAACTGATTTGTACGCTTGGCGATACTGACGATTCATAATCACGTAAATGATTGGATTTATACAAGCGCTGAGATAAATCATGATATAACCGAAGATGTGAAGTCCCGGCCAGTTGACGTCTTTATCGAAAACTTTTGTTATTGTAATGGGCAGATAACAAGCCAGGAATGATAAAAATATCGCGAGAACCATTTTCGTAATTCGCCATTCATTTCGTTTCTGTTTGGCATCTCGCTGATCGGTGAGTTTTTTCGTTTTAGTGGATTGAAGTCTACTTTCACTTCCTATTTGGGCAGTGGGCAAATTATTTTCACTACCACTCGTTGCACTACTCGCAGGCATTTGTCTTTGGTTATTTGGAATTGCATTTTGTGTTGATGAATGTTGGCGCATTCTTGTCTCAGATCTGAGAAATTAATTAAATTTAATTATTTTCTTTGTGAACAGTTAAAGTTGCAAACTCACTCATGGACAACCCAGAAGATTCTAGCGTAACAAACAATGATGATCACGCATGGTATCACGAAAGCGATGATGAAAAGAGCAGTTTTCGAGCTCCTCCCGTTATCGTCTGGAAGAATCGAGCAAGTCTCCAGCTTCGGGTCGTAGCCAAACTTGCCCCAAACCTTGAACAACGTTGGAAGTTGAAAGCCATAAGAGAACAGCCAACAAAAAACCAACATGAGAATGATCCAATTCCTTTTATAGATTCTAGCGTAGACGCTGTGATGAGCGATCATAATGTATCTGTTCAAATTGCATTTGAAATTATTTCAACACTTGGAGACTTAAATTTCTCAAAATACCTGTTAATTGTAATCATAGCGATACATAATAAAGATACTCCTACATTTCCGTACTGAATGAACGGCACAAATGTACAAAGGAATCCATCTCCGTGTATCCACGCACCTTGGATATATCGCAGAGCCATGAATGGCAGCACTAACATGCAAAACAAACAATCGGCAGCGCACAAACTTCAAGAGAAATATTTTGGTTTTGGTTTAAAGATAAAAAAAAACAGTTTACGTTCGTACCTGATGATAAAGTCAGCAGCGACATTTCGTACTTTTGGGCATCGGATTAATGCAATGATGGTCAAGAGATTGCCAAAAATTCCAACAATCATAATACAAATTGTTGCTGACGCTGCCAAGGTCAACAAAGTTCGGGAGAATCTAGGAATTTTGTTATCATTAAAATGTTTCGGTTTCATTCATAAAACGATTGATGTTTACCGACTAAGTTCTGAATCAATTTCATCTTCTATGGCGATGAGGTCTCTGGATAATGGTGAGGGGTTGTAGGTCGTTGTCATAATTTGGTTGAAAGCTGACGCTCTCTCACTGCCTCCGTAGCGACTCATTTTAGCGTCAATAAAATTCATTCGACTGCAAAAGGAAACTTAGTTTAAAATTCTATTTTCGATTAGTTTAGAGATATCGCGAGAGTTTCTATTGTTTTGATCGAAGTTGCAGTTTCATAACACGATCTCAATGAGTCATTGACGCACGTTCCGTGAATAACGATCATTTTAGAGGAATTTATTTGATCGGCCACTTTACTTCTCGTAAGAGTCACTCGATGACGAAACGTGAAGAGAATGAAGAATGAGTCACACGGTTGAGCAGCAGCTCTTTTTTCAATTTAACAAATCATGAAGACATTTAATCACTTGACATCATTGATAACCGGAACAAGTCGCGAGCGTTTCTATTTCACTTGGGCAAACAAGTGTAGAGAACATAAAGCGACAGACTTCACAGTTTGATAAGACGTTCTGGGAAAGATAACAAAACCTTCTCAGCCAATACGACTTTGACTTGAACTGCTCCATTGTCTTTGCTAATATTTGTCATTTGTTGACTCTTGACTCGTTTGAATTTATAAAACTTTTCACAATATTGACTTATTAATAAAAATTCAGCGAAACTATTTGCACTTTAATTCCTAACGTGTGACGACTCCAACGAATTTTTTTGCAAACAAAATGTTTTCACTAATCGCGAAACTAAACTTCACTGCAACTTGATGATGTATCGTTTAATGTTCGACTCAAACGTTCTTTAAAACTTTGTTTGTCAATTGACATTTATTAACATCAATTAACTCAAAAAGGTCGCAGAAAAGCATATTAGGGTGTCGGATCAATTTAACTTTAATTGATGAATGCAAGCGCAGTCTTTTTCTAACATAGAACATATTCTCCGAATTCGGGTTAATAGTAGCACAAAATATTTTACTTTTTTCTTCAAAATTCCTTTGATGTTTCAAGTTCTCCACAATTTCGTCCTTTCGATCATCACCGGAAGAGATACTTAAAAATTTCGATCACAACAAAATAAAACACTGAGAGTAGAATCAACTTTTTAATTCTGTCGTCCATCTCCACGAGTTCACTGCTAATCAAAAATTATTTTGATAACTAATCTAAAACTGTCGTTGAATATTATTTTTCAAAATCTTTCTTATCATTTACTCCAAATTTTATTAAAATCGACCGAACGACAACGGAAACAAATTGAGAATGAAATCAATTTAATAATTTTTACAAACGCCGAAGCCTTCGCTAGACTACAACGTGAGAGAAACTGAATACAAGAGAAGCAGCAACGTGAGTTTAAATTTATTTCTCGTTGTTGGTATGCGTCGATTCCATATGATTCATTCATGCCGATTCCTAAGAAATTTGCATCAGACAGGTAAGGCCTGGAGATTAAAAGATTATGAGATCAAGTTGTGGATGCAAGGAAGGTGAAGAAAGAAGGAAAGAAAGTGTTGCAAAGTCATAGTAGACCGCAAACAGTAAGCCAAATATTTTAATTTTAAAACTTCACTTTGTTGCATAGCTTGAAGGAGCTCACACGATCATCGAGAAAAGAATTTTGTTCTTAAAGCTTCCGAAAGCTTTAAAAGAGAAAGGAAAAAATGAGAAACGGTTTTCTCATCAATAGCTTGCGCTGAAAACTCATCAGTTGCAGTTCACGCTTCGTGCCTTTCAAACGTTGAACCAATCGTACTCTCAGAACATATGAGAGTGACTGATAAGCGACATCATAACAATTTCTTATCTCGGAAAATAAAAAATTATTTCAAAGTGAACGATAAACAATTTTAATCGATGATAAAATATTTTATTCAATCCGCTAAGAAATTAAATTTCTTGTAAAATGAAGTGAGACGACAAATGTTTAATTGGACAACAATTGAGTGATATGAGATATTACAAAAGAAATCTGAGATAACACATCCAAGCAGTTAAATATTTTGATATTTATCTAAGAGCGAGGAAAACGAATAAATATTTACATTTGAATTAATGGGAAAATCAGCCGAAATCTCAGCTCTGCAATTCGCGTTTACATCAATCTTCGGAAAATTCCCAAAAGTTGAAGTTTTAAAGATCAAAACTAATCAGTTAAGGATAATTAAAGTGTCACAGTGTGATTTACGGGTTCAAAGGACAAGTCGTCTAATTTTAATCGCAGACAGTGAAATTTATTTTCCGAACGTGTCTTATTAAAAATTATCTCCATCACGTACCAAAAAAAAATGTTTCACTTCAGTTAGATACATGTGCGTTAAAATTGATTCTGGATTTAATCAGAAGTGGAAAACCTCTAACGTGCTTCCTATTTTTAGAAGAAATTTTTTGTGTGCACGGAAATTATTTTATTATTTCGCATTTAAGCGATGACTAAAGGTATGAGGTAATTGTTTGCCGGAGTTTTAGTGCAATCATGGATCTCCTTACGATATATCGTATGGAACTTCCGGAAAGTTTCAACGAAACTTCGATGCTAGGAAATGAAACTGGTGAGAATAAACAGAATTTCTTTAGTAAATCGTTTTGATGATCAATAATTAAATTTGTTTAGATAATTCATATCGACTGTTCAAAGGATTCTCATCGGTCTTGTTGAATTCTGCTTCAATTTGTATCATAGTGTTCATGTTATTAGGCATCCCTGGAAATCTAATAACAATTATTGCGTTAGCTCGATGCAAGAAAGTAAGCTCCACTTTGAATTTTCGATCTTCTTTTTACGATTCCTTACGAATTTCAGGTCCGTAATGCTACTGCCGTTTTCATCATCAACCTCTCGTTCTCGGATTTGCTATTCTGCTGCTTTAACTTACCTTTAGCAGCTAGTACATTTTATCATCGACAGTGGATTCATGGTAAAGTCTTAGAACGTAAAAAAATTCTCAGCTAACATTTTCCTTTCCAGGTGATTTGATGTGCCGGCTTTTTCCTTTGTTTCGTTATGGATTGCTCGCAGTTTCCCTGTTTACAATCCTTGCGATTACAATAAATCGTTACATCATGATAGGTCATCCTCGAATCTATGCAAGGTAATCAGAGTTTATATTTTAACGTTGATTATGGAAAATGATTAAATGGGTTATTGCTCGAGAGATGAGCGAGAAATTCCATATGCACGAGAGATTTCTATTTTTTTCCGAATGAAAAGTGAGAAAATAACGAGAAAGTAAACAATTTTTAAACACATGTTGAATCTGGTCAGTTTTGTGATTCTAAGCTGAACTTAGATTCTTATTCGAGTGGAAATAATTTCATTTCAGAATCTACCGAAAGAGAAATTTAGTTTTAATGGTTGCAATGACATGGCTTTGTGGATTTGGTGCGCTAATTCAAACTTGGAGAGGGAAATGGGGAAAATTTGGATTAGACGTTCGGATCAGCTCGTGCAGCATTCTTCCGTCAGTTAATGGTAATTACTTTTAAAATTATTTAAATCAAGTGAAACATTTTCTTCTAATTATTCAATAGGCAGTTCACCAAAGGAATTTCTGTTCGTAATGGCATTTGCGCTTCCTTGTTTTGCAATCGTTTTGTGCTACGCGAGAATATTTTACATCGTTCGTAAAACAGCGTTGAAAATTCAAGAGACAAGTCCTAAAGAAAATGGTTCAGTGAAATTGAGTAAAAAATCGAAATTATCTAAAAAGATAATCTCTCAAGCTTCACCTTTGAGAAAACCTTCTGAAGAAATTGATGAAAACCTTAACAATCAAACAAGCAGCAATCGAATGAAGAAACTTCTTACAAAATCAAAGGATGACGACCTAAAGTTCATCGACACAAGTGTTGAAAGCGATCTCCCTCCAACCCTCTCGCAATTACAAAGGAAAAGTGTTCAAATTTTAATTGAACCATCGACAGTAATTGTTTCTTCAAATCATTATCAATTAAATTCAATTAATGCAGGAACTGAACAAGACGTTTCGAATTCCCAGGAGAATCAAATAATTTCATCGCCAGAACCATCAACAAGCTCGGGAACTGATATCCCATCCGATCAAAGTGCTTTAAAGTAAGACATTGTGTTTAGTCTCAATCGTTAACATCATTAATTTTCATTTATTTTTAAGAGTAATCAAGGAGCCAGCAGAGTTTGTTGGTAATAAAAGCAACGCAAAGATTAAACAGAAAAAGTTGAAGGAGGAGAGTCAACCCAAAGAAATGATTCGAAAGAAGTCTTTGGCAAACACATCTGGCGCATCAATTTTGTACGCAGGGAGAATGTCGAGCAAGGATCGTCGTCTACTCAAAATGATTCTCGTCATTTTCCTGTCATTTCTTACTTGCTATCTTCCAATCACTCTTTCGAAAGTGGTTAAGTCATTTGCGCAGATAAATTTTGTGGTCATCACAGCTTATCTACTCGTCTATCTTACAACCTGCATTAACCCAATGATTTACGTTGTAATGTCATCAGAGGTGAGAGACGATCTTCTTAAATTTCTCTTTAGTAAAATATTTATTTTAGTATCGACAAGCCTACAAGAATCTTCTTATGTGCCGCAATGGCAGAGCTGGTCAAAAATATCGAAACTCAAAGCGACGGATGTAGAAGAATTTTTAAACTTTAATTAAGAATAGAACCAAAGCTAGAAACATTCCAAAAACTAAATTAAATGTCAAATTTTTAGAATTTAAAAATAAATTTATTAACGAATTTCATAAAATCAAAAGTAATTTTCCCACTGACATTCCCTTTGCATAAAAATCTTCCACGACGATTCTCAATCCGCAAAAAGAAATCATTTAAAATGGCATTCGGAGACGTAAAAACACCAAAAGGACTTCAAGAGTTGAACAACTTCTTGGCCGACAACTCTTATTTGAGCGGGTAAGATTCGTTTTACATTTACATTTAAATTCGGTGAAATTGAAAGTCTAACCTTCACCAAAATTATTTCCTTAGATATTCCCCATCCAAATCCGATATCTCCGTGTTCGATGCCTTGGGCAAAGCACCAGCTGCCGAGTATTTGAACATTGCTCGTTGGTATCGTCATATCGCCTCATTCTCGTCACAAGAACGTAACGCATGGGGAGGTTCCGCTTTGCCACAAGTTGCAGGTGCAAAGACAACAACTGCTGATGACGACGATGATGTCGATCTCTTCGGATCAGATGATGAAGAAGAGAATGCTGAGGCTGAAAAGGTCAAAGCCGAACGTCTTGCTGCTTACGCCGCCAAGAAATCAAAGAAACCCGCACTCATCGCTAAATCTTCCATTCTCCTCGACATCAAGCCGTGGGATGATGAAACCGACATGAAGGAAATGGAGAGACTTGTCCGCACAATTACAATGGACGGACTCTTGTTGGGCGTCTCAAAACTTGTTCCCCTCGCTTACGGAATCAACAAACTCCAAATGGCCATCGTCATCGAAGACGACAAAGTCTCCGTTGATGAGCTTCAAGAAAAGATCGAAGCATTTGAAGACTTCGTTCAATCCGTCGACATTGCTGCATTCAACAAGATCTAAAGAAATTGAATTGATTTAAGATCCAACATCCAAACCAGTTATTGCAGTTGAGCCTCAAATAAAATGAATCAATTTGCTAATAAAAATCCTTGTAAGTTAATTCTTTTTATTCACACTTTAGAAATTCATAAATTTTGTGCGTCAGCGATAAGAATTTTTCTATTTGCTGTATTGATTGGGCAACATAATTGAACCGTTGACAAGACGTTTAAGTTCTTCGATAGTGTCTGTCCATTCCAACCCAGCGATCTTAGGTACAACGGCAAGAATGAGTTGCGTTACCTTCGCGACGTTCTTCTTGAAAGTTGCCATAACTTCTTCAACGCAAACACCGGTCTCACACTCACGCCAGGAATCATAATCCGTAGCCATTGCTATCGAAGCGTAAAGCAAACCTGCTTCCTTGGCAAGAATAACTTCCGGGACGAGAGTCATGTTGACCTAAAATGAAAAGTGTGAACGAAAATAGAATTTTGTAATGCACACACTTCTTACCAAGTCGCATCCCCATGAGCGGAATAAATGACTCTCTGCTTTAGTGGAGAAACGAGGTCCTTCAATTGACACAGCAGTTCCCTTCGAAAAGTTAAACGTTCCTTTCATTAAGAACAGTAAAGCTTAATCGTGCAACCTTACCTTCGCATGAACGCTAACGCCAATTTCCTTGGCTGTCTCAATAATTACTTGTCGAGTTCTTTCATCAAATGCTGGAGACATTGGGATATGGCAAACCTAATTTGTTATCATGGAAAGGTCATTGATTTTCAAATGTCAAGGTTATTGAAAATCATAATTAACTTACACCAACGCCAGAAGTCTCAGAGCCATCGTAGAAAGTGTTGACTCGAGTTTTAGTTCGGTCAATGAAATCATCGAGGATTACGATGTGTCCCGGTTCAATTTCCATCTTCAAGCTTCCGGTGGCAGTCGTGGCCACGACATGAGTGCAATCAAGCAGCTTTAATGCATGGATATTAGCTCTGTAATTAACATTCGTTGGTGAGAGTGAATGCGATTTTCCATGACGAGCGAGAAGAACCTGAAATGATTTGAATTCGTAATTGATCAATTAAATTTTAATTAATGTCTAAGCTTACGCATTGTACACCGGAAATAACTCCTTGGACGACCTCGACCGAGCCATAGGGCGTACTGATAATGCTTTCCTTACGTTTTTCAATGATGTCAGGATTATCCAATCCAGTTCCTCCAATGATTCCGATTTTAACGATTGCCATAATTAATTTTTTGTTTCCGAGAGCTTAAAAAAATGCACCTTGATACTGATAAGACTGAAATCGAATGTGATAAGATTTTATGATTCCAATGGGACAATTCAAAAATCTTATAGACAGTCAGACATTCTAAGCTTCGTATTAATATTTCCATAAAAAAGTAGTTTCTTATTGGAATTACAGAATAGTTCTCAGAAAAAGCGCTCAAAAGTATTTTTGTGTAGAAATATTTTTGTTTGTAAATATCTATCTAGGTGATCGAAAAATAAAAGAAAATTTAAATATGGACAGACCAGGACCCGACTACATCGAAGTTAATGAAATCACAGACATTTACTCATTTTTAAAGAGTGTAAGCCGGTAACCAATCGATAATGTGAAAGGTCAATAA
Organism: Smittia aterrima; assembly: GCA_033063855.1. NCBI lineage: Eukaryota > Metazoa > Arthropoda > Insecta > Diptera > Chironomidae > Smittia > Smittia aterrima. The sequence goes on along the minus strand of CP093831.1, from coordinate 11,184,664 downwards.
TATATTTTATTTTATTTGCAGATGGATTGGAGGAGAGACAAATGGCTTTTTGGTGTCGTTGCATTCCACATTTTAGTTACCATTCTCAGTTTTGTCAGTAGACGACGTAGCTCCTTCCAAATCATTCTATTTTTCTGCTTACGTGAGTCGTCATCTAATTGCGTATTATTCAACAAATATTTACTCACATATTATTCTCTAGTGTTTCTAGTTTATTTCTCTGAATATCTTAACGAAATCGCGGCGAGCAACTGGCAGAAGTTTTCTAAGCAGCAATATTTCGATTCCAACGGATTGTTCATCAGTATAATCTTCTCTTGTCCCATTCTCATCAACTGCATTTTCCTTCTTGCACGCTTCCTCTACCAAAGCTACGATCTCATGACACAGGTGAAGACTGCACAGCTTCGCCAGCAATTGAAGAGGAATCAAGCGATTAAGCAAAACTCTTCAAATAAGAAAGTGGATTAAAGTTACTTAAAGTCGAATTTATAATCATCACAATTAATAATGTTTTGTACATCAACAAGGAATATGGCCAATATATGTTTTGTTTCGTCAATAAAAATATTTCGTTTCTAAATTATTTTTTTCAAAAAATGTTAGAAGAGTTCGTACCCCTCTCACGAGTCAACAAAAAATATTTTTTTTGTAATTAATCGAAATGCCGTTTGACCAGAAAAGAATCAATGGACCTGATGTCTCGTTTTCATATCAGCAATTTATTCAACACGAAGAAATAAAGCAGCAAACTCAAACACGTGCAGATGGCAGAGGGTTCAAAGAACATCGTAAATTTGGTAAGTGAATTAAAGTGTTTTCACGATTTATCAATAAAATGCTATCATTGTTGTAGCTCTTCAGCTCGAGGTTATCTCGAAAGCTAAAGGATCATGTTACATTGAGAATGGATTAACGAAAATAATCTGCGCTGTGTTTGAGCCGAGAGAAATTCCAAGAATAAACAAATACGCGTGAGTGTCCTCATGATATATTTTACAATTCCTCGTGAATTAAACATTTTTGTTTCAGTGACAAAGGACAATTGTATTGCGATTTCAAATACGCTCCGTTTTCTCGAAATGCCAGAAAATCTGTGACGGAGAATGAGGAGAAGCTCATCGCGAGTAATGTAAAAGCGGCTCTTGAATCAGTTGTTTGCTTGAATGAGTTTCCCAACTATCAATTTGATGTCTTTATGCTTGTGCTGGAAGACGATGGAGCTGTTCTTTCAACTGCCATCACAGCAGCAGGAATGGCTATGGTCGATGCTTCAGTTCCTTGCTATGATTTGCTTTGCTCTTCAACCGCCGCAATCCGAGATGGTCAAATCATCATTGATCCAAGTGGAATTGAGGAAGAGTTAGAAACAACAGGAACGATTACCGTCAGTAGCCTTAGCAGCATAGAACAGATTTCTCAAATTCTCTTCAAAGGCTTCATCGATGCAAATACCGTCAAAGAAGTGAAGAACAGTTTGCTGGAAATTAACAAGAAAAATGTCGATCATCTGAAAAAGATTATCAGCTTGAAGATAGGCAAAGAAAATCGAGAGACCTAATAAATTAGTTTTGAGATCTTTATTAAGCCATGTCTGATTCTAATTTCTCTGGAGGTGCACCACAAGGTTGAAGAATCTTTTCCATCAAGTGAAACTTAATCCTTGCCTTCGATTCGTTCTCAGCGATAGCAAAGTAAGAAAGTTGATCGTAATGTCCAAGGTAGCTTGCGAGTGAATCTCTGTTGATATTCGTGAGCCATTCCCATTTAGTTGAGTCAGCATGGCCAGTTCCAGGGAGCTTCGTTTGAAGAAATTCGCTATGAATATTGTATCGGTCACCTAAAATATTATTTTATTAGAATTAGTCATTTTCATGAAATATTTCCATTGCCCATCGATCGCAAATTCGATAAATAATTTATGAATCAATGTTTGTTCTTTGATTTCTGTCTATTTTTCATCTTAAACAATTAAAAACATTTTCTCACCCATTATTGTTGTTACTGTAGAAAACTCTTTCACACCCCCTCAAAGGGCCTGCAATTATACGTTCGTGATATTTGATTTGAAGTTCTTTCTTGCTATCAAATCGATCCTAAATTGGTAAGAGAATACATTTAATAAGATCAAGGCAATTATCATTGAAGAGTGATTGCATCTTATATGTTTCCAATCGAAATATCAGCGATAAAACATTCCACAAAGAAAATTTATTGAAAAAGGCTTCTCGTTTTCAAGGAATCTTCGCGACAATTCCGGCAATTGTTGTTGCCCACTTAATCCAATTCCACGAGAGTTATATTGTTGGATAATAGGTCTTAACAAAGACAGCCAGAGAAAGGCCACAGTGCATCCGATAAAAGATTAGATCGAAGAAAATCGAAACAACAACAATAAGAAATTAACAATGGCCGCATTACCAAGACGAATCATCAAAGAAACTCAGCGCTTAATGCAGGAGCCTGTTCCAGGTACAAATCAAATGTTGCTTTGATTAGAGAAAATAGTTAATTTGCTAACATATTTTTAGGTATCAGCGCTATTCCTGATGAGAGCAATGCCAGATATTTTCATGTAATTGTGACTGGTCCAGAAGATTCACCATTCGAGGGCGGTTTGTTCAAGTTGGAGCTGTTTCTGCCAGAGGACTATCCAATGAGTGCTCCGAAAGTTCGCTTTATTACGAAGATTTATCATCCTAACATCGATAGACTAGGAAGAATTTGCTTAGACATCCTTAAAGATAAATGGAGCCCGGCACTGCAAATTCGTACGGTCCTGCTTTCGATACAAGCCTTACTAAGTGCCCCAAATCCTGATGATCCGCTGGCTAATGATGTTGCTGAGTTGTGGAAGGTTAATGAAGCTGAAGCAATACGAAACGCCAAAGAATGGACTCATCGCTTCGCAATGGAAGAAAACTAATTTTAATTGCTCATTTCTTCTCAATTCATTTCTTGTTTGTAGCGCGCACTTGTGAGTTAATGTGTGATCTTTCTCTTTTGCTATTGAACGTCCAAATCAATTCCGTTTGAAGATGCGATTTTGTAAGTCGTTTGACGCTTATAAAAATTACTAAATAAACACACATCGCGCAATTCTTTACGTTTTCCTTTTCGCTCCTCTCAGCAAATATCAAACTTGTACTATTCAAAGTCGAAAAATTGCTATATCATCAGGTCCTATTTCTTTAGTGAGCATAATTTCTAAAAGTATGACTTATTACAAAGCAAAAACTTATGCCGACTTGAATGGATTGAAATATCTTCTGAAGAGAATAAAAAATGAATAAACTGTAAATGAATTTGATTTCTCAATTTAGAAAGAGTCTGATTAAGAAATTTTAGGAAGTTTTATTTTTATATTAAAGGATTGGAATTTGTTTAATTTTTGTTTGCTAAAACTTAAGACGAACTCGTATGAGTGAAGAGTCATTGAACTCTATTTCCTTAAAATGCGTTTTAATCACAAACGTCGAATGGAAATTATTCTTAAATTGTTTTACTGTAAATTAAAATTTGCCAGAAGATCGACAAAAGAAAGACTTTAATTGTAAGAAATTTTATGAAAATAATCATTATGAGATTACAATTCTGTCTTCTTCGGTTTTCCTGATCGATCGAAGCTCTTCAGTTCTTTTGTGGCATGTTTGCTAATGTATTTGACGAAATCATCAACTTCACGGCCACCTTCATAACGGATTGGTTCTCCGCCCTTAGGAATCCAGAAAAGAGTTGGGAAGCCACGAACATCGAATTTAGGTGGCACATCATTAGCAGTAGCATCCATCTTTACAATAGAAACATCTTCACCCTTAAGCTGTTCGCCCAAATCATCAAAGATTGGTGCGAGTTTTTTACAATGTCCACACCATGGAGCGTAGAATTCAATCAAAGTGTCTTTGTTGTTGTTGGTAACGACATCTTCAAAGTTCTTTCCTACAGCAACGACAACTGGGCCATCATTGGATGCAGGGATTTCTTCGGACTTAACATAAGCCTCCAAACTTCCTTCTTCAAGATCGTTAACGAAGGCTTGCAAGTTGTCGATTCTATTATTCATGAAAATTAATTATTAATGTTCGAATCGATTGATTAGACATTTTTAACTTACGAGAATTCATCTTTCATGATGAATTTCTGATTCTGAGCATCACGTGCCAAGATCAAAGGCTTATCTCCAACATAGTCATAACCATATTCGTTCAATTCATGTTGGAATTCATCCTTGGCACTGACAGCGAAGTTAACTTTTCCTTCCCATTCCTTGGCAACCTTCAAGACTCTGTTACGCCAGTAGTTTGTTCCCTTAGGGTTCTTTTGATAGTCAACTGCGTAGTAAGCAACGACAAGTGGGTTCTTGAAGTCAGCAATGGAATCACGATTACGGAGACCAACAAGTCCATGGCTGCAATAAATAAAATTAATCAAAAAAATTCGATAAAAATCAATTTCATCAGACTTACAAAGATTTCTTTACAAACTCGTTCAAGTCATCTTTGTTTTTGCCTTCGAACTTCACGAAGTCAGCTTCGAATTTGTTGCTCAATTGCGGTGCACGATAGAGAACGATGGCATTTCTTATCAGGGAGATAAAGATAATAAGAACAGATTAAAGACAGTAAATTACTTTACTCACGTTTCTCCGGCTTTAGCCAACACATCGGCATTACTTGAATGACCGAATCGGAACTTCTCGCGTTGTTGATCAGAATATTTGGAAAACACTGCTTTCAAATCAGTTTCTTTCTCGAAGAATCCAATAATTGACCCTTCTTGAACTTTAAGGAACTTCTCATAAGCTTCAACACTTGACAGATCTTTGCTGGCTGGTCCAACTTGAGCTCTCATGTATTTTACCATACCGGCTATTAAATAAGGCATTAATATAGATCAAGATATAAATTATGAGATTTATCGTCTCTTACCTGCTTCACGTGGACCATTGTAGTCTTGTGACACTTCTCCATTTTTAAAGATCTTCAAAGTTGGATAACCAGAGACTGAGAACTTTCCGCAAATATCTTTACCGGCTTCAGTACAATCAACCTTCGCAAAAGCAACCGGTGGATCATCAGTGCGCATCAGCTCAGCAGCCTTGGCGTATTCTGGTTTGAGCTGAGAAAAAATTTGTTAGAAATGTTGTCTGATTGAATTGACAAGAATTTACCTTTTTGCAATGACCTAGGAACCAAGGAGAGAACAAGAGATTTCAAGGTTAGCAATTGCTGGAAATAAGTTATTAAACAATCGATGTGGCACTTACCGCACCATGGAGCTGTGGGAACAGAATAAGAAGAAATATGTTAATGAAATAACCTCAGTACAAAGCAATTTTAGAATGAAATCGTTCTTCAAAGAAATATTTTAAGATAAGTTTGATACTAACCGTAGAACATAACCAGAGTGGTTTCAGTCTCAGCAACTCTTGTTGAGAAATCGCTATCGCCCAAGTCAAGAACGTCACTTTCAGCGGCTAATGAGTTGGCAATAAAAGCCATTAACAAAATTGCGACGAACTTCATTATTCCCTCGCTGTACTCGAACTCTCTTCGCTTAATTGAACTGATATACTGACTAATATGCAGTCGTGTCTTCACAATTTATCCTTAATTTACTCTTTTAAAAAAATTCTGCCGCAATCAAGGCGACCGAGACTTGTTGTTCAGTGATTGGTTGATATTTTCGACTTCGAAAAGACTAAGTTCGTGTCCCCTTTAATTTACTAAAATAGTGAACTTCAAAAAAAAAACAAAGTTATGCAAAAATATATTTAATAAAATGCAAAACTGGATAAAACCTTTGCTGGCAATTCCGGTTTCATTCGCTTTAGTCGATGCTTTCGGATATGTTGCAAGGGTGGATGGAGAAAGTTAGTATAGCAATAATAAGAACAAATTAAAGACAGTAAATCACGTTTCTCTGGTATAGGCATGAAACCAACGCTAAATCCAAAGAAAGAGCATGAATATGTGTTTCTGAATAAGGTAAGAAATGAAAGAATAGAAAATGTTTGGCTCGAAATATTAAAGATTTTTTCTTTTAGTACAAAGCAAGAAATTATGAAGTTGAGAGAGGAGATATCATTTGTTTGATCAGTCCAAAGGATCCTAACCAGAAGTTAATTAAACGAGTTATCGCATTGCAGAATGACACAGTGGAAACGCATGGTTACAAGGAGAAATATGTAAAAGTATCAAAAGGACATTTCTGGGTAAACTCTTCGAAGGTCGAAGTAACGGTTGCTTGACGATAACTCTTTCTTTAGGTTGAAGGTGACAACTACAACAACTCTCTCGATTCCAATACATTTGGTGCAGCTCCTATGGGTTTACTTACAGCAATCGCAACTCATGTCGTTTGGCCACCTCAGAGCTGGCGACGTTTAAACAGAGCTGAAATTCGCCCATCGCTAGTTATAACAACAAAGAAAAGTCAAAACGCTTAAGTATTTATTAGGATCTTAAACAAATTTTATTCGTTCAAATAAAAATCTTGAAAGTCTCATTATTCTAACTTAATGTTGAATCGCTCAATTATGCTTATCGTTAGCTTATAATTAATTCCCTGCCTAATGACTTTACATATATTCAGCTCACTGAGATCAACAACGGTAGAACCTGCTCTGTGATCCTCAGCATCGCTCAAGGCACCTCCATCCATTACAGCTCCGAGACTAGGCCAGAGCTCAGAAAATTCATTTATTTTCAAAGAACTTTTCTCGCTGCTTCGATTTGCAGATGTTAATGCAATTGGCTGTTTGAATACTCGACAAACATCTCTGATGAAGTCAGAATCAGGTATTCTGATTCCAATTTTACTAACTCCCGGATTTAAGTATGGATTGTCAAGATGTTTGCTTTTCTTTAATACAATCGTGACTGGTCCAGGCAACAACTGTTTCAACATTTCTTTATCTAGATGATCCGCCTCTCCCCAATGTCTCAAGTCTGTAAAGTCACTAACACAAATTGCTACTGGCTTCTCTTCATTTCTACCTTTGATTTCATAAAGTCTCTTGATCGCATCGGGGTCATTGGCACTACAAGCCAAACCATAAATAGTGTCAGTTGGCAGGGCGATAACTTGACCTGAGTCGATGAGAGATGAAGCTAATTCTACAGCTCCTTTATGTGCTGTTTTCATGATTACTGTGTTCATTTTGCTAAAAATTCTTGCCTTATTCGATAGGTTGATAATCAATTTCATTACGGTTTTAGTCTCTCCAGTTGTGTCCACAAGTCGCGTTACAGCATTTGAAGAAAGTGGTCATAGGTTCGTCAGCACTTCTTGTTTGAATCTGCATGAAATATGCTCGTGTGTGACTGCAGGTAGGGCAAACAGCGTCAGTGGAGTCTACGTTCTTCCAAGCCTCACTTCCTCCCATAACATGATCAACTTCCTAAAATTAGAATAAATTGAAATTTCACTTTTTTAAGCGGCTTGTAATATTTTACCTTAAGCTTTGGATATGTTCTTTCTGAAATCTTCTTCGTGATCTTAGAAATGTAAGGACCTGCAAAGAGAATAATTTGTTTAGTTAAAGAATTTCATAATTTTAAATCGACTTACATGTTGAACACGACAAACGTAAACAAACTGATGAAAACTCGACCAAAAGCAAATTCGAGCAAGTTGGACAGAACAAAAGCATACTCGTTTAAGAACTGTGCGATTGAATGGAGTTGTCGATTGTAAATGCCAGGAAAATATTGTTTTCTTAAATTCACGTTTTTCGAATGAAAAGTCGTCGTAGTTTTTGCAGGGCAACTGAAACTAAGGCGGGAAATTTTTGTAAACAAAACCGGCGAAATTTGAGAATTAAAAATGGATCACTATATGAGAACTTGCATGGATAAGATTACAAAATCATCTTTGAAATCATTCGAGATGAAGATGGAACATGGAATTGATGGTAAGGAATCTTTAAATGCTGAATTCTTAAATTAAAAATGTTTTTTTTAGGAACTGATGTTGCAATGAACAATATCGAACGACTCTGCAAGATTGAGCAAGAATTCGAGGTGGATAATTACTTGGCACTTTCGTTTAACTGCGAACCTTCTAAAGACTTTGATAAAGAATTCAAGAAACAGCAATTAGAGGCTCGAAAGCAATGTCAAGTCCCAGAAAATACTCAACGTTACATGAAGTTTATGAGAGACATTGAAGATGTTAAGGCTTCGATGAATCAAGCAATAACAAAAACTACTCAACAGACGCAAAACACAACGAATGTCGATGATATGGAATTACAGGCTGATATGAATACGATTGATCCAATTACAAAGCGTCAAATCGAAGATCCAGTTCGAAATATTATCTGCAATCATCTTTACGACTTGACTTCGATCCGAGCATCTTTAAGAATGAATCCTCGTTTAAGGTAATAGATAATAATCGACATGATTCAAAATCCTTATTCATTTAATTTTAGATGTCCCTACGTTGGTTGTCTCAACAAGCAGCCCGTCATTGAAGCTAACTTGCAGGAAGATCGCGAGCTCAAGCAATACTTGCAAGCTAAGGAACACGAATCGTCAATGTCGTTGATGTAATGATAAAGGAAATCAATTCATTATCTGGTGTAAAAAAACCTCGTGATTTAGCTATTAAAGTTTATTTTGGGAGTCGATGACGTTCCTTTACTCCTACGTACGAACATATTTTTATACGAGAACCTGTAAAATTATAATAAACGAAATGTTGTGAAATTTGTTCGTTCCCTTCTCTTCGGCTCTAGTTCTTCGTGAATTGCAGCGATTTCGAAATCTAACGTAAATATATTTAAAAAATTACAGGGATGTCGAACATAGCGTTCTTCTTCGTTTTTTGTACAACTTCGGCCTCGATCGTTCTTTCGATTTTCACTCTCGAGCAGACAAGTCGATTTTGGTTTCGCTCTTCAGTTCAGTTTAATTATTCGCATTGTAAGTGTTAATTCAATTATTTAAGGGTTTAAAAGTTAATAATTTGCTTGCGGCAATCGTAATAATATCGGGAAATATCTTTTTATCGCGAAATTAATCGAATTTCGCTATTTAAATTGAAATTAAAATTTCGTGACCGCGTGGCAGCGGCATTTTGCAAATTTCCATATTTTATGAAAGTCTTTTCCTGCTGTCTAGTGCAATAATAATTGTTAAGTGGCCGGTTTCGCTGATATCTTCGAGATAACACATTTTTCTTGCATAAGTATCCAAGTAATTCGCGAAACAAAATGTCTTTCGCTGCCACATGTCTTTTCTTCAATCGCAGTTTTTCGCGTTATTTCTGAACTTAGACACCTGTTGCTATGCGCAAAGATAAGAAGAAATTGTTGGCAATCAAAAAATGTTGCAATCTCGCTGGTCTTATGCACTTTTGATAACCAAAAGAATTTTTTACACTTCATCTCGAAACTCCATTTCCGCTCCGCCGCCATCTTGAAAACTGGAAAAAGTTCTTCTAAAATGTCTCGCGAAACAATTTCGCAATATTATCCAAGGTTTCATTTATCTTATCTCGCGAATAAATTTAAAAAAATTTAAATTTCATTTTCATAAATTTTTCGCGGAAATCGCAAATATTTTCGCGAACCACATGTTGAAATTGATGACTAACTGCAATTTCCTTTGTGTCTTCAGAATATCCATCAAACATGGGAAAGGAAAAGGTTCATATTAACATCGTCGTCATCGGACATGTCGATTCCGGTAAATCAACCACCACTGGTCATTTGATCTACAAGTGCGGAGGTATCGACAAGCGTACCATCGAAAAGTTCGAGAAGGAAGCTCAAGAAATGGGCAAAGGTTCCTTCAAATATGCATGGGTCTTGGACAAATTGAAGGCCGAACGCGAGCGTGGTATTACCATTGATATTGCCTTGTGGAAGTTCGAAACTGGAAGATACTACGTCACCATCATTGATGCCCCTGGACATCGTGATTTCATCAAGAACATGATCACAGGAACATCCCAAGCTGATTGCGCCGTCTTGATCGTTGCCGCCGGTACTGGTGAATTCGAAGCCGGTATCTCAAAGAACGGACAAACTCGCGAGCACGCTTTGTTGGCCTTCACTCTTGGAGTCAAACAATTGATCGTTGGTGTCAACAAGATGGACTCGACTGAGCCACCATACTCAGAATCTCGTTTCGAGGAAATCAAGAAGGAAGTCTCCTCATACATCAAGAAGATCGGTTACAATCCAGCTGGAGTTCCTTTCGTCCCAATCTCAGGATGGCACGGAGACAACATGTTGGAGGTTTCATCAAAGATGGGATGGTTCAAGGGATGGGCTGTCGAACGTAAAGAAGGAAAGGCTGACGGAAAGTGCTTGATTGAAGCTTTGGATGCTATCTTGCCACCATCTCGCCCAACTGACAAGGCCTTGCGTTTGCCTTTGCAAGACGTCTACAAAATTGGCGGTATCGGAACAGTACCAGTTGGACGTGTTGAAACTGGAATCATCAAACCAGGTAAATTATTTAAATCTCATACATTTAATTAAAAATATTAAATATTTTAAATTTTTTTTTCAGGTATGGTTGTCGTTTTCGCACCAGTCAACTTGACCACTGAGGTTAAGTCAGTTGAGATGCATCATGAAGCTTTGCAAGAAGCCGTTCCCGGAGACAACGTTGGATTCAACGTCAAGAACGTTTCCGTCAAGGAATTGCGTCGTGGATACGTCGCCGGAGACAGCAAGAGCAACCCACCACGTGGCGCCGCTGACTTCACTGCTCAAGTTATTGTCTTGAACCACCCTGGACAAATCGCCAACGGATACACACCAGTCTTGGATTGTCACACTGCTCACATCGCCTGCAAATTCGCTGAAATCAAGGAAAAGGTCGATCGTCGTACCGGAAAATCAACTGAAGACAACCCCAAATCCATCAAATCTGGTGATGCCGCCATGGTTGTCTTGCAGCCATCCAAGCCTCTCTGCGTTGAATCCTTCTCAGACTTCCCACCTTTGGGACGTTTCGCCGTTCGTGATATGAGACAGACTGTCGCTGTCGGAGTCATCAAATCCGTCAACTTCAAGGATGCCTCAGGAGGCAAGACCACAAAGGCTGCTGAAAAAGCCGTCAAGGCAAAGAAATAGCCATGCACTAAGCTTTTTAAAACAACATCAACAACATCAATATTTGGCGATGATGTGGACGAGCAGATTAATATTCACTTGCTTCTTGGCAAAAATTTTCTACCTAATTGCACAACAATCAAACAAGAGCCTGCATCATCCCAAATCATTCCAGCATTCGCAACAATTCAGAATCAATATAAGCAAACAAAAAATTTTATTTCTAATCGTAAATGTTATAGCTTCCATAGGAAAGAGTTTCGAAGAAAAAACATGTGGATCTTCTATGGCGCTTAAGAATTAAAATCTTAGTTGTCGTAATTTATCAAATATTTTTTTGGGAATCATTCCTTTGTCAACATTAACAATCATTCTTTTCTGCATTTTCTTTAGTAAATACTTTTTTATGTTTGTTCATTTAATACATGCTGGAAAATAAATTAAAAAACTGAAATTAATATCTTGTAATTTTTTATCGCTATTGTTTTCACTTTCAGAAAATAGATTGCAATGATAAAAATGTTAAAATTAATTGAACAAGTGTTCGACAAAAAAAATTACAGAAACTCAAATTTTAATTCAAGATTTCAGTTTTCTTAAAAATTACGAAGATATCCAATCTAAGTTGGTATCGAAGTTTTCTTATCTTATTAATGATTTTTTTAAGTTTGATAAAACTTAACGGCAGCACGCACGAAACTTTGGCAAAATTCAAAATAAAAGCTTCGTGTCGTATTGCGGCCCGGCCACAAAAATCGGAAAATTCTGAACACGGAGAGACATTTGAAATAATTTTTATAGTCTCACGTATAGCCGCTTTCTGGTGCTTTGGACAAATTAAATAGATTCGCAAGGGTCCATATGGTATGTTGAAACAATAATTGGAGCAGTGAAGCTTGGAAATAACTGACAATTATCGTTTTTTCATTAGAATCAGTCTGCTCGATAGAAAGTGAAAAGGCCCGTCTGCCATTTTAGCTCGCCCCACATCAGAAACATTAAGCCGACAACGGAAAGCAAGAGAACAAGGAAAATCCAGCAACTTGACCAGAAGGTGAGCGTCAGTGTTGAGTGCCCGTGAAAAATATTGTTTGTCACACACCTACGTTTCACCTACAAACCTTAGTGAGCATAGAACATCCAAAATCATTTCCCTATTTAATCAATTTGTTTCGGCATCGTCGATACACATTGCTTGGATTCTAAGACGTGTTCGGCCTGCAGTTGCGGTTAAATCGTTTCTAACTCGGTTCCCATCAATTATATCATCGCAAACAGGACCTTGGACAAATATTCAGCAAGTTCGAACGATGACTCTTCCGTCGAATTCAAGAGTCTATGCAGAAGTCAATTCTCATAAGCCACGCGAATATTGGGATTATGAAAATTATGTCGTTGACTGGGCTAATCAGGACGATTACCAGTTGGTTCGCAAACTCGGACGTGGAAAGTACAGCGAAGTGTTCGAGGCAATTAACGTAACGAACAACGAAAAGTGTGTCGTGAAGATTCTGAAACCCGTTAAGAAGAAGAAGATCAAACGCGAAATTAAGATTTTAGAGAACTTGCGAGGCGGCACCAATATTATCACGTTGCTCGCAGTCGTCAAAGACCCGGTATCAAGGACTCCAGCTCTTATCTTCGAGCACGTCAACAATACAGACTTTAAGCAACTGTATCAAACGCTCACGGACTATGACATTCGATATTATTTGTATGAGCTTCTTAAGGCTTTGGACTATTGCCACAGCATGGGCATTATGCATCGCGACGTGAAGCCACACAACGTGATGATTGACCACGAGAATCGGAAGCTTCGTTTGATCGATTGGGGTCTCGCTGAATTCTATCATCCCGGTCAAGAATATAATGTCCGTGTTGCTAGTCGCTATTTCAAAGGTCCCGAGTTGCTCGTCGACTATCAAATGTATGATTACTCGTTGGACATGTGGTCACTCGGATGTATGTTGGCTTCGATGATATTCCGTAAAGAACCGTTTTTCCACGGTCACGACAACTATGATCAACTCGTTCGCATCGCAAAGGTGCTTGGCACTGAAGAGCTGTACGCCTACCTCGACAAATATAACATTGAGCTCGATCCACGTTTCAATGATATTTTGTCGCGACACTCGCGCAAACGATGGGAGCGCTTTGTGCATTCGGAGAATCAACATCTAGTGTCGCCTGAAGCTCTTGACTTCCTCGACAAACTTCTTCGCTATGACCATTGTGCACGACTGACTGCTCGCGAGGCAATGGATCATCCCTACTTTGCTGTTATTGTTAATGGGCAGATGCCATCATCCTTCAAAAACAATCAGTAAACGAGTTTAATTCAAATTCTTTTTTCCAATTTCGTCACGGTGACATCTCCGAAATAGTTTTCAAGATTTATCTCAAAAAAAAAATTGTTTAGAACTCGATTTATGTGACCACCATAATTTAAATTCATCAGATGTATCTGACTCGTGATTGTATTCACATACAGATCGAAGAAGGATCCTCTTTAATTGTTCAGCATTTCTTTCATTTCTCATAAAAAGCTTGAATCTTCTCCATGAAATTTTTATATAAACAGAAGTGAAATAAATAAAAGTTGGTGGATTCCGGAAAAAGAGGAAAACTTTGACCACATGTCAAGGAAATTTAAGAAACTTCTAATTCTCATGAATGTTGTGTGGTTAGAGATGAAGGCGACACATAAACAGAACGAAAAAAAAAATAATCTTTGTAAAATCATAACAAGTCAGTCATCCCTTCTCGAGTAAAATCTTTTGTAATATTCAGGATGATGAACCGAGATACTACTCGCGAAGGTCATAACTGAAGTCTAAGTAAAGTAATAAACAGAATAAATAAAAAACACTTTCCTTTAAGTTCAGATAAATAAGTTTATGAAACTATTGAGTTGTTTTTTAACAAAAAAAAAAATTGCTAACAAAATATTATTGAAAGAAAAAATTGCGAAAATCATTGTAGGAGTATGAAAATAAACGTTAAAAACCTAAAAGTCTCTTCATTTAAAACAAAAACTTTTCAGATTTTTCTTTCTTTATTTCCTGAATCATGCTAAGTATGAATGGTCAGACAGGGTCTAACAGACGAAGCGTAATAAAAAATTAAATTTAACATAAGAACTCATTGAATTGAGCAATGATTTCAGGAAATCTGCTGTAAACTATTTTGTTATGTTGATGACGGGCAGGCCTCGATGAACTAAAGATGCTTTTAAGTTTAATGGAAGGTCTACGTCGTTGCGAATTTTACAAGACAACTCCGTTAAGCTGTCTGATGAGATAATTTCACATCCCATTTTATTGAAACCTTAAAAGATTCAAAGTTAATTAAATAAATCAATGACAACTCATAATCGAACTTACTCAGTGTTCCCCTCTTTTTCCACACAACTCTATCAATGTTTTGCCAGTGCGGTTTATTTTGTGACGATGTACACCAACCGCTAAGAATTTTCGAAGAACACAAATCAGTGGAGAAGTCTGAAACAGTCCAAAGGAATCCAAGGACAGCTGGGCTACCGCCGAGATGATAAAATACGTGAGCACCTTTCATCGCGCTGTATAATCCAGTCGATGACATTGAAACTGATCCACAACCGAAGAGAAAAACAACTGCATTCGATGTTAAGTTGTAATTGTTGCCGAAGAACTGAAGACCATTGCCATGTCCGCAGTAGGCAAACACGTCATTTTGTGCAAGTATCTCGTGAAGTTCCTCTTTAATAGGCTTAGTATTGATTGAAAGTTTCCACGTTGGAAGCCAGTAATTAAAGAAATTCTTCATTCTCTCAGCCATCGTTTGTAACGACTCATCAGGATTCACGACTGCATAACAATTCTCTGTGGCACTTTGGATGTATCCGTTTTCGATTGATTCGCGATGTGTCTCATACATTTTTTTTAGATTGTCAAAGGAACAAACTCGTGTAAATTCCTGTTGCGTATTCATCATTTCAAAAGGCATCTGGTCGAGGAGATCATCTACGATTAAGATGCAAGGGTACGTTGTTACATCGTCATATAGATATTCTTGTTTAATCCATGTAAGAAAGTCGTATAGGTCATTGAGATCGATATCGTTGTAACCAATGTTAGTTTTATCACGAAGGATGTATGTTATGGCCACGAAGATTTGCTCTGGTGTAAGGAGATCAGTTCGTCTTGCGACTAAATGAATTAACTTTTCTTGCTGCTCACTGAATCCTGCTCCTCTCGTTTTTAGAAACTCGTTCAACTTTTTTCGTATCTCTTCTTCAGTTTCGATTGACTTTCTGTTTTTAAAGTTTCCACTTAATGCACAAATCCATGGCCCGATGAATGATTTCATGAGATTTATGGTCTCTTGTATGTGAATCTCAAGTTCTTTTGACTTTGCCCAATATTTCTGCTTGGATTCTTGCACTTCAGCTTCATTGGCTTGAGGCATTTTTGCGTAGTTGAGATCATCACGAAGCTTCTTGTCTATTTGTGAGATCTTCTCGAAAATATTTTCAGACAATTTCTTCATTTCGATCATGAGACTGTCTTTGAGAGCAGAGTGTTTAAAAATTGTCATCGAAATTCCGGTATTGTAGTTGAGTATGTCTTCTGATGTGCTCGATAAAGCGACAGGATTGAAGTTCTTGCAGAATTGAATAATCGTCCATTCTTTCGGGAACTGATTGCTGACGTCGGAAAAACTGTAGTTGGGCTTCTCGAAGTCATCCTGATAGCTAATTTCCGTCTTCAGCTTCTCGACGTAGGCGAAGATGTCTTCATTTTGTTGTGCGTACTTTGAAGGCAAGCAAAAGCTGATCGTTTGATAGAAAATTGCCCATTTCTCGTTATGCTTCACATTCCAAAACTCCCAAGCGCGTTGAAGAAAGAGTTCTACAAAAATATTTTTGTCAACATAAAATGCTACGTAAAAAATAAAAACATTTTTCTATTTACGTTTCAGACAGGGAAGATTAATTTCGTTTAACTCTGAATCTGTATTTAAGTCACAACCAGCGATATCCTGAAGAATAGGTCGATTGTCGCTATTTCTTGGCATTCTTTTAATTCTGTAGACACTTTTAGAAAGCAGAGAAATTTATTTGAAGTGAAGCTTCTTCTTAGCGTGTGCAAAAAAAGAAGCGCTCCGAACACGAAAAATTGAACACGTTTCAAAAAAACGTTTTTTAAAATTTTTAGTAAGCATTTTATTCTTTCTTAGAGTCTAAGTTTTCCTTCGTTCTCTGTAAAGAAGAACAAATCTGCCATGGTTTGTTCACAAACGAAAGCTTCCACACGTTCCGCCATCTAAAATTTCATTGATATTTAGTTTTGTTCAATTACGCTTCAAGTTCAATGTTGCTTACCGGTCGGCAATTATATTCCTTTAGAATTTCCGGATATTTAAAGCTGTCTGCTCCGAAATTCAAGCTTACACTTGCTCCTTTGTGGATTGAGACTGATGCGTAATATGCGCCTGTGTAAACGTCTTCAAACGCAACTCCTTGACATTGTCCGTTCTTGAAAAAGTAGATTTTGCTTCCAGCGTGAATTTTCAAGTTTTTTAATGTGTCACTGATCTTGTCTTTGTCTTCATAGTACAAGTGACTTTTGAACTTCACTAGCGGCCGATCTTTAAATGTATTCGGAGTGTAGCGACCGCCTTCTTGTTCGGGCAAAACGATAAGGAAACCCAAAGTGTCACCTTCTCCATATCCACTGCTGTAATGCTTTCCGTGCGATTCATGGAATTTTGTTCCTTTACGTGAACGCCAAGAGTAGCCAAATTTATCATAGCCAAGTGGCGATTGCAAGTTTGCATATTCCTGGCCCCAACCCATTCGAGTTGCAGATCCTTCTGGCATATCTTCGATTGTTGCTTCCCAGTACCAAGAACCTCGAGTTACAACTAAAAATATAAAATTAATTAAATTTCTTTTCGTTGAGTTAAAGAGAAAGTTCTTACAATGAGTGCAACGTGCCATGCAATAACCTTTGTCTCCAGTAATTCTCAATCGATCTTCAGACACTTTCATTTGCGGAGCACGATCGTGAAGCGCGACGAGTACAGCATTTGGTGTTAACAATCTGTAAAGCCATCCAGGAATTGGCTTCCCAGCCCAATCGGGACTCTCGTCATATTCTTGACGAAATGGCGCATGAGGATCTGGCTCAGCAAGAATGTAGCGATATCCATCTTTATTGAAGGGATGTTCCAGAGGGTAACCATGAGCAGGAAGCTTCACAATTGCTCCCATATCTGAAGGTCGACCTTTTTTGCCCGTTGGACCCGTTGCCAACTCATTGCCCGCAAGTTTACGCTTCTGCTGCCGTCCAACTTTAAATGAGTTTTGGTTGCCTATAAATAAAAACATTAATTTTCTAGTCTCTAATTTTAAATCGCAATTCACTTTCTCCACTATCCATCTAATAAGATTTTGATTCAAAATAAAAATATCACAATTCGTTTGTTATTGGATTTATGAAAACAATTTCTCGAATATATTAGCGAATATCATGTTATCGATATGCGCGAGAAAGCACTTTGGTGAAGCGATCAGAGAATAAATTAGTAAATAACTAATCCGACGATCAATTTTTTATGATGACGAAACGATAAGAAGAAGCTTGGCAACACAGGCACAAGAAGATTTATGCACTGTAAGCCCATCGTAATATTAGTGAGTGTTGTTATGGTTATTGAAAGCGCGCGAAACATTTTCTTACCGTCGTTACTTTGATTCGCTTTAAGAGATTCGTAGGTGGGTTTAATTATTTCGAGATCTCTCTCCAGCAACGCAAACATCAATTCTCCACCAATATCCTGAGCAACGAATTGGGTTGCATTTCCTTGAAGAGCTTTATGGATTGTTCCGTACCAACCCGTTGTAGGTTTGCGAGCTGAAGTTGTAATACTTTCCCAGTAAGATTCAATGAACGGAATGATTTCCTTGTCTCGACTGAAGAAAAATCGGGCAGTTCCGTCCTTAACTGATTTCCATTGCAAGTTAGCAATCGCCGTAATTGCCATTTGAACCGGCAAAGCTTGTTTTCTACTGTAAGCCTCCAATCCCGTCGGCGAGCAAAACTTGCATGTGAACACATAATTCATGGAGAAGCTCAAGAGTTTTCCCATTTGATAGCCAATGCATGATTCGTGGAAAAACTTCCGGCAAATGGAGCAAGACACCTCAACAATATTCAAGTTCCGTTCCTTTCCGCTAAAGAGATTTTCATTCAAAAAACGCAAATTTAAAATTTGTTTACTCTCACACTCACCAATAGCAATTCGATTTTACCGCTTTGTTCTCGCCATTTGGAGGATTTTCCTGAGTCACCTCCATAACGATGCACACTTTACTTCGTTTTCAAGATCTTAACAGCCCGAATTCACTCTATTTACGCAATTTCACAATGAAATATCGAAACCTTTGCTCCAAAATCGCCGAAAGCGCTTCGATAAATTGGGAACTCGTCAAGACGTTTTCATAAATTCAAAAAAAAATCAAATTTTTCCAATTCAAAACAAAAATCAAGTAAAAAACTTCAATCGCAAAAAGAATTGTCAAGAATGAAATCTCTGGCTTCTCTAAGACTTCAGCCTTTTGATGAAAGTGAGCTGAACAAGTGCAGCAACGTCGAGCATAGATTCGTCTGCGCTCACTGCATTGAAATATGTTTTTCGATAGAAAGTCTTAAACAACATTACATTAATCAACATGGATTTACAGTCCCACGGAACGACTGTCAGTCTCAACCATTGAAAGTTTGCGAAATCTGCCATTGTGGGTTCAAGAGCTCAAAAACTTTATCAAAGCACGTAAAGTCAGTACATTACAAGTTAAAATCATTTCTGTGTTCCGTTTGCTCGAAACAATTCTCAAGGAAAGCAACATTAGATGTGCGTAGAAAAATTGAGTAAAGTTCATTGCTTTGTATTCAATCATTTCATTTATTTAAAGATTCATCTTCGGCAACACCTCTCAGATGAGACTGCTAGAACGTTATCATGTCCTGACGCTAACTGTCAATTCAGAACAGCTGATCCAAGTGTTTTATCGAAGCATAAAAAGCTTCATCAGAAAACAAATGAAGGAAAGTACAAGTGCACGGATAAAAGTTGCAGTTATGTGTCTATTCAAGCTACGGGAATGAAGAATCACATGGCATCTAAGCATCCAGAGATATTCGCTCAGATGAAGTGCACGTACAAGCCATGCGAGTTCGTTTCGGTTAACCGTGAGTTCATGAACATTGCGTACATTTATTGTGAAATATATTTATTCATTAAAATTTAGCTGAGCGACTTCGCCGACATCTCAATGATCACGAGAAGGGTTTGCTTGAAAAGAAAGAGGAAATCCGTCGAGAAGAAGAGATTCAAAAGTCATTGAACTCGAGCATGGAGGTTTGTGAATAAATTGTGCAAATTATTTTTGCTAAAATCTGATTAATGATTTTCACAGATATCTTCAGACTGTTCACTTCCCATCGAAAGTCACCCAGAAACTGGTGGAGTCACCATCGCTCACAATAGCAGTTTATCAAATCACGTTCATTATGAAGACACAGTTTTTTAACTTTATTGTCATCTTAAATTAAAAATCTCTTATCAATTAAAGTTTTCCTCGCCAAGTTGTTCTTCGTCAGATGATTAATGATATGTTCTATGAGCTGAAATAAATTGATTGCCAATTAAACAAGTAAAAATCAAGAAAGCAGAAAACTTTTACCTTGAAAGTTATTCCGATCGAGAGTAAAGCGATTAAAATGTTGCCAGTTGTGAGTAGGAGAAACACGAAGAGAAGATATTCGAACCCAAAGATCGAGTTTTCATTTCCATAGAACAAAACTTTGTCAAACGAGTGTCCTGTGAGCAGAATTAAATGAAACTTTAAGTTGTGTGTTAAAGAAAAGAAGCGTTTGAGCTCACCGTTATCGAAATAAAAAATTCCCTTTGCGTCGCTTGTGCTCGTGTAGATTTCGCAGTCAAACAACTTTTCGAATAAATTCTTTTCTTTAACGACATAGTCCACATCTTTAAGAGCCTAAATCGACGATTTGGAATATTAACTTGCGGTTAACAAAACGAAAACCTAGATAACTGCTTACGTGATCAATAAATGCCGCGAAAAATCGGTTGATATTGTGATAAGTGAGAATCATCTTCTCGAAGCCATAATTAAACTTCATGCTCTGGTTGTTGAATTGGTTTTGATTTCGACTGGTTTTGCTTGTTATTGGATTGATTAGCTTCTCGTAGAAGAGTCTCAAGTTCTTTGGAGCCAAAATCGTGTAAGTTTGATGATCTCCACCAGGCAACAGTCCTCGATGTCCAACTAAATTTTCTTCTTCTCTTTTGAACTGTAGTATCATGTTGAATGTGTCAATGTCACTCCGGCCATGTACTTTAGAGAAAAAACATTAATCGATAATTATTTATGTGACACGAATAGCAATTTTGACGAACCTGAGCGGCCATGAATGTAATATCCAAAAGAATCAAGGAGTATCAACACTGAAATGTTAGCAATCGACGCTACATCAATAAACTGTTGCAAGCAATTATCAATAAATCGTTCATAAATCAAGAAGTTGTAAACTCGTTGCATAATATAAATGACCAAGTATGCAATACTGGCAACAGCGACCAGTAAAATTCTGTTATCCGCTTCATCACTCGCCACGCTTGTCTTAAGAAGATTCAAGTAGCGTTGTTGATGCGTTTGATTCAAATGCAAATTGAATTCTAAGGAAGCATAATTCTCGAAACCAAACACCTCGAAAGAAGAAAGAAAAATTCGTTAATAAACAATTCGCTACGATTGAAACTTCAACATACTAGCAATGTACCAATCGTATAAAGGATGTGCAGATGAATGGAAATCTTTCGTTTAGTTATCAATTCCTGCCACTCGTTGGCAATAAAATAGTTTCGCCAACAGCTCACAACACAGTCATTGTTGTTCGGCGATGATGTCGGCTTTAAACTCGATGATATCGATGGCGTTCCAGGGTTGGATTTGTTAAGACCATGAGCAAAGTTATCGTTGGAGTATTTGGGACGCTCGAAATCAATGAAGAAAATATCAACGTCGATTATGTCATTGAAAATTGTCGACAGTTTAACGATCTAAACGAAAATAAATTCGGAGTATTGAATTGAATTATTCAAATTTAAAATTGGACTTTACCTTAAATAGGAGTGCGATGAGAAGCAAAATTTCGATGAATTTCTCTTCACTTTTGAGCGGCAGCAAGATTTTAATCAGCGACGATTGACTTTTGTACGTAAAATAAACGTAACCAACTAATATCAAAACGAATGTAAAAAATGCGTTGGAAAGATTTCCCAGCAGATTGAAAACGAAATTAGTGAATATTGCGCAATCGTAGTTTTGCTTTTGTTGTCGCATTTTATAAAAGAAGGTCTGAAGAAAAGCCAATAGGAATGCTGCGGTCGAGAGAATCGGTAAAGCGATTTGGAAAAAATTATTCAGACTCGGCCGTTTAATGAATGTAACTTTGAAACTAAAGTCAACGTTATAGATATCACTTTCATCCATCGGCTTGATGCTTGTTAGGTTTAGCAATCCGTAATTTAATAGTAGGAGAGGAATTTTAATCTTGTTATTGGCATCCGAGCTGTCATCGTCTGAGTTTATGTAAAAGCGAAGCTCAACAGATTGAACGTATTTGATTTGATTGAATTTCTCATAGAATTTCAGTTTAAAATCATCATCGAGGTCTTTGGTTTTTCCATTCGTCGAGAACTGTCGTCCGGACACTGTGTCGATTAAGAAGAAACGTTTCACCAATTGCCATCTCTCAACGTCATCCAACTGTAATAATATGAAGTGAAACATTCAAGAGCAAGCGTGAGTCAAAATGTTACTCTACCTGATTGACCTCGAATGCGTCACGAATTGCAATCGGCACTGTCTGCAAGAAATTCGCATGGTTTTCGTAATAATTGAGAAAGATTGAGTTGAATGTTGTGTCTTGATGAGCATTCACAATCTCTTGAAGATTTATTGTACATTTGCTGATGAGATTCCTTCCGAACTTGATGTTTTGCTTCCAAAGATTCAGTGGCGAGCTGTAGAGATTACACAAGTTCAAATCGCTTAGTTTCATCGGCCGCATCCTAGTGACGTCGCCACGTAAACCATAACTGACGAAAGTAAAGTTAATTGTACTATTGACCTAGGTAAACAAAAAATTAACCGGTTTGCTCTTTAGCTGTTCTCGTGTCGAGGTGTGACTCACGCTCTCAACTTTCACGTCGTAAGAAAAATCAATTGATTGCTTTAGAATCGATTTAGCTGATTTTCCAAAGAACAGAAAAGGCTTCAACCTCTCGCCTCCATCGAATTCACTTCCCTCGCCAAACAAATCGATCATTGATATTTCATTCTGGTTCGCCTGTTGACTGTAGAATGGATAACACGGGCCATTCTCACTCAGATCGTAGTGACTCAACACGCAAATGTTTGCTAAGAAATTACAGAATTTGCGTTGATGCAAGACTTGGCAGAAGAAAACAATAAACTTCAAATCTCGGTTGAGATTAAGACTTTGACTCAACGGCAAGTTCTTATATGGAAGTTTAATGGCTTTGAATAATTCATTTTTAATGCAGTAGTCGTCATAGCGCTCGTTACTCTTCTCATCGCAATCACACGATTCATTTTGAAACTTGCGGTAGATTCTAACCGATTTTCTGATTGATGAAAAGGTCGTCGCGTTTACATAATGTAATTTGCAAAGTGTTTGATTACTTAAACGTAATGGTTTCTCACAAGTTGGCCGCTTAAGTATGTTGTCGTATTCGAACACTTGCGTTGAGTTTCGATCACAAATGCATTGATCTTCTGTTGAGAAACAAATAATTGAGTGAATAAAATGACGATGTTGTTGAACTTACTTTCTTTCGAGGCCTTCAGGTTAAAGTTAGGGTCACATAAACTATAACCAACGAGAGTAAAATTAATTGTACTTTTGATCTAGGTAAGAGTCTTACCGGCACTTAAAGTAATCGATGTCAAAGTAATTGTCGTTTGCGCATTTCATTTTGTTGTTATAGAAGAAAATGTTGTTATCGTCGTGATCGTTTCCGTTGGAACATAATAGAAGGAAAACTGTGATGATGAGAAGTTGAAGAATCCTTGAGCTCATTCTAGATTTAGACACTTTGAGAATTATGGAAACTGCTGTGGAAACTTTAGGGGCGTTTTCCCTTTAAACAAAGGAAGCTTTGTCAATGTCGCCTCGCCACAAGAAAATTCACGCGGATACTGAAATGAAAACCTTTCCCAAACATGCAACTACAATAACACTTTCCTTATGTTTTGACCCCGTCGCCATTGGCAACGCAGTGCATTTTGTTATTTCTCATCAACAAACTTGACAGGTTCAGCAGACACTGGCAATGAAAAGCTGCATACAAACAGTGAAAGGGAAATTTAGAGCGACATGCAACTTTCAACCCCTAAAACTGCATTTCTATACAATAATGAGGTCATTATGCTAACCAAGTACTCATTTCCATTTGTTCTACATTTTGATGGACTCAATCGCAAAACAATGAACACGCAAAGGAGTCGGAAGTAATAAATGGCCTTAAAATTAATCCGAAAGCGCCTCCTCAAAAATTTCTCCAAATCATTTATTGAAAATTGATACTTTGCGCTCATTATTGAAGAAATTATTTTTTGAAAATCTTTGTTGGCGCTTAACGAGCAGTCGTTTGAAGTTTGATTCCAGTTATCGAGAAATTCAAAGTAAAATGAGATTTTCAAAAAACCAAAACTCATTAGAGAAAGAAGAAAACAAATATTTTCATTAGTTAAGTCAACTTCGTGGTTTCGTATCAGAGTCCAGGTTAGTTGCTTTAACTCAAGGCGAATCGCTTCGTAACAAAATGGAAATTAAGTTTATTTTCTCTTCTTTACAATTTGAATTTCGTTTTCAGTGTTTTGACTGAGTCGCATTCATAAGTTGAGCGACCATTGAGCAGTGAAGATAATATTATCGATCGATCGATGTGGAATATTTTTGATTCCCCAAAGTTTTATTTAAAAGTTTTCTGATCTAAAAATTTCAGACGACAAAGAAGAAGGAAAAGAAGTTTTTTGTGATATTGACTTTCGTGTTTAGATAGCGATTCGATCATTAGTTTATACCTTTGACGGATGTTTAAGGCCAACATCGCATCATCATCATTATCACATTTTGGAAGTGAAAGTGAAATCGAAAAGACGTTAATGGCATTTCGCACCGCGTTTCGAGTGACCTTTCGACAAAATTGAAAATTTCAAATCGTGCGACGTAATCACTTGTGCTTGTGATGACCCGAAGCATCTTCAACTGAAGACGAAAAAAAAAACATAAATAAATATTAAATATTCAAGATGATGACATTGTATAGAACTCTCAAAGGAAAGAACTTCACGAATAAAAAGAGACGTGATCGAAGGTTAGTCGCTTGTGCTCATAGAATTGTTCATTGGTGGTCAGGGAAAAATTCTTCTAACCGAACTGTAATAATTGAATGAGTTTTCCTACAGAAGCATTCACGGATCAGAAGTCTTTGCTTCTCTATTTTACATCGTTAGCGCACGTGAAGATTAAAGTTCGCGATTAAAAACTTTACATTTGAATATGCTTTGCGGCTTAAAGTCGTCTCGATATATTTTTTTGTGGTTCAACAAACACATTTCGGATTTCGATAACGTTAGGAATTTGATTACTAAGTTGCTAATATTTTAATGAAAGAAATATCTCAAAAGGTTTATGAACTCAAGATTTTGACATTTCAATAAAGTTCTTACGATCCAAGTTTGTTTCTCCATCTCAACTGCATAAATATCACCGACACGCTCGATCTTACATATTGAGAAAACTAATGCTCCGGTTTTGCAATTCATGAGCTGTCGCATGACCAGCAGTGTATTCCGTAAAAGGAAGTTTCCTTGCGCAAAACCATTAATAACAGCAGAAGTTGTTGAAAATACGAAAAAACATGCGAGTACGACTTCACTTCTTCGATTTATCGCGGAAAAGCTTCCAACTTTCTATGTGAATTGAGATTCGGACAGCGCAAATATTTGGCAACTGAAATATTTTTTCGAGCAAGTTCCGCAATTTCGCTAAAAGCTATGGCGTGAACCTGCTGTCAAATAAAAGATCGAACAATAGAAAAGTGGCAAGAGAAAGCCCTTGATTCAAAAACTCTAGAGCGAGTAATAGGTTTTCTTGTCTAGAAATTGGAATGTTGCCATCATTCAACGACAGAAATGACTTTGGAGTTGAATTCTTCATTCAATGCCAAACACTTCCGTTTTGTGAATATTTTTTCAATTCTACATTTCCACAAAATTCAAAGCGTAAGTCTCTTCTCCTCTGCGTTGTACTCGATTTGCTAAGAGAGTGTCTGTCGTCGCACACACTTTGCTTACATCTTACGTAATGAAAACAAAGAAATCTCTACACAGAGATAGTCAAGTTGCAGCAGCAAAAAAGAGCTTTCGTACCTCAACACTACTTGAATATTCAACGTCATTGATTGCTGTTACGTTTTGTGGCTCCATTTTCTGGTGTGCAACGAAAAAGTCTTCGTACTTCTCATGCCAGTTTGTTCGTGATCGTTGCCCGCAGCTGACGTTCCAGCTTGACCGAGCGAGTTATTAAAGAAATCAGATTTTTCGCGCTGCTTAATTGTTGATTCTTGATGCAACATCATAAGAAGAAGAAGAAGAAATTTTGGGTGAAGTGCTAAAAGAAAAAGATTTTTGATTCTTTATGACCAAACTTTGTTAGTTCAAAACGTTACTCAAAGCTCAGACGAGCAATTAATTTAGTTGTAATTAACAATTTGAGTGAAAAAAAAGCCATTGTGACTTGAAAGATTGTGAAAGTTTCTTTTTCTCAGCTGCAATGAGGAAAGCGAATTGAAAATTACCCAACAGTGTCTACACATGAAAACGAGAGCAGGCTGCAGACATTCATTGCATGAACAGAAAGAAAAATTGCAATTATATGGTCGTTGATTCAGAATCATTCACGTAATCAAGTAAACAAAACGTGCTGTTATTAAGTAAATGAATACTCAGATTTCGCCTCAGCTTGCAGTGAAACAAAATATTAAAGCGACCATATTCAGTTTCTGTCTTTAAATCACCTCGAGACATTTATTTTATGCTTTGGCTATTTCAAACTGAAAAAGAAACAACAGCAAGAGTTGAGTGTGATGCGCATTTGCTTTGTAATTGGAATAAATTTTCTTAAATCCAGAACGAAATAAGGTAAATCACTGAAAAACCTCAAATTGAGATTAAATTTTCCAACATAAATTCAGCTTTAAACATAAAGCGCAACACATAAAGTAAGCTACACACTCCTTCTGCTCTAGCGAAACGACATTGAGTGTTGATGCAATTCCAAGCTCGTTTCGCAAGCTATTTTTTTCACTAAAGACTGAAAAGTGAAAGGAAAATTTACTTTAGAGCAAAACTAAGCGATCGAGAAAAATATTTCTTATAAAAATTGGAAATAAATCTCTTCGAATTAATTTAATTTACGACATTGAAAATGATTTTTTCTTTTTGAAAATTATGACAAAACCAAAAATGTCGATGGACACTTGAAATAATTTCGCGCTCTCTTATGAATTCGAAACACCTTAGCTACGTGCTTCCGAGACTCTCGTTTTGAATGGATTGAATCAGGTCAGGTTTGCCTCTTCACAAACATCAGATTACCTTGATGATGAGAAGGCAAAGTGCAGCTATAAATCCACAAATCCATCTGCGGATTAACGTTTTTTTTACCCTGTAGGTGTTAATTGATTTACAAATGTCGAGGTCTTGAAGATGCTAAAGCTAAATGGCATCGGAAGTGCCATCACTGCGTTTGATCAGTTACAATTTACTCCATTTGCTAAACGATTTAACCACGCGCAAAACTCAAATATTTTATGTTCAAACAGTGAACGCTAATCTTCCCTTTCATTGCTCGTTATTTCTAACTACATTTTTTTCTAGTAGCGCGCTATCTGTAACAGTTTATCGTTTTCTCAATCGGAAATGCTAAGAGAAAACAAACTTTATTACATTAAAGAGCGAAAGAGATTTCTTGATTCTTTCATTGAGCTTATGCAACCGATGCATTTAGATTTAATTTTCTCTTGAAACAAAATCGAAATTGCCTTCATTAAGGAAATCTTTCTCTTAAAATCGCATATCTTCATGGCAGAGGGAAGAATGTGCAAAGCAAACGCGAAGAAATTGATAGAAAGGATTGAAAGCAAGACACAAAGCGTTGCTATGCCTGACGTTCTCGCGATGTTTTCTGTCCAGTACATTGATAAGAGATCTCTGTTGCCTTTTATGAACTATCTTTGGCCATTAAGCAGACAAGTGATAGCCATAATTGAATCAATTTAAATACCGATTGAGAGTCCATTGCATCACTGTCACCTCAGGTTCATCGTCATTGCTGCCTCGAGTTAAATGTGCAACAAAGTTTTAAGGAATCGCAGAAAAAAGTCGATCGTGGTTTTGTTGTTCTCGGAATCGTGAACTTGCACACGTTCGAATCGAACTTACCAATGATTCAGTTTGGGTTGGGCTCGCAGGCACGGGTGGAAGTGACTTAAGTACCGAGCATTGCAGCTAAAATCAGAAGATATTTTCTTATGGAATTCGGTCCAAAAGCGTTGGCTTTATGCTGCCGACATTACTCATTGCAATGAATCACGCTGCATGCTTTGACCCTATTTATTAGCTCGAGTGGTTATATCAATATACGGCCTCCAACTTTGTGTCCCTTTCATTTCAATTTCTGACAAAGACAAAATTAAATTAATTAACGTTTCCTTCTTTCATCTTTTTCTTCTTCCAGCTTAGGACCACATCCAACACAAGAAATGGTTTCGAGGCGTAAGATTCTGTCTCGCTCTCGAGATGACTTGAATATGGATCAAATCTATACGAAGCAGAGTGAGGAGGAGGAAGACGTTTGGTACCAGAAGGAGAAGCTATTCAAAGTAAGCTCAATTGGATATTTCATGCGAACCGTGTATGGCGTGTGAGACCGTTAGATTGAGAGTAGTGAACCTCTTACGATCAAATATTTCTTCTACGAATTCGTGCATCAATATTCGACGTTATAATGCTAATTGAAAGCTTATTTTAAAATGTAAACAATGACATCACGCATCACGATCGCAGACCGCCAAGTGTTTCGCCAAAGCTTCTCATTATGAATGCTTGTTGTGTACTGAAAAAATATTTTTAACCGTTAGTTGGCTCTTCAATTGATCGGCGTTTTTTGACTGATTCGTCACAATGAGCGACGTGAGGTGATGAGCTTTGAAATGAAAGCTCAATGAAGTGGATTTGTTCGGAAATGACATCGTCGAACTATCTCTCATCATATCCGAATGACCCCAAAATGTCTCGGAGTGTTTTGTTTTGTTCGTTGTATTAGACACAAATTTGGATTTCACGAGTTCATTTACATGACCAAAGGAGAGAGAAAAATTAAAGGTTTCGTGAAATATTCCGACAAGTTGAATGGAAAGCCTAAGCTCGTGCACCAAGTAAATAATCATAGTGAGAAATGAATGCTCGTTTATGCTGATGTTAGTCAATCAAGGTGACGAAATGGTTTCATTCGGCAATCGCTGGATTAATAAAATTGGCACACGATCGTGATAATTTTTGAAAGTGTAGTCTCATGCTGATAAAGAGTTTTGCTCGTTATGATTAGTGGTGAGAGTCTCATTGATGCTGCCATTGGAATTCAATCAAACAGAAAACCAAAGTTAAGCTATTTCGAGGTTTCTTTCGCAGTTAAAAAACGGAATTTTATTATGACCCACATTTTTATTGAAACAAAACACTCCAAGCTTGGTTAATCCGCAAATTGTGATTGAAATGCAATGTTCACACATCAATAAACCAAAAATTGTTGGCTGAAGTGAGTTTTGTCGGAAATTATAGAGCGCAACAATAGATTTTCAAATACCAAACATCTGTTAATTAAGAATCGTGCGAACAACTTGAGTGTAACCTTGAGAATTTGCTTCTTTGCCGCTCTTAATTGTTGGTTAATGTTGTGAGCTTGAGAATGTTTGTTCTTTCACGATGTGCCTAAAGTTTGTGCCGATCGAGTCATTTGTTTTCTTTGTTGCGTTTGAGCGCGAAGCATAATCGAATCGATTTTCTTTATTTCTTCTAGGAACACATTCAAGAAGTCTTAGACAAGTGGACTCAGATCGACGATGAGATTTGGGCGAAAGTCATCGTGTTTGAAAGAAATCGAAGAGTTGCTAAAGCTTACGCTCGTGCTCCAGTGCTCACAGTCAATGGCTCCGACGATGGCTTCGATGGAATGAGGTGAGTTGACTCTTACCACACTTGTCGTGGATTTAAATAACATTTCGATGTTTCAGAATCGGATTGTGCGGCTTCGACAATCCAATGAGAGATCCCAGAACCGATGAACTCAAAGCTCTCATAGGACAGGTCAGCTAAAGCACTTGAATGAATAATCAGATCTTAAGCAATGTTGAATTTTTCTCAGGGAGTTAAAATTAAAATGGACGACGCTGGGAATATTTTAGTTCGTCGCTACTCAAAGAGCAACGTTTTCGTTAAAACAACATCGAGCTCAGCGAACGATGAGACAGCAATAGGAAGCGAAGTGTTGAAGTCACCAAATCACGCTGTTGAGTTTGATAAAGTGGCAAAGGTGCAATGACCAAGCAAGCAATAAAGCTTCAACATCTCAAACTAATCATTTTTCTTTCTAGATCTTCGACATGAAAAAATTCCAAGCGAATCTCAATCGAGAACTAAGTCGAGCCTATCCCGACCGTCGAAGACTCGAAACTCAATGTCTCTCTGTTTTATCGTTTGTGAAGACTGAAAATGAGATTTTAGATTGTCCGATATGGATTCTCATCGTGAATGTCGTTGCAATGGATATGCTGAAAAGTAAATTGCCTCCAGGTAAGCTTAGTTTACTTAAATTTCAAACAATTTTTCGGCTGTCCCCCAAGTCCAGTTAGATCACCGTTGTTTGATATTTTATTATCAAATCGAAATAAATCTTTGAATTTCATATGTTGACTCAAACAATGGGCAATAAAAAATCTTTTTTGCTACAGTGAACTGCAAATATTCGAGCTAATAGCTTCAAAGTAAAGGAAACATGATCTTGTGCCTCATGATCTAACAAGAAACTTTATGTTTTTGTTCTCAACGAACATTGTTTTTAATTGCTCCACTTCGCTCAAAGCATTAGAAGGATTTTTTTTTATTTCTTCTGAATTTATTGGAGAATATCAAAGTCTTTCAGTTAGCAAAATGCCGCGTGAATATTTAATCTGAAAGCATTACTTGAAAGTATAATGAAATCAAGTGAGAAGCAAGATTGGAAATTTGCAATTCAAATGATCTTCACGTTCTTCGGGTGTTTACTTATGAGAATTTACGTTTTCAATTTACCTCTCAACAGTTCATCGGCCTCTCGACATTAAGAACCGTCCAAGAATTCCAATTCCCGATGAAGATCCATATAGCACAGCAGGCGGAAGCTCAGGTAGTTCAGGCTTTGGTGCTTCTGGCTCATTCGGAGACTCTTCAGGACGAGCTCCGTCATCAAGAGATCAACAATTGATTCAAGCTAAGCACTCAGGAAATAAGCGGTCGGAGAAACCACCAAAGCTACCTCCGCGAGATATTTATCCTCAAGCTTTACGGGCAAGCGTGTTAAAGCCAAAGTAAAAGGCAAATATTAACAATACTTAATTTAAAACTTTCAGTCTGACTATAACGACATTGAAGATGAAAATCGCTCAAGGTATCTCGTGCATGGAAAATCGGACAAAGGAAAAGACCACAAAAAATATGGTGAGTGTGTGTCACGACTTTTATAAACTGAATCTATTCACATTCGAGCGCCGCAAAAACATTCTTCTATTTATTTTGTTTATTGAAAATAAAATATTACAACTTTGGCCTAGTCGATGTTAGAGATTCTGGTCAAGAATAAATGCAATTCAATCAGCTCGAGATTGTCTTTTGTTTCGAGAGAATATTTCATGTCGCGAGTCGGATTTGAAGGACACAAACAGAAATAATTGCGATTTCGTGTTTTTCGATCTATTTTCAGTTTCCTTCTGTTGACTTAAGAAATTCAATATTCATTCTCTAAGTTCTTTTATTAGAAGAAATTTATCATTGCTTCTACTTCTTACTTAATTGAAACTCTCCAATATTAATTTCACACATCGTGTCTCGTTAATCACAAACAACGCTCGAGTGTCATGTTTAAAGTAAATTCATAAACATTTTTAACTTGATACCAAACACGAAACTGATTCAAGGCCTGTCTACAATCTACGGAAACTAAAAGCCGTTGGACTTGCCCTGTTTCAGGTGGAATGAAAGAAAGCTTCGCCACCAATTTCATTGGAATGACGAAAGCAATTTTAGATAACTCAGTAATTGAGAAAGAAATCGCGAGAATTTAATAACCCAAAAATATTCAAAAGCGCGATCAATTGATCGTTATTGTAATTTGCAAAATAATTTTGTTGTTATTTCCCAGATGATCCGTATTACTGTGGAATGAGCGCGCGTGTTCCAAACTTCGTGAAAGTGAACAGCAGAAACAGCAGATCAGCCGACATCAATAGCAATTATATAACGAGCGCTAATATGAAAAAACTGTTGAAAGAGAAAGAGCAAAAGAAAATTTCATCATCTCAAGCCATCGCACCGTTGTCGACCTATCATCAATCTTATGGCGACTCGCTTCATATGGCATCGCAGCAGCAACGTGGCAATATGTGGCATCAAAAATCTTATGAAACTGGAATTGGTAATAACGATTTGTCATAAAAACCAAAAAATGAAGAGAAATCACTAAAAATTTATTTGACATTCACAGATTCGGGAGAGTCACCTTATCAAATCTACGCGAAACTTCCACTTCCAACAAGAGGATACGTACCAGCGCCAAGAACCTACATCAGAGAATGGGACTAAGCAAATATTTGAAGAGTCTTGTTAGCTCAAATTTTTCGTTAAAAGTGTAATACTCAAGCTTATTCTTAAATAAATTTTATTTGCAAATTCCTTCAGCGTACAAAATGATTTTTTTTATCGAAACGATTGAAATCGAGTCTTGTGTCGTCCAGTATCTTGACAATGAACTGGAGTGAACAAGGAAACGTTTTCAGCTCTTTCTTGATTTTTATTTATTTCTTTTTAACTTTTACTGAACAATAAACCTTCGCTTACTTCAACAAAAGAAGTTTTCACTAAAAAAATCTCATGGTAAGACGCTTTTCTGACAGTTTATGCTTCAATCAATCATGGCAGTATGTTACGTTGTGATACTTTCAGGCGAAAAGATGTCACTGATTATGTTGAGTTGATGATAAATTTGATTTTGATGAAAACGATTTTTCTTTAATCTTTTCAAGCTTCCACAGTTCTCCGTCTCATTCTCTCTCGTTTATTCATTTTGCTGATTTCTTTAATTAACATTTACTCCCATTCGCCCACAAAGACCTTTGTCCTCGGCATCACGGGAACATATCCTCTTCCTGGTGTTGAGAATCGTCCGTAAGTTGGATAAGGCGATTCAAACTCAGCATCTACAAGAATTATTTGGAATCAATTTTTAAGCATTACTCAGCAATGCTCCAACTCACCGATTCCGCTTTCAAAACTTTTTGCATGCCACATGCTGTAATCGTGCGGCTGTGAATGTTGACGCTGGAATGTTCCTTTTTTGCTAATTGTTCCAATCGTGCCATTTTGCTGTTGATGAAGTTGGTAGAGCGTTGAAAACGATGCGGGATGAGGCATTTGGACGGTTGATTGACGTTGTTTTGGTGTCACGCTCGCTTTTGAATCCTTTTCTTTCTCAACAACTATCTCCTTAGGTTTTTTCGAGAAAAATCCACTTTTCTTTTCAACTGACGAGGTCGTCGCATTTCCGTTCATTTTAGCAAAGTTCGGCACACGTGCTCGCATGCCACAATAATATTCGGAAAGATCATCTGAATAGCAAGTATGACAGCACAATATGAAATGAATGGAACTCAATCAAACGATCATCAACTCACCATATTTCTTGCTTTCTGTGCCTTTGTCTGATGATTTGCCTCGCGATGATTTCATGCGAATTCCATTTTCCATTTCATCATAGTTGAGCTATAAAAAGTCATTTCATTTATTTCTGTATTACCAAAGATTTTGATTGAGAGATTCACCTTCAGTGAATTGGGATTGATGTTGTCGCGTGGTGGCAACTTCGGAGGTTTCTCGCTTCGTTTTAATCCCAATTGCTGTTCTCTTCCTGTCATTGAAGCAACGAGATTGTCTTTAATAGAACTTCCTTCACCGGCCGATCCAGAACCTCCCAATCCAGAGCTTCCTGTACTGCTTGCACTTCCAGCTGCTGCTTCGCTGTATGGATCTTCATCTGGAATTGGAATTCGCGGTCTATTCTTGATGTCCATCAAACGTTGAACTGTCGATGAAAGTTGAAGTTGATTAGAAACTTAAAACACCAATTTACGAGTCTTGAACTTTTTAAAAATTCACTTGAAAAGTTTGTTGGAAAGCAGTAATTACCAGGCGGCATCTTTGTCTTGAGCATATCCATCGCCACGACGTTAACAATCATTATCCAAATCGGGCATTCCAAAATATCGTTCTCCATTTTTACAAAGCCGATGATTGACAAGCATTGCGCTTCGAGTCGTCGACGATCGGGATAAGCGCGGCTTAACTCGCGATTGACATTTGACTGGAATTTTTTCATATCGAAGATCTGGACAATTAAACGCATTAGCTTAACACATCTCAAGTCAATTTAATGAGCTTCTTACTTTGTAAACTTTTTCAATTTCCAAACTTTGATTTGGCTGTTTGATAACGTCAGCTCCAATTGCCGTTTCCTCATTAGCTGCAATCGCTGCCGACTTAATGTAAACATTGCTCTTAGCATAACGACGAACTAAGATGTTACCAGCATCATCCATTTTAATTTTGACGCCCTGCAAAAATTTATTTTAATAAACAGGTTTTCAATCTTAATTTTTTTTTTATTTCGAGAATGAATTGTTGAGATCTCGTTGAAGGGAAAATAATGATGGGAAGTGGATATGCAGACAATGCACGAATCTTTTTCACAATGTAGAATTGAATCAGGTCTTTTGATTGTGACTGTATGTAGAACGGCTGGTCAGCCTTGAGAAGCAAAGTGGTCGGATCATGAAACTTTTTCTTTCATCTGAATTCAGCATTCAACGACCTTCGAATTTTTCTCGCACATTAATGAATGCTCAGGAAAGAGGTATCGGGTTTTGTCTTTTCTATCCTATCTCTCTACTTCAATTCAACTGAAATTAGGTGGAGATGATGATCAATTTTCTCTTAACTCTCTTAAACCTGAGAGCTTCAGCTTTTAATTTGAACTTTACAGGTAAAGACAACATCGAAACGCAGAGGCCTCAAGGACGCCAATTGGCATTTTCCTCTCGTTTTAGTTTCACTATAACTTATAGAGCTTCTAGTTGCTTGTGTATGTAAATTAACTTTTTTTCGTCATTGGTGTATGACACAGACATTTAGAGTCACTGTAGAAGCCGCTTATTCATGGCTAGAGTGACAAAGAAGAAGATTGAACCACATTATGCTTCGCCTTAAATGCTGTTTTGTCTAATTTTAAAGTTCACGTCAAGGCTTTATATTCAAATCTTATGCACCGAGAGTCGAGAGTGAGTTTCTGAGAATGAAACTGAAACGAGTGTAACATTCCAATAATTTAACTTTTAATAACCAAAGAAGGACCATCTGACATTTCT
This sequence comes from Smittia aterrima, assembly GCA_033063855.1. Classification (NCBI taxonomy): domain Eukaryota; kingdom Metazoa; phylum Arthropoda; class Insecta; order Diptera; family Chironomidae; genus Smittia; species Smittia aterrima. The sequence continues at coordinate 11,149,701 of CP093831.1, read as the reverse complement.
CGTCAATTTTATAGAACCAGAATTCAAATTTCGCGTCTGCCAGCCTCATTTGAATAACACGCCGTCTTGAAGAAACTTTTATTTTGATATCCGGCTTATTTGGAAGGCGAACTTCTCTGGGTTTGGCTTCGACTTTAAAAACTCTCTTCGATCAACATTCTTTGCTAGTTTTTTCTATTAAAGAAATTAGTTTTTTCTCACCTGCCCAATCTGGCGCTTCAGCTCAGCTGTTTTAGCATCTCGCATTGGATTCTCAAAGCCACACAATCCAATCCTGCGAAGAAATAAAAACGAATTACGAACAGTTCAAGTTTAGTCAAATATTTTAGTTCCGACAGTTTCTCAAATTTCCTAAATCAACAGTTTCATTTGTTCTTTATGCTTTATTACATTTTTGGGCTTGCCGTTCCTGATTTGTTATTGAATTTTGCCTTAAACTTACAGTTTAACTAGTACGTACGGTACATTCATTGCTTTAAAATTCGATGGAAATAAATTATTGTTAGCTAATATTAGGTGCGCTAGTTATTTCGCGTTGCGATATTATCAACGTAAGCTGAACAAATGGAATTCTTAGGCAAAGCAAAAAAGGGAAGTTAAGGAAGGCAAACTGCATTATCACTCTCACCTCATTCCGTCGAATCCATCGTCAGAGCCGTTCACTGTGAGCACTGGAACTCGTGCATAAGCTTTCGCAACTCTTCGATTCCTCTCAAAGACAATAACTTTCGCCCAAATCTCATCGTCGATCTGATTCCACTTGTCTAAGACTTCCTGAACATGCTCCTGTTGAACGAGAAGAAAAAAAATTTCACTTATCAATTTCAGTTTACTTCAAAAATAGAGAAATCTCTTATGCAATCATAAAGTAAATAAAACTCAATCGTGTGTTACTAAGATGTATTGACTTTGATCGCTTGAACACAGACAAATGATATCTTCGAAGATTATATCAGAGACATTTCTCAATCGTGGCCTACACGGTTTTCCGAAAGGCACGAGTGAAACTTTTTTTTTCTTGTCTTCGATGAGCTTCTAACTTTATAATTTAATAATCATCAAGCAGATGATTGTTTATCCTCAAATCGAGATTTAATGACTTGATCACTTTTGATTGTTTTTAAGATTTAAGTAATCTTGAATCGTAAGTCTTTCAACGCCTACTTCAGTTCAAGAGTAGACTAATCAGAACACACCTTCTATGTCAAGCAGTTTTATGACAATTTCCGCGTTATTTTCATGTCTCGCTTGGTGATTTACTTTAATTCGGATTTAGCGTTTGTTTCGACGTGAAATGTTGTTGATCGCTATCGCGAGTCTTAAGGACATAATTGTTTCTTAGTTGTTCTCTTCGGATCTCCGGAAGCCTCAGAGACGCAATTTTGCTTCATTAATTCACAAATTGTCATCGTTAAAGTTACCGTTTTGACCAATTTTTGTAAACAAAGGCAAAACTAATGAAGCTTCTCCTCCGAATTTGTGAAGAATGAAGTTGAAAGAAACTTGAATAACAATGAGTTTTATGCATTTTTAATTTAATAACTTCTGATGATGCCAGCCCTCTCAAAGACCTGACGAAGAGATTGATTTTTATTCATCTTTATCGTCATTCTCGACTCGTTCGTTTTTGCTCTTGCATGATATGACGAGAGAAGAAAGCACATCAAAGTTGAGACAAATTGCTTCTCCTGGCGATGCTGCCATGAAATTATATAACGACGTACACCTATAATAATGCTTTTCGATATGTAAACACTTTAAAGAGATCTCCTCACGATTCGATGTGGCTTTCTCGATAATTATTATTCTGAACTTTGAAGTGAATAGAAACTTCTTCGATACTAACTGTATTTAGAGTAGCCACGCAATTAACGCGGCTCGAGTATCATCCTTCTCGAACCGAAAGAGATTTTTTTTTTGGTGTGTTCGATTGTGTCAATAACTGAAACATACACTTACGACACGCACCAATGCTTGATTAATGGCTTTTTAAAATATAAACAAAATGTTTTTACGTACAGTACACATGCGATTTAAAAGGTTAATAACATCTCGTCTCCTCAGCGCTGTACTAATAAAATAATCAAAGAAGCGCATCAGCTAAAATTTATGAGTAATTTTTCGTTGAAATTAAAATGCGCGAGTTGTGCAACACCTTATAATTTCTCAGGAATAAATCAATCCTTAGTCGATTGATTATCGCTTGAAGCTGAAAGCTGAGAATTCGCGATGAAAGATTTGAGTTAGGCTAAGACACAGATTGTCAATTAGTTGACTACAAGCTAAGTTAATCAATCATTTTTCCTTTCGGGTGAATTCAAAGAAAAGAGTTGCAATCTTATCACTTGAAGAGGAAAAATATTTTGAGTGCAGCAGAGTCTGTAATTTCGATTCGGCGATCAGCGGATAAAATCGCGGATCATTTATTTTCAGAGAGCGAGCAAAATAAATCGATTAACATCGTTCAACAATTACAAACATATCGGCATGAAATTTTGATTGTTTATGAGTTTCGCCTCTCGGTTTGTTTCTTAGGGGAACCAAATATAAAAATACTTTTTGATATTAATCGATTGTGGATTAAGTTGTTCATGTAGCAACAATTGGGATGCATAACCGAGTCCGAAGTGAGGAATTTATTCTTCTCCGAGTCTTTGTTGCGTCTCTTTCGCTTAAACTAAGGGCCGAAGTGAACGACACTCAGAAAATTGAGTTCAATTTAATATTTTACAGAAATAAAATAAAAAAAGATCATAACTGCACAAGAAGAGTTCATTATCACACTTACCTTGAAGAGTTTCTCCTTCTGATACCAAACGTCCTCTTCTTCAAGATTATCATTTAAATTGTCTCTCGAGCGACTTAATATTTTTCGTCTGGACACCATCATCAACCAAATTTATTTAAACTCTGGAAATGAATGGGAATGTCAGCGAAATGATGTCATCGAATGCAAAATACAGTTTTGTAACACTTAAAGCTTCATCCGGCACATAAATCAGAAGCCACTGCCCTAAGGACTTTGCGACCTTGATTCTCGAAAGCTCAGAAGGCTTTTAAGTATTCTCAAGTATTTTTATTCCCGCATTCTTTCAAGTAGATTTGAAGGTGTGGTGAATTCAATCAAGGTCGTTCGGTCTAGAAATTGTACTTTTCTGAAACTGAGCTTCGATCTAACGCGAATGTTGGTAAATGAAGCTTTGCGTATGCAAGCGAGACGTAAATTTTTTCTTTTTTCTTGTTTTGGCGTTTTAATCGGAACTTCACATAAATTTCGTTCTTGACTTTTGATTTTCCAAAGAACGTTTTCCACCACAGACACCGAAGTCACGTCGAACGATTTGCTCGCTTTACATTCGAATTTATAAATATCTTGATAACCTTCAGATCAGATCGAGTTTTGCAGCTTTAGCAACAAGACCAAGTTGATAAACTGCTGGGCGAGAAACTAATATTACACTACGACTAAAAATAGTTTGAAGCCAACAGCAGCTCAGGTTTAATTACTTGCGTTCTCAAGTGTTTTTGTTAAAAATTCTTTTTTTTTTGCTCTGAGTCTGACGTGACATTGTCAATTTGTTTATTAAACTGCTTCTCTAATTAGTTTTTTTCTCTGATATTTCTTTACTTTAAATTTCACGATTGAGACATTTCTACGTTCCGCTGATATGATTAAACACACAGAGAGCTTAATTTATCACTGCCTTGCTGGTTGGTTGTTGGGCGCTTATGCAACGATTTAAGTCTTTTGTATTTTTCCTTGAATGGCGTGTCAGTGACAAATTGTCAGCGTTTAAATGAAACGATTCTTTGCAAAATCTTATAACTTTCTCACTTCAAAAATGCATGAAACTTTTATTCCTTCGATCGACATTTTTTTACCTTCAATTATTCCAATCACCACAAATTAATTATTTTAATTCTAGTTTATTATTAGCTAGAAGTTATAACGATTTCACTTCGAGCGCACACACGAAAGGTCAAATTATCACTCCTCAAATCCTGTATTGCGACACTTTACGCGACTTTGAGAATTTTTCTTATTCAACCGTGCATACTCGATGGCTTCCGTCGCTAAACTGATTTTTTTTTCTTCATTTTCAGTGGGAGAGCGTATTCAAAATATTTCTTAAACACCACCAGAAGGTTCAACACAAGCAGAGTCATTCACTACAATCGAACGGAGATTCGACGTCATAGGTTGTGAAACTTTTCGAGTTTAAACCTCCTGAAAAATACAGCCAAAGCTGAGTTAAAGAGATTCATGCGCATGTGCTTTCTGGAATTCAATAACCTTTCAAGTTTGTTTATAGTCAATTTACTTCAGCAATGTCAAACTGTTTTGTAATTTCGGTGAAGATAGGTCAGTGATACGACAGTAAAGAGGGAAGAAAAGCTAACATCGCATTCCTTATTCATTGCCCGATGCTTCTTTATGTGGTTTACGAGAGTAATAAAACTTCTTTGTTGTTATTCTTATAATTCTTTTTCTCTTCCTGCAACACATTCTGCTGTCGCCGGTGTTATGAAAAAAAATAATCTGTTATTAAGATCATAACTCTTAGGTGGAGTGAATCATGAAGGAGAAAAGACTTCTCGCGTAAAGGGAATTCACGCAAAAATTTATTATTAATTCGCTTGATTTTTCTCGCCGTCCTGGTTTAATGGCTTCCTACTTTTAAGAACATGAACGTCGTCTCCCGCAATCAAGTCGCTCAAGAAAAATGTTTCATTAAAGCGAACCCAATATTTATTTTTATTATTTATATAAAATGTTGGAATATAACAAAATCGATCTAAGGTAAAGATATTCTCCATCGATAATGATGATGGAAGTGATAATTTGATATTGGCCGGATATGATTGTTGATCTCTTCTGGAAACTTCTGATTTGCTGAGTTCACTTGCTTAGTCTCTTTGGTGTAACAAATGTTTTCATTGAGTTCACTCCCAGTCGCCGATAAAGCTCATTTGCTGTTGTGAGCTTTTAAAAGCAGCTCCTGAATTTGATGAGACATAGCCACGAGACGAAGTGTCTCGGGATGATGGCAAACGACCGTAAATGTGATAGGGCGACTCAACAAACTCCGAATCTACAAAATAAAATGTTATAAGCTTGTTCAACAATCAAAACTAATGACGAACGTCTTACCAATTCCACTTTCATAGCTTCTTGCATGCCACAAGGATTGTCTTGGATGAGTCGATGTCGGAATATTATACGAATGATGATGAAGTCTTTGATAGAGACTCGATCTTGGATCGTTAATTTGATTAAGTTGATAAAGTGATGAAAACGTTGGCTGATGGCGATCCATCTGTGAAATTGATCGTCTCTTCGTTGTTGGATCTCGTTGCTGAGTTCGGTTGAAATTTCGGTTGCCACTAACATAAATATCTTCATTGATTCGACTTGGTTTACGAACTTTCTCTTTTGCGAAATTTGGAACGCGAGCCCTTAATCCTTGGTAATACATTGGATCGTCTTCAAAGGCAAAAGAAAAAAATGATTTATTACAACTTTGTTATTCAAAGTTAAGCAACAAAATGACAAATTCCAACATTAAAAATCTCGTTTACAAGCGTTAGATTCATAACAATATCGACTCTATCAAAACAACTTGCATATTGTTCTTCCAAACCGACAAATTATTCGTGATATCTTTGTCTGAGTCTCGAACTTCAAGCCGACTAAATGCCAGATGAGTTTCGCATTGGTGTGGTAACAAAATAACCTTTTCGCTTCGAAAAAGCTGAGTCGAGTGAGTTGAAGCTACTGAGTTTTCTCCGCAACTTAATATTTATTGTTTTTTGGGAGGAGCGCATTTGTCTTGTTTGATTTATTGAGCTCTCACAGTGAACATAAAGAAGAAGAAGCAGGATGTTTCTAAAATCAATTCAACAAATGTAATATTAAGGGTTTGTTCACAAATGTTGATGACACGAGAGTTGAGTGTTCTCATGACATTTGAGAATATTTTACTGATCAAAGAACTGAGATTAAAGAGTCAAAAATCTCATCAAAAATTGTGATTGATCCCTGCTTCTAACTTTTAACATCCTAAGACTTCTAAATCATTCTTAGAAATCTTCCAGTCCAAATCACTAAGCTTACCATATTTCCTCTGATTCTTTCCTTTATCTGACTTGCCTCTCGAGACTAGTTTGACGCGGGTTTCATCGTCAATTTCATCATAGTCGGGCTGAAATATAGGATGATAAATATTTTTTAGTGTCGAATCGTATTTATGGCCCACGAATTTATTTACTTTCATCACACTTGGCATTTCGTGTTGCCCATACATGTTGTCGCGAGGAGGCAGCTTTGGTGGTTTGTCTCGCCGCATTTGCGGATATTGTGATTGCAATAACATTTGTTCGCGAGTAATGTGACCGTAAATTCCATTTCCAAAGCCAGAACTGCCTGAACTCTCGATATCAGCAGCGATCGCATAAGGATCTTCGTCAGGAATTGGAATTCTCGGACGATTTCTTATGTCGAAGGGACGATGAACTGAAAGAAAAATTATTGAAGGTTGAAACATCGTCTCAATGAAATGACATTAATCTCTCACTAGGCGGAAGTTTACTCTTTAACATGTCCATGGCAACGACGTTGATTATCAAAATCCAAATCGGACAGTCCAACACATCAGTCTCTAGCTTTACAAAGGCCAATGCAGAGAGACATTGCGTTTCAAGTCGTCGTCGATCAGGATATGCACGACTAAGTTCTCGATTTACATTCGATTGGAATTTTTTCATGTCAAAAATCTACGGAAAGATCAAATTAAAATTTTCTTCTTCTATCAAAGAAAGTTGAGTTCACGAACCTTCATAACTTTTTCTAACTCCAAACTTTGGTTTGCAGATTTCATGACTTCACTTCCGATCGCAGTTTCTTCGTTCGCTGAACTTCCTGCTCCTTTCACATAAATGTTTGACTTAGAATAGCGTCGAGCTAAAATGTTTCCATTGTCATCCATCTTGAGTTTAATTCCCTGCGTAAAAATGCAAGTTATATAATGAGACAAAGCCTTGACAATTGCAGGGATTGCTAAACACATCAAGCCACCTATAAATATAATTCAATATGAGGAAAATGACGCAACTGAGTGAGATCATACGATCGTCTCCGATTCTCAAAGCGAATGAATGAGACGAAGATTTTTTTTTGTGTCGCTACTACTAACTTTGACAATAATTTAATTGTTGAGGTTGACTTGCAAACGTCGAGCTCATTAAAGAAATTTTTCGCGAGACTTTAGTTAGTTCTCATAAAAAAACAAGTTAAATCAAATTATAGTTCAATGACACAATTTTCGTTCGTTTCACGATAAATAATGAAAACGAAAGTGGCGGAAGATAAAAAAGCTGATTTCACATCAAGATTGCAATTATCTTTCTCTTTGTCACAAACAGCAACACGAAAAAGCGATCTCAGTTGATGTGGAATTCAATGATACAATCAAATAACAGTTCATACGTCTTTAAGATCTGATTGAACAGCTAGTTTGCAACCTCTTGACCTTGTGTCGAATGTCAGGAATGAATGAGTTAAGAGCTTATTTATAGAAATTCCGACCCGCTCACAATTTTTTCCTTCCAAAAAAACTTGTTTGCGATGTTAGTTTTGCTAAGTTTAATGTCAGAAAAGCTTTTGAAGAGTTAATATTTATTTATTCTTACCTGTCCTATGTGGCGTTTAAGTTCTTCTGTCTTCTGATCTCTTCGTGGATTGTCAAAACCGCAAAGGCCGATTCTTTAAGGAAGGGAAGGCAAACAAAAAGTGAGCTCGCTTTGATCGATTGAGATGATCAAAGACACTTGATCATGAGAAATTAAAAGCGTTGGTTGTCATCTTAAAGAATCGAAAAATTTCTGAATTGCAAAGAGAAGACAAACAAGGTCTTCAATTATCCGAAAACTCGTTCAATTTCACTTTCTAATAAATGAAGTAAATAAATGACGAAACTCGTATTGATCAATAATGTTTTTCATAACATTTCCACATGGAAGTTGGAAATCGGAAATGATGTGGGCTCCTCTCACATGCAAGCTAATGATTTTCTATTAAGTGATTTGCAATAGACTTTGACAAATGACGATGCTTGTGCGCGTGAAAAATCTGTTGACAGCCGTGAAACAATGCAAGTTCATAACTTTCATGCTATTTTATGAAGGAAGTGTGAACAAAAACCTTCGATTCCACTCCAGCTTCTTGTCATTACTTCCCCACTGAGAGACATAAACGATGTTCATTGTATTTTGATGAATTATCGATTATCTGCTCAATTGAGATCGTCAACAATCATACTTCATGAAAAAAATTACCTCATCCCGTCGAATCCATCATCCGAGCCGTTGATTGTCAGCACCGGAGTGCGAGCGTAAGCTTTAGCGACGCGTCGATTTCTCTCAAAAACAATTATCTTTGCCCAAATTTCATCGTCGATCTGCGTCCACTTATCTAAGACTTCCTGAATGTGTTCCTGAATGAGACGAAATGAAGAATCAAGTAAAACTTGTGATAATCATCAAAACAATTTAATGTGAGGGGAAGCGGTTTAAATTGAAACGTAAGTCACCAAGTCAGTTTCGTAATTTTCAGACAGAGGCAGAAATTTCGATTTCATTCATGAAACTCTTTTCTTTTTCCTCCGTCTTTCCGATTGCTTTCGCTTTCTGGTCATAAAGTTTCATTTTCTCCAGTTATGTCTTCGCTCTTCTATGTTGTGCATGAAAGCGAGAAGAAGATGGCACGAGCTATGGAGATTATCAAACGACAGTAATCTCATTCATGCATTAATAATTTTATTGAAATTAGGGCTCACGTAATAATCGATGAAAATATTTTGAAGAATTCGGACTAATTAGCGCTGACCGTTGAGCAGAGTAATGACCGAGAGCTCGACAATTATTTTATTGCATAGATCTGATCGAAATGTTCCTCATATCGTCGCCGCTTCAACCATGCGTGTTAGCTTAGAAACGGAACTGCATTTTGAAAGAAAGAAAAAAACTCGCTCTCGGCTCACTCGCTATGCTTAGAAACTTTCGCTCGACTTTCTCGCTCGGAACTGAAATGTGTTAGTGTTGCTCTATGGTGAATTAACATTTTAAATTTAATGTTTCGTTTATTTATACCACTTCAACTCATGTTAGCTCAATGATGGGTCTTTGTTTTTGTTTGAGAGAAAATACGATTTTCTTTCCCAAGGTAAATGAACTCTTCCTGTTTCTGGTTTACGCTTACCTTAAAAAGCTTTTCCTTCTGGTACCAGACATCGTCCTCCTCTTGAACGTAAATATCTGAACTCAAATTATCTCGAGATCGAGAAAGAATTTTTCGTCTCGACACCATATCTTGACTTGTTGCGTTGTTCGGATCTTTTGATTTGCTTTCAAGCACACCAAGGCTGCTGAAACGGGCATGGATGAGTGAATTAGAACACGACCGAAGGCGTAATATAAGCGATCATATTGCATAATGCAAATTGATCATCTGTGTGAAGTTTCATTGACAAATTAGTAAAGCCTTGACTTTTCCGAAGAAATGTTTAACTTTCAACTGCATGCTCATGTGCTTTGAGCAAACAAAATCAACCCAAGTGTGAATATTCTGTTTTCGCCTGAGCGAATCATCGAAATAGGAATGAACAACAATTGCCATGCTGGCGTGGGTGGTGGATTAAGCTTGAAACAATTTTTAACTCTCGCCCAATATGGATTCTTTAATGGACTTGCTTCAAGACAAAACATTATTAACGGAGTATTTTGTAATGGTTTTCAGTTAAACCAACGACGAAAACCTACTTTAAAGTCAAACTCTACGAGACAGATTACAGCTTCAGTGATTTTCTATTTTAACTTCTTACGACTTCGTCATTGTCTTGACTTGAAACTTTGTCTTTTTGGAAACGATCGTAAGCAGGCTCGGGAGGTTTTTTAATTCAATTTAGTTTCTCCGCGTAAGATTCTCACTTTTGCGACTTTCACAGACTTTTCTTTTCCAACTCGCTCTTGCTTTCTTTTTCTCTTTTTAATGTTTTTTTCCACAAAAACTTTTTATTTAGATCTCATGATAACAATCACTCAATGATGTTGACAATCGAATTATTTTTGACTTTGTTAATAATTCCGACGATAGACGCAACGATCGTTAAGTCTATACGCGACAAAATTTGCGATCAAACTGAAGAAAAAGAGCGAAGCATGCTTCTCAAAATCTCCCGACTCCAACCGATTGAAACGTGTTTCTTGTTTCTCTTCTTGTGGCTGTTGAAATTTTTCTGCCATTGCTTCAACTACTTGCAGCTGATTTTACAAACAGAGCTTTGCTGTGCGCAATTTGATTTGATGTGCTTTAAAGGCGCTTATAATTCAGTAGCTAGTTTATGCGTGACTCGACGCGGTGTGACCCCCTCATTGAACGCTAAATGGCCAAATGGCGATAATGAACTCGTTGCGAAACGCGATCGCTTATAATGTAAACACAAGTGTGATGAAAAGTAAATCCGTTGAATCATTAGAATGATGTCACTTGACATTCTTCTTCAAACGACTTTCAGGGTTTTCTTTCTTGTCGTCATCGTAGATGCGGTCATCACTTAATTGCTGACGCTTCGTTCTAACAAACAATGACGCGTTAGTCTGACATCAAAACACTTATTCCTCGCAAATATTTTTATGATATCTCACCCTGGCGATCTGTTCTCATAACTCATTCGCTTTCGGAATTCTTTTTCAAAATAATGAGGATTAAAAAAGTGTCAGAATGTGTCACTGGACCTTAATCAAACTATTTTACGAGTTCAAATTCCAAGATAAGTCTCGTGAAAGAGTTGTTACCGTGAATTTATGAGGATCGAATTTAGCAAAGGTAAGGAACATCTTTATGATTCAAATTCAATGTTTGCAAGCATTAAGAGAAGCAGAGAATTAATAATTCACTTGTGTTTATATTTACATTCGACATTGCCAGCTTAAGAGTTTTGAAACTGCTCATGAAAAAATGTCTTGCACAAGTTTTATTTTATGGTAATTGTCCGTTCGCTCACCAACCTCATGGTGTCAGTTTGAGTTGAAATAGTTCTGCTTTAGTCATTGCTTCGAGTTATTCATTTCACGTTTTCTTTAAGACAGGCGCTTATAAATTGGCCACTACGTTGATTACCAATAATCATTTCAACAAACACCTTGAGTGCGCTATGGGAAGGACTAACGATTGAAAAAAGGGAAACTGCTGAAATATCCAGTTGGCGTTTGTTTAGACAATACTTTAAAACTCATGGCTCCAGACCCAATTAAACGCCTTTCAATGGACTGAATTTCACGTTCAATTGGAAGTTGTTAATTACAATTAGTCAATTGCCCATAAAATGCACTTTTGTAATGAAAATTACAAACTTCATCGCAGCATAACGAACATTTAGAAAATCGATGAGCGCAACTTTCTTTCATGCTATTTAGACACCCGTGCTTCAATTACTTAGGTTTTTGACAGCTTTTTATTAAATTATTGAGCTCACCTTGAATCTCGTCGTCGAATCGTTCCAGACTTGATCGTTCTGTAAAGTGACATCACCATTGCAGAAGAATAGAAATAACTTCCTTTTTTTTATTCTGATCGACGCGACGCGAGTTCTTAAAGAATCTTCAATTTTTTGTTATCCTATTCTATTATGGATTTAATCACTACTGATTGATGCACTATCATCAATTCAACTTTTTTTTCTTCTGAATTCAATAATTCGAATCAATTTTTTTTGTATTAACTTTGCGGTTCTTGTCGGCTGCTTCAGTTTTTTCCGAATGAGTCTCAAGCTTGTTAAAAATGCTCAAAAAAGAAAATACCCCGCCAAGAGTTAGATTTCACATTCTCTTCGTCTTTGTGACGTCGGTGGAAATAGCTCAACGAAATAAAATATTTTTGAAGCACAATGAGTTTCAGGGAGACCTTCGATTTACGCGAAATGTGATGGAATAATTTAATAATGAAAATCGTTTTATTCATTTTCATGCCAAATCAACTGCGAGAACTTTTATTGAGGCAAAATTTTACATGAACATGTCATCGTAGCCAGGCGGAGCATTTCCAGGTGGTGGTCTGAAAATGTCATTGTCTGGATCTGCTCGTCGTCCCAAAGGATTTGGAGGATCGAAGCGAGCTCCGGGAGGATGAAATCTAAAGAAAATAAATTATTTATTGAAGAAAATTTTGTTACTAATAACTCACCCGAATGGAGGTATTGGTTGATGTGGATGAAATGGTGGTTGAAACAACATTCCACCGCCTCTTCCAAATGGATCTAAGTCACCTCTGCCGACATCTCCAAATGGATTTCTGTAGTGATCACGGTCTGATCTAAAAGCATATGGATCTTCAAGTATTCCTCGATGAGGCTGAACAAGCAAAGGATTTGATTCAGTCGTTGTTGCCGGCTTCTCTTCTTGAGGCTTCTTGATAATCGTGTTAACCACTTCATCGGTTATTCGCTTGATGAGAGCTTCATGGTCATGCAAGAAATCACTGAGTGTTGCTCCTTTGATTGACTTGACAGCTTTAGAGGTGTCGATTACAAGACTTGCTGTATTGAGTGTAGTTTTGTCCTAGTTACAATAATAAACATAATTAGTATTCAATAGAAACCGGAGCCGAACGAACTTACCAACAAGTTGAGGAAGAAAGATCCTTCAATGTCGTTGCAATGAAGAATGTAAAGTTTCTTGTTAAATGTGTATCTGAGTTTGTAAGTTTCTCCCTCGTTCCATCCTTCAGGAAGCAGTTCACTTGCACGATCATCTTCTGAGATTTCAGTCTGAAATAAAAATTTCAATAAATTGTGAAATCGAAATTGTCATCGAAGGTTCTCACATTTCCGCCGACACCAACGTTTCTCAAGTTATTTCGGCACAAGATCCAGTGGCAAAGAATCACCAAAACATCATTTCCATTGCGAATATTTGCTTTTTGCGACTCAAGCAATAAGTCAACTCCAAAGTTATTGTCTGAGCTAGCCATGATTTTACTGGCAACTGATATTTGTATTTTTGATTTTAAATTGTCGCCGGTGTTATTAACAAAGTAGAAAAGTTTCAATGTTTAGAATTTAAGATTAAATAAAAAGTAAACAATGACAAGGGGCTTGGTACAAAGTTTTGCGAAATTTGTTTGTAAACTACGTACGAGAAAGAATTGAATTAAGCCCCCACCTGTTGAAAAATATCGCCTTCTTTCGCAAAGTTGATCAGCGAAAACAATTAATTAAAGCTATTTCAATGTTTCCTGTATAGTAAATCAGTCGATCGTAAAATGTAAGTTTTGAATCATTTAATTAAAGGATTGCCACTTACTGTCTCATTCTAGGAATTACTTAAAACCAAATAACTCAAACGTTGTTGTCTTCGATACGCCTAATCGGGATAACATCAATCAAAGTGTTTATGGAGAAAGCGACGTCCTTCTTGGTCGCGGATCATATGGAACTGTGATTCGAGCGATTTATAAGAAACGAAATGTTGCTGTCAAAATAATCGAGAAAGCGAACGATTTTAAATATAAATCTTTGAAACGAGAAAGTCGTATCATGAACTTGGAAAATCACGATAATATAATTAAAGTGATGAAGATCGTCAATTGCAAAGATTATGGAGCTTTGATCATGGAGAGATTCAAAGGAAAAACCTTGCAAACCGTCCTGAATACAGTCAGAGTCGATCTCTTCCATCGCCTTCATATTCTTAGCGACATAGCCTCGGCATTGAGCTACTGTCATAGCATGGAAATAATCCATTGCGACGTGAAGCCGCAAAATGTTTTTGTTGCTGTTGGAGTAGAGTCAAAGTACAATCGGCCTTATGTATGCAAGTTATTTGACTTTGGATGCTCAGTTGGAGTGAAAGAATCAGATCCGTACGAGCAAATATGCGTAAGTCGTTTATGTTAGACAACTCTTCAAACAAATTTATTCATAATCTTCAAAACAGGGAACATACCTCTATTCAGCTCCAGAGATATTGCAGAACTTGAAACCAAGCAGCTCTGCTGACATCTTCTCCTTGGCAATCGTTATGTGGCAGTTGAAGGAAAATAAAATTCCTTATGGCTCCATACATGACATTGAAGCGATAATCTGGAAAGTAGTGAAGAATGATTTGAGGCCAGACACCTGCTTGTCTGTTGAAGAGCCTCGATCATCCATCAGCATTAGTCCAGCGTCACCATATCATCAAAACAATAAAAGCGTCGATAAGCCGTTGAGACAAAAATTGCGAACCTGCAGTGATAAGAAGATTCCAAAGATTCTTGTCGAAAAATCTTACGAAAAACCTTTGAGTCATCAGAAGTTGGGAATCAAGAAAATTAAAAGAACAACTCTTACGGGAAAGAAACTTTTCCAAACAAACGTCGATGAGGACGATGAAGAAGATGATCAAGAAATGAAAAATTTGTTCATTGATCATCATGAGCGTTTAGCTGAAAACATTTCGCTTGTTGAGAACAAATATGTGAGTCTCTACCAAAGATGCTGGAGTCGAGATCAATTTCATCGTTTCAGCGCTTCAGCTGTTCATGATTCCTTGCAATTTTTCATTAATTTGCTTTAAACAAAGATTTTTAACTCTTATTTTTAATCAAACCAAACGGCTGTACACTTTATTTTATTAATTTTAGAATACAAAATGATTAAAGTTAATACCAATTCGAATAGAAAATTCCTGAGATAGTTGCACTATTTAGTGCTCAAATACTTCATCGGCATGTGACCGCAATCACCGAGTAGTCGTAAGATAACACGGCCGTTAGGATAAATTGTAATCCAAGTAAGTGATGCATGGTGGAGGGAGATTCGAAGCCAAGCTTCAGGAGGAAATTGCATAGCTCTACAAACGAAGTAACGGATGACATTGGCATGGCAAACAAGAACTGAGTACGAATCACTCGTTTGAGACGGATCAGCGCGATGGAAGTGTGAACGGAAAGCTGCTTCAATCCTTGATCCGTCTTGGAAGAACTGCTGAAATGACATCAAGTTATTGTTTGATGATTTCATTTTAGGAAGCAACTTACCGATTGCTCAGGACGCCAATGTCCAACTTTAGGCTCTGGAGGGATAGGTGCTCCTTCTTCTAGCAGTTTGTCGTGTTGAATCGAAAGAAGTTCACTTTTAGGCAATTGCTCTAAAATTATTTTCCCTGTTTCCTGAGCACGAGCCATTGTTGAAATGACAACATCGTCAATTGGAATCTTCAGTTCAGCCAATCGCTGGCCTGTGAGTTTTGCTTGTGAACGTCCCAACTCTGTTAGAATTCTTTCAGGATCGGTCGCACCGGATAAGTTGTATTGTCCGTGACGGATTAAAATTATGTGACGTGTGGCTTTCGAGCGATGCTTCTCAAGTTTTTCATTGTAAGCATTTTCCTTTTCAGGAGTCGCGTCTTTTGCCAAAGGCTTCAAGACACTTGTGCTCGCTCGGTGGTCCCAATTTGGATCCTATGATAATTGAAATTAGTCTCTTGAAGCTTAAAGAAGGTGGTAATGCAAATCTCACCCATTCAGTACTTGGAGTGTAATTTGAAGTCCAACTACAGTTTCCTTGAGTCATTCTACGCGAGTTCAGATAAGAATAAACAGAAACTCCACCAATAGAGGTCAAAGCGACTGCAGAAAACTTATTAAATAATTTCCACGACATCTTAACGCAAAGAAAACTCGCTTTATGATAAATGGAAAACAATGAAAATTTTTGAACTGCAACGAAACGAACAATTCTCGGAGAGACTTTAAAAAGAAGTGAACGCTTTATTCGGTCAGAGAGTGACCACTGTTGTTTATTTTGAAAACAAAGTCAATTGTGCAAGATAATGTATTGGAAACTCTTTAGTAAAATTTCTACTGTTGCTGTCACTTCAATTGGAGTCGCAGCAATCTCCTGTTACAAGGACTCAACTGATTTCAAGCCGAATCTAGTCTACAACTCAACAAAGAATACTAACCAAACACTTTGGGATGACAATTGGGATCATCGAGCTGCTACAAGTGTTGTGAAGCCAAATAATAGCTCAAACCCTGAGAAACAGAATAAGTACAATGAGGACATCGAGAAGCATCGATCAAAGGCCATTCGTCATATAATTTTAGTTCGACACGGTCAATATGTTTACGGCGATTCTGATAAAGAAAGGGTGCTCACTGAATTAGGTAGAGCACAAGCAAAGCTCACAGGTCAGCGATTGGCTGAGCTGAAAGTTCCGATTGATGATGTTATCGTTTCAACGATGACTCGTGCTCAGGAAACTGCCAAAATAATTTTAGAGCAATTACCGGCTGCTGGTTCATTCAATATTGTGCATGAACCGCTTATTGAAGAAGGAGCACCCGTTTTACCAGGTAAGAATATTGTTTTGGGATAAATTTATAAAAATATTAAGACGCTCCTTCTTTTTCAGTTCCTACTGTCGAGCATTGGAACCCCGACCCTCATGAATTTTTCCAAGAAGGAAGTCGCATTGAAGCAGGTTTCCGATTCCACATTCATCGGGCGCATCCCTCTCAGGAAAAAGACTCGACCACGCTTATGGTTTGCCATGGGAATGTTATTCGATACTTCGTTTGTCGAGCTTTGCAATTTCCTCCTGAAGCTTGGTTGCGCTTCAATCTTCATCATGCGTCAATCACTTGGCTCGTACTTTACCCAAATGGTCGCGTAGTTCTTCGTTTGTTTGGAGATTGCGGTCACATGCCGAAATCACATGTTACGCTTGCATAAGGCAATGAACTGATTTAATTTTGTATCTTGTAGTCTATGTCAGTTGAAAATTTTTAATTATCATTCAATTTATATCCACATCGATGATGATCGGAATAAAATGTTGCAAACAGTTTTCGAGTGGACTCGTATTCTTATAACAACGCAATTCGCGGTTTTTTTAAGAATTAAGAAATGTGCGGAAGATCTTGCTTGACATTGAGTCCTTCTGAGCTCAAATGCGCTTGCAAATATAAAGAAGTTGAAGGAGATAAAGATGTTCTTCCTGAATATCGTAATGAGAATAATTTCGGAAGAGACTTTAGTCAGTTTCAAAACAACAAACTTAAAGTTTATCATTCTAATTTTTGTTTGATTTCAGGTCCTTCATACAACATCTCTCCAGGAGAAATTGCTCCAATCATTGTCTCGGCTAAACATTTCGATCCAGAAGCTAAAAGCACAGAAAGAGTTTTAATTCCCGCTCTTTGGGGATTGATTCCTCGATGGCATACAGGAGATTACAAGAAACATGGCTTAACAACGAACAATGCGAGATTAGAGACTCTTGTTACATCAAAGCTGTACAAGCCTTGTCTAGAACGAAGTCGTCGATGCATTATCCCAATTGAGGGTTTCTATGAATGGAGTACAGTAAATCCTAAGCAGAAATCATCTGAACGACCAGCTTACTACATTTACACTCCTCAGTCAAAAGGTGTCAAAGTTGAAGACAAATCAACTTGGAATTGTGACAACATTCGTTTGATGTTCATGGCAGGATTGTTCGACGTCTGGCATGACTCAAATGGAGATTCAATGCAAAGCTTTACTATAATCACTTTCGAGTCTGATGAAAAATTGAGCTGGCTCCATCACAGAACTCCTGCAATTTTTGAGACAGAAGAACAAATAACAAACTGGTTGAATCCTGATTACAAGGAAGATGCCTTGAAACTCATTCAACATCCGAAAAACTTTGTTTGGCATCAAGTATCAAACATCGTTAACAACAGCAGAAATAAATCATCGCAATGCAACAAGCTGTACACCGAAACTTCAAAGCAAAGTAATCTACTAACATGGATGAAGAGAAAAAGTGAAACTTCTTCAGATAAAGGAGCACCTGAGTTAAAGAAAACCAAATCTGATAAAGATGAAGCAACGGAATAAAATTTTAAACACAAAGAACAAGCGTTTAATCGAAAATTGCGTTCAATTCTCTTCAACTTACTCTCAGCTGAGCTGTTCTTTTAAGACTAAAACAAATAAATTGAAATAAAAATGACGGAGACCAACACAAAACTTGAAGAGATCAAAAATGTCTTGAACTTGGATCTTGTTGCAGCAGACATGAAGCTATCGATATTCATTAGCGCCGCCATCAGTTACAAACAAGATTCACTTCTGACGCCTTTTCCAAAAACTTATTTGAAGGATGGTGTGAAGAACTTTGAAAAGCTTGTAAATATTTTTAATCAACAAATTGGTGACTCCCTAAAATATTTATTTTCAGAATGCTGACTTGGAGAAGATTCCGAGTTTAGAAGAAATTCTTGTTTTGATGATGACTGGAAATACTTCTCTCGTTCTACCGGATGATGTGATTAACTTACTTCATTGGGTTTTGACTTCAACAAAATATTCAATCGACTTAGTTCCACGAAGCAAATTCGATGACGTTCTGTCGCTTAGCAAAATGACCGGCAAGGCAACCAAACCCACACAGATTTTCAAGATTGTTTACAACGGTAAGTCAATGACATGCTCTTCTTCTTCAGTGAAATAAGAAACTTCATTTTAGATTCAGGACTTGAGCTAAAGTTTCAGCAATTAAAGAAGAGCATGGAGATCGAAACAAAGTTCTCGTTTCACGGCACAAAGTTTTATCACGTTTATCCAATACTCAATTACGGATTGCAGCAGCATCTGAACAAGACTGGTCTATTTGGAGAAGGACTTTACTTCTCACAGGAACTCGGTGAGAAATCTTTGTGAGTGACGATGGAAAAGTTCTAAATATTTTTTTTTCTGGTCGCTTTAGATGTTTCGATGTTGTTCAGGTGAGAGATTCAATTAATTTTCATTTCAGCTTTATGATTCTCATATGTAAATCTTTTAATTTTAGTCCTTCGGTGCTTGGCTGGAATAAATCGCAATGCGGAAACGTTGTGAGTTGTGTGATGGTTTGCGAATATATCAATGATCCTATGCACGTAAAAGTTCGTAAAGGTAAAAACTATTTCACATTTCTTTTTTCTATTGGATAAAGTCACTCTCATTTCTTTAGAAAACGCCAAAAACTCAGATATTCCCCAAAGCTACATTCTGATAACGAATAATGAAATTGTTCGACCACGATATATTTTAATGTATGGAAGCAAGAAATCAATCGCCAAGAAGCAAACTGTGAATACTGTTCATGTTCCTGAAGTTCAAAGGACAGGTTTTCTGAATTGGTTCAGAAGAAATCCGATGATTGTGTCTGTGGTGCTTTACGTAAGTTAATATAAGAGTTGTAGTCAATTCAGCTAATTTTGAATCTTCTAGGTAATGCTGTTATCTCTTGTTGGGATGAGCAAGAACCGAGCCGTTGAGTATTACAAGAACATTATATACGAGTTCTTGAAGAATCGATTAAAATTCGTGTGATTAAAGATTTTTCTCACTTCTTCAATTTATTTTTCAATAAAGAAGAGATATTTTCATTTCCACAATTTTTCAAACTAAGTTTTATCAACGATCATCTTTAATTTTGTCCCGCCATGAATTTGGAAAGGAAATCAGTTGGTTTCGGATCTTGTGACTCTTTCCAGTAACGCATGATGTGACCTTTCTGCTTCCAGATATGAATCGTCTCCTTCAATTCCATCTGACCTTTGATGACCAGCATATCCACTACGCGAACATCTTGGATATCTTTGTTCTTTAGGAACTCTTCCTTCAATTTCGCTTGACACTGTTCTTCTGACTTGGGGATGTCGTACTTGTCAACTAAAAATATTTAAATCATCAGGCTGTGATGTAACATTTGTTTATTTCGAGTTTTGTTGCTCGATCTCGAAACATTGTGTTGTCGGAAGTAATTCTTAGATTATTCAGAAGACTAAGAAATAGTCGACTGTTGAAAACTGCGATTGACTACGAACTTTCGCGTTTGTTTTGATAATTTTTTAACTTACCAATGAAAGGAATTGTACGATACCAAGTTTTGTATAAATTGATGACTCGTCTGCGGGCCTCATCGCGATCAATCGATAGAATCGGACGAACTTGTTGGATGACACGTCTTGCTGGCTCTCTTGTTGCTGCCATTCCGAATTTTTTAAGAGACACAAACGAGCAAAAATGAAATTGTAAAACTGGCCGAAAAATAGATTTCGTCAGTTCCGTCACAACTTTTTCAGATTCGATCTGTTTTGACGTGACATTCTTGGTCCCCAAAAAAAAATCAATAATAAAGATCCGAGCTCGCGAGAAAATATTCCTCCCTTTAAAAATTTTGTCCGGTTAAGTGTGTCATTTATTTGAAGGATGAAAGTTCTTTGAAAACTTTACATAAAGTGAAAATCATTTTTCGTTTCGCCAAAATTGTTTTGTAAAATCTCGCAAAATGCAATTACAATGGTTGATACCTGTAGCTTTTCTTATCCAAGTAACATCAGGATTGGACACGAAAATGTTCCAACTTACAATGCCAAATGTTCGACCTTATCGGGTAAATATCATTGAAACAAGTTTACTATCACAAACAGGTTTTGACTGTTGCGATTTTCGTATCCATATGTCACGCAAAATCATAGTTTTTCCAATGAAAATTTAATTAGCTTGTGAAAGATAATTTGTAAAACACTTTGTAGCATAAACTTTCATTGAAACATAGTTTTGAGTTATCAATAATTGATCATCAATTAAATGGCGTTGTGTCCTAATCAAATTGCGGAGGATGGGATTTTCCCGAGTGACGTCATTCGCCTATTCGCGTAGCATGAGATGTTAATCAACTTTCTTCTTCTTCTTTCTCTTTTCACAGCCTGAGTTGTATTTATGTACGCCAGTGAAGGTTGATTACGAGCGAAACTATTATATGGGTAAATCATAAACGACAACTTTCTCATCAACGCAAAGTCTCACGATGTCTTCTTTCATTATTTATTAGTTGGATTCCAACCGAATGCAACATCAAATACCGCGCACCATATGCTTCTTTATGGTTGCGGTCAACCAGGTTCTTCCAAGCCACTGTGGAATTGCGGCGAAATGTCACAAGGAGATGCTGATGAAGAGTCTGGAAGCCCTTGCGAGAGTGGCTCACATTCTCAAATCATTTATGCATGGGCTCGAGATGCTCCTCGCTTGAACTTACCCGAAGGAGTTGGCTTTAAAGTCGGAAAGAACTCTCCAATCAAATATTTAGTTCTGCAAGTTCACTACATGCACAGCTTCCCAGAAGGCATGGTCGATGACTCGGGCGTCTTTATTCACTACACGACTACACCGCTAAGAAAACATGCTGGAGTTCTTTTACTTGGAACAAGTGGAGTAATCCCTGCGATGAAGAAAGAGTACATGGAGACAGCTTGCGAAATTAACGAAAAGAAAACGATTCATCCTTTCGCATATCGTACGCACACTCACAGCCTTGGGAAAGTCGTCTCAGGTTATCGAGTGCGGACTGATGAGAATGGCGAAGACAACTGGACATTGTTGGGCAAACGAGATCCATTGACTCCTCAGATGTTCTATCCCGTGGAAGATATGAGTGAGTTCACTAATTGATATCGATTTATGAGAAAGAAAAACTAACATTTGATGCGTTTTCAGGTCCAATAAAATATGGCGATCGAGTCGCTGCTCGTTGTACGATGGTCAGCAAACGTCAACGAGTTACAAAAATTGGGTAAGCTCCTTGATTATTCTAATTTAAACAATTTATTTAAATAAAAAACTTTATCAATTCCAGTGCGACAAATGAAGATGAAATGTGTAATTTCTATTTGATGTACTACGTTGATGATGACGAACCTTTAGAAATGAAATACTGCTTCACAGCTGGTCCTCCATATTTCTACTGGCGGAATCCTGAATCACATCTCAATCACATTCCGGACACTGATGCAAGTCAATTATAAATTGAAACTGAATGATTAACAAGTTCCTTTAAATTATTTCAAACTTGATGTTATGTTTGTAATCTCTGCAGAGCTTTTAACTTGAAATATTTTCTCATGAGCTACAAAAAAGTTTTCGATGCTCGAAACATATCTCATTCCGCTTTAAATTATTGAAACAATAGAACTGCGATACGACTTAAACACTCGAACAACATTCCAACTATTTTAAAGACAATTTTATTTATGAAAAGAAATGAATATTAAAAGAAGAATGTTAAGATGGCTTTAATTGAATGTTAAATGTACACAAAATAGATGAGATTTAAATCTCAAGACAAAAGGAGAAAAAAGCGAAGAGAGTCATGAAAGAAATATTTTTATCGTGCAAACATAAATGCACAATTAGAGAAGTAGATTTTATTAGATGACGAGGCGATAATTAGCCATTTCGCTAATTTGTCTAATGGAAAATTTACGCCTCGACAAGAATGTGGAAGAGACTTAATGGATCCAATTTTTGTGAAAGACACTTAATCCAAAATCTATTTGGAACGTATCGACTATCTCGACAGATTGTATATGAAAATATTTTTCTTTAGTTCAATGAATAAAGATAATCAATTGTAACAGAAACCTCTTCTCAAATATCTGAGTACCAAAACTTTTGAATAGACGCGTCTTGTTTATATTTCTTATCAGAAAAAGATTCTTCATTTTTATTTTGTAGAGTGTTTAATCGTTCAATATGAAGTTCCAATATAATTCGTTGATCAAAAGTGTTGAATCTTTTGATGTGAGACTTCCGACATCGTTGAAAGGGTTTGTAACATAATGGGTGAGAAACTTCTTCATCTAAATTTCTGTTTTCAGTGATGGGAGCGATGCGATGCATGTCGACCCCGATTACTCTGTTTGTTATGTTGTCATTACGTTGAATAATCGAGAAACTAAGGGCTATGGAATTGCATTTACTTTGGGCAAAGGAACTGAATTAATTTGCTCAGCTGTTCAATCGATGAAATTTCTTCTCGAGAATGAATCAATTGATGTAATTTACAATGGATTTGGAAAGTTCTGGAGAAAGTTGACAAATGAGTCTCAGCTTCGTTGGGTAAGATTATTCCGCCAAGTTCGTTAAAAATATTTTCGTTGACTCGTATTACAGCTCGGTCCTGAAAAGGGAGTGATGCATCTCGCTTGCTCCGGATTGATCAACGCTTTGTGGGATCTCTGGGGAAAGCTCGAAGGAAAACCTGTTTGGCAGTTGCTCACCGATATGGACCCAGAGGTAAGTGAATTATATTTTAACAATTTATTTATTTCCTTGGGCAATTTTTAAAAATACATAAAAAGGAAATTTAAACATTAGTCAGCTGCGGGTTAAAACTAAATTTTTAAACTTCTTGTATCTCAAACTCATTCGTTAAATAACATTTTGATGTATTTGCGTCCAACTTGTTTATGGCACTGATAGCTCCTTCGCTAAGCCATACAAACAATGATAAGACATAACTCGCCATCGATCGCTTTTCTTCTAACCATCTCTGATTTTTTTGATATTCAAACATAACTTTACATAAATCCAAATTGACTTCGCATCAACCGCGGCAAGAAAATATTAATAATAATTTCGCTGTGTAAACCAAAAGAACTTTAATTAAATATTACTACTCAAAATCGTCGTCGTCGATATCCTCATCGAAGTAATCAAGGCCGTTGGAGCTGTCAGTTTGAGTGAGGTACACGGTCGACGATGGTTGTAGTACTGCAGTCGCATTAATTGAACTTGGAAAACGTTGATGATATTTATCTTGCTTCAAAAACTTCACGACAGCTAAGCCACTCTCAAGCCACCATCCATTGATCTCCTCGTGAACGATTCCGGCATCTGCACATGAGCCACATTTCACATAAACGCAACAGGTCTTCAAATCTAATTGGATGTCTAAAAGAATTTTAAATGAAAATCTCGCTATTTGAATAATTTTCTAATTTGAAAGTCTTACCATAGATTTTACAATTCTTTTCCTTCACTTTATGTAGAATCGTATCTTGAATGATTGTCTGAAGATTCTGATTGTTGGTCTCGTATTTGTCAAACATTTGTCGGATCTTAAGGCAGTTGGTAGGAGGATCTTTGATTTTGTTTGATCGATCGAAAGCAGCGCCCATCCATTTCTTCAGTGTGGGGATTTGAGATCTTCCCTCTGCTTGTGGTGAATATCTGGCTGCGCTTAATCGTTGCTGTTGTTGATGTATTTGTTGTTGTTGCTGTGACATTTGCGTGCTGTTTGTCGACAAATTCTTAATGTCTTCAATCCACCGCATTACTTTAAAGTCTTCTCCGTTAATAGTTTCAACTCCAAAGTGAACTCGACTGTCGTTCTTCTCCAAATACTTGACAGCTTCTTGCCAAGCCCAAGCAAATTCTGATCTTTTACTTGGATCTATAATTTTATCTCGCAAATGATTCATGATTACCGAGTTATTATATTTATCGTCGATCGTTTTCTCCATCAAAGTATTACAAATCTCTCGGATGACATGATCAACTTGAGCTCGACGCTTTTGCTTAATTTGCAAAACGTATTGATAGGACTTACGAACGATGAATACGATAAGACTTATAATAGCAAGAGAACCGATGATGACGAAGAAAGTCTGGAGTTTGTTGTAAATTTTACACGATAAAGGAAGCTTGGGTTTTGAAATTGCAAGACACTCGGTCTGATGTGGACGCATTGCAACGACATCTTCGAAGGAAATCTCCTCTCCATCTTCGTTAACGTTTAAGATTCCCCATTTTTTGTTCCTGTCGACGAGATATTCAATGTTGTGCATATCTTTGAGGAAATCAAGTCCGAGAGAGTTTTGAGAACTGTATCGACTATGAAGTTGATTGTCACTCAAGTAATGCCAGAAATCTTTGATGCACATTACGTTTGATGTCCTGTCATCTGCATCTCCACATCGATGATCTCGTGCTCTTTTTTGAAGCTCCGGAACGAGGATCTTCAACAGGTTCAATGATGATTCTAGACTCTCCTCTTCGATACAAGTATACGATGCATCCATTTCCTGATTGCTGCTGCACACTACATAGGAAGTAGACGATGGGTTCAAGATATTTTCGATATCGGGACTCATTGTTACATAGGCAAAGATGATGAGCAGAAAGAATATTATGAGAAACGATACGAGAACCATCGGAACAAAAGTCTGTTTGAATCCGTAAGCTGCATCGAGACGATTGATAAAGTTTCTGATGGCTGTGTTCAAAGGGATGTGTGCAGGTTCTAATGATGGTTCGGCATGAAACACGATGTCATTTTCATTGACCGATTGATATTCTCTGGAGTAAGCTGATCGCTTGCGCAAATTGCTATTTTGTCGCTGGATGTTTCCTTCACGGAACTGGAGTAGTCGCTTTGTGTAGTCACTGGTCGAGTTGGGATCATCAGTATCGTCTTGATCGACTCCGTTAGTTCCGTTCAATGTTTTCGATGAATCCAACGTAGTCAAAAAATCTGTTGATCGATTTCGAACTGAGGTGTTCTTTGAATTGTTGTTATTCAACGGTCGAGCTTTGGTCCAATCAATGTCGTCGTCTTCCGAATCATTGATGATTACTGGTGAGACGTAGACTGAGCTTTTCTTTGCTCCACTTAAGTTAGCGCCACTCCTATTGTAGATTGGAGTTGAAGTTGTCGTCCTTGGTGAGGGAAACGATGGTGGCGGCATCCGCTGATCAATTATTTTATTTCCCGGCGAGCCACTAACAGACATTCGGGATTTTCTCGTGTATACGCTATTGTTGTCTACACTGTCTGACTCCTCACCTGATGAGTAACGAGTAGCGATTGATGTTGTTTTACGCAAATTGCTGTTTGCACTGCTTAAATGATTCCTCAGCTTTTTTATCAGAGTCTTGCGAGTTGTTTGAGTAATCGGAAGATTTTCAAATCCATACTGCAACAAGCGTCGTCGCAACTCATCGTCGCTCAACAGTTCCAAGTTATCCATTTCACCTTAAAATACTGTAACATGAGGAATTTGAAGAGAACGCTTACTAAAGATCTCACCTTTCTGCTCCAAATTGTGGTTTTCCTCTAAAATCTTTTAATATTACTGTTTGTCTGATTCGTTCTTTGTGGTTGGAATTAATCTCTGAAGAATAAGAATAATCGTCATTAATGTTAATTTCATCATTTGTTCTAACATTTTAAGACGATCTCGCGCTTGGATGTAAGCGTTGAAATTTTCTTTTCGCAATTCTACACAAAGTTGTTGCTTTATTTAGCCGCAATCTATTTCAACGTATACATCAATGATTGCTCACTAGATTGTCACCAAAAACAATATTTACCATAGTTTGTGCTACATAAAAATTTAAAATGCCAAAATTAAACTATTTCCTCGAATTCACAAATGTTTTTTTTCAATTTTTGAAGTTCTTGTTTACCCTTCGACAGCCTATTCGAGAAAAGTCTCTACTCAATTTGAATTAACGGATTTTCATGCTTAATTTTCAGATTGCCAAAACTCCGTCGTTTCAACATAATTACAATTTTTAATTACTTCATTGCATTCGCTTTCATTTAAATTGAAAATTAACATTATTTTTTTTGACTTTGTGTCTAATTTGAAATTAGACATTTTAGAACCGTTAATTCAAATTGAGTAGAGAGACAATCTTAAAACTGTCAATAATCGTCAACATAATTATTTTATTATTTTATTAAAAAGAAACGGAATAAACAAGAAAAGGATGGCAAACAAACGCAAACAGACTCTGGATAGAAAGACAATTAAAAGAAAAACAATCCCCTCGCTTACTACGCTATTAAGTCGCGTTTGAATTTTAATTCTTCGTTAAATTCTAAAATGTATAACAGGAGTTGCTGAGCGAAGTTGCTTTGAGTTTACTCTGAACTTTTATTCTGAATTATCTGAATTAATCGCATCAGAGTAGTCGGAAAAGAAGAAATTCACGTGTGAGTTCCGATTTAGGTATTAGGAAAATTTCTTTTGAGAAGATCACGACAACAAAACTAACTAGAGATCAAATGAAATGTTAAAAGGAAAAATGTAGGATGACGAACTTACAACTTAAAATACTAAGTAGAGCTTAAATGATTATAAAAATAGCAAATGAATGACAGAGTTTAAGATTAGGACAATTCCTATTATTATTTTGTTGTAGAGTCGACTGTAATGATCGAGGCATTTAATCGAATTGACATAAATGTTGTGTTCCCTTACCAATAAAATCGATGTGTTTATGGCTATAGTGAAGAGATTGATAGGAGAAGTGATCAACTAAAACCATCGTTTAACTGACTGCTCAAAAGCTACTTTTGATGTTTTATGATTCAAATCAAATAGAATTTTTAGTAAGTGAGATGTAATGACAGAAATGTTTTCTACCTTTTCATATTCGCTGATTTTTTTTTATCTGTAAGCTCTTTTGAAATATTTAAATTATCCACGCCTTTGATCGATGGGAATCAATCCAGTCGCTTCTGCCATTTAATAATAGTTGAAAGTTTCACTAAAGCGTTGCAAGTTAACACAAAGAGAATCAGAAATTTTTAAATTACATAATAGAGTCGAGTGCAGTGATCAAGTCACGCCATCGAATTCATCGAATTGAAATATGTGTCGTCAATTTTCCTGACCGTAACAAAACGGAGTTTTATTGAATCAGTCAGCAGTGAAACTTCAAACCGAAAGGATGAAAATTGTCAAGCTCTACCAACGAGCAGTGAAATATTTCGAGAACCAGGAGGTTTACGCGGAATCAGTGTCAAGGTTTCTGTTGCTTTGTCTCGAGATTTTGTCGCCAACAAAAATCCGAGATGGAAAGAAAAAGATTTCAGGATTGTAAAGCGCTCGTTTCTAATGTCGTTTATTTTATTTAAAAATATTTTTATTCAGGTTCGTTGCTATGCTTGCAAGTATAATGGGAATTTGTATTCTCTCGTTGACTTTTACTGTCACTGAATACAAATCTTTGAGCTTAACGAGCTTATCGGAAAATTTTGGAATCTTCAGTAAGATTTCGATAGAATTTCAATCCGATTTAATCGCTAAAATATTTTTTTACAGTGAGTGCGCTGAAAATTGTTTTTTATTTCATTTACATCGTTTTGGTTTTCAACGACATCTCACAGTTGGTGCAACAACTGATAAATGAAAGGTGACAAAAACGAAGCTTGAAAACCTTTTTTTTATAAAAAAAAATTCACAGAAAAGCGCTAAAAAATGAGCTCACATTCAACTATGGCAAAGAAGAATTCATTGGGATTCTGCTTCTCGACATCTCAACGATTTTTGCTGGCTTTTGCATGGATCTCAGCGTTATCTTCTTCAAAGTGAATGAAAATGATCTGCCGTTAAACTTTCGTCTAACTTTCTTGACTCTGGAATCTGCTGGAATTGAATGGACAATTAATTACGTTCTTCAAATATTTTTGGTGTGGTTTTCTTTGCTGGGCGTCTTGGCACTCTTTCCTATGATCTTTCTTTTAATTAATCATTCATGCTGGAAGATGGATCAAACGATTTTGCTCCTAACCAATTGGAATAACGATGAAAGTGAGGACGATGCATCAGAGTTAATCAAATCTGTTGTGAAAAAAAGTTGTGAATTTCTTGGCTACATGAATCGGACTCAAAGGCTTCTAAAGGGTTTCTTCTTCATTGAGATCTTTACTCCGTCTATAAGTCTTTGCATGGTCTTCTTTGTCATTCTGTATGATCCGCCCGGCGATATTACAAGTTTTGCTATGATTTGTATTCTATTTCCGCAAGCTTTCATAGTTTGCAGGCTCGGAAATCGAGTGATCATCCGAATTGATGCTTTCACTGCGGCCATTTATGACTTGAATTGGTACAAGTTTTCACCCACCGACAGGAGAAGTTTACAAATATTGTTGATGATGGCGCAAAACATTCGAGGATACAACGGAATATTTCACGAAGTCAACATGGAAACTTTCCAAAAGGTAAAAACTTTGAATAAAAAGTTACTTGTAAATGCATTAAAAATTACTTAAATTTATTTTTCAGATTTTGGAATTCGCTTATTCGTATTTGATGTTCATGAAATCGGTTAACTTACCAGCATAAGCATAATTTGTTTGTTTCAATTACTTACACGTGCAAAATTTTCGTCCGGTGTCCTTTACAAAATTTTCTGTAAATGTTCTTTATAAAATAAGAAAACTTAGATCTAAGTTGTTAACAATTAATTATGTATCTTTGTTAATTACTGATTTAAGGTACAATAGTACAATAAATGTTCTCAAGATATTTGTCTCTAGCACCCAATAAGCTGATCTTTTGTTTAAATGATTTTAAAAATTAAGAATACTAGCGTCTCGGTAAAGAGCTTTTTTCCGAAAGTTTCTGATTTTAGTTCAACTAACTAAACTATCTGCCCAACTAACAAATTTTTCGTTATTCAATTTTTTAAAATAATGTTTTCTTCTTTTGCAGTTTCTAGTTAGCTGCATTGATTTTAGATACTGCACAGATGTCATCACGGAACAAGAAGCGATTGATCTTCTTGAAAGCTTGAAGCCAACTGTTAGTGATCGAGTTGCTGAGCTGAAGAAAAATGGATATCCTGCTTATTCAACAGCGACTGGTTGGATCAATTATAGCGATGAGAAAATGATTGAACTCTGCAAGATTTATCTCGACAAAGGATTCACTGCATTTAAAATCAAGATTGGGCAAGATCTTGATCGCGACATTGCGAGATGTAAATTGATGAGAGATCAAATCGGTTACGAGAACACGTTGATGGTGGATTCCAATCAGATATTTGAAGTGAATGAAGCGATTGAGTGGCTTATCAAGTTGAAGGATTTCAAACCATTGTGGATTGAGGAGCCAACATCTCCTGACGATATCTTAGGACACGCCAAAATTGCAAAAGCGTTAAAGTATTCATTAAATTATATTTCATCAAGATTTGTCTAATCTAATTAAATATTTTAAGGCCTTTCAACATTGCAGTCGCTTCAGGCGAGATGATTGCAAATCGCGTTATGTTCAAACAATTCATGCAAGCTGATGCTTTCGAGTATTGCCAAGTTGACTCTGCTCGTATTGGAGGGGTCAACGAACTCTTGATTGTATACTTGATGGCGAAGAAGTTTAACATCAAAGTGGTTCCTCATGCTGGAGGCATTGGATTATCAGAAATGATTCAACACTTGCAATTCTGGGACTTTACTTCAGTCTCAGGAACTAAAGAAGGTCGCTACATTGAATTTGTTGATCAACAGCACGAGTTTGAGTCACCAGCAGTTGTTGAGAATGCCGTTTACGTTGCTCCTTCAACGCCTGGTTACAATACAGAGTTGAAGCCGAGCTGTCTTGAGAAATTCTTATACCCGTCCGGAAGTGAATGGGAAAAAATGTTTAACGAAAATGTCTACGCAAGACCATAAATATTTTTCTTTACTTCCGACTTCAAATTTGATGAGTCGACGATTGTCGCAAGAACAAAATTAAACAATAAATAAAATATTTGGTGTGGGTCAAAAATAAGTTGTTAAATCGTTTTGGATTTCACGTTGAGCTATTCAGTTCGCTTTCAGCTGTCGACAATGACTTCAAAACTTTTAAGAGCAATTGTGATTTCTGTAATTTGTTCAGCGACATGTGCTTTCGAATATCCAACGGAAATACGTAAGAACTTTGTTTTCAATGAGAAACTTTAATTAATTTTTAAACTTTCAGCTTCTTTTATTAAGATTTGCAATCAGTCAGATCCACGAATTGGATCATGCATTCGAAAATCGATATTGAGCTTGAGACCTCATCTTCAGCAAGGCATTCCAGAGTTAAATGTTCCATCATTAGATCCATTGTTTGTGCCTGAAATTAACATTGCGCAGTTAGGCGGAGGAATTCAAGTCACAGCAGGATTCAAGAACATTACAATCTCAGGTCCAACCAAGTTTCGTCTTCGTAGTGTTCGAGCTGATGTTGAATCGGATAAATTCCGAATGAAGATTTGGTTCCCAGCACTTTTGATGAAGGCACAATATAATATCAAAGGAAAACTTCTTATGATGCCAATTAACGGAAGTGGAAATTGCGCTGGAAACTTTACAGACATTGACGGCGTCTTATCGCTTAAACTTAGTCGAGTGAAAAAAGGTGACAAACAACATTACAAAGTTGATTTCTTACAAATCGACTTCAATATTGGTGGAGCAAAAGTGGAACTCGACAATTTGTTCAACGGTGACGAAGAGCTTACAAAATCGATGAATCAATTTATAAATGAAAACTGGAGATTGGTGACAGCTGAACTTCGACCTGCTCTGGAGAAAACGATTTCTTCAATTTTGAGGGAAGTCACTGACAAATTCTTTGACGCTTATCCAACCGAGAAATTAATTGTTTCATAATGATTTATTTAGATAATAAAATTTAGAATGCGAATTTATGTTTTAGTTGTTGCAGAAGGCAATAAATGCTCGATTGGTTCTAAAACTTTCGATTTTCTTATGGTCGTTAGTCCATCAAAATTGTTGACCAGTTTGTTGTTAGGAGTGAATATGACGTTTATGCAGTTTTGCAAATAAGGAAGTAAATCATACGAAAAGACTGAGCACATTCTAATGAAGTTTTCCTTCTCCTTCATTCCAAATGCTTGTTGTTCGCTTCTGTAGAAGTTCAAAATGGATTTCGCCACATTCTCAAGAGAAACTTCTAAGGCGACGATGAAAGGATGGGCAATAGCGATTGGCGCGCAAGCTCGTAACTCGTTGAAGAGGTTGAGTAGAGCATTGCAGTAAATTGCAAGAGGTCGAAAGTCTAAAAGGTTCTCGGGAGGAGAATTAGATTGTACCTCTTGTGTCGCTTCATTGCTTGGATCATGTCGTTTCAATGAAATAACATCTTTGTTAATCAGCGTAAACTGTTCCATGTCCATTTCAAACTGTCTCGAAGCTTTGATGATCGATACATTCAAATATTTCCCGATTGCTTTGAGAAAAATTGGTGCCATCTGAGCTCGGAAGTCGACTCCTAAAATTTTAGATCATTTTTAAAATTGGTCGCAACAGAATAATTTCTAAGCTTACCGATTCTTGAGAAGGAGACTCCGAAATACATGCATTGTCCTAAAATCGAGCTGATATCCATTAAACTGCTGTTGCATTGAGCCAAATCATTTTCAAGCTGGCGAAGGAACTCGTCTAGTTTCTCATGAAGCCAACTACTAAACATAAGGTTCACTTTTGAATTCACGTCGCTTGCGAAATCATCATCGAACAAAGCTTTGTATTGCGTTGCGATGTTGAACAAATTAACTCGTGTGACTTCAATCGTCTTCGTGAGGTGATTGAAGGCTACAAAATTGCTTTTAAGATTAATTCGTTTAAACAATTGAATTCTTACCATCAGTCTTTGGAAT
Organism: Smittia aterrima; assembly: GCA_033063855.1. Lineage (NCBI taxonomy): Eukaryota > Metazoa > Arthropoda > Insecta > Diptera > Chironomidae > Smittia > Smittia aterrima. The sequence continues at coordinate 11,117,395 of CP093831.1, read as the reverse complement.
CGCCGCTAAGATTTCTTTGAACCAACTGTCGCGAGTTTGAAGAAATTTCAGCTTAAGCTCGGCTGAGGAAAATGCCTGCATGCGTCGTAGGAAGCCGACAATCTGAAGACACTTCGGTAATGTGAGGTCACATTTGAGTTCTGACAGAAGCTGGGAAATCATTACATGCCACGATGACTCAATCGTTTTCACGATACTCTGTAAATATTTGGTAAGTCACGAACTTGTATTAGAAATTAAAGACTTACATTGACCACTGGAATGTCGAACTTTGTTCCGAGCTTTTGAACGTATGAAGCCAATTCTAAAGCATCTTCATATCTCTCCTGTCTTATTGACTCCTCCATAAGTTGTGGAAGTTCCAGAAGCTCAAGCAGATCGACGTGTCTCTTCATTGTAAGAGAGTTCAGTCGTGATGCATTTTGAATATCCAGAGTGTTCTTGACAAACAAGTCACAGCTCTGAGAGAATTCAGGAAGTTTGGTGATCACAGTTTCAACATTTTTCGTGGTCTCATTCCATCCTTTCAACACCTGTCGAGAGCTTTCCGCTGTCTTGATAAACGCCGGATAATTTGAAAATGCGATTTCCTGAGTTTTCAAATCATTGTTGTTCAGATCATCCTTCAAGTTCACAGCGTCTTTCTTCAGCGTTTCCTTCTTCGCAGTCCTTAACTTACGCAGATATTCAATGGCTTCAGCTTGAGACGACGATGTAGCTTCATAGCCGATTAATTTTAATATTTTCTCTTCCGAACTCATTTTTCTGACTCGTCAACAAAATAAATATTTTCGCGTCACGAATTAAATTTCAAATTTTATTTTCCGTTTTGATTTCAATAAACTTTACATTTTAGAAGTTCACTACTGCAAAAGTTGATCTCTATAATGATGCTGTAATTTGTTAGCCTTGTATCCAACCTTCATGTATAGTTTAGCTTGAGTTCTCTTCATAAAGTGAATGTCTCGGGCTTTCCTTGCGATCTCTTCCCGTTGCATCGTTCCCATTCCCAAAGCTCGATATTGCGACATTACGCGATGTAACTTCTTATCCGATTTCTTAAGAACAACTGCACGGTTTGGATTGATTCGTTGCTTGTAATATCTCATCAATGAACGATGACCGATAATGTTTCCTGAAGGCAACACAAGTTGGAATTCATCACCGTCTAGGACTTGTGTTTGTTCTTCAGCATCAATATCTTTTGTATCATCGTGGTCAGGATAACTCGAGCTAAAATCGAAAGTGGTTGAATTAAACAAGTACAAAAGATTCAAGTCATTTGAATTTACCTGTAATCGTAGAAATCAACATATTCTGCCAATGCCGAGCCTTCGTGTAACATTTTAGTGTGTCCCTTTTCGATCATGTGTTGTCTGACCGCTTGCAAGGAATAAAATGTTCTGCCTTTCTCATTGCACCACAAACAAATGAAGTCTCGGCAAACTTTCTCGGCCAGGTACATTAAGAGGCCTTCAACGTCACAACAATATTCAGGATCAGCGACGAAGAAGGAATGAGCGACAGCCATATGCTTCAAGTTCTTGACCATGTTCTTACTGTGATGTTCGCAGAACATACAATTTGACTTGGCAATTGGGTTTTCAGTGTCATCATCCCATTCGTCGGAATCAACAGATTCCACGTCCATGTCATCATCATCATCTTCCTCAACTTCAGCCAACTTTTGTCGTTCTTCAATTATTTCAACTGTTGGAACACTCACACGGACCTCTTCAGTATCCTCTTCATTCAAATGGTTTTCAAGGAATGATTTCAAGCTATCTTTGTGCTTCTTGCCATTGAGATGATTGTCGTGTGAGTTTTTGGTTTTGAAGAACTTCTTACAAGCTTTACAAAACAAAGATTCGTCGCGTTGCGATTCTTCATCAGTTTTTCTTGCTTGAATAACTCGGTTTTGAAATTCATCTGCTGTCACAGGAGGCAGTTCCGAGACCTTTCTCTTTAAATTATATCTAAAAACATCATCGAGTTATTGAAATAAGTTAAAAGCTTCAACTCGTCATTCTTACCTGTGCCAATCACTTGTAAAGTGTGCACGTTGCGTATCGCCATCCTTGAACATGACAGAGCATGCCAAACAAGTGAATTTAGACATTTTAGCTAAGAGAATTCAATTAATTGCGAAATAGATTTGTAGCACGTTCGTTCTTAATGAAAAAGCGTTTTTAATTTTACCAACTTGGAGATGCAGTGCAATTGAGGCGAGAATCGTTTTTTTGTAAACAATGTTGGAAATTGAAGAACTTCATTCATTTGACACTCAATTTTCCGCTGATTCTGTTGAGTGGTGTTATCACGATGACTTCAAGAATGTTTTCGCTGTAGGGACTTATCAACTTGAAGAGAAAAATGTGAACGACAGTGCTGATAACACGAGAAAAGGAAGGATTTATTTATTTGACTTTGATGAGAAGATCAACGAGCTACGAAAACTACAGGAAATTGACACTGATGCTATCCTTGATCAGAAATGGATGATTGTGAGTTTCTAATTCAAGAATTTTATATTGATATTCACAAAATGTTTGATTTAGGATTCTACAAAAATCAATTTAATTACTGCTACGTCTCTCGGGAAGGTTCAACTTTATAATTTGGATAAACAATCAAAGTTGCACATACAAAAGGAAATCGAATTATGCAATGAAACTGGAAACCTCGCACTATCGATAGACGTCGATTTTGATTCATCTAAAGTTCTAGCGAGCGATTCAAAAGGTCAAATTTCGCTCTTGGACTTAACTTCTCAGGAGCCTTTGATTAGGCAATGGAAAGCGCACGACTTTGAAGCTTGGACTTGTTCATTTGATCGATTCAACAAAAATATAATTTTCTCAGGCGGAGATGATTCGACTTTCAAAATGTGGGATCTTCGAATGGAATCAGATAAGCCAAGAACAATAATGCGAGATGCTGGAGTAACTTCTTTTCTCAACTACAGCGAAAATATCATTTTTGTTGGAAGCTACGACGAACGGCTATGTTCCTATGATACTCGTAATCTGAAACAATGTCGAGACGAAATTAATCTCAAAGGAGGCATTTGGAGGATAAAGCAATCTCCAATTAATCGAAGTCATCTGCTCGTTGCCTGCATGTACCACAATTTTTCAATCGTCGATTGCAGTGCTGACTTTAAATTGATCGGAGAATATTTTGGACATGAAAGTATTTGCTATGGATGCGACTGGGCTCCCTTTGAAGAAAAGTTTTTCGCTTCGTGTTCGTTCTACGATCACAAACTCTCAGTTTGTAAAGTTAAATGAATTAAAGTTTATTCAAATGTTTGTAATAAAAACTTTTTATACATCAAATGACATGAAGCCATTTTTGTATTGACTGATTATCTGTCGAAGCTCCGGCTGGAGTTTCGTTGATTGGAAGCGACTTTTCAGATATAAATGAAGGATTTTTCCTGTTTTCATTTGACTTCTTCAGACTTCTTTAAATTTCGTATTCTTCTAGTTCTTATTTGAAGTGTCACAGATTTAATTTCAATTAATGAGACATTTGTTATGACTTCGGAATTGAACTTGAAAAATTTAATTAGATGAATGGTTCACTGCAAATCATTCTTTCGCCAGATTAGATAGAATGCTTTCAGTTTCGTTTTGTCTTTCATCGAATGATGAAGTTGCTCGTGTTGCTTGCTGTCTTGTTTGCTTTCTCAAAAGCTCAGGAATCTTGTGTGGATTCAGAAGCGAAGAAAGGTGTTTGTGTGCCTGTTGAAACATGCAAAGAGTTGAGAAAATCATTTGGAGGAGAAATTAAACTTTACTTGCGGGAACAACTTTACTCGAAGAGTTCATGTGATTCAACGAGAATTTGTTGTACAGCCGAAAAATCGATTCCTTCTCATTTACTTGATTTATTGAAGAAACTTCCGCAGCCATCTGATTGTGGAGAAATCAAGTTGTATCAAAGCTTTTATAGAGAAGGCTTTTGTATGCCAGAAAATGAGTGCTCAAGAATAAAAAGTTTGCTCTCAATCAGTTCTTATAATGAACGTACTTACTTGTGCTCTTCAAACGACGTTTGCTGCACTTTAAATAAGGATAATTTTCCAGACAATTTCACAAAATGTCGTGATGAGCGTCAATTTGTTTTTGGTGGATTACCGACTAAGATTTACGAGCATCCGTGGACCGTTTTACTTTACTACAAACACAGTAAATTGAATTGATAAAAAGCGATAATTCAATTGAAAAACAAAATATTTTCATTAGAACGCGGGAAGAAGAATAAACCTTGGTGCGCTGGAAGTTTAATAAGCGATCGATATATTTTAACTGGTGAGGAGATCAAGATCATTTGAGTAAATTCTAACTTAACAAAAATTTCAAGCTGCTCACTGTGTGGTCAATACTGGGAAATGGAAATTAACAGGAGTTAGAGTTGGTGAATATGACACGGAGACAGAAGAGGATTGTTATGAGGACAAATATTCGACAAAAAAAATGTGTGCTTATGAACAAAACCATCGAGATATTGGAATTGAAAAAATAATTGTTCACAAAAATTATGACATCGATTCAGCTCACAATGATATTGCTTTGATTCGACTTAGCAGAAACGTTCCAAAGCTCACATTTGTGAAACCAGTTTGTTTACCTTGGAGTCAGATAAATGAAAATTCGGCTTACTTTGCTGTTGGTGAGATGTGTTCTTTGTACTAAAGAGTATTTAATTAGAAATAAATTTTTCAGGATGGGGTGAGGATTGTGTTTAGAAATTCCTAGTAATGATCGAAGTTAATATTCAGGATTATCGGAGACTGGTCAAATAAGAACAGTCAAAGGCAGAGTCGATCTATCAAATGTTCCATTTGAAGATTGCAAGAGAGATATGGAGAAATATAAAAGAGTTATCAAGGAGACACAGATTTGCGCAGGTGGAGACGACCGTAAGTGCTTTTCAGTAACTAAAGAATTTTCTTAATCTTCGATATTTTCAGAAAAGGACACTTGGTAAGTCAGCTTTATTCTTTTCTCTAATGAAATATTTAAGATTTTTTTTTATTTGTTTAAAGTGAGGGTGACTCTGGTTAGTTAATGTTTTATAGTCAACAATCGCTAAAAATACATTTTCAGGTGGATCCCTTATGCTGAAATCTAGACCAAACGAGCTTTTTGGTATAACTTCATATGGCGCTTTCGTTAAAGGTGATAACAAAACTAAATCTTGTGGAAGACCAGGAATTCCTGCAGTTTACACTCGCGTTGATCAGTTTCTCGAATGGATTGCTAACAACATAAAAGATGAAAGTGAAGTCTCTGACGAAACTAATGAAGACGATGAGAGAGAGGAAACGAATGAAAAAGTAGACGAGTTAGTTAAATATCGGTTTGGTGGAGTTGATGAACAAGAAAGTTTACCTTCTAGCAAACTTCATCTTCATAATATAATTTTGTCAATTCTTGCATCAGCTTTCATCATATTCATTGCAATTTTAGTTTGCAAATCATCTTCACGTTTAGAAAATCGTTCAAATCCTATTCAGAAGCCAGAACAATCAATTCCAATGATCGCCATAAGCAAATCATTAGAAGAACTTCGTCAAGTTTTGCCGGTAGCAACTGAAATCTTAGAATAAAAGCATAGAAGTTTTCCTGTGTCATTGCATTTGATAAAATTATTTTTTATGTTTCACAAAAATGAATTCACAGTTAATTTTCTTCAAAATATTTATTTCAGTGTTGGCCAACAGATGGATTTTAATATTTTCTCTCTATGCAAAAGTCCCCAGTATAACTATTTACCATTTCAAATCACTAGAAAAATAAAATTCTTATTACATAAAACATTCGAATTTCAAAATAAATGTGTAATGATGATTTTGAGTCTTCCCAGTAAAATCACTATCGAACTAAGTCCTAATAACCAAAGTCCTCCTTTTGATAAGGAAAAGAGAGAAATGAAAGAGAAGAGAGAAATAAAATTTGCTCAATATTTTCTCTTCACTTCTCAGTTGCATCGCGTTCGTTCCATAAAGTAGACGCGTTCGAATATCGGTCCAAGAGAAAAAAAAGAAATTCTAAGTGCAATAAATCTATAAATTAGTTTTGTGAGTCCTTGGAATTTATTTGAGGAAAAAAAGAAGTGAATTCAATTGAGAATTATAAAATATTCGAACGGCAAGTTGCTGTCTAAAAGTTTCAAACTTGTGAAAAAAAAATCGAAAAAGAGAAGAAAAAATTGTGCAAGCATAAAAGAATTTGAAAAATCTAGTTTAAAAGAAGTTTGTAAGAAACCAAACAAAGGACTCTTTCTCGGCTCATCTTCCCAGTGCAAACTGCAATGCGTGATTTTTGCACAGCAAATAATAATACAAAGATGGCCGAGCTCAAGTTTGAAGCACCATTGGCGCAGTTTGAAGAAAGCGATGAGTGGGGACCGGTTGATTATCAATCTTCGGTGCCTCAAACGCAGACAAATCCGATGGATTCACTCAACTATTTGAACAATCTTAAAGAGAATCTCTTGGTGATCGATAATAACAACACAATCGACAATTTGAAGGTGAACGCAACAAATAGCATCAACAATAACAACATCAGCAAGATCCTGTCAAAGGACAACATCGATAACTTCAACGAGGAGACTTTCTCGGGAAGCTTGGAAGATTTGGTGAACACGTTCGATGAGAAAATCACCAAATGCTTTGGCAACTACGAGCAATCAGTTGAAGAGCTCGCTCCTGTTCAAGTTCGCAGTCAGGAGGAAATCATGAACGAATGCCAGTAAGTTTGACGCTTTCACTTCTTCTCGGTTATCTCGAACTCGCGATACGACACCAATTAATCTTCATGTCGTCCGCCCACACTGAGAAGCGACTCGAGAGAAATCAAAACATAAGAAAAATATTTTATCGTGTTAACTAACGCTCGTCTAGCTTTTTGGCAAGATTTTTGTTTAAGAGGAGAAGTCGGTGTAAGCCAACGATCGGTGCCATCTGCAGAGATGGAATTTGGGGCAAATGTTGATGTCTTACAGACATTGGCAGAGTTTTAAATAAACAATGAGCTCGGGCAAAAAAAGTGCCAAAAAATTTCTTTCAACCTTCGGAAATCAATCTCAATTTCACTCGCGAGCTCATTAACGACACAGGCCGACCGATGACAATGAGTAATGCAGTTGAGTGTTGTCGATCGTTTTCATTCTTGAAAAATCTAAATTTACCTGATGCGATGCTTGTGAACGAGAAGAAGAAAACTTTAAAGACGGAGTTTCCTAAAACCGGTGAAACCTTCACGCTTATCATAGTGAAGACAATTTAATTGCAAAACATTACAGCATAATCGATAAAAGATTACGTCGACGAAGGTTGAAAGCGAAAAGCCGCTCGCAAAAAGCTGAAAATGTCTTTCGGATGTGACGAGACAAGAAGAAGTTTTACTTGAAAATTTTATTGCGTCGCGTCTGCGCAAAATCCGGAAAACACGGAGAAAATTCATCGCATGTAAACAGAATATTTTAAATGGAAAAACTTTTACGTTGCTCTCGAATGGCGTAAAAATGTCGAGAAAAATCAATATCGCTCTCGTCACGACGACGTTTCCCTCCTCTCTTGACTTCTGTGAGTGTGCGAGGAAAACTCTTTTGCTTGTGTTGGTCGCCGAAAAGGAAAACATGCTGTGCGAGAAATAGAAAACAAACTCCCGAGAATGAATCATCAATCGCAACCCTCTTTCCGATGATTTCAATTCTCAAAATGCGAATTATATTTTCATTTTATTTCTTCCGTCTATTGTTCTTGTCTCGTTTGAATCTACGGGGAAACTTCTAAATCACTTTGCAGTGCGATGAATCATCACTCTGTGTACTCAGTGCGGTGTCGATTGTTGCTGCAGACAGAATCAAACCTCTTGATAGGGTTGAAAGTGCGGAATGCGCTGTTGTCAAATTTTCTTATTTTCATTTTAAAAAAATCAGGAAATGTGATCGAAGCTTAAGTCTTCTTGATTTAATCGCATTTTCTCTGATCACCATCGGATTTTAGCGAATCAAACAGTTGGTGGGCGATTTTCGAGATTCAAAAAACAAATCAAGCCATAAATAGAAGGAGATATCCGAACGATCGCTTTCGTCGAGGAAATACTTGGATTTTGGCTTTGCTTACATTGAGACAAACGAAAATAATTTATTTGCCAATGATTCACACTTTTCGATTTATTGAGTAAATATTGCTGTGAAAAACTTTAAAAAGTGAATCACACGATTTGTCTATTTTTAAGTGAGAATCATTTCTTTCCTTGAAATTTTCAAGATCACTTCTCGGTCTTCTTCTCGTGCTAACTTAAGTCGAAGGTGCTTAAAGAGGGCAGGCTTCAAAAATAAACACTGAACCTTATTGCCCTTCATCTGTTATTTCTATTTTTCCCTTTTTCTGAATTCTTCAGATTCTCATTGATCGTTAAGAACCAAGAAAGAAATTTAGAAAAGAGATAATCGACCAAACTTATTTTAATGCTTTTCTCTCCTTTCTCTTCGATTTCGTTAATAAATTAAATGAAACAAAATTTCTCCTACTTCAGAGACACTCCAAAGCCGCTCGGCGACAGCGCATAGCAAAGTGAATTTATTTATCTCGAGCGTTTCATTTCTCATCTTCGCCTCTTCTTTATTAATTTTTAATACTTTTACGTGTTTCCTAAGAATCGCTTCTTGATTTATTGTCCAATTTAAAGGCCCTAACTCCCTTCATGAATTCGTTGGGCGTCTTTCCCTCTCTCTCTCTACTCGACAGCGAGACGATTAAATTACATCATAAAAGACGATGCAGTTATTGCTCTTTCCATGCTTTATGATCTCGCGCGAGTTTTTTGTTTATGCTTCGAGCGATCATCGTCTATGTCTCTGCCAGATTCTCTTTGGAGGAGATCTTTAAACAACTTTTAAAAGTTTCAAGAGCATCAAACATGTTTCAACGAACCTTTGAGTTTGAAAGCAAATGAAACTTTCTCGCAGTCGAAGATTTTTATCGCGATTTCTAATCAGCGAGACTTTGCCAGGAATTTTAATTTAAAAAAACGCTTGAGGCTCGAAACGAAAATAAACAAGACGCTCATCAGACGAAACGTGAGAGAGACTCAACACGAGTCTTGATGGAATGCGCGTGTTTCAATTGTTACGTGATTTGCTGCTAGCGATCCCCAACTAACCGTCGATCTCAATCCATTGCTATTCACCTGACAGCCTCCATGGTCAACCGCTTAGTTATAATTAAGTTATTCATGTTATTCCGGTCTATCGTTTAGACGAGTGTCAAAACAAGAGAAGAAGCAACGATTGAAATGAGATCAACGGAAGAAGAATTTTTTGACGAGCAACGGAGCGACCGTTAAAAGCCCCGAATTAATGGAACGCAGAGACTTCGCTAAGTTCTTTGACAGAATAAAACCCGTAAACCTTTTTGCAAACAAAAAGGCTAAAAAGGTTTTTGATTTTAAAAATCCTCGAAGCGATTTGTTTGGGGTTATCTCTCTCCATGGAGTCGTTAGAAAAACTTTCCTTCAAGTTTTTAAAGAAACTCTGGTTCGTCCAATTTGCTTGTTTCCTCTACGATCGCATGCAAACACGTTTTAAATGCACATCGGTCGTAACGCTTCTTCTTTGCTTGTTGCCCCAACATGGAACGAAACGAGAAGCAGTTTTTTTTGTGTAGCTTAAGAGAATGAAAATGTGCTAAAAGATATTTCGAGACCAAAGCAGAATAAACCGAAAATGAAGAAACAGAAATTGCAACATCTCTGCGTTTTCTCCTTCGGGTGAGTGAGCTTGGTGAACGTCGTTTCGCCATGTTTGCGAGTTATTTATTATGCTCATGACTCGATCTGTATTAGGAGGTCGCCTTGCATCCTTAAACAGCAATCAATTCAACCTTCAGACAAGAAAGAAATGGATTTTGCAAGAAAAACAATCGGCAAGAGACACTTAAAGGGTTAAATGCTGGAAAAACGATGTCGAGGGTCAAACATTTTGACTTTTCGTGATGCGAACACAAGTGCTCACTCAACAGCTTAAAACTTTTCGTTCTGCTTAAAACGGAATTCCCAGGGAATGGCAAGAGAAGAGAACAATGTGTTTGGAACGTCATAACTGCAAATTAATGATAACCAACCTCACCATTGTCTACTTTAGCGATGAAAAAGTTCTAGTGGCGGCGACGTTTGAAGTTCCATGAACTCGCGAGACTCGTGATCTTCGACTCTTGATAGGAATTAACAGAACGAACACTCGTGACGCCGCATGATGTTTGTGTCTAATGGTATTTTTAAATCTCAGTTGTCTCGAAAATTTGGGTTAGGAAAATTCTGTATGGTCGTCAGCTCGGACGAGCTTAACGAGAAAATTAATCACAAATTTACACTCGAAATCTTCAACAAGAGGAACGCGCGTCGAGAAAATAAACAAGCTCGAGGCTTAATCCCAACTAATTGCTCGTCCAATGCTTTGCAAAATAGGTCAGAGTAGAAGTTTGAATTGATGAGGTGTTTACGATCCCTCACTGAATCAACTCGCAATGAATTCTTCAATCTCTCGCCTTTCAATGAAGCAAGCGAATTTTTGTTTTAAAATCGTTTAAAAACAATCATCGCCAGTGATGATCTAAGTCAAATGGACATTTAAATTTCTCTCGAGACGAGCCAATCGAGTTGAGAGAACGAAATGACTAATTTGCGATTGATGGTCGATTGATTGACACTTGAATGAGTTTGTGAGAGGCTTGACTTGATCTAGCAGCTGTAACTTTTGGTGGGCGATGTAAAGTGTGAGAACTCGGAATGTGTGAGATTTCAAATCGTTAACGACACGTTTGTCTTTCTTTTTACTAAGGGATCGATAATTGAAGGTTTGGCTAAACGAAATCACTTCAAAATCGATCATTTATGATTGAGTTTCAGTTTCTAATAATTATTGGATCAATGCTTTAAATCATTCACTTTTTTTGCGCAATAAATTGCTTCACGTTCCGATCGTTTGAAGCACAAAAATTGTTTACAAACATCGAAGCGAAATACTTTAGCTAATGATTTTGAAAACTCAGCATTTTGATCGTAAATTATGTCAATTCTGAGCAGTTTCCATGTTGAGAAAGTCAAAAATACTTCACACACGAAGCTGACATCATTTCGCGATGACGCGACAGTGAAACTAAATATTTATGTCATCAGCTGCTTTATTTGCTTTAATTAATTGAATTCAATGTGCCAATTGAAATATTTTCGCTCGGAATTTGAATCTGCTTAACCACAAGTCGACTTTGAAACACTTCACAACTCTGAGCTCAGCGGAAATTCACGATTTTTGAATGTCAATCAAAATGCGGAATTTATTTAAGTGCAGGAAACTTCAGATTCGCTGCAGCGGACATGAAAAAAGTCCGAAGCGCTCGGTTTGTTTGCCGCTTTGTTGCACAAGCGATAAGAAATAATTAAAATTTTAAAGCGCAAATGAAATCTCCTCATACGTTTCGGTAATCTTTGCTAAGCAAGTTCGTTCTCGTCTTATCTTCATAAACTTTAATTAAACCTTCGTGACGGTGGAAACGAAGCAAACTTGAAGATTATTTGTTCAATAAATGAAAAATGATAAAAGTTTGTTCCATTTTCGTTTCGAAAACATTTCGAGTGACGTTAAGTTCTTTTTGTGCAGCACAGAATTAGCGCATTCATGTTTCAAGAATGATTTATGCGCAATAAAATGTTTTCATTCAATTTTAAAGAAGCAAACAACAATTTAAATTTCGTTGCTTGACAGTTTTCGTGCTGAGCTCCTCGACAATGTCTCATGAGAATTTGATTCCTCAAGATAATTTGAGTCGTTTGCACAGTTTGCAGACTTCACTGTCCGGCAGTTTTGATTATTACTTGAACATTGAAGCGCATTGCATAAGAATACTTACAAGTTTAATGCTAAAACCGGTTCCGGAGCGACGCCGCTTTCATTGCACATTCTCATTCATGCTTGACTCAATTTAATTTTATTCGGACATTTAAATGTTCCAGGATCTCAATTTTGCTGTTTCGGGCGTGTAATCAACGCCCTTCAGACTTCAAGTCGTCTTCTTCCAAATGTCACGATCCAGCATTTGCTCGAAGAATGTCAAGGCAATAATCCATCAAAAATTATTTGTGGTTGCGATGACAAATCGGATGGAATCGAGCGCTTAATTAATGTTTGATTCCTGTCGTATCGATTCGAACAAGAAAAGCAATAAACCTGCGTTTGCTTGGAGCTCAATAAAGTTGGCAACAACATTAAAATTCAATTTTCTTTCCCTCCCCCGTTTTGCTAGACACGAAGAAGGTTGTTCATGTAACGTGAAAGTTTAATTTAATGCCTCTCTTCCACTTTTTATTGAAAATCAATGTTGGTCAAACATTAAATGACAGACACAAAACATTTTGTTTGCGAGTTTTTATGGATTTTGAGTTGAAAAGTTCTTTGAGTGAGAAAACATTAAAGTTCCTGCTCAATTAAGAATCCTTACAACATTCCTCCATAATGTGATTTGCGCTGGAATGCTCCACTTAATATTCTAGTTTCTCCCTCCGCAACGCACGATAAGTTGTCCCTGGCCTAGAAAAGATCTATTCTCTTGACCGTTTCCTCTTCTCGTTCCATTCGAGTGACGCAGAATCAGAAAATAATTCAATTAAATGATCATCACACATTGTACAATGACAGCAGAATGTTTTTGAGCTTCTGATTCGTGGCGTTGGGTCGACATCTGGATACAGAGATGACGATCGATTGACTTGCCATCTGGCCAAGCGTGAAAGCAAAAGAAACATTGAACTTGCGTTAAGAGCTTCATGTTTCCCATGACTTAACTGTCGATGTGAGAATTAAATGAGATTCTTTCGCTTCGTTATGTTGAGAAACCTCTGCGGTGCGTTTGAAGCGATTGAGTTACTCACAATACGTTTCGTTGTTCATTTGAAGCCATGCGAATGTAAAAAGTTTCCTGATTTCTGCAATGACTTGAAAACTTTCTCATCAAAATTCGCGTGAAGTTACAAAACAGCTATTGCGCTAAACCCAGACATTACGAAGCCAGACGAATACTCCGATTAATCATAATTTCCGAATGAGGCGATGGGATGAAGTCGACAGAAAAGTCGAGCGGAACAAGTTCGTAAAACTACAAATCATGAAAGTTGTTTCACAGGCCGAAACGATTGATAGTTTTTTGAGGTCCATTAAAATCCATAATCGAAGCGAATCTCTGTGTCAATGAGGCCAAATCACCATTGAACTGTAATCGAGAGAATCTGGCGCAAATCGAAAAGTAAAGCTCTCTCAATGGGATTTCATTTGATGAGTCAACAATAAAAAAAAAAGAATTCTCTATTAAGATTAATGAAGGTTGATTAAATCATCTCGTTCGGCGTGAGTAGTAATTGACCAGTGAAAAATGAGTTTCGGCGGAGGAAGCGTTAGTTTAAAAACTTTTTCTGTTCTCAACTTATTTGAATTAAGATCGCAAGCTCTTGGCTGTTCTTTTGTTTCGCGAATCTCTTGTTTGGCACGAGAAGCATAATCACCGGCTCTGGAACTTTATGATTGCTAATTCAATTCTTTCCGATTCGGTCTTAATGATACATTGTGTTTCTGGCATCAGTAATCACCAATTGTAAGAGCTTTGTTCCGTTCTTGAAGTTTGTAGTTAACCTGGAAAGAAATTCTCTTCAAGGATCAGCTCGTCGCTTCAAGGCTTTTACAGACTGATCATTATCACTTCAATCAAATTGAGATGTGCTTGAGAGTTTCTGCGAAATGTTAATTGAAGTTTGCGTTCGAAATCTAATCCATTTCCCATCTCAAAAAGCGTGAAGGCGACGAGATTTCTACATAGTTTGCATTTCACTGATAGCATCGCGTGACAAGCTTGATGAGCTCAAACTAAAAAGCAGAAACGACAAACATTTCATCGCTTATGAGCGAGCAAACAATGAAACTAGAAACACAAAGCACACGTTTCGAAATGGTTCTGTGAACTTCCTGACAAAGTTTCAACACATGAGAATTACCAGCAGTTGCTCGTCCGATTTTTCTTTCTTTAAAATCAATTTCTTCTTGTCAATTCGAATCACGTTCGATCCAATTGCCAATTGCTCTCTGGATGCTCTTAACAAATGTTGCGCAATTTCCAAAGCAAAACGAACACGGAAATTAATCCAATAAATTTATTAAACATTTCAAAGATTTTTCTAAATTTACCGCCAAGCACTCCTCGCGCTCGCGCAAAAGGCTAAAGTGAATTAACTTTAATTAAAATGAAATTGGACGGAAAATTCCACAATTTCATTCGTCGCTTGATTACGATGAAACTCCGCTATCATGAGTAATGAGGTCTGGCGAGAGTGACAGTTACGTAATAAACTAGAATTCTCAAAATGTTCACATGCATTAAAGTGCATTCGAGTGTTTTCTCATCAGCGCCACTTAGCGCTTTCTCAATTGGAAGTGAAAAAAGAAAGAATCATGAGGCAACACTTTCCACTTCACGAAATCAGAATTTGTCTTCGTTTTTTTCGCTCTGTTCTCGAGTGAATTTAATGACACGTTTCAGAGTTGACAACAGCTTCTCGTTTAACTATTTATAAGCTACAAAGTCGCTGGAAAATGGAAGAAGCGAGGAAATGGCTTTCCCATGAATATTTTTGTTTCGTTTGAATGACATTGGCAGCTGCTGCGAGAGTTTGATGATAAGAAAGCCGATTCGTTGGGTCAGCTACTCTACGCGCTTAATCTTAGTTAAGCTCTTGATTCTCGTGTCATAAGAAAACAAATCCAAACATTTGTTTCTCTCATTCATTGTCAAACAATAATTACGTCATTCGACCACTTTTAATTAATTGCCGTTCCTCTTCGTCCCACAAACTCGCTTCGGTCTCAATGATAGTTTTAAAATAGAAAAATTTTACCTTTCGCTCGACGCTCACGTTTCAAACATGCTTTAAAAGAAAACTTCAAATTGTTTGATTTAAAAATAATGAAAAACCTACAAAGCGAAGAAAGATTTAGGAATTAAGAGGAAATCTTGGAAGCTTCTGAATAAATGTCTCAATTGAAATGAAAGTTGATTCAAAAATAGACAAATTCGTCATCGAGAACTCTCAGAGTTTCTTAGTCATTCAAATTTTTAGTGTGATTGCTATTTGGCTGCGATTAATTGTAGAGAAAAACATTCGACGCGACGATAAGGCGAATTACAATTAATTTTGCGACGTTGCCAGACCGAATCGCGATGCTGATCAAAGTTTATTTCGGGATAATTTCTATCGATGTTTGGAGAAAACCATGAAAGTTTCACAAACGAGAAGAAAGCACTCGATGATAAATCGAGATTTTCGCGCATGAGCCTTTCGACTCAAAGGACGGCCTGCATCTCGTGCCTTGGCCTCGTAGGAAAATGGAATTGCGACGTAACTTTCTGAAGCTTCAAGCTTACCCAATACCCAAAGGAACTATATTTAAATGTTTAATGAAGTCGAAGTGTTTGGAGCTACTCATTCGAAAAGAATCATCGATGACGTGCGTGACAGTTTGTAACGTGACATCAATCAGCGAATAATTGAAATCAATGAATAATTCCATCGATTTGATTGATGTTTGAATATTTCTGAATTGAAAATTGCAATCGATGACGAAAAGGGTTCAATTCAATTGTTGGCCCAGTTCTGTCCGTTTCCAATTTCATTAAAAGCTTTCTAGGACATGAAGAGTCCCGCTGGGAGAAATTGTCAGAAAAATAGAACACAAAGCGCTTAATTAAATGAAATGAAATCAAAGCTTAATTGCATTTTGATTGCAGAAGCGTTGCATGCTTTCACTCGAGCATCTTAAGTCGCAGTGGGGGCGTCGGCAGACACTTAACACCGACGAATCGATTTAGCTGTCTTATGCCTCGATATTAATGCACGCGAACACCTCATGAGTTTCCCCTTTCCAAAGACTTCCTGCCGTCAAATCGTTTGGTTTAGATGAAGAAATATTAAATTGAAATTTGAGCATTTAGGCAAACGAAGAGGAACGAATGAGACAATTTGTTGCCGATGCTGTGACATGAACACACTTTTCCTCCTCTCTCGACTCATGTTGATAAATTCAGAGGAAATGTTATGAGATTTCTTTTTCGGGTAAACATTCTCGTGATGCAACAGAAAAATATTTTCGTTCGCACTTGAATGAGAAGTCTTTCTTCAATTACAAAGCCAACGGTGTATTTGATTTCCTCTCGAAAGTGAATTGCCACTGTTTTCATTTATTTCGTTTCAAATGTTATGAAGTCAAAGTGAGCGCAATTAAAAAGCGTGAATGTGTAAAGATTTTTATCATTTTTGTTTGGAATTGTTTGTTCCGTGAGATATTTGCATGCACGAGAGTTTGTATTGCTTAAGAGCGAGGATAATTATGAGTCGTCATCGTCGTAACGAAAAACCAATAAACAAAGATGAAGCAGCGAAAAATATTCAACAAATTAACGAAGAGACCTTGCATTGTTTGCATTAATATTGCCATCAACTGCGATCAAGTTTCACTGTTTGCAATTTGATTTTCTATTACGGAACACGAAGCGAGAACGAAATCAATAAACATTGAAGTAAACTAGAGCCACAAAGTGATCCATCAACAACGCAAAATCATTGGCCGTGGCCTCTGACGATCGAAAATAAACTTTTCCTCTCGAAATGTTACTTCGAGTGTAAAAATCCATAAGAGCGGAAAATTGTTTATGTTTTAGCGATGAAAACTTTATTAACGGCGCAGATCAAAGGGGAAGTGCTGTGTTATCGAACTTCTCTCTCGAGGTATTCGGTTAATGGCTTTTGCCATGTTTGTCTGAGAATGTTTTGTATAAATTTAATTAAATTTGTATCAGCCAATGTCACGCCCAGCTATTTACTGCTGAAGTTTCGTTTCTCTCGCTGTCAGCTGGCGTCAAAATATTTATAAATAAAGCAATGATTAGACGGACCACCGACTGACTCATCCAATTGATGCTCGAAATTTAAAGTGACGACGAGTAAGAAGAAATTTATTCGATGATGCTGAAATGTAATCGACACGACTTTCAAAGTCTGGCAAATATGATTAACTCGCTTACATTTATCTCAATTTATGGGAAACTCAAACCATCATCGCGCGAGTTAATCAAATCAAGTGGAAAACTGTCCAAAAAATATTTTCCAGCCGAGAATGTCGAATGTTTTTGTTTCGCCTCGTTGCTTGGTTACTTTGCTCAAGTGAATAAATAAATCGACTCTTCGTAGTTATAACTAGAGCAGTCAAGGCGCCAGGGAAATTGTGTGCTTTGACCGAATGAGTTGTCGCTTCAAATTGCTTTCATTTCCGTAGAATCAAATTTTGTTGGAGCTCACAAAACGTCAGCTGAAATGAACTCAATAATAAAAACTGTTTAAACATTTCATGATTCTCGCATATTAAATCCTCGGCTTTGATACAAAAATTCATCTTCTCCGGATTAAAAAAGCCAGAAAGTTCCCCCCTGCGCTTGCGAAGGGGAACAATTTAATTAACTTCCTCACATTTCCTGTTTGGGGAAAAGTTTTTGTGAGTTGAAGCAATTTTTATTTCAATCGGTAAAGCTTCTCGTTGCTTGACATGCGAACTAACACCTGACACACCTTTTACAGAGCCCACTTACGACTGATAGAAAAATGCGTCGAAACCACTAACAGCACATTGTTCAACGAAGTTCTCCCTTCGTAATTGCTCAATTAATATTCAACACTGAAGTTCGTTACGACCAATTGTGTCAGTGCGTCAATTGATAAGACAACGGCACTTTGCGATTCATAATATTCGAGCTGAAAGAAAATTCATTGTTCCGGAAGAGCTAAACCGTTTGAATAAAAATATCAAGATTGAATGCCGAAAAATATCAAAAAGTTCGCGTCTATTCAACTTTCACAACATTTAAGTCAAAGTTTCCTTATTCGTCGCTTAACCTGTGGACAGCATTTGCATTGCTTTTAGGTGTCAACCATGAACAAATGCGCTGATATTTAAATTATTAGCGATAGCTTAAGACAAGAGCTTGATTTCAAATGTAAATTCAACAGAACTCCATCACTGAGCGAACCTTGAATGTCGCGCGATCCGAAAGTCAATTTAATAAAGAGTTTGCCGCATGTGATAAATGTCGAAACATGAGTTGTCATCTCCAGGCAAACAAATCTCATGATTTACGAGCTCAAACAAATCTTTGTAAGGCGCTTAGAATGTTGTCACATCTCGTAGACCACAAAAGTTCATCTTTTCTTCTGCGTTTGGAATTCTCATTGACTACGCCGCGGCTTTATCTAAATATTGACATAAAAATGAAGCTGAAGCTCCTGTGAGGTCGAGCTTGACAGATTTTTTCTTTTTATGAAAAATACTTCGGTTGAGATTGCGCAACATTCATTTTTCTATATCAGCCGACCTTTCCATGTAGGGATCGTCTTCGTTTTCGCTTAAGAGCTTCATCTGTTTCGCAACTCGTCTGTTACGTTAACTTCTCCGAATGAATTATCCTCGTGGGCTGTTAATGATCATGCAGATGACGTCGATCAGTGGCATCGAAGAATTGCTTCTCGTTTTTTAACGTTGACTTTTACACGAAAACATTTAACAGTAAGATTTGAAAACAATTCGAGATCGTTCATCCCGAATATCCATGAACGGTTCGTTTCATTTGCATAAGCCTGAAGTGAAGAAAGACAAACGCGAGTGTGGCATTGAAATTAAAGTAAATATAAAATCGAAATGATCGTGGGCAACACAGCAATTTGTACGAGTGTAACGAGATGTCAAGACGCTTAAAGCACGAGCTTTAGAGTGTACTCAGTCGCAAGCGAGCGCTCGAAGACGCACGATCGGTTTAATTAAATTATTAAACATTCAAATCTCATTTTGTCTTTTCCAGAATGTGGTGGACGATAACTGGCAACTTCGGCAACATTTTGCCAATCGATTGGTCGAAATCTTACTCGAGACAGATGCACGTTCCCACTTTAAAATTGGGAGAACGACCAGCTGAGACTCCCGACGATGAAATTCAAGATTTAAGCTCGGAAGATGAAGCTGTCGCTCATGATTTGGATTTACATCAGTTGATTCTCGGTGGAATGCAACAGAACGACAACGGACCAATTCAAACTGCTGAAGAAGTTATCAAGGAGATTGATGACATTATGGACGAACAGACGCCATCTGAAGGCGATGCTTTGGAGAGCGAAGCTATGGAGAAGGCAAAGGAAGTCCTTGGATCGCCGCTTTATGAAGACAGTGAGTGTTGTGCAATTGCTATTGATTAATTGTTGGTTTGACACAAATATTTTTTTGACACGCAAACAGAATTGAAGGAGATGACGATAACTCAACTCAATGATATTTACATGGAGATGGAAGTTTTAATCAGAGAGTTCTCAGAAAGTCTCATTAACGAGCTCGCACGTCGCGACGAGTTGGAGTACGAGAAAGAGTTAAAGAACACATTTATTTCGCTTTTATTAGCTGTTCAGAACAAGCGTCGCCAGTTCCACGTTGAAAAGAAGAAGACAGGAAAGATGCAATCGTCGATGACCTCGTCGACAAACTCTCTCAACGGACAGAATGGCACCTCGCGACCAAATGGGCTCAGCACGTCGTCGTCAGATCCAAAATATCTCACAACTGTCATTCCATATCACCTAGACGCTGGTCCTCCCGACAATCAAGCGCTTCAAGTGCTCATTAAAAGTAAGAACATCAAAAAGTTTCCGCATAGTCAAAACAATAATTTTTCTTTTTCTTCTTTCAGTTTTGAGAGCAATCAACGAGGATTCGCCGACCGTTCCAACTCTCTTGACCGATTACATCCTGAAAGTTCTGTGTCCAACGTGAACACAACTAAAAGAGCTTACGCTAACTTAAACAAAACTTTAAGTTTTCCCCCACTTCACATTACTTCACACAATCTGTGTTCGGTCCTATCGTTTCGTCTCGAACGATGAACAAAGTTGAAGAGTTCTATTAAAGAAAACGATGCTTTCAACAGAAAATTAAACTTCTCTAAGCCTTCTCTGCCTCTATCTAACCACGCAAAGTGAATTGCTCAGTTAATCCTCATCAGACAAAAACAATTTCTTCTCACTCTCTTCTCCATGAACAAAACGAAGGACAAAGCATGAAAAGAAAAACTTTAATATTTTTTAATTTCAAACGTGTGATATTTTAATTTTAATTACAAAGAACGATGAGAAAAATGTTTAATTTATTTCTTAAGTTGTATCGAATCGTCAGTCGATGTCGGAGGAAAATGACTGATCAGAGTTTAGAACTCGACTCAGTCGCGCCATAAAATCTTCTTTAGTTGCTTAAGTTCAGTATAAAAAACGAATTAAATTTTATTTTGTAAATAAACTTCATTAAAGACTCCACATTCGACTTTTGTTTTCTTGAAACTTTCAAAGTTTTTGTAAATTGTAGCAGAAACTATTCAATGGTAGCATAACTTGTTCTCTACTTAGCAGCATGTAATCGCCTCAATTCAATGTTCAACCTCTCTGTTGATTTCGCTGGATATTAAGAGAAATTGACAAAATGTCTTTAAAGCGCAAACAAATGTTTAACTTAGCCGCATTTTATATGTCAAATGCATTCAGAGCATAAATCTCTTTCAAAATTAAATTCAAGAGCTTTGTTTTATTTTTTATACAAATGGAAACTTTCCAGCATGCACTTTTAAAATGTTGAATAATTGAAGTGAGTTTAAGAGGCAACAAAGCTAATACTCAAACAACGTCAATCGACGAATTCAACTCCGCATTGCTAAATGGCAGTTCGTAAAGTCTAACTCGCGGAATGTGCTAAAGGAAAATGATAGCTCATAAGATTAAAATCTCTATTGAATCGTAAAATGAAATCAATCAAAAAAAAATATTTAAGAGAAGCTTAATTAATTGTGCAATTCTTCAGTTTCAATCCTCACTGCAGTTATCCTTCATTGCATTAAAACAATTCCAAAAAAAGAAGAAAGATTGTGTTCGATGATGGACAAAAGTTTATAAGAAAATCTTAAAGGAAAATTCGAGCTGACATGAAATAAAGCAAACGCTTCAATATAAAATTTAATTGAGAGTTTGAGCGATTATTCTGTGTTTGCAGATTCTTTAATTTTCAGGAGATCATCGACGAATCCAGAGATTTCATTGAACGCTTTTCTGGCCTGCGGAGCTTTTTCCATTTCTGAGTTTTGACAAAGTTGGCTGAGACTTTCTATTTTGATCTTCACAATTTTCGCATCGTCGAGGATTCCTTGAACGAGATCTTTCTGAGATGAGCTCACAAGCGATTCAGCACATTCTTTCAACAACTCAAGCTCTTGACGCTTCAAATCCGCCAGAGTTTCCGTCTTTTCGATGTTTTCCTTCTGCAATTCAATCAAACGTTTTTGTTCTTTGAGGACTTCATTAGCGTTTGGCGTTGACCGGTCGCGTTTTATTTTCTCAAGGTTCACCAAATGCTCAACACGTTCTCGAATGAGCTTCTTTTCCATGTAACTAAGCTCAATCTTGCTGATGTCGAATTCGTTCAGACCTTAAGTTCATTGATCGAGAATGTTTACAAAGTTGCAATCTGAAATTTAAAGGAGACTCACCTAGAAGCTTTTGATCATTGTTCAAGTTGATGTGATCTCTTATTTTGACTGCTAGTAGAGCTTTCTCAATATTCTTTCTTGACGAATCGGGTAAATCGCGTGGAAAGTCTTCAATATTCAATCTTTGGAGAATAGTCAGCAAAAACTCATTTCTCCTCAAGCTGTTCACTTCTTCTTCATAGATCTTGTTAAGTTCATGTTCGTTGCTGGTCAGTAAAGTTTTATCCAAAGTATTCATCACTCAAACTGGCTTCAAAATCGAAATTAACAAATTAAATGCAACAAGCTCGAAATCAAAACAAACGAATCTTTTGGCGGCAAACTAAAATCTTCCTTCGCTTTTTAGAACAGGAATATTAATTATTTGATTGATGGAATGAGCGCTTCAACGCATTTATTTTCTTTGTACTTTAGGATCTTATAATTAAATTGTTCAAACATCATTCGTTCGTCGTCCGCCAGTGATGCCAATGGGATTCCAAGGATGAATAACAATTTTTCGTCTTTTGTGGACAATTGGTGGAGCTTCGTCTTCAGAGCTTTGATCGTTACTTATTGGTTCATCTTTAGCTATCGGGTCGTCTTCTTCGTTTTGTTCTCCTTCACTTTCAAATTCACATTCGTCGAAATTGTAAAACTTTGAAGCATGTTGACATTGAGCTTCCATAACTTGATCGAATGAAGGAATAACCGCAGATTTTTGTTTTGGCGTTCGAGTCTTTTTCTCCGGCACAATTCTCTTCTTTTTCTTCTTTGGTTTCTTCCTTTTCATGTTTAAGGAGAAGTCTTCATCAGAAGAATGATTGTTGTCTGGCGAATCTTCACTGCAAGAGTCAGAAGCCTTTTCTTCTTTTGGAGTGCAACGTGTTCTTCTGAAGGCCCTATACTGATTCAATTCATCCAGGAAATCTGTTGACACAACTGTTGATGACATCTTAGCAAACTGTCGGCGGATTTCCTTTAATTTCGCAATTTTTTTTTGCTTTTTTAGAACGCACAACTTTGGACCCCTCTCGCGTATTTTCGACTGCGACATAAGTTTCTTACCCACAAACGTTTTCGATTGTTTTGAACTGTAAATTACTTTTATCAAGCTTAATTACAATGGAGAAACCACAAAAAATGCCGAAAGTGGCTAAAGTTAAGAATAAAGCACCAGCGGAAATTCAAATTACTGCTGAGCAACTTCTGCGTGAAGCTAAAGAAAGAGATTTAGAAATTCTACCGCCGCCACCAAAGCAGAAGATCTCAGATGAAGCAGAATTAGCTGATTATCAACAGCGAAAGCGGAAAACTTTTGAAGACAATCTTAGAAAGAGCAAGAGTGTAAGTTATAATCAAAACATTTTAATCTAAACATAAAATTTCAATTCTCAATTTTTTTTAGGTCGTTTCGAATTGGATCAAATACGCGCAATGGGAAGAATCTCAAAAGGAAATCAAGAGAGCTCGCAGTATATGGGAACGAGCTCTCGACAACGATCATCGCAACATCACCATCTGGTTGAAATATGCTGAGATGGAGATGAAGAACAAGCAAATCAATCACGCTCGTAACTTGTGGGATCGCGCTATTACGATTATGCCTCGAACAAATCAGTTCTGGTACAAGTACACTTACATGGAAGAGATGCTTGAGAATGTTGCAGGAGCTCGTCAAGTTTTCGAGCGTTGGATAGAATGGCAACCTGAAGAACAAGCTTGGCAGACGTACATCAACTTTGAGTTGCGATTTAAGGAACTCGATCGAGCCAGAAATATTTACGAGCGCTTCGTCATGGTTCATCCCGAAGTCAAAAACTGGATCAAGTACGCACGATTTGAGGAAGCTCATGGTTACATCAACGGCGCTCGTGGCGTTTATGAAAGAGCAATCGAGTTCTTTGGAGAGGAATACATGGATGAACGTCTTTACATCGCTTTCGCAAAGTTTGAAGAGAATCAGAGAGAACATGATCGCTCGAGAGTTATCTACAAATACGCTTTGGATCATCTGTCCAAGGACAAGTCTTTAGATTTGTACAAAGCTTACAGCATCCACGAGAAGAAATTCGGAGACAAAGCCGGTATCGAAAATGTCATCTCATCGAAGAGAAAATTCCAATACGAACAAGAAATTGCTGAGAATCCGACAAACTACGATGCTTGGTTTGATTATCTGAGGTTGATTGAATACGAAGGCGATGTTGAGGTCACCAGAGAAACCTACGAAAAAGCGATTGCAAATGTTCCACCAGCAGACGACAAGAACTTTTGGCGACGTTACATCTATCTTTGGATTAACTACTCATTATTTGAGGAGCTTGAAATTGAAGACATTGAAAGAACGAGACAAATCTATAAAACTCTCCTGCAGTTGATTCCACACAAAGTCTTCACATTCAGTAAGATTTGGCTTTACTACGCGCAGTTCGAGATTCGACAGAAAAATCTTCAAGTCGCTCGCAAGACTCTCGGCATGGCAATCGGAATGTGTCCACGAGATAAAATTTATCGCGGCTATATTGAGCTAGAGATACAGTTGAGAGAGTTCGACCGTTGCCGAATCCTTTACGAGAAATTCTTAGAGTTCAATCCAGAGAATTGCATCACGTGGATGAAATTTGCAGAGCTCGAAACACTTTTAGGTGATATCGACAGAGCAAGAGCGATCTACGAATTAGCAGTAAATCAAGCTCGACTTGACATGCCTGAGTTACTTTGGAAGAGCTTCATTGACTTTGAAGTTTCGCAAGGAGAAATCGAAAAAGCTCGTCAACTCTACGAGAGACTTTTAGATCGAACTGGTCACGTGAAGGTTTGGATTTCATACGCAAAGTTTGAACTCACATCTGAAACGACTGAAGATGCTATGAACGTCTCACTGGCCAGAAGAGTTTACGAACGAGGAAACGATTGTCAAAGAAATCTAAACGATCGTGAAGCTCGTGTTTTAATTCTCGATGCTTGGAGAGATTTCGAGAAAGAAAACGGAGACGAAGATTCCCTCGAAACAGTTCTCAAGAAGGTTCCACGTCGTGTCAAGAAACGACAAAAGATTGTCTCAGAAACTGGCGAAACCGAAGGCTGGGAAGAAGTTTTCGATTACATTTTCCCCGAAGACGAAATGGCGAAACCTAATCTTAAACTTCTCGCTGCTGCTAAAAACTGGAAGAAGGTCAAAGAAGTTGAACCAGAGGAATCATCAATGGAAACTTCAACAGATCAACCTGCCAATGATGATGACGATCAAGACGAAGACAGTTCGAGTTCAGGATCAGACGATAAAGAAGAAGAAGGAGAGGGCGACGAATAAAACTTTGTCTGTAAATTTTAATCCTAAACATTGTCAATAAAAAAAAACTTTGCGAAACAAAAGGCGAGGCTTGCTGCACATTTTCCCTCGAAACAATTACAACTTTCAGTCGCTATCGAATTGTCTCCTTTACAACGAACGGAAGCGAAATAACTTGCGTGCAATCGAAGCTTCAACAATGCTTAAAATAAAGCCAGCTGGTTACCGCTCAAAATTTAAGGAGCGTCTCGTCAAGGGATTCGTGTAATTGGCATGTGTAAATAGGAAAAACATCGAGAACGAAAGGATCGGTGAAGGGGCAAAAGGATTCAGTGACAAAGTAAAACGCGAGCCTCCTAGTTTTGAGCTGTCGACTTTTTGAATATTTGCATGTATTTAATTTCCATTAAACCGAATTCGGACTGCGACATTTCACGGGTGAAGCTGATAACATTTTTTGCCGTTGCTCGAGCAGGATGTAAGTTTGTCAAGAGTTAAGAATTAAATATTTTGTTAACGATATTAAACTTTTAAAAGGAAAAGCGCGAGTTTAAGATGCGGTCCCTTGGTTGCATTTAGAGCGTTGAGTCTTTTGGGATTAATTTTCTTCTGTACAAGCTTTAGCCTCATTTGGGTTTTCTACGATAAAGCTAATGAATATCTCTTCAGAAATTTCAAGGAAACAAAGTTAAGTGAGTGTCAAATCGCAGAGTCTAAAATAAGTTTGAGTGTCTCAAGAAATATTTTAGGCGATTTGAAGATTTTTCTTGGTCTCTCTGTGATCAACACAATCGGATTTCTCATCACCTTCATTCAACTGCTCTTGGCAAAGCCAAAATCGAAAAAAATTCTCATACCTGTGGTGCTTTTTACATTAACAACTTTCGCTATTCTGATCGCTGCTGACTTTTACCTCGAAATTCAGTTGACTCATGCTACGCCAAAGCAGAACTACACGCAAAGCGAACCAATCGGAAAGAAATCTAAGTCGAGATTTAAAACTGGATATTTAGTAATTTATGGTAAGAACTTGAAAGCTCCCAACTCTGAAAGCTCTCAAATAATATTTTTCTAGTTTGCATGTGCATTGTCACTGGCTTCATCTATCTTGCTTACAAAGATCTCGAGGAATATCTGGAAGCTGAAAGAAAAGGAAACGAGCCACACGAAATTGTCATTAGCCACATCACTTAAAAGGTTTTGAAAGCTTTCAAGTAAAAGCTTAAAATAAAATGTTCAATGTGCAATAATTCGAAAATCTTTAGCTTCATGAAGGTTATAGAACTCGAACCATAAAATTTCAAAAGACGAGAAAACTTTTCCGCGGCTTGTCTGATGTGCGAGATTATTTTTGATTTATCTTTCAGATGATTGGATATGATAAGAATGTGTTTGAACAAGAGAGAAGACGATGCTAGTCTTGAGTAAAAAAGTTGCTTTGAATATAAAGATCTGAGAAGATTCTCTTTAGTTGGATCAAGTCGCTGGAAGTGAAGACATCTGATCTCGGTAGTTTCGAAGTGGATTCAGTGAATAAACAAGATAACGTTTGATCAGTGATTTAGCATTTAAGATCACGTTTTAATGAAAGTGATAGAAGAATTAGAATTATGAAATCAAACGATAGTCAAACCGTTTCCGATGAAGAGACTGAGAAGTCTCCTTGGGCGGATTTCTGGCGTAAACGAGGAGTCAATCCAAATCTATTAATGCTCAAAGTCACTCTCTTTGTGATGCACGGAGGTGAAGAGTCGATAAATTGCATTTCTTTATTGAGAACGACGCTCAAGTTTTTCTTCATTTTGTCTGACAAAGTTCTGATAAACTTGAGTTATATTTAGACTTTGAAATGAAAACTTTGTTGTTATTTCAGCGACATCATGCCTTCTTCCTTATCTCACAATCCACATGCAATCCGTTGGCTTGAAAGTCGAGGAGATTGCTTTTATTTATCTCGCGCTACCTTTTACAACCTTCGTCGCGCCTCCAATCACAGGTAAAAGTCAATGAAACGTCAACTAGAGCTAATTGAAATGTTTTAAGGTTTTATCGTCGATAAATTCGGAAAGTACAAACCTGTGGTCATCGTAACTTTTCTTCTCAACGCACTTTTTCATCACGCGCTGTTCATGATTCCACAACAAGAAATTCCCGGGATTGTGCCTTCGTCTTATGTGATGCGTCATCCTGAAACAGGAAATGTCGAAGTTTGGTGGTCGCCTTGCCCCTCACGGGAATGTCCAGAAGATGAAGAAATTAATATTGTCGTGGATTCTTGCATTGATCATTGCATGCTCCTTGATCCAGACCCAAAGATTCAAGTAGTTCAACAACCAAAGAAATCACAATCGGCACGCGTAAACATAGACGATCTCGATGATTTGAACTTTAAAGTGAGTAAGAAGAAACCAAAAGATAAAGAGAAAACCTTCGAATCAACAACCTTACTTCCACTGCATTCATCGTCGGAGAGTGCACCGCGAAATGGAAGTAAAGCGTTTGCAAAGTTAGCGGAGTTGATAGGAAAAATTGAAAAGGAAAGTGAAGAGAGTTGGGTGGCTGGAAGTGACGAGGCTGTTCTGTTTCTCCTTGATATGCATCCTGATCTCGGCGATGCCATTGAACATTTAGGAATTGAGAAAGAGGAAGATGAAGACTCCACTGCAACTGATTTCATTCAGCGTTTTGGAGAAAAGCTTCTTTGGTCGAAAGGTGTCAATGTAACAGAACTGGAAGAAGAAGACTTGAGATGTGGAGGAATTGTCATGCGTCATAATATTACAATCACTGAAGAGAGACTAAAGCAACTTGCTGAAGATTGCATGATCCAGAAATGTGAGTTTCTTAGAGGCGGACCAGATCTCTGTCCACCCGATTACAATGAAGGCGACGACAACGTCTTCTGGTACTACTTCTTGCTCAGATTTTTAGGAACAATGATGCTTTCCAGTGGCGTCACTATGATGGATCCAATCGCTTTAATCTCAATTGAAAAGTATGGAGGAGACTTCGGAAGAGAGCGACTCTTTTCGATGTTTGGAATGGCAATTTTCTCACCAATCACTGGACTTTTGATTGATTATTACTCTAAAGAAGTTGGTTACACTGACTACTCAGCTGCTTTCTACATGTACGACTTTCTGTTGATCATCAGTTCGATCACAGTTTATCTTATGCCACTGGGAGAGAAGCTTCCTTCTGATAGTATCTTCAGAGATTTATGGAATCTCTTGAGAATGCCTCACGTTATTTGCTTCATTCTCTTCTTGTTCGTTCTTGGAAACTTTTGGGGATTCATCGAAAGTTTCTTGTTCCTTTATTTGAAAGAGCTTGGAGCTCCAAATTATCTCCTCGGTATCACAATTACAGTCGGAACAGTTAGCAGCATTCCTTTCCTTTACACAGCAGAAAAGATCACGAGAATCTTCGGTCACGTCAATCTAATTGTCATCGCTTTCTTCTCTCATGCTTGTCGATTAATGGGCTACTCGTTTATCGAGAATTCTTGGTGGTGTTTCCCATTTGAAGCGATGGAGGCCCTTTCATGTCACCTGATGTGGGTTGCAGCTGCAACTTACTGCAGCATCTTAGCTCCAAGAAATCTTCTCGCAACTTTAATTGGCGTTTTAGGAATGGCTCATTTTTCTTTAGGAAGAGGAAGTGGTTCATTCATGGGCGGATTTCTTATTGGTGAGAAGAGTTAAGCTTTAAAGATTTTTTTTTACAATTTTCATCTTCTTAGGTGAGGTCGGAACGAGAGAAGCTTTCAGATACATGGGAATTGTTGCGATCACTGGCGGTTTCTTGTACAAGTTCATGCACATCTTTTGGCTAAAGAAATTCGACTCGGTAAGTGAAAAAGCTTCAGTGAGCTTTTATCATAAGCTTTTTTTCAGATGGATGATGAAAGCGAAGCAGCTGAAAATGGAGAATGTGAAAAGCTAACACAAAAACCGAAGATGGCAGATGCTGCAACGAGTACGTCAACGGACAAATTGTCAGTTAACGTCAACAAACACCAACAAGTCCGAAGCTTGTCTTCTCTTTCACGAGGGTCAAAGATTGATATTTACCGGAGAAGCAGCTACACAATCGTCAGCACAACGAAAGGTGGCAGCGCGTCCAAAATTGATTTGCTTCGATCAGCGCTTGAAATAAATCACGCAAAGAGTTCAAATCAATTGTTACGCAAGGGCGGAAGGAGCTCACAAGAGTCAATATCGACGAGTCAATCTGGCAGCTCCGGAAAGTTATACAAAGCTCCAAGCATCAGAAATATTTCTCACTCGAGTTTCCACGAAGCTTTCTCAGAGGTTCTTAAACTTCTTTTTTATTCAGATATTTGTGAAACTTTACGATTTTTTTTTTCCAGAACGAGATTCGAGACATTATCTTTGAAGAAGATTCTGAGGAATCTGATGCGAAGCTTAACGAATAAACATTCAATAATCCTTATCCAATAAAAAGTTCCATCGTAAAAACCAACAGCTGACGGATGTTTCTCTTTAATCAAACTGTGTAAAAGCGGTTCAGGAAATTTTAAAGAAAATTTCATCCTTAGTGTGCAATCTCTTACAGCCGATAATAAGAATTCATTGTCATGCTTCATGTAAATCTTGTAAATGTTTGCAAGTTAGGAAATTTAATTAAAAATCATGAAAACTCCAAGTCGCGACAATGTCGGTATTTTAATTGTCTAATTAAAATTCTCTATAGACTGGTGAAGAAATTAATTTTCTAGCTCATCGCGTTCGCGAGTTATTTTAATCAAGGAAAACAGATCACCGACAAAGCGGCCTTATAAGGTGTTTCATCCTTCGGATTCGTTGTCCTTATGTATCTTACACCTGCACTTCGCTGTCAGTGATCTCATTAGAGATATTCCAGAATTCACCTCGACAAGCACTTCGAAACTTGGAAACCTGAATATGTTAGATATATGTGTTCACACTCGGAACTTTCAATAATCTTGACTTTGTTATTGCAGAGGATCGCTGCTATACAACGATATAAAATTATCAAATTCAATAATTAAAAATGTGTTATATATAAAAGAAATATACAATTGTCACAGTTGAAAACAGTCGAGCCTTGTCACACGACTTTTGTTTGAATAAATGTGGTTTAATTTTTTTTTAATATTCGCATTCTAAGTGAGAAGACCTAGCGAAATAGTCATGTTTCTGAAGCTTCTCTTAGCAGCTTTTCTTTTTTCATCAATCAAAGCCCAAGTGAGTAGAAACGATCTAATTGCAGTGAAGCTTGAAACTAATTAAGATTTTTATCATCTTAGAATGGGGTTGAATCCTCTCCAGAATATGTAATTGAAAGTCATTCCGTAACTACGAAAGATGGATACATTTTGTATCTTCAACGTATTTTTGTGAATCAAGGAGGACCACCAGCTTTAGTAATGCACGGATTCTTAGGCTGCTCTAAAGATTTTTCTGTGCTTGGCCCTGGAAAAGCTCTTGCTTATCTTCTCGCAGATGCTGGTACGTTGACATTTTATTAGTTTCATAAAACACCTGTGAGCAAATAATCAACTTTGAAGGCTATGATGTCTGGCTTGGCAACTTCAGAGGCAACAAGTTTTCACGGAATCATCTTTCCAAGAATCCTGATACAGACGCTGATTATTGGAATTTCTCATGGCATGAAATGGGTAAACTGAGACTTAATACTCGATTTCAATTTAATTTTATTTTTAAATATTTCTAAGGCATCTATGATCTCCCTGCAATGATTGATTACATTCTTACACTAACGCAACAATCGAAATTGCAATACATTGGTTATTCACAAGGAGCAACTGCAATTTTCGTTTTATGTTCCTCCGTCTTACCGGATTATCAAAGCAAAATTATATCAATACATGCTCTAGGTAAGATCCTTAAAAAATTCAATGATTTTATTTTGATATCTTTAAATTTCTTTCACAGCCCCAGCTGTTTACTTATCAAAAGTAAAATCACCGTTCTTCCTTCTACTGTCTCCTTTCGAAGACGGACTTCACATTTTATCTCAATTTATCGGCTACAATGAGTTTCTTTCTACAAATGATTATCTAGTTGAAGGACTAAAATTAATGTGCGTCAAGAACTCTCCGTTGCTTGGATTTTGTAAATCAATTTTCTTTTTGATGTTTGGAGGGTTTGACTATGAGCAATTGAGCGACGATCGCTTCCCACAGATCGTTCATAGCGTTCCTGCAGGTAAAAGTCTTAACAAATGTTTTGAATTATTTTAATCTTTTAATTTACAGGAGCGTCCACCAAACAATTAATTCACTTCTTTCAACTCGTGAACTCTGGAGAATTTCGTCACTTCGACTACGGATTAGCCGAAAATATCGAACGATATGGAAGCAATTTGCCGCCTAAATATGAGTTAGGAATAATTACGGTGCCTACTTATTTGTATCACGGCAAAAATGATTGGGTGACTGTTCCCAAAGATGTCGAAAGACTTGCTGCAGCTCTTGGAAATGTAAAGGGCAATTATGAAGCTGATTATTCTAAATTCAATCATTTAGGTAAGATCCTTAAACAAAAAATTCAATGATTTTATTGTGATATCCTCATATACTTATTCAGATTTTACTTATGCTGAGACCGAAAGTTATCCTGTTTACCAAGCTATCCTTAAAAATATGTCTGAGGCTCGTAATGGACTTTTGAATTAATAAACAATAACGAATTTCAGAGAATAAAAAAATTTGTTCCATTGCAACAAAATAAAATCTTTTATCTTAAACTTCTTCAAAGTCATCGTGATCGACGAGCCCAACAAGATGAGCTTTTGTTAGAATGCATTTCTTCATTTGACAATCACATAAAATAGGATGTTGGCAGAGAATTTTAAGCAACAAGTGGTATGGAAACTTTTCTGGATTTCTTTAAATAAAAAGCTTGAAAGCGACTGGCAAAAATGCTTCGAGAGTTTCAATATTTGCGGACAATGGAATGATAGTTTGTTTTCAATGAGTGGGTTCTAATTAAGGATGTGTCGAGAGGATTTTTTCATCGTTATCATCGTCAAAAGTTGGAAACAAAACGTCGAACCATATACAAACTCCTTGAAACTGGCCAGGCTTTCTAACGACAACGACTTCTAATATCAATATTAAAATTTTGTTTATTTTTTCACAGATATTTTGTTATCAAAATTCAACCATACAGAGCAGAAAACTTTATTGATAGAGATGTATTTTAAAACAAACAATTTTTCTGAAATTTTGTTTAATTATCTGACGAATGAGCTGAGGCGAGCTAAATTTGTCTATGCAAAACCAGATATCGGCTTGCGTCATACTGCTGAGAACAACAAAACATAGCAACTATTTAATTTATTAATTAAAGTTTTTGAATTCCATCACTTATTTACTTTCCGATATTTGGTAATGCGAGAAAATAGTTTTTTTCTTGAAATGATAACACTATTCGCAGCTGTAAGTGATTCTAATTGACGTTTTAGGAATAGCTCATTTTTCTTTAGGAAGAGGAAGTGGTTCATTCATGGGCGGATTTCTTATTGGTGAGAAGAATTAGTTTTAAAAAAATTTTAATACAAATTTCATCTTCTTATGTGAGGTGGGAACGAGAGAAGCTTTCAGATACATGGGAATTGTTGCGATCACTGGCGGTTTCTTGTACAAGTTCATGCACATCTTTTGGCTAAAGAAATTCGACTCGGTAAGGGAAGAAGCTTCAGTGAGCTTTTCTCATAAGCTTTTTTTTTCAGATGGATGATGAAAGCGAAGCAGCTGAAAATGGAGAATGTGAAAAGCTTACACAAAAACCGAAGATGGCAGATGCTGCAACGAGTACGTCAACGGACAAATTGTCAGTTAACGTCAACAAACACCAACAAGTCCGAAGCTTGTCTTCTCTTTCACGAGGGTCAAAGATTGATATTTACCGGAGAAGCAGCTACACAATCGTCAGCACAACGAAAGGTGGAAGCGCGTCTAAAATTGATTTACTTCGATCAGCGCTTGAAATAAATCATGCAAAAAGTTCAAATCAATCGCTACGCAAGGGCGGAAGGAGCTCACAAGAGTCAATATCGACGAGTCAATCTGGCAGCTCAGGAAAGTTATACAAAGCTCCAAGCATCAGAAATATTTCTCACTCGAGTTTCCACGAAGCTTTCTCAGAGGTTCTTAACTTTCTTTTTTATTCAGATATTTGTGAATCTTGACGAAAAATATTTTTTTTCCAGAACGAGATTCGAGACGTTATCTTTGAAGAAGATTCTGAAAAAAAAACCTGATGCAAAGCTTAACGAATAAACATTTAATAATCCTTATCCAATAAAAAGTTCGATCTTAAAAACCAACAGCTGACGGATGTTGCTTTTTAATCAAACTGTTTAAAAGCGGTTCAGGAAATTTAATCCTGATTGTGCAGTCTCTTCCAGCCGAGAATAACAATTCATTGTCATGCTTCATGTAAACCTTGAAAATGTTTGAAAGCCAGGAAATTTAATCAAAAATCATGAAAACTCCAAGTCGCGACATTGTCGGTATTTTAATGACGAACATATCGTCGATGAAGGTAGTAAGGAAATTGTAGGTCGGCATTTTTTCTAGTCAAAAATCCTCAAAATTTTATTGTCTAATTAAAACTCTCCATTGACTGGTGAAGAAATTATTTCGCTAGCTCATCGCGTTCGCGAGTTATTTCAATCACGGAAGTCAGACCACCGACAAAGCGGCCTTATAGGGTGTTCCATTAGGGTGCCAGATATTCCAAAATTCACAAGCACTTCGAAACTTGGAAACCTGAATATGTTACGTGTATTCACACTCGGAACTTTCAATAATCTTGACAGAGGATTGCTGCTATACAACGATATAACATTGTCGAATTCAATAATTAAAAATGTGTTATTGTATGTAAAAAAAAATATACAATTGTCACAGTTGAAAATAGTTGAGCGTTGTCACTTTGTAAAATTTTTGAATAAATGTAGTTCAAATTTAGTTTTTTTATCATTCTAAGTGAGAAGACCTAGCGAAATAGTCATGTTTCTGAAGCTTCTCTTAGCAGCTTTTCTTTTTTCATCAATCAAAGCCCAAGTGAGTAGAAACGATCTAATTGCAGTGAAGCTTGAAACTAATTAAGATTTCTATCAATTTAGAATGGGACTGAATCCTTTCCTGAATATGTAATTGAGAGGCATGCCGTAAATACGAAAGATGGATACATTTTGGATCTTAAACGTATTTTTGTGAATCAAGGAGGACCACCAGCTTTAGTAATGCACGGACTCTTAGGCTGCTCTGAAGATTTTACTGTACTTGGCCCTGGAAAATCTCTTGCTCATCTTCTCGCAGATGCTGGTACGTTGACTTTAATTAGTTTCATAAAACACCTGTGTAGCAAATAATCAACTTTGAAGGCTATGATGTCTGGCTTGGCAACTTCAGAGGCAACAAGTTTTCACGGAATCATATTTCCATGAATCCTGATAAAGACGATGATTATTGGAATTTCTCATGGCATGAAATGGGTAAACTGAGACTTAATACTCGATTTCAATTTAATTTTAATTTTTAATATTTCTAAGGCATCTCTGATCTCCCTGCAATGGTTGATTACATTCTTACACAAACGCAACAATCAAAATTGCAATACATTGGTTATTCACAAGGAACAACTGCAGTTTTCGTTTTATGTTCCCTCAAACCGGAATACCAAAGCAAAATTATATCAATACATGCTCTAGGTAAGATCCTTAAAAAATTCAATGATTTTATTTTGATATCCTTAAATTACTTTTACAGCCCCATCAGCTTACTTATCAAATATAAAATCGCCGTTCTTCCGTCTATTGTCTCCTTTCCAACGCGAAATTTACGATTTTGCTCGAATTCTCGGCTTCAATGAGTTTCTTCCTTCAAATGATCTTCTAGAATTAATTTGCGCCAATAATCCGTTGTTTTGTAAAACATTTTTCTTTTTGTTGTTTGGAGGGTTTGACTATGAGCAAATGAGCGACGATCGCTTCCCACAGATCGTTCATAATACCCCTGCTGGTAAAAGTCTTAACAAATGTTTTGAATTATTTTAATCTTTTAATTCGCAGGAGCGTCTACCAAACAATTCATTCACTACTTCCAACTCGTGAACTCTGGAGAATTTCGTCACTTCGACTACGGAGTAATTGGAAATTTCGGTCGATATGGAAGCAGTTTGCCGCCTAAATATGATTTAGGAAAAGTTACGGTGCTTACTTATTTGTATCACGGCAAAAATGATTGGGTGACAGTTCCCAAAGATGTCGAAATACTTGCTGCAGTTCTTGGAAATGTAACGGTTAATTATGAAGCTGATTATTCTAAATTCAATCATTTAGGTAAGATCTTTAAGTAAAAAATTCAATGATTTTATAGTGATATCCTCATATATCTTCTATGATTCAGATTTCACTTATGCTGAGACCGAAAGTTATCCTGTTTACCAAACTGTCCTTCATCATATGTCTGAGGCTCGTAATGGACTTTTGAATTAATAAACAATAACGAATTTCAGGAAATAAAAAAATTTGTTCCTTTGCAACAAAAAAAAAACTTTTATCTTAAGTTTCTTTAAAATCATCTTGATCATCTTGTTGTAATATGATGTTGATTTGGAAGCGAGAATGTTTGGAAATGCCAGGAAATATTTAATGATATAAAAGCTTCTCGCAGTAAGTACACTTCAACGTTGAAGTTCAACGTTGGCGTCGCATGATAAACCGAGTTTAAAGATTTCTTTGGAAGTATGAAAATCTTTAATTCGACAGATGAACAATTCAATAACATCTTCGAACTTATTTTTCTAATTCAATAATAAAATAATAAAGAAAATTTTAAACATTGATCGTCTTTGTTTCTATTTTTTCTTTTAAAATTTTGTTCATTTTTTCACAGATATTCTTACCCATACAGAGCAGAATAGTTTTCTGAGAAAACTTTATTGACAGAGATGGATTTTTTTAAACAAACAATTTTTCTGAAATTTTGTTTAATTATCTGACGAATGAGCTAAGCTAAATTTGTCTCAGCAAAACCAGATATCGGCTTGCGTCATACTGCTGAGAACAACAAAACTTAGCAACTCATTTATTTATTGGATAAAGTTTTTGAATTCCATCACTTATTTACTTTCCGATGATTGAAAATGCGAGGAAATAGTTTTTTTTTGAAATGATAACACAATTCGCAGCTGTAAGTGATTCTTTGATGAATGCTCTTGACGCTCATGGAGGTTTTCTGATATGAAAGCTTTTCGCAGTAACTACACTTTGATCAAACATTCAATAAGCATGATAATAAAAAAAATGTTCTGCAACAAAAGTGAAGAGAAACTTATCATTTATCAGCTTATAAAACTATTTCGTAATATCCAGCAAATTGAATTTTCCGCTTAATGATTTCACAATTGTGCGAAACCAAACAGTTCATACTCGATCAGAATTTCATTTTTACTCGCATTACTCTTCAGAAAATTGTTGTGAAAAGTGCTACATCAAATAATTGAAATGTAAGAATAAAATAAGTTCCTCGATTAAAATAAATGATCAGTTCATGGTTCAAACATTAAATATTTTTTTTTTATCAATTTGTTAGAAAAACTTTTGCGATTTTTAGTGGATACGCAGGTTCATTTGTTTTCCGTTAAAACTATCAATTTTTTTTCAGATGTTTCCACAACGAATGTACAACGGCGAACTGCCAGAGAATTATTACGTTTCCTTGATAAAAACAAAAATCATTAACGAGAATGAAATTGATTTCAACGTAGACTATCAACCTCAGCGAAAAGATGAAAATGTTTTGTTGATGAGATCAGATCGATGCAATGAGATAATTGTGAAGTTCATTCCGATTGAGATATTGGAACTTTATCCTAACTTGACGTGGATTGAGCTCTCGCGTGTTGGACTTGAGATTCTTCCAAAGAAAGCGTTGGGATGCCTCAAGCGTTTAGACG
The DNA here is from genome assembly GCA_033063855.1 of Smittia aterrima. Lineage (NCBI taxonomy): Eukaryota > Metazoa > Arthropoda > Insecta > Diptera > Chironomidae > Smittia > Smittia aterrima. Next base: position 11,080,461 of record CP093831.1, on the reverse strand, counting down.
AAATAATTGTCACTCACAACAATTTGTCATCGATTCCCGCCGAAGTTTTCACAAACTGCGAAACTTTCACGCGACTTGATTTCAGTTCAAATCAGATTGAGAGTGTCGACGAAACAGCTTTCGTTGGTTTGACAAATTTGACTTATTTATCGTTATCAAAAAACAAAATCGACAAATTGACATCAAGACTTTTCAAATCTCTTGAAAAACTTGAAATTCTTGCTTTGTCGAATAATTTAATTGCAACAATTCCTTCCGACCTTTTCATTCACTTGGCGAACTTGTTCAGTCTCTGTTTGCAAGGAAATTGCATTAGCGAGCTTCACAAGGATACCTTCAAGCCTCTAACTAAACTTCAGAGTCTTGACTTGAACAAGAACAAACTTTCATCGATCCATCCTGGAATAATTAAATTCAATCCTGTGTTAAGTTCGCTCGGGCTCAACGATAACTTCATCGAAGAAATTCATCCAGAGGCTTTCTCGTGGCACACTAGACTGAGCACGCTCAAACTCCGTAACAACAAATTACAAGAAATCGACGAAAATTTATTTAAAAACTGTTCGAGTTTAGGCAAATTATCTCTACGAGGGAATCAAATCGCTAAACTGCCTTCAACAGTTTTTTCTGCTCAATCAGATTTATGGGATTTAAATTTAGCAGGAAACCAATTGACGGAAATAAGTGCCGAAACTTTCAAGAACAACGGAAAATTATACAAACTTCGTCTTAGTGATAATCAACTCACGAAAATTGATCCTGACACATTCAAAAGCTTGAAAAGATTGAAATATTTGAACTTGAAACTTTCAAATTCTGTATAAATCTTTTTGCATTCGGGTTTGCTGGTAATCCTGGCGAAGCTTCGATTGACAAAATCTTTTTAAAAGAATTGACAAATCTAAAATTTTCAGGAAGTGATTTGAGAGGTTGTGACTATGATTCTGACGATGAATACATTCCCCCACCGTCGGTGAAGAAGATTAATAACCAAGGTCTCAGTTACAAGAGCCAGACGAAATATCAGATGGCGAGCCAATGCCTGATTATATTTTATCGTTGTTTGATTGAAAACTTCTACTTGTCTGGCGAATAATTGATCCAAGGAAATAAAATGGTTTGCTAATAACAAATTGCTAAAGATGAAAATTAAATGTGAAAATTTTTTGAATGAAAACCTCTTCTTGAACTATTGTAAATATTGCAAAAAGTTATAAAATATTCGTTTACCTTTATCTGTGATTAAAAGATTCTTCGAATAAAACAAATTCAAAGAATAAAATAAGGGCTCTAGGTGCAGATGTAGGCCACCAGCGGGCCCCATTTCTGAGGCCCAATAGAAAATTATTCCTTTACCAACATGTTTGAACAAGATTTTCTATTAGGCCCCAGATATGGGGCCCGCTGGTGGCTTACATCTGCATCTTTAACCATATTAAATTACTCAATACAATTTCACTTTCGCTAAATGTTGCTCCTATTGTTCACATTTTCACCATTGCTTTGAGGATGAAACTCAAGAACATATAAATATGTAAATTGTTATAGGTGGAGCCTAAATTCAAGACGTCTTTTCAATTTTTATTCTGATCGAAGCAATTTCTTTGTTAAATATTTTGTAAAATGAAACGCGACTATGGATTTTAATTAAAACATTTGCTCCTCTAAACTGACATGGAAAGAAAAATATCAATTTCTACAGACATTGGTAAATTTTGTTTTTGTTTATATTACACAAGTCGAGGGTTATCAAGGACAGTTTCTTCTCATGTTCGCACGAGCTTATTGCTTTATCTTCAATTGGAGGCATCTGCGAAAGAGGAGAAACATTTCGACACGATTTTCAACCAATAATCAGTGAAGGTTAAAAGTGGCTACTGCATGTGGAAATAATCAATAACGCAGTCTCTTTTTTTACATGAAAAACACTTTTTAATGACTTAGCGATAAAAGAGAATTTTCTAGGAAAGAAACCCATTAAGATAAAGGGCCGCTGGCGATAATGACAACTTGAGAGACAAATCACCTGCCTCGACAGTATCACATGCTAATCTGTAAATGTTTCATTCCTCCGGGAGGAATCCTACTTCAAACTAGGAAATTTCTGAAATGGAAAATGTAAATAGAAATGTTGTTTGAAAATAGAAAATCTTTTTTAAAAAATTTATTTGATAAAAATAATATAAAAACAAAAATAAGATTGACAAAGCGATTATTCATTGAAGATAAATACTTATTATCCGCTGAAATAAAAGATTCATAAATTTTAATTTTATTTCTTTTATAGATTTTAATTTTAGATCAGAGGAAATTATTTAGCTGTATTTGCTTCAATTATATTACAAACGGCTCCAATAGATGCTGTAACTGCTGCAACTACTGTCAAAAATTTTTTGGATATTTGATAATTTTCTGCGGGGTAGTCTTATCAGCGATCTTCAAACGCAGCCATTCATCTTTTATTACGGTCGAGAAGTTTCCGAGTGGCAGCGGTGTTAAAATTCGTTTGACAAAGGGTTGTATGTGTGTGTTGGCCCAAACGTTGAACTCTTCTTCCTTCAAAGCGACTTCCTCAAGATTTGTTCTATTCTCGATGATAGTAGATAGTATTTCAAGTTGTCTCTCAAACATTCTGTCGATTGCGTCTTCTATTCTAGCAGCAGAGATGTCGATTGCGTCTTCTATTCTAGCAGCAGAGATGCTTATATTTTCAGCAATGCTGTCGAAGCTTGTATTCATTTCGTTCATTTCGTTGTTGTTGTTGGCACGCAGGTAGTTTTCGATTTTAGTTGAATTCACAAATTGATTTCATGGTGATTTTAGAAGTACTCCAGCTTATAATTGTAGATATATGTACGATAATTCACTAGACACTGTTTTAGATCTTTAGTATCCTTCAGATACTATTAAAAATAATATTAAACTCGGCAGATTGAAAAGTTTCAACCTTGCCGTTCCACTTTCCGTTCCCGTTTCTTTGTAGAAGATATTTTTAAAAAATTTATTTGATAAAAATAATATAAAAAATAAAAATAAGATTGACAAAGCGATTATTCATTGAAGATAAATACTTAATATCCGCTGAAATAAAAGATTCATAAATTTTAATTTTATTTCTTTTATAGATTTTAATTTTAGATCAGAGGAAATTATTTAGCTGTATTTGCTTCAATTATATTACAAACGGCTCCAATAGATGCTGTAACTGCTGCAACTACTGTCAAAAATGGATCTGCACTAATTGCGGCAGATAATCCAGTTGGGACAGTGAAAGCATATGCACCTGACCAACACCCCTTCATTAAAATTTTAAATGATGACGGAGAAGATTTTTCGATGCTTTCATTCAGCCTATCAACCTTCCTTTCCAATTCCTGCGACTTGTCATTTTGCATTTGAATTAGCTTTTCCATTTTATTTTTTTCTTGTTCTTCAGGTGGATTTCTGGAAATTCTTCTCATCAACATATTTTTTTCATTTTGAATATTGTTTGTAAAAGATTCGAATTCAGCTATCCAATTATCAACAGTTTTCCTTTTCGCACGAACTAAATCCGCAGAAACCACCAAGGCAAAAGCGCAAAACACGAGAGTGAATTTCATTTTAATTTTATTCAATTATTTATCGAACTAATAATCGATTTTATATTCTCAGCACTAAGTTTTCTCGAGTGCGATGATAGAACTTTTATCACAATTGGTTGAAATATTTACTGGAATTTCTCTTTAATAAAATACTGACAAGCGGGAACGTGGACGTGATTCAACGATTGTCTGTGCGAGAATGTTTCTGTGCAAAAATGATTCTCTAGTTACGAATTAAAAATTTTGAAACCACGAAAGTATTTTCAGATTCCTTTCAACAGTTTCGAGAACTCTACAAATAAATTTCTATCTTTATTTATTCAAAACTTCTACCGAATCGGAAGATTTTTATGAATTGTTCGTTCACAAAAATTGTGTTACACTCTTAAGATAAAAAGAAAATTCTTGAAATATCGAAAAGACTAAAGATCTCATCGTAGTTGCTGGTGGGGCAACAATTAGCATAAGCAAAGTTTTTATTGAAAAAAGACGAAAACCACATAAAAGTTAATAAAAAATATTTGCTGCTGTCAGAACAAAAATCATGATCGTAATTCTCCTTACGACAGTCCTAAGGATTTTCGTTACGATGTTACTTTCTTTTTGGCTTATAATCTTGATTTTTTAGGGTGTTGATCCGAAGGATGGAACACCCTATTGTGGTCGCTTTGTCCGTTATTGAAATAACTCGCGATGAGCTAGCGAATTAATTTCTTCACCAGTCGATAGAGAATTTTAGTCAATCAAAGTTTTTGCCATTTAGTTCTATTTATGGATGAGAGAAAACATCTGTAGATGGACTCAAGTGGTTCAGGCCCACGGGGCTGGAGTCTGATGAGCTTCATAGAAATTTTTCAAACTTTTTCGATTTATTCAGCTTTTCTAACATTTCCGCTAACACTTCTTCACGAGAAATGTTCAAAATGCTCAAACGATGCTTGGATCCCAGAGCTGACCAGATATGAGTCCACCTACGACCAGCGTCAAGTGAAACTTCTTTCTCTTTGGAGTTAGAGTTTCCATTTGTTCACATGAAATGATCAGCTGGCCACGACTAAGCGATAAATCCCAGAAAATCCAAGCTCCACACATTGGATCCACCTCTGGTGAGCTCAAAGTGAAACTTTGTTCCGTTTAAGTAAAATGTCCCCTTGTAACCAGTCCAACGGATGAAAAACCCTACAGTTAGTTCGGTAAGAACTGCTACTGCCACTTGTTTTATTTGCATGCAAAATTTCAAACAGCTGAATAATCTCAAATTTGAAACTGGGTTTAACCCAAACCGAATAAAAATAACATCTCAGCATGAGATAACGCAACTGGGTTTACCATTTGTGACAAACCCAAAAGCTTGCGATAAGAAATTTGATATTTAGCTTCATGAGATTCTCATTCGCAGCCTCAGTACAGTTTGATCTATAAATCAAAGAACATGGAGGTCTTAAAATATTTGCTGATCTTTTTTGTTCTCATCGTAAACGTCGAGAGCTTTCAATTTAATTGTGTGTATGAATTATTTGGAAAGCGAAACTGTGTAAAGTGAGCACACTCAAAGTTCTTGAAAACGATGTTGCAGTCACCTCAGTTAAGGGAACCTTCATACCAGAGATTAAAACAAATGACGATGTCAGATGGATTTACATAGTTGGTGTAGAGACCGAACGAGTTCCAACCAAAGTTTGTAATTACATTAAATATGCGGAACGCTTCGATTTCTCCGGCACGTCAGCAAAACAAATCAATCGTGAAGTGTTTACAAACTGCAATTTAGTGCGTGCAGTGGCTATCACCCAGACTTCTCTGACGACTTTGCCATCTGATCTTTTTGAGGATTTAAGCGAATTGAAACTTCTTAACCTTTACTCGAACAAACTCATTTTCTTACCAGCTGATTTGTTACTAAGAAATTTGAAAATACAATCATTAGACGTGAAGAACAATCAACTCAGCTATATAGACATTGATTTGCTCAACATTAACAACGATAGACTTTCGTGGTAACGTTTGCATCAGCAAGAAATTTCCGGATGACGTACCAAACTTCAACTTGTTCAATAAAGCAGTTGCTTCTTATTGCGAAAGCCCAATGATGAAATCCTGCCGCTCAAAGGAAATCAAGATGAACAGAACTTTATTAGAAAGTAAAGAAGATATTTTAAAATTGAAGGCGACTATATCGAAACTAAATCAGAGTGAAAATGACGCTTTGATCGCGTTTGACAAAACTTTGTTAGAGAAGGAAGCGGAAATTGCAAAATTGAAGGCGACAATATCGAAACTAAATCAGAGTGAAAATGACGCTTTGATCGCGTTTAACAAAACTTTGTTGGAGAAGGAAGCGGAAAATGTAAAATTGAAGGAGACAATATCGAAACTAAATCAGAGTGAAAATGACGCTTTGATCGCGTTTGACAAAACTTTGTTAGAGAAGGAAGCGGAAAATGCAAAATTGAAGGCGACTATATCGAAACTAAATCAGAGTGAAAATGACGCTTTGATCGCGTTTAACAAAACTTTGTTGGAGAAGGAAGCGGAAAATGTAAAATTGAAGGAGACAATATCGAAACTAAATCAGAGTGAAAATGACGCTTTGATCGCGTTTGACAAAACTTTGTTAGAGAAGGAAGCGGAAAATGCAAAATTGAAGGCGACTATATCGAAACTAAATCAGAGTGAAAATGACGCTTTGATCGCGTTTGACAAAACTTTGTTAGAGAATGAAGCGGAAAATGCAAAATTGAAAGAGACGATATCAAAGTTAAACGAAAGTGAGAGCATCGCTTTGGCTACGAACATAACTCATCTAATGTTGACCATCGAAACTTTGAAAAGCGATAACGAAGAATTAAGGACTGATATCAACGCAAACGAAATGGAGAAAAGTGCTGAATTGCTAAAAGTTCTAAATGAAAACAAAAAATTGAAATCAAATTTCGAAACTTTGTTAAAAAACATTCAAAAATTTGATAATCAATAATTTTGTTTCGATAACTTTGTTTATTTCTGAGTTTATTGTTCTTCTGTTTCTATTTTTAATGAAGAAGTTTTAATTCGATTAAATCCTCAAAAAGATCTTCTGGAAAAGTCGTCAAAGAAGTCAGGATACTATCCTGAGGATAGCCACTGTAGCCACTGTCTTGCAGTTTGTAAAAACTTCGCGATTGATTCAGTTAACTAATTTGCCTTGGACATTGAAACGATGCAAGGTTTTAAAGAATCCTCATTGTCTTGATGTATAAAAAACCATTTGACATCGTCGTTTGTTTTAATCTCTGATGTGAAAGCTCCCGAAACTGAAATGACTGCAACATCGTTTTCAAGGACTTTGAGTGTCACCACTTTGCATATTTTCGTCACTCCAATTAATTGATACATACAATTCAGTTGTAGGCTCTCAACTTAAACGGTGAGAAAATGTTTTAAGAGCTCCGTGTTCTTTGATTAATGGCTTCATAAATTTAAACTCATTTGGATTATCTCATGCTGAAAAGCTCTTTATATTTAGTTACGCCAATTTTGTTTTAAATTTGAGTTAAAGAAAACGCGACCTCAAGATCGGCAATTTGATCGCTCGTTCATTATTCATTTTAGTTAGTATAATTTTGAGCTTCACTTCCGTGTTTATAGCCAAGAACGTCTATGAACATCAGGACTGATATCAAATTGGCCCGAGTCGCACTCGTAAATTTCAAGAAAGACTATTTATTTTCGAACAATTTATTCGGAATAAACAAAAATTTGATTTCTCGGAAAAGTTTGCCGTCAAATTTAAACTTAATGATTTTTATTTCAATGATTTTTTAATGTGAACTGCGTCGAGGACGGAAAGCTTTCTGTAAAAAATAGGCTGTCCTTGTTTGTTCTTACTCTATTATTATTTGATTGAATTTTGCGCTGAAATTTAAATTTTTTAAAAAGAGTTTCGTGTCCCTACGCACACAATCACAAAACTTTGTAAACAAACGAAATATTTTTTAAACTTTGAATTAAAAGCTTCACTCGACATGGCATCGAACGGAAGACCGCTCATGAAGATTCTCTTTCAAACCTTTATCAACTCGTTTCGTCCAAGACAGTGGAAGGGAACACTAAAAGGTGAAGACTACTTTGGTAACAAATTCTTTGAAATTCCTGCTGATCCGGCGAATGGTAGAGCTAAGAAAGCAAGATGGTTTGAGCCTCCAGAGAAGGAGAATCACGAACAGGAAATGGCAGCTGAGTGGGCTTCATGGTTGAGAGGACGAAGGTGAAAATAATTAATTCTTAGGCGAAACCGAAATAATTTACGTTTTAAATTTTAGAAAGGAACCACCAACGCCACAGGAACTCATGAAGAACTTGGCGATTATGCAATTGAAAAAGAAAAATGCAGCAGCACTTGCAGATAAGAATGCAAAGCCAATGGATCACGCTGCTCTCAAAAAAGATGAGACTGGTCAGCGAGCCGACTTCCCAAGATACGAAGAATATGAAGTTATGCCTGGAGAAGAAAAAAAGAAAAAGTACTGAAAATGTTTTTCTGAAAATTTATCTTTGATTGTTAGACAAATTATTTAGATTTATGAAAATTAAAAACTTTGTTGCGAGAAGAAAATATTTGTTATCACAAGAATAAGATTGAAGTACTTCCAGTTCATCAATTGATTCGAATTCTGACCAGAGGAGACTAAATTGATTGAATTGAATCGTCGATTGATTCTTATCGTATCGTTAGTGCAGATAAGGTCGGATACCTTTGTAAATCCCTCGTTGCAAAAGCATTGATCGTCGTAACATTTACCATTAACGCAAAACTCTTTACAGAAGAGTCCACGAAAGAGATGAAAGCCACAGAAAGTTTCATTAATTTGCTCTAATCCATGATCACATTCGCATGAGGTTGAAGTATCGCAAAATCCATTCACGCAATTTAAATTGCACTTTGGTTTACAGAAACCTTTTGAATCTCTTTCGTGTCCTTTGTTGCAATAGCAAACAAGATTCTTCTCGCAGTAAGCGTTTTCACCGCATCCTTCTGAGCAGCGAGACTTGCAAAGGTAAATTTTTTGAAAGTTATCATATTGAACTTCGTATCCATCACAACAAGATTTTGTTTGAACGTCCGATTCAACATAGGCAGACGCGCTGTGATCATAGAAAGGTTTTAGATGATGCCACATTTAAATCTGAAAAAGTTCACCTCGTAATTTTATGAAGGACTCCGTCGATGCATTTTTCAACTGCCTCAAGTGGTTTCGAAAACAAAAATAAAAAAAATATTAAATTTTTGGTCTGAATCATTTTTGAAAAATGACGACTGAGAATTAGAATTTTATTTCAAAGTTTCATTCGCTCGATTCATTTGACCATCTTGATTTTGATTTAACCAAGTTTCCAATTCCTCCGGTTCTTTCCTCGCCATCAAGAACATCTTGGCAGTGAGCACGAACATCAGTTGTGATTGTTGCGCTGTTCTTGTAGAGGTCCTTGAGACATCCACTGTTATAGAAACGAGCGGAGTGGAGATTAAGAAGGTTCACGAAAACTGAATGTGAGATCGAGACCAAGTTTGATCCACGGAAATCAACTTCTTCAAGTGTCTCGAACTGATTACGGAAAAATCCTTCACCAATTTGAGTGATTTTGTTTGGCCCACGAGCTGAGAAAATCCTCAACGAACGAGCGTTAACCAACAGTTCGCTGTGGAGATTTTCCAAGTTGACGATTCCATCGAGGAACAAATATTTCAATTTCGGGAGATCCCAGAAAGTGTCTTTAGGGAGAACTTTGGTGTTTGTGAGTTCTCTAGCGTAAAAGCTTGTGAGGTGAGTGAACTCGTAGAAATGACTTCGTCTCAAGCTTGGATAGTTGGGAACATCGACAATCGCGAGCTCGCTGTAGTTTATGAACCAAGTTCGAAGATTCTTTGGCAAAGTCTCCATCGACAAATGCATGAACACAACGGTCGTGAGATCATTGTTCTGCTTTCCTTCAATGTGGTTTCCATTCAGTTGATCAACGAAACGATCTTGCTGAGTTATCGTAATATTTGCAACGCAAATATATTCGACTACAGGATAGGTAGTCGACTTGTAATCGCAGTCAAGCACCGCGGCGTTCACGCTGAGCGCAAAAAGGCAAAGAAGAGCCACACAAAGGAAACTAATGAAAAATATTATTATTTTCAATTTAGAATTTTCGCTTTCTAACTCACCCCATCCTGAAGCTTGCAACTTACTGAATGGTTCAACAACAAAGTTGAGCTTTTTATTCATAAAAAAATCATGAAAGTGCTTTGAACTCCGAGATTGATAATCAGCAGATTTTCTCGTGTAACAATGAAATTCTTCAAAGACGACGAACTTTTTCTAGGGTGATGACGACAATAGTTTATTTACTTTTTTGCAATGCCAATCTATTAAATTGTTGCAATCAAAAGAGATTGAACAAACATCATCAAATGAATTGAGAGAAAAAATATTTTATAGGAAACGAAACGAATTTACTCAATTTTTTTTGCAAACCATTTTTGGTTTCATAAAATTAAATATTGATGAATAAATGATGAAAACTATTAAAGGTTGGATGAAACAGTCAAAATTCTTTCTTTAAACGACATCTGGACATTGCATATGAACTGCAACTGTCAAAAATTCAGCGAGAGTTCTCGAGTTGCTCTTTTCGTAAATCATATCAAGATAACCAGAGTTTTCAAATCGACCGATGATCACTTCATGTCTGATACCAAACGAGGAATCGGCTGATTTGTTTATTCTGAAACTTTCCTAGGTTTTTGAAAGCTAAGCAAAATCATTATCATTGATTAGTTCAAATGAGACCAATTTCACTTTGTAATCTTTTCCTCCAATTAATAAATTCAGCAAACGTCTACTTCAGCAAAACGAAATTGTAACAAATCAGCTAAGAAATAATAAATTAGATTCATTCAATTTTGTTTTATTTTTCTCAGCTTACAAATGTAACCAATTTCATTTCCATTGAGTTTCCTCGGAGCTTGATGAGACTGCATTTCGTAAAATTGCGTTCTGAGTTGTTAAAATTATGTCCTGACATTTTGTTCGAACGTCAGCTGTGATCATTCCTGCAATATAACGATCTTCTCTCGTAGCTTCGTAGGTTCTGTTTATACAACCTGATGTTTCAAAGACCCCTTTGTCTAGTGAAACGAGATTAAGAAAGACTGTGAATCCAATTTTAACCAAATTTGTTCCAGTAAAGTCGACTCTCATCAATTTGTTTCCTTGGTTGCGGAAGAATCCTGGGCTGATCTGGTTAATTTTGTTAGGTCCTCTGACTGACAAAGTTGTAAGCCCTGACATTTTCATCAGCAAATCTTCGTGAAGGTTTTCCATATTTGTCATTCCATCGAGCATAAGATCTCTGAGCTTCTCGAGGTCAAAGAAAGTGTCGCGAGGAATATTCGTGACGAGAGGAAGATTTCTCGCGTAGAAATTTGTGAGCATCTTGAAATCGTAGAAGTCTGAACGCTTGAAGTTTGGATAGTTCGGCAGATCTTCCAACATAATGGAGATGAAGTTCGTGAACCAAAAGTGGAGATTTCTCGGCAGGATCGTAACTCCAGTGTTTTTCAACGAAACCATATTGACTTCAGAGTTTGTACCAACATTTCCACCTTCGTTTCCTGTAATGTGCTGTCCTTCAACTCCGTCAACGAAGTAATCAGTTCTCGACGTCGTGATTTTTCCTTGACAAACGTAAAAGACTTCCATTTCGAACGGCAGAACTTGTTCTGAGTAATCACATTGCAATTGAGCAGCATTGGCAGCTGCAATCAACAAACAGACAAAGAAAAAGAGCCTGGGAATGATAAGAAATTAATTATTTATTCACTGAGCTATTGAAGTCGACTCACTTCATTTCGGAACAAAACCTAAACTGAAAATTAAAAGGAAAAACATCGTCGTTTTATATTCGATTCGCAAAAGTTTTGCAGCTTCATCAAATTCGTTATCAATCTCATTAGTTTGATAAGAATAATTTGTGTTGAGAAAGTTACAAAGATACAATTTTATAATCTTAAACGAATGCACGGACAATTTCATTTTGTAATTCCTTTCTGCCGACGTCAACAAATATTTTGTTTGTTTTTTGTTTATGATTCTGCTCAAATTTCCTAGTTTGATAAATTTTCAAGTTGTGGGCGGAGTGTTCAAGTGTGATTCTGCTCAATTTTCCTAATTAGATGCACTTTCCTACCTGATATCACCGGGATTTCCCTTTTTTAGCTTCCAAATGTTAAAGAAAATTTACATGTTTTCCTCAGGGTGAGGAGATAAAAAGGAAATCTTTTCCAAAAAACAATTCATTCCGAGTGCAAGTGTTTTTGAGTTAACATCGAAATAAGTGAAATAAAAATTAAAATTATGGATAACAAACGAAACAAGCCAAAGAAATCTTCGATTGCCAAAGTCTCCAGTTCGAAAGGTAAGAAATCTAATGAACCAAAAGTTGATCCATTTAAGGGAATTATTGCAAAAGCAAGATTATCATTAATCGAGCGAAATCAAAAATTAGAAAATGAGAAATCTGCAGCAGCGACATCGTATTCAAGAAAAGTAAAAGTTGAACCACTTATGCAACAAATTACTGCTACAGAAGCATCAAAGTCACCTCGTCGAGGAGTGAAAAGAAGAAGAGAACATGGATCCGATGAAATGACGAATAACGTTCCCCAAATATTGTTTGAACTTCCCGTAAAAAAGATGCTATCGCCGATTAAGGAGAATAATAGTTCTCCGGATGTGATCAAGCGTTTACTTAAAGTTGGTTTCAATCGCATGGTCGGGAAATATTGTAGAGGAGTCAAAAGAGATCGAGATTCCTATGTTCGCATAACTTGCGACTTTATTCTTCCACATCATAAGCGACCAAAAATTCAATATGACGACAACGAGATCTGAAAATTTTTCAGAAAATTTCTTTTGTAAATATTTTTATTGTAAGACTTTTTAAGGAAATAAATTATTTTGATTCAATTTGCTTTTGTTTTATTTATACAACAAATTTTACAGCGAAGCTTCTCTCAATCCACTGAGCAGTCGATATATTTTCTACAAGATGTCTGAAATTGCAAACATCACAAATTGTGAGCTTCAAGGAAGTTTCTTCGTTTATAATCAGAGAAAGAGACTAAAGAATTTGGAATAGCCTTTTAAAGAGACGCGAGGAAGCTTGAAAATGTTATAGATTCAATGGAGACTGTTACTCTTTTGTTGGATGGAAAACGTGTAAATTATCTAATTGAAAAGTACATTTTCTGTCTTTCTCCGATTGTTCGGCTTAGATATCTATTCGATGATATTTCTGGTTTTTTTTCAGGTAATTAAAGATGGCTTTGTTTATTCGTCTCAACGGAAGATTCAGTTTTCTAATTTTTACGTGTGTTCGATTTGAGTAGAGACTTTCACACAACCTCAAACTTAGAGAATCTGAACGATTGCGAAATTAATTAAAAATTGTCTTTAAATCAACTAATTAAAGCTTAATTGTAATTAACAATAATAGTATATATTGGCTACAATGCCTAAATGGTGGAGGAAGTTGAAGAAACGAGTTAAAAGTAAGAATTAACAAACTTCAGAAATCAAGAATTTAATTTATCTTTTATCGCCTCTCTGATTCAGGTATCTTCAACAAAAGAAATAAATTATCAAACGAGACCAACAGAGGCTTCAGATTCTGCAATTACGTCGAGGTTTTCGATATTACAGGACGCAAAGCCTACAAGAAACTTAAACCCGCCGCCATTGAAGAAAACAACAGAAAAATCTCCAAGAAAGAGAAAACAACAAAAACTTTTTTACTGAAAGAGCAAGATTCGAAACACTTTGTTACTTTGCATGTCTTTTGGTTTAAAGGTGAGCATTCTACTAAAACCATTAAATCATGAAGAAAGAAACTTGAATCGTCTTTCCGCCTTTTTTAAAAATATTATCGAAGAGTCGTCCCTTCATTGTTTGTTCGTGAATGATGTCAACTCATCAGAAAATTTCTTCTCGATCCAATTCAATTTCAAAATCTCGAACTTTTCTCCTTCTTATATTAAGTTTACTTTGTCATTGACATTTTCCAATGATGTTTGACCTTTGATCCGTCTTTGTTTAAATAGAGTTCACCAAAAGGCGCTTTCATGATTTTAAAATGTTGCTTAAACTTGTTCTTGTATGTGTGCGTGAAAATTCTGAAAAATATTTATGAAATAGGCTCTTTAAACATGACTGAAAATCAGAGTGTGAACGTCGAAATGAAGCCACCAAATATATCAACCGTGGACGGACCATTCAGACGAACACAGCACAAGCCAGCAGTTGCGGAAGTGACGAAAGCAGCGCCCAAAAAGTCTTCAACTTCTATGAGAGATCAAACAGTGAAAAAGTATCGATTGCTGAAAACCATTGGCAAAGGCAACTTCGCTCGAGTGATGCTCGCTCGTCACATGCCGACCGATAGTGAAGTTGCAATTAAGATTATCGATAAGTAGGCGAACCTTCAATCTCAATTACTCAATTTTCTTATCTCTAATGTTTTGATTCATCAACAGGACTCAGCTCAATCAGAACTCCCTAGAAAAACTCTTCCGTGAAGTCAGCATTATGAAGCTTCTGAACCACCCGAACATCGTAAAGCTTTATGAGGTCATCGAAACAGAGAAAACTCTTTATCTCGTAATGGAATATGTTAACAATGGCGAAGTGTTTGAATATCTCGTCAAACACGGACGAATGAAGGAAAATGTTGCGCGCCAGAAATTTCGTCAAATCGTGTCAGCCGTTCAGTATCTTCATAGTAAGAACATCATTCATCGTGACCTAAAGGCCGAGAATCTCCTGCTCGACAGCAACCTTGATGTGAAAATCGTCGACTTTGGCTTTTCCAACATGTTCGTCGAAGGTTCGTGATTGCATATTCAAGGCCAAATGCCTTGTAAGGATTCATTTGTATAATATTTGCACTTTGTTGATTTGCAGGAAGCAAAATGGATACTTATTGCGGATCACCGCCCTATGCTGCTCCTGAACTCTTCCAGGGAAAGAAATATGATGGACCCGAAGTCGATGGTAATTAAAAATCACGCAAATCTCTTTGATTTTGTTTCTAATCCTTAAAAAATATTTTTTTAGTTTGGTCATTGGGAGTCATTCTTTATACTCTGGTTAGTGGTTCGCTTCCGTTTGATGGTACAACTTTGCGTGAACTTCGAGAGCGTGTCATTCGTGGAAAATATCGTATTCCATTCTATCGTGAGTACATAAAAATATTTGCATTAATTAATGCACAAATTAACTTTTATATTTATTTTTAGTGTCCACGGATTGCGAAGCTCTCTTGAAGAAATTCCTGGCTCTCAATCCAACGAAACGTTACACACTCGAGCAGATCATGAAAGACAAATGGATGAATCTTAATGATGACGAGCTTAAGCCATATATTGAGCCATCGATTGACTTGAAAAATCCTAAGATCATCGAATCGCTGTTGCTGAAGAATTTTAAACTCGACGATATTGAGCAATCACTGACGAACCGAAAGTTTGATGAGATCTATGCATCTTACTTGTTGATTCAAAGTGATGGTCGTAAACTTAGTCGGTCGAAGCCTGAAAGTATGTCAAGCATAGCAAGCAGTTCAGCCGCAGCTGTTTCCCCAACAGCTGCTCAAAAGAGCGAAACAGTTACAAACGGAGAAGGACTCAAAGAAACTTCTTTTACATCAAAACTTGACGACATAAAGACTGCCAAGCTCAACGATCCGCCGTCACCTGAAATTGCTCCGAATAACTTCAAACGACAACACACAATTGGACCAGAATCTCTTAAGGATCGAAACCAGATCCGAATGCACACAGCAACTGGCGGCTCAAGACCAATCTCGGCAACTCCTAAAGTTGCCACTGAACGAGGCTTGCAGAAGAGTCCCGTAAAGCCATTGCGCGCATTCAAACCTGAAGCTTCATTGAGTACAACTGCTCAGACGCCACGTCGTCCCGTTAACGTTTACAAGAAAGTAGAGTCTGCTAAAGACGCTCCGCTGCTGAATCGACTAAACGCTACACCCGCCAACACATCGAGCTCTTCTTCTAGCACAGCTTTTGCTCGTAATGGACCGTCACGATATACTTTTCATTCCGGGCAGTCCCGTATGCAACCTCGCGAGCATAATACGCTCGAGTCAAAAGTGGAAGCTCCGGCCTTTGGAAAAGGAAACTTTTTACAACGACTAACTACACGGTTCTCAAAGCGCTTCCGTCTGTCGCAAGCTAAAGCTGTAACTGAAACGAACAACGTGGCAAAGAACTGAATATCGAGACACTTTTGAGTACTTTCGGGTCGGAAAGTATAAAGGTCCAATGATCGAGAACAAAAAACTAAGCAAGAAGAACTTTTCACGACACACGATTCATATTTCAAACAAACTCATCATTTATTTTTCATTAATTTAATTACATTTTAGATAAATTAGAGCCATAAATGCAGATCCATTAGATCGTTCAGCAAAAAGAAACAGATAAAATGTAATTTAAAGAACTTTTTGAAATAAATCTTTTAAAATTTTAAAATGATGTTTTAGATGATGCATAAGATTCATTTCTTTTATTTAGGAATCGCAAATTGCAAACAAATAAAAAATGTCTAATTAAAAAAATTAATTTTTTTCGCTTCACAATTTCAAGTTCTCGCTTCACTGAATCTTCGCTTCAAAAAAATTCTCTGGAATTTTCAGCATCAGTTTTAAAATTAGTTTTTTAAGAGATATAGAAGAATAAACAACTCAAAATGGTGTGTAATTAAAAGAATAAACAGCGGTTTATAGTTTTGTCTTGTGGAAATGGTCGAATACTTTCTCTTTTCAATTGATTTTAGTGAAATTATTCGCCACGTTTTTGACATTCCGAAAAAAATTTGTTTACATGGATTTATTTCATGAAAAATCGTAAATCTTATATTTTAGAAACCTCTGATGCTTCAAGGACATGAGCGTTCAATCACGCAAATCAAATACAATCGAGAGGGAGATTTGCTCTTCACTAGCTCGAAGGATAACAGACCAAATGTGTGGTTCTCGGTGAACGGCGAAAGACTCGGAACTTACAATGGGCATCAAGGAGCTGTTTGGTGCTTGGATGTTGACTGGACTTCAACGAAATTCATTAGCGGAGGTGGTGACATGACATTGAGGTAAGAGAACTGAAAAGGATCTTGATTTTATAATATTTGAAAATATTTTCAGACTTTGGAGCGTTGAGACCGGAACAAACATCGCGACACTTCCAACAAACTCGTCAGTTCGTTGCTGTAACTTCAGCTTCTCGGGTAATCAAGTTGCTTACTCCACCGACAAAGCTATGGGACACGATTCTGAGCTCTTCGTCATTGATTCTCGTGTTGTCGATTCGTCGATGAAAGATGCAGGAGCAATTCTTTCTCTGCCCATGAAGCATTCAAAAATCACTTCAATGCTCTGGTTCTTAGATGATACAATCATCACTGGTCACGACAATGGACTTATTGCCTCGTATGATTTGAGAGTGAGTAAAGAAAGTTTTCTTCTAAATAACAAATTTCTTAAGTTTCTTAATTTTCTTTAGACTGGCAAGGAAATCGCTTCAGTTCAAGATCATGCAGGAGTCATCCAAGACATGCAAATGAATCACGATGGAACCATGTTTGTCACAGCATCAAAAGATGCCACGGCTAAGCTCTTTGACGCGGACACTCTTTCATGCTTGAAGACATACAAGACCGAACGACCAGTTAACTCAGCTGCTATCAGCCCAATCTTTGATCACGTCGTTCTTGGAGGTGGACAAGACGCTATGGATGTCACAACAACTTCAACTCGCTCTGGCAAATTCGATTCCCGATTCTTCCATCTCGTCTACGAAGAAGAGTTCGCTCGACTTAAAGGACATTTCGGACCAATTAACAGCTTGGCATTCCATCCCGACGGCAGAAGCTATGCAAGTGGCGGTGAAGACGGTTTCGTGCGCGTTCAATACTTCGACCCAAGCTATTTCGATTTGGTATTTGAGTAAATTGTCAGAATATTTGATAAATAATGAATAAAATGAACAATACGTTGATTGTGCAAAAATTGTGCAGGAAACAAAGAAGTCTCGTTTTAAGTGAGTTTATTGCGAGCTATGATGCAGTCATAATATTGAAGACTTCTTTTCTGATCAAAATGATTTTACAAGAATCACTTCAACGACCATTAACCATGACAATCACAGGATGCGAGTCGTATCGATGAAAGTCACTTAGCAAACAACTAGAAAATAAAATTCAATATTTACTTCGTACTTCAATAAAAGCGAGTAGAGCTTTCACTCTTCGAGTAATAAGCAAACTTCCTCGCATCTAGTAATGCGCTCACATCATGTTCGATCAATTTAAAATGTTGGTCATGTGGGAGGTCGACAGCAAATTGATTGTGTCAGTGATGAGATTTTAACTTTTGTAGGATTTTTCGTTTTTTTTTTCTGCGTGTTCAATCATAAAAGGTCGCGATGGAAAAGAAGATAAAGAGGATTGTGACGTCTTCTAAAATATCAACAATAATAACGATTTCCTCGTGGAGCATATAAAAAGGTCCACAGAAGCGATATTGAATTTTCAAAGGTTCTCGAAGCTTCGTTTCCTGGATCAGCAAACCACGCGGGAAGCCCACAAGATTCACGAGGCAAAAAATATCCTTCGAAAGCTTCTTAAGTTTCATTATGAGCGAAGGCGGAAAATTATCAATGAAATCAGATATTTTAATTGAGGAATCATAGTTGGTTGATGAACTGCTTCAAGTTAAGATTATTTTCGTTTTGATTTCAGTGAAAAATAGTCATGATCTCATTTCAGATAATTCCTTGCTAATTAAAATGCATGGAAACGAAATAATTATAATTTTCTAGAGTTCACGGGATACTTCATTTCAACCTTCTACTCATCCTTTGTCTTACTTCCCAGAAGGGTAATGAATAGATTAATTCTCAACGCCTTTGCATTTGATGTCAAGCATTAAATTTTCATCACAAACTTTGAATTAGTAAATATCTATTTCCGTTCTGTTAGGGAGGTTAAGGCTGCAATGAGATATGCAAATCAACCTTCTCAATGCTTTTGTGCTCACATTTGCAGACACTTCAGTGGATTTCAATTCTCCATTAATTTTACATCTTTGCCTCGAGTTTTCAACTCATAAATTTGAAATTGACTTTCAAGACACTCATGTAAGAATTGTAAATTTGATTCGTAAAATTTTTCCTCTACATCGGAGGCAATGGGTCGTAAATAATATTCGATGGATAAGAAAACATTTCCGTTGCTTTGGCTTCAGATGATTGATGATGACATTGAATGAGCTTACGGGTCGACCGCATAAACACAACGAATTTAGGGACGACCAAGGATTTAGGTCATGACGTATTTATTTATGAACAGAAAAGCTTACAGCTCAAAAGGAAACCAACATTGCAAGCCTTCGAGTGAAGATTTACTTTGTGTAATTAAAACGCGGCGTCGCCAGCAGACTTTAGCCAAACCGCAACTTCATTTAACGCCACAGTGGCACCAGACCGTTGCAGTGACATTATCATTTGATGGCAATAAAATGAGGACACATTGTGTGTGATAGACCACAAGCGTCGAATTCAATTTTGTTTTCATGCAATTCCGATTTTTCCTTCGTAAGCATAAAATTTTATTGACAGCTCTAAAATTTAAAGTTCAGGAATGATTGGCAGATGTTTAGTAGAGCTTTGACAGCATGGAAATAATCGCAGAAAAACTGAGACTTGTGATTGAAAAAAAAAGCTTTCTGAAAGCTTTGAAAGACTCTCAGTAGGATTTATTAATGAAATTGATGGTTTTTTAAGCTCAGCAAGTCCCACGATGGAAATCGCAAAAATTAATGGAATTTTGCTTCGAAAAGTAAATGGCTTGGAGTAAATTATAATCTTCGCTGTTTGCTATAGGTCACGCTTGAAGAGAAATGCGATAAGAGATTAAAAGCTTTCACTCGAACCTCTCCCGTTATCCCTTCGCCAACCCTCGAGCTCTATCTAACATTTAGTTGTTCTAATTTCACTCCATTCATGAAAAGCTATTCCATTAAGTCAAAACATATTACAAGGCACTTCTTATCTTATCTCATCACAATCTCGCCAGCCGTTTTTACAATTGACGTCATAGAGAAGCAAAATTTGTTTAGATAAGTGCCTCGTGCTTGTCTAACAACTGAAATTGCAAATAAATCATTTCACTACCGTTCGCTTCAGGGTCAAAATCTTGAAACAAGAGTCTCCTTCACAGTTTGAAAAATATTTTTCTTCCTCCGATAAAAGCTGAAATGCGTCAGACGATGAAAGATTTCAAACAAAATTGAGCTTCTAATAATAATGGAAAGTTGAGACTTGTTCGTCAATATTTTTCAAAGAAACGAGAGGATCACGTCTTGCTAATAACTCTAATCTGTTGTCTGTTTCTCTAACAAGAAAAGCTTCATGAGCAACACGAAGTGTCGGAATTAGTTTTCACTTCTTCCGCAAAGAAGTCTCCTGCGACAACTTGACGGATAGCTTTAGACCACCAAATCCTTCTTACATTTGTTTCAATTTTCTTTTACCATGAAATTGGCTTCTCTCCATCTTTCCTCGTGTGACATCATTAAAATGAGCTCAACCTTTCGCTTAAGCTTAAAAAATGAGGAAAACATTAACTTAATCCGCGAAACGTGTCATTAATATTTATAAAAGTTTTCTTCTATGAATTTTAATATCCCTCCAGTGACCTTCTTGAAAAGAGTTTTTAATCAACCCAATGAGTTTCTAGCTGAATAGTAAGATGATTTAAGAAGAAAAATATTTATTTAAAGGTTATTGCGTCCCAAAAGAATTTCCATTCAAAACAGCGAATAATAATCCGAGATTGAAGCTCAACTGTTTTACGTCATTCGGGCTTTCGTCGTTAAACGAGGCAAGAAATTAAATTGACAGTTTTCTTATCTTTTCCTTTACAATGCAAAATAAGTAAAGAAAAGCCTTTCTAAGGAAGGTTTTGTTTACTTTCTTTAGAAACTTATCTTGTAGGAGTTCACAGGAAGCAGGAACTTCGTCTGACCTTTATGAACCGAGATAAATTGATCTCTGAAGTTAAAATTACTTTATTTCAATTTGAAGGTTTTTAATTATGAAAAGTTTAATTTATTTCATACTCCAAAAAGTTTTAAATTTTTGTTCCATGGAAAAACTTCATCCGCGCCGCTTGTGGTAAAGCTCATTTCCTAAGAGAAATTCTTTGCAATTTCCGAATGTCTTCAACTTCGCAGTTTGACGGCGTTGTAAGCGTCACATCCTAGGATTTTATGTTTTTTTTGGTTTAAAAACTCGCTGAGCAATTGAAAGTTAATTGAACAACATTTTCCATCGTCAGGTCGTGAAAGTAAATTAATAGCACGTTTCATTTTTTTCGAGCCCCATTTGTATCAAAAACAAACAGAGAATCGAGGCATTTCTAGGAAGAAAGCTAATTGATTTTTGCTGTCAATTTACAGCAAACAAACAGCCCACAACAAATTGGCTGAGTTTTTAGTTAAAAAAGTTGAGTGAAAAGGGTTCGCTTACTCATCAGAAAGCGCTTTCATGAACACAAATTTAATTTAAGTCATTTCGACAAACCACGAGCCATCATCTTGTAAATATTCGTCGCCTTCAGCATTTCCAACATCAGACAGGAGCTCAAGAGAATCTCGTCAAATTGTTCTCGTGTAATTACTTCTTCCTCCGCAAATACGTGACGCTCAACTGGAAGCATGCCATACCGACGATGGTAAATTTCAATTAGCCGATCCACCTGCACAATTGCACAGCTGAGCTCCCATTAAATTCAATGGTCGAAGCTTTACTGCAATCACAAGGAAGATTAAATTAAAATTGAATTTACAGAAAAAAAGGTTTTTCTTTATCGCATGAGATCATTTCTGGAATATCAATTCAAAGCTTGATAATTGAAGGTAAATCCTTCTTTAAATATGAATGAAGTGATTGTCCCTTGAAATAATGTTCATCAAATAACAAAAAATGTTCTAGGTGAAAACAGAAACAAATTTTATTCTAACCAAGCACATGTTGATTCAGGAGAAAAACTCGAATTTTTCTCTCATGGAAAACAATTTTCCTCTCGCGCTCTCTCGAGTCAATGTAACAAGTTGTTGACTTGCATTCTTCGCTAGACCATCGTTTCCATCGAACTCTTCCACAATCAGCAACGCAACGCCGAAGGATAAAGACGTAAAGCTTCGGAGCTCGCGAAACGAAAATCTTGAAGCTTTTTTCTTTTAGTTTCTGTTTCGCTTTTTGTCAGAAAAAGTTGTTCAGAAAAATTGATTTGATCAAAAAAGTTTTTCAAGTGACGAAAGCAAAAAGAAGTGAAAACTTCTCAAGTTAATTAGTCTCCGAGTGAGGAAGTGCACAACGAAGCAATGCGATACTTTGTGTTGTTGTCGTTGTTTTGTTTGATCCTTGTGACGGCAAAGGCAAACACTTATTTGGAAAGCGACTTGATGAACGGTGAGTAGCAAAATATTTTCGCTATCTTCGAAGTTGTGGAAAGTGTTTTTCTATTGCTACAAGTGTCGAGTGACGATTGAGTTGATTCGCCATATGGAATTGAAAATCTCGTCGTAAAATTTCTGGGGCGTTTGTTTGTCGCTCTGTGAAAATCAATCTCGTGAAGATAATTCGCTCAACGATGGGTCGTTGCTTGAAAACCTTGAGGGAAGAAACTCGGAAAACCTCAAAAAGAAAAATCTTTGAATGAGTGGAGGAAATGAAATGAGCTAACCAAAATCGATTAGCTGAGACATCCTAAAAGATTTCTTTTGAATTCATTCGATTGACGTGCAACGAAAGTTTTCTTTTTTTGTTCACCGCAAACTTCCCCTCGATACGAACGCAATCAATATTCATGCTGTTTGATGGCTCATTTGCTTCGAGCTGCTGTTTGATTAAAAGAAAAACAATTCACATCAAGCTGAGTTCACGGCGAAGTTGATGATGATGAAAAGGCTTTGTAATCGACACCTCGTCTCAGTTTCCAAGAGAGTTCAATTACTAACAAATCCTTAAAGCGTTTCAACAAGTGGCAGCAGTTCAAGTCAGTTGACTTTCGTTGACATGATTGATTGCAACCAATTTCATTGTTCAATGCATCGTTCTTGAGTGTTTTGTGTTTTATGAAATGATTCATGTCCTCAATCTCGTTTAATGAGACTTTCATCGCCCACAATGCTTAGGATCACTTTCCACCCCCGACAAAGTCTTCAGTCATGCGACAGGCTAAACAATCTTTTTAACTCCCAAGACACTCAATGAATCTCAAAAAAGTGGAACATGAGCCGATTGAAATTTCGCCTAATTTTAGTCATCAAGTTACGAGACCGTGGGCGGTTCATGTTCTAATCTTAGTTTCCAGCGCATTAAAGCCAATTGACTGCTAAACTGATTTGTTAAAGAAAGAAAATCCATTTTCAATCCGATCAAATGCATCTCAATTGAATTGAAATACAAAGCAACGACGACTTTCAATTTCCCGGTTGAGCAGCTCCAGGAAAAATCATTTGAAATCAAAACTCGTCAGGGAAATTAGAAGTCGTTCAATAGAAAGTGGAAGAATAGAAATCGAGTTGATTAATTTAAAGTTTTGATTAAAACATCGAGAAAAGCAAAATCTGTTGACTCGTTGTCCTCAATTTTAAAACAAATTTGGGTTTGCACATTAATTCCATTTAATTAAATAATCCAAACCCAACGAATCCGCAGAGGAAACATTTACTTTTAACATGTAATTCGATGTTTCCGAGTGAGAGATGCTCGTGTTGATCAACATGTTTCCGCTCACAGCTCAATTGCTCAATTTCAACCTTTGAGACTTCTTGTGATAGTTTTAAGTGAACTCAAGTGGCAAAATGATGTTGATCCTGAAGAAATGTTTACGATTTTTGAATTGACTCCGCATGACTGACTTGAGGTTGAATTAATTGTCAACTTTTACTTTATCCACAGCAGACGACGAATTGAACTATCCTGAGCCCGACAATTACTTGGATGAACTTCAGGCGCCTGCAGAAAAGTGAGTTTCGTCCTCTTCAACTTTTTGTTTGCTGTGTTTGATGTTCCCACTCTCAAAGTTCAAAGTTGTTCATCATCTTGAAGTGGACAAGCAAATTTATTTTCTAATTTTTGTCAGACGGTCCTCCCTCATTTATGTTTTTAGGCGAGCGTGCATCAGACGATCAGGCAACTGTGACCATCGACCAAATGGATGTTGTCAGAACTCTTCATGTCGCTGCAATCTTTGGGGCTCCAACTGTCGATGCCAGCGAATGGGACTCTTCCAGAAATGGGGAAAATAAATAAATTATTCATTTTCATTTAGCTTTGAGTTTAAATGAGTTTTCGTGAAACATAAATTGAAGTTTCGTGATGTTGTTGATGACAACGACAACAAAAATTATGATTTAGTCTTTTGCTCTGTTTAAAATGATTTCACTCGACGGATCACGGATCACGACCTAAACGCCCAAACGAAACAAGGATTAATGAGAGGCAGCTACTTCCATACCCAATTAAAATAACGAGAAACATTTATTTGATCCTCCACTCGATGCCAAAACTTTCTCTCCGCGTTTAACTTTATATCAAAACACTTTTAAATTTGTTGTCGACTAATTAGTTTAGTCGACGATTTATGCAAATGAGGTGAAAATGCTTTTCTGATCTCTCGAAATCTCAACGAGAAGAAACTTTCCAGCCACCGATTTCTTCTCGCAGATATTTCAAATAGTTTCCTGTCGCGATTAAATCGCAATTCGCGTTGATGAGGAAAATTATTCCAGCACATTCTTCGTCAACTCGAACAAGCGTAAAAATCAAGAATGACAAACTTATTCGGTCTCTCCGGCTTCAGCCAACTCACGTCACGTCATTCATTAAAAAAGTTAATAAACTTTGACATCAAAAGCTTCAGAAAAGATTCAAGCCTCGATGTTCTAATTAACCTTCATGCGAAAGAATCTTCACACATGACGACAGAAATAATTTTCTTGCTCTCTCTAGAGTCAAAGGAAATTTTCTAATAAAATCTCTAGACTGCAAAATTAATTAAAATTTACCTGAGAGTCAATCGATAACATTCTTGGAATCACATTATTGGATGTCGTTGCAATTTAAAATAATTCTACATGGAACAAGAGTTGGTGAAAAAACATTAAAATCAAATCGAGACTTGTTTCAAATGAAAGTTGAGACGGAAAATCTTAAACTTGGTGAACTTCTAATTTTGTAATCAAAACTTAATCAAATCGTGTGACTTCTCAAAATCTAATCAAACCCAAATATTTCAATGTTTGCACAACACTTACTCAACAACTAAAATAACTGAGTGCATAAGCAAAACGGGACTTAACGTTTTACACAAATTTTGACTGTTGTAAAATAAACTATCAATGTCTGATGAAAATGTCAAAGAAATTGTATAAAATGCTGTTTAACTAATTATTCAGCATAAACGATGAGAATGAATAGTTTTATGCCAAAGTTAAAGATTTAACGAACTTGAAACGAATGGAAACAATAAATTTAATTACAAAACTTTATTTTTGTGTGTATCAGAATCGATGTTTGAATTTCATTGGAAAAGTTGGGACGGGAGCGTTTAGTTATTTTGTAAGTGAATTCAGAGAAGACTTCTTGAATATTTCGACGAAAACTTTTTGAATTTGAATAAGGAAATTTGAAAGTTTAAATTGAATTTTCTAATTAACTTCTTTAGAATATTTTTTGATCCGTTTCAGCTCAACAGATGGCATACGGCTGACGGAATTGAACTTAAATCTTTGATCTTGCGATAATCTTCTCTTAAATATTCAATCCACAGTAAAATCTTCTTCTTTCAAAGCTTTAAAGTCACCCGAGGACATAAAAGTGTTTATTTCATTTCAGAGCTTTCTGAAACCTCACGATGTTCGTTTGCATTGCGGTCCTCGATATTGCTTCTCGTCTCGCTTCTACAAACATTGAAAAATAAATTTTCCGCTTTGAGTTTCAATTTCTATTTTCTTATTCGTCTTTGCATGGTTTGGCGAGGGATTTGAACGTTCTAGTCGTGGGCGAATGTCGACGCATGATGAAATTTTCAGGAGCCGCGTGAAATTGACAGTTTAGACGATTGATTGACTTTTAAAAAAAACCTTTAAGTTTCAGAAACAAACTTTTTATCTTCCTTGTTAGGACATCAAAAGTTTGTTTGCGTTCCTAAATATTCAGTCAGCGAAAATTTATTGAAGACTCGACGAATAAATTATGAATTATTCATTAGCTTCCAGACTTGCGCTTACACCAAAAAGTGATTACGTCCAATCGATATTTCATTATAGCAATCTCGGATCAGGAAGTTAATCAAAACGACGAGACATTGTGTAAACACAAAATCAGCGAAATTGTGGCAAAACCAGTTAAAACGAGAAATCATCGCGCACTCACCCTTGACGATCTCATAAAATAAATCGTAAACAAGTTGTCGTAAGAGATTCACTCTCAAGTGCATTCGGCTGATGCAACTAATCATTTTTATGCGCGCCAACTCACACGTCAATTCGATTACGACACATCTTCGTTTCCATTAAGAATCTTTATTTCAGAAAATATTTAACGATACAAATGCTATCTCTTCAAACGGCCATTTCCATTTTGATGGTTGGGTAAGGGTCGTAGCCGATAATTTCGAGATCCTCGAAGGTGAAATCATCGATGTTTGCAACTTGACGCTTGAATTTCAATTGCGGAAACGGTCGAGGAGTTCGTTGGAGTTGCTCCTTGAGTGGCTCAACATGGTTCAAGTAAACGTGAGTATCTCCGAGAGTGTGAATGAAATCGCCTGTTTTCAAATTTGTAACGTGAGCAATCATGTAAGTAAGCAAGGCATAGGAAGCGATATTGAAGGGTACTCCAAGTCCCATGTCAGCAGATCGTTGATACAACTGACAGCTTAGCTCGCCATCCGCAACGTAAAATTGTGCGAGGCAATGACAAGGCGGCAAAGCCATCTGCGGTATCTGACTCGGATTCCATGCAGTCATGATGATACGACGGTCGGTTGGATTAACTTTTATACGCTCGATGATTTCCTTCAACTGGTCGATTCCTTTTCCAGTGTAATCGTCATGGCATGTTCCGTACTCAGCACCGAAATGACGCCATTGAAAGCCGTACACTGGACCCAAGTCTCCTACTTCACGGTCCTGGAAACCAGACGCATCAAGAAACTCTCGCGTGCTGTTTCCATCCCAAATCTTAATGTTCTTCGCTTGGAGAATCTTTGCATCTGTCGAGCCTTTGATGAACCAAAGAAGTTCTTCAGCAACCGCTCTCCAGAACACTCGCTTTGTCGTTAGTAAAGGGAATTGATTACGAAGATTGAATCGCATTTGAGTTCCGAAGATGCTTATTGTTCCGACTCCAGTTCGATCACCTCGGGTCACACCTTATCGCAATTTACGAAAACTCATTTTCGAGCGCAACAAAATAAATCGAATAACTAACCTTTCTTAATGATCTTCCGAATCAAATCGAGATATTGATCCTCATCGTGTTCGTCTGCTTCATCTCCATGCCCGTTCAATCCATTTTTCAACGATGACACAGTTTCTCCGTTTCCATTCGATGCTTGATGCTCCTTTCAATAAAAAGATAAACCACTTTCGATTGAATTCACTTTACTTGCAGAGCTTAAATAAATATTTCTCACCATGATTCGTCGCTCGATTGATGATTCTATTGATAATAAATGCGATGAAAGATTTGTAGATGAAATTTATACTTTTAGTGCGGTTGTTTACTTTTTCAGCAGTTTTAAAGTTTCAGTGGCGTATCAGGAAATGAATCAAACAAATTCGTTTAAAACATTTGTTCGGCAATGACGTAAAAACTGGAAAAGGTCAATGAACTTTAGTTTTAAGATTTGAGGTCAATGAACTAAGATTTTTTGTGTGATTTGAGAGTTTCTAAACCTCATGACGTAGTTTATAAATTAACCACATTTTAATCAGCTGCGTCACTGCCAAATATTTCGCGCCAAAACCTTTCCTGCTGTTCCATTTTCATATTTAAAAAAATACAAAGCCAACGTTAAAAAATTCATGAATTGCAAAAATAGAATTTGCTCCACGTCTCTTTTTGAATTCTAATTTCCCGAGTGAATTTTCACTTACTCGACGTTTAGCATCATCAGGTTCTTTTTTATTTGATGTTCAAATCACTCACAAAAATAATTTCCTGAAAATGACAAACGAAAGAAAAGTGAGACAGTTGAAGAGGAAAAAATAGAATGCGACATTTGAGTTTATTTGGATTATCATATAGCAAATATTTCATCATTCCTGAATGGCTCACAGCAGGAAAGCGAAAATCCACAATTGACTCCCTTGGGAGCTTCTCTTTAATCGCCCACTTGTTGGCAGCGGCGGTTGATTTGTTGCTCTAGGCTACGGATTCTCAATTCTTGTCTCATAGCTCGTACGGCGTTGTGATTGTAATCCGATTCGTCTGTCTTCCGATGACTTAAAGCTTTGAGGGAGCTTTCGAAAAATAAAGAAGTGAGGAGGAAATAAAAAATTTATTCCATATTGCCACATTTCCAAACCGTAGGCGTTGTTTGTTTAGTTGCAATGTTGTCTGTCAATGGTTAAGTAAACAAGTCACAATGAGCTGGGTTTTGAGAAATCCATTTGAAACAATTTCAGCAAAAGGCCAACCAACATATCTTGGCTCATCTAAAATTTATGAAGCCACTTACTCACGCTATGTGTGGTTGGCACATAAATTCCCTTGTGATGCCTACAGAAATTTTATGAATGAATGTCTTAAGCTCGAAATACTCCGAGCGAGAGCTTTAAGAATAAATTCGTATTCTGATGCTGACGCACAATTCTTCCTGATTCCAATGAGATACTCGCTATAAATGTTTGATGAGACTAAGATAAATCACAATGCTCGTCGATAATGAAACCAGAACCAAATATTTGTTGTTTGTTTCTGTCGAAGTGAAGACGTAATGAATTGTCTTGCGTCTTTAGGAAAACTCAAGTCTCTGCGAACAATGGAAATTACAGAACTGTGAAGACAACAGCAACGATTCGGTTGATGATTCTTGTTCCGAGTGAAAGCAAATATTAGCAGAACAAATCTTTGCGTAATCTCGAGTTACCATGCGGGATATTCCCGAGAGGTTTAAAAGCCTTAAAGATACGCTGAAATTAAATCCTCTCAGAGTTTCCCAAAGATACGCAATCTTGACGCCGCAGCCCTTTCTTTCGACGGATCACAGAGAGAGTGCGTTGTATGAGAATTTATGGCGGATTTGTTGTGGGTGACGATAAAATAACAAAAATCTCTGCGATAAAATAATAAAATGCTGGAGAAGCGATGCGTAAATTATTCGGACGGCTTTTGTTCAACGCGACTGTCACTTCAAATAAACATTGAATAGAGGTTCCCGCTTTCTGTTTACACAGAAACGTCAGAAACTCTAAATGTACGATGAGTCGTTCACCCACGCTCAGCATGTTCATGCGACAATTCCTTAATTTATTGCGAAATAACGGAGCATGCTGTGAAGTGATGAAAGATTTCTTGGTTCGTGACTGTAATTCAAAATTAAAAGTAGAATGATGAATAGACGAGAAGACAAGTTACGTCAGTAGATAGTGGAAGCTTCGTGAAATGATAGAGGAAAAGCTTTACGGTTAAAGGAAGCGAGAAATTATTTCACTCTATGGCCTAAAGTAATTTTACCCAAGACGTCCTTGACCGAAATTTAGTGAACGATAAAACAAGAAGGAACTCTTCTCATGAGCTTTGAAGAATTATTTGAGCTTTAAGGTCTTAACTACAGCTATGCGAAGACTCTCCATCACTAGTTGAAAAAGTTTCATTCTTAAAGATCTTTTAAGGAATAAAAAATATTTCATAAGATGTTGACGAATTAAATATCAAATCCAACTTGAAATGTGAGTTTTGTTATAAATTTTATTGCAGTTTCTCAATTCTGTGATGGTGTGAAGTCTTTTTGAGTAAACACAAATTAAATTTGTGCCATGGTGAGAACGACGAAGAAAAATATATTTTACAATTTAAAGTCAAGTCGAGTGTGTGTGATAGTCAAGAGAACAAGTTAGCGCTTCTTATCTAAAATATTCAGAAAACTTCTTACTCAATTTTAGATTCTCGAGAGAATTCAATGGCTTAAGATGTGCATAAATAAAGTGAAACTCTTTTTGCTCGCTGTTGTGATTTATTTGATCAATGCTCAAAGTCAAATCGAAGTGCAATTCCTTGGCGACACTTTGAGTGAAGAGGAAGCAACGGATAGAGAACTTTGCCATACGAAACATTGCTTGCTTGACTCTGCTTATCTCTTTTACTCCGCAACTCAGAACAAATCTGTCCGACCTTGCGATGACTTCAAAGAGTTTACTCTTGGAACTTTCATAAGATATCGAAGTGTGAATGATCGAAAGTTTAGTGGAGGATTTGGAAATGACGTCGCTGATGTTTATGATGAGAAGATGAGAAAAGCAATGGCTGCTCGTGCAAATGAAAAAGACACGAGAGTTTCAAGAGGATTAAAAGATTTTTACGCTAAATGTGTCAACTCAAAGTTCATTAACAAAAATGCTGTGAATGAGTATCGAACATATCTCCGATCAATTGGCTTAAACTTCTTCCCAGAACCAAATCATCGCGATTTCAATTTCGTGAAGTTCATTGAAGAATTTCCATTCCTCGGCCTCCAGCCACTTTTTCACGCCAAATTAGTTCGAAAAGACTCCGAGGGAGCATTGCGTTTGTCGTATTTCGAAGAAGGTTTTATGGAGCTGAAACTGACGAGCTACCAGGACTTGCTTTCCGAAATGATGCAAGTCTTCCGGAACGGCTCGTTTGCTGATGAATTCAGAAAAGAATTTGCTGAGATTGCCAAAAAACAAATCGAGTTTTACAAGCTTCAAGTGAGTGGAATTTTAATAATTAATTTTTATTTTATTGAAACCAGTTTCAAAGAAATTTTGTTGTCTTGAATAGCAAAATGTTGAAGCGAGCATCGAAGAGGACGAGACGAAACTTTTGACAATAGCAGAACTTAATGAACTAACTTCGATTCTGAATATTGATTGGCTCAAAGTCGTTAACAATCAGTTGATTACGAAAGTTGGACTTGACGAAGTAATTGCTGTTGAGAACGTTCGATTAATTGCAAAACTTGCAGAGTTTCTTTCTGCGATTGACAAAGAGTGAGTGAACGTTTCTAGAAAATATCAAAATTTAATTTACTTTTGTAGTGTCCTTGCTGATTATATAGTTTATGATTTGTTGCATAATCAGTCCGGAGCGTTTGTGCTTTACCAGAACGACAAATGGAAAGCCTTGAACTTTGGAAACAAGAAAGCTCGAGAGAGATGGCATCAGTGTTATGGGATCTTTTATTTTAAAATGAGTCCAGCTCTTGATTTCCTTTATTTGCAAAAATATGGAGGCGAAGATTTTGAGAAACCATTGGAGCAGTTCTCAAGGAAAACCATCGAGTTCGCTTTAAAGAAAATCACAGCTGAAGTCAAATGGGACGAGAAAGTTCTTCAAGATGTCACAAACCGACTCCAATCAATCAAATTCATCATCGGCAATATAAACTCAAATATCGATGCTGACACGATTGAACAAATTTACAGCGACGTTCACTTTGATTCAAATCAAAATTATGCGCAAGTTGCGAACGACATTCTCAAGAACTTCCGAGAAGTACTCTTGGAAACAAAAGAGAGCAAGCCGAGATATCTTTTTGACTTCAGATTAGTCCAGGACTACGACCGATTTAAATATTTTCCCAATGAAAATATAATGTGTGAGTTCTTCATCCCCACAAGCGATGACTTATCATGTTATTCATTAAAATTCTTTTAGACTTGCCGCTGGTTTTCCTTCAATATCCTTTCTACCACCACGAGCGACCTCAATTCTTCAACACTGCGACAGTTTCGGTTTTCATGTACAGATCACTTCATTCATCACTCGGAGATTATCTGAAGAAAGCAAGTGGAATATTTTAATGGAAATGTTGTTGGGTGTAATGAGATTTCTTCTAGGAACACAACATAACGGATTTTAATGTCTTTGAAGACGCAATTGAATCCGCCTACGAGTTCTACGATGATTGGCTTAAGGAAGGCGGAAAGGAATTGAATTTGGGAGCGAACAGATTGACGGATCGGCAGCTTTTTTGGTTCGCTTCTGCAAGAGTTGGATTTATCCTTCATGATCGATTATTAGATTCAATCTATGACGATGAGCTTCACAAAGCTTTTAGAGCTCGACCCGGATTTAACGAAGCTTACAATTGTCCGAAAATGCCAGAAGCTGAACATGACACTAAATAATTGAATTAAATGTTATTCATCTCATTAAAATGCCAAATCATAATTATTTTAATTATCTGAAATATTTTTATTATTACAACATAATTAAAATCAACAATTTCACATTTTTATTTAAAATTAATCAAACGGAAAACATTTTCATGTAAATTTTAAAGTCAAGAAGCGAAACTCTTTAAATTTTTGTGCACTGGAGACGATTGATGTTCGTGACTGTAATTCGCAAAAAAATAAATACTTGAAATCGATTGAGAAGAGAAAGAGCTTTAAGTTGAACGAGTTAGGAAAGCGATGAACTGAATTTGTGAGAGCTTTCTTCACCTTCCGACCCGCTAGACATGTTCGTTTGAAAAGTCTGACTTCAAAAATTATTCCATAATTAACTTCCGTTGCTTAACAAAAGGGTAAAGTCCTCAAGCGATTAATCCTGGAAGTGTAGAGGCCGTGATAGCTCTATAGGAAGTTATAAAGCTTTTGCATTGTTTTCAGTTCCTTCTTTATTCAAAAATCCATTATTCACAATTTTTACACAAAAGTTTTCATTTTCCTTGCGATTTCTGCTCATGCGGGAATAGTATCTAAAGCTTAAAGTCATTTGAATCTCATTCAACAGATTAGTCTTTAATTTTCTGATTACATAATTAATGAAGACTTTAGTTTTCAGACATTTAGTGAGAGGATAAATATTTTATGAAATGCTCCATTGAATATTTAGCAAGTTGAGACTGTAGACAAATTCTCGTTCCATTGAAAGTTTTCATCTCAACTTCCATTTGAAACAGTTCTCGACTTCATGGCCGACACTTTATCCAACTTGTTCCATGTAAAATTATTAACGTTAAATATTCTGAATGTTATCGATTGACTCTCAGGTAAATTTTAATTAATTTTGCAGTCTAGAGATTTTATTAGAAATTTCCTTTGACTCGAGAGAGAGCAAGAAAATATTTTCTGTCGTAATGTGTGAAGATTCTTTCGCATGAAGGTTAATTAGAACATCGAGGCTTGAATCTTTTCTGAAGCTTTTGATGTCAAAGTTTATTAACTTTTTTTAATGAATGACGTGACGTGAGTTGGCGGAAGCCGGAGAGACCGAATAAGTTTGTCATTCTTGATTTTTACGCTTGTTCGAGTTGACGAAGAATGTGCTGGAATAATTTTCCTCATCAACGCGAATTGCGATTTAATCGCGAGGAGAAACTATTCGAAATATCTGCGAGAAGAAATCGGTGGCTGGAAAGTTTCTTTTCGTTGAGATTTCGTGAGATCAGAAAAGCATTTTCACCTCATTTGCATAATTCGTTGACTAAAGTAATTAGTCGCCAACAAATTTAAAAGTGTTTTGAGATAAAGTTAAACGCGGAGAGAAAGTTTTGGCATCGAGTGGAGGATCAAATAAATGTTTCTCGTTATTTTAATTGGGTATGGAAGTAGCTGCCTCTCATTAATCCTTGTTTCGTTTGGGCGTTTAGGTCGTGATCCGTGATCCGTCAAGTGAAATCATTTTAAACAGAGCAAAAGACTAAATCATAATTTTCGTTGCCGTTGTCATCAACAACATCCCGAAACTTCAATTTATGTTTCAAGAAAACTCATTTAAACTCAAAGCTAAATGAAAAATGAATAATTTATTTATTTTCCCCATTTCTGGAAGAGTCCCATTCGCTGGCATCGACAGTTGGAGCCCCAAAGATTGCAGCGACATGAAGAGTTCTGACAACATCCATTTGGTCGATGGTCACAGTTGCCTGATCGTCTGATGCACGCTCGCCTAAAAACATAAATGAGGGAGGACCGTCTGACAAAAATTAGAAAATAAATTTGCTTGTCCACTTCAAGATGATGAACAACTTTGAACTTTGAGAGTGGGAACATCAAACACAGCAAACAAAAAGTTGAAGAGGACGAAACTCACTTTTCTGCAGGCGCCTGAAGTTCATCCAAGTAATTGTCGGGCTCAGGATAGTTCAACTCGTCGTCTGCTTTGAATAAAGTAAAAGTTGACAATTAATTCAACCTCAAGTCAGTCATGCGGAGTCAATTCAAAAATCGTAAACATTTCTCTTGGATCAACATCATTTTGCCACTTGAGTTCACTTAAAACTATCACAAGAAGTCTCAAAGGTTGAAATTGAGTTGTGAGCGGAAACATGTTGATCAACACGAGCATCTCTCACTCGGAAACATCGAATTACTTGTTGAAAGTAAATGTTTCCTCTGCGGATTCGTTGGGTTTGGATTATTTAATTAAATGGAATTAATGTGCAAACCCAAATTTGTTTTTAAAATTGAGGACAACGAGTCAACAGATATTTTAATCAAAATTTTAAATTAATCAACTCGATTTCTATTCTTCCACTTTCTATTGAACGACTTCTAATTTCCCTGACGAGTTTTGATTTCAAATGATTTTTCCTGGAGCTGCTCAACCGGGAAATTGAAAGTCGTCGTTGCTTTGTATTTCAATTCAATTGAGATGCATTTGATCGGATTGAAAATGGATTTTCTTTCTTTAACAAATCAGTTTAGCAGTCAATTGGCTTTAATGCGCTGGAAACTAAGATTAGAACATGAACCGCCCACGGTCTCGTAACTTGATGACTAAAATTAGGCGAAATTTCAATCGGCTCATGTTCCACTTTTTTGAGATTCATTGAGTGTCTTGGGAGTTAAAAAGATTGTTTAGCCTGTCGCATGACTGAAGACTTTGTCGGGGGTGGAAAGTGATCTTAAGCATTGTGGGCGATGAAAGTCTCATTAAACGAGATTGAGGACATGAATCATTTCATAAAACACAAAACACTCAAGAACGATGCGTTGAACAATGAAATTGGTTGCAATCAATCATGTCAACGAAAGTCAACTGACTTGAACTGCTGCCACTTGTTGAAACGCTTTAAGGATTTGTTAGTAATTGAACTCTCTTGGAAGCCGAGACGAGGTGTCGATTACAAAGCCTTTTCATCATCATCAACTTCGCCGTGAACTCAGCTTGATGTGAATTGTTTTTCTTTTAATCAAACAGCAGCTCGAAGCAAATGAGCCATCAAACAGCATGAATATTGATTGCGTTCGCATCGACGGGGAAGTTTGCGGTGGAAAAAATAGAAAACTTTCGTTGTACGTCAATCGAAAGAATTCAAAAGAAATCTTTTAGGATGTCTAAGCTAATCGACTTTGGTTAGCTCATTTCATTTCCTCCACTCATTCAAAGATTTTTCTTTTTGAGGTTTTCCGAGTTTCTTCCCTCAAGGTTTTCAAGCAACGACCCATCGTTGAGCGAATTATCTTCACGAGATTGATTTTCACAGAGCGACAAACAAACGCCCCAGAAATTTTACGACGAGATTTTCAATTCCATATGGCGAATCAACCCAATCGTCACTCGACACTTGTAGCAATAGAAAAACATTTCCCACAACTTCGAAGATTGCAAAAATATTTTGCTACTCACCGTTCATCAAGTCGCTTTCCGAATAAGAGTTTGCCTTTGCCGTCACAAGGATCAAACAAAACAACGACAACAACACAAAGTATCGCATTGCTTCGTTGTGCACTTCCTCACTCGGAGACTAATTAACTTGAGAAGTTTTCACTTCTTTTTGCTTTCGTCACTTGAAAAACTTTTTTGATCAAATCAATTTTTCTGAACAACTTTTTCTGACAAAAAGCGAAACAGAAACTAAAAGAAAAAAGCTTCAAGATTTTCGTTTCGCGAGCTCCGAAGCTTTACGTCTTTATCCTTCGGCGTTGCGTTGCTGATTGTGGAAGAGTTCGATGGAAACGATGGTCTAGCAAAGAATGCAAGTCAACAACTTGTTACATTGACTCGAGAGAGCGCGAGAGGAAAATTGTTTTCCATGAGAGAAAATTTCGTTACTCGCATCTGCCACGCGGCTTCAAGAAAAACATTCTGTAAAAGATGATAATGCGATTTAAACCTTAATAATTTTTTTAAGCGAAGCTTTTATTTTCTTTTTTGCAAATTTATAATTTTTCTTCTTACATGTGTAAAAAATATTGTTGCAACCGTGCCAAACTGTTTTTGCGTTTTCGTGCATTGGCTTTTGTTGATCCCTGCTCGTGAAATCCTTGTGAATACTCTGCTAGCTCAGCTTCAGTTTATTTAGGTTCAAATATTGTTCTCGCATCTTATCACATCTTTAATTGTTTGCTTTTCATGTTTTTCAAGGCAACTCGAAATGAAACTTAACAAATTTGCAACAAAATATTTGTTTTTCTAAGTACTCAGTTTCTTTCGAAAAAAATCTTTAGAAAAAGCAGAAATTCTCTGAATTCCGTTTGACATTTTAAGGACATGGAAAGTTTGACATTTGCGAGCGAAACTTTTCTGCTTTGAACATTGCAAGTTGCTAAATTAATTTTGCTTGGTTTCTTTAAACTTTTGTTTCTACAGTCATGACGCAGATGACATTAAATTTTCTTGTTTGTAGCTAATGAGACTTACATTGCAATTGAATTTTGAAATAAATTATGCGTGAAAATGTTATAAATGTTTTTTAAATTCCCGCTCGTTTACATGCTCAACTGAAACTCATCTTCAGAACAAAAACTTTTTCTTTTTCTTCTTCTTTTCCATCGTCTCCGTTTTCATTTCGCTTGTGTCCAAGTCCTGCGTTGCGTTGAAAAAGAAGAATTAATTTTAAAAGAAAAAGGAAAAGCAATTTGAAATTCTCACCTTGTCTGCGTCGAGTTTCTTATTTTTCAACTTTTTGGCTTCCTTCAACTTTTTTTTCTCCTTCTTAGAAAGTTTAGTGGGAGTTTGATTGAGATAATCTTGATCTAGCTTTGCAGTATGACTTTCCATTCGTTGTTTAATACTCTGCGAAAGGAAAAATTATTAATTTGATTGTTTTCTCCGCGAGAATTTTAATGAAACTCACCAAATCTTCTTCCGCTTCTCTAAGTCTATCTCTGTCCAAACAATCAACGACTTCATTTCGCAATTGAACGATCTCAACAAGTCTAGCGATGAGAGCTTCCTCTTTCGCCTTATCAGAGTCGGTTTTGTTCTGTTCAGGTTGCGCCATTAAAGTTCGAATTTCATATTCGACATCTGCTTGCTCTTCTTCAAGACGATGAGCTCGCCTGAGATACATCAACTCGGCTTGCCGTCGAAAAAGTTCGTTTTTCTCATTGACAAGTTCAAAAAGCTGAAGAATAAGCTCTTCGACCTCCTTGGGATTCTTTGTTGATGGCAATTGCTCTAAAAGCTCTTCAGTGGTGCGATTGTCGCCACTTCCTTCGCATCGCTCTCTAATCATCTTCTCAAGCATCACTCCTTGTTTTTCTAGCCCTTGTTGTTGAACTTCAATCACTTCGAGCTCTTGTCTAATCTCTTGCATTGGAAGCATTTGAAGAATTCTTCTCTGAGGTTGGGCTTCGGTAAGATAACCTGGCAAGGCTGGCGCAGGACCTTTCCTTCTCTTCCACTTGCCATGCGATGACTTATTTAGATATGGCAATGAATCAGTTGATTCTGAACCAACTCGCATACTAACCAACGAGCCTTGGCTTTGCCGCTGTCGATTTTGCGCTTCTTTGTTGTCTTTTGAAGTCTCAAGGTTCTCACAGTTTTCGTCATTTGTTGATTGCGTGGAGAGCGGTACGATCTTACGTCGATATGTCACTGGTTCGTCTGATTCTGGCTGATGAGTTGATCCTTCTTCGATTAAACATTCTTCGAGTGGAATCAATCTACGGATTGGATTTTGAATATTCGAAACGTTTTCAATTGATTCGTTTAATGTCACGACACTTCCAGTTGTGTCTGATATACTTTGAGGGTCATCAGACGACGGGTCGTCGTTTGCTGTTATAAAAAGCTGTGGTGCATTGTCTTGCGATGGCTTTTGTGTAGATGTGGGTGGAGTTGGAGCAGGCCGCTTCTTTCTTGGAGTTGTCGATGGTGTCTGAAGATGAATGTTCATCAATTAATCACTTGCAAGGTTGGGATTTAGCTAATTCCTTACCTTCACAGCTCCTAGCGCGTCTTCGACCTTAACAATTGGCGGCGGAGGAGCTGGCTTCTTTTTCTTTCGTCTCAACGACATTCCATCAGTAGATGACGAGAGCGAGGATGTCGACCCTCTAAAGCTTTGACCGGGAGAGTTGTGATTCGACAGCGAACGTGGTGATGGCTCAGGCGTCGCTGAGGTTCTGCAATATTTGTATTTCAGCATGATTAGTTGCACTTTCAACCGCTGCTCAGCAACAAATAAGACAATGAAACCGAAGTTCCCATCGAACGGTTTCTTTAACGACCGAAAATGTAAACGAGAATTGAATTGAATGGAGTCGAAGAGAAAGGAAAGAGAAGACATTCAAAAATGTTGATGTGTTGCGCTAGCGATGGCTGTGACATAATTAGCGATTTAGCAATGCCATTATTGGCGAAAGAGCTCGCCGGTTAGTCATTGTTGAGATGTTAAAGATTAAAGACATTTAAATTAAATTTTACGATCTTCAGTTCGAGTTGTAAGCTTCGGTTTCTTCGAGTAAGCTGAGTTTTTTAATTTCATTTTGTCGAGCGAAAATAAGGTTTAATAAGTGCCATAGAAGACTGACACAGAAAGCTCGTTTTCCAAAATAAGTTTTGGAGTTAGTTTGAATATTTAAATCAGAATTAGATTAATAAGCTTTCGATGATAATAAATTTAAAGTTTGACTTACAAATTAGGTTTCCTTGGAGTTGGAACTGGAGTACGTAGAGGAACAGGCTTTTCTGGTTCTTCATCCTCATCTTCTGATCCAAAAGGATTCGTTGAGGAAGCTTTCAATGTCATGGTCTTAGGAGGCGGCGGTCTTGGAGGTTTCGGAAGAGTTCCGTATGATCTTGTAATCGTTGTTGGTCTCACATTCTCTGTTTCAATATCTTCGTCTTCAGAACAGCTTCCAAATGGATTAAGACTTGGACGCTTTGCTTCTTTCGTTTCAGTAGTGGAGCTGTCTTTCGTTGGACTTTCATCATCAAATGGATTTAATTCATCCGGATATTCAGGATCATTCGATGACTTTGTCACCTCATTTACTGGATCTTCTTTTGAAATTACTGAAGCTTTGACATCGTCGACTGGATCGTCAACAAATGAATTTGATTCTTCGATTGTTGGAGTAG
The DNA here is from genome assembly GCA_033063855.1 of Smittia aterrima. Taxonomy (NCBI): domain Eukaryota; kingdom Metazoa; phylum Arthropoda; class Insecta; order Diptera; family Chironomidae; genus Smittia; species Smittia aterrima. The sequence goes on along the minus strand of CP093831.1, from coordinate 11,041,248 downwards.
CAGGTTCAATTGTAACTTCAACATTCGGTGTTTTTTCTGTCTGATCGACGATCAATTCCTCTTTCGAATCTAAATTGTTTTCATCCTCTTTAAAAGTAACGATTTCTTTCGGTTCTTCAATATTCGATTTGGGCAATTCTTCTGTCTTCACCTCTTCTTTAAAACTTTTCTCACTTTCTACAACTTTTTCTGGCAACGGAATTTGATTGGCAGAAGTAGGCACGAGAGCTTCTTCCGCTAGCTTTTCAAACTCCAGCTCGATATCATTAAGCGGAGAATCCTCAGGCACTTTCTTATCTTCTACTACTACATGTGCACTTGTTATGTCTTTTTGAGATTCAGAATTAGTCGCTGCGCAATCAGCAATGGCTTCGACATCGCCGTTTGTTAGTTCTTTGGTAACAACGAAATTGTCCGGCGATTCACTAATTACTTTATGGTCACTAATTGCTATGTTCTTATCACTTATCGAAGGAATGATGGATGAAGGTGCTGATGGCTCGTCATCGTCAGATTCTGACTCAGAACTGATCGACTTTTCATCATCACAATCGCTCGTTGATGGTCCGTCGATTTGAGTCACTAAGAAACTATTGAGAGCTTCCGAGTTGACTGGCGCTTGTCGATTCAAGCTTTTTGATTTCTCTTCGTCGCTCAACGACTTCTTCAATACACTCGACGTTTCTTTCTCAAACAGCGCAATTCTCTGTGCGATCGACAAACGATTTGATTCTGCAACCTTCGCATTGTTCACTTTTTCTTCATCTGGACAAGTCTCGCAACAATATTCATGATCATTCTCAGTTTCATAATAATTTCCTAACGTTAATACTGAGCTGCATCGTGCACATTTGAAGCAGGTTCTATGGTAGAGCGATGCATTGATCACGAGACGTTCAGCGAGGAAAACAGGGTTGTTGCATTTGATGCAGGGATCCCGTTTTGGAACAACATGAGCCATCTAAAATTAACATTGAGAATTACAATTAGATTCTGATAACAAATTCACGTTTTCTTGTAAGCAATTGTTAGTCTAATTGTCCCTAATTGGAATTAATTGAAGATGTGAAACAAATTTTTTGTGTGAATTAGTGCAAAGCTTAATTGTTTGATTAATGTGCGAAATATTTGATGTCGTCATTTTCGTTCGATTGAAAGTGAATCAATCGATGATGATGATATCAATTCCACAACCCAATGACAACGACAAAAACGAAGCAAACACATTACCTGATGATTATTCGCGATGATTTACTTCTGATAAGCGACAAGCTATTTTATGGTCTATGAGTATGAATTGAACTCTGGCTAACACTAAACTTAAGCAAATGATATTTTTCCTTCTTTTTTCTTTATAAAACTAAACTTTTTCTTGTTGATTGGATTCGCGTTCTTAACAAATTATCTCAGCCAAGAAACTTCCTTTCAAGCTTTCGTCCTATTCGAGAGGAAGAGATTGAAACAAGAAAACAAATATTTAGACAAACGCAAAGGCGACGTGTAATCACAACAACAATGTAATGAATCATCCGAACTTGAACTCACTAGAGGCTCTTGGGAGGGGACTTCAATGACAAACTTAACAAAATCACTTAATGCACATTACCAAAGTGTGATTGATAACAGAAAATAATGTTTTAAGTCGCTTTATCACGGAGAACAAAATAAAAACAAAATTCTCGACTGTCCAGAGAAGATTTTGGTTTTATGATCGCGTCCGCGAAGCTTTCGAATATTTTTTTTGGTTCCATGAAAGCTTCAGAGAAGTTTTAACGATTCTTGAAATTTAAAAAGCTTTTTTCAGTCGAAAGCTTCTTCGTTTCATTTAAAAATTAGCAAATCATGCGCTCATCTCACAAGTTAAAAGTGGAGAGAGTTAACAAATAATGCAAACAGACGTAAAATTAATTGAAATTTCATGAGTGATTGAGTGATTCTGTAAAAGTTTGACACGGATAAAAATTTGCATAGACAAAGTGAAAGTTTTTTGCTTTTCACGCAACAATTCTACCAAAACAGTCTGAATAATAGTCACAGCGAGAATGCATGAGAGAGCTGAGATCGGGCGGAGATAAATAAAAGAAATGAATGGACATTCAAAGCACTTAATTCACCTCGCTTTATGACTTTTTAAAAAGATGACTTACCTTTGCAGGTGGAGTAGTTGAAGATGATTTATTCGCTTCTGATGTTGACGATCGCTTAAGTCGCAGAGAGTTTTCTATGAAAATATAACAAAAGACATCAACGACCGTTATAAGCAAGAGCGAAAAAAAAAGTTAATTATTGAGTCGTGTATGGCACTCAGCTCAATTCTTCTGATTTAACATTCTATGGTAACAATAGAGCCATTCGGAGAACAATGCAAGAGAAAAGTTCTTTGATGACGTGCGGAGACACAATAAAAAAAGTTTCTTTTCTTCACGTTCGCGTGGACTTCTTAATATTTTGTCTAAACACATGTAACCATAAAACGACTTTGAATGGGAGGAAGAGAAGGGAATGAGATGACGCAGCATCATTGAGTCTTGTAACAAGATAGCACTCACGAGAATCCCACTTATATTCATCACCAGCAATCGGTGAGACATGTTTACGTCTCAGAACACAAAACGAGATTGTGCGAGAGGCTAAAAGAATGAAAGGCGAAGGAAGGCCGTATCATGTTATAATAATTTCTTGCCGATGAGGAAAATTATCACTTCGAGTTGCGATCGCTGCGCGATTACGAAGCCAAACGACGAGAGAAAACATAAATCGTCAAATGTGCGAATTATTTATGCAAACAAAGATCGCCGTTCAAGGGAATCGCGTCTATAACGTGAACGATAATTTACTCGCTTATTAACACGAAGCTGTTGAAGTCCCGGCTTCGATCTGACTTGAAACATAACTTTCGTGTTCGATTCGAATGATTTAATGCGACGGAGGATTCTGTGGAGAGTGTAAAGGTTCGTTAAGGCTCTGCAGTGCTCACGTCAGTTTCTCAGAATCGAAACCGATATTAATGGCACATTAATCCCTGACCGTTCTTCTCACACAATTCTTGAAGCTCTAGAAAAGGTAGAACAGGAATTAAAGGCAATTTAATGTGTACCATCTTCGTCTTTGTTATTGTACAATCACTGTAGCTTCTTCTACCTGCACTTTCGTGGAGACTTTCCATGGAGATGGTGAAGAAGAAACCGGGGAAAAAAAGTTGTTAAATGGGTACGGAGATTGAGGAAGATACCTGCTTATTAGCAAACTAGTTAGGAGCCCGATGAATTGACGAGACAGCCACAAGAACCTTCACCACTAATTAGCTAACCACAGAAGTTTCTTTTTAACACGTTTTTGCGGGCTGTGAAGATCCTTGTTCTCTAATTCGTAATTCGCCAATTGCATAACTTTTATCTGAACGTTAAAATCTTTTGCGCACGAGGAGTGTTCGGTATGATTCAATTTTTAATAATAGCGAACGAACGAATTGTTGTTTTCTTTCTTTAACGCAAGCAAAGCAAAAACAAGCATGTCTAACATCAGTTTTTCGATTGAGCGCTTTCACTTTCGAGGCCTAATATGTCGTTAGCGATAATGTCGATTAAATTGCTCTCGCGCACTGCACATTACGTCGAGTCGCTCTCCCCGTGCTGTCAGACAATGAACTCGCGTTTCTTATGGACTTGGAATCAACTTCGAGTGACGAATTGAGTTTCACTTAATGTGACATTATGCGGAAGACTTCAATGAGTCATTAAATCATTGCTTTATGTAACTGAGCTGTTGTTTAATAGAACTAACTTTGATTGAGTTGAGTCTGAGCAAAGAGATCACTCGCTTAGTTCCAATCTGCCGACTCTCTGTTTGCCGAAACACTTTCCATGTTGATTTTTATCTTCTCAGCTTTCTCAGAATCGCTTTTCTTTGTTAAACATATTTATTCTTAAGTCGTTGCCTTCTAGAGCAAGCAGCTTCGAGCTTCAATAAGAATCTTCTTCATAAAAGGCAAACGCAATTTTCCAGGCTTCAGGTTCACTTGGCTTTGACATCACACAGCGAGAAGCCGTATTGAGGGTCTTTTAAGATATTTATAGCTTCCTTTCATGCAACAGCAAAGAAGTTTGTCAGGTGGTCAGAGAATCGCATTTTGGGGAAGTTCTCACGGGTTAATCCGACAAGCAACAAAGAGAAGGAACAGATTTCAATTAAAGATTCTGACGAGTTCAATTGTTGCGCAGAATATCTCTTTTTGTTGGGAGCCATCAATCAATCAAGCGTTGCGACTACATACGGTTCGCTGAGTTCGACCAAACAAAGAATTTTTCTATATGCGAATGGACATTCAACTAAAAAGTTTTACGGGACACGCTCCAGATAGTCAAGTCGAGGAAAACTTCCAACAATGTTTCAGTTTTTCGCATTTTTAATGCACGCGATCGTGAGTCGACTCGGAGATGTTCAGTCGACCCGTTGGCATTCACAAAAAGCGCCGTAATTACACCATCGAGGCGAACAGAATTCATTACATTCTCGCTCATTCGTCATTTCATGCTGCAATCGACTTCTTAGAGCAGAGCGATTATAACTGTATTTAAATTAACATCAAAGCAAAAAAAAAACCTTCTTCATTAAGCAGTTTTGTTGTCCGAAGACAACATACGAAGATCGCCAACGATGATGAAGAGATGAAGCGAAGTTAAATTGAATAAAGAACTTCGTCTTGGTCATCTCAGACAGACGCTTTCATAATAGAGGAATTCGACACACAGCCGCACGCGGCTCTTAGAATGAGAAACTATCGTTAACAATGGAAATTTTTCTTAATTGAACAGTCGAGTGTTTGCTCTTTCTAATGATTTTCCGATGTTTTGCTTCAATTTCTCAAAAGCGCCACGGAATGAGACGGGAGTAGAAAACAAAATGTTTGTAATTTAATAGTTAAGCGAATTTGCTTTTACCTCAAGAGACAGTTCGATCGCGAGTTTCGGTACCGATTACCGGAGGAGAAATCCTATTCTCGTCGACTTTGTTCCTCGCCTCGTTTTTCTTTATTTTGATTTGTGATCAATTTATTTTTTTAGATTTTTATTGTGATTTTCAATCGCTTTTTTATTGAACCTACAGCTCGATTTTTCTATCAGGGGCCGTTCCGATAGTAAGTCACGATAAACTGATGAGTGACTTCAACGTTAGAACGATAGACGACACTTGCCGTTCCCTTCATTTCTTTCAACTTCTCTTCGATTGATTGCACAGCGAGATTCTGTTTTTTGTGATGAAATGTCATAAATTAATGTTTTTCGATTTGATTTGATGAAAGCCAATAAGCGTCGCGGTTGAAGTCGCTGTAGCGTGATAAAAACTGATTTACTGTTAAGGCTATTAGTAACCTCTACGACACCTGCCATTAACCAGCGAAAAATCGTAAAAATTTTCTATTTTTAATCGCTGGAAAGTCGGAAGGAAGACTGAGCAGCAGTCGAACGATTTCCGCGTGAGCACTGAGTCAATTTAGCGGAACGTGATAAAAAATAATTTAAAATTCATACAGCAAACGACTCACGACGCTTTATCACTCCATAATCAAGCACGTAAATGGAAATTGGATCGCGAAGCTTTTGCCGAGGGAAAAAGGCGCACGCTGCTGAAAAATTTCTCCTCATTTTTCAATTAAATTATTCATGGATGATTAGACGAAATTTAACCAAAGCAAATTTAAATTCCATTACAATAATTTTTACTTGTTTTGCTTGCTGATTTTCCTCAAGTTTCCACTTAGCTAGCTCCATTCAGACGGCGCAACAACAAAGCACCGTGTTGTGGATAAATGAAAAAATAAAACTTAATTTTGTTATGTAATTGGGACCCGTTCCGGATAAGCGGGCAAGCGCTCAGTCAATCGCAAATTAATCTGTGCAATGGAAACCTTGAATCGATTTTTAAAAGCAAGCAAATGCAGTCAGGGGGAGACAATGTGGCTAGCAAGTCGCTCAAGCCTAAATCAATTTAAAAAAAATTCACCGTATCTTGAGTTGTTCTTTTAAGTATCCATGACATATTTATCATAATGTTGACTTGTCTCGTTCTGCAACATTGTTGCATGCGAGCCTCTAGCGTGAGAAGCATACTTAAGTAGTAGTAGAAGAAGAAGCTTGGCGAGTTCGGAAGTTATGGAACTGATAGCAGAACAAAATTGCCAGAAGCTTTTAATTTTAAGAAGCTTAGAGAATCTTTTGACAATCTTCAATTAAGTAAGCTCCTTAAATTACGAGTTATCTGTGACTTAACATTCTCACTCGCCCCATATGTAACTGCATAGGAGAATTATGAATTTCTCTTCGTTGATGAATAAATAAATGCAAGTTGCAACATATCGTTGGCAAAACTCAATTAAATTGAATATAAATAATAAAGTAATATTATGTGTTGCGCCTCTAAATCGACAGCGAAGTCAGCAAGAGACCGTGAAGCAACATCAAATAGAATAAAAAAATTGTTGGAATTGAAAATTGTTTACTTTCACTTTTTAATGTTGTTTTTCTCTTCTTTCGTTAGGCTCGTGTTCACTGTAGCAACGACGATCGTCATTGCGCTCACTCAATGCTCATAAAAAATGTGATAATGGAAAGCATACTAAAGGCACCGTTGATAGGATGCAGCAGGGAGAGACACGATCGTGCTGTTTTCGCTTTCAAACGATTCGCGAGTAATTTGATTTGCGGGTAAAGAGCGAAGTGGCTAATTAAATATATTAAAACAATTATGAAACATTTACCTCCGAGAAGGCCGAGACTGAGAGCAAAAGAAATCAACTTTTACTTGGCGAAATCAAACTCGATTCTCCTTCTCGACAATCACCACCAATTCTCGAGCATGTTCGAAATTTAATTTATGCTCTTGCTGACACTTTTCTCTCGCTCTTGCCTCAGATCAGCGCTTAAGCAAGAGTTTCTTATGACTGATTCCGACTCGAACAAACATATTTCAAGTCCCACAAAAAAATAATCGCGCATTGGTGATGGAACATCGACGACTGTCTCGACTGCAAAAAAGCGAACGGGATTTCTCTGTCCCTCTCGCTTGCTCTCCGCCGTCGTCTTGTGGGCTCGCTTAGATTGGTTTTGAACGAAATCACAAGCAGAAAAAGAAGGTAAAGAGATTCGAGATTGTGTTACATACTCGTTGAGCAAGATATTCAGTTCTAGTCACTCGTTGCATTATTTACACGAGAGAGAGGTGAACAACAATTGAAAATTACACAAACCGAAGTATTTTTTAATCGCCTCATTTCGAGATTTGTCTCGTTTGTCGATTTAGCTGAGCTCAATCGCAAGTTATGCAAGTTGTGATGAATTGGTTTACAAAAGTATTAGCCTAAGCATGTGCGATTCATCGCCTTCCTAAGATCATAGCCTGAGCACATTGATTAATAGTCTCACTCAGACTATTAACAAACTTTTCGTTTGAGGCTTGAAAACTTGGAGGGCAACCACTTCAAAGCATCGCGATAACCTTTTGCACAACTAGCGATCAACCAATTTACGCTTAAGACGTTAATTGCATTTTAAGATCTCGAGGCGGGAGGAAAAATTGAAACATTTTTCAAATTTATCAGTTTCTTGTTTTTGTTTTCGTAAGACGCTTTATGAGAATTGAATGGAGGCATTATGGGTTTACACAAAATGAAAACGAAACTCGCTCGGGAGATCATAAATTTTGATAAAGTTAATTAACCTATGTGCTGTGGCGAGCATAGCAATTCAATGAACTCGTGTGAATATTCGCGGAGTGTACGACCGTTCGAATTGTTTTGTTAATGCTGTCTCGCGGAGCCTCGTTAATTTGCCATACTTTTTTTTTATTGCATAAGAAACGAAAAACGTGAAAAAAGTTTAATCGCGAGAAGCGATCGGCTCGTCTCGAAGCAAATCATCTTACAGCAGTAAACAGCTTTTTTTTTGGGCTCGTCTCAACATTCACTTTTTTCTCGAGCAAAATGCTGAAGACATAATTTCCTTCTGCTCATCGATACGAAAGAAAGCGAAAATAGCTTTTCAAGCGAATGCGATGCCTTAAGTGCTTTCTGATAGAACTGGGAGAGTTGTACGAGCAGTTGAAGAACGAAGAAGTCAGAGGATTCTTTTAAATCCATAAAAATGACTTCACGATCAAGTCTCAAGTTGACATTCGCCTCGTTGTCTTTAGTAACTTTAGTCGACTCGCACAGCAGCAAGCGAGAGAAAAACGTTTTTTTTATATTTGCGAAAATGAAGAAATCACGACGAAAATTATGCAATGTTACCTTTTAACGCTTCGCAGTGAAACATAAAACGTGTCGCTTTTCTCAGCGAACAAAGCGCTAAACGTTGAAATATTTATGGTTGATCTTGAGACGGCATAAAATGGCAATAGAGCTTCAAGCATCCAGACACGACTCACTTTACGAGGGAAATTTGTTGATAATGGCATGAGACTCACCTTGAGCACCGAAGACTTGATAGAACTGCGACAAATAAGTGAGAATGCTGAGCTTATCTGGAACTTCGTAGTCATGCATGTCCTGTGGATCGAGGAGTGCTGGAATATTCAAATATTCTTCGGCCACACGGAACGCAAGCTCATTGTTGTTATAAATGTCCTCCTTTTTCAACTCATCAAAATGTCTGAGAATGAGAAGAAAGGAAAAGATTGAAGACGAAACTTCTAAATTGAAAAATTAAGATTAGGAAACCGCAGTGCTTTGATCATCTTCCTCTCTCATGTTTCGTGGTTGTTCGACTGATTACATTCCAGTTTTTGTCGATTTGAAGACTCTCGTAAACAAATTGCTGTGAGTAAACAACGTCCGCCAGTTTCCGCGCCATTTAATATCAGGTTTGATGTTCTGGTTCTTTTTTTCTTTTTGGGAACACGAGACAATGAGAAAGGGTTTGGGAATATCATTCGTGTTCAACCTTAATTCTATTCTTCTGATTGCATGTTGTTCTCCCGTCAGGGTTCATGACGTCAAGCTAACAGTGACTGAAAAGTTTTGTGTTTAACGGGAAGCCCTGACCGTCGAACTTTGTCTTCCTACATTGAAATATCTTTAATTTCTCACGAAAAAAAAAGTCTTCAACTTTACGATGGGGGCTTCGTCTCTCTGTGTTTTGAAAGCCTTTTGTCATTAAACAACTGGAGGGCACAACCGCGCACAGAAAATCTATTAAGAGATGTTCATTATTATTATTTAATTCTCTGATTTTTTTTGCCATGGCTGATTCCAATTGAAGAGAAGAAAAAGATTTTTTTTTCTGCCTGCAAGACATCATAATGCGAGAGATGAGATGTGTGTTGCGAAACGGCTTTGATCGGCAATCTCGAATCTCCAAGTAAAGTAACATCAAAGACGATCGCTTGTTAAATTGAAAAAATTGCTTGAAGTTTTTTAAAGATTGGATGAGCGATAAGTTTATGCACATAAAGAAAATAAAGTTTGCAAATCGTCTACTTTCAAAAACTGGAAAACCAACCACACATGAGTTTGAGTTTCTTCTTGCTAAAGCTGTGGCTTAGCCGTAATTTCGGTCTTTGACTTGAGACAGCGTCGAGAAAATTACATTACGACATGACACAATTTCACGCTTCGAGAATGAGAATGTGACAAAAAGTTTTATTGCCCTCGATTATGCAATAAAAGAGTCTGCGGCCATGTCTTGCTTTCAAATGCTTGGGACGGCCACTTACATCAAATCTGGCATTTGCTTGAGCGATGAACATTTGCTGACCAAGGCGCAGAACGCCAATCCATCGCGCCATGATGTTGTCATGTTGTCCACTCTCACATTCTTGTAACCTTCAACCATTCGACGGCACCACAATTCGAGAGCTTTCGTACCTCGTCTTTCACCCATCTGCAAGGAAAAGTAAACATCAAATATTAATTTCAAATGAAAGTGTGTTAAGCAATCTCTGCATAAAATGTTTTTTGTTTTGTTTGATTCGGCTTGTCTTATCAGGAAAGATCTTCGAAGCTGTTGGAAGTCGAATGCGAGAGACAATGAGAAATGAGTTTCGTCAGACGAAGACTTGAACTTTAACAAATTTTAATTCATGTTTCAAAAGAATCGTTTGCATGTTAAGTGAGCAAGCACGTTCAACAAAATGTAGTTTTCGAAAAGCAACGATTGATTCAACAAATAAACACTTGTATCTTAGTTCTGCCTGCTCGGCAATGCCGGACTCAAAGAGTTGAACTTTTCATTCAGTTACATATCAAGATGATTCTTGTTAAAGCTCGTAATGTCGATGGTCTACTTTTCGTCTCTCTCTCTCTATTTTCTCACTTTAAATTGACTGCCAGAAAGCACAACACGTTCAACAACAAGCGATCGAATGTGATCGGCCTTTGAATTTTCCTTCTAACGCTGCTGATAATCAATTTGTTTGTTGGACTTTAATTTCTCATTACACGAGCAAAACTCTTTAAGTCTCTTGTGCTCAGGAAGTTCGCTTGTTATTCCGACAGTGACTTGTAAAGTAAAGTAAAGTAAAGAGGCTTAAGAGCTGCTTGTTGCTTTGGATAAGAATCGAGACTTATAATTATTACTCATGATGATTGCGCGCTATTTCACTCGGGAGTTTGATCGCGTCGGCTAGTGCGATTTGAAATTGAAGCCGAAGCAATTTCGAAACAGTTTTACTTAATCCTCTTCGCTCCTCGCTTTAATCACACACACGAGCTTTGTGCCAAATCATTAGTAAGTTTAATTGCGAGACACATAGCGAGAATTTCTTGATGACGACGACGCTTAAAAAATGATTACAAATAGACATCAATGGACTCCGAAATGAGTCGAATCAAAAGCAAACAAGAGCAAGAACTGCATCGTGATGAACGCCCTGCGGTCAGGTCGACGTTTTCGTGCTTGCGGAGAACAACAGAGACCGACTCAACCAACGAACAAACAATTTTAATGATAACTTGAATAATAAACGATCTTTTTATTACATGGACCCAACAACGTTGCTCAATTTATCTCGTCGATTTTTCGCAAGAACGAAATATTTTTTTCCTCTGCTCTGCCAATGCATTGGCGAGAGAAAACGAAAATGAAAAATGTGGTAAAGAATATTTTTGTGTCTTTGGCACGCTACGCTGCCCAATTTTCGATTCTCATCGGCACTGAAAGCAAATTTATCGATTTGAAACTTGAGATCGTCGATGCGATCGCCCTTTCCTCTGCGAGCCTTCGCAGCAAGAGTCATTTTTTACCCCCTTTTGCATCTTTGTTCGTTTGCGCCGCGACGACTCGGGTTTTAAAACCTTCCAGCCACGGTTATTAAGCGCATGAAAAACTTTCTTTGATGTTTTCGCAGAATTTTGCGATTTTCGCTTTGTTGTCTTCTCTCGCTTGCCCAATCCGATATCATTTTCAAAATCGATGAATCTTAAAGCGAAAAATCGTTTTCTTGTTAACTGGCGAGCGAAAATTAGAAGCCGCAACGATAATAAATCTAATCGGGAGTCGGAAAAATATTGAATTTCAAAATGGAAGAGTCGTCTCCAATGACTTCAGGTTTGTCGCCTTAATGTCTTGAATTTCTGGCCTTAGTGAAGATTACAAATGAAGTCACACAAAAGTTTAAGTCCTTTTCAGTCTCCGCAACCACAATCAATCTTCACTCCCGCCCTGCCCCGTTTTTAAACATTCAATATCACGAGTCTCTTTGAGTGAGACCACCGCGTCTTATTTCATCTCATCCAGTTTCGTTTTCTTCTTCGTCATATGCTCAGCTCTTACATTTCGTTCTCTCTGTTGTGCAAGAATGTTTTCGGATGAACCTTTGCATTGGAAATTATTATGCATCGTTTTGTTTGGTTCTTTTGAGGCGCTTTCTGCGTTGTTATTATTGGGAATCAGTTTTGTTTTCATCTTTTCATCTAAAAGAACGCGTCAGATTTATTGTAATGAGTAGGCTCGAAGCGGAACACGAAGCAGCGTCATCGTTAGCGCCAGAAACAAAAGGTGGGAGAGTGAATAAGAAGCAGAATGGATTCTCGATCATGATGAGTCCAGCACAAAGCAAATTATAGTTTATCGTCTAGCAGAAAATGAAAAGTTTCCTAATCACTTCGTAGCTCGAGCGCCTCATCACATTTTAATTTACGATAAATGATGGCTGTGCATCTATCAAGACTTAAGTCGAGGAGGCCGCGAAGGTTTTATTTTCGATGCCCTCGAGCGAAATAAGGAAACAAAAGCGATCAGTTCAAGGGCCTTGAACCAAAGTAATTGCAATAAGTTTCATGAGCCAATCGAACTCGCAGCAAGCTAATTCAAATGAGCCCATGAACTTTCCAATTAAATGCCATTGATCACTTTACATAAAGATTTTAGGGATTTTTATCCGAAAAGTGGAAATTTGAATTTGGAAAAACGTTAAATTCTTCTTTTTTTATTTTAAATTTAAAAAGTTCATTAAGTTATTTATTTTAACAGAAACCCTTCATGTAATTTTACCGAAGTGATGTCGCATCATTTCTTGTTTTATTTTTGGTTACAGTGAGTCGGAACGAAAACTTTGTCGTGATCTCTCAGCCACAATTTTTCTTTTCCTCTTTTCGTATGCAAATATATTTTTTGGAGCGAAAGAGACGCAACCACACCTTGTCCATTAAATTTTATATTTATGGGCCTAGCGAATCGCCGATATTTTCACTTTTCACTGTAAGTGGACCTCCGGCCAAAAGCACCAACCGAAAAAAAACTTTATGTAAATCAATTCAAGCGACAAGTTCAACATACAATATCAAAGCTATCAGACGAATGACTTGGAAATGTGTCTCGCTTTATGTTTTATGAAATCAAATCACGTTTTTAGGTTTTGTTTTCTTTTCGACGCTCCAATCAAAGTTGCGTTAACAGAAAAATTTACATTGCTGATGTGACTTTATTTCCAACCGTTGATATTTATTTCCAACAGTAGAGACGTGTGAGATAGAAAAGAAAAGGTTCGTTGCTTATGAACATCATTAGAGTTGTGTTATTGGCCATGAAACGACTCGTTACAAACGTAGCTCAAAGTGACACGAAAGCTTCACAACATTCAACTGGGAATCTTCATTGGTTCTGTCATCTAATTGAAGCATTTCATGCCATGACTTCATCAAAAGTTTTTAGTTGGACAAGCAAAGCATGAAGCTGAGACGTAATTATTAACTTTACCCTTGAACGAATGTCGAGACATCCAGAAAGCTCAGAACAAAGCGTCGCTGAGACATTTATTTCAGGCACTTATCGAGATTCTTCAATTGTTATTCAGATTGCCCTCCACGTTCGTTTAAAACGTCTTTCGATCCGCTTTCGTCATAAATATTCATCGAGCGATGATAGAACCTCGCTCTGCTGTTGTGCTCTGTGTTTATTATTACCAGTCGCATCTAGCTTTGCTTATAAATGCTAACGAATGCCTCATGTTGATTATTAATTAATGCAGCGGCAACAAACAATTTATTATGTGCCCGGAGGTTTTCTCTTCAAGGCCTGGAACGCTTTATTCGAAACTCAACTAACTGATGAAAATTTCATCAATCTCCTGGACTTTTATTGATATTTGATTCAAATTTTCGGGTGGGAGCGTTCCACAAGCATTGTCACGAGAAACTTGATTTCCAAGAATCTTTCCAAGAAGATAATCAGAACAGTCGCCCCCGACGCTCTTTTCTTGAAGTCTTAATGATGGATATCTAATAATACAATTCGTTTCTCTCGTCTAAACTCTTTTCTTTTTATTTCACCTGAAAACCTGTTTGTAATTCTTTCTCATTCTTTTTGTCGGTTTATTATCTGTTTTCGTTTTAATTTCGTCGTCGTCTTTCTTATCCGCGTATTCATAAGGCTAATATACATAAATTAAATATTTGTGTTTCTGTTTGTCTTTCGTCTTCCGTGGTGCTTTGTCTGTCCGACTCGGAAGGGACAAGAGAGATACTTTCTTTTCATTTGATTGCAGATGAGAATTCGTTTGGATAAATTATGCGAGTTTTATTGCTCGTCGATTAGGAAGCCGCAGATTTTAATAGGCAATCAGCAATTTTCGTGATCTAGTCGTGCGAAATTAACGACTGACACATCAGGGAGAGCTCGCTAGAGCTTTAATCTATTCAAAGTTGACCATGCGGGACTGTGCAGCGGACAATGAATACTCTGATTTCCTCTCATCAACTCTAATAACGATTCTTCACGTAATTACACATTGACGCACGAGCATCGAGCAATGTTGGCACAAATAAATGGAATAGATCGCAATATGCGGAAAACTAATGTTTCTCATTACATAAAAAGCATTTCGTTCTACTCTTTCAAGCAAAGACAATGCGAGTCGACTGAAATGTGTATTTGCGGAGCACAACATTCAGTGCAGCAAGTCAACAAGTCGCAATTTGCTGAAATGTTATGGTGAGCGAGTAATTTCTGCTGTACAATTTGCACGGTTGGAAACAAGCGAAAGACTTCAACTTCGAGAAGTTATTTGGCATTGTAGAATATCAATTCAGCATATTCAATCGATTGGAATCGTCAGGTGTGAACAGTTCGATGATTTTCGAAGCGGATGTCATATCGAATGCTTCAAAAAAGTTTCCCCTCCGTGCACTGCAATTTGTAGCAGACAACAATAATAAAAAAGTGCTCACGTCCGCGAAACTCCGAAAAATGAAAATAATTGAATGAGTGACACTGGCGAGGTGTGTTTGGAAACAAACATAAAGAGTTATTGAATTCCTTTGAGAATTTTGGCCTTTGCTTGTTGATCAGTTAGTTTGTTGTTTTGAATAACAACTCGCGATGGACGTCAAAATGCAGTGAGCTTGCATAGAAGAAAAGAAATATCTCTCGTCGACTTAAGTCTATTGTAATGTTATGCTAATAGGATTAAGTGTTGTATATGCTAATATGAGTTTGTGTAAATGAGCATAAAACACCCGAAACAAGGAATGGAACTTGAGTGCTACGACTACGATCGAATGGAGCGACTGCAGTCAATAAATCTGGATACGTCGATAGATGAAAACGGAGAAGAAGAAAAAACTTGTAACACCAACAAACAACAAAACATAATTAATCGAGATTCGATACGAGCCGACGATATGGCGATGGCAAGGTGAAGAACAAGAGACCTTCCCCGAGCAGGAAAAAGTTCAAAGAGATTTTTCCAGATTATAAAAGAAGTTCATAAAAGGAACGAGAAGGAGGCAAAGAGAAGCAATAATTAAGGTTTCATTACTGATTTGATTGGGAATTCGAATTTGACTTAGAGTTTCTCAATCATCGAGCTGCGTGAGCTTCTGAAAGTCTCAGGCTTTGAGAAGCACTGATCCAGGTAATTGATGGCAATAATTAAACTTTGAAATCTGAATAAAACTGAGCGCGTTCATTAGACTCGATGAAGGCGGCGATCTTAACTCTCGATGACACAAATGGTTTTCTTATCGGAGAATGAAATCCGAGAAACTTAAACTTAATTCGGAGATCGTGGGATGACTGCAAACAAACGACAAAAAGTCTTAACAAATTATTTTTCTTCTTCATCGGCTTTTGTGAGACTTCTCGGGTCATCATGACCATTTTAACACCCGGTTTACTGCTGTAACTTTATATTGAGTGCGTCTGACTTCTTGTACAACACAAAGCTTGACTTATGCATTTAAGGAAATACAAATAATCTTCACATTCTACTTTTAAACACTCAACGATGAAAAGGCCACGATGATGTCAAAATTTGTTTATAATTTTTTGACAAACCAATTTGCTTTCGACAACGTTGTTGAGCTTTTTAATATTGTAATCAACTCTTTTTCTTCGTTCGCCTCATGTATTTGACATCAATTTCCTTCGGTGAATTAAATAATGCGCCGCAAAGCCAATTTACATGACACTTAACGACTCTCTTTTGAAGAGAAGTAAAATGTTACACACACAGCGCCTTAATTACCTCAATGGATAGAAAACATTCATTCATTCACACATGACACCCAAACGACTCGCAATGCTATAATTTATGGATTTTCTTTTTAAACTTTCTTTCGTCATGTTGAGCTTTCCTTAAGACCCTCAGCCAATTCGTCATCTCATGTCTTGAGAAGAAATTATTGCCCACAAAGAGCTCTTTGTCTCGGGGCCGCTTAATCTCCTTCAGCTAATTTTCTTCTATTTGATTAAGTAAAAATTATTTTCGTTTTGGTGTCGTGCTGTTGTTTGATTGCTTATGAAAACAGTTATTGAGCATGTGAGTCTTTACAATTAGACTACGTCCTTCAAGACCAATAAGAGGCCTTGTCAGGGCTGATTTTTGAAGTCGGAAGCTTTAAGAGTGATTAAGGCTTCAAAATCTTTCAAGTATCAGAAAATTCACGGTCATCATCGATCAACAATCTCTGACTCGAGCCCTGTCAACAGCATTTTACATGTTTTTTCCGTCTCTTTCGAATCGTTGGCCTCAACACTGAATAAATTCTTTTTATAGACACTACATGTGATTCAATTCAAGCGCAAGCGAGAGGAATGAAAAGCCTTACCTAATTTGGACGAAATTAATTAAATTAAAAGTCCGAACAAAGAAACAAGCTCAACTCAGACAGCAATTTGTGATTCGCGAGGCTTCTCTCTTCGTCTCTTACAGTCGTTGACATCATCGTCTATCATAAACCAACTTTCAAAGTCAACGAGTACAACGGCCGACATTCGAAATGAGTTGAGCTCGAACTATGAACTCGTGCCAATTAATCTCCTCCCACAAATTCAAGTTAACTTGCCCATATTCGCAAACGTCGTCTACGTCTTGAACGGAACAACATGAACAGATTCAATTTTGGCAAATAAAAAAACGCTGATTGGAATTTCCGCAATGAGTCTGTCTCCGTTGGTGTTAAGCAAATATGCGAAGAGCTTCCAACGAAAGATAAATACAAAGCGGTTCGCAATGAATCAGAGAATCGTGTTCCTGTTTTTACAATCTTTTATTGCCACTCTCTCCGTTTTGCAGTTCACTTATCAGATAATTAGGCAACAAATCACAAGTTAGCCGATAAGATAAAGACAATGAATCGTTCCCCTCATGCGAGACACGCTTTGAAGTCGCCTCGCACCAAACGCTGAATATTAATTCAAACGATAAAAATGCCGAGCCTGTCGTCATCAATAAGTTCTGATGTGAATATCAACATTATTCTCTCGCTTTAAATGAAAAACAAATAAATTGTAAAAGCTGTTCAAATAGGCCAGGTCAAGACAATAAATTCACATAAAAAGCTGATCGTTCAGAAGTCTCGTTCACTCATTAGTCGCCGGTTGCAACTAATAGAACTAATATCGTGTGGAACCGAAAATGGTGATTAAAGCGCTCCCAAGACTTTCAAATCATTTAAAACAGCAGAGGGTCATCTAACCACGAATCGTGGCAGTAAAATGAGAACGTCGTTTAACGATTATGAAAGCGAAAACCACCTGCGAGTGATTTTCCTCTTCTCGCTTCTCGACTCGTGATATTGAAATTCAATAATTGCTCAAGATCGCGTCAACATTGTAAATGTGCGAGATTAAAACTCGCGAGCTAAATCAATTACAAAATTGAGCTGAATAATTCTCATTGTTCGAGAGTGCTCGTTGCAGAACAACTACTTAACTGCAATCGATCACAAACAATGGCAACTGGAATATTTCAGATGTCCAATTGAAACGCGGATATTTTTTATTGCGAGAAAACAAATTGATTCATCATAATGAAATTCATAATTAAAACACTTACGATTTTGAATTCGTTCTGCCCGCAAAAGCCGCACACTCGCAATTGATTTTTTTCCGTTCAATAAATTTTATTGCGCGGATTCAGATGATGCTTAAACTTCTCGTAATTGAACTATAAACAAGTTGTGTGAACCTTTTATGTATTTTATTGCTGTGTACTCGTTCGCAACACGTCTTGTTCTTTTCGGGGCTGCTCTTGTCGTCACTCACAATTCTTTTTTTTTCGGGCACAAATAACGGAACTTGTATTTATATTTACTTTTTTTGCATTAAAATATTTCTTTCCCTCACGTCGTTAGCCTTTGTTTCAGGGCAATTTCAATTGTGTCGTTCGCTTATCAATTGATAGATTTGCTTTCTATTTTAAAACACAAGTTTTCACTCGAGATAACTTAAGTTTGTTCTTATCAATCAATCACAATTGTTGATAAAATAAACTTTTGTGTGATGAGTAATCAATAAGTCTGAGAGTGCAAAAAAAAAGTCCGAATATGCAATCGTGGAAGAAACAAAATGTTAAACTTATCGCTTCAACGTCCAATACACTTCTGATCGAGTGAATGAAGTTGGAAGAGAGAAGGAGAATGAAAACAAAAACAAATGGAAACTCGACAAAATAATGATCGTTCTGAAGTTGTTTGTTAGCTGGGAAGGTGGAGAGTTTTGGTTGAAAAACAAAATTATTGTTGCGCAGTAAGAACTCAGTCGACTAATTTCAAAGTTAAATTATTTTCTTGTGAAATGTTTCGTCGATATTATTCCAAAATTATCAACAACATCGTTAAGATTCCAAAGTCAATGAAGAAACCGGAAGAGAATTATGTAGAACCTGGTTGCTGGAAGTTCAGTTTTGAAAAACCATCTCAAGTTCTTCCTCGAGCTTTTCTCGATTTTTCGAATCCAACAAATCTTGGACCAAAAAATGTTCACAAGGACAAAGTTTACAAGAATCCAGAATATTATTCTTATCATCCTTACTCTTATTACAACATGGAAGAAGACTTGAACTGCAAGAGATGTCGAGCTCAACCTTCGCCGTTTTCAAAAGAAAAAGTCTTCCCTTCAGAAAAATGTCCATGAAACTGAAAAATTCAAAATCTCAATAAAAGTTTTAACTGCAATAAACTTGTATAAGTTTTATTTGCAAGAAACTTAGATCAAAAATATTAAATTTTCTGATGAGAAAGGAAATTAAATTCTAATTCCAATCGAAGCTTGTTTTAAAAATTTTTTGCGAGACATTTTTTGTTGCTTTCGATCATAAAATTAAAAGCAAAATCAATATTTAATGTTGGAATAAAATTGTAACGGAAGGAAGCCAAAGAAAGATCCCGATCGATATTTCCTTTTTAAATGGAAAGCAGCTGACGATCAAACCAAGTCGCTGATGTGAAAATGCACGCGAATTCAAATTAAAATTCCACAAAAACTCAGTAGACTTAGATTAAAATATTTTTGCAGATGTTCTTGGAGTGTTTTCGAATTTCTTTTAATAAAATCAATTTTGCTGAAAAGATTAAGTTTAATTAATTTTTCTAATCTCATCTTTTGTACAATTTGAAATTGTGAGGTTTTAAAAAAGAGGCAGAGTCGGATTTAAGAACTTTTAAGGATTCAAAGGAAATAAAATTATTCAATGTTGAGTTCTCGACAATTTAAATTAGATTCTGACTCATCACTCGAATTTCTAGAGAAGTTATTGGTAATCAGGTGCCGTCAAGTCGATTCACTCCTGAAGCCGCGCCAGCGCATGACTGAAAAAGGACGAGAATCGAAAGGAACTCATCATAATAATTTCTCAGTGAAAATTTGCGTAAATTCGCTCATTTCCGTTAATAAAATTAACGAAAGCGTCGCAAAGTTGTGGTTACGCGGAATCCAAATGAGTTTACAACCAAATAATCCTTTTCCCGACGTTTTAATGTGAAAATTTTGTGATTTTCACGAAAATCCTCTCCACCATGATCAACGAAGATTTAAACGCGGATTTTTACTCGATGTTCATCGACAGCTATGACAATTCGTAAGTATATCGGTTCATTGAACTACAATTCACAGTTCTAACGAAAGAAAATCTTGTTCAATCTCATTTTCAGGAAGAAGAACAAAGAAAAAGGAAAGGACAAAGGAAAAGTGAGTTGAAAAATTTTCATGGTGGCCGATCGATAAAAGTGGGAGGGGTGGGAGGAAAGAAACGTGTATACATTCCGGTTCTAAAGGAAAGGGAATGTTTTGCCATGTGGATTTCATTTGCTCGATGGTATGAGAAGGGTGGAACATTCTTTTTCGTCTCAAAATCGCACGCTGCGGAGAATCTGGCGGGCGATTAAATTTAATCTAACTCTCAATATTTTTAATCTTAATTTCTTTTTCCCTCAGAATTCCTCGGATAGTCACGACGAAGCAATCGGAGCTCCAATTGCTTTTGAAATCTCATCGAATGCATCGAAATTCGCAGCGTTTTCCGCCATCCGCTCGCTCGTTCTTGAGCATGAAACGAAATACAACACTCTCTACAAACTCGAGAATAAATTGAAATCAGTTGAAAATCAATCGAGAAGCAGAGGCGACGATGATGGAAATGAATGTAAAACAAGCGACATTCTAACCAAGATTGAGAGCAAGATTAACGTTCCTCATGTAAGTTTCCAAACGACGCAGAATATGATGTTTGTGAATAATGTTTTTCTTTTTAATCAGATTGTGTCTGCCGGAATCCAAACTCTCTTCGACATCATTTCCGAGACGAAACATCAACATCCCTCAATTTGTTCGAAGGCTTTATCATCCCTGTTCGATATTTTCCAAGGTAATTAATATTTCAATTAAATTTTTGATGGATTTTCATAATTCTTTCTCTAGGCCACGATCCTGAAAGCTTCAAGTCCGAGCCAGATGCCTTATTCCAATCTCTCTACGATCTTCTGCTTGATTTGGCGACTTGGAATGGCGCTAGTCCACAGAAAACAACAGCTAACAACGACGAGAAGAAAAACTGGAGCGCAATAAGTTGTTCCGTGCTCTTAGCGCTTTGTGTCGCTCGAGGGGACACTGGAAAAATCATTAAAGCCATCACATCGATTCTAATGTCATCCAACTCAACTCTCACGCAGTCTATCAAACTACCTGACATTCTCATCAAACTCCAGAAGAGTGTGGAGTGTGCTTCACTCGGTCGACCAGAGAAACCAACATTTTACGAGCACGGAATCCCACAAAACAGTTTGATCGATGAGTTTCAGATTAAGAACGTAACTGCTGATGCTTACACTTCATCTTCTCTCGCATCAGATGGAAAGTTCCTTTATATTCTTCTCGGCAAGAGTCTCTACAAAATCGGTTCGGGATATAGCGGAACAACGAAAGGACTGATTTACAAGATGAATAAGGAGCTTAGTAAAGATAAGCGTGGATGGATTGGATTTTGTCGAGACAAACTTTACTATCGGAAAATGTCGAGGCGAAATAGCGAGAACTTCACAGTGATCGATCGAGAATCGTTGACTTTCCAAAGTCCACAGCAGATTTCAACGAAAGGTCTTAAAAAAGATTCCATCAACTTTACTCTTTACTCAGACGGCGATACGATCAATGCCATCAGTGCAGTGAAAGACGACAACTTCGTTATCAAAGAAATAATTTCAAGCAGCGACTTCTCATTCGACTTGACTCTGAATCTTGCTAAACGAAGCTTCAGGACATTCGGTTACACTCCTTTTGAAGAAGAAATCTTGAACAACTCTCAGCTTCAAAAGATCCAATCATCTTTCAACTGTTTTGTGCCAGCATTGCCTGACGATTCAGAGATTTGTGGAATCGTGTCAGGCAAAGAGTTTGGGTTAGTGATGTCGTCGAATAACAAAGTTTATTATTACGGAAAAGGCGCGAGTCTTGGACTTAAGTCACTCATTAAAAGCCCATCCTTGAAGTTAAGTGAATTGACGATATCGAAAGTGTCGAAGATTGTTCAGGCATCGCTCGGCCACGATGGACTTCACACTCTTCTTCTGAGTGACGACGGATCAGTGTTCTTTGCTGGAACAGTAAGACGAGGCGAAGACGGAGAAATATCGAAACGTCGTTTGCTTAAACCAACAAAGCCGAAGAGAATTTCGCGACTTGACAATCACTTTATCATTCACGTCTCATCAAACAACGGCACGTCAGCATTTGTGACAAAAACAGGAAAATTGATAATGTTTGGAAAGGATACAAGCTTCTGTGACTCCCACGGGATTGTTTCTCAACTTCAAGACCAGCACATTATCAAAGTTGCTATGGGAAAAGCTCACGCCATCGCTCTTAGCTCCAAGGGACAAATTTTCTCTTTCGGAGTCAACAACAAAGGTCAATGTGGTCGTAGCTTCACAAGCAAAGACAAAGCTATGAGTGAGGATTACTTCGCATTGAAAGCAGAGAAAGCAAACCAGCAACAAAAAATTCTTTGCGATATCGATGAGCATGACGTCGTTGAGGAACATTGCAAGATCTGCAAAGTCTGTTACGAATGCACGGGATACAATAAAATGTGCGCAGCAGCTACGAAGATTGCGATGAAAAGTCGAATTCCTGGATCGTGAGTTCCACGAAATAATTTATGAGAAAAGTCATTTATAACTTTGTTTTTCAGTAATTGCTTCTGCGGCCATGGAAACTCGGGTTGTGTAAAGTGCGGAGCTTGCACTGCTTGCATTTCAAAGCAGGAAAATGACATTAACAATGGTAGGAACTTTTTAATGATTTCCGTTCATTTAAAATAACTCGAAAACATTTTAGAACTCGTTCCCGGATCTCCTGACAAGCAAAAGCGTTTGAAGAAGGAAGTGAAAATCAACATCGAAGAACTAAACTTCCCTAACGAGTCTGAACGAGTCGCTCCTCTCGCTCCATCGAAAATTAACATTCCTTCAACCAGTCCAGTTATTCAAATCGCTTGCGGATTACATCACACCGTAGTTTTAACCACGGTCGGTGAAGTGTTTACTTTCGGAAGCAATCAATATGGACAACTAGGAACTGGAGACTTACAACCCGTTGCCTCTCCTGTGCTCGTAAAAATTCCCGGCATGGCGAGTCAGGTCGCTGCTGGCAGCAACCACACTTTAGTTTTATCGTCTAAAGGAACTGTTTTCACATTTGGCAACTACCAGAAAGGTCAATTGGGACGTCTGCCAACAGATGTGTTTGCATCGCCGCATCCCAACATGCAATCGTCATTATCAAACTTAAGCAATAAGAATGACCCGTTTTCCAACCTAAACGACTTCCAAGCTCCTGACAATGCGAGCAACATTCTAGCACAGCGCCAACGTTTCCTGTGGCACTGCATTCCAACTCCAATTACGGGAATCGGTCCAAACTATCGCAAAAAGGTTTGCTGGATCTCAGCCAGCGGCGATCAAACATTCATTAAAATAGATGAGTCGCTCGTGAATGCCAGTTCGTTGGCGAAAATCAGCGTTGCTGCCAACAGAAATACAATTATCTTCATCTCGAACAATGAGGGTGTCCCAGGTTGTATAACGATCAACAAGCAAGACGGAAAGTGTAGAACTCATATTAACAACCAATACTCGTTCAACATGTACGACGATGGAATGTTTGATGATGCAGATTTAGCGACTTCCGATATGCTCAGGGAGACGAGTGACATCCAATCTTCTTCCTCGTCACCATCGTCTTCAGTGACTGCGGTCAGCAACACGATCTTCACGATTGATCCTCTCTACGATGTTCTCTGGTGCTTTGATGTGATCAAGAAAAAAATTCTTTGTTTCAACATTCTCGCGAGTAAAGCGTTGGGCAATGATGGCGCGATTTTCAAATCGGATATGACATTGCCAAACAAAAATATCGTCAACATCACGAGAGTCCACGCGTGCTTGAATGTTCTTGCGTGTCTCGATACTTTAGCTTACGCTCAGAACTCTCTTGATTCCTGTTTCGAGTCGGATTCATCAGCCAAGAGCATGAAGATTCAATCTGTCGAAGCGTCGAGAGATAGCAAAGAAGCGCGAAGAGTTTGTCGATTCGATGCGTTCGGAGGTGGATGGGGTTACTTTGGACATAGCGTGGAAGCTGTTAGATTCATGTGCGATACAGATATTTTAATGGATGGCATTGGAATGTACGGAGGACGTGGCGAATACACTTGTAAGATCAAAATCTTTGATCTTGGAGCAGAAGGCGGTGGATTCGAAAAGGAAGGAACTGCAATCTTCGAAATTGATGACATTCCTTATTATTGCCCAGCTCGAACAATTCACAACATCATGTTCCAAAAGTCTGTAAACGTTGTGGCTGGCAAGTGGTACATGATTTGGGTTAAAGTATCTGGACCGTCTTCAGATTGTGGTTCGAGTGGACAGAATATTATTGTTGGAGATGATCAAGTTGTGTTCACATTTAAGTCTTCAAAGAAATCGAATAACGGAACTGACATCAACTCAGGTCAGATACCATCGATTCTCTATCGAGTTGTGGCTCATGATAGGAAAATCTCTGACGGATCCAACAAGCACGAGACGGTTTGCAAGATCAGCAAAGAATTCATTAACACGATCTCGCCGGAGAGCTTCGAGAATCTTGAGAAGCTCCTTAGTTGGTCATGGGGTCAATTCAAATTGAAAATCAACGAAATGGTCGATAAGATTTCGTCAAGCGATGAATTGCTACTTAATCGTTATGTTTACATTTGCCAAGTGTGCTTACGACTTTTAAAGAAATACATCAACGAGATTTATCCGAGTGATTCGTTCAAATTCAATGAGTCAACAGAGAAATCGATTGTGACTCGTTCGTATCAACAAAACGAAATGTCAAAAGTCGTGAGCCACTTCCCAGCATCATCGATTTCAATTGCATCGGAGATCAACACTTCTCAGCACAATTCACGAAAGATTAATGTGGAGAAGATTCAATTAGCTGAGAGCATCGGAAACGTTAGAGCTCTTCTCATTCAAATTCTCTGCGATGATCTCTCGACTATCGGAAACAAAAGTGAGTTCTCATCCGAATTATTCAAAAACAAAATTAATCTGAGTTTACTTTCAGGTTCATCAAATTTAATTTGCAATGTCATGGATGAATGCAACAACACATTCGTTAGTTGCTTCAACGCCTTCTACCCAACTTCCTATCTCAAGTGGGATTGCCTTTGTGATCTTCTCTCACAAATGGACAAAGGCGTTTTACATTCGAGACTGTTGAGTGGAGTTCTCGCTGGCTTATGTGATGCAACAGTCAACTTGAAGTCAACGTTTTCAATCATGTCGCCTTATACTGAACAGAAATCGATTACGAGCCCGAGTGATAATTCTGGTTATCCGATTCTTCAAAGCGCTGACAACTATCACTATCCAATCCTTGTCGAGCAAATGATGTATCGAATGCAAAAGGATAACTCAAATCCAATCTACAGCACTTGGAACTTCAAAGAGATTTTAACGAGACTTTTGGACATCATTTCAAGACCAATCAAGATGAAGATTGAAGGCATCTACAGCAGCTCAAGAGTTGATCAAACATCTACCGAACATTTGAGTAAAACCAGCAACTACAATCTCATCTCGAATTGTTGCTTTCTCTTATCGAAGATTCTCGCTGAAATCGTTTATCAAAGTTGCACTGCTGATGTAAAGTTTAAAATATTTTCTTTCGCTTTAAAATATTTAATTTCTTTATTTTTATTTTAGACTGACACGACGGTTATCTCTCCATACGCATTGCAATCAACTGGAATAAGATTTAAGAAATGCGACTACAGCAAAACTTGGAACACAGGTCACTTCGCATCGGATGCAATTTGCTTCACAGTTGATCGAGCAGGAATCGTTCTCGCTGGTTGTTGCGTTTATTATGGATCGGGGAGTTACGAATATCAAATGGAACTCCTCCACGATACACTCGACTCGAAGAGTCAGATGCAACACAAATGGGAGACGATTGAGACTTCTTATGGAACATTTGATCAAGAGAACGTTCATCGCAATTCAGTGCAACTCAAATTCGAGAGACCAGTTCCTTTGAGAGACAACGTTTGCTATGCAATCAGATTTTGCTCGCAAGGTGCTAGAACATGTTCGGGTGATGCAGGATATCCTTCAGTTCGTGGCCCTTGTGGCACGATATTCAGATTTTATCCTTGCGATTTGAGTTTCAATGGAACGACTCCGGTTCGAGGTCAGATTCCTTGTTTATTATACTATAGCGTGCCTTTGAGTTCGCAGGGCAGCAAACTCAAAAACAACAAAGAGATATTTGCTCGTGACATTGCTTTGGAGTTCGCATCTGATATAATTAATCGCAGCAAGGATTTATTGGTGTTAGCACGCAACGCTTATCTCTACGCTTTGTCATCGTCAAGTGGCAAAAGCTCATCGAACTCGTCAAACACGACTCAAGCGTTTGATTCTGAACACAACATCACACCAATCGAAGAACATTTCGATGTTTCTTGGATGGTCCCGTCAGCATCGAACGTTCCAGCTATAAAATCTGCACCATTTGTTCCTTACTACGCGCCATCTGCTTCAAGTAAAGAAAGCAACATCAACATTGCTACGAAGGATATAACGAAAAGGATTGAAACGTTTTCTCGAGGAATCATTGAGACTCTTAAGTTGGATAAAAAGTTTGATCGGAACTCAGTGGATTGTGTTGAAGTGGATAATGCAGCAGAAATCACACCAAACGATGTCGTTGACGAAGGAAGTTCAAAGAAGTCAAGAAGCGACATGAGTGAGTCTCAGATTAATGGAAATACTAAGAAACCTGCTTTGATGAAAAGTGATAGTGAAGACAGTTTTATTGACCGCGAAAGACTTAACGAAATGTTTTCGACTCAAGAATCAAGTTTATTCCACACCCTTCTACCTCTAACAGTCGCTCATATTAGTCGATTGATTTGTAGTGATCCGAAAGTCTCCGTCGAGATTCTCAATCTAGTGAAGTCAATTCTGCCTCATGTTTCATCATGGAACCAGATCTGCAACAAGAATTTATCCTCCCCCGCACATCAAGCGGTCGAGAAAAGTCCATACGAGCTTTGTACCACGAGCAATTACTACGCAATCCTTGAGAGCGATCATCCTTACAGAGGAACTTCAATTTACTCGTACAATGTTGAGTTTCCACGATCAGTTAAGTGGATGTCACTTGAGTTTGATCCTCAATGTGGAACTGCGCAGCCTGAAGACTGTTTAAAGATTCTAATTCCTGCGACGAATAAGAATTCTCGATCAGGAAGTTGCGACGTGAAGATTCAAAAGAATCTAACGTCGAACGAGAAAGACTGTCAAACTAATAATGAACAGCAAATCATGATCAAGAAGTTCAACACAGAGAGCGGATGGTCAACGAATGCAATTATTGTGCCAGGCAATGAGATCATGTTGTCACTCGAGACAGCTTCAAATTATCTCGCTGATCATAAATTAAATCGCTACGGCTTCAAATGTATTTTGATAGGATACGAGAACATTGACGTTACGAAAACATTCAACAATTCGCTCGTGAATCTTGAGTCTGAGTTCACTTACCTTGGAGGAATGTGCAGTGCGAATCTGATGCGAAAAGATTTAATTTTCTCAGGTGAGTTCGAAAATATTTTGATTCATTTCTGATTTGTTAAAGTTCAAACATTTTTTCAGATGAAAAATCCGACGACTTCTGGGCTACTGAGAACACTCTGAAGAAGCATTTCGTTCTGCTGTCCAAAGGCTTATCAATTCAAAACGGCTCGCTGTCGATCAACAACATTTTAGAGTATGACATTGCAATCGAGTGAGTGCACATTAATTTCTTTATTTAATTACATGGAGATTATGGACAAGTGAATGGCGATGGGGATTAAGTTTCTATTTAAGCTTAAAAGTCTGTTTTCATGAGACCATGCGTTTCGATTTGCATTACGATTTGTGTTTGCCGATAAGTTCTTGGCTCGGGCATAATGACTTCGAGCTTTCGTTTGCTCTTTCTACAGATAATTGCTATTGGAACTAGAATAATGATGAGCACGGCAAGACAGAGCAAACCAATAAGAATCCAAAAGAGACTCGATTTAGTTCTGCACTGATCGTTAAGGAACGAGATCGACTCAAAGTTTTCATCCTCAATTCTCATGAAGATTGTGTTTGCATTGTCGTTGAAGAAAGTTTTCTCGTACAATCGTCCAACGGCTTCGCAGCTTTGAGCGTCACGAAGATAAAGTTTGTTGACTTGCAATTTCATATCTGGGCAGAACTGAATGTTTTGCTCAGGATGAATGAAGTCGATGTGATTGTTATTGAACTCAAAATAAACTTCTTGTGTTCGCACACTTGGAGTCTTTGGATTCATCGTGATACCTTAAAGTTTGAATTTGAATATAATTTCTCAACCTAAACTTTACTGGTCTTACCTCGAAAGGCTCCATGATTCATCATTGTCACAGTGTTGCCGCTGAAAATAGCTCGATCGGAAACGTCCATCAAAAATGCTTCGCCGTCGATGACACCAAACGTCGAGTTAATAATTCTAAGACGTTGCACTTCTTTTACATCGAACGTGCTCGGCTGAAGCATCGTAAAACGTGAACCTTCGATTATGACATTCTGAATGTGACAATCATAGAATGTTCGAGAAGCTGAGTTGATTTGGAAAGTGGAATCAGTTATGACAAGATCACGAACGCTTAGTTTCTTGAATGCTTGTGCCTCAATTTCTCCAATAATTGAGTTGCTGATCTTAATTGCGCTGATTTCACTAAAGAATCCGGTAAAGGCAAATGCATAAATCTTCGAAATGTTCGAGCCTGTAATAATAACTTCTTCCAAATTCCCTTTGATGAAATGCGAAGGCAAACTCGTCACAGACGAATTGATGATCTCAATTCGAATTGACCTTCTCTCCCGCGTTGAGTTGAAAGAAAACTCCTGAAAGTTCAACTCGCCGATGTTCTCAAAAGTCAAACCAATCAAGTCGGGAAGGTCATCAATTGCTCCAGAACGGACCAAAATATTTTCGCAATTCTTCACTTGAATACTTCGAATGTTTCCATGTAGTCTTGGCAGTCGCATTAGCTAAATTTAGAGAAGAAAACTGAATGAACAAAAAACTTCCGACGCGTTGAATCACACATGGAAATGGACATTTACGCTTTTCATATTTTCACAATCGCACACTGAGCCGAGCCACTGATATTCGCAATCGACATCGGTGTATTCCTCATCGTAAGATTGACAAATTACAGCTGACAGCACTAGAAGTGTGTACAATATTGCAAAACTTAATGTTTCCATGTTTTATTTGAGGAAAAAATTATTTCCGTAGATTGCGAAATGTTCACTCATCCGCCCTCGCACTGATTTCAATTCGAACTGAGTAATAAGCCAAATAAAAAAGTGTAATTATTTCCTCTCTTATCGTTCCCAAAAGAATATACAAAAGCGTATACAGAACACAGTCAAAAAGCCGTGAGTCGATCCACACAAGTGTGAATCTCAATCGTCGCCGTCAAGAGCTCCGAATCTTCATACTATCGAAGAGAAGCGATGACAAAACATCGCAAGGCAAATAAACGATATGAGTGATAAAGATAAAATTTACTTCACAACACATGGAAAGCGGTGAAAATGAATAAATTTTCTCTTTTGATTTTCAAGTGAAAATCACACCCGAAAACTACTAAGCGAGACCGAGTTGACATTTGTTTACTTAATGGTACTTCGTTATGTTGACGCAATCAATTTTTTGCTTGGTGTTTGTCGATTCGTGTGTGATTCAAAAGATGTTTGAGTTAGCAGCTGAAACTAATTTGGCGAAAAAGATCAATTTACAAAAAAGTACGAAACAAAACTTTTTATTTCGTCGAATTTACAAATCACTTTTTGAACTCAAGAGTTATCAATGTGTCTAATAATTTCTATCAATGCATTTACGAAACGCTTGACTTTAGGAATTCTGTCAGCGAACAAAGGAATTTCCCGCTTTTTCGTTATTAAGAATTTGGTGAGTGATGCTTCACAGCTGTTGGCGTTTACGTTTGAGCTTTTAAGCGATAAATCTTGTAACGAATTCTCCTCTTTTACTTGGAAAACGTTACCAAAATAGTCGAAAAAAAAAATTGATTTCATGGCTACCGGAAGCGAATACTTTTCTGCTGGACGCATTTAAAACGATGTCAAAGCAGAAATTGCACGCTCCGGTCGATGACCTTTCATTCATTCACTCGTCGATAAGTTCGTCGATTTTAACAGTTGCATTCGATCCACCTGAATGGTTCGAGCTTGTTGAGTTCTCCATTGATTCGTCGCTCCAATCCTCGATGTTGTCTTGCGTAACACGAGCCGGAAGCTTCGATGGCACGGTGTACTCAGGAATCTTACGATTTGTTGTCGGTGATCTTGTTATACGATTGAGTTCGCCACTCGCATGTGCTTCCACCTTATTTACGATGTCGGGAAGGTTCTTTGACGTCGACGGTTGATCAATTGTTTGGCTTATGGCATAAGGCGTCGCGACTTTTGGTTTGAATGTCGACGATCCTGCTTGAAGTGAGAAAATTAATGACTCGTAAGTATTAGACGATTTAGAAATAACTCACCGACGACAGATTCATGAATGACTGGCTCCGAGTATAAATTATTGCTGCCTGTGTTGTTATCCAAAGGACTTGAGTAGTTATTAGTCAGCAGAAGTGGAATCATCGTTTGCTGTTGCGATAGAACTGTCGGCTCAGCGTAAATATGTTCAGAGTTTGTTTTCGTTGTTACGCGTGCATTTTGAATTATGCCTGGTTCCGCATAAAGATCATCGCCGGGAATTTGAGGTCTCTGGACGGTTGTGGTTCGATTTGTCGTCGTCGTGTCTGGAGCTAAATGTTTATACAAAATGTCAGTAAAAGCCACGAAGTCTTCGCCACTGTTTTCACATTCTCCTATCGTTTGCACAATATCTCCAATGATTCTCACTTTCTCATACTCATTGAGATGCTCGTGAAGCAACCGCTTTGTGTTGTTATGAACGATATCATATTTGTCCTCGGGTTGCTTTTGTTTCATGATTTCTAATGTGCGCTCAATTATGATGTGATCGCGATTCGAAAAGGTCTTTGTTGATCTTAGCGATGCTTCGTACGAAGGCGGTCCATCTGATGGATTGAAGTGAAGAAGATCAGTCTGATGGTGCAAAGTTCCTTGTCCATAATGATCACTCGTAATGTTTCGAGACTTTCGTCGCATTGTCATGATAATGCAAACGCAAGGGAAGATGATGATCACAACAGCCGCTGCGATTATGTAGTTAATGTAATCCATCCATTCAAAATCATCCGACAAAACTTTCGAATCGATGAACTTGGCGTCGATATTCTCAACCTTCACTTTATTGCACTTGAGCTTGGTCCGCTTCCCTCGACAAATCTCATCGTGATATTGATCGTATTTGACAGTTTCAACTTTGAGACATCGGAGCAAAGTGTCGTTTGTGTCTAAAGAGCAAAAGCTCTCGGCTTGCAGTTTCTTGATTGCAATCGATTTGGCAAAGAGCTTCTCAAGCCATTTGTGAAAAGTACAAGCGCAATTCTGTTTAAATATAAGCTCAGTAAACTGACACTTCTCGCTGATTGACTTGAAGCTGTCGGCTTGAATCTTCGTAAACGAATTGTGATGAAACGTGCACAGAACATTCTCAAGTGACGACGTTGGATTCTCAAGCGCTAAAGCATCAAAACTCCCGAAAGTATTGTTCTTCACAACAACTTTATGCCATTGATGTGTTTTAAGCCATGTCGGGCCTAGAAAGTTTATTTGGTTGTGGGAGATTGAGACGCTGCTTCCAGCGAATTCAATTGAGTTCTCCTTAATTGAATTGACTCTGAAAATTATCTTTTGTTGTAATTTCCTTCAATCGTGAACAAAACAGATCACTTACATGTTTTTCTCGAAAATAAATTTCGTGATGCCAACGTCGTGAATAGCGTTAGTAGCGATCTCATCGATTCTACAATTCATCACAGCCAAGTTTTCCAACGCAATCTGTTAGTGAAAGTTAATTAATGTCAAGACTCATAAAATTTATTTACTCAACTCACCCCCTCACGAAAAATGTCTCCTTCAATTAATTGAATCGTTACGTTGTCTAAGATTAATGACGGAATTTCTAAAATATTAAATGCCGATGACTTGACGGTATCGATGAAGGAATTTTCAATTCTCAATTCCGACAATTTCTTTCCGCGCATCGGAAGAAAGTTTCTAATCGACGATCGGTTTATGAATATTTTTGGCTTCGTGAGATTGAAACTCGTGGTTAAAAGAACTCCATCGTTGAGAATCAGATCAGCAATGTCTGTGAACGAAGCGTTGAACGTTGTCGTACCAAAGACTTCTTTATTTGCTATGAATTGCCACACGTTCTCAACGATCAAGTTGATCTCCAGCAATCCATCTAATGATCTCTCTGACAATATCACGCTCTTGAGGTTTCTGAAGCTGATCTCCGGAAGATTTCCCCAAACGCCGTTCAATGCATGTTTCCATAGAACGACGTGACTCTGTGTTCTTTTGAAGTCATCTTGTGGGCCTTGAATGGCCAATGAGTTGATTCTATTGCTGCCACTAAAGAATCCACTTTTAACAGCCAATCTAGTTTTATCACCAAGTGTGATGTTGATGGCAGTTCCCAGAACTGGAAGTCTCAGTCCATCATCGAGTGAATATTCCTGGACGAAAGATATAATTTTCAATTGTCATTTAATTGATTGAAATGACGTACAGAGTTGAATTAGGAAAATTGTCTCAATGCTCAATGAAAAAAAAAACTCTTTACCGACGAATTTACTTTATTGATAGATCTGTCATCATCTTGATTCAATCAGCGACAATGATTCAATTTAAACTTTCTCCTCCATCAGCTAAGTAAACAGCAATTTGATTCAATTGCATTTGATTGTAACTGAGAACGTCAATAAGTGAACAGAAAAGAATGTTTTCACTTGAAAGAGAACTAACACGAGTAGCATGAGACAAATTTGTTTGTGGGCGTCGGCAATTCGTAATTTATTGTGCGATAAGTTGCTTAGGAGATAAGAAATGAGTAAATGACTCACCTTATTATCGATGAAATCACAGTGAATTTTCACGAAGTGCGACTCATTGTAGCATCGACAGAGCGATTCACAAATGTCTACACTGCCGTTCGTTGCATCGAACAACCAAAAGCAAATCAGCACGGCGAGACACGAAGAAAACTTTCTGCACTTCCACATTGTCTTTGTGAGTCGAAGTATGGAATTTCATTTGTTTTTCATTTTCTATTTACACAACGAATTAAAATTGGATTCTTCTAAAAGATCTCTTGTTGCCTTCTTTTATTTAAATCACTCTCACATTTGTTTATTTTCGAGACGAACTCGTAACACGTTTCACATTTTCTCCTTTCGTTGAGGTTTTGTTTTCCAATTCTTCAAGCGCATCCACCGTCGGGTCTCGCCGCTATCTTATTTATTCTTCTCGATCCTCAAATAGTCTGATTATGTCTTGTTACAAAATCTGAAACAATTTATGGAGCATTTTAGTTTCGTCTCGCTTCGTCACCGTCGGCGGCGGTGTGTTCGCATTAGTTTCCTGCCCATATCAACTGAGAAAACCATAAATGTTGCCTCGAATGTTAAATTATCATGCAAACCGTGGAGAGAATTCAACGCGTTAATTACAAGCGATCTCGTCGAGCTAATGTATAAAAATTTATTTCCTGTAGCTGCCTTGATACTTTCGTTTATTATTCTCTCTTCATCTTTCCACGACCACCAACAACTATGCTGGCTCTAGTGCCACACAAACACTCCACAATCACACACCAAACGCATTCATGATTTATAGAAGAAACGAAGGAATGAATGAGAATGGTTGAGGGGCCCCCGATAAAAAAAAGGTTTACATGCAACCACGACAATTATAAAGACAAAAGATTTCTTCCATCCCACAAAACGTTGGAGTGTTGGTTTCACTCAACGTACTGCACTTGAATCTCATCGACAGATTTTTGAAATACAGGTTCCTGTTTCCAGCTGATAATTGATTGTAACTCAAACGCTGTTGAGTCATGTTAACCGGTTTGTGTTGAAATTTGCTCACAGCTTGTGCGGAGACTGATTTACGTCTTCCCCTTTTCGGATAATTTCGACTATTAACTAAGTTGGTCGAATCAATTAGATACCAGAGCTCATGAGCATGAGATTCATGTTATGCAAAGCGTTTAACTATCTACGCAGCAACTATCTGACAGAAAGGCCGTTCAAACACAACAGCGAATGCTTTTCAACATCAACTCAAGCCGATCCACACTTGTCCATTCAACTTGTCGCTTCTTTCTTTCGTTTGAGCTCCTCCATCCGTTCTTCGCTTTTCTTTTCTCTTTTTCGGAATAAATAATTTAATTTGAATGAATTTTTTAATGAAACTCTTTCGACGCTTTGCGATTCATTGTGCCGATGAAAACGATTCCGATCACAGGCAACACAAAGAAATATATTAATGTGCACAATTGAATTTAAATGCACTTGGAATCGATTAATGTCTGTTTAACGCGAGATGAAACGAGGAAATCGAGGAAGCAGACTGACTTGTTACTTCACTTAACATTTCAATCGTTCTTATCATTCACATTTCAATTATTCGTCTCATTAATATTCATGCACATTCCCCGACACTCTCGTCTATGTCATGAACATAAAAAGACAAAATTCTTAATCCGGAAAGTGCAAACTTATTTTTACTTTGCTTCGCGTCTCCGGTCCAAACTTCTTTTTATTGCAGAAAATCGTCTCCGCCGTATTAAGAGAAATTAATTTTTGAAAATATTTCGCACTTGCAACGACGCCCGATCTTTGCTTGTTGATTGTTTACGATGTGATTCACTACTGAAGCTGGATTTCGTTCTCTCTTTTTTTTTCGTGAACGAAAGAGAAAAACGAGCTAAGCGACTTATGTGTGTATGGTCAAAGAAATCTGTTATGTAGTTGTGCAACGATCCATTGAGTAAACGTCGTGTAAACTATTTGTTTTTTTATCATTGAAATGAGAGAGAGCCGATCGCTTGTAATGTGTGTGAGCTCATATTAGTGCGAGAGAGCAGCATGTATTAACATGCTCAAAGACAAAATCATATAAGTGGAAAGAAAGTGGAAAATTTGTTGGCCCAACTACAGCACATTCAACAAATTTATGTGAAATGTTCTTGGATCATTAAATCGTGAGACCTTGAACATCTCGATTTCCCACTTTGAAGATCTCAACGTTAATGAAACTTCAATACACCGAAGAGATCGTTCTGAATGTTTGAAAGAGGGAGCATTAGGAACATAAATCAAGGAGACATCGAAATATTTTTTCGTGTTCGGAGAGAAATATTTTAGAATTTCTCATAAACGTCATTTACGAATGGACTCAAATTTAATAGGCCACCTATTTCTGAGATTAGAACAAATACCTTCATTGTGTCTCTCGACTTTAACATTGAATGCATTTCGATCGCTGCTAATTGCTCTGTGAATGTTTACAGTTTGGAAATGACGAAGAGGGAAAAATATTTTTTCAGATCATGCAAATCGACACAAACTATAATTGACATATTTTCCATTTGTTTACAGCACTGAACAATCGCATGAGAAGCAATTTCTCAAGGACTTTGTGTTTGTGGCGCCTGATTCAGCCGGAGGTCGATTAGCATCGTGGATTCAACCTGAGTCACGTTTAGATCCGAATCGTTGCGAGTTGAAACTCTTCCAAGATCCAATTCAAAGTGGATGGCCGACGAAGCTTGTGATAGAGACGAGAGATCAATACGGCGAAATCGTTTACGTTCCAAACATTAAAATTCAATTGAAAGTGGCTTTGAGTTCAAACTTTTCGAACGAGAAGCGATACAGCAAAATGTGTAAAGACCAAAATGTGTTCATGCCGTTGGGCAAAGTCACTTACGAGCCTGTGATCAAAGAGAAGGAGAAGATCTGCATCAAATCGATCACAGCAATGAAAGCTTACTCGCAATATTCGTTTGAAGAGCTTCGCATGTACACGCCAGTTCAAAACAAATCGTCTGACCTTATGACAGCCAAAGACTCGGGCGATCAATCGTACTCCGTTTTATGGACACCAGAAGCAAGTGGAAACTTTATAATCAACATCATTATCGATGGCGTGCAGGTTAACGAGAATTATAACGTTACAGTTATCAATGCGAATGTTCCGCCGCCTGTTAAAGAACACGCTTTGAAAAAGATTCAGCCGCAATACAAATATCGAAAGTATTACGCTGAGTACACGTCAGGTCTGAGAATTCGACTTCATCCGACGCTTCAAGCTGATCAGATTGGAATTATTAAAGTCAACGATGTGATTTCCTTCATCGACGAACTTGAGAATGGAGATGGCGTTTGGGTGAAGCTGTCAACGGATTCGATTAGAAAGTTCTGTTCTTCTTCTTGGTATCCATCGGAAGCTTGGTGCTTAGGCTACAACAAACATTTCGATAAAAGACTTTTGTTCTCACTGATCGAGTCGAACAGCGAATCGACTGTGAATCCAACTGACGATATGAACAACGTAAAGTTCTTTGATGACAGCGAATATTACAGTCTGGAAGAATCAAGTGAACTTCAAGTTACAAGTGCATTTGAAGACTCGAAACTCGAAGACGATGACGAGAAACCACCAACATTCGACGAAACTGTTGAATCACAAGTTGAACGAACAAATCAATCGAACATCACAGCAGCAATCGCAGGAGTTGTCGACAATGTGGTCGAAGGTGGAGCTCATAAGCTTCAAGCATTCCAAAAGTGGCTGAAGCGCGATAGCGTTGGCGACACGACCGCGACAATTAGGAAGAGAATTGGTTCCATCCCAGAAGTTTATAACAACAACACATTGGACTTGAAGAATCTCAACACGGACAATGTCGCTGCTGATAAACTTTCTAATGACATCAACCTCGAATCGCCGGTCCAGGAAAATATTATTCCGACAAGCAAAATTAGTAAAGTTCATAATAGCATGACAGCATCGATGAAAGACACGAACCCGTTTCAACAAAGTCACAACGTTAATCGAAATCTTAAGAATCTTGAATATGAAGAGATCAAC
Organism: Smittia aterrima; assembly: GCA_033063855.1. Lineage (NCBI taxonomy): Eukaryota > Metazoa > Arthropoda > Insecta > Diptera > Chironomidae > Smittia > Smittia aterrima. Next base: position 11,004,356 of record CP093831.1, on the reverse strand, counting down.
ACACCCAAGCAAGCGCTGTCGCCTTCCGTTGCTGAAACGATTCGAGCAATTTTTGCGGCTTTCCTTTGGCATGAGGGCGTTGTCCACGATGCAATCGCTTGTGCCTCATTCATCAAATTTCATCCATTGATTCCGAAGAATAACATTTACGGAATGGACCAGACAAATCTAGAGCAAAAGCACGAAGTTCTCACGAAGGAGGAAAAGATACAACAACGACATTCAGTCGAAATCACTAACAACAGTAACTATCTCAATGCTCGACCGTCAACTTTGGAGGCGCTGACAAAAAGTGGTTACTGCTGTGTCCATTATCGAAAGCAACGTGGGAAGGTTAGCGAGGTAAGTTTTGATTTAATTTAACATTGTTGAGTTCTTATTACTTTTTACTACTCGACAGCACTCGATTTACCGTTCGACTGACGACGTTTCGTCGCATGGCTGTCCACCAGCTCTCAAATGCCTCGTGTTTGTTTGGGATGAACTGAATAAAGATTTTCAATCTTTCGTAAGCAAAATCAAGACTGATAAGGAGAACAAAGACACTTTGCTATTACCGAAAGTAAATCAAAGTGAAGTGGCTGAGACGGATTATCCTAAGAGTAAGCTTAAGGTTAAGAAATTCATTGACGAAGGAAATACTTCGTTGGGAGGTGCGGTCGGAGGTTCAAATGATAGCACAGTTTGGTGTGAACTGTGTGATGCTGATATTGTCCCAGGAAGTCATCAAGGCCCTTACCAACAAAATGCATTCACGCAACATTTGAAAACGAATCATCCGGGATGCGGTGAATCTGCCAAAGGCAAAGGTTATAATTCGAATGGAGTTTACTGCGAAGGTTGGGCTGGACAGTGCGGTGAAGAGGGAGTTGGAGCGACGAGCTGGTACTTGATGTGTGAACAATGTCGCGATAAGTTTATGGCCCCGAACAAGAAGACTTTGAATGTGAATGATTCACTTCCGGCACGCGCAGCAATTCAAGATCAAAAAATTCCTCCGCCATCAGCGATCAATCCATCGACGTTCACGAAAAAATCGAAATTCAACTCGAACATGAGCATGGAGTTCTTTGACAACATGAAAGACAACGCTTTGTTTCTTCTGGACCTCAACTCGCACAATGGTGGACTATTGAACAAGACTGGCGATAATAATCTGTTGCCATTGAAGAACAAAGTTCGTCACAGCACAGTCAGTGATTTTGGAGTTCAACCAAACACTTCGAACTTCTCTCAAAGATTATCGTCAACGGTACTCGAAGACAATCTACGAAAAGCTTCGATGCAAAAGCAAAGCTCGATCGCAAACTATTACGGAAAGAAGTTGCGTGATACTTCGATTGATTCTCCTGCTCCGGAATTACTTTGGACACCGCCTGAGAGCATCACTTGCCTCGAAATGTTGAACGCAAAGATTAGCGAGTCAGACTCTTGCAATGTCATCAGCTTAGACAACGATAAAAATTTCTATGATCCTTTTGCTACTGGAGCTCAACGATCGAATCAAAATCATGAAGGAGGACCAAGCAATGAAAATAAATTCCATCGAAGCTTCTCAATGATCCAAGGATGGGGATTTTATTCTCTAAACTCAATTGAACAAGATGCGACAACTCACGAATGCATTGCCGGAGGAAATCAAATTCATCAAAACAACGAGAACAAAGTTATCATGAGACGGAAGAAAACTTGTTTATGCGAATCGAGTGAGTTTGTTTTAATTTCGAGAAAAGAAAAATATTTGATTTCAATTTAATTCCCCAGCAAATGAAGCGAGTTTGTTGAACTTCCCATCGAAGAATCTGAAGAAGCTTGTGCCGGATCACATTCTCAATCCAACGTTCAAAGGATTCAGCGAAGTCTCATCTTCCCATGATATTGAGAGTAAGTCGAGGAAGATAGAAATGTCATTTTAGTTTTAATCAAATAAAATTTCTTTCCAAAATTTAGAAGAAGTTGAAAACACTTTTGAAATCAAAAAGTTCACGGACAATGCTTTTCTCGATCTTCTCCAACAACACAAGACTCAGGGCGAAGTTTCAAAATCTTATTCATTCCTGAATCGACCGACCATCAACTTCATCTTCGAGAAGCACGATTTGGATAAACTTCGTTATCTCCTACGAAAGAATTTGAGGAAAGCAATCTGCAGCGTGTACGGCTTGCAAGCTCTTAACTGGCTCCTGCGAACTGTCACTCAAACGATGTGCGTTCACGATATCATGTGGTGGTTCATCTCATCGCTAGTGCCATCGAAGAATGAAAACGAAAATGTTTTGAAGCTTGAAGACTCCGATGTCAGTTACGAGCATCCCGTTGCGATCTCAAACGTCGATGATCGAATTCAAAATCTTCTATCTCAGAATCTCCACATGCTCCTTCAAAGCATAGCAGACATAACACTTTCATTGCCATCGGGTTCGCCTTTGCAACGTCTCGCGATTCAATGTTTTGGAATCAAATTTCGACCGAACGATCATCAGTTCCTGCACACTTCACACGTCTTTGGAAATATTTCAAAGATTCTGTCAAAGAGCGAAGAGTACAACGAAGAGAATTTGTTGTTCTCGACCGCTCTACTCGATTTGCATGAACAAAATCTAGATGCAAGTAATATTAGAGCTCAACAAGACAAAGTAATCGTGTGCAACAATGTTGACATAACTGATGTCTTCGAATTGATTATTTCATCTCGACAAGCGATGGCTTGCGCATTAACCGATAATTCCACTGAGACGTTCTGGGAGAGCGATGATGAAGATCGCAATAAACCGAAGATCATTGAAATCTCAATGATTAAGCCGCACTACATTTGTAAGTCGATTAACATTCACATCGACAACTGCAGAGATCTCGCGGTGAGTTAAATGAAATTCTAATGAATTGCTTGGCATTGAATTTAATTAATTCTTTTAAATAGCATAAGGTCACGAGCTTCACAGTCTACAGTGGAGCGTCTTTAGGCGAATTAAATCTTCTCGAAACTGTTGAAACAGAATCAAACATCGGCTCTTGGTACTCTGTCCTTGTTAAAGACGATTCAAACACTCACTTTAGGATCGAGTTTCGAGGCGTTGAGAACAACATTAGAATTCGTCAGATAAAGCTTCTTGGTTACTCTAACGATGCGAAGGTCAATCAAGAGTTATCGTCAATGAAGAAACACACAAGCGCTCATCACATCCAACAGAAATATTGTGAGCTTGAAACTCTGAAAGTTTTCCGATTACTGACGAATCAAGTTTTCGGAAAATTGATAATAAATCAAGAACGACCAGTGAGTAACCAGAACTTTGCTGCTTCGATGCAAGAGTCACACATTGACTCACCAGAAGGCGATTCATTAGATCTTCGAGAGCATATGGTTGGAATATTGTTCAGCAGAAGCAAACTTACTCATCTCCAGAAGCAGATTATCGTTCACATTGTTCACTCAATTCGAAAGGAAGCTCAGAAATCGCGAGACGAATGGGAACTTCATGTTAGCACCATTAGCTCGAGTAATATTATCAAAAGCGTTATGAGCAACAGCGACGCCGTTGTACCAAAATCTAATGACGTTTATTGCTTTGAGATGCTGAGCATGGTGTCAGCTTTATCAGGAAGCTCAGTCGGACGAACCTACCTCTCTCATCAGATTGAGTTGATCAAAGATCTTTTCGTTCTACTTCATACAGGAAGTGAAAGAGTTCAACGGCAAGTGACACTTTTGTTGCGTCGAATTCTTCCTGAAATTTCACCGGAAACTTTGTGCAACATTCTCGAAATCTCATATCAGCCGAACAAAGACATCAACAGTTTGCTTCAAAATCCAAAGCAGAGCAAACAACCAACCTCAGGAATCCTTGATATTCTTCTTGCAATTATCGCCAAGTCACTTCAGATTCAAGTTAAGTTCAAGAATGGATCTAACCCTAAGAACCTCAACGTTAAGCTTTGCGATTACATTTTACCACCAGCGGCGAAATCATCAGCGTCAGTAACTCAGAAGATCGCTCCCTTCTATCAACATCAAATCAGCAGCGCAACTGATGGAGGAAGTTCCAACATGTCAGGATCATCTCGAGAGTGCGAGTCGATTGAAAGAAGCGCGATAAGCTTAAAGGAAGATTCTCGAAAGCAGTGGTTCCTTTGTGGCACGGCATCAACGAAACTCGCTGAGAACATCATCAGTTTGATCAAGGACATGATCAATGGAAAAATGTCTGAGAAATGGTCACACATTACAAAGACAGCTGTAGCTGAATGCATCATAAACCTGGCTCATCTTGATGAAGTGAATCGACAGCCTGAGACTTGTTTGAAGACTCCAACGATCTGGCTGGCTCTTGCGAGTTTGTGCGTGTTAAACGAAGATCACGTTTTGAAACTGTCGTCAGGTCAATGGAGCAAGACTGGTGGTGACTTCCGACCGCTTTGCATCAACCATGACGATAGTGTAACGAACGCTGTCATCGAGTGCATTGAGTGTGGAACATTGTGTTGCGATTGTGATCGATTTTTACATCTCAATCGCAAGACTTGGACTCACCATCGAACAGTGTGCAAGGAAGAAGAGGAATCCATTAAAGTTGAATTGCATGAAAGTTGTGGTCGAATTAAACTTTTCTGGTTGCTTGGATTGGCTGACAGCAAAACCTTAAAAGGAATCATTGAGTTTCGTGATGGACACAATATTATTTGTGATCCACAGAACGCGATCGGTCGATGTAGATTCTGTGGAGTGTACGGCAACTCTGGTCTCTTGGCAGTTGGAAATGTTTGCGTAGAGCAACAGTGTCAAGAATATTCTGCTAACGCATGCTCGAAGATCCTCGCATGTTCTCATTACTGTGCCGGAATCATCAACGAAGTGAACTGCTTGCCATGCCTTCATCAAAAGTGTCAATCGGTTACAAACTTTGATCCGAAAAAGCCAAAGCTAACTCAAGATGGTGACGACATGTGCATGATCTGCTTCACTGAAGCTCTTTCCTGTGCGCCGTCAATCCAGATGGCATGTGGACACGTTTTCCACTTCCACTGTTCTCGTTTAATTCTTCAAAAACGTTGGCACGGAGCCCGAATCAGTTTTGCCTTCTCTCAATGCCCAATCTGTAAAAACGATATTTTCCACGATTCGCTTCAGGATTTGTTAGATCCAATCAATGCACTGAAGGACGACGTTAAGAGAAAAGCCGTGATGCGTCTTAAATATGAAGGAATCGATAAAGAAATGATTCACGATCATAAGAATCTCGCGTCTTATGCAATGGAGCGTTACGCTTATTACGTTTGCTGTAAATGTCAGAAGGTGAAGCTTTAATAACTTTTTTTAATAATTTTAAATTAATTGATATTCTCTCTTGTCTCAGGCGTATTACGGAGGAGAAGCTCGATGTGACGTCGAAATGGGAGAGAACTTTAATCCCGAAGAGCTTATTTGTGGAGGCTGCAGTGACATTGCGAAAGCTCAGGTTTGTTTCAAGTTGTCACAACTCAATCAAAGACTTCAAAAGTTTCCTTTAATTTCAGATGTGTCCTAAACATGGAATGGATTTCCTTGAGTATAAATGTCGCTATTGCTGTTCTGTTGCGGTTTTCTTCTGCTTTGGAACGACTCACTTCTGTGACACTTGTCACGATGATTTCCAACGTTTGACTAACATTCCGAAGATCAAGTTGCCAAAGTGTCCAGCCGGGCCAAAGGCGACACAATTGCTGGGCGATGAATGTCCACTTCACATCGTCCATCCACCGACTGGCGAAGAGTTTGCCTTGGGATGCGGCATTTGTAGGAATTTCCACACATTCTAAAATCGTTTTTAACTTCTAGTCGAGTAAGAAATGAAATGTTGACAAAAAACTTAGAATAATTCAGTTAAAATATTTCGTTCTTAAAACATTTTCTAGTCAAGATATTGATCGATCAATAGTCATTTGTTATTATTTATTTCCGTTTAGTTTTGTTGTCTAGATGAAAATTCTCAAAACCAAAATATTTGTGTTTGCAAAAATTGCGAACTTTTTTCTAAATGTTTACGTGGAAATAATTTCCAAAAAATAATTTACACTAACTAACAAATCCTCAAACTGTGCAAATCCTTTGTTTTCGTGTTCAAAAAAGAATTGTTTACATTATCCCTCAAATCAAAAATTTGACTTTTTTCAAAGCATTCAACCAAAGAAAAAAATCTAAACCTGCAAATAAAATGAAAATCATTCTGAATCAAAAGTCTCTTTCGTAGTTTTCAGATAAATTAGGTGACTTCGTCTTGTTTTATTTCTTTATCAAGTTTAATCTCAAGGCACTAAAATGTACAAATTTAGTCGTGAAGTGAATTAGTAATTTTCGTTTTTAAAAATAGTCTTAGTTCGCAAAGGAACGCGTCTTTGTTTAATAAGCTCAATTATTCAAAAATATTATCGAAAAATATTTTAGTGGAATTTCAGTTAATGGCACGTTGTAGTATCGCGAAGAAGTTTGGCTCACAGATCAGTCACTGGGCCGCTAGCTGAAGACAACGTAACTTGCGATGCTTTAGCTGTTTTCGGAGAAATCAGTTTTCCTGTTGTTTGATTTCCGATTGGTTTGCTGACGTGCTGTTCTGCTCGAAATTTCTTCGAACCGTCACCACCATTGATTTGGATCTGCAACTGATGCTGTTGCGGCTGAAGAAATTCTGATGGCATTGAACTTATATTAGCTTGATTATTCGAGGGATGATTTGAGTTAGTTGGAGTTTTTAATGATGTTACCATATGTTCTAAACTACAAGCGATCAAGCGAGAGAGAGAGAAAGGCAAAAGCGAAAAGGGTAAAATAAAATAATTGTCAATTAAACTGAGGATCCAAATCCGTTTCTACTTACGCGAGAATTCTACTCTCTGCATGTTTCTTACTGGCTATCGCATCTTGCAAGTCTCGTCGAAGCTTAAACGTGTCCTTTTCAAGTTGCATTACGTGTGATCCGTCATACGTTTCATCGTCAATATCATTTTCATGTCGTTTCGGCGGAGTTTGCTGTTGATAGCGTTCATATCCAAATCCATCGTTGCTGTTGTTGATAACACCGTAACTGAGATTCATGTTGCTACGTTTCAATTGATCATTCATGGCAAGATTTGAGTTCGACGAGTTTGGAAATTGAGAGAATGGTTGGAATGGATTGCCGCTGATGAAAGATTTAATTGAGCGAACTTCATCTTCGAGTTTATTTAAGCGCTCGTTCGTTAACTGTCGATCCATTTTGAGATTGTGAAGTTGAACCTAAAACACAAATTTTACTCAAACTTTCACGAAAGATGTCGAAAACTCACTTTAGTTTCTTCAAGTTCACGAGACACTCTCATATTCGATTCGTTCACACTCCACGACTTTTCTTCGATCATATTTTTGACTCGATTCATTAACGACTCGTCACGTACTCTTCCGGCATCGCGAACTTCTCGAATCAAGTCTGTCACCACTCCGGGATAATTTGAGCCGCCTACAAGAAGAAAACACGTTCACTCAAAAATATTTCTCAAGATATTTTCTTCTTCTTCTCTTCTTTACCTTGAGAGTGATAAGTTGGTGCAGGACTAGCGATGCCACCATAGCCGAAAGGTTGACTATGAACACTCAAGCCGCTTACACTATCTCTACGGTGACGCAAATTCCAACTCGGTGCATACTTCAATGCCTCCATTTCAACTACAAATTTCAAATTTATTACAAACTCAATCACGAATTTGGGCTCCACACAGACTTGAAATCAACACCCACTGACTTACCCTTGGTCTCGTGCAGATTGCGAAAAATTTTCGAGTTGGTTTCGTGAAGCAAATTGATTTGTTTCATAAGCGTTACCAACAATGTTTTGTTGTTTACGTCGTTCCCGTTTCGTTGTTTTTTCTCCTGTTCTTCGATGTCATCATCCTCCTCCAGGTCGTCCTCAGCGCTAGATTCATTAGGTCGAGAGCTAATTTTAGAAGCGTTCATCATGTTATTAGGTGTGTCGTCGATCAGCAAATCATTGAAACTGAAAACGAAAAGAAAAAGACGAGAGAGAAGTGAGAAACGCAATGAAATGGCATTTTGTTTCATGTCATGAGCACAAACATTGCGTGCGCTTCGACTGGCGATTTAGACAGCGCTGTGAGAAAAGCCGGAAAGAAGAAAGGAAAAGCTCCAACAACTTTTCACAAGCTTCGATGTTATTATTAAATAAACAGTTATCGAATGAGAATCTTACCGTCTCGTTTGACTGATAACATCGTTGAGCTTCTCTTGATCTGTTGAGGGAATTTTTTCGTTTTTGACTAAGCCGATCGTTGGAAGACTAAGAAACTCTTGTTGGCTGCTCATGGAAGTCATGGGGTCATTGCTTATTGGTGATTGTGATTGCTGTCGTTGAAGTAAGTGCGGATATTGCTGCTTGAAATTTGTATTAAAATTCATAAATCCAGCAATTGACGCAGAATTATCGCCAAGGGAGGAATTCTTGGAAGAAAACATAAAAACGAAATCATAAAAATTTCAAGCGAAGGTCAAAATAATAAAAGAAACAGCTTTAGCAGCTGTTCTTGAGTCACAAGCGCGGCGAAACTGAAACTTACAATGTGCGAGGGTAAAGAAATCGGGTCGCCCGAGCCGAACGGTTGTGGGTGGTGGTTGATGCCTTTGTGACTCGTTGGTTGCTGTTGAAATGCATTCATAAATGGCCAATTTCCATCAAGATTGTTGTAGTCAAAATTCATTTTTGACGTGCTTTCAAGCCATTTCTCCAAATGTTGTTCATAGCTGTTGTTGACGTGCTGCTGTCCATTGTTTTTTGCCTTTTTCTTTGAGGCTGTCTTTTTTGTAGTCGCGGTAGCTGCTGATGTTGACGACGATATCGTATCTAGTTAGTCACGAGAGAGACAGTAGACAGAGATAATTAGTTCCGTAGCCTCTAAAGTGGGTTTCTTATCAACCACGGCTTAGATTTGATTCACACGTAAATTGATGACACTTTTTTACGATTTCCGTCACTAAAAGCCGCATCAATATTCGATTATTCAATCATTTGTTTTCATTTAAAGCTTCGCCTTTTCACATGTGATTAGTTGAACTGTTACGAAGGCGGGTCCGCGATAGAAACGCGACTAATTGGAGAAATAGTTTTTTGCTTTTCCCGTGTGAAAGAAAAAGTACGATGAGAATTATGAATATGTATTTACCATTAATTGATTTTTCGATGTTCTCGTTGTTGTTGGCTGTGCTCATTTTAATTTGAGTAATGTTTTTCTGGTCTCTTCGTTTATCGTCACCTTTGTTAATGAGCTTGAGAAAGTAGATCGCCTCCTCTTCAAGTACAGTTTTACAGTTTTTAGCTTCACGCGCTTATTTGTACAAACAAGTAGATAATGTGATTCTCTTAGTGCTCTTAGACACAACACAAGAGAAATTATCTCGCGACCGTCGACTCGAGTTGGGAAATAAATTTTTGTTTTCTTGTTTTCGCAAAACGCTTTTCATTCATTCAATTTGCTTCATGACTTCTTTCACATAAATTTGCACTTGTTTCCTTCACACACACTCAATCGCAAACTCTTCATTTCAAGTTTATTGCGAGAATTTTTATGCAAATTTGTAAACAGAAAAGTTTTCCGCGAAAATATTGAACAACAAAACAGCTCCAGCACTTTTCTCTCGTTTTTCAACAAGCCAAAGACATCAACTCACGATAAATTACTAAATTATAACTTAAATAATTCGTAAAGCGTTTAGATTTAATTAAAACCCGATGACTTCTTTCCGAGCAAAACTGATCGCGGTTTACTGAGCAAAACTTGTCGCGGGCCATGTTATCACTTTTATTTGAACTGAGCTTGTCCGTTAAACTCGTGAGCTCTGTTGCTCAGTTTAATGATTTTTTTATAATTAATTCATAGTCGAACGGGACATAAGAACACAATTAATTCAATCTATTTAAAGCATTTCCGTAGTTTTATTTCTCAAATTATTAGAAACCTCCAAAAAACATTTCTCGAAATGTTCAAACGTGGTGCGAATGAAGTGAAGTAAAAAATCCTCTAAGTCCGAATGCGTGGTGTCGATTTGTGCGCTATCGATGCATAAAGTAAAATTATTTTTGATTTGCGTGTTCTCTTCGATAAAGCTGTTTGAGTATGATTCATGAAACTCCGGTGAAGTCATCAGTTCCCTTGAGGCGTTGATTAAAGCACTTTCGATTTTGTCCAATACGTCTTCCGAATGCTGAACTCGATGAAGAAACTCGTCTCTCTTTCGTGCGTGATGCCGATCACTTGTTGATTTTCCAAGTAAAAATCCTGCGATTAATGCGATGAACGCGAATGACATCGTCAAACTAATGCAAGTTCGCTTGGAAATATATTGGCGAATGTCAAAGCCACTAAAACGAATGAGTTCTCAGGCGCTGACCTATTTTGCAACGAACGAACGACTCACCTTGTGTTACTTGAGTAAGCTCTCATTGCTGTTTGATATGATAGAACTCTGTCCATTATTGAGAACCTTGATTATCGATGTTAACTGAACTGAGAGATGATGTGTTGACTTTCACCACATGCTTTGCTGTCACGGAATATTTACGAAGTTATTTAAAGCGTTTTGTCTTCCTGCACCGCGTCCAATGGCTAAATAAAATCACCTTGAAAATATTCTCTCTCTTTCTTTTTCCTTCTGTCTATGTTTTCAAAATAAACGCAAAATCTTTTCTATTTTCTCAAAAAGTTTGTTGTACTTGACGGGGCGACACTTTCTTAATAGCAAATAGTCTTTTATGAGATCGATGTTGAGTATTTTTAGACTAAATCAGAAGGGAAAGTTTTTGCGACTTCCAGTGTTTGCATTCCTTCCGCCCCTTCCTCTCCTTGACGCGGTGTCGTAAATTTCAGACAACGCAAAAGTCCTCGAAAGCCACGCGAAATTGTTTATCAAACAAAAGCTATTTATTTCCACTCTTAATCCTCGCGAAAAGCGTGTGGCTGTTTGAGTGACGACGACCAACTGAATGAAAAATTATTTCTGTTTCGGAAAACTGTCGGGACGGAGAAAACACGCTCTCGCAATTTGCTCATTCATTAGGAGTCGTGTGATGTGTGGCCGAACGAAAACTCGTTTGGGCCGATGAAGGAATTATTAGTTAGCAAATGTAATGACTTCAACTCAATCGCAAATGTTCAAAGTCATTGACAATGTCTCAAAACTATAATTTTCACAAGTCAATAAAAGTCAAACCAAACAACTTCGAACTAAGTTCCCGTTTTCTCGAAACGCATTCCAACGGAATGATTCAGCGGGCAAACAACAGTTTCTTTTAGAATAGAAAATTACTATTATTCCACCCTTGCCAGGCTTGTGATTAGAAAACTCGCGTTGTATGAATAAGCGATGAGAACGCTCCCTTAGCCGAGTCGGAAAATTGCCTGTTCTCATTGAAAAGTATTGTCGGAAATTTATTAATCATGAAGCAGCTCGCGTATAAATATCAAGTGCATGAACATTTTGCATATAAGCTCGAAAATATGGAGCAGCATGTTAAATACTTTTAAAGTATTTTCAATCGCGTTCGACAATAAAATTGCTATCGCAATGATTGCGTTAAAACTGATTGAAGGTTCCCTAATCTCTAACGTTAGATAATCTTCTTTTATCGTCTTGAAACATTTCTTTTTTCTTGCCTCATTTTATAATCTGACAGGATTAAAGTCGTTCAGCGCCTTCACGTGTTCAACGCTTTTGTTGTCGAAAGTTTCAAATTACAAAATGCTATGCGTGATTATAGTTGTAAGTAGAACATGTTCTAACACCATTTAGTGGAATTCCTGTGCTGCAGAAAGAAATGTCTGTGGACTTTTCTTGAACAAGAACCTTGACAGAAAACTCATTGAAAGGCGACCAATCGATGAATTCAAATTGCGAATGTCTTAAAAGGAGTTGGAGTAGGAACAAGAACGCAGCAGTAATTGAACTAATTCAATTATCTCTTGACCGTAATTGTCAAGTTGACAGCAGTTTTTTATTCAGTTGCTGTCGGGACTCAAAACGGTGTTAAGTGGAATAGAACAAAAGGGGAAAAGTCAACAAGTTTGAGAGGAGTTGGAATATTTCGAGATCACATTTCGATTCCAGAATGGATTTATTCTAATTCGTTAAAGGTCTGCGATCTCCTTCGAATCATTTTCATGATTTTTCTTTTCGTTTATTTCTTAGAAATTGATTGGAAAATATTACACAATCGTGATAATTGAATTAGTGAACGAATTTCAAGAAAATTTATTCCTTTCATTCATTTTTGTAACTTCATTAGTTGAAGACTTCCACGAGAAGTCTCCTCACTTTTAATCGAAGCTTAAAAATTAATTTAAAAATGGTTTACTTTACAACGCCGGTAACACGATACTTTCGATATTGAAGCCAGCTTAAGTCGTTTAATCTGATTTCCTTGAATAGGGAACGTACATATGTTTAAACTTTGCATGAAAATCGATTGACTTTTAGTGAGAGAAGACCTGACGAGTCAACTAATTTGCTTAGGAATCGATCCCGAGTGAAATGGTCACTTCGAACATAAAGAAGAAAACTCTGTGATAGCTTGAGTGTTAAAATGAAATCAGAATCAAAGGAAAATCTAGTGAACTCTCAAAGCACATCAGAGAACGACTTGAATCAAGTGGTTGCGGAATCTGAAAAGTTTGAGAATGAATTCGATCGCGTTCAAGAAATTGTTCTCACTTCGACTGAGAAAAGATTTCTTCTTACTGCCGAGCGTGGTGATTGTGCGACAGTTACAAAACTTATCGAAGAATTTAAAACTCAACCTGAAGAGCTCAATATAAATTGCGTTGATCCACTCGAACGGTCAGCGTTAATCGCAGCGATTGAGAATGAGAATATCGAATTAATTCGTTTGTTGCTCGAAGCTGGAATTCAAGTGAAAGATGCTCTGTTGCATGCAATTAAAGAAGAATATGTGGAAGCAGTTGAAACGCTTTTGCAGTGGGAGGAGGAACATCACGTCGAAGGTCAATGTTACAGTTGGGAATCCGTGGATCGGTCATCGTCAAGCTTCACTCAAGACATCACTCCTCTGATTCTCGCGGCTCATAAGAATAATTATGAAATCTTGAAGATTCTCCTCGATCGTGGAGCTTCACTGCCCATGCCACATGACGTCAGGTAAATAAATCTTTAAAGAAAATGCCAAGAGAGATTAAATAAAGATAATCCTTCAGATGCGGTTGCGATGAATGCGTTACGTCATCGGAAAATGATTCGCTCCGACACAGTCAGGTTTGAGCTATCGCATGTAAGTTGAACGTTGTTGACTAAACTTTGCGCTCAATATTTTCCCGCAGTCACGCATTAACGCTTACAAAGCTTTATCGTCAAGCTCACTGATAGCCCTAAGCTCTCGGGATCCAATTTTAACAGCATTTGAATTGAGTTGGGAGCTCCGACGACTGAGTCGCATGGAAACAGAGTTTCGTGCCGAGTACAACATCATGAGAAAGAATACACAAGAGTTTGCAACGTCATTGCTGGACCACGCTAGAACAAGTAATGAGCTCGAAATCATGCTCAACTTTAATCCAACGGGAGAGAATTGGGAGCCAGGCGAGCGGCAGACTCTTGATCGATTAAAACTTGCAATCAAATACAAACAAAAGCAGGTTTGAGTTGTTTCAATCTTAAAAATTCTTCTTCTCAATTAATGTTATTGAGTTTCAGTTTGTCGCTCATCCCAACGTTCAACAATTGCTGGTGAGTTCATAGAAAATTTGACTTTTCGACTTGTCTCATGTTTGGTGTGGTTGATTGTAGGCGAAAATTTGGTACGAAGGACTGCCTGGCTTTCGACGAAAAGGAATGGTAGGTCAATGTCTTCAAGTGACGAAACTCGCTTCGATGTTTCCCTTCTACTGTTCGGTTTACATGATGGCGCCCAACTCTGAGCTCGGAAAATTTATGAAAAAACCTTTCGTCAAGTTTATCACGCACTCGGCGAGCTACGCATTCTTTCTCAGTAAGTTTTTGTGTTTTATGATTCGCGGTTTTCATTTAGAAAACTTTCTCTCTTTCTCTCGTTCAGCTTTGCTTGGAGCTGCCAGTCAACGCATCGAATTTTTAGTTCTCGAATGGTTTGGCAACGCATGGATTCACTCAATCCTTGAAGAATGGAAAAAGCACGAACGTGGTGCATTGCCTGGCCTCGCGGAATCTGCTTGCATGATTTACATCGTCAGTTTGATTTGGGGTGAAATGCGCTCGCTTTACGCTGATGGATTACTCGACTACATCGCGGATTTATGGAACATTGTTGACTTTATATCGAACTCGTTTTACGTCGCCTGGATTAGTCTTCGTTTCACTGCTTGGTACACAGTGCAACGTGACGCAAATGCAGGATTAAATCCTTGGTATCCTCGAGAAGATTGGAATCCTTTTGATCCGATGTTGTTGTCGGAAGGAGCATTTGCCGCTGGAATGATTTTCTCATTTTTAAAGCTTGTTCATATCTTCTCGATTAATCCTCATCTTGGGTGAGCTCAATTAATTTCCATTATTTTATTTAATAAAATATGAAATCACTTCCAGACCACTCCAAGTCTCACTTGGTCGCATGATAATCGACATCATAAAATTTTTCTTCATCTACACTTTGGTGTTGTTCGCGTTTGGTTGTGGATTGAATCAATTAATGTGGTACTACGCTGACTTGGAGAAGAACAAATGCTATCACTTGCCGAATGGATTGCCAGACTTCGACAATCAAGAGAAGGCTTGCGCGATTTGGAGACGATTTGCAAAGTGAGATTGATTCAAGGAATTAATTAAATTAATTAAAACTTTTTTTCAGTTTATTCGAAACATCTCAATCGTTGTTTTGGGCTTCATTTGGCTTAGTCGACTTGATGGCTTTCGATCTCACTGGAATTAAAAGTTTCACTCGCTTTTGGGCTTTGCTGATGTTTGGTTCTTACTCTGTTATCAATATTATTGTTCTGCTCAACATGTTGATTGGTGAGAATTGACCTTTGGTTACTTTCCAATTTGAATTCTAAAATTATTTCCTCTCAAGCTATGATGAGCAATTCGTATCAAATCATTTACGAAAAAAGTGACACGGAATGGAAGTTTGCTCGTTCGCATTTGTGGATCAGCTACTTTGATGATGGAGCAACTCTGCCGCCTCCGTTCAACTTGTTTCCAACTGTCAAAATGTTAAGATTCGGATCGAATACGAAAACAACAACCAGCATAATTGTAAGTTAAATGCTTGTCACATCATTTGTCTGATAATTTATAAATTGCAGAGACGATCGCGTGACAAAGCTAGAAAGCGACATGACAATGTGATGAAACTGCTAGTGCGTCGATATGTTTGCGATGAGCAAAGGTGAGATAATTTCCAAATTGTTGAGTTGATTTTGTAATTTTCCCGAAGGAAACGAGACGACTTCGGAGTGACTGAAGATGACGTCATGGAAATTCGTCAGGACATCAGCACATTGCGTTATGAGCTCATCGACATTTTTAACAACAACGGAATGAAAACTCCGAGAGTCAACAAAGATGATTCGTCTGGTGAGTTCAAACTAACTTTTTCCAAACTCATTTTATAAGAAAAATATTTCAACAGTTGCCGGAAAGAAAGGAAAAATGATGGAGAGAAGAATTCTTAAAGATTTCCAAATTGGAATCGTCGAAGGAATCATCAGCGAAACTTTGCAGCAAAGTAAGGAACCGAAAGATGTTTTCAGCACGATCGCTAAGGTCATCGGCAAGCGGTCAAGCTCTAAAATGTAAAATATTTTTAAACTTTATTGAATTCTCAAACTAAATTATTTTTTTTAAACAGTAAAAAGGAAGATTGGAACGCAATGGTTCGCAAAAGCACGAAGCATCGAAATCCTATCGGATCAACTCATGAAGCAATTCAACGTCAGCGGTCTCGTCAAAGTTTACGACGTCGAATCATGGAAGTGTCTGGAGCTGATGCTCTCAATTGTAGCACCGAAGGTTTGCTGGAATTCAATCCAGCTCTAGCGGATGTCAGCCATACGACTCGAGTCGCCTACGCTAAGTTCATGACGTCAAAGCTAAAGAAGGAAATCAAATTTGAAGATGAAAAGGTTACATTGGAGAACGAGATAACCCGAGCGCGTGAAACGAAAGCTTTCAATAAATTCAAGACGAATGCGGGAATTTTGAAAAAATCTTCGTCACCAATTGAAGCAAAGAATGAGAAAACAGAGGAAAATCCATCAACGTCAACTGTTCAACTGGAGGAACCAAAAGAGAAAGATTTCCGTACGAGAACTCCAATTGAAGAAGATCCGAATGAAGACGTTCAGACTCCCGATCGATCTTTGACTCCAGAAAATGTTCTCAAAGAAACTAAAACTTCTCCTTCACCGCAAGCACTTCCTGAAACTGCCGAGTCACCTCAATCTCCAGAAAATGTTCAAACCGAAACGATTGTGAAGTCTCCTGAGCCACTTCCGACAATTGAAACTGAGAAACCAGAATCTGACGATGAAGATGACGAACCAACTGAAAAGCCAAACGTTCCATCTCCAAAAACTTCTTCAGGATTAGCTCCTCCAAAAGTGCCAAGCGTTTCTAGTCGTCCAAGCTCTCCAGCTCCGTCTATCAACACAGGCGACAAAGGAAAATCGAAAATCACTGGCAAAACATTAACTGGTTGGATATAAGGAATGAAAAAATTCATTTCGCAGTACGGCCCGACTGCCGCTAGATTTTAAAATAATTTACTTAAAAAGTTCTTTAATTGCAAACAAGCAAATAGCCGAAAAATAAATATTACAAAACTTCTGGAAAATTTCTTCATTTGCTTAACATGTGGGAAGACGGAAGATTGCAAAATTATTCAAAAGGTTTAGCTTCATGTGAAACAGCAGGGATTTAAACTCCTGTAATTTGTAAGTTTGTCTTTGACATTATCGATTACAAGAGACAGACGATAGTTTGCTCACCCATCGAGATATTTAATTTCCTGTTTGGCGAAAGCTTTTCCACATTTTTCTAGTTTTAAAGGTAATTTGTAGTTTTACAACATTGTAAGAAACTTTTCACGTTACGGTTTGATCAAGTTTTGTCCTAAATCTAACCACAACAAGATTCAACCCATGTACCTGTCGTAACTGCAATCAATCAAATCAACAATATCAACACGATCCTTCATAATTCAATGCAATGCTTCGTAGGTGTCATGGCCATCAGAAAACCACTTCAGGAAAGAACAAAACTTCTTAAAAGAAAAAGAAAACATCCGCTATCTCATCAACGATTCGAAACACAAACATCATGATTATCGATGTTTTCCTTAATCCTCCTCTAATATTTTTCACGACCACAACGGATTTCACGTAATGATTATTCGATCTTTAAGATGCTTTGTCGATTAATAAAGCTCAACGCTGTTTGACTGACGTCAAGCGATACCTCATGGTGTTGAGAAACGATTGAAAGTGACAAAAAGTATCAAGAAAAGGACGATTTACATTTCGAGAAAAGATTACAGCAACTGAAGGATTAATCAAGTAAATTGATTTGACAAAATTTTCTCGTGTTGAGAAGAAACGAAGTTCTTCTTCATGACCAAGTTTAGATCTTTCTTTAAACAACAAACTCTCTTATCTCTTTCAGAATTCTGAACTTGCTCTACAAACATTATAATTAATGCAATTCGCAAATAATCGGAGCGAGACTCTTCATGGTTTTCTACGTTCTTTCACGAGCAACAAGCTCAGGATTGCAATTGTTTGTGAATAAGTAAGGATCATACTTGAGAAAAGTAAATTTAATCCTTTTCGATTTTCGGTCCCAAAGTCAAGAAGTTAAAGACAATCCATATGGAGAAAAGAGAAAACTTTTGAATGCTCGAAGCGAATCGCTTTCAAAGTTTTCTTTCATGCTTCAATCGAATTACCAACTCAAAGCATTCGGGGTAAGAATGGATAAAAATTCACGATACATCAATCACGACCGGGACTGAGTGGAGAATCAACAGTTTGTCTTCATTGGCTGTACATTCGGAAGCCGATGCGGACAGCATTTCAACATGATTTTCTTTCTTGTTATTCTCGTGCTTCGAGATGACGTCTGCGCCTGGGAAGTATCAGAAGACACTCAACATTTCTCTCGCCTCAGATTTGTATAAAAGGAACGAGGACGCAACAGTCGACAGTTAAGTAAAGCCGAGGCATTCAACAAGTTAGCAACGCTCCACAGTCGGTGGATAAATATTTTCAAGTGATAAATTTTAAGTTTTTCTCTTTAAATATTTTTTGAACGCAGCGTTCTTAAAAAGTTCAGAAAGCACAAGATGAATCGTGAAGTGAGAATTTTGGATATTTTGTATTGCACGTTGTTCGTTTTCACATTGTTGATCACTTCGAAAATGTGTGGAGCCGATGAAGGTAATTAAATTCATGAGAAATATTTTTATGAAGTAAAACAAAAGAAAACTTCCAAGAAACTTTAATTAATTAATCAAATTTTAATGAAAATCTTTGAACTAATCAAACGTCCGTTGACAAACATTTTTGTTAATTATTCTTCCCAAGTTATCACAAACTTTTCGATTTAAACAATTTTTCAAGTCGCGAGATAAGAATTTTTTATGAAAGAATCGAAACTTTTTAATTCGATGAATACTAAGTCAAAGCGGATGTCAAAAATC
The DNA here is from genome assembly GCA_033063855.1 of Smittia aterrima. Classification (NCBI taxonomy): domain Eukaryota; kingdom Metazoa; phylum Arthropoda; class Insecta; order Diptera; family Chironomidae; genus Smittia; species Smittia aterrima. The sequence goes on along the minus strand of CP093831.1, from coordinate 10,985,658 downwards.
ATTTTTGTTTGTCCATGGGCTTCTGTTGACTATCGTCAAGAGTTATTAGTCGCATCATGAAACCGGAAAGCGTTGTAATAAAGTTATATTAGAGGAGAAATGAAAGCCTGTTAATTAAAAAGAAATTGCCTCGTGATAAGGTTTCGTCGTGCTCGTTTTAATCGGAAAGCAAGCGAAACTCAATCTTTTCCGAGAATTCAAGTTTCCTGTGCTTCGTCACCTTAGTTTCTCACTTTTGATTGTGCCTCGAGTCGCAAGACCTTTGTTTACACTTTGATTACATTTGACATTCGGTTTGCTAATTTATCCACAGCAGATTTTGATGAGGCGAAAGAAAAACGTGCTGGAGGCGGTTCAGTTGGATTATTTCCTTTTCCAAGAGTTGGAAGAAGTGATCCAGACATGCTTTCCGAGTGGGATTCGTATAATTCCTTCGAAAATTATGACGGTAATAATAATAAATTGGAATGAAGTAATCACTTTCATAATCGACTCGTCTACAGATTTGGGCAGACACGAGATGAAGCGTCAGGGCTTAGTTGCGTTCCCAAGAGTTGGAAGATCCGGTGGAATCAACCCAAGATTTCTTCATCAGCAGCTCGCAGAATACAACAAGCGAACGATGAGTGGAGCTAGTCCAGCTTCGTCTCACATGTGGTTCGGTCCAAGGCTTGGAAAACGCGCTCACGACCAAGGTGAACAATTTTAAGAAAACACATCCTGAACATTGTTTGATGACGTTCTTGACTTGAAATGATTTTCTGTGTTCTTTTCTGACTTACTGTTGATTTTGTGAGAAATTTTTCCCCCGCATGGATTGATAGAAGCAAATTATTTTGAAGCATTACCTTCGAGTGAAAATCCTTAAATGTTATTTAGAGAAAGAGGAAGTCTCTGATGGAGCAATTGTGAGTTGACGCGTGACGAGTGTGAATTTTTTTCCGATGCTAAATTGCCGTGTCAATTAAATGATCCTTAAAGATCCTTCACTCTCCTGCAGAGAACACCATCTTTGTACCACGATTAGGTCGCAGTACAGGTCAGCTGCTGAAAAGTCGAACATCACTTAACTAAAACCAATTGTGAGTCAATAATTTTTTGCTCTGGATCATCGCAGAATTTATCGAGGCTGGTGAAAATTTATTTTCCCCAATTATCTGATTCCACATTCCCAAATGTAATCGCTCAATGTAATCGCGAAAGCGTGGCAAACGTTAAAGCATCGTCAGGGAGAAAAGCAAAGAAGGACTTTGCTTATCTTGCGGAATTAGGTTTTCTCACTCAGGTGAATCGAATAAATTTTCATGATAAAGTGCGATGATCCTTCAAAGAGAAGGAAGACTAACACTTTATGACGTAATGTATGCTGAAGAAAAATTTAATTACCTGTCGTTCCTCGTTTTATCTCGTTCCTTCTAATTTCATCGTCAACTCGTAACCGTGTAAAGCAAACAGAAAGTTGTTTGATAAAAAATGAAGAAATTTCTAATTGAAACGAAAGTTAGAAAAGGAGAAAACGAGGAGTTAATTAAGAATGATGACGAAAGCACTCGCTCTCGTCAAAATATTATTGTAAATTTAAATAAGCAAACAGAAATATATTGAGCATTGCAGTTAAAACAAAATTCGTGTCAGTGAAACTTTAAAATTTTCAGATTGCACAAGTCGAATGCATTTCCTTCTAAAAATTAATTTTATTGAATTAAATTTTGTTAAATTACAATATCAAAAACCATTTTGCGCGAAAGAAACTCTATCATCTACAATATTTTTAAAAAGTTTTCAGTATGGCAGTGGAAATTTTCTTATTTCTCGTCATTGTTGATTCTTTTCAATTCTTTTTGAATCGCATCGATGATCGGACTGGCGCTCATCGCTCTCGTTCGATTGATTTCCATTCTCTCGTCGGCTACGGAAAGATTTGGTTTGTGATAAACTCCGGCACTTAATGGTCTGACTAAGGAGCCACTTCCTGACGTCCACGCTGTTATCGTTGGGACTGGATTTTGTGTTGGTTGTGTGTCAGGTGGCCCAGCTGTCATCGGTCGAATTGGATTAAAATATGATCGAGAAAGGAGTCCAGAAGTTCTTGAAGTCAATCTTCGAAAAAAGAAATAAAATATTTTTATTAAAAAATAATCAGAAAACTTTGCTGCTACCTTATCGTCGCCGCTGACTTTCCTCGCGCTTCCTTTGACTTCACTAATCCTGGCATTTGACCCAATTGGTCATCTTCTTGTTGATTCAACAGCGAGTGGCAGTTTGAGTAGCTAGAGCTGCCGTAAAGTTTCATTGCACCTTCCAGAAGACCTTCGAATCGATTTCTTGTTGCATGAGGGTCTCTATTAGGACTGCTCAACGAATTTGTTGACAAATCGAAGCCTTTCTTGTACATTTCCCAAACGACAGGTCCTACGATTCCTGTGTCTGCCCCGTCACTTTGCGCTCGAGCCAAATCCTCATCAGTTTCATTGAAATTAAGACTCTTTTGTGAGTCCATCATTCTGTAATTCTTTAAGGTTTCGTAATCAGCGTCGGAATGATCCAAATGAGTGACACTTACTGGCTCGAGGACTCGTGACAGAGGCTCAGGAACGGTACATCTTGAGAGACAAATAGAATTTTAATTAAATTCCTCTTAATTTATTCATCAACTTACTTTGGAAAACTTCTAATCGATGCCATCGATAAAAACGATCCAATGCTATTGCTGTCAGCTGACGCGACTCTGCTGTGCTGTTGGATCAATTCTTTGTTTATTGCCTCGGTTGGTACAGTCGCTTTCTTCTTTCCACCCTTTCTACGCTCGCTTTCAATGACGCTGAAGGTATTATCACTCATTAATTTGTTGGCATTATAGTGCGACACATTCGGATTAAATGCTTCGTTGTGCTCTTGATACGGAATGAGAGATTCGTCGTTAAAGTCACTTTGATACGAATGAACGTCGACTTGTTCAACTGCTTCAGCTCCGACTCTATTATCCGTGAGATATTTACGACGATGGCGTTGCTTGTGATCATTCTTTGACTTCTTTCCTTGAATTTTACTGTAAATTTCTCCATCGCGAGACTTTCCATCTTTCTCATCCAATAAATCTTGCACGCTATTGAACTTGTAACGTCGTTTCGGATAATAAACTGAGGAATCTGAAGTTGTGCTTGTACTTGATGACGGGCGGTTTGCAGGTGGCAAAGGAAAGTGTAGAACAGGTGGCTCTTTCTTTTGTAGCTTTGCGTGTTCTTTCTCAAACGCTAAGTTATCCACTCCAACACCCTCAAGCGAATCAGACCGGATCGTGTTAATGTCTTCGTCAACGTGAATTTGTTGCACCAGCGCTTGCGTCGCACTTTGCTTCTTAGATTCTGTTACCAAACGACTTCTCGAATGTCTGTAGAGCATTGCAGTTATCAACAGTAAAATGAGAAGAATCAGCGCAATCACAGATATCGCGATGAGAAGTGGATTCTCAAAGAACTCAGCAGTGTCGGTTCTTGTTGTATAAGAAGGAGATAAAGGCGTCGCTTGTGGCTCTCTGAGATAAGCTGTAGATAAAAATAGAAATTTTTAAATCACTTTGAGTATTGTTACCATGACGATCATCAGCTTACGTTCTGCTTTCAAGACAATGTCGTTCTCCATTATTTTCACAACTTCATCGATCTTAACTAATCTCATATCCAGAGCTGCTGTTGATGCTAACACAGGCTTTCCATCTACAATCACCGAATAGACAATCTCAGTTTGATTGCTTCTATCAACTGGAACTTCAATCTTATTGCCATCGAATGAATCTTCATCGGCTTGCACGAGATTGTGAATTGTCACGGAAACTTTTTGCATAAAGTTTCGACTTTTGAGTTTCTTGCTTTTGCTTTGTTCGTCAGGTTTGAAAATAATTTCAAAAGGAGACTTTGTTGTCGCTTCTCTCTTGACTTGAACTCTTTGCCGCTTCATTTTTAAGACTTGACGCTCGTAAACATTTCGATTGATCTCAAATCGTCTTGTTCGAATTTTCTCGTCGGCATCGAAAGTTTTCGTTGGCGAAATGATAACATTTTCGTTCGTCGATCTCTTTCTTCTCTCGATGTTGTCTGTTTGATTAACTGTCGAATTGTTATTGGTAAGACCCAAATGCTTTGCTTGCTGTCTCAAGAAAGCAATGCGATAAAGCTTCGCTAACTTTTCTTCAAGAATAGGAAAATCTTGAGGACTAAATAAACCAGCAACGACTGTCAACAACCAATATCTTCGATCAGTAGATGTGATGTGATCGATTGACTCGATAACGCCATTATCGTCTGGTCTTTTATCGCAATCGTACACGCAAAGTGGGTCAAAATCTGTTTCCTAAAAATAGAATCTCTTCATAAACAAAAGTTCAAAGGTCAAAAAAACAATTCCTCACGTAATTTCCGTCGATATAAACCGTTGCTAAGATAGTCGCGGTTCGAACGATTGTATTCGGATATTTCACATCGTGTCCCAATGAATCCTTCGGTTTAATGTAAGACGGGCCATCTCCAGATCCCGTCCAAAAAAATTCTTCCAATGGCAATTCCTGCTCCGAAGGTTGCAAAGTGTTTTCTACAAGATACGCCGCTGTGTGAAAAGAAATTTCGTAAATTAAGCAAAATTGCTTTTGGAGAATTTATAAATTACGTCAAAAGGTTTCGTAATTTACGTGGGCAAAGCTTTCACGAATTTTCTCGCTAATTGTTACCAAAATATTGTCAACCTTGACTAACTCAAATAATTCCACAAACGGAACATTTAAACTCAGCCTTAATAACATTTTATCGTGACATAGATAGGAAGAGAACAATTTTCGGTTGTTCACCGATCGTTTCTTTTGTTTATTGATAAATCTGAGCTCCAAATATTTTTATTATTTCCTCAGCGACTGGAACGACGAGCATAAATAAACGCGACTAGACAGTTTTGTTGCTTCACTACGCGAAAGTTTTTATTTGGATTTCCTAGACACTTTATTTTATCGATAAGCTTTTCCTTTAACATTAACATCATTTTGGGTGAATGAGAATTGTTTGTAATGTTGTTGGCCTAGCTAAGCATGAGGGACGAGGTGACACATGAGTCTAATTATGATGACCGAAATATGAATAACATTAAAGTGAAATTGTCGGCATGTGCATGATGGAAATGAGGATAAGTCAACAGTGGAACTACTGACCGTAATTTTCCCTTTCACTCTATGAAGTGATTTATTGACGTGAGCTAGTTCTACTCGGATTAAAGGGAAGCCCTCGAAAATATTATAATAATCAATAATTGATTCTTTAAGCTAATCGTTTCAAGGTTTTAGTTGGATTTGTTTTTACGCTAAGAGTGAAGCTTCAATGAAATCTAAAAATAAGTTTGATGCCAATCAATTGATTGTTTGTCGCTGATATCAAAACGATTCTTTAAAATATTTACGACAAACAACATGCGAGCATGAGAAGTTGATTCAATGAATCGATTATTCAAGAAGCACAAGCGATTTCCTTAAAGAAAATTTTCGGCTTCCTGGAAACGTCTGGGGAGTTCTTTACTCGTGCTCTCTCGTGCTTGTCACGACTTTAAACTACGAAGTTAACGGAGCTTTGATTTGGTTTCATCTCGGAAAAGTTGTGTAAACAAAACATTTACATAAAATTATTTCTGCTAGCTTTAAGGGACTGTCGTACATTATTCTATGTAAATCCATCACACTATGGCAGTTTTAAAATATTTATTTTTAGTTTTGAATGGAATTTGCTGATGACAAAAACTCTTTGTTTGGTAATGTCCAGCAGCAGCAGCTTGTATTTATTTTAATGCTTTCTGAACCGGAAACTAAGTAGAAACAAGTGACGCATATCGGTAAGCCGAGGTCATCACATTCTGATGGACGTAACTTGATGACAATTGCAATTTTGTGCAGCTCTTACCGGATTGTCGATAGTAACGATAATCTTCGAACTTCTCGAGTAATCCAATTCGAATTAGATTCACCAGAATTATCCAAACAATCCAAATTTTAGCTCTCATTTCTTTCCTTTTTTCCACTAACAAATATTTCTGAGATTGAATATTTGGAACACAAAAGAAATATCTTTAATTAATTATTGTTTCCATTCTCATTTTTCCCCTTTGATGATATCACAATTAAATATTTTCCCGATTCTCGTGTGATCGCCAGCACTCAAAGTTCTCAACTGAGCGGCAAAAATTAAATTCTCAGTGAAAAATGTTCTGAATTGTTTCTGTGAACTGTGTTAGTAGTTTTATCGTTACCATGACGATCAGATAAATGCGACATTTGCGCTTACGTTGCTGAAGAGTGGAAAACATTTGTTCATGTCCAGGTTTTAAGCTTCGTGATTTATTCGATGAAGTCTTCAAGAGATTTTTTTTCAACGGAAAACGTTCTAAGATAGCTCGAGCATGATCTTTCAATAAATTTATCAAAATATGATACTAGATAAGTTTTCGTCTGGTTATCCAAGGATACTTAAGACGTAACTTCTCTTTTTATTATTTGAATTATGAGTTCGTGGCTTGTGCATTGATGGATGAGATAATTCGGTAATATAAATTTCGCGACAGATGAAAACTACTTCAGTCGCAATTGAGAAGAGTTTCAAGACAGTCAAAAATGGAAAAGTGGATTGGTAAAGTCGCTGTTGTCACAGGTGTGTCGGGAGGAATTGGCAAAGCTATCGCAAAATCATTTATATCCGCGGGTATCAAAGTAATTGGACTTGATATCAATAAAATTGGTCTTGATGAAGAAGGTGGAAAAAATCTCAACGAAGTTATTTATCGGCAATGCGATATTACTGACATCGAGTCAGTGAATGAAGCTTTCAAATGGATCGAAGAAAAATACAAAGCGATCAACATTTTAGTTAATTCTGCTGGAATCTTTAAAATTATGGACTTGCTTGGAGATGATGATATGGTTATGGAGAAAGTGAACACTGTAATGAACATAAACTTCATTGGAATGCTCTCTTGCATTCGTGAAGCTTTTCGATCGATGAAAAAATCTGACGACTTTGGAATGATCATTAACATTTGTTCAGTCGCCGGTGAATATACTCACTTTTACGATTTTTCAATGAACGTCTATGCTCCATCAAAGGTAGCAGTGAAATCATTGAGTGAAGTTTTGCGACAGGAGTTGGTTAGTGTCAACAACAAAAAGATTCGTGTTGCAAACATCAGTCCTGGATCAGTTAGAACTCCGATGTCAACAATAGAAGGTAGAGAAGCCGGAGTTCAATTGGAACCAGAAGACGTGGCTCAGGCTATTACATTTTTGCTTTCAACTCCGTACAACGTCAACATCTCTCAGTTGACCATTAAACCAGTTGGCGAAAGGCTTTAATCTTCTTAAGCATAAGATTATTCTCTTGTATCACGGAAAAAATATTTAGAAATAAAAGTTTTCGAATATCAAGAGAAACAGAAAATTTAACTTCTCTTTTTATTATTCGAATAATGAGTTCGTGGCAGAGCATCTTGTGCACTGATGGCCTTGAAAAGTTCATTCGACAAAAAAAAAATCCAACAGCTGAAAAATATTTTCATCTCAATTGAATAGAGGTTGAAGAACTCGCAAATGGAAACGTGGATCGGTAAAGTTGATGGAGCTTCATCTGGAATTTTCTTTCTTCGATGATTAGGTTCAATAATTTTAGCTCACGAGAATTTTATTATCAAATATGCTTGACTATAAACTTCATGAATCTCGTTATCTCCCGTCAGTCGAACTTATTTTCTTGAAGTGATCGCATCATGAAATTTACTTTATTTCTGAGTTTAATATTTTTCGTCTTGATTGCTTTCTCAAGCTGTCAAATGAAAGCTGAAAGGAAAATGCTTCCTTGCGTTTGTTGCGCGCATGGAGGACCAGAAGTTTGTGCTAAACCAGCGAAAGGTGGACCAGAGCAAACTTTTGAAAATCATTGTTTGGTCCAAGCAATGGATTGTGGATTCGATGAACATCGTAAGGAACTCTTTGATTTTGTGGATTTTTTTATTAACAAATATATTTCAGAGTTTGTGATAGTCCACGAGGGAAAATGCACGTGAAGCCTCGGATGATCGAAAAATGAAAACGAAATAAAATATTTTATTTGTTATCAAATTAAATTTTGTAAACATTCTCTATCAAAGTCATAAGACGTAAAATTATTCAATGAGAACCTTACTCAGAATGTGCAATCAATTTCAGTTGAATTTCTTTTCTCGAAGTGATCACAAATGAAGTTTCTTTCAGTCTTGAGTTTGTTTTTCTTTGTTTTGATTGCTTTCTCAAGCGTTCAAACGAAGGAAATTCCTTGCGTTTCTTGCATGCGCGGTGGCCCAGAGGTTTGTGCGAGACCAACGAAGGGTGGACCTGATCAGACTTTTGAAAACGCTTGCACTGTTCAAGCAATGGATTGTGGATTCGATGAACATCGTAAGGAATTTTAATTAAATTTAACATTTTCTTTCACGAAATATTTTTCAGAGTTCATGATTCTGCATGAAGGAAGCTGCGACGAAAGTTAAAATGTTTCACTCAAAGTCTAAATATTTTTTTCCGCAATCTGAATAAAATTTGATTACCAGGGCAAAGTTCATAGTTTATCTCTTTTACGAGCTTAGGAGCTCTCAAATTTGTCAACATTCAGTTTAATTTCTGTCTCCAAAGTGATCGCATGATGAAGCTGCTACCGTTGTTATCAAGTTTAATTTTTCTCGCTTTGATTGCACTCTCAAGCTGTCAAATGAAAGGATCGATCAAAGGTGAAGCAAAGCACTTTCTGCCTTGTCCATTTTGTGTGCATGGAGGTCCAGAAGTTTGTGCTAGACCAACGAATGGTGGACCTGACGAGACATTTGAAAACAATTGCTATCTTCAACTTCAGGATTGTGGACAAACTGAATCCCGTAAGAATTTTTTTCTAAGTTTATCGAATTAAACAAAAATAAATTTTTCAGCGTTCACGATTCTTCATGAAGGAAAATGCAAAGAAAACAAGGAGTCAAGAAGTCCTAAAATAATTTTTTCGCAATCGGAATAAATTTTAATGTTTTTTACAACGATCGCACCATGAAAATTCCAGTGATCTTTCTAGTTTTGATTGCTTTCTCATCCATTCAGATCAAACTTGTTTGTTTGTCAGTTTATTGTGAGCTAGAATTTGTTATCGCAGCAGAAAGAGCTTTATCAGCAAAAGAAAATGTTCAGGGTATCAAGAATATTTTCAGTTACACATTGAATTTATTTGAATTTAGCTTTATTGATGTAAATTTTTTACCACATAAGAGCAGAGCTCTTCTTTGATTGTGCGCGATGGATCTAAAAATTTAAAAAAGTTGAGTAAATAAATTTTGTATATTAGTTTGACATTTTAGAAAACACATTTTCATGTTGCGAAACAATCTTGTTATGTCTAATTAAATATTTCTAAGCGAAATAAAAAATTATTAAAACATGAAATCCAAGTTTGTTGATTGTTTTGAAACGTTTTAGATTTTTCATTCACCAATTAATTTATCATAGTATAATATTTTGTGCAAGTTTTCATTTTGATCTCACTAGTTTTCATGATTTTCGTTTCAGAATTAAAACACTATTCGATTTTCTTCTCCTTATTTCCTTTCACAGAGGACACGTACTTTAGTTAGGAAATTGATTGAAAAAATGAAAAGTGTCAAATTACCAGAAATTTAGTTTGACGAAATGATTATAAAACAAAACTTGTTACGCGTTCGAACGTAGACTTAAAACTGAAAAACGATTGAAGATCGTGCGAAACAGAAAGCCGATGGGGATCAATCAAATATTTTGGTCATTCATAGTTTGATTTTGGAAGGAACCATTTGAATTAAAAAGCGTTGCATAATAACGTTGATGACGACGACGAAAAGTTAGCTCAGCTAACATTGATCATTTAATTATAAATAAACAGCGGTAAAAAGTTCAGAAAAACAATAGATTAGATAGGATATCATGTGCGAATACTGAGAATACTAAGAATTGTGCTTTAGGCTTTTCTGCAACTGGATTTGATTAGATATAGGTTCTTTTAAAATACATATGAGCCGTGCGCAAAATATTCTTTCTTTAAAGCAGAAACGGATGGAAAATAATTTCACAACGTCGAGAGATTTTGACGCATTCAAATAAGAGTTAAAAATATTTACAAAGTGCAAAATAAATTCATTGGAGGACGAGTATAAGCTGTTTAAAATATTGCCATTATTAAAAATCAGGTAACAATAAAAATATATTTCGCGAAATAACAAAATCTGATTTATATTTCTTTTAAATGCCACAGGTACTTTTTAAATAAGTCCAAAATAACTCAAGATGTCGTCACATCGTTCGAGTCGCAGCTCTAACCGTAGCGAGTTGTATGTGCGATCAGCGAGACACGGTAGTCAAGCTATTATTTCAATGCCAGTTGCCAATTATGCACCTCAACAAACTTATCGTCGACCGCAACAAGCGATTACTCAACATCATCCACGAAGCGTTGTAATTCAAGAAAGAGTACGCACATACACGTACAATTATTAAGTCAAATAAAAAAAAAGGATTTTGAAGTTCTTATTTTGATTTAAATCAAATTTTCATTTTTTACTCAGTCACTTTTAAACAATTTAAATTTGCTTAGATCTATGTATTTCGGCTGTTTTATTTGCTTGCAGCCATCCTCAGAGCTTCTCTTTTCTTTCCTGAACTTTTTTCTAATCTTCTATTCTTATTTTTATAATTATCAAGCAAAAAAATTTTTGCATGGAAAACAATCTTCATCAAACTTGTGAAAAATTCAAAAATGTTTTCATTGAATTGATTGTCACACGATTCTTCGAAGGAAAATGCAAGACAAATGAAACGACAAGTCGATTACTTTTGACCAATCAACTTTCGAGTCATCAATTTTCATTGCTCTTTCAAAAAGTCAGACGATTATTAAAATCAAAAATTCCGAATAAAAATAGTTTTCCTTTTAATTATTTAGATTTACAAAAATTTCAGCTGAAATCGAAATTTGCGCAATCTTAGCTTTTCTCCCCTAAATGTCAATAGACTTCTGCCAAATGGACTGAGATTGAATAAAAATTTCGTCACATAAAGTTTGTTCATAGAAATCAAATTTTGTCTGAATCTTTGATTAATCAATTTCATTTATTTTCAGCAATTTGCCAACATTTTTCAAGTTTAAGAAAACTGAAAATGTTCTAAACAAAATTTTTTGTGTAACATTACTGAGCGACTTGTCCCTTTCCAACCGAAAAATAATTTTGAATACTGAAGGAGACTCACGTAGAAATACTCGCTAACAATCTAAATTTTTAGCAAGGAAAACAAGGGTTTTCTCACTTACATGTAAGATTGGTCGACAGATTAGAAGTTAGTGCATCGAATCAACCATGGAAAGTTGCAGTATTGAGGTTGGAAACAGCGTAAACATCAAACGAAGCGATGGTGAGTCAAAAAAAAAGTGAAGAAAGAAAAAATGAGAAGAAAACACTGAGCTTCTGTCAATTTAGAAAAGAAAAAAACGGGTTCTTCGATCTGAACTGCAATTATCTCAAAACCAATTTCCTTTACTCTGTGAAAAGTGAGTCATTGCAATGCTTACCAGCCGGATTGCTAATGCAATTTCTCGCGAAACCAGCCTGCGATAAAAATCAGGCCAATCACCTCTAAGCGAGGAGCATAACTTAGAGCGAAGAATTTGCATAAATTCTAGTTCAACTCCTTCGTCTTCCGACTTGTTCAATGAAGGTCGTTGTTGAGATGCATCGGAGGCTGTTAAATAAAACTTTCTGTGATCTAAAGGGAGTTGTCAAATAACGAACAGAACTTTGCAAGGGAAATCACGAAAGATTCCCCCATCAAAACAGTTTCAAAGTTTTTAGCCATTTTGACGAATAATTGTGGAACGTGCGCTGCGTTCTAATTTGCCATCGCGATGCTCGACATGATCTGCAAATTAGATTTCCATTCCGTTCTTCTAATGAAATTTAAATAAAAGTCAAAGCCTCATGGGCTGCATAATTAATGCATCGTCAAGTTAGACCCAAAGTTTCCGTTCATCGGATTGTGTGCGTAAAACGTGATTTATTCATCTCCACTCAATATTTTTCGGCGCCCGCGCGACTTGATTATGGATTGTTAATCATCGCTTGAAAATGTTTATAAGTTTGTTCCGGCATTCATTGCGTCGAACTTCGTTTTCTTTTTTGTTCTTTCTTTTTGTCGCGAATCCCGTATTCGCGTTCGAACTCGATCACCGTTGTTCGTATCATCTGAAGGACTCGTTGAGCAAGAAAAATGACCATCGACTCACATGCGGTCAGAACACTTACCAATACTGTCGCGATCAGAAAGAAACAAGCCAAACCATGTATGATTCAGTATTTCCATTACTTAACTCGAGTGAGAAGCGAATGAAAACACAAAACGACATCACCAGCATACAGCGACAGACAAGCGACTGTTGAGACAATCGACAATCTTGAGCATCGCCAAAAATGGAATTTATACACCTCCACCATCCCCAACTGTAACACAAAGCAAGAGTGAGAGGAAAAGCAAACGATGCTGTCATTTGTTGCGCGAGTTATATGAAAGAGAAGATCGGCTAGGTCAAGATGTATTTTGTATCGTCTCTGTCGACCTTGCCCAACGATCAATCTTTTAATCGTTAATCTTACTTTCATTATTATTATTTTCTTCTATCTTTCACGGGAATCATGAGTCGGGCTGAGTCTGATTCATTCATTTGTTGATTGAGCCAACATTGGAGTCGTACCCTGTTGAATGAGCAATTTTGTTTGAACAGTTTTTATTGTTTAATTATATTGCACAAACTAACACATCTAAATCCACACGGCTCCCATCAAGAATGGAAATAAAACGAAATTAAATTGCATAGAACTGGTAAATCGATTTGAAGCTTTGGCTACGAGAAACTTCTTGCATCATGATCAGACTGAAACTCAATTTAAATGTTGCACATCGATCCAGTGTTGTTGCGTCGATGGGAAGTTTATTGTTTGTCTACAGCTGCAGAATTGGATAATTTTGAAAATTTCGCAAGCTGAGAGATGATCGATCGTTGTTTTGCTCTCGACCTAGGCGAATCGAATTTTGGAGAAATATCTTAATGGCAATTCTCCAAAGCCAATTTAAAACTCCCATTCAATTTCGATTTTAATTGCTTTAGTTCCAATTAAATGCCGTTTAAAGTACAATTTTTCGTTTCCATCTTTGGGAAAAACGTGTGGGAATATCAGTGCTTAATTGTTTATCGCCAGTTTCTCGAGTTTCCATTGGAATCACTTCGCATTTTTTTCGTTGCGGGAGATAAAGATCTCGCCTGGAAATAATAAAACGAACTGAAGCGCTTGACAGGCTTAATTTGTCAATGATGTTGTAAGCGTAAGTTTATGCTTCTCAAGCTTTTCATGATCACGCTCACCTCAATCTTAGATTTTCCTATGCAACAACGACACTTGTGAGAGTGGAAAGCCGCCGTTCAACCCGAAACTCTCTATGAATGACTTCGCGAGAACCGAATGAAAACGTAAAAACTTTTATTGATCAAACGAGAACTGAACAAGCGCGAAGTGCACAGCTAACAAGTTCAAACAGACACAAAAACAACAATGGAGTAAAGTTTTTCAATCAGAGAGTTCGTGGAAGTTGAAAATTTGGGCTGGTTGGTGTTCCGTGTGTTCTCTTGTTCCAGAGATATTTTTATATAGTGTTGATCCTTATATATATTTGTTGTTGTTTGTAATTATGTCATTATGGTTTCGAAAGTATTTCACGTGCGTTCCTCGCAAGGAGACCTCAAAGGCTCAACAACAGCCATCGAAGTCGAAAAAGAAAAATCTAAGTCAGTCAAAGACTTGACTCTCTGTTTGTCGATGAACTGTAATCACTAACTTATTTCTTCTTTAATATTTTATAGGTCGAGTACATTCGGCAATGGTTTCAAAGCTCAATCCTGCTCAGCGATCAGTCACTGTTGAGTGGTATGAGCGAGGCGAGACGAAAGGAAAAGAAGTTGAACTGGACATGCTGTTGGCACTGAATCCAGAGTTGATTGCAAATAAGCAAACATATGCACCACCTCCGCCGTCGGCCGTTGCCCCTGTTAACTTGCAACGAGTAAGTAAATAGATTTAATTTCCGCGGTTTTAGGATAAATCGTCGATGACCCCTGGAAAAACCCATCAGGCAATGACTTGAATCAATTGGAACAGTGCGCAGTTGAATAATGGATTCGCTATGCCAAAAAGCTCGGGAGGTCCTGTTATTGTTATGTGAGCTCATCGCTGTTTATTGCGTTGCCATAGAATCCATCGACATGGATTTTTCACTTGAGTTTGTTAATTTTCCCATCTTGCATGCTGTTCCACAACTCTTCACACTTGAATCGAGACCATCGTTAAAACAGTGAAGAAATTTTAATGTTTAGAAGATTTGTGAAGTGATTTCCTTGAGTTTAATCTGCTGAGAACCTTCAGAAGTCTCCGTTCGGGGAGATTTCGAAGCAAAAAGCTCTTTATGTTTTCGATTTTCATTAATTTTTGCAATGACGACGACCATAAAACAAAAAAGGTATCTTCGCTACGAAGTGCACATTGTGTTATCTCACATTTTGACTAAAACCACTTCTCCTCTCTTAACTCTTTTGCGCAATAACTCAAACAAGGATTCATCCGAATCATCACTCGATGACGATCCCTACTTGGACGAGCAAGAAGATCCCATGACAGATCAGCAAGTGCAAAACAATCAAACATCAGAAGCGGCAGGTGCGGGAAACACGTTGCCAATCAAGTCGAATGGGAACGCAGCTCGATCGGTAAAAATCTTTAGCTGTCTGGGAATGTTGTTGCATGATTGGGAAGCCTGAAGATGAATCACAGTGGGTCAAGGACGCTTTCACAGCTCGTGCCAATCTTTCCATCAGCTTCATTGTGATTCATCGCAGCATAAAATCGTTTTGGCATCGATTTGTAAATTGTTTTGCTATGGCCTGTTTCATTCATTCGTCGATGTTAAGAGTTCGACATCAACATTGTAGATCGTTCCTATTCTTTCGCAATGAAAATATCTTGCACAATCTTACTTTTTTTGTTGTTGTTTTCTTTGTGTTCAACGTGTCTTGTTCTGTTTTCGCACACATTTCTTGTTTTCGGAGTTTGTACATTTTTCCGCAAGGTTTAGCCACACAAACATTTCTCTTAATTAATCAGCACCAAAAACAAGCTATTTAAGCTTTCGTTGGAAACCTTAGAAATGACAAGCGAAAGCCAAAAATTCATTAAAATTCTCTTTTACCTTCGCAGAATCCTACACAAGGCAATATTCAGCGACTAACACGAGCTAACAATGCATCAAGTGCTGCGATCAATGGTAAGCTTAACAAAATGTTTCCGCGTCAACAATAAAACAGTTTGTTGAGCCTGAAAGTTCAAGGACTTTCCGCCTTTCCATTCCTTCTTCGCATGGGCTTTAATTAAGTGACTTTATAAGGCGTTGTATCGTCCTATCAGACCATAAATAAGAAATGAGAGAATGATAAAAGCGATAATTGGCGTGGCGACAAGAAAAGCCTATTTTAATTACTTCAAAGTGCTTTCTATTAGATATCACGATTAAAACTTTTGGTTTGCATAGCATTGCCATGAAAGTTTTTCGTCATCACACATCATCAATGTGTCGTTATTTGATTTCAAATGAGCAGCTTTATTGTTAGCTCGCCAAGTGTCATTTGATTTTATCATGAGCCGCAATACTTAAGGGTGAAATACAAGTTTAATTGTGTTGGCATTGTCCCGTTGCCACGGCCACCCCGATGTTCATATCACTAATTTTTCCTTTTCCATTCGCCTTCTAACACGCTTTGGTTAAAGCTGAAATAATTTTTCACACTCTGGTGAATATTTGGCGGAGCGAGAGCTCACGGCTTAGCGTTTGTCTCTAATTGATTTACGTTGAGGAAGACCGGGAGGCAATTTAATCAAAAATTGATTTCCTTAAACTCTGCAAGTCGTGCAGGAAAGGTAAAAGAACTTTCACGCTCGCTTCGCTTACAAAGGAGAAATAAGTGAAATTCCTTTGTTCATGTTAATTTATTGTTTGCTTTATTTCCCTTTCATAGGCAATCGCGTCTCAAAAATAGCAACCTCGACGCAGATCCAGAACGGTCAAGATCAATCCGAGAACTTGCCTCCACAAGCCACAAAACAAAAGGTAAGAGTGTATAAAATATTAAATATGTAAGAAAATCGATGTAATTGCTACCACTAATCGACAGTTGGGAAACAATCGAATGTCACTGGGCGTACAGCAACAGCCACAGCTACAACAAGTTATGTCGAACCAAGCAGCTGGTCGCCGTTCTTATGTCGTGAAGGAAGTTGAGAGACTCAAAGAGAACCGTGAAAAGCGTCGCGCTCGCCAACTGGAGATTAGAGAAGAGAAGACCGCACTGATGAACATGGACCCAGGAAATCCTAACTGGGAACTCGCTGCTATGATTCGGTAAGATCTAATCTAATATTCAAAAGGTAAAGAAATCTGTAAGTGTTTTCTTATTTTAGTGAATATCAATCAACAATCGACTTTCGGCCTTTGATGGATGGATTATCAATTGACGACCATCAAATCACAGTTTGTGTGCGCAAGAGACCTTTGTCACGCAAAGAGTTAATGAAAAAAGAACTCGATGTCATCACAGTGCCGACGAAAGACACGCTCATTGTTCATGAACCAAAAACAAAGGTTGACCTCACCAAGTTCCTGGAAAATCATAATTTCCGATTTGACTATGCCTTTGATGATTCTTGTAACAACGAGTTGGTCTACAAGTACACAGCAAAACCATTGGTCCAGACGATTTTTGAAGGAGGAATGGCAACATGTTTTGCCTACGGTCAAACGGGGTCGGGTAAAACTCATACGATGGGTGGAGACTTCAATGGAAAAGTTCAAGATTGTAAAACAGGCATTTACGCTTTGGCAACGAAGGACGTGTTCGGCTACTTGCGAAGCCCGAAATATCGTTCTCTTAATCTCACCGTATCAGCCTCATTCTTCGAAATCTACAGCGGAAAGGTCTTTGATTTGCTTTCGGAGAAGAACAAATTGCGTGTTCTTGAAGATGGAAAGCAACAAGTTCAAATTGTTGGACTCACCGAGCGAGTCGTTGACAGCGTCGAAGAAGTTTTGAAATTAATTCAACACGGAAACGGCACCCGCACATCTGGTCAGACCTCAGCAAATGCAAATTCGTCACGTTCACATGCTGTCTTTCAACTTCTGGTTCGTCCAGTTGGATCTGTCAAAGTTCATGGTAAGTTCTCGTTCATTGATTTGGCTGGTAACGAGAGAGGCGCCGATACATCGTCCGCAAATCGACAAACACGAATGGAAGGAGCCGAAATCAACAAGTCTCTGCTGGCTTTGAAAGAATGTATCCGTGCACTTGGCAAACAGAACGCCCATTTACCATTCCGTGTTAGCAAGTTGACTCAAGTACTACGCGATTCCTTCATTGGAGAAAACAGCAAGACTTGCATGATTGCAATGATCAGTCCGGGATTGTCGTCATGCGAACACACGCTAAACACGCTTCGTTATGCAAATCGTGTCAAGGAACTCGTTGCCATCGATCCTTCTGAGAGAAACGATATGAATTATAATGGAGAACCGATGGACTCAGAGCCTAATGAACAAAACGAGAATGGCAAAAACTTGGACTTATCTCAGTTGCGCTCGATGAATGTAAGTTTGTGATTTCATTCACTTTCAATTTAATTTTAATCTATTTTCCTTTTTGCAGCCCTTCCAAGAGCACGACATGAGTGTCGAATTGTACAATCAGCACGCTGCCATTTCTGAGCTCCAGCAAGTTGAAGACGAGATGATCGATCAATTAAAACTCATGGCCGAATTTGGAAACAAATTCTTCCCGGAACTGATGGATTTGTGTCGAATGACGAACGATCCCGACTATGACCAGGATGGTGAGTTGGGAAAACTTTTTAATTGACGAATACTTCACACCAAAATTTTATTTTTTTAGCCTTTTGCAAACGTGGCAAAGAGCTTTTCCGGCAGCTATCAATCTACGCAAAACCATGCACCGATCTTTTGGACGATTACGAGTCCAAATTGGAAAAGGAGGAAATGATTTCGCACAAAATGAATCCTGGCAAACGCTAAACAGCAAATCATCACTTTTTTTCACAGTTTTTTTTTTATGTAAATCATCAGGGCGCTAACTAATTGCCGCTTCAGATTAATTTTCCTAAGTTAATATCATGGTCGCTCTTCTCTCATATCTCAAAATTAAATTTATTATTGTTAATCTGTCACGCCTTGTCTTAGTTCAAGAGAAGTAAAGCTAGTTTAGTTATTATTGATTTCACATCAATTCTGCTGATTTTCTCAAAATAATCCAGTTGAAGTCTTCATTTTTTACTTGCGACATATCAGGACTGGAAAAGCTTGTAAAAGCATTCGTGAATTAAGGAAATGATGAATAATATTCGCTTGAAAAGTTTTATCTTGCGAAAGCCTTGATTTGATTTGAGAAAGCTCAAATAGTAAGAAAGTGATAATGTTTAGAATGAAACAAATTACTAATTGGCTTATTAACTCGATTAAGTTTTCCGGACTTAATCTTAACAAAGATTGTACTAACAAATTGCAAAAAGTTCCAGTGAAAAAAAATCAATAATTTAGAGAACTAACCAAAACTGATTTCAAATCCCCATCACACAAAAAGGACACTTGGTTGGAGATTCTTCTATTGTTATTCCTCCCTCGAATACAGTCAGTTCGTCGAAAAATCTACCAAGAAATTATTAGATATATTTTTATAAACTCCAACATGAGGAAGACAACTAAACAGAAAACTCTAATAAAACGAAAGTTTCATTTTATTTACGAAAATGTTTTGCAAATCGTAATCAACAAAGAAAATGTACAGAAATCAAATTTAAGAAAATCAAAAACGTAAATTACAGCTAACAAGTTAGGCAAAGTTGATTTTTTTATTATCAATTCGATCGAATCCCTCAAATGATAGCTTTTCGCCAATTTCTATAAAAAAAAAAGATTTTTCGTGTTCCGTTGACTTTTGAGAATTTTCATGAAATTAAATCTTCAGAGAAATTAGTCATTTTTTTTTGAAAGAGAAAGTTTTAAATAAAAATGAAAACAAATAAATATTTATGATTCCTGCAAATTGTGTTGTGTAATGTCAAAGTTTTCAGGTCGAAATAGGAAAGAGCTCTCACACGTCAATTGACTTTGCTGTTTCAAAGTCATTGAAAGAAATAAAAGTTCTCATTCGATTAACTTCAAATTAGCGTCATTTATTTATTTTTCGTTTCAGTTTTATTTTCTCTGTATTCAAATTAATTGATTTTCTGTTTTTCTCTCACGATAATTCATTTTTAACAAAAATAAATATGAAATCCCTCTGAAAAACTAGATCATCTTCATTTTTTTATTATTAACATTGGGAGAGGGAAGCAAACATCCAAAAACTTATAAATTCATAAAAATGTTTCTTTCATTACTTTGCATATCGAGTAGCTTTATATTAGTTGAAAACCAAACAAAAGTAAGAGTTTGTGTCAAACGAAAGATTTTATATTTGTTATCATTGATGTGTGGGCTCATTCGACTAGAAGGATCATTTGCTTTAACGGGAGTTTTTGCGAGGGAACATTCGGCATTTACACTCGTTCATAAAACAGTAAGTAGGCACTAGACGAAACTAAAGAGCTCTCGCGAGTCTCGCTGACGCTAAAAAGAAAAGAAAAAGAAATAAATATTTATTTCAATGAAGAGAAAAGAAACTTACAAGTTGTCATTGTACTCGAACCATTTCTTCGTTACGGGATGTTTGCAAGAAGCCACGTAATGTCCGCCATGAGTTGAGCCTACAAATAAAATAATTAAAACAAAAATTAAAAAAGAAAATTTAAACAAAAAATTTGTGGTGTGATTATATTGATTGGGCTGTTACTGGCAGATTCACTCTGGTCCGCCATCCGCAATACTGCGTCGCCACGGAAAGTTTTGGCTGCTCTCTTTCGATTCTAGCCCTTTGCCCTTCTCCTTAGCAACCTAGATCACCAATGCCTCCGCATAATGATCTATGTTGATGACAAGCTTATCACGGACGAACCGTCAACATGCCTGGTCAATAAGCAGGACTCCCAATCTCAAATCAGCCGCACAAATAAACCTCTCAGAAGCTGAGATTACAGAGGGCGCCAAGCCTCCGGTGAAAACATTTCGGCTAAAACGCCATCATATTCTACGTTCGACACAATTTCTGTTTGTGAAGTTTATAAATTTCATACGAACGATGTTTCACATTCAATTCGTTTCATTTTTCTGTTTGGAAATATTTTTTTTAGTATCAAATAATTTTACCCATGTGGTTTGAAATTCCGTAGAGCGAATAAATCGGCTTCGGTTCATTTTTGTCCATCGATTCAGATGCGTACGGAGTCAAATCGAGTTCAGCGATTCCCGTAGGAAATTCGACAATGTTCGTAAGCTTAGTCCATCGCATTTCAGAAAATCTTTTCAAATCTAAAAGAGAAATTATTTTGAGTTCAATTTGAATGAAAAATATTTTAAGATTTGAAACTTACGTATCACTAAATATTTCGGGAAACGTTGAATTGTGAACCCTTTAATGCATTTTCTATTGGTTTTACAGTACTGCAAAGCAAGAATCAAATCAATATTCAATCAAACGAAGAAGCTTTGATCTTACATCACAATAAGGCATCTCGTTTCCATCAAGTACATCTTTCACGACAAACATTTCAAGACATTTATCCAATTTACAATTCGGCGACGATGGAACTGGCACGCTCAAGTCCCAGAAAGGATCGTACATCACGCTCGTCTTTTCGCAATGAGTGCAATGAAGAGAACTCTTAAGTTGACCGACGAAAAGATCTTTGATCTTGGAGTTTTCTCTCTTCGTATACCAATCCCACATTACGTTTGCTTTCTCCAAATCACTAAAAACAAAAAGCTTTGATAAACTTTAAGAACTTTTTAGAAAATGTTTTTCTCTTGCCTCATTTCATCATCAACTTTCAATGAGATTTTCTGTCCACCAGTATTGAGTGCTCCATGCAATGCCTCAAGCAAATATCGAAGAAACTCTTGAGCATCCTGTTGTGCTGATCCACCGTACATTCGATATTTACAACTCAAAGCCGTTTTAAGGTCTGATGGATTGACGCTCTTAGCTCCCGGCTGCCACATTTGTGTCAGAAGCTTACAGAACTCTGACCAGATTTTTTGATCTTTAGCTGAAGACGAAGAGCTTTTATCAACTGTTGATGTCGACGCAGATGATGAGCGAGAGAATTTTGACAAATCGAATGTATGACTCAAACATTGAAGAACAGAGTTCATGAAGCAAGTGTTTCCTTTAAAAATAAATCAATGAGTTTCTTTAAACAAAGATTTAATTGTCATAATTTACCAATATTCCACAATCCCGTTTGACCTTCAACAGTTGACGATCCTTTTCGATTATATGATGAATCTCTTGAAGGAGATTTCGATGGTGAAACGTTTGATGCTCTAAAGCCGCCAGCAGCATAACTCGATCCATTTCTTTCGCTCGATTTTGATTCGCCTAAAGAACTTCTACCGGAATAAAGCGAAGCTCCGGTAGAATAGTCGCGATCCCACGATCGGTTCGACGTGGTTGTTGTTGGCAATGCATTTCTCAAGGCTACGCTCCTTATCTGTTGAATAATTTTTCGTTGACAAAATTGAAAATCCTCACGGTTAGTTTCAAAAAATATTCAACTTTCCCTTAACGGGAGTCACGTGGTTATGTTTGTTATGTGTGAGTTGAAAAATATCAAAAAATTCTTCGGTGAGTTAAAATATTCTTAATTTTCTTTACTTTCGAATAGATAAAAAAAATTCATTTGCTGAGTCGAAATAAACGACAAAAATTTAACAGTTTACAGGAAAAGCAAGTCGATCAACGGCCAAGAAGTAGAAAATTGGTGAAGTAACGACATTCACATGAAAATGATTAGCTGAAGATAAATTTTTGTTATTAGCGATTAGTCTTCGACGGCATGAGAGATGGCAAATCACACACGAAGCGGCGAAGTGAGAGGAAGCAAGATATAAAATGCTGTTGTGCTTGGATTTTTATTTTAACATACCTCACTTCTTGGAGTGTGTGTTGGTGTATCATTGTTTATCGAGCTCGTTGATGACGCTGGCGATTTATCTCGGGTTGGCGTTTGGGCCGCCTCAGAAAGTGATCTTGACCGCGAAATCTCGTATTTGGTCATATACCGACTCGGAGAGTATTTCTCGTAAAAGTCTAAATCATTCATCAACGATAGTTTGCCATTCGTACGATCACCGTTCCTTGCCGACCCAACACTATCCGATTCGTTTAGGTCTCGTGATCGACTCAGCGAGCGTTTCGAGTGAGCGTAAGTGTGTGCATTATTCGTGACGGATGATGATGATGAAGATGATGCAGTGGGAGGCAATGGTGGTAATGTGTCTGAGTTAAATCTACTTGTCTTACTTACACCGATTCGTGTTGACAATGAAGATGATGACGATGTTTTATATTTGTCATCATCAAAGTCATAACGTGGGCGATACGATCCAGTTGTTCCGCTCGTAGATGAAATTCCACTCGTAAGAGATGATCGATATGACGTCGGACGGTAAGAGGTTGACGTGTCGCTAAAGTTGTATCGTGATGTGCTTGTCGGTAAATCTTTGCTGGACGATGAAGTTGTGGTTGATGAATATGACGAGTAATTTGAACGATAGCCTCCTGATGAAGACAACGTCGACGATGGCGTTGTCAAGTAGCTGCTGCTATATCTTCTTGATGATGTCACGGGCATTTTAATTTATTTTCGTTTGTTTGTCGGGAGTTTTCTTTTTAACCGAAAAGGATTCTTTCCAACATAAAGTTTTGAGTCGAAAGTTTTCTAAGATTGTTGCGATCGACGACACATAAGAATTTCGCTCGATTCAATGGCCCTAGAAATCAACAAATGATGAACAAAATGTGTGACATTGAGAATGAGGCGAGAGCGAACGAGCGAGTGAGCGAGCGCATTGGCGAAGGGCAAAAACGAAAAAATTATTAATGAACAAAAGTTAATTAACTTGGTTTGCGCTTGTATTGAGAGAGAATGAAGTGAGTGCACAATGATGACATGAATTTGAATAAATTTCGATCAAATTTTGAATCAACTCTCAAGAGATTTTGAACTCACTTGCTTTTCCTCATGATGCGCACAAGTTGAAAATATTTGTGAAAGCAAAAGAAAATTCTCCGACAGAGAGAAAAGTATTTCAAGGAAATGTCGTGGCTACCGAAATCGAATTGGGTAGACAAGAAGAAGACGACTTGATAAAATTAATCAAGGTCAGAAGCAAAAGACTTTTGATATCGAGCGAGAAAAACTGTTTCGATTGAAGTCACTCAGTCAGTTTCGTTTGTTTGTTCGCTACGTTCTGATTACAATTCAAGGTGAAAGTCAATAATTTCTTCTCTTCATTCCGCTCAATCGCAGTGATGCAACGAACGTGTTCTAGTCGCAGTCTCTCTGGGAAATGGCATAACGAAACGTGACGAGACTAACGAATGCTTCCTCGTCTTTTACACGAAACAATTATATTTTTAGAATTTCAATTTTGCGTGATTTTCCTACATGCCAGAGAAGTTTTCCTGCTCAAAAATCTCCGAAAACAATACAAAACACTGTCAGACTCAGACACACAGTACGCTCTAATTAGTCATCGCAACACACTCACTATCACGCAATGTCCGAAATGCACCTCAGTTGTAAAACAAGAAGAGTTGAAACGTTTTTTCGTGTCACTCAGAAATAAACGAAACAAGAAGAATTTTCCTCCGCGAGCTTCGTTTTGTGTTCAGCAATAAAAATGTTTTTTTTTTCAGTTTTATCGATCAAACGATTTTAATTTTTCTGGCTGCCCATTCAGGAATTGTTTTTTTTTGTAGCCCAACTGATGCACGAGACGCGCGCGTTTGATTGTTTCACGAGCAAACTTTGATAGACAATCGAGAATTACAGAGAATTGCGAAACTGACATTAGAGGATCTTAATTGTCGATCCAGAAAAGTCGACGACAAAATTCCTGGAACATTGTCGCAGAGGGAAAACATCACTTTCTCATAAAGGTCACGGAAGATTGTGCGTGTGTGTGTGGATTTGTTTGAATGTGTGTGAAATGTATGAGGAAAATTTTCACTTTTCCTGAAGCAACTTACATTTTCCTCGACCATTTTTGCTCCATTCACAAACTTTCGAGAAACAATCTTGTCATCTGAATCTGAACTTCAATTTCTTTATCACAGATTTTTCCGAAAAGAAATCAAAACGAAACAAAGTTCGCCGAGATCTTGACAAATTCGAATGATTTTCCTTTTCAAAGCGACGAATGTGATCCGCGAATTTGTTTTAATTTTTTTCAAGACCACGACTGATTATTTTTCACTTTTATTAGCCTTTTTCTACCATCAACCTCTACCGAGGAAACTCAAAAAATAAAACTGAACACTCGCGGAAAAGTCGTGCGAGCGAGAAATCAGTTCGGCTCTGACTGTGTAAAATGAAAATTCATCTCAATCTCTTTTTCATTCTCACGAAATCGTTCTCGCTCTCCTGCGCTCAATCATCCACGACAGCGGGAAATATTCAAAAAGAAGACTTGTGACAATGGCGAATTTCAGGTGATTTTTATGTAATTTTAAAGATAAATACAAATCAAAATGCTTAGTTACCATGTCTGGCGTTATTTTCATTCGTTCAATCTTTTCCATCTCAACTTCAATTTCCATATTTTCCTTTATTTTCCACACTTGACTCAACGAGAAAAAATATTATTGCGCGTTTGCCGAAAGGTTTTCTTTTTTATTTTCTTGAACTATTCTTGCAACACTTTTAAAGGCTGAAGTCACGAGCTATTCGCGCAATGTCAACGAAGACTTTTCGATGCGATACTGGACGCGCGAATCTTGATTCAGAGAAGAGATTAATCACAATCTTTATTCTCAAATATTTCTTAACCACACAAAACGAAATTGATGATGACTATTCTTCAATGAATGAGCAAGTTACTCCGCAAAAAATAAATTAAAAATAGAAAATTTACGCGAGATCATTTCCATTTAGCGCCTCGCGATATCTTATTTACACAACTTTACGATCGCAACTGACGATCACCATCGACTGGCTGCGAACTTTTGGGATATTTTTTTCTTTGGGAAACACGCTGTCGGATTTTATTTCTCGCTCTCTCGACAGCTTACGACAGAAGAGAAGAAATGAATGAAAATTTATGAGAAAATATTTGGGGCAATGGAGCTTCTTCTTCACTTACCTTACGCACGTTTTGAATGTCTTAAGTTTCCGGTGGAAATTAGTCCTGAAAAGCGAAACAATTAAATTACTTTCTAAATTAAATTGTAGACTCATTTTATTTTCCACCTTTTTCAATTTAAATGAAGTAGCATTTCAAGCCTTAAATTAGGACAGTTTGATACTTCAACATAATTCAGGGGTTGTTATAGTTATAGAGTTACACTGACAGTTCTTAAAAAAACTATTTACTTAAGGATAGACGCGATCGAGCTGAAACAATCAAACGTCAATGAACCAAGCACCTCCTACGATTCCCTTTGGATTTTTGAAAAGTGAAAATAAAAATCAGTGAAAATCTTCTCTTGTGAGTTTCGTTTTCTTTTTCTTTGTTAACAGGCTGTGCGTCGGTTTTTTGTTTTCTTCAAAATTCAATTGACAAGATACTGCAACGTTCATTGCAACTTGCAGCTTATCAAATACTACAAAAGAAATTCCTCGGCACACCGAATTGAAAATCTACTTCGAGTCCATCCTAGCAAATCGAGAAATTTTAAGGAAAGTCACTGCGCGCTTGGAAAGTCTTGATGGGGAAAAGACTGCTTAGCTTGACCAGAATTTCCACTTGAAAATTTATAAATTTTCATCTTTTTCTAAATCATTTTTTCTTTTTTTTTGCTTTGATTTTATTTTCGATAGTTTAAGCGCTTTGTAAACTGATTCTGATTTCGTTCCAAAAAGAACTTCGTGATGATGCTGCTCTTTCAACGAAGTCTCATCAACTTGACTTATCAAATCATATAATTTTTCATCCTCCTAAGATCATATTTCATCTTTCTTTTACTTAGAACAATTACAGCTTAACAAACTTTTTTTCATTTCCTTTCACTTATGATTAAGAATTTTTTTAACCATTTTTAATCTTTCTGAAGACGATACTTCTCATACAAAAAGGAAATTCTAAATATTACGGTTTTGCTTGTAAAATCTATTTACACGAATTAGAAGCTTTTCTGTGTCCTACCAAAAACGTCTTTAAGACATTTTGATTGGTAACGACAGAAGCTTTCGTTAATATTAAGTGTAACAAATGATTTTAATAAAACCATTTCATATTTTCACCTTTAAAAAACATTAATTTCAAATAATTTGGACCAGTGACTTCTTATGAGTTGAAGCTTCATTGAAAGTTTGCCATAAAGAAAGACACCGAACTTCAGACGAGGTTTCTGATGGATTATTTCTTCTTATGATATTCAGAAATTATTTTCACTGTGTTGAAACTAAAACAATCATAAATCTTCATTAAATCACATATTTTATCAGTTATTCTTTACTTCCTATTCCTTGATGGTTTCTTTTCCTCTTTTTCTCGTGAAACGTTAGTGAAAATGACTCGTTATTCGACAGAACTCTGTTATTAGCCACACGAAACTGAACTGACTTCCATTTGAGGAATGAGTTCTTGTGTTACATCTTGTAAATAAATTTGTAGTGTACGTTCTTACACTAATCGATTTCTCTCTCTCAGTTTATTATTCAACGAGCACATTACATGAGAAAAAAAACAATACCGGTCGATGGCTTGCCTTCTCAACCTTACAAATTGAGCATTAAATCATTATTTGAAAGCGCAAGACAAGAAGAAAACGAAGACGATTAAGATTTGTTTTGTAGTCGCAAGACGAAGTTATAATTGCAACTGGTGACTCACTAACGATCGATCGCGCTTTTTAAACGCCAAAATAGAATCACAGCCGTCTTGCACATGACACCAAGGGGAAAAACAAAAGTCGTTCTGTTGAAAACGTGAGGCATCCGGCACACAATTGTTTTGAATGTTGGTACGAGCTTTTCGGTAATTTCAGTGTGTTTAGTTTACAGTCTTGGTTCTTTTTGTTGAAAAATTTTTGTGTTGCTTCATCAAACCGTCACTTTCTTCATCAAGGCTTGACTGACGTTGTCAGTCGTTGCAGCCAAGTTTAATAATATTGTTGGATCTACTTTTTTTTACCAGAAATTAGTTCGATTGCTGCAGATTTCTTGGTAGTGTCGCTAATCTTAAAGCATTGCTTGCGCTTATATAAATCTCGCTATAAATTTTATATGAGAGATTCTTGAAATCAATTGATTCATCTAATCTTGATTTAGTTTTGTTAAAGATCAACTCATTAATTGTTCTTCGTGACACCCTCAAATGATTTTCTCATCTCCATTGATTGTTTTAAGCTTTGTTATTTTTAGCATCGTCCCCTAATCTTCCCGCAACAATCGATTTCTGTTTCTCTCTTTAACTTTTGGTATTTGCAATAACTTATTCTCTCTTCATTCTTATGACATTCATTGTATTTTTTTCGTTTCTGTTGTTTTTTCGGTAAAAATTGATTAATTAATTTTTGTTTATTATCTAAAAAGAAGAGTTTAACCTTGTGTGATCAATAATTAATAATCAACATAGCTCTATGTAGCTTTTCCAGTTCATTTGCTGTAGAAGGTCTATTTACTAGTCAGATGGATGCTCCGGGCAGGATCGATTCACTTCAAACCATTTATCGATGCATCTAAAAATAAGAAATGAGTGATGATGAGATAAAAGTTATTTCGACACGTCGCGGAATTGGAGCACAATGAACGACGATATTTACCCTTTGTGATAAATACATAGACATGGCAATCGGGCAATCACATCACCAGCATTTAAATCGTCCAAGCAGATTACACATTCGCCTTTTTGATCGGTAAGAACGTCCTCTGGAAAATAACAAAAGATTCTCATTATCGCTTTCGTTTGTATTTGAAGAGATTAATTTACCGTTGTATGACAATCGTGGTTTTGTTAGGCACATAACTATATGGCATTCGATATCATCGGGCAGAATGAATTTGCTGCATACGGGACATTTGAATCCTATTTTAGAAAAGGTGAAAGGGAAAAAAGTAAAAATCAATTGCAAAACCATTATTCTATGTAGTAAATCACGTTTACATCCACTCACGCAAAGCTTTTATCATCATTACGACTAAACTCTCAATTATTTAAAGCAAAAATTGTTTAGTAACTCGAAGACAAGTTCGCTTAAAGGTAAAAGTTCAAACTTAGAACTTCAAAGGTTTCCATTTCTCGACAAATAGAAACCTTTGTCATGGACAGCCGTCAGCAAAGCGACAGAGATGTTTGTTTAACCTGGAGATACAGTGATGTCAGAAATATTTCGAGTACTTTCCTAAAATAACACTCGAGACGAGAGTAATTTCAATTTGAAAGGCAAAAAGCTGTTTCGGAATTACAAACTAAAAAGTTGAGTTGCTAGACGGGTAATTCCTTCAGCGCTTCTCCCGTTAATATTTTATCAGCTGACATGGGAATGAAAGAATTTTTTCCACCCTTTTCGATCAGTTAGCTTATCGATAGACATCACCGATAACATTGTCTAATTAATCAAGCTTCGACGCAATATCGACGATGAAATTTTCCATCAAGTGTCAGACACAGCTGTTAAGCGACCATTACGACAATAAGAAATAGTTCAAACCGTTCGACACTAAATGATTTAAAGGGCAACAACATTCTCACGAAACTTCGAAGCATATAAAGAAATATAAACAACGCAAAACCGTTATCAACTTCATTGTTTACTTACAAAGATCCCTCATGTTCGACAAGGTTCGCATCATTCTTATCAACGAGGAAGAACATTTACTACTTTTGCCTTCTTTCATTCTTATAGCTTTCGCTTTTTGATTGTTTTTGGTAAAGGGAAAGAGAGATTTATGGATGAAGTTCAGAGAAGGTCCAAAGATTGTTTCCTGAGTGATAAAGGACGAAGCCAAAAACATTTCTTTACCTTTCATTACTAATTTTGAGTAAATTATGAATGACAAAGTTGATTATACTTAAGTCCTATAAACAAAGTTATAAATTTGTTTTCTAGTTTCAGTTGTGATAAAATACGTATTAACTACATGTGCCATCGTCATCAAATGTTTTTGGCAATAAGTTTTCTGCGTTTCAACTAATTCGAAAGAGACGGAGTTGGCAAATTTGACGACTCGTCAGGAAAAAAAAGTTTCGCGAAATAAAGCGCGAGGCGCGATAAGATTGTTGATAAGATTTCTGAGTAGAGCTTTTGTCAAATGGAAAAAAGATTTCATCTGAGTCAACTACCTAAGCCGTCCAAGAGACGAGAGCTCACGAAAGCATCAACAAAACGATGAAAGTGTTCTCTGTCGCGATGTAAATTGATTATGACAATAATAACTCAAAGACCATGAAACAGTCGATGTAAAACCGGTTGATTAACACACGCATTCGAACTAACAAAGTCGACTTTGCCTTCTTTCTTACCAAAACTTTTCACAACTCTCGATGTTGACGAGACGCTCGAGTGATGATTTGGAGTGCCGAGAGTTAGACCCATGACGATTTGTTAACTTTCAATTTTCACACAGAATATTTAATATTTTTGCACAGAACGTTCAATGTAGAACGACGAGATGGGAACGTTGAACTGATGCGGTTGGCAGTAATTCACTTTTTTCTGTTTCTAAGTCCCGTGTGTACATGAACTTGATAACACTTAATGGGAAATCGATACTTATTCACGAGAATAATTGAAAAGAAATTAAAAATTTATGTCGCTCAGCTTAACTTCGCTTTCGTTTTGATTTCGCAGACGACTAAACGGAAAAATCTCTTCAAGTATTAAAAACAACTTTTGATAAGACTTTGTGTATCGTACGACACAAATTGAATTTTACGATAAGAGACCGAATCAACTGAAAACTCTGAGCGATGTATTCATCTTCTTGGGGGTCTACACAAAGCGAATGAGAATTCTTCTTCCACAAATGACAGTTTTAATGTAGCTTCTAGCCTAGCGGCTCAACAACTGAGACGTTCCTAAAAACAGAAAGAAGAAAAATACCGGCAGAGCAGGGAAATTCACTTTACTCTCCAGCGCTCTCTCTGTTTTCCTCGCACGCTCCCTTTTAGTCGTCGACATACACACGTCTCCACCACTCTCTGTCCGATATTTCTACTAACATTCGTCATATGGTAAATAAACTTATGAATAAATATTCCGATTATTCTTCCTTTAATCTTCGATCGCTCTCGTTATTCTCAAGTATTTAAAAGTAATTATGTCAAGTCACGAGCGTGCTCTTAGTACAATAAATTTAAAGGGAAATAATATTGTTTGTCATTTCGAAGAAGCTCGTTGATGAATGGAAAAGAATTGGCACACAAACTTTTGATCAATAACATTCACACTCTTATCAATCATTTGTGTAAATCAAATCTGGGCTTCATTCCCCTTTCGTTAAAGTGTGTAGACCTCAAATTGTTGAAGGGTAAACGGAAGTTAATTTACAACTTCGCAAAAAAAGTACCCGAGCAATATTGAATGGACGGACAATGATTACCAACGCAGTGAGAGGAAAAAAAGTTGGTAAACAACCGCGCGTTCACTCCAATGGGACATTACAGGAAATTAAATTAGGATGACTTACCGTTTATGGACCAAATATGTGAAGGCAACGATGCTGCTGTGTAAACTCGGCCGAGACCCAAAGCGTTGATCATCGGATTGTTGTCGTCGTGATTGCCATCATCCTCAGAGTTTGCTGATGAGATATCAAAATGTGGTCCGGCACCTGAATTTTGAAAATTAACATCGACGTGACTATATGGCTGAGAGTTATGTGACGGGTGATTAGAATATGCGTTTGGATGATGGTGATTATTGGTGGCAGACGACTGAATGTCGGGGACTGATGACATACTGCGAGCTCTCTGTCGTGAATCGTTTGCTACTTCAACTCCATGCATGGCTCTTAGGAAATTGAAACTCGTTGGATTATTAGATGAGACGACGTCACTACTTGAAGAGTTTGAAAATGTTCGAGGGCTTTGGTTCCCATTTGTGCTCGCTTTAGCTCCCATCACTTCTTCTGTATCTTTGTCTCTCCCCTTTTCACAACAACAACTGCGCGTTCTTCTTCGATTTTTGCTTTTTTAATTAAATCAAATTACAACACCATCACACGAATATCTTCCTTTTTTACACTTGAACGAGCTTGTTTATTCTTCTAGTTGTGATAATGGTTCTCATTTGATTATTTACAGACTTTTGTCTTTGTTTTTTCAGAAATATTTTTCTTTCTGACTTTTTGCACTGAAAACTGACCAACTCAGTCGATCTTCAACTATAACAACACTGGTATATCAAATAAACCTGGAAGAAGCTCGTTCATTCTCAATTTGAAAAGGATTTGTCACATAATTCCGATTTATGATTTTTTTTTATTCGAGATATTTTTGAACTCGTTCAATTTGAAAAGATTAGTTTTGGTTTCTAGAAAGCGCTCAATTTTATTTTTTCAAAAAACAAACAGACAAAACACTACAAGCAATGAATTATAAATAAGGCTACAAATATTTGTAGGTGACTTAAGAATGATCGAGCGTTGTTCTTCAAACCGTCTTGTGATGAGTAGAATTGAACTTGAACGACGATTTCAACTTGCGATGATGTTTGATTTTCCGACTGCGCTGCAAATTTCATTTCACTCGAATTAATAAACTCCACTTGCATATCATCAATCACGTGCTCATACTTGGTGCCAGTCGATCTAACTCGCGACGTATAAATTGAATATTTTACTGCCGTCGGTAGATTGTCACAAACAAAGCAATTTTCCAATTCACGCATTTCAGTTTTCCATGAAGGAACGTTTTGGAATGACAACTTGGCCCACGACAAAGCATTGTAACTTGGAGACCAGAATCGAGAGATGAAAATGTCAGGAGAGAAACTTTCTTGCGTGTAATTGGCTGTGAGGTTTAGAGAGTGGAATAGAAAGTTAATAAGTTGTCGTTGGATTTGCTGACAAGCAGTTGCGTTTGAACTCTCATTTTGATGGAGCTCAACTTTGCAAATTGTTTGAGAATTCTCATTGAATCTTATCGCGTCATGTATTTCGTCGGTCATCACACATTTGCCTTCTCTACTTTCAGGAACTTTCAGATGAAAGTCAACATCTAAAGTGTCGTTGCGAAAGTAATCAAAGACGTAACCCTCTTCCAATGCTGACTCGTTCAGTGGGCGAAGTCTTGAAACAATCATCAATTCTTTCGTTTTGTATCCTCGAGAGTTTTGTCTGACTTGTCTTTCACGGTTTTCATTTAAGTTCTTGAATCTGATGTCGATGGTTTGAATAATTTTCTGATGAACGAAATCTTCAGAACCGCAAAGCAAATCTTCGTCGGAATGTTTGATCATCGTTACATTCGCAGACACGAGGCTTGTGTCGTTGACAGCAAAATCCATTCGAATCTCGTCAAAAACTTCATCTCCTTCAAGCTCGATGTGATCTAAATCGTCGCCAGTTGATAAAATCTCCGTGCAATTAACAAAACTGCGATCGCATGATTTTATGTTTAAAGTTATCAAAGTCTTCGATGGTCGTTGAACTAAACTCGATCCAAGAAGCTGAAGAAGTATTTTGCTGTTGAACGAGCAGATATCGTTTAGAGTCTTCAAGCACTTGACAACTTTTGTTTCAAGAAACTTCACAGAATCCATCAAATGACAAATTGAATCAGTCAGCGCCGCTGGAATCTCAATCGTTTCAAACTTTTCTGGCTTTGCTTGGAAAATAATTATCGAATCGCCGAATTTGTAGTGATCGGGTCCAATGTCTGGAGACGAAACTGATTTCCTTTCAATCACTTTTGGCCAGTTGTAAGTTGAATATTCAGTTCGATATGGAATATCCAAGAGATCAGGAGATCCAATGTTATCCTTCGCTATGCAAAGCCATCCGCTGTTGAGTGCACAACGCTCAAGACCGCCTTCGTCCAAATAATCGTGAATCTCGACTCCATCGTGACAACGGAAAGCTTGAAGAATTTCATCAGAGCAATCTAAATCGCAACAGCAATTGACATCACAACTTAACTAGAAGAATGTAAAAATTAGTAAGAGAAAAAAAATTCTTCAAGTCTCGTAACTAACCGTAACATCGCAACTGCAAGCATATTGAGTTGTGTTTAGAAACGTTGTTCTATTAGAACGCTTAGGAATCAAATTCTTGGTAACTTCCGGAGCAATTGAAGTTGTTTCAATTTTCGTTGTCGTGGAAGTCTTGGGATCGTTTGTCGTCGTTGATGGAGAAGTTGTTGTGATTGAAATGTTTGATGCATCATCGCAATTGATGAAAGGAAACAGCAAGAATAAAATGAGAGCGTTCAGCTTCATGCTGCAGCGTCAAATTTTATGTTGTATTTGCTAAAATGCTTGAAGACAAGAGAAAGTTCAACTTTGACAGTCCCAGAAGAAATCGTTGAGATTTTATATCTTTCAATGCCCGAATGAATTAAATCCTTCTTAATAATCGTAAAACCGCCTGTGAAAAACTTTTCTTTTACGACGTCGAACGTTGTCAATGGGGCGACTCTCCAAGTCGCAATGTTAATTTGATGATTCCCTGGACAAGTTGGAAGAAAAGTGAAACCAACTCCGACGGGATAAAATTGTTTTAACGAGTTGACGGAGAAAACTTCGATGCTTAGCTTTGGCCAGCCTTGAATGCCACGGGTCGCTAAGTGAAGATCAATTGGATGAGAGAAGACTGATTTGTTGTCTAATTGATTTGAGTCTGTGGATGTTTGACCCTCTGATTCGCCTTCAATAAACTTCCAAAGTGATCCTAAAATTATTTCGTTAGTAACAAAAATTTTCATTTGAAACTTTTCAATCACAAACCGATTTGAAAATTCCAACGAAGAAACAAATTGGGTTCACGAAAGTTCTCAGCGCAACAAATCTCCCCAACGATGTAAACTTCAGCCATTAAAAATTTAAACTTTCTTATCGTCTCGCTTTTTCGATTTTTCCAACTTGGACATTCGCGAGTCTTGAGAAAAAAACAAAAAGTTTTGGTTGCTAAGAAAACATTTTCGTTCAAACGAATGAAACCTTAGCAACGAAAAAATTGTGCAACATTGACTAACGGAAGGGAGAAATTCAAGAGTCGTCGTCGCTCCGAATCGAGAACCTTTCATTGCGAGGGTGAAACATCAAAAAGGAAAACTGTGAAAATTCTCTTTTGCGACAGGTCTCCGTTGTTAGTGGAAAAATTAAAATATCTGTTAGAACTTTAACTTCACGTGACTCAAACATCTCTAAAGTGTTAATCTAGTTATTTAGGTAAAGAGAAAGATGGAAAACAGTTCGTGAAGAGTCTCCTTCGATTCTTTTTGTAAAACTAAAATACGCACGATAAAAAAATTCAAATATCGATTTTTCCATTCGTCCTAAACCATAAGTTTTTTTTTCTTTTTGGTTTTCTCGTAATTTTGGTGAAATTGAGTGAAACTTTCGACGACAAGTTCTTTAAATCATTTTCTCCTCAACTCATTTTTAGGAGTCTGGGAAATCTTTCTTACGAGACAAGAAAGAAAAAGGATTTTTTCTTTATCATCGGTCTGATGAGGTCGTGAATAAATCAAATATTTATATGTACACGAATTCAAGAGAAGAAGTGCGTAAACTATGGTGAGTGGATCGTCTTTCGACAAAAGCATTAAGAAAGCATTGGACAAGGACAGTTCGTCGGATCATCATAGCAGTGACTCAGTCAACACTAATACAAACAAGTCAAGTGCAAATGCTCGAGGGTTGAATGGTAACGGTGATCGACTGCCGCATAACGAAAAAATTCAATTGTTGTTTCCAAAATGTAAACCACGAAACGACTATCAGTACCCGACATCAACATCAAAACAAGATTCATCTGAATCAACAAATTTAATTTCGATCGCATCTTCACCATTATCACAAAAAAAAGTCATTCACTCCAAGTTCAGTACACAAGCAAACAATTTTAATATGAACAACAGCAAACTAATGAAACTTCAGTTATCAAAATCATCACCACCTGATCATAAGAAACAACAGCATTCGCATCAAGGTCAGTTTTTTGATCAGGTCAGATATCCGGCGACGACGACGACAACGACGACGACCAACAGCAAAAATGAACAAAGCGATAGCTATGCAGAGACCAATCCATTTCGTATCGACAGTAACAACCAATATTTCTATACTCCAAATGATTCGCTCTTCGACAACAATAGCGGCGCGGTCGCAGGAGCTGAAGACAATAGCATGATGCACCATTATCATTATCCATCATTAATTCATCGAAACTATCAGATGACAGTAGACGACCGAAGTTACTTCTTCGAGCCAGATGAGATCGAACATAATCCTTATATGGTTGATACAATGGCAAGCTCAATGAACACAATTCCATCGTCGATATTAAAGACTTCACCTCCAGCTACGCCTCCGGCTTTAACAACAACACCAACAAGCTCTTCTCCGATTGGCAGCAATCGAAATATTTGGGATTTGTCTCCAATTAAGTCGAATACGCCAACGAGAAATAAAATACCGTCGCCGACTCTCACTCCATTCTCAAGATCGCATAAAGGATCTTACAAGAAACTTCTGACGTCGCCTCTTCCAATCGAAGAGGATTTGGAAACTGGGCACTTTTATTACAATAGCAAGAAGACGTATTATCAAGCTCCTCAGACCGATAGCGATTCTAATGAACCAGCGACAGTCACAGACGTTCATGAGTTTGAGAAACTAAAGCCAGAGACTTCAAATAACAGCAAATCGAAGATAAAGCACTCAGAGAGCAGTGATTACATCTATGCTGAAGTGCGAAAGAAGGAAGAAAGGAAAATTGTGAAATCAAAGTCAGGCTCGGGAATTATGGGTGAGTCATTGCATTTTGTATTGTTAACGAGATGAAAAACAATTCCTTTCAGAATATGATGGTTCGCCTCGTCGCTTTGGAACTTCTTCAAACGAAGATGTGGAAAGATATTCACTTTCGAGCAACAAGATAAAAGTTCTCCCATCCAAAGCTCAAGCCAATAACAACTCGTCTCCATCTCCACCGCGACCTGGGTTTCCGCAGAGAGTTGTTCCGTGTCACAGAGAATACTCTCGAATGGAATCGCCAGTTGAGACACAAAAATCGTTTGCATTCAATGAACAAAAAAGTATTTCGTCGACTCCCGTCGCGCAACTAATTCCAACAACTTTCATTACTAACAATTCGTATGACTCAGTCCAAACGAAGTCACAAACGATTCAGGAGGAACAAGAAGATGATGTCTACAGGTGTAAATCATCTCAAGGAAATACCTTCCAGGAAGAACAGCCAACGGAAACCAAGCAACGTTTCGAAACTACGGCGATTGATAACTCGAACAGTTTCCAAGTTACCTCGCCCACAGAAGAATACATTCCAACATCTACATTCGATTATTTGTATGAATTTTCCGAGACGAGGAAAGTGTTGGAAGAATTCTTTAAATGCCCCGACAGCGATCAAATCAAGGAATTGGAAAAGTTCAGCGACTTCAATGAGAGCGATGACAGTTTGGTAAATGGAATTTAAAATTAATTTTTCCCTTGAGTGATGTTGATTCTCATTGTTCTTTCAGGACATTCAATACGACTACCGAGGGCAGATTGAAAAAGAAATGGAAAAGCTGTACAACCAGCAAATCATTCCAACGACGATTAAACAGGAAAGAGACATTGACGATGACAATATTGATGACAAAGAGGATGATGCCGAAGAAGAAGCTTACTTAAAAGCTAAGAAGAGCCGACTACCTCAGAATGAGCTTGAGGAGAAGAGCAAACAATTTGGATGTTTCGTTGATTCCGCAAGTCGAAGTAGCTTAGGAGATGACAATGTCGACATCGAAAATGATTTAGACACGTTAGGCAACAGGCGAAATCGTCGAATGAGCAAATCATTGACGAACAACAATTACTTTCGCACGCAATCGAAGAATTTCAACTATTCTCCAGACACAACTGATTATGACTCTAACTATGGAGACTTTGACTTCGAGAGTGAAAGTCCTCTACGCTTCTTAGCGCCTGACTACACGAGCACACAAACTTACAACAATAATTCAGCTGCCCACACCACAACACTTCCATCAGCAACGGTTGATTTAAGCGGGGGACCCATTAACAATTACGCGAGATATTGCACAAGCATGCCAGTTTTAGAGGATGGACTATCAAGTGGTCATGCCTCTGATAATGAAAATAACAATGCATCAGCTGTCGACATAAACTCATTAAATACTCGAAAGAATTATAATTCGTCAATCAGCACGATCCAGAAACAATATCAAGAGACGATCGTACAAAATCAAACAGCAAGCAAAGTCAACAATAACTTTAGCAATGGCGTTAACAACTTCAAACATTCCAACTCAAAGAATAATAATAATGAAGGAGATTTCCGAATGCGACAAGCTCAGTCACCAAACTGTCATCCATTCTATCCGATGCGGCATGACAACATTGACTCGGTCAACTCATCAAATAAATTTTTCAAAAATCGTGAACTGGAATTGGAATCTATATGCACAATGAGTGAGCCCTTTATTTCGATTTATTATTAATGGAATTGAAAGTTACAATATTTTGAAATCAATTTTAGACACGCTCCAACTTACGCCGCCCCCTCCAGCTCCCGTTCCCCATCGGCAGACAATAAATGAGGCTAAAGTGATTTCTCCTGTTAAGCAAGACAGCGACATTCACTCGGCTCTGAAAGATATTCGCACGTCGCTTCAAAAGAGTAAAATCAATAATCCTGATAGCTCGCCATGCAATGTCTACGGAAACAGCAATTGCAACAACGATTACTATGATAGGGTTGTTGCTCCAGAAAAAGTTGATTCACCAACGACTTCGTTGTCTCCTGTTTGGATTCCAAGGTGAAAAAACGAACGAATTTTTCTTTTTTCACATTCTTTAATATTTCCATATCCATTCAGATCGCGAGACAAAAGCGCTTTGTCGCCAATTCACTCTGAAACTGGGCCGTTGATAAGCAAACATAGAAGCAAAGATGATGAGGATGAAGAAGAAGTTGACACGGATTTAGAGACAGATCGCTTGCTGGGTCATAAAATGCTTAGCGATGGATTTTACGATGAGAAATCTTGGACTGAATCAAAGCAATTCAGACCTCTGCTCTCGTCAAATGTCACATCAAAAATATCTCCAAAAATCAATCAACCATCGTCGAAGCTTAGCTCTTCAACTTTCATGCGGCATGGCTTAAATGTCTTGCTTCCACCAAGCTCATCAGATTGCTGCATTAACAGTCCTTCAATGTTGACAACGCCCTCAAACTTTCATCAGACTCGTTCGCTTAAGACTTCACCTTCAATATTGAACACTAGCAACTCACCCAATTTAATGCACACAAATGTTGACGTTCTACCTGGTCGTCAAAGCGAAAATATCTCGCCTGGCAAAAAAGATCCATCTAACGATCAAAAGGATGAACCGCTTTTGCATTCGGAAGCTTTAGACTTGTGTAACTTAGATGAAGAAGCTGCTGATAGTCCTGGCGGATCGAGCTCAGATAAGAGCAAGAAAGAAGACGCAATTGCTGAAGATAAAAAGAAAAGAAATAAGAACAAAGAAGGTAAAATAATTTATATTTTTATTAGAAATGAATTTAACTAAATATTTTAATCAAAATGCTAACAAATGTGTTTTTTGGATTTCAAAGTAAGTTTACAAGAAAATCAATTACAAACATTTCGAAAGAGTTTCCTTCATTGAATAATTGAATAATATTTTTCATAGAAATCAGTGCTCATCGAAGGAGTTTTATTCCGAGCACGTTACTTGGGTTCAACTCAACTTGTTTGCGAAGGTCAACCCACGAAATCAACAAGAATGATGCAAGCGGAAGAAGCTGTGTCTAGGATTAAAGTGAGTTTAGAAACTTCTATTTTTTATTGAAAGAGTTTTCACAAAAAGTTTCTTTTAGGCCTTGGCACCGGATGGCGAAAACCAGCCAAGTACTGAAGTAGACTTATTTATATCAACTGAGAAAATCATGGTTCTCAACACGGATTTGAAAGAGATTATGATGGACCACGCTTTACGAACAATTTCCTATATTGCGGATATCGGAGATCTCGTCGTTTTGATGGCTCGACGAAGATTTGTTCCTCAAGATGTTGAAGCGAACAGTGACAGCGGAACGGGTACAGGAGGAAGCGGAAATGTTAGTGGCGGAAGTGGAGGCCCGACTCCTCCTACAAGTGGAAAGATTAATCGAACACCAAAAATGATTTGTCACGTCTTTGAGAGGTAAGAAACAATTCATAACGTAATCTCCACTCAACAATTTAATCTTCTAGCTCGGATGCTTCTTACATCGCTTCATCAATTGGAACTGCATTCCAAGTCGCATACATGGAATTCTTAAAAGCCAATGGAATTGAAGATCACAGCTTCATGAAGGAAATGGATTATCAAGAGGTGCTCAATAGTCAAGAAATTTTCGGCGACGAGTTGGAAATCTTCGCGAAGAAGGAACTTCAAAAGGAAGTTGTCGTTCCGAAAGCGAAGGGTGAAATCTTGGGCGTTGTAATCGTCGAGTCTGGTTGGGGCTCGATGCTTCCCACTGTAGTGATTGCGAACTTAGCTTCTAATGGTGCCGCTGCTCGCTGTGGTCAACTGAACATTGGTGATCAGATAATTGCAATCAACGGACTGAGTCTCGTTGGGTTGCCACTTTCACAATGTCAAACGTACATTAAGAATACTAAAAACCAAACTGTAGTTAAGTTTACTGTCGTCCCGTGTGCTCCCGTCGTTGAAGTTAAAATCAAAAGACCAAACACTAAATATCAATTGGGATTTAGTGTTCAGAATGGAGTCGTAAGTTGTCATGAACTTTCTCATTAAATTTTGTTTTTGTTCCTAAATGTTTGCTTTCATTAGATTTGCAGTTTGTTGCGAGGTGGAATTGCTGAACGCGGTGGCGTTCGAGTTGGTCATCGCATCATCGAAATCAACAACCAAAGTGTCGTTGCTGTTCCACACGAGAAAATTGTCAATTTACTCGCAACATCAGTTGGAGAGGTAAACTTAAGACTCTTCAAAACTCAAATTGAAAGTTTAACTCTTTTTCATTTTCCAGATTTTGATGAAAACGATGCCGACTTCCATGTTCAGATTACTCACAGGACAGGAGAATCCAATTTATATCTAAAAAAATTGCTGTCATAATAGAATGCGATGAATTCACTGAATTCAATTCAGACTAAGCGAACAAAATCTTTTAATTAATGGCAAGAGCTAATGCACAAACCTCTAAATATTTATTTTCACGTCTATGCCTTGAAATATATTTTCACAATCATACGATTTCCCTTATCAAGCACTGATACTTAAAAAATAAACGTTCAGCATAAAAAATCATTTTTAAACGCTAAAAAATTGAAATGAAGTGGATTTTGAGTTGAAACAAATTGATATTGACCGCAGATATTTGAATATCCTAGTAATCCTAAACCTAAAAGATATTTTCATTTAAAAATCTTTTTCTGCTTATTCAGCAAAGCTCTTACCGTTTGTCGCAGTGATTCATCAAACATTTAAAATGTAAATACTTCAAAAACTTAGATTCTGAGCTTAATTTTAAGAAACTGCTTAAGTTTTGGAAGAGACAAAAAAAAAACAGAAAAAATTACAAACTAAGATGTGAAGAAATGCTTTTGAGATCTTAAGT
Source organism: Smittia aterrima (assembly GCA_033063855.1). Classification (NCBI taxonomy): domain Eukaryota; kingdom Metazoa; phylum Arthropoda; class Insecta; order Diptera; family Chironomidae; genus Smittia; species Smittia aterrima. The sequence continues at coordinate 10,944,561 of CP093831.1, read as the reverse complement.
CATCTCGATATGTATTTGCATTTCGTATTTAGAGTTTTGAGCTAAGCGAAACTATTAAAAACTCTTCAGGTGTGATAAGTATTGAAAACGTAAAGGAATTCGAAGAAGCTGAGCTAATGCTTGTTGCTATATTTCTATTGAATTAAAAAATTCAGATGTCGAGAACTAAGAACCATTGACTATCTACCGCCGCCGCTTAGTTTTCGATAGTTTGGTTTTTCTTTCTGAGGACATATTAAAGATATTTAGATGTAAACTTATTCATGCAGAGCCGAAACTTTGCTAGTGTAACATGAGAGGTTCTGTAAATATTTTGAGAGACGAGAACGCGAGTATCAAACTCGCCGTTAAACAAAACAAAAAAGAAATCAACATTCAACTGAGTAGAGAAAAGAGATATCTGTCCAAGTAAGGATACGTAAAGAGAGGCGCTGAAAATATTTAAAAATATAACAATGCTTACAAATGGTGTTTAAAAAAATAATAAAAATTATCTAAGCGAACATTTTTTGTTTTTCTTTCGATGCAGCATTTTCAACTTTCCGCAGAGGAGAAATGAATTTTTAAAGAGCAACATGCAAGCAGGTCGCACCTTCTTGAAATGAAAACAAAGATTCGAGTTTATGTTGAGCACGAAAACTTCTCAGCATGCGTGGAAATTAATGCGAGCAGCAAAATGTCTCTCACACACACACAATCATCGTTTGAATAAAAATCCTTAAATGAAAATGCCATTACACACAACAAACGCACACGCGTGTAAAGTGTAAGCAGAAAATTTTCCAGTTTTCCTATCATCGTCATTTATTTTCCTTTCATCCGATGCACAGCCTATCGCTGAAAGCTTTAATTGTATTTGTGTCCAACATCATCAAAGACATCGCTGGAAATTTGCTTCGCGTTTGGAAAATCCTTGCGGTGAATTTCGCTTCGTACACACTATAAAACATCCCTCAATCGACAGGCAGAGAATTTTTCCCGAAAGAAGAAAATTGCTTTTGTGATTGTGTGCGCTATTTCCTCCGAGTTTTCAGCCTCAATCATACATACACTTTAAAAACGAATCTAGCATTTCAGTCATTCGTAACCATCAAACATCGGAATCAAATGTATCGACGCGACGAGCCATCTCACGAGTGAAAAATATTTTCAACGAAAGGATTAAAGTGCAAAAGATTGGAACTTGAAATATAATTTTTCAAGACTTTTTCCATCGCAAAAACGTTTTACAAAACTTTCTGTTTCTATCTTTCACATCCCGACCAGTGAAGAGAGAGAAAAAATTTCGCAATGAATGGTGAAGAAGTGAAAATATCCATATTGGATTTTGGAAAGTGACGGGAAGAATGAAAAATTAGATGTGAGAAAACACGAGATTCGCCTAGATTTATGAGTTTTGAAAATGTGCTTGCATTAAAGCAGAGAACACAAGTGTTGGCAGCATGGATCGAGAGATTGCCAAAGTGTCGTAATCTCTAGTAAGAGAAGTGAAGTGTGAAAGGAAAGTTCTCATCTTGGCAAATTTTCGCACAAAGGATAGGAAAAACATGCCTAAGTCACTGACGCAAAACGACGAGAGTGATAACGAATTCAGTAGCGCAAACGAAAATAGTAATCTAAGTGATATTCATCCATTGGTGCTTTCGACGCAGGCTAATCTACTGAGACAAGCATCGCAGCTTTCCGCTGCAGCGACGGCATTTAATCAAAATTCGTCGTCCTCGACTTCTTCCACAGCAAACATCAATGGAAACGCACAGCTAAATAATTCCAATCAGAACTCAAACGGAAGCAGTGCCAGTGCAAACAAGAAGTTTCGTCATCAGAACTTCAGCAAAAACATTTACATTGGCACGAAGAATGCAGAACGATGGGATAATCTTCGGAACTTATTTCAGTTCAAGAACGATGTCGAGTTTGTGTCATTTCTTCTGAACACCGCAGAAAATGAGGCGCAATCAAGCAAAAATGGGTGAGAGCTTTTTTCTCGTTTTTTTCGGTTGCCGAAGATTCTTATTCTGAGTTGCTCTTGTTGTTGGTGAGATCTGTTAAAAGTAAACGAGTCTAGGTCTTTTCTTGAATTCACTGAAGAGCCTTAAATTATCGATGCTACGAATACATTTTTTCTTCGAAAGGCAAAGCGAAAATAAACGCAAATAAATTGGGGAGGAAGTCGCGGGGCTATTTAGTCAGACCGTGATAGGAGAGGGGTAAATGATTTTTATTTCCATTATATGTCTTGCGTAAATGGCGCTTGTACATAGATGCTCTTTGAACATTTTTTTCCGTTCGCCATATCAACGGAAGGAGAGCCGTGAAGCAAAAACACAAAGCAACAACAAACGCGTAGCACAAAAAAAGAGGAAAATCGCTCGCCTTTCTTCTCGCTACTGAAAAAAAAATATCGCGACGATGACTTTTGTTTCTCTAGGCAGAAATCTTTTCTCTAGCGACGCTTTATGAACTTTGATTTTAATTTTGATTCTCAATCTTACAGTCTCACGATTTTCTTCACTTAAATTAATTATTTTTCTCACATTTCATTTTAGATTCAAGTTACCAGTCTTTGAAAAGGAAAACAATCAAATGGACAACAATAGTCAAGACTACGAACGTGAACAATCAACTTCAACGTCTTCAAACTTCCTACAAAGTCATCAGCAGATAAGCAAACCGCCACAACAGGAAACCCGTCAACACATCAGTCAACAAATGTTGAAGAAAGTAAAGCGAGTTCAGTTTCAAGAGAATGTGAACATCATCAACGATCAAATGTCACAAGCTCAAGAAATGACAATGAAGCTTTCAAAGCCAAACGACAACAACGCACAAGATCACTCGATTAGCAGCACAATTGATGGATCAGTTACATCTGACGAGTCAAACACAGCTGAAATCTTAGATTGTCGAATCGAGGAGAAGATTAAGAATGAACTTGAGGAGAAGCAGAAACTCATTGATAATGGACACAGCAGCGGATCAGGAACAGGAAGAGGTCGATACGACGAAGCTCCAACGCCTCCGCCAATAAGTTCAAGTTTTATAGACAAAAAAGATTTAAGTGATTGTGATGATGATGACGATGACGATCAAGAAGAAAATTGTGGATCGCCTCAGCCGAATCTGAGCAAGAGAAGATTTTACGATATAAGAAAAGCTCCTCCCATGCTCGACGTTAAAATGAATGAAATCGCTGATGTGAATTTAGATAAAAGTGTGTTTGACTTCAAAGATGACGACGAAGATGATGACTGTGAGGGACGTTTGGAGATAAACAGCGACTTTATGATTCGCGATCGAAAGACGGCCGTCAAAAAAGCATACAAATCAAAAATCTGTCTTGCGTGCAACACAAAGCACGGCAAGGAAGTCTGTCCTATCCGGAACCCAATATCCTCGATAACAAATCAAATTGACTTCGCTGATTGGATTCAAGATAATCCAATAATTGAAGAACCGAAACCGATTTATGACAAAGATGAACCGCTCGAAGACGAAAAGATGTTTTATGACGATTCAATAAAGTCTGAGAACGAACTTGACGACATGGATGATGACGATGGCGAGGAAGACGATGAGCCAGAAGAAAAGCCCTCTGACCTTAATGTTGAACAGTCAAATGAAATTACATTCGCTGACGTCTCGTTGCCAAATGAATTCGAATATCTCCCTTCACTCACATATCCAAATAGTAAACGGAGCGTTTTTACCAAAATCATTATTCCCAAGTACACTCAGATTGGACCTTTAGTGGGCGTTGTGACTCCTGAAACAGAAATTCCTGACGATTGTACGATGGCCTACATTTTTGAGATCCACGATAGCATTTTGTCGAAATCGATTTTCTTCAACATGGAGAACAAGCAAAAGTCGAATTGGATTCGATTCTTGCAACCGGCACGGGCACGCGATCAACGAAATTTGACTTTGATCAAAGTTGAAGATAAAATTTACTTTGTGACTTCCATGGACATAAATGCCGGCTGTGAATTATTGTATTGGAGCGATGATGTTAACTCAGCGTGGGGAAAGAAAAAAGTTGAGAAGACAAGTGAGAAACTTTTGAATTTCTCTTTCAATCCTTTCACAAACTTTTCTTTTTTTCTTTTTTAGATTGTGGAGGATGCAACTTACGATTCGAACATCCATTGCATTATCGCACGCATTGCTCAGTATTCCACGATCCCGGCTTCAGTCTAACAATCAGAAAGTATCATTGCAAGATTTGCGGAGTTGCCGTTCTTGGGAAGGACAACATTATGAAACACGCGGAGAAGCTTCACGATGGTAAAGGTGCATATCAATGTCAGTATTGTAAGAAGTTCTTCCTTCGATTGAACTATTTGGAAATGCATCGAACTTATGGATGCGCGGCGAATCCGCAACGAGCTCGACCACTGTGTGATTTTTGTGGCCGAAAATTCTGTCAACCTCAGAAATTGAAAGTTCACATTAAACGAATGCATAGTGGTGAGTTATCAAAGTCCTATCACAGATCAGTTTCATCTCAAACCAAATTTCTCGTTTTTTCTTAGACATGGCAGAAGTTCTTCGTGACTTCCAATGCAAGCTTTGTTCAAAGCTTTTGGGATCGAGAGCTGCACTTCAAAGACATTCCAAGGAAGTTCATAGTCGAAACTCGGCTGTTGTTAGTTGTCCACGATGCCAAAAGCTCTTTCAAAATAGAAGCAATCTTAAGATTCACATGCTCACGCACAGTGGCGTTAGGCCTTTCAAGTAAGAAATAAAAAAACTTTTTCTTTGAATTGAAAGTAATTGAGAAAATCTTTTTTAACTTCCAGATGCGCTGAGAATGAATGCACAGCTGCATTCACCACCAAGCAATGTCTGCAATTTCATTACAAGAAAGTCCATGGATTCACTCAAGAGCAAATGCCAAAGATTGAAAGAAGCGTCGCCTACACGTTTGATGCTTATTCGGGAGGATTGAAAAATGAAGCTTTGGGTAAGTTCCGAAGAAAATATTTAAGAAATTATTTCTAATCTCATTCCATTGTAGAAGGAATGACGAGACGACAACGCAAAAACTTGGGCGAGTCTCTGAACAAAGCGACACGTAGCATGCCCCAACGAGAGAAAGAAATGATTCTGAAGGATAAAAACTTTTTGACTTCAATCACTGATTTGTGCAAAAGCGAGAGCAATTTGAATCTTTTGTCCTCAAAGATTTCATCGATTTTGAACTGCAATTTGAAGGAGATGAACAAAAAGTTGATGAATGGAAATCCAAATGAGATTGAAATGGAGGATGATGAAAACGGTTATCACAGTAACGATTATGCTGAAAGCATAAATGCTTCGGAGATGGAGGCAAAGATGATGAGTGGGAAAGGAGTCAGAGGATTGCTCCATCAAAAGGGCGACGAAGAAGGAATGTTGAACGACTCCATTTCAGGAAATGACACAAATGACATGGAGAATGACGACGACGACGAAGATGCTGATGAGAGTGAACGAAACTCATTTAAGACGCCAATAAATCGAAGAGCTCTGATGGAAAATCCTCCATTAGCGAATCCTCGATTCAAAGACTTTTTGCTTCAGACCAACCCGAACTTGGTGATTAGCAAAGGAAGCAAGAAGTGGATCAGTGACTCAGTTAATCATATGAGCGACATGGTCGACAACGATGCAAATATCATGACTCAAGCAAACCGAGAGTTTTTGGCTAAACTCATCTCCACAAAGCTTCACAAAGGAGCTAATCAAGTTCGAAGTGACGAGACTAATGAACATTCGCCAATCTTGGACGTCGACTCAAACCTTCAACATCAGCAACAAGAAAACAATCAGTTCAATCAAGCTTATAATCATCAAAGTACAATGGTTCAAAATAACAACGGCATGATGGACATTCAATCTCAGTTCCATAACAACAGCTCAAACCAAAATAATTTCAACTCCCATTTTAATCATCTCGGAAGTTTTTATAATGGAAATCCGAACTCGAACAGAAACTTGAACGGAGCAATCCCGACTTCAGCGAGTCTGCTAGTTGAAGCTGCTTTGAATTCTGTCAGCAACATGATTGGTAATGGAGACATGAGCGATGCTGAGAACAATCAGCAAATGACGATGGATGGAGGCGAAAGTCATCAACAAGAACTGCAAGATGAAATGACAAATCAAGAATATCAATCATCTCATGGAATGATGTCATCAGTTGATGAGAACATGAAAATGCTAAAGTCTCAGAACTTCCCGATTCATTTACCTTCAATGGCTTCCTTCAACAATTCTGTAAATACGAACATGATTTCGGAAAGCAATGAAATCGAAGTGGATGCTTCGACGACTCCGAAATCACATGAAAAGTCTCATTGTCCCTACACGCCATCAAGCGAGAAGGATGTCAACTCATTCCAAAACCAAACAAATGATTCATGCTCACCTGCTCGAACAATGACCCCCGACCAACACAACTCAAATTACAATGTAAATTTCTCGAATCAACGAAATGCTCAGGTGGGACAGATTCAAACATCGCCCGCAGGCCAACTTACAACTCGACCAATGTATGGCTCTGAACATGATCTCGTGTCTCCCGCATCAACTCCTTCACTTCCACGCTATGACTTCGGGGCAGAGAATTATCGCAGACGTGAGAAAAATCTTTCAGCAGCATCTTCAAATGTGAACTATCAGAAGAGTATGCAAGGTCATCATCAACCTCAACAGCAACACACAACAAACATCGCACAAATCTCGAGTGATGAAGAGAATTCGATTGTGATTGCTGAGAATTTGAGTGTCAATCAACAAAATCAAAACCACATCGCAAACGATAAGATCAAACTGAATTCGCAAATCGATTTGCTTTATGCCAACAACAGCAAATATGACAACTCGTTGGCATCGTCAAATCAACCGAATCAAATTCATCGTGAGTCGTTAAATGATTTGCGATTGAAATACAATGAACAAGGCCTTGAGATTCAAGAGTTTTCTCGCAATAGTATTGTCAACGACAGTGTCGTTGGAGGTGGAAACGGTTCAGATTACCAAGGACTTGATATGTCATCGCGAGCTGGCATTGGTTACCACTCACACAGCTTTCCACTTTCATCTGCTGCTGGATCGAATTTGAGCTTTAATCGATATCAACATCACATTTATGACATTCTGACGGATAGAGAACAGCAAGCACAAAGTCAACAGCAACAAGAGCACCATCCATTCCAAATCCAGCAACAACAACAGCAACAAATTCAACATTTGCTGCAAGACCACATATCTCACGATCAAGACTCAGATCAACTTCAGTCGGGAGTGGATCTCAGTCGAACATCGAATACTTACATTGTACCTCCGTCATCACCGCATCTCCCGTACTCTCACACCCATTCGGAAATGCTGCGTATGGCCTCGTTAGACTTGAGCTCTGGAAGCTCTGGAACATCTGCTATGGTTTCATCAAATAATTCTCATCACGTTCGTCATCATGCACCTTCATTTCTATCACACGCGGCTAACCGAGATTTACCAGACCACCATCGTTTCTTAGCTGCAGCAGATCAACGTCTGCTTGTAGATCCAACTGCCCATCTCTTGCTTGAGCAGAACAATCGTCTGCTATCATCAGAAAACAATCGAATTTTAGAGCAGCCAAGGCTCCTATCCGATGGCCCTACCAATCGCCATGTTGTTTCGCCACGTGGCTTTGGTGCTTATCATCACCATCCCCATCACTCTCATCATCAAGTGAAATATCATCAAGGACCCTCATCTAATCAACAACAAAACTATCATCCCTTTTCGGCATCTTACTACTAAAACAAATCTGTTTCGTGTTAATCTTCCGAGTGAAAAAAAAAATATGTAAAGAAAAAAAAACATTACAAGATGGTCTTCATTAAAAGTTATAAGCAAACACACAAAACATAAATATGCAAAGATCTAAAAATCAGGGATCAGAGGTTAATCTAACTACGCTGATTAGACTTTCTCTTACTCAACCTTAACTGGTTTCTTCAAGAAGTTTTAACATTCACTTTATCAAAACAAAAACAAATACAAAAATTCACCTGAACCTGTAAGATGATCTGACATTCTTTGGAAAGCTTAAGCTGCTTCAGAATTTTTGAAAAGTTTTCCAATCGCCAAGAAAAAAAAATTAAAATAATTAGCAATAGGAATAATGAGATAATTACAAGCAGCTTAGAAATCTTCTTTGTTCAAAATATGAATTGAGTTCGAAATTGTTATAAAGTTTCCACTTTTAAAGTGACATTTGGAGCTGTCTTTGGAACTGAATTAAAAGCAAAAAAATCTCTTTGCGACTGTAAATTTATTTTTGAGCCCGAAAAAAAAACAATTTTTTTATGAAGATGGGAAAGAAGTTCGTTTAGGAAAATTAATTGAGAAATGTTTTCTTTTTATTTGGAAAGTCGAATGAAAGTGAACGTCAAGTAAAATAAATGTAATATGTGTATTGGGATATATTTGCTATTTTAATGAATGTCTTAATGGTCGTAAGGTACTATTTTGCTCGTGATTACGCTCAAAATTATAAAAATCTTAAAACCGTGCCAAAACAATCTTGTTTTCCATTTTTTCAATATTGAAAGTCTTAACAAAAATATTTTCATAGCAACGACGATGATATCGAGTTTAATTACAACTGTCTCACTCTCGACAAAAGTCATCAATTTTGCCCACGTTATTTAAGTCTCTATATGTTGATGAAATCAGTTTGTATCACAAACTAATCAAATTACAATCATTAGGTTGAGATTTTCCTCTCCGACTTAGTCTACCGGAAATCCTTTGGTTTATAAATGAAAAAATATTATAATTGTGTAAAATAAAGGAAATTCAAAATAGTTGTGTTCACATTCCATTTTCTTTCAGTTAAAAGACAAAGTTTGCATTTTAAATCATTTATTTTGCTATTTCACTATCATAATTAGCATTTTTACACCGATAAGTGATTTTACATAATTTTTCTTAAGAGATGAAACAAAAAGGAAAAATATATTTCATCGAATTATCATTTGCACTGCAGAAAGAATCTCGCGGTGCATTTATCGCAATCAGAACGTACAAAATTTATTTAGTAAGATAAATGTTTTGAAAACCAATTCTAATTTAATTTTAGTCAATCAACGAATTCATTGAATTTGACTTTGGAATTTTCTAAATATCGCCAAATTTAATATTTTTCACGATTTGCTACAGTTCCGAATAATAACGTTTAAGTTCTAAATAAAGATGAAATTTCGAAAATTAAAGAATCATCATCAAAGCTTAACAAAAATGGAGCAACGAAATTTTGATTATTTTAAATTATAACAAAAGATGGAAGAAGGAAAGTTAAAAATTGAGACACATTTTATATAATTTTTTGGTGTAGTCCCTTATTGGCATGAAGCTCTGCGGTTTAAGCGGCAGTATCAACTTCTTCGAGATGATTTTCAATTTCCGAGTTGTTGGTAGGAATCGAAGTAGCGATGGCAGTTGCAGTAGCTGACGACGAAGATGCGGTCTCTTCGGCCGATTCATTTAGGCTTGTGGTCGAGCCAGGCAACAGCAAGTTACGGTTCATTTCAGAAATCATTGGAAGTTCTAAAGTCGTCGAAGACGTTTGATTGTCCATGCTGGCGTGAGTTCCCATTTGAGCATTGTAAGGAGCAATCTTAAGCTTTCGAGCCTCTCGTTTCTCTTTCTTCTGCTGCATAACCATTTTCAGGTGGTCAAGCTTATTTTTCGTTTTCAAATTCTCAATTTCCAATTTGCGATTGACGAGTGTTTGGTTGCATTCGCCACAAAATTCTCTCGTAATTCCAGTTGACGTTGAAGGAACGAGATGTGAACCTAAATAATGAGAATTATCTTCAATATATGACCAAGAAATGTAAATCGAATAAAATTGCTCACAGCTGTTTGATGTTGACGTAGACTCGGTTGTCTTTGAATGTCCGTTGCACTGACCATACTCACATCTTGACTGTGTCACATTTGGAACACATTGTACGCAAGATGCTTTAGAGGACGACTGCTTCTTAATCTATGAACAAGAGAAAATATTAAATAAACTTCAATAAATTTAAAATAAAATGAAATTACCTTTACGATTTTTCCACTCGGCGCTGATGACGATTGTGTGGGCTCAAAGAAAATTTTAGCTCCATTACGCGTCGCACACTGTGGTGTAGCGCTTAACAAATCATTAAGAATATGAATAATGGTTGAAATATCACGTTTTGGTCGTCCATTCTTATCCTGAAGCGCAGGGTTGAGCGTGCCCGAGAAGGTTCCGGAATAAATTCCTTTTCCATGATGTTTCATCGATTCAATAACTGCTCCTGATGATCCAGCAGCTGATTGCGTGTTATTCGATGTTGTATTGCGACTTGAGCTCTGTGGTGCTGCTGAAGAAGATGAAGTTGATGTTGTAGGGGTTGATGCTTCTAGCATGTGCGTTTTACTTGTGAAGACTCGCTTCGAAAGTTTTCTTAGCGTTTGTGTCAAGTTTCGTGACGCTTCAGCCAGTGCTGGGTTGTCTGTATTGAGCACTTGGTCTGCTGTTGGTTCAGCAGGCTTTGAACACTCCTCAGCTGCTACTACTGTCGATGTTTTGGGTTTTATCACGATGCCTGAGGATGGTCGCTGATGAAAGGGAATAGGGCGTGTTGTAGCAACGTCGGGTTTCGGATTGTAAGAGCAGCATGGCTCATCATTTCTCGGTTCAGGTCGTTGTTCACCGCAATTGTTATTACAATTTATGTTGAGTCGTTTGCACAAGCATGAGGTCAAATTTGCAGAAATCGGATCCAAAGGTGGCACCCAGAATTTGTTGTTCTGCTGGTTCATGTTTTGTACTGTTGTGGTGAGTGGCGTTGAAACCATACTTGAGAGAGACTTAATTGGAGATCTAGCCTCTTCATCCTCAGTTTTCATTCTCTGTCTTTGTGGACCCATCTCTTCTTCTGCATCAATCGAGCGCTTTTGGCTTCCAGTAGCTTGCGGTACATTCTTGCTGTCACAATTGATGATCGAGCGAGTTGCCGCTTCTTGTTTCAATGCAGCAGCATTTGCGACTTTTTGCTTAAGAGAGTTTTGTTGAGACGGACTAAGTGTGGACAGTTGCAGCTGGATCAACATCATATGATCACCGAGACGAACACTCAAATTCAACGGAGACTTCCCGCTCAAAAAATCATTTACTTGGGCATCGTTAAGGGATTCGAGAGCTTGCATCACGGTGTTCTCTGTTCGTTGAGCCTAGCAAAAGATATTTAATATTTAAATTCAGTAATTTCACTCTCAATTATTTCACTTACCAAGCCTGTCTCGACATTTGGAGTTACGATAATTTTCGATCCATTAACAATTCCGTTTTCTTTTAATGTGCCATCGTGCAATTCTCTGTGAAGGAAGATGATAAACGACAAAGCATTAAATAATCTTCTTGTTCTATAGAAACAGCTGAAAAAGGAATGGAAACCGCGGACACGGAACATTTTACAATATTCATTGTATGGATGCGACGATGCTCTAGTTTTTCGTTAGTCATATTCGACACTTCGATATAAGAAAATATTTTGTTAGTCACTAGGGAAATTATTATTGCAAGGGAAGAGACATTTTATGGCTTTGACTTCTGGTTAAGCAGTGAAGGTGTTTTATTACCACACGCGTGACGGATTTGTAACGCAATGCACTGATTTTCGTCTGCAACAAAATGGCTGCAAGCGAGCCACAATTTTTTTCATTTTCACGCCTGTTTTCTATTCTCTTTCTCTTCAAGGTTTCGACTATTTGCAAACAACTCAAACAGTTAAATAACAAATATTTGTTTCTAACCAAATTTGATTGATTTATAAGGGTCAATAAAAATCTATGCAACGAGATATGATATCGTGAAAATATCTCTTAAAGAAGACGAGGTAGAATCTATCAAAGAATGAAAACTGTGTCTTCGAGCGGTAATAAAAGCGAAAATCTCAAGTGGCGGAGAAAAACTAGATTAAGAAACGGTAATGGTTCGAGATTTGAGAATTCGCTTTTAAAGTTGATGGGCATCCCCGAATGTCTTTGGATGTGACTTTCGAGGATATGTACAGTAATTTATTTCTTACCTTTCGCTATTCATCAGGCAAATTCTCTCCTTGCTGATTTTCAGCTTCTTCGAAACGATTTTCTTTAACAAATCCACTGAAATATCATTGTCCACGCTCACTGTGAATGTTCCACCCGTGAGCAATTTAAAGTTTAAAGTTATTTTACTAGGCAGGTCTTCCATTTTTTTTTCTTCACAAATTTTAAACCGAGCAAAGAAAATTTCACTGATTTGCAGGTTTCTGCGTTTTTTTTCAAGAAGCCTTTATTCGTTTCAGATGATTAGTACACCACGAAAGATCTCTAGAGTGGAACAAAGCACGTTAAATGAGCTAATATTGCACAAGGAAGAGTTTTTGCACTTCAAGAAGACTTGATAACTTTTTTATTTGAGAAGCGACGTCTTGCGGATTTTTGGCGAAGCAATGAGGGTGATGTAACTTTTTAGGGAGTTTTCTACGAAGCAAAAATGTTTGTCATTCTCAAAACGGTCAAAAGAAGCTACCAAGCTTCACGTATTCGTAAGCTTCGATATAAATACTCTCTAAGCAAAGTAATTTTTTAGTTTTAATAAGAGAAATATAGAAACGACGTTTTGTATTGAGAAGAAAATACAAAGAGTAATCAATCTGAGTTGAAAGGAAATGGAGGAGAGTGAAGAAGTGAAGAAATTTAAGGAAATTCCTATAAACAATCCTTTTTTGCGTGATCCGTTCTACTGGGATCGCGAGAATGTGAATTACGATAAAATAAAGGTGAATTGAATAAGTGAATCATTGAATTCTTTTGTGAAGAAATTATTGTGATCGCGAAGATTTTTTACGCATTTGATTTTCTTATATTTCATCTTAAAACGTACGATCTTAATGCGGATCAATCACTTTCGCAATCTGTGCTCAAATTTACAGTTATGGCTCATTCGTAAATTACGAGAGCAGACATGGAAAATTCCTAGGCCACCAAGTTCCCTTTCATAAAAATTATTGCGTATTTGCCAAGAGCAAACTTCTGGCCAAATAGACTACTTCGTAATTTACGAAGAATTCCCCGTAACTGTTGATCATCAGCTGATTTCTTCAGCCAAAATAAAAAGAAGAACCGTGAGCTCATCAGATTGTTTACAAATGAATAATATTTTGATGACCAACGACGTCGCTTTGTTTATATTTAAAATTTATTTTCATAACATTTAATTTACTTCGTAGACCGCGATTCTCACGGTTTTGTTGGTTCCTATTCGAGTAACTATAATGATAATGGTTTTGTTGCTTGCGTGGTGCATTGCGTTTATCGCGCTTTATGGATATTCGCGAGAAGACTTGAAATTGAAACCGTTGAAAGGTTGGAGAAGGTGAGTTATTACGAAATAATTAAAGTAAATTACTTAATAGTTAGCAAACACGAATAACTGTTTAACTAACAGCTGTATTTGATTATTTTAGAAACGCTCGATCAATGGTGGGCCATTTATTCCGTTCGATGTATTTTTTCGGCTCAGCTCATTATGTCAAGGTAAAAGGAAAAATTGCTTCCGTTGAAGAGGCTCCGATCCTTGTTGGAGCTCCTCACACAAGTTTCTTCGATGCGCTTACGGTCATCCTTAGTGGACCTTCCTCTGTCGTAGGAAAAGTCGAAGCTGGTGATATTCCGTTCTATGGAAGTAAGTTGAATTGTTTTCTCTTATCATGAATGTCTTTATGGAATTTATTGTGTTTACTTTAAGAACTCATTGACATGGCTCAACCAATCTACGTTTGCCGTGAAGATCATAACTCAAGAGCGACCACAATTCAAGATATTTTGTATCGTGTCAAGTCATTAAGCGAATGGCAAGAAATAGGACGAATTCTGATATTTCCTGAAGGGACTTGCACAAACAGAACGAGTCTTATAAAGTTCAAGCCGGGAGCATTTTACCCTGGACAACCAATTCAGCCGGTTCTCATCAGATTGCCTAACAAAATTGACACATTCACATGGACATGGCAAGGTCCGAGTGTCTTCATTTTACTCTGGCGAACCTTAACTCAATTCCACACCTCTATCGAAATCGAATATCTTCCGCCGTACATTCCAAACGAGGAGGAGAAGAACGACGCAAAGCTTTACGCGCAAAATGTACAAAAATTAATGGCCAAGTAAGTTATTTGCTAAATATTTCTCTCGTTCTGTAATAATTGATTCTGTTTTCATTGTAGAGCTTTGGATCTTCCTGTTTCCGACTATGCGTTCGATGACTGTAAATTAATGGAATATGCTTATAACTGCAAACTATTCTTTGCTTCAAAAATTGCTGATGTGTCAAAACTTCGCGAAAAAATTGGGTAGAAAATGGCTATTAAATGAAATCGTATCAACAAATTAATCAATATCAATTTCAGACTCGCTTCATCTCAAATCGAGGAATATATTGTGAGAGATAAATTCTCTGGTACAGAAGATTATTACGTTAAATTTGAAGAGTTCGTCAACCGACTGAAAATTCCCGCTGACGACTACTCCTACACTCTTTTCAAACTATTTGTGAATCCCAATGAACTCCGCGACGATGTGATTGACTTCAAACAGTATTTGCTTCATGCTTTGCTGTTGATTAAAATGAAAGAGGCTAAAATCGAGCTAGTGAAGCTTTTGTTCTTTGTAAGTTAATTATCTTTTTCAAAACTCATAAAATTAATTTTGCTTTTTGTTCAAGCTTTATGGAGACAGTCATGGACAAGTGAATCGTGAAAATTTCCATAAACTTTTGAATCACTTCCTGAAACTTCCGGGGAAACGTATTGATGCCCTCTTCTTCTCATTAGATACCAGTAATCGTGGTTCAATAGAATTTCAAGCTTTTCTTGAAAGAACTCAAAAAGATGAACATTTTAAATCTCTTTACAAGCCGAACCGAAATTTTAGACAAAAACAGAACGAGTGAATCAAAAGTTAAAGTTTTGCATGAAATGTCATCTCAACGGATTTTCTATGCATCACAATTTTATGTGTCAACGCCAGTGAGCTGATATATTTATTAAATTTACCACTCCACTCATATCTTGAATATTTTACTGAAACATGGATCTTGAAACACAAAGAATATTTATGATAAAATGATTGCGACATTGCAAAAAAGTATTTCCTTAACGCTAACCCTCGAATTTGAAATTTAAACATTTGAATCTGGACCTGTTACTTAAGCGCTATGATAATCAAATGGAAATTGCTGTTAACTGATTTCGTTGTTGATTTGCTGGAGAAAAAAAGAATCTGAAATAAAATTTAATTTTCGAAAAATATTTATAGAATTTGTTTTGCAAATATTTTCTTTCGAATCACTTTTCAACTCGAGTCATGCTCGAGTCTGATGTTTGTAAACAAACCGAGAATGTTGAAAGACGAAATGAGATTTGGATGACAACGTGAGTTGAACTTTAAAAGCGAATGAAATGTGAAATATTCCCACGCTCATTCACTGCTCTCTGTTGGAATTTGAAAGGAAGAAAAAGAAAAGCTCAAACAGTCATGTCCACGTGCGTTTTTCCAGCTTTAGAACTTCTTGGAAAGCTTTAGAACTTTTTGGAAAGCTCTCGAAAAAAGTTTCCATACTTGGAACAAGGAAAATCTGTCAGTCAGTTTTCATCAAGATTTCCTTTCGTGCAGACGCGTTTAAATTCTATTTCCTTTTATTAGAAATAATAGAAGATAAGAGACTTTCAAAATTATCCGAAGTGTAAAAACCTGAAGAGCAAATTTCAAATCAGTTTAATTTTGATGAAAAACTAATTGGATTCAATTTTCACGCTTCATTTGTGGTGGAGGGCATAGCCCAATCGAAGAAAATGGCAGAAAAAAGAACTCAAAGCCTTAAGGGACGAATTGCGCTCGATTCTTTTTTACCTAATCGCTTTGGGCTGGTGAAAATTTAGTTTACAGAGGAAAAAATGAAACATTTTTTAATTGAATAAAGCGAGAGAAGTTCTCGAGTGTTGTGTGTTTACTAATCGAGTAGGCAGTTCTTACATAAGAATTGATCGCATGACACTGAATTATTTATTTTATGAGTTATATCGTCTTTCTAATAAACATAATGTTTGAATTATGCGACGCATTATCTCACTCATAATTATTATGGATTAATCAGACTACGTTTCCTTCTACCTGACAAATCGATTTTTCGCCCGTCAAACTTACTATTTCCTTTGCGGCCTGTCTCATGCCTTCGTTGTGTGATACAAACACAGCAAATTTTATAGAAGCAACAAAAATGTGTCTATGGGTTCAATGACAATCAAGCCTACCGCCGACGTTTCATGGAAGCAATAAAGATTCTTTTTCGGGTTCGCATTAATCGAGTGAACGCATCGTGATGGGTAGAAAGTCGATAAGTGACATTAAAAGTGAAGTGAATGAATTAAAGTGAACAGAGACGACTTGTCAATAAATAATGATGAAGCCATTTGCGTATAATGATGATGTGAACATGTAACTCAGACAAAATGAGATTGTTAGTGCTCTTAGTAATCAGTTTTATAAGCATCGAGTCGAGAAGCAACAATGGAGACAATGAGTCATCAGGAGGTCAATCGGACCCACCTAAGTTTGAAAATACATTCGAAAGTCATGAATCATATCGAGCAACTATTAGGGCGAACCACGAAAAACCTAATCTCGAAGAATACAAATCGTCCGCGGTTAATAATCTTGAAACATTTAAGGAAGCGATATCAAGTGAAAATGTCGAATATTTCGAAAGTGATAAGGCGAACGATAAAAAAGGCAATCACGAGAAGCTCTTAGAACTCAATAATCTTGAGTCGTCAGAGGAAATCGAATCCCCTGATATTTCAAATGGAAGCTCTTTCGTTCCGTGCGAGTTAGGAAGCTCAAGAGTGTCGAGCTACATTAAGCTTGGCACGAAAGTGATAGGAGAAGATTTTAATTACTCGAGAGATGACGAAAACTCTTCAGACAATGCACGAACGAACATTGTACTTGACGTCACTCATGACGTGTTTGAAACATCATCGAGTGGACTACTTCAAGGTTTTATTTATAAAAGTAAGTCTATCGCCTTTCTTCCTTGGAAATACTCAACAGCGTGCGAAAGGGCGTTGGTATAAAAAGGATTCAATTTTCTCTGAATTCAATTTGAATGATGGGGGAGAGCAAAGCTAATTAGCAACATTGATGAGGCGATCACGAGTTGACGAACATTCTCAGAAGGCTCCTCGTTATAAGTAAAGAGCAAAGAGCTGTTTCTTATGTAAATCCAGGGAATTAAAAATTAATTGGAATTTCTCTCACGATCAAAAACAATTTATAAGAAAAACAATTTTTTCCTTCCGAGAACTCAAGATGTTAAATATGAAAATTCTCTCTAGATTAAAATTTTATTGAATAATTATTTTTTCGCATGTGTTGGTTATAAATTTCACGAATTACGTAATAAAAAAATATTTATTCAAATCCCTCACCTCGTCGATTCCTCGAAATATGTTTCGTTATTTATGAATGTTCCGTGCAAATAACGAAATTATCAAACTTCATCTGAGTCAGTTCACATTTTCAGTAATTCCTCTGCCGTTGAACTTTAACATTTATGAAATTTGTATGAGGCGAAGAGAAAAAAGAGAATTTTAGAACTGGAACTTTCCTCGGAACATATCAAATCGTAAATATTGCAACATAAAAAAGAAAAGCACGTCACTCTATGTCTCTTAAAATCGAATTCATGAAATATATCCGCACATAAATTATGTAACATAATGTCAACAGAAGCTTAGTTAAGTTCGACTATTTATGCAAACACTTCAAATAAGAAAACATTGATTGCATGATCAAATAAGGTTAATGCCATAAAAACCTTTCGTTGACTGTACACATGTGAGAAAAATCGATAAAGTTTCACTGATGAAAAGCTTTCAGCGTTTTGAAGCGAAAGGAAAATATTTTTCTCCTCGCAGTTTGACGAACTTTTCAGTTGAAGGAAATCAATTAATTGCCTTTTACGATCAATGATTCTCGTAATAAATGTCATTAAGAACTCGTTACCTTATTTATTTGAAGAGGCAATGAAAACAAATTAGGCATGTGCTATACGCTTACAACTTTACAACAGCAAACAAAGGAAGAAAAAGCAAATATTATGGCGTAAAACTGTTCTAAACAGACACTGAGGCGTCGTAAATAATTTATACATGTCCTGGATTTCAATTTGCCTCAAAGCTTCTCTCTCGCATTTTCTCTTTTACTACAGTTTGTCTTTCTTTCTGCTATTTGAACATGATTTTCCCGAGAGGCCCAAAGCGAGACTGTGATAAATGCAGAGAATATTTTGTGAAATTATTTAGAAAGCTCGCCAGATTTTCCACTCAAGTTGAGCTCTGACTGAGAGTCTCTGAGAAATGCTCGTCGTTACGTTGCTTATTATCTAGATGGTTAGCTAGTCTAAAAGAAATTAATCCTAAGCTTCAAGTCTAATGAGCGAATGGGGTGATAAATGATGCAAACAATATAATCAAGAGAGAGCAATCAAAGTCGCTTAAATAACTCTCCTTCCTACTTCTCAAAGCTTTTAAACGAAATTAAAGTTCACCCTTGTAACGGAGCCGCCCACACTGCAATTGTTGGTTGAGGGTTTAAATTTAATCCTTCGAACTCAAACCTGATTCCATTTAAAATTATTATTATTGCTTTCAGTTGAGTTAACGCAGCCACAATCTCTCGATGTCATCGATTTTTTAATAGAATCGAGAGCCCACACAGGAGAGAAGGTTGGAGAATTCTTCGAAGATGATCAGGAGGATCAAAGGAAAGCTTTGAATTTAATCGACAATCTCAATAAGAAAAATCTAAAATCATCAAAGAATCTGAACAGTTCAAACATTTTCTCGCACAACGTCATTGAAGATCAAATTGTAAACGCTAACGCCTGTGAACTTAACACATTTTATCATAAATTCAACGAGAGCAAAAGGGAACCAAAGCTTTCAATTAATTGGACGCTGGGAAACATGAGAAGCGGAAATTTTCACATTGCCGAAGGCGCTGAAAACTTTATAACGTTTAGGTAAGCGACAAAGAATTCAACCAAAAACTTTTCCTTTCCATAAATTCTATGGAATTTCAAATTCTTCCGTCGACAAAAACAACTTTGAAGTGTCAATCTGCTGATCCGATTACGTCCTTTACAAATTAGAACTCGAAACAAATATCGTAAAGAAAAAGTTGGCAAATGTCCCAATCACAGTTAGCTCGGTGATGAGAGCAAGAGCGGAAACCTAAAAGAAACATCCGCCAAGAAAGTTTCTTTAGATTTGAAATTGAATGTCTTAGGCAAAAGGGATATTTCAATTCCAAGATTTGAGGTCTCTTCATTAAAATTAAATTAGAAGACTTATCGCTTCATTAAAGATTAAAGAAATCAAATGTTATTCATAGAAATGATGGAGAGCCCTTGACAAACCTAGCTTAAGAAAAAGTTTCATTTGATGAGGATAAAGTTCTCTCGAAGAGTTGTCGCTCAGTTCTCGTCACTGAATGATTCATTATTCATGCCTCAAAGAAGTTCTCAAACTTTTACAGACTTGTTTTGCTCCTTCTAATGAAAACAAACAAGAAAACTTTTTTCTCCTCTCAACCCTTGAAAACCGTAGAAGTAAAGCTGTAATCATATAATTTACATGAATGCCCATGTTAAACATTCTAATTCATGGTTTTTATTATTTCCATTTCATGAAATAAATTCTTTTGGTTTCTCTAGATTACTTTATCGTCGACGCAGTAGACTAGAAATTTTCCAGAAATCCGTGACGTTCAACCTTCTTCGCGGTAAACTAATTGATATCAAACAAAGGCAAGCACCAGCTGAAACTTCTTTGTCTAACTTTCAGAATGCTCGCTCCTCGTGAAACATCAGATTAACTGGTTTAGCTCTTCACTTGTTCCCGAGCACGTGAAAAATTGTACATTTCGCTTCGCAGCGCCTAGCAATCAGTTCAATGGACTAAGCCAAGGTCTTCTTATCAAGATCCTTCGATTAAACGTGCCGTGCAGCAGTGGCGGTTACTTAAAATTCAATGGAACGATTACGATGTGCGGGAAACTGGAAGAGTTTCCAGAAAATCGTCGCACGCTTTACTTTCCTTCGTTCACTAATGCGAGCTTTAGCGTTAATAACAATCCAAAGTTTAAGTTTATTTTTAAGTTTGTCGATAATTGCTACAACGTGACGTTTCTCGAACGAAACGGTTCATTTGTGATCGAGCCAAGTGATTCTCCATTAAAATGTCACTTTAAGATTCATTTGCCTTTTGGCAACCGCATTAGATTGAAGTTTCGCCTGAACGGAGACGGTGAGACTGTCGACGATTCATACAAAGCAATCAAAAAGAACGTGGATGAAAAGTTTAGCTATAGCGACTTAAAAATTGACGATTTCTCATCCTCCACGTCTGATGTCTCCTCATCTCTTCCAAGTGGGCCTTCGTATTGCAACGGAATTTTGATTGAAATCGTGAATCGTTTAAACGAGAAATGGGATCAATGTGCCAGTTTATCGTCAGGAAATTCAGGATATACGTTGACGTCGTCTGATAACGTTCTTTTGATTCGATTCACGAAGCAAGCCACGAGTTTTCCGCAAAGCTCGAAGCAGCACAAACTAAGTTTAGAGTATTCAGTGGAACCAATCGAAACGATAGTTTCTCAGTGTGCCTTTGGATGGATATTAGCAGGACAATTTTGTTTGTCGACATTCAATGAACTCTTAACGTGGCAAGAGGCAGAAAACTTTTGCAATACTCTGAGTGGACATTTGGCTTCGATTCAGAACGAGAACGAACAACAATTGATCGATGCAATGCTATTGAATAGGTAGATAGATAAAATGAACAAAAGGAAATATTTCTCTATGAGTTATTTATCATCTCAGTCCGTACTTCAATGACAAAATGTCATTCTGGATCGGAGCTAGCGACAAGCACTTCGAAGGGGATTTCCGTTGGACGGATGGACTTCCCTTCTCGTATCTAAGTAAGACTTCAATTTATATTGTTTCAAAGCTGACTCGTGACATATTTTTGCAACTAGATTGGTTTCCTGGATGGAAGAACCATCAGAATTACAATAAGCAACCGAACGACGATGGCTTCAGTAATCAGGATTGCGTAGAGATTCGGAGAAACTACAATCAACCTTCGTCATCAAGCTCATTCCTAACAGAATCGTTCATGTGGAACGACCGAGACTGCTTCACGAAGAATTCCTTTATTTGTGAGCGGTCAGTCGTAGACCGTAAGTAATTGATTTGATAGTTTTTTGCTCTCTGAGCGACAGGAAATTTCATTTCTTTTTCAAAGAACCTGTCAACAATTACGAGAAAGACGACTGCAACCAAACGATTTATCTTTCTCAAGAGAAAACAAAGTTAATCCTGACCAGCCCAGGGTTTCCACGGTCTTACTCTGAAAACATGAATTGCGTAACATTTGTCGTGGCTCCCATCGGATTCAGGGTTTTGATTGAGTTTGAAGAATTTGTTTTGGAGCATGAACCGCAATGTTTATACGATTATCTAGAGATTTTCGAACCGACGACGACTCAAATTCAAGCCAGAAATGTAACCGCAAGACATTTCCACGGTTCTCTGAGGAAAAACAAGAAAACGTTAAAGCACGACATGAACAACAATGACATTTCGTTCGATCATTCTAATTCTGGGTCGCAGAAATCAACAAAATTAATTCTACAACCGTCGAATGTCACTTACAATGTCTTCGCTCCAGCTCCAAGCTTAAACAATCAAGTGCCAAGGAGAATGTGTGGTGACTGGAGCTCAAAGTTGAAGCTTCTAAGATACAGAACGAAAGGAAACTTAATTGGAATCCGTTTCTCATCCGACTACTCTTATCACTTCAGCGGCTTCAAGGCGAGAGTTTTACTCGAGCGAGGTTCGTTTCACTTATTCATATTTCGAGAATCATTAATTATTTCTCGATTCATTTCCATTCCAGACAATCTCGAGTTGCGTGGTGAGTGTCCAAACCTTTTTTTCCCTGTTCATTTTTTTTGCATGGGGAGCACGGAAAATTATTAATTTCTTATTTATTCTCAAATAGCCGCATCTGAATGCATAGACGAGCACCTTAAATTATTCAACGATTCTTGCTATTTGGTCGTTTCCTTTCCGGAAGTCGAATGGGTTGTGGCACAGAAAATCTGTCACAGTATGGGAGCGCAATTATCGTCGGTCTCGACGCTTGAAGAACAACGGTGATTAACCTTGAACTAAATAAAAATTTATCGATAAAATTGGAAATTTATTTTCGTTTACAGATTTATCATCTCAACGATAAAAGCAAATCAAGACTACAACCCGAGCACGTTATATTGGCTGGGCGCTGAGTATAAGAGATCTGGGCAATTTATGGAATGGACTGACGGAACGAAAGTTACTTACTCAGGATGGTTCATGGGCGAAGAGAAAGTATCAAGTTCCATAGCAGACGATGTGTGCTTAGCCTTACAATGGAAAGTCTCATCAAGTTCAATGATCCCATCAAACTTCTTCTGGACTTATCAAAAATGTACGTACACGGGAGGCTACGTTTGCAAGAAAAGCCGAAGCGACAATGTCCTCATTCAAAATCAGACAATCACCGGAATCGAAGGACGAATGACATCACCAAACTATCCAAACCCGTACTCCCCGAACTTGAACTACTGGACGAAGATTATTGTTCCGGAAAAGTTTCGGATAGTTGTGCAATTTCAAAAACTCGACATTGAACAACAGCACGAGTGTCTCTACGACTACGTAAGCATTCAGGATATGAAGTTCTATAATGACTTTGAAACTAACTTCAATGATAAAAGCGTTTTGAAACGAGAGGACGAGTTATTAGATTATCGTAATGAGGATGATGAAATGCTCTATGGAGATGAAAGGAAAATTCATTTGTTGAACAAACGAAGTAAAGTTGAAAGCAAAAGCTCGTCATTAACTGAGACTTCGCCTTCTTTTCAACCCTACATTCGACTGTGTGGTCTACACGAAGGTGATATGTCGAAGTTTGACTTCGTTTCGACATCAAACGAAATCTATTTCAACTTTTTCACCGACCATTCAATTTCTGGCGAAGGATTCTCGGCGATGTGGCGTTCGATCGATATTTCTGCGTGTCCCGGTCAAACGTTTACGTCTCGCGAGGGAACGCTGACGAGCCCTAATTTTCCTCACTTTCTTCTTCACAACTTGAATTGCACGTTTACAGTTCAAGCACCCAAGGGACGAAAGATTTGGATTGAATTCAATGACTTCGATATAATTCACGACGCGGAAGTTTTACTGGACTTGGGAGAGGATAATCTGTTGAAGCCGTTTACCGATGCGAAAAACATTGCAGATGGTGTCTTCTTGAGCCGAAACGATAAAGTTAAAGTAGTTTTACGAACGGGATCAAATCCCAGAGGAAAAGGCTTCAAACTTTCATTCCGAACCAGTGAGTTAAGCAAAGTTTGTTTTGGTCCTTTCAATTATCATCACGATTTTTTGTATCTCCCATCAAAGTGTTTCAAAATGTAGAGAGTCGCATATTGAGACTTACGAACGCTACGGTCGGTAACCTTTTCCACCTTAATCATCCGCATACGATGCCACCGTCTATAAACTTTACGCAACATCTTTCGGTTCCGTTGGGAAATGTTTTCTCTGTTGAGCTTCATGGAATGAAGTTTGGTGAACAAACATGTGACGACGGATCATCTGTTGAGGTTTGGAAATTTTTTGTTTAAGTAGACTGATTGAAGTATTATGTGTTCTATCTACAAAGGTTATAGACAAATATGCTGACAATAATGGAACGTACTGGCTTTTGTGTCGAGCGAACAAACAAGGCGAGCAACAGAAAGCAGCTATTTTCATCACTTCTTATCTGAATACGATTCACATTCGTCAACGCTCGTCAACAAACAGTCAGCTTGGACTTTTGAATGCAACGATTAGAGTACAACCTGGTAAAAGCTTCTCTTTTCTGTTTTAATCTTCATATCAACTAAAATATTTATTCAACAGACATCAACTACAAACTGAAACTGCTCTCAACTTCTGACGAGTGGGTTGAGTCATGTCAACCAAATCCTTGTAACAACGAAGGGAAATGCATTGTTGCCGGCAAACGACAGATGTGCCAGTGCAAAGGACATTTCACCGGAAGATTTTGTGGTCTCAACATGTGTGAACTTGATCCTTGCGTCTTTGGAACGTGTGAACTGACCAACAGCAGTTTCAAGGTTTGAAATTCCATTTCTATGATTTCCCCAAATATTTCCAAACCAAATGAATTTAAATGAAATGAAAAGACTTTTGCGGCTGACTAGCCCAAGCTGTTTGAATATTTTATCGAATAGTTTCAAAATATTTTCTCTCTCCTCAGTGCATTTGTCAAACTGGTTATCTCGGCCTGACATGCGATCAACGGCAGAAGCCCTGCAGTGAAAATCCGTGCGAGGGACGAGGCGAATGCATTGAGAAGAACGGAGGATATACATGCAGGTAAGCGAAACGTCAAAAATGATAAAGCTTCCGCAGTTACGCGGATAAAGTTAGAAATCTCTCTTGTGCAATAAAACATGAAACTAATTACTTTAGATGCTTCGCTTGGTTCGAGGGCCTGAAATGCGAGAAAAGAATGAGAATCCCTTATCGACCGTTGTCAGAGAGAATGCTTCAAGAGCCTTTTTGGCTTGGCCTCATTACCGTGTTTGTCGTGCTGGCTGTGATTGGACTGGTTTGGTGTGCCAAGAGACATTTCCCGGAGAAAATTGAAAAGTTGTTGCAGGAAGAAGCTGATAGAAACAGACGTAAAGATTGAACATTTCCCGTAATTAATTTCATAAGGTTTAAGTGAATTTTCTGATTACAACAGCTGCTCATCTAAGACATCATCATCACATATCGTTACGAGAGCAACTTCAAGTGGCTGGGGCTGCCAACAACTCACTTATGCAATCAGGATCGACTCAAGCAATTGTGACGACGCCGGGAACACAAAAGTCTATTTTTGGTCGTTTGGGTATAAGAAAACCGTCACTTTTAAGCCTCAGCAGCCCTCAACCCCCACAAGGAGGTTCGACTGCACGAACCTTCTCACTAGATGATCTCTTGATGCCACTTCCTCGACGTAAGCTAGGCTCGCATTTAATGTGTTTTCATTCTGTCACACTTTTCACTTCTCTAATGCACTTTCCTGAGGTTTTATGAATTGGGTTCGCTTGAAAAGTCTTCGATGGAAATATTTGGAAAGATTTCTTTTCCAGATGTTGGCGAACCTTAATTTTATAAATTCTTTTGACTCTTTGTACAAATTGGAGAACTTTTCTGCTTTCAACTTATTAGAGATGCTTGACAGACGTCGTCTCATTTTATTTCATCCCCGGAGTACTCGATTTAAGTTAACCAACAACAGCACAAATCGCATCGCTTTTCCCCTTTTTCATTCTTGTAAAAAGACTTTCCCGCTGTTTTCCTAACTGTAAATACTGAAAAAACCGTTGACACGATGGATGTGAGTAACCTATGACCTAACTCTTCATTTTTTTTTGTGTGTTGTGGCTGCTGATGCCCAGAAATTTCTATGTAACTTTATCCTATAACGTAGTTAGTGTGTTTTAGCTTCAATTTCCAGCAATCAATTTCTCTATTCTTTCAGTAGAAGTATCTATTTGATGGAAAAAAATATCTGAGCTATATAAATGTTTCTCTCTATTTGCTCGCTTTGTACCAAACAATACCAAATACCAAAATGTTCAGCAATGTCTTCTCAATTTCCTCCGCCTGAAAACATCACATCTAAAGAAAATAATTCACACGTAGGTTCGCCTTCGCCAAGAAAAAAGCGCAACAATTCGACGCCCACGCGAAAAAACGCTGCCGAAAAGAAGAAGATTTTGCAACAACTGATTTCACCAAACACAAACAACAAGGCATGAATAAATTCTATTTATTTTGAGTTGAGGCGAAAAGCTGTGAAAATATTTCCTTTCATTTTAAATCAGGTTACTCTTGGCGAGCTTATTCAACTCTCAGAAACCGAAGATGCTCGCAATGTCGCTTCGGGTTCTTCTGAGAATCATTTCAAAGAAACTGCTTTTATTGAAAGGCCATCATCGTCATCAACAATCGAACAACCGCAAAGGAAACTCACGAGACAAGTTTCGTCAGATCCAAAGCTTGAGAAGAAAGTTACATTCGCTCGGCTGTTAAGTAAAATGTCGGCTGAGATTAATCACGGCACTGATATTGATGTGAGTTAATTAACCTGCTGAATTATAAAATTATTTATTAACGAGAAAAAACAACAAACTTTCCTTCGCCCACTCTCTCTAGGGTAACAACCACTCAAGTGCGTTGAGCCTTCCAACTGATGTTCAATTAAGAGCTAATTCTGTTCCACAATCGCCTTGTACAAATGACATCAGATCACCTCATAGCACCTCATCAAATCAAGGAAGCGACTCTCTGTCAAGTAGCGAGCTAGCATTGCACGAATTTTCTTTAAAGAACAATATTAGAAAGAATCGGCCAAAAGTGTCAAGTGCAGATTCAATTCTCGCAATGTTCCGAAACTTTGCTTCTTCAAATGTTGGACTAAACTTGCCTGCTTCTCTTATATTTTCGCCATCATCTTCTACACCAACAGCATCATCGCCTCAGGACGACATGGGAGACGACGAATCGTCAACATCGTCAATTGCAACTCCCGTCAGCTTTTCAAGTGGAGCACCTGACTCGCCAGTCTTCTATAGACAGAGTACAATTGAAGTTCCTGTTATGGATGCTCTAAGTGCTCATAAAACAACTCCAGCTCAGAATTTACTGCATCCGCCGACAATATTGCTTGAGATACCTGGAAATATAACCAAATGTCTATCTCCTATCAAGGAAATGCCCACACCAATGCCATCTCCTGCTCTCACTCCTATCATGCCGCGCCCTCAGCGCATAGCAAAGTCGTCACATGTTCGAGATTTTGCTTTCAGCGATGACGATGACAAAAATGTAACCGCTAACGTTTTCTATGTAACTTGAACAAATTTTTTTTATGTTGTGATTGAGAACTAGAGTAGATATGACGTAGTTTGTTGCAAATATCATGAACATAGAAGAAATATCAAGATAATCAAGAAGACTGCAGATGTTTGTTTCTCGCAAGGATGCTGAAGGATTTGAAGGCTAAAGCTCGCGTGACGAACCTTGAGAACCTTCAGTGCTAACTCGCAATTGTTAGTTTAGCTTCAATTATTCCTGAGACGTAATGTCGTGTTTGCTCGGGACTTTAGACTTTAATTGCGTGCTAACCCTGAACTACTTCAATGCGAAATATCATAAACATCTGCGACTTCTTGATCTAAAGCTTTCACCCTCCAGAAAATCTTTTGTAATAAATTTTTCATTTAAACTCCTTCCAGCAACATTACCTGTCGAAAAACCCAAATTTTGTGAGCGATACATGCAACGAGATGAGAGTGAGAGATTCTGATAACGAATCGATTACAATTTACACGACATCAAGTGAAAACTCAGCATGTTCGATGAGAAAATCAAAGTTTATGACTGTGCCAACAATTTCGATTGACATCGACCCGCCAACGCCTGAAGAGCGACGAGACAAGAGGTCACCACAAAGACCGAAAGATTTAATTATTCCCGAGCTTGTTGTGCAAACGCCGAGTCCAACGAAAGAGCGATATCCGGTTGTGATTATTCCTGGATCGCCGCCACCGCAACGAGAACGAGCGAGTCTAGGAGAGACAAGTGGACTCTTTCCGAATAAGCAACAGCAAAAGCGACTTCTAATGCAATTTGAAAAACCTGGATCACTGGATTTTCCATTTGTCCCACCGATGATAACAATCACAGCGAACATGAGTGAAGTTGAGTCCGACAATGAATTCATGTCACCAGCAGTCACATCGAAAGCTTCTTTGATGCCAAACAAGTTGATGCCGAATTCTAGCGGCATGACTTATCTAAGTCCGTTTTCGATGTGTACGCGAGGCGATCGAGCGCCATCGGAGGGAAATCTAAGCTCTTCAGGATATTCAAGCATGGCCAGTCCTGGTCCAAGTCGTTGCGGATCAAATAGCAAACTATGCAACAGCGAAATGGACTCAACAAATCTAACGCCATCAACGTCAAATCCTCGACGGTTTCAGTCGATATTGAAGAAACCTGACGACAAGGATAGAAATAAAGATGAAGATGGAAGCGAGTGTTTTAGAAAGAGATCAGATTCCGAGACGTTGTCAGACGAGACACTTCTTGAATCAAACGATGAAGGAATTGGCACAGATCACATCGACGAGAAGATTGAAGACGGTGACATAAAGAGCGCGAGAGACTTGGAAGTCTTTATTGGAAAAGAATTGTTAGAGACTGGCAAAAGTTTAATGAGAATCGATGAACCGGTGATGTCTCAATTGCAACTTCCATCGATTGTAATTCAATCCGAATTGGGTTTCGATAAACTGTCCCCAGTTTCTTCAAGATCAGAAAGCCCGCTAAGTGACCGCAACATTGGGATGGCAAGATTTTCTCCACAATTTTATGGCAAGAAGGATCAACAACTGCCCTTCACTGATTCCGATGGACTTTACGACTTCCCATCGTCTGATGGAAAGGGCGGATCAACCGCATCGGTTTTTCTCAGAAAAAGCAACGGAAAGCGAAGAGAAAGAAGGAGCACGAAGTCAAGTAATGTCTTTGATTTAATTAAAACAATTCATTTAGATAAAGCTTCGACCATTTTCAGCTAATTTATCTGCGTCGCCTACAAAAAGTTCTGTCTCAAACGTGAGTGAAATTTCATTTAAACAACTCATGAGAGACGAAAACTTTTAAATAATTTTTCAGGAGAAAATCTGCGTCCAACTTGAAATTCCATCTCAGTCTACAAGTCATCAATCAACATCTAAGCACCAGCAATCTTCAAGTTTGGTAAGAAAGAGTCCAAAAAGGAGATTGTATCGTTATACACCAAGTAGTTCATCGTCGACTGAGTCACTTACTGCAGGCAACGGAGGAAAGGAAATGCCATCGACGAAATGTAAATATCGGTTTCATGATTGCAGAGAGAGACAAGTGAGTTGAATTTTAATCTCGTTTACAGTACGTGACCGTTTAATTGAAAGCATTGAGATGAAGCACAACCAAACGGAGTCGGAAAGAGTAAGCTCAGTTTAAATGTCTGTATGATATAATTCACTAGTTAGCACTCACAAAACTCTCGTATATTCCAAATTTTAAAATCACTTTTCAATAACAAATCACAGTCATCATCATCTCTCTCGTCATCCGAGTAGAAGGTAGTTGTAGCAACAAAGTAGACTCTTTTTTCAATTCATCCAATGATATTAAAACTTCATTATTGTTATTAACGTAAAGTGTGGACAGAAGCCAGATCAACAGAAGAGAAACGTCATCGGAAGTGTCCCTGGTGGGAAGAAAGTCAGTCGAATGAAGGCTATCAGCAATCAAATAAGGTAAATATTGTCCATTGCTGTCCTTAAATATTGACAACTAGTGGATTGAATTCTCTTTGCAGATTTCTCCGTCGCCTGGAGCAAGCTTTAAAGGAGCGAGGCAAGTCCAAATACATTGGAGATGTAGATGACGATAGCGACCTTGAATCGACTTCAGTCACATCTCCACTTCTAGGATCATCATCAAAAGATTCTGAACAAAAATCAACTTCAAGCCGATTCACAAGACAAAAGAGAATCGTCCATCCATCAGAGAATTCAGCGATTGTTGATAATATTAGCGACTAATAGTTTTATGCCTGTTTCCATTAGTTAACTGAGTTGAGAAGCTTTTAAAGAGAACATCGTTTGGATTGTAGCTGATTTGCTTTTACTTGAACTAGTGGAAGTATAAGAATCGACCCTGCGCACTATTCAAATCGCTATTAAACTCATTGAGAAACTAATTATTAGATTAAATATTCGTAGAAGCATCTTCAGACACTAATCAGTGAAGTGACTCTTTAATTAGCTTAAGGACAATCTCTAATTGATCTAGAAATGTTAAACTTATTTTAAATCATTCTTCAAACGGTGTTCATTGATCTAATTTTGCTTTCCAAACAGCAAATGTCTTTTAAATTAAGAAACGGCTTACAGTTCAGTAAAAAATATGTTTGCATCTCATTAAGGAGATGATAAGTAAAATATTTAAGAGGAATCTCTTCAATCTAAGTGTCCAGCCCTGCCTTAAGACTGAAAATCAGATAAATACGATTTTAGTTTAAATTTGAACTTTTAAAATGTCCGAAAGCTCTTAGCGCACCTTAACAAACATTGAACTAGTGGATCAAACAGAAAGAAAATACTTTTAGAGCAAACCTTAGAAACGCGACACTTTCTTGTGCAACGCTTTAATCACTCCAATGTGGAGGACCATCCTAGAACTAAACTTTTCATGCTACGGGTATAAACTCACAAAAAATATTAAAAGCTTACTTAATCAAAGAAATTTTAAAATCCTTTTTGTTGATTCTGTGATAACAATCATTTCTATTTGCAAAGTTTCGCAAGCAATACCTTCACTTAATCTTAAAAGTTTAAAACCGCCTCTTGCTTGAATTCGGATGAGAAAGCTGGAAAAGTTGATAAGAAACAAAAAAAAATTGCTCAAGACATCCCAATTTTAAGAAAATTTTATTTCGTGTTAGGCAAAGTAAATTATCAAGTTTAAAAATGTTTCAATAAAGCTCACTTAATAAATGAATCGATTGGTTTTTAATTTTTTTTTTCATTCAAATTTATTTCGTTTTCAAATTTAAGCCACAACTTTAAGAATTTATCGCCGCTAACGTCACAAAAAAAGTTCTAATCCCAATTTTTTAAAATCTAATTGGCCAAACTGAGTTTCTATTGCAATCGACCAAGTCATCTCTCTTGCAGAGTGTGTTGAACGTTGTTTCTTGTGGAAAGCCAAGGATTTCACGTTCCTCGTATATTCTGTAAGTAAATGTCGACTCAAACGTCCCAATGAACCAACGAGCATGAGAACAAATGATCTGGTCAATGACAGCTAGTCCGCCATCAGCAAGTTGCACGTGATATTCCCAAGGAGGTTTAAATTTGTATAAGTTAACACCTCTGAGCATTGTTTTGATGTCATGGAATTCCGAGCCAGAACAGTCGCTTGACAGATAAACTTTGTGAAGTCCAAGCTCGACCAGAGTTCGTTTAATTTGGTTTGCTGTGCTGCGCAAAGAAGGAAGTTGTCCTTCTCGTCCATAAATGAAATCTGCTCGTCTCATGTGAACGCATAAATATTCACCACCAAGAGCACCGCGATATGGCTACAAAGAGAATTTAAAATTGTTCATTTTCTCTTACCGTTTTAAATTTACATTCTACCTTCTCTTCTGTCCACAGGTTTGGTCGTTTAATGAGATCTTTCTCATTCGTTGATCTAAGGAACTCGTATCTGTAAGCAGTTGCAATCGATTGAAGATAATTGTTGAATCGCATTGATCTCCTTGCTCTCCAATATTCATCATCGCCGAAGAAATCATGAAGAGCTGTCTCGGCATGCTGTTGAGAAAAGATTTGAATTCAAGAGATCTTGAACAATTTATTTGAACTCACTGCGAAGAGAACGACTCTTGGTGTTCCAGGAGTGTGAAGTTTTGTTTTGTATTCTTCAAGAACTTTGACAAGCAACGAAGCACTTCCTTGAAATCGAAGACAAGTAATTGTCTTCTCAGTGATGTTAAAGTACTCGAGAAAGTGATAGTTGTCGTATTCGTTTCGTTGGCAAGAGATCTCATCGAACTTATCAACAAATATTCCATTCTCGAACATCGAGTCGTATTGCTGCAGCACGTAAACTTCACTGATGTCAACTGTTTGTCTGCCGCTGGTTTTATGAATGATATCAAAGAACTCCCACATGTCAATGACGTTCGTGAACAGCTTGAGACTGTCGAGGTCGAAGAAATGATTCCAAAATATGTTCGATTGGCGGAAATGAGATTTCCAATGATACAAATGATGAAAAGGACTAAGAACCAGCTGTGCATTTGAGTATTCCTTAATGTTTCTAAGTTTCTTTAAGAAAATTGCCATTCGAAGATAAACATCGCGCCGTAAGTTGAATCCTTCAACAGGATTAACTGAATAGAGAATGAAAATAGGATCATTGAACTCTTGGTCCAACTCACATATTTGCTTATGTACAAATATTTCATTAACATCACAAGCATGAATTTTGTTACTTAGGACTAAGTGAAAAATTATAATAAAGACATTGACCGCGAGAAATTGATTCATGACTGCTGCTTAGGATTATCTGCTTGAACTCGTCATGCTTGAACTTCAGATTTAAAATTTTGTTAATCTCCGATGTCACAAAATAAAATTTTATGTTTCGATAACATTTAAAGGAAATCACTGAATCGAGTCGTTGAATTAATTGCAATGGCGAAATATCTATCCCTCGCCGGGACTTTGGCGTTTAGTTAATTAATCATTTAAGCTTGTGCTTAGATTTTCTTTTAAAACACAAAATTTGTTATTAAATCGAGAGAAACTTTTGTACTGATTTTGATGTCACACGAGAGAAGTTTAAGTTCTCCCATTGCACAAATGTATTTCGTCGTTATTTCGAAGTTAAACTTTTGTGTTTACTTGAATCAAAAAGTCCCAAAAGAAAATTATTGAAAAATGGGTAAGTGCTGAAAATATTTATTAAAAGTTAAAGAAAAATTGAAGTTCTTTTATTTTTCAGCCGTCCAGACTTCAGTCTCATTCGTGATTTCGTTTCTTTCATCGATTCTGATATTTTCGGCTTTGCAATTTGGAAAACATTTCTTCTTATCGTCTCAGTTCTTGACGATTCTCGCGGGAGGTATCGGTTCTTGGTTCTTCTTGATCTCGCTAACGGTAAAGTTACTCTAATTATCAAAAGTTTTTAAAACTAATAAATTTTCCTTTTAGGCGGTTTCAAACTTGGAATCGATGTTACTTGGAAAAGGATTCCAAGCTCGCTGGTTCCCCGAGGTTTTGATTTGTCTCCTCGCTTCATGCTTTGCATGCTCGACAATTCATCGCGTAGCTGTGACTTCTTGTCTAATCTCCTCCTTTGTTGCTCTTTACTACATCAACAAGATATCTCAAAATGTTCATTCTGCACCCTCAGTCGTTGTCGATTCGTTGACAAAGAAAAAGAAGAAATGATAAGGACTCCAATCAAAGTATTAACATATTAGTGTATTGTAGTATTGAATCTCCTTAATATCTCACATTCCTTACATTTCATCTAATAAAAGTATTCGCTTAATAAGAAACGTTTAATTTTTAATTCGGAACTAAATTTTATTTATCATCGTCTGATATTGCTCGACATTTACTTATCGTCAACTTTAATTTTGTTCAAACCTAAACTCTTAAGAAGAGCTTTGGGTGATGGATCACGACCTCGGAAGCGTCTGAAGACTTCAGAAGGATGAAGAGTGCCGCCATAAGTTAAGAAAGTGCTTCTAAATCGTTTGCCAACTTCAAGAAAATCTGTTTCGTTCTGACTTTTAGTTGCTTCGAAGAATGCACTGTAAACATCGGCAGCGACAAGACGTGACCAGACGTGACTGAAGTATGCGCCGCCCCATTCGCCTGAGAAGATAGGAACGAAGGAGCAAGGATGTGCGTCCTTCTTATCTAATGCGAAGACATGATATTTGGGATAAAGATCTTTGACAATGTCGAGCCAGAAATCTTTCTTTGTGTGAAGATCAATATCGAGTTGTGAGTGATAAAGATCGCGACATAGATTGTAACCGGCAAGGTGCTTGCGATGGTTAATGACAGCAGCGACATGTTTCTCTGGTAACGGGTCATCATTCGAGTAATGTGACGTTATTGACTTCAAAATGTTTTCGTTGAAAAGCAAATTCGTCATGACGTTTCCACCAATTTCCACAGCATCCCATTCAACGTTTGATAATCCTGCGAGTTCGCTGTAGACTGACTTACACAACAAATGCTGAAGTGAGTGACCAAACTTATTGAACAAAAGCTGAACATCATCGAAGCTAAGCAAAAGCGGTTTCTCGGGGATTTGCTTGAAGTTGAAGATTAAAGCTGAGAGAGGTTTTGAGTTTGTCAGTTCGCTCCTGTTTCTGATTCCAACCATCCATCCAGCATTCTCTGGCACAACAAGTTTGTTATCGTCGCGAGCGTAAAGATCTACATAGAATCCAGCAACTGGTGACTTTCCTCCGTCTTCTAAGTCAAAGACATCGAAGAATTTAACATCCTCATGCCAACGATCCACTGATGATCGCTCTACAATTTTTATGTTGAAGAGTTTTTCCGCTAGTTCGAACATGTTGGGAAGAATCTTGTTGAGTGGGAAATATTCCTTGATGACTTCAGCATCAAAACCATGAAGATCTTGAAGTTGACGACGTTTGTAATATGGAACGTCTTGAATCTCAAGTTTCTTAGGGTAACCACTTTTCTCTGCATAATCTTGTAACTGCGCAATCTCAACATCTTGCGCTTGCTTCGCCACATCGAGAAGCGACGAGAATGTGTCAGTGACTGCTTTAACTGATCCAGCCATTTTCGTTTCCATCGACATGTCCATAAATGTTTTGTAGCCAAGAACTTCAGCTTGAGTTCTTCGGAGGTAGCGAATTTCTTCGACGTGAACGCTTGTCTCGATAGCTTTTTCTGTCTGCGAAGAGCATTTGCGAACATCAGCCTGCCAAATGTTCCATCGAAGATTGTGATCAGGACAATATTCCAAGAATGTTTTCACAATGAAAGGTTGAAGAGAAACCTTCCAAGGGCCTTTTGTTGGATGAGCTTTAGGATCGACAGAGATCGCTTGAAGAAGACTTAACGGGAACTCTTTAATGATTTTCGGATCATTACAGTTCTGTTGAAAACTTCTTCTTGATGCTTCGACTTTGCCGTGAAATTTTGCTCTCTCTTGACCTAAATTGTCGATACACTCGTTGATTCGAAACTTCTTTGCTCCATCAACTTCAATACCGTTAAGTCGAGCCTCCAGGACGTATTTGTTGATTAAACGCTTTTGCTCATCGTTGTAATCTCCCAACGATTTCGCTTGAGCAGCCTTAACAGCGTAGTAAATAGGTAAGCTGTTAAACTTTGAAGCTCGAACTCGTCTTGCTCGATCATGAATCGTTAAATAACTTTTTGTCGGCATCAAGGTGCTGTTGCCAAGATAAAGAGTTTTCGCTAGTCCCCATGTTGTGTCGAGTGGGCTAGCGATTTCTTCAAGCGGATTGAATACGTCATTGAACAAATCCTTGATTTCTGTTTTTTCGGTTATCGCTTCTTCCAAGGCCGTAATGCCTTTCTCAACATTCATAGCCTGGTTACCGATGACACCAATGCATTTCTCTATCGTTACATTGTTGAACTCAGGAAGTCCATTCTCGCCAATCAATGGGTTCTTCTCAGCTTGCAAGTCTTCGCCGATTTCAGGAACTCTAAAAAGAAGATCGTGATAAGAATTATGATGCAAACAAGAAAAACTTCGAAATGATGAAAATAAACAGTGAACGGAGGAAGAGATTATTACAAAACTATAAAGCCGGCGTTTCTCCTTGCTATTAGCTGTGCTGATCGGCGGGTTAACAAGTGTTTCGCGTTTGATTTTAATAATTTTAGGTACGACATTTCTTGAAGAAATAAAAATAAAATGCTGTCACTTGAGCCGTCACTTTAAAATCAAAAGAGTCGTTAAATTGAATAAGCCGTCATTTGAATTTCCAGTTGCGCATTTTTAGTTTCAGAAGAAAAGCAAATCAGAATAATTAAATTGACTGCTGATTTATTCATTGAAATTTTAATTAGATTGGCATTGAAATAATTTTATTAAATTTTGTTTTCTGAAAACTTCTTGAAGGAGCAATTTTCAAGAAAAGGAAATCTAGACAAATAAATTAGAAAAGATTGATTGACATTATTTGTAAACAGATGACTAATGACTTGATCATCTGAATCAAATATTTTGTTTTCTGAAAACTTTTCAAGTCAATAATTAATCTAATAAATAAAATTATGGAAAAACTGAAAACATTAGATCATTGGGATTTTTTATTTAAATTTCTCGGTAACAAGTCCATTATTGTGCTCGAAGTGAGCTTTTAGTTTGCAATAAGGAAATAATTTTAATTCATAAATTCCCAACGTTGCAATGCTCAAGCAAAACATTCCCGCACCAATTTATTCCAAGCAGAAAACATGATGACGAGAGACGAAGGCAATAATGTACAGCTGTTCTTTGCCTTCAGAGTTGATTAAAAAACAAGTTTGCCTTCTCTAAGTTGATAAGGCAAAACAAGCCCACGAGATGTGTGATTGGTCGAGAAAACGAGGCTCGTCTCGAACGATATAAGCGACAATTTAGATTGCGTTCAATTTCTGCTTGGTATCTAGTTCAGTCTCTGAAGTGCGACGCACAAACAGATGAAATATTTGAAAAACAATTTGAATGAGCTTCCTTAATTGATTTCTTCTTGCCGCGACCTCGGCGGCAAACTTTGCACACTTTTTTCTCATCTTATCTTCAAAATTCTGACAGAACAAAAGTATCTGGTTTGGTTGATAAAAGTATCATGTGACTTGACACGAAAGGTACTCAATTCAGACGACGAGCTTGTGTTTTACATGCTAATCGCGATCTCGTTTCAATCATGCTTCGACTAGAAAATGTCTCGACCGCGCAAATTTTCTGCAAAAATCTGGTTTTCCTTTGACGCGAAAATTAATCTTTGTAGGAGCAAGGAACCTTGAGATATAAAATCAACAAGCGTAAGACGACAAAACGACGTTTTGAAAACGTTTTTATTTTCCTCGAGCGATTAAGAGCTGATTCATTTCGATTAATTTTATCAACTCTTTTGTTAATTCTTCACAAAGAATTTCGATGACAAAAATAATTGATTTCTAATAGAGAAGAGTCGACCAATTGACGTGACGCTTATTACTTGCCAGACTTGTACTTCATAAAACAAGAAATATATTTTTATCTCCTTGTCATCTTAAATGAGATCGCACTTTTTCGCCGAAACGTTAACCAAATATGAACAAATGTCTGTTTAGAGGAAACGAAATTGAAGTTCTCGAAAGTTTCCATAACTTTTCTGAATTAATCATCTCATTAATTCAAAAAGAATGAAAATGTTGACAAATATTAAACTGATGTGTGCACTTAAGGGATGCCTCTCACAATGAGCATGTGCAAAGCTCTTCACTGAAGGCTAAACAAATTAAAGTCATTCTTAAGTTCCTCAATCAATCTTATTATTGCGCAATTTGTTTACGAGTGACTCGAAAAGCAGAAAAGCTTTCTCGAAATGTTGATAAACTTGTTTTCGTTTGTTTAAGCTCAACAAAACAATTTTCCATGAAAATATTTATATGAACTGCCATTTCAATCGAACTCGCAGATCCGAAAGAATAAAAAAAGAACGAAATATTTTTTCTCGTGCGTCATACGAAAATTTTGTGTTTCTGCCTCGTGTTAGTGAAGTTTTGGGGGATCGTCAGTGAAACATTGTAAATTTGTGCGTAAATAAAAAGAAAATCTCGCCATTGAATTTCCTCGATAGATAAGAAATCGTACGATTCCTAATCACAAACTATTGCTAAACAATGTTGATTTGTTTATGAACCCCCAGTTGAGAAGATAAGCTGAACTACGTGAATTCCCACGTCAATGCCACGTCTTATATCCAATCGCGCCTCCTCGAGTTATCAGCTTATCTAGAAAAGACTTTGATTTCAATCACGAGTCTCTCATTATGAATGTCCGAAGAAGCTTTAAAACATTGAAAATAATTGCGATTCGTGAGTGAGAAGTGAGCAGCTCGCGATGTTTTCTATTGCACACGAACGCTAAACGAAAACGTTCGGATTCCGTTGTTCATAATATCTCCCAGCACACTCAGTAATTCAAAGTCAGTTGTCGTTTACGTTCCGACTAGTGAAGACTTAAAAATTTATTGTTCCAAGAGGAAGCCGAAAAGGAAACTTGGAAAATTTACAAAGTGAAGAAGCTTTGCAGAAGTTCAAGTTGAAAATAAATCAAAAATAGAAAATAATTGAAATTGATTTCAATTAAATTATAACAAAAGAAAAAAAAAGTTTGAGTTCGAAGCCAGACAGAATTTAATTTGCAAACATGGTTATTCGAAGCAAGGTGAGTGATCGAGGCAACATTTTATTTAAATTTTTTTAATTCAGACAAAAAAATAAAGTTTCTTATCACGACATTCGAAAATAATTACGCATCGCTCTCAATTCAGTTTATTTTTAAATTCTATGTGAAGATTAATGATGTCTGGGCAATAAGAAGAAGAGATCGCGTTTGTTACTAAACCAAGCTAGGCACGTTTGTCGCAGATTTCTTATCACATTCTTTCGATAATAAAGTTCTCGACGTGCAAATGATAACGGAAAGTTTTCGTTTAGCTTGTAAGAGATTGATGATAATTGCTCTGCTGTTGTTCCGTTGGCAAAAACATTCCTTTTCTTCTCGAGGGAGTGTTTAATTTATTATATTTTCCTGTCGTTTGTCTCGCTTTTGTGACTCGTGCAACGAAGGCTCATTTGACAAAGTAAATAAACAATAAATGAAAGCTTTTCATTCATAAACGAATTTGGAAAACTCAATAATTTTTGAACTCAATGATGCAAACACGAGTGAGCTTGATAAGAATGCGAGATAATCAAAAAAATTTGTAACACGATCGAAGAGCTTTTTTCACGATCGTCAGCAAAATTATTTCGGTTAAACTTTTTTCTTTTCTGAATTTTGGAAACGAAGAAATATTAAATAAATTTGAAGAAACTGAGTGAAACAGACTACGTGCTGTTTCAATATTTAACTTTGCGCTGGGAAGAATCCTTCAATGATTTCAAAATCGTCTTAAATTTCATTAATCGCGATATATGTCACAATCAAAACTACTCTCAAAGACGTTTGAGTTCACCACACACGAGATTTTAAACGAGCTTGAACTTGACGGGATCGCGAGTCTTGCTAATCTATTTTTAGACTTTTTATCTACGAGCGAAAAAAATTAATTTCATTCTGGTTTCGAATTAAATTTCCCACTCGAAGGAAATAGAAATTCGTGGGCTGGACCGGGAAATGTTTTGATATTCCTTGGCTGCGATTTTTCTTCGTCAACATTTTGCAATCAGACGAAAATTCCCCAGACAAAGAGCTCTCCGTTATCAAAAGGCGTCAGCCTAAAAAAATTAGATGTTCGCAAAAAAACAGAAATCGTCTCGTCTGTACGCGTGACTTGACTCATCTCGTACGTGTGCTGATAACCCCATGATGACTTTACGATGAAAATTGAGTCTTAATTAATCTGGAAGTATAAACAAAGCAGGTTAACTTTCGTTACAAATAAAAATCAAAGCGATTTTCTGGTTATCAGTAAAGCTGAGGCGATGACTTTGGGTTTTACGTAGGATATCGTGTGACGTTGGATGAGATTTAATTTCACATGATCTTATTCGTATCGGCACGAAAATATCACTTGACTTTATCGAAGTTTAAGCTTATCATTCATGATAAGAAGTCGCTTTTCAATTAAAAGAATTTCGCTCGATAAGTTGTTTCCTAGCGCGAAACTTCGAAATTCGAATGTCAATTAAAGTCAAGCTGATAAGACTTGTTTGAGCTTTTTTGGCAACGAAACGAGCCCATGCTCTTTATCAGCTTGTCAGCTGAGGCAAGCTAATAAATAACGTGGAGTATTTTAAGACTTTGCAAGATAAGGCGAGCCAATCAAATGAACTCTTGATGAGGGAAATCGACAGGTTGTTAGGGCGGAGAGAAGACTGAAGTATCCTCACGTGTACGCCGATGCGGTGAAACCCAATTTGTTTATGACGACATGCGCGCTATGATATAATAATCTCGAGAATGTCAAAATAAAAAAAATGAAAATTGCAATAACTTTTCTTTTTATTTCACTTCAGCATCTTTTGAGACGAGTTCTCGAGAATCAACACAGATTCATTCAGTTGATGCAACAGCAGCAACTTCGCTCGTGCAGCACCAACCGCTTGCAAGAAGCAGTCAGGGAAGAAGAGGATTATCCACAGTTGAAGGCAATCGACCCATCGACGTCATATTATCCGGTGAACCAGCCATTCAAACACGCGCCGGATGTAGGCGATCAGTTCAGCGTAAGTTCCACGAAATACCTGTTGCGCAATAAATTGATAAAGGAATCAAAAATTTACTGTTAACTCATTGAATATTCTAATTAAGACTTTAAGGGCAAAAGTGGCGCGCAAAAATTTTCCTAGCACATGCTTTCCATCGTGATCCAAACTTGAAGCGCAGTTTGTAATTAAATATTCTTGATTCGGTGACCTAAAGTAATACGTTCGAGTTCATTAGTTTCTTTATAATTTTGCGCAAATTTATGGGCAAATTCTCACACAATCGAAATTAAACTCTTTGTTCTTTAACAGTACTCGCAGTTATCGGTGAGATTGGCTGCTCCACATCAACTCAACCCAAAGCCGGAAGCGGATGATCTTGTCTTTGGAAAGCACTTCACTGATCATATGTTGAAAATCGCTTATCACCGTCGTTTGGGAGGATGGCAGACGCCAGAAATTATGCCAATGGAGAACCTTGTACTTCATCCGGCAGCCAAAGTTTTCCATTACGCCGTCGAGGTAAGTCAATGATTACTTTAAAGTCTTAGTCTTG
This sequence comes from Smittia aterrima, assembly GCA_033063855.1. Classification (NCBI taxonomy): domain Eukaryota; kingdom Metazoa; phylum Arthropoda; class Insecta; order Diptera; family Chironomidae; genus Smittia; species Smittia aterrima. The sequence goes on along the minus strand of CP093831.1, from coordinate 10,903,709 downwards.
TCCCACTTTTTTCTTTCAATGAAAACTGCGTATTTACTTCAATGAGTTAAATGACTTGAGCGTGACGCCTTTGACGTCATAGCTTTGTGCGTTGTTGTTATCAGCCGTTGGAGGCATAAACAGCCACTCGAATGTTTCTGAATTGTTTTGATCTTGCCACTCGATGATAGATGACGATGATGCACATGCATGGAAGCAAATATTATGACAAGTAGCGAAGGCCGTTCTAGATTAGTTTTTCCGTTTGAGTCAACAATACGTTGCACGTGCAGCTTGCAGTTTCCCTTCCGCGTTTTATCCTCAAAACAAGTTTGATTAATAATTATTTGCATTTCAGCTTTTTGAAGGAATGAAAGCTTATCGCGGACAAGACGGAAGAATTCGAGTTTTCCGTCCAGAGATGAACATGGCGAGAATGAACGCAAGTGCTCGTAGATCGGGTCTTCCGACATTCGAGAGTGAAGAGTTCATCAAATGCATGTCGAGACTCGTCACGATTGATCAGGAATGGGTCCCACACACAGAAGCCGCAAGTTTGTACCTTCGTCCAACGCTGATTGGCATTGAACCAACACTTGGCGTTGCATCATCAGACTCAGCGCTTTTATACACGATTCTTTCACCTGTTGGCGGTTATTTCAAGCCTGGAGCTCCAAGCATGGGAATTTCCCTTTTAGCCGACCCAAGATACACTCGAGCATGGCCAGGAGGCGTTGGCGACAGAAAAATGGGATCGAACTATGCACCTACCATTCAAATTCAAAAAGAAGCTTTAAAGCAAGGACTCCAACAGGTTCTCTGGCTTTACGGCGAAGATCATCAAATTACAGAAGTTGGAACAATGAACATTTTTGCTTTGATCATTAATGATCAAGGAGGTGAGTTGATTGAAGAAATTTCTTGAGCACAATTTAAATTTTGTTTTTATTATAGAACGTGAGCTCATTACCCCGCCTTTGAATGGTCTCATTCTTCCCGGAATCACTCGTGATTCAATTCTCCACCTTGCCCGTGAGTGGCGTGAATTCAAAGTCACTGAGAGACCCATCAACATGCAAGAAATCAAAAAAGCTCTCCATGAAAACAGAGTAAGTTAAAGCAACGTAATTCTTTGACTTGATTGCTAATATTTCATTTCGTTAGGTTCTTGAAATGTTCGGCTCTGGCACTGCGTGCATTGTTTCGCCAATCGAGCGAATCTTCTACATGGGAGGTCAGTTAATAACTTTTATTTTCGTCAAGAGAAAGATTTGCTGAAAATTGTTTTCATTTCGCAGAGAACCTCATGATTCCAACTTTAGAACACACCGAACCTGTTTGGAAACAAATCTGCACAACTCTCACAGACATTCAGTACGGAAAAATCAAACATCCGTGGTCAGTCGCCATCGACTAAATCTAATCACGACATGTGTTCTCTCTTTCTCGAATAAATTCGATGAGATCGAAGCTTCAAATCTTAACGAATTCTTCTGCTGGTCAGTTGAGATGATCAAGTGAATGTTTAAGATTCTGATGGTACAATCAAAATTGTTCTTGCTTCTTCGGAAGTGAATTTGAGAGACGTGTGTCTGGTAATCTGTTAAGATAAGAATGTTAATCCTTAGGTTAAATATAAATGTTTTGATAACTTATTGCGACTCGGTTGTCAGAAAACGAGTCGAGAAAAGCAAAAGAGTCATGAAACGAAATCTAAATGTCTTCCCTGAAGTGCATTTGCTGTTACATTAAAACTGGTTTTGTTCATTTCCGGCTTTGAAGGGTCAGTCTGCAATATTTTTGGAACCTGACAAATTTACGATGCATTCAAAGTCGGCCAGTTTTTTTGTGAAGAGGAATGCTTCAAATAGCTTTAAGCGATTTAAATAACTGCGCCATTTGCACGATGTTCAAACATGGATTATTGTTAAGTTTTAGCTAAAAGGTTTAGGATTTAAGTTAAAAATGGAAACGAGAGCTTTTCAAATGAGCTTTCACTAATGGGAGCGTTCAAAAAAAATTTGTTGTGAAATTATTTTCGCTCTCATGAGCTTGCTTTCATCAAAAAAAAAAAATTGAAAGAAAAAAAATTTGCGTACGAGTTATGGTGCATTTAGAAGAGATTTGGAATAATTTGGAATCAAAATTAAATTCTAAACTTTCAAAGTTTTTTCGGTCGAATTGGTATTAAGTTGATGTTAAAGTTGAAGCTCAAGCAAAGCTGAATAAAATGCTGTGAATATTTTCATGAGAATAACTTTCACGATCTTTTTATTGAGAAACTTTTTTTTTGTCATTTTCAAGTGGGAACAGGAAACAGTTGAAAACTTTGTGCGTAAGGCAAGATAAAAGAATTGGAATTGATAACTTTATCTGTGAACACATTGAGAATCACTTAGTCAATCTTTTCAGCGAGGAAAACCTTCAATTTCTCCCAAATCTCGTTGCTCGTGTTGCCTTTGAATTCAACAAGAATTCCTTTCGAACGATAAAAGTCCAAGACAGGTTTGGTTTGGTTATCGTAAACATTTAGTCTCTTCAAAAGAATTTCAGGATCGTCGTCGGGTCGTTTGCTCAACGGTTCTCCAGTCACGTCATCTTTCATGTGAACCTTTGGTGGATTAAATTCCAAATTGTAGACTCTACCTGAGTTCATGTGAACATATCGTCCTTTCACTCTATCAACAATGATCTCGTATGGAACAATCAAGTTGATGACAGAGTCGATTTTCTGAATTTCCCAAAGCTTTTCAGCTTGCACTTTAGTTCGAGGAAATCCATCCAAGAGGACGCTTCCTTTCACAGTTTTAAGCTCCTCGAGAATACATTGAATCATTGATTCGTCTGGAATGAGAGCTCCTTGCTTGATGTACTTCTCAGCCTCCAATCCAAGCGCGGTCTTCTCCTCGATATTCTTCCGCAAAACATCGCCAGTCGATATATGAGTAATTTTGAATGCCTTGAGGATTCGATCGCTTATCGTCCCTTTACCTATTTAGTAAACTGGAATCCAATAATCCAAAACGGAGAAAGTTGGACTTTGAACTTACCTGAACCGGGAGCGCCTAAAAGTTAAATATTTTTGTTATTCGTGTTATTCCTTCCTTCTCTTCTTAATAATTAGAACTTACCCATAATCAAACCACGAAAAAGCTTCGACATGTTAATATTAGTTAAACAAACGAGATGATTAAAAGATTAATAATAAAAGCGAGCTTGAGACTTGAATGTTTCTTAATTATGTTGATAAGAAACTAAAACATTCAACAACGACGTTGAAAAGCATTCATCAAAGTAAAATTACTTCACGAACTATGAACTTTCTTTCTATTAAATTAAAAGTTTATCCAACGCTATTTACTTAGCTTTAAGTTTAATTATAAAATAAATTCTTATATAAATTCTTTCTGAACTTTCTTTTCAAAACAAAAGAGATGCTGTCAATTCAGCATAATTATGCTGTCATTTGTCTTATTTCAAATGAGACCGTTGTGAATGAATTAGTCTGTTGTGAATGAAATTATGAATTAGAACGTCGTAATTATTTCAGAAGTGAATTATTCTTAAGAAACACTTTAAACATTCTTAAGGTTGCCGAAATTTTGCTTGCGTCAATAACAAAAAAGTTTTTCTTGTCATAACTTTTTGTTTCAAGCAATTTGGTTTCTTGGTTTCCAATTGATAAAAACGTGGAGTCGTTTATTTTTCGTGTCGTCAACTCGCGTTCAAAAACTTCTGTCTAAGGCAACCCTTCAAATCCCGCGAGTTTCTTGAAAAAATTGTATTTAAGCAAAAAAATCTGAGTAATTCGCTCAATTGGATGGGACGATTCGTGACAAGTGAACGTTAGGGAATAAACCGAGCAGATTCTTACTTTCTCCTTCTTCAACTTTGAGTGTACAAAATGAAAACTGTAAGTTTCAAGTGAAAACTCTGTGAGAATGTTGTGCTAACTAAGTTTTGTGTGTTGATTGCAGTTCTTCAAAATCATTTTCTTTGGTGGGTTATTTCTTTTGGTGGCTTTGGAATTAAACACTCCAGTTAAGCTTCGTCGTCGTCTTGTTTTTCGAAACAGAACTTCAAGGCGACCTCAGCTAATTGCAGAAAAAAAGGTGGAACCATTTCGATTAAACACCATCGGCAACGGAGCACTTGCGGCTGCTGGGATGATCAATAACTACGCGATGATGCATGCCAATCAGGAGAAAAAAGCAAAGAATCCAAAAAGGGTTAACAAGGTCAGAAAAGTAAGATTTTCGGTGCTTCCCAAGTGCTCCGCAGTGCTCAACTATTATCTAAAACAGTTAGGCACAAAAAAAAGAATCTCTAACTAAAAATCAGTATTCATCTATGAAGGACTTTGCATCTATGTCTAATTTACTCATTTGTCTATCAAAATATTTCGATCAAAACTGTTAACTTAGTATTTAAGTATCGATTGTCTCTTCATTCCTTGGTCACCCTTTCTTAGGGTCTCTAAGTTATTATAACTAGGGACTTGAAGTTATCGCAGCTTTATTTATTTATTTTTTGCTATGGATCCAGCCATCGCTTCGAGCCCTTGAATTGAAGTTTCATTCTCTTTACTTCGTGAACAAGTTTTGAAATAAAACTAATCTGTTGCATCAATCAAGAAAGATTTTTCAATATTCGCCTTCGTGAATTAATTGAGAAAAGGAAAAGCTGAAATTTTCTTTATAATATCAAATTTGTGGATTACCAAGAATGATTTATCAATGACCCCGTGCCAAGCGTCATTCGAAAGAACTAAACTCAAGGGTTTTCAACTTTGACTTCGTAAATAAATTCTGTTACAGCAAGTCTTACTAAAGCAACTTCAAGATTTACGTTGTAGGAGTAAATTTCAGTCTTCGCTGTTACAGAAATATTTTTCTCAGTAATTTTATTGATAACAAAATGGTTTCAAAATTTCCACGAGTTCTGAAAAGTTTTTTTATTATTATTTTAGTAAAAGTCTCGAAATTTTTCTTAGTTTGAGTCGGTCTCGGTATCCTTATAAAAACAAAAGAGTAGCGTGATTTCGATTACGTTAACTTAACTTTTGAAATGAGATTTCGCGTGGCGTCGTAAGCCTGAAGTGCTTTGAAACGAACGATTGCACAATTCGCAACTGTAAGTGATTCCTAGATGAACGCTCTCTTGATGCTCGCGGAGATTTTTTCTGATGTAGAAAAGTTTCTCGCAGTAATTACACTTCAACGTCGGTGTCGCATGATAAACCATGTGAGTTTGAAGATTACGAAGCGAATTGAAAACTTTATTGCACTTTTCGCAAGGAATTTGTTGTTTCTCGCCTGTGATTAAATTTTTCTTTAATATTGAGCAATTGAAAAGATGTTTGGTGACTTACCATGATTATTGTTTACATGATCATTCAAGCGCGGATTACTATTGAATCCTTTATCGCAATGGGGACATTTATATTTCCTTTCTCCATTGTGGACATTTCGAATATGACTCTTCAGTGTTTCACGAAGAGCATACGACTTCCCGCAGAAGCAACTGTGTGGCCGAAGACCAGAATGCTTATGAGTCTTGTGTGTTTTAAGACTCATCGATGTTGTCAGCACGGATGGACAAAGGTCACAAGGAAAACCTTTTCTAAGTTCTAACGGCAAGTGGTGAATCTCGATGTGCGATCGGATCTCATATTTTCCATAAGACTTGTATTGACAAAGATCGCAAGAATACTTTGTGAGCTTTAAATGCTTTGTTTTAATATGAAAGTTCAAGTGATTGTTGCCCTAGGAAGTAAAGAGAGTTTTAGAACAAAACATAAGTTAAAGCGATCAAGCGAATTCTTACTTTTAAGACTTTTCCGCAGTCAGGACAAATCCTTGAATCTTTCGGATCCGAGACTTGCGGCATGTGATTTGACTTGATGTGCCTTAAAATATCCCATTTAGTATGTGCTTTGTATTCGCATTCGTCACAGTTATGATCTTTGATTTGTTTGTGAACTCGTTCAATATGAAGTTTCACTTTCTTCTTATTGCTGAAGATCTTTTGGCATAAGTTACATTCGTGACTAAAAAGAAAAGAATTGAGATTAACAATAAGCAAAGTGGCGATCGATATAAACCTTTTGGAATCTGATGAGTCGACAGGTATGTTGGCATCTCGAAAAGGATCTTTCTTCTTTCGTTTCTTATGCGAAACAAAGTTAAACGGTGTCTCAATTGTCTCGTAATGATCAAGGTTTAGTTGTACAACTATAAATCGGATGAAGTCAATAGTGAAGCTTTTTTGAAGTCTGTTGGTAACTTACCGGAGTGAACATCGTAGTCGACAGCTTCACTTAATGCAAGTGAATCTTGATCCTTGTGATCCAAGTCAAATTCCAATTCAATTTTGACAGCAGATTCTAATTTTGCTTCAGCAATTTCATCATACTCGACATGTTCTTCCGTTATCTGTCCTTGACCGCTAGACGCAAGCAATTTGTATAAATTTTCTTGCTTCAATATCAGTTCTTGCTGGAAGTTGTGGAAGTTGTCAATCTTCGCGTTGCAATTTTGACAGATTTTGTTAGAGAGCAAAGTTGATTTGGTAAGCTGTTGAAGAAGATATGAAGTAAGTACTTCAAGTAACTTCAAGCAAAATAAATTATCTCGCAAACCTGAATATTCGTCAAGTAAAAAAAGTTATTTTCTATTGTTTGATTAATAATCGACGACTTGTCTTCACTTTCAATCAGTTTATAGCAGCACCGGCAGCCATTGACATATGATAAAAGTTCTTCAGACATTACAAAACTACAAAAAAAAATCACTTTCTAAGTCGAAGCTTTTAAATGCTGTCAGAAATGTAAACAAACAAGCGAAAGTTCATTGAACTCAAATTTGAATTTTTCGGTTAGAAAAGTTTTATTTAATTAAATTCTTTTACATTTAAGTTTTAGTGATAAAAATAATCAATTCTTTGAAGCAATGTTAGTTATAAGAAGGCATTAGATTCTTGTCAAGTTTTCCAATCTCATAAAGTTTCTGACAAGCTTTAAAGGCAGCGTTTTGTTTGGCTAGTTTTATGTCATCAAAAGTATCGCTTTGAATTGGATGACTTACTGTTGATTCGTGTGGGAGTCGAACGATTGCAATAATTTTTCCTGGGCCTAGATCCTTTCTGTCCCAGAGGACATTTGCATTCGCAAAGCGAGAGACATAACGATTTAAGAGAGCGACTGCAGAAATATTATTTAACAAGGCACGTTTATCGGTAATCATTGGTTCCCATTGTTCTTCTCGCTCCTTTTCGATTCCTGTTTCGCTTAACTCTCGGTCACAAGTCTTACCAATTAACAAAGTCTTGAGTTTGATGTCGATAGCATCGTATTGATCTCGTTTTTCTCGAAAAGTGGAGTTTGATTTTGGCAACAAAACTATGTAATCAGAGTTGGCAGTTCGTGCACGTCCTTTCGTTTGAATGTAGGAACGGAAAGTTGCTGGAAAGTCATACATAACAACTAAATTACACATTTGAAGATCCATTCCTTCTTCAAGAACGCTGGACGTGAAGATACAATTTGTCTCCTTCTTTCGGAATTTCTCAACGGCAAACTTATTCGAGTTCATACTCAGAACTTCTTCAATCGACTCTGGTAGTTCACTGTTGATTCCAACGACGAAATCAGGTATGATCGGAAAAGACGGCTCAAGTGTTACATAACGTTTAAGAAAATGGTAGAGACACTTTGCTGAAAATCTTCGCGTCACAAAAACGAGACATTGCAAGTCAGGCTGTCTGAATTTTTGTTTTAAAATTCCGACGAGGGTTCTAACTTTCAATGAAGTGTTAACAATAATTTCTTCAGCCGATGCTTTCTTGAAATCAACTTCTTCTGCAATCATTTTGTCGAGTTCATTCACGTTACGTAAGCAGAGATCGATAAAATTGAGAATTTCTCTTTTTTGCTGCGGTTGTCTCTTTGCTAGCTCGAATTGAATTCGAATCGCTTGAAGACTCAAGTATCCTCCGTAGAGTCCCATTTCTTCCAATTCGTATTTGAAATCTTCAAAAAGCAATGACAAATCTTTGATCTTCTTTGGCTGTTTTGATTGACGTAGAGTTTGTGGATCAATTGTTACAAGAGATTCAATTTTAATCATTGAAAGATCCCAACGCATTTGGGAAACACGCTCAATGAGTTGAGTTGTCAGATCGCATGGCTCAGTGAAGTCAAAACGAAGGCAACCTTCCTTCGGGTTCGTTGAGTACAAAAGAACATTTTTATATTCTTGCAAGCGATTGACAGTCACGATTGTTGAAAGAAAAGTACTTTCAAGAGCCAACAGTTCTTCGTCGACTGTGTTTTCAGTGATTGACGATGAGATTCCTAAGAGAATAAATTTGGAATTGAAACTTTTCGAGGCTTTTTGAGTTTTTAAAGCTCGCGAGACGAGAAATATTCTTACCGATCAACATTCCAGACAATCCGATGATTCGTGGTTGATTCTCTGGTTCGATGTATTTGAACTGCTTCATGAGCTCGTGATAGGGGTGATCCTTTCTCCCATGATGGCACTCGTCGAAAATAATTACATTGAGTTGACTGATAGAGACAAAAGAATGCTTCACTGCGTCGACGAAGAGTTGAGCAGTCGCAACGAAAACTTGATGTTTCTCGAACTCTAAGTGATATCTCTCTTTGCTCCACGTTTTCTTGTGCGTTTCCGAGTTCCAACAAGCAACTTCAACTCCGAGCAAACGCTTGATCTCTTCAGCAACTTGATATCCGAGACAAACTGTGTTGACGAGAAATAAACTTCTCTTACCGCCTTTGGATAGAGGAATCTTCAAGTTTTTCGAAAAATGTTCAATTACTTTGACAGCGATGATCGTCTTTCCAGATCCCGTTGGAAGGTACAGTAAAGAATTACGCTCAGTGCAAACTTTGAATAACCGCTTCTGATAATCACGGAGTTGCACAGACTTAAGAAAAAAGAATAAAAAGAAAAGTACACGTCAGTGCATAATATTTTCACCATCGCCGATCATGTTTCAAGCTTCAACTTACTGCGAGACTCATACTGAAGAATGCTTCTTGGACTGTCACAAGAGTTGTTTACAGTTCTTAATTGTTATCAATTCCTTATCACGAAAACTGAATCATTCATTAACTTTTTTACAATCCCACAAACCAACTGGCAATTGATCTTAACTCGAAACTCTTTTTACTGTTGATCCTTCTTGCAGCACAAAATTATTTAATCTTCTTTAATTATTACTTAAATCGACTTAAACGCCTTAAGCTCTGCCGGAAAATATTTTGTTTGTATTAGTGCTCACTTTTATGCTGCAACAGAGGGTATCGTGTTCTCAGTGGTGTTCACTGAAGTGTTTGTAAACAAGTTTTGATTGCAAACATTATATTTAATTATCTCGTTTAAGCTGAAAAGCAAAAAAAAAACGAAATGGAAAGAGAAATAAAAGTTTTGAAGGAAAAAGTCCTCGAACTGTCGCAAGAGAATGTTGCGCTTAGAGACATTAACGTGCAATTTCAACTAGAAAACTTTAAATTAAAAAACAAGATTAAAAAACTCGAACGTTCTCATACATTTCAAGATGTAATCGAAGAGAAGGAAGCTATTGTTGAATTTGATCCTGTGTACGATCCTGACGCTGAGTACTTAGAAGAAGAAGAGGGCCCACCAAGAAAGTCAAGAGCTCTAAATAGATCAATCGAAAAAACTAACAGTTCAAGTGAAGTTGAGGAGAATGAAGAGGAATGCAAGGATCAGAAAGAAATTGATATCGATGGAATTTCTGAACCTAGTCCTGCGGAAGCTACAAAAACAATTTTTGCGATCGCCGCAGAGCGTGGAATCCTCGACAGAATTAAATCCATTGAAGGAGGAAAACAAAAAGATTCATCTTTTGTAAATAAACTTCTTGATCTCGTCTTTGACCGACAAACTCTTGCTAATTCGTCGGTTCGAGGACAAAAGTGTCAAGCAAAACCTGATTTAGCAGCGAGACCAGCTCTCAATCCTTTGAAGTTAAGTCTCTGTCGTCAAGCTTTTCTCTACCGATTGAAGCGTGAAGGACTTTCTTCTCAAGCACAAGAAAATCGAATGAAATCATTTAATAGTTACGTTAACTTCAAAGTACAAAATGCAAGAAAATTAATAAAAAGATGAGGGAACGGTTTGCTGTCAGTTTAAATTTTACGAAATTTTTCTTTTGCTGTCATTTTGTGTTCTTTTTACAAAAAAAAAAAAATAATTTCAGAATAAAATGAATTTGTTGAAAGCAGCGTCTGAAAATGACGTTGAAAAGGTTCGCGAGATTCTAGCGAAGAACAGCAAATCAATAAATGTGACTGACAATCACAATTTCACAGGTAAATCTTTAAATTCTCTCAATCGTCTTAGATAATTAAATATTTCTTCTTTTAGCTCTTCATCATGCGATTGCCAAACAGAATTTGGAAATCTGCAAACTTCTGCTAAACCACAAGCAATTTGATTGCACAGTGAGAAGCTTTGAAGGATGCACAGCTCTGATGATCGGAATTATGGCAAATGTTCCATTAGAGTTCATTGAATTGTTATTATCTCACAAACCGTCTCTAGTGACTATCAGAAATAATGAAGAAGTCACTCCACTTCACGAAGCTGTCAAAAATCGAAGAGTTGATATCGCAAAAGCTCTGATCGAAAGCGGTGCAAACGCCAACGATTACGATCTTGATCTTGAAAATTGCCTTCATCTGGCAGCGTCAAATTCACATTTCGAGATGATAGAGTTTCTAATAAACGAGACTGAAGTAGATACTAGAGCCAAGAATCGAGATGAAATGAATCCGCTGAGCGTTCTGATGGTCAGATCTGGAAACGACGACGAGGATGTCGTCACAAACTGTTTCCACTTGCTGCTAGAGCAAACTTACGATAAAAACTTATTAAGCGACACAAACGACATCAGCGATATTTTCCAATGTGCATTCCTAGCTTGCGTCTACTCTCATAACGAAACCGTAAAATGGATCATCCACAACGTTTATTCAAAGAGCAACTCAAAATATGAATTCATCAAAAAACTCGCGGAGAATTGCGAAGGCGATAACATCGAGTTTCTCTATTACATTTTGGTTTTCTTTCACGACAGCATTGAAAAATACGACCAATTATGTTTCCCAAGATTCACAGAGATCAATTACTACATGAGCACTCGATCAGTGATTTATGTTATGGACGGTCTTCTTGGAACTGACGGAGCAGTAGAAATGATCAGCTATATGCTTCAACACATGGAAGATATCGGTTTCAATATCCACGTTAAGGAGTTTGATGATCAACTCGGAGTTTTGCTTTATGGAAAATATTCATCGGGAGCTATTCAACCGACAGAACTACAGAAAATTGATGGAATCTTTCGATATCTTCTCGATAAGAGATTTCGATTGAATTCGATAGTCAGAAGTTTTCTTCATTCAATTGCAATCGCAAGGGACTTTGAAGACATCAACTTGGAGTCTTTAAGAAAAATTCTCCGAGTTCTTCTTCATTACGCAACAACGTTTTTCACGGACATCGAGAATTGGAAGCAAATTTATGACTTCTCGAAACTCAATCCTCAGATTACTCAAATTATTCAATGGCTTCTTGAGAGCTTCGGTAGTTTAGAAGTTAATAAGTTTATGGATTCGAATTGCGTATTCTCTCTCAAGCACATTTCTCGAAACTCGATTCGAGAGAAACTAAAACAAGATCCGAATATTATTTGTAACTATGAGATCTTACAGACACTCGGTCTCCCTGAAATCCTAATGAGGTATCTTGTATTCAAAGAATAAAAAAAGTTTCCAACTGATTTATTTTCAAAATTCTTTACTTTCGAGGGGACGTAACTGCTCAATCAAAACATCTGTGAATTTCTCTAAACTGAATTGGAAAAAATTGTTTTCGCTGTTTTACGCGTGTTTTAAATTAAATCAAAGCTTATATTCATATTAAGAGGATTTGATTGATTCATAAAAACGCAAAGGCGAGGAGAGAGTGTCAGTGGCGTTGCGTAAAAACATTTTTGGATTGAAAAGAAAATTGTGATTCATAAACAATAAATGATAACAATTTAAATGAACTGATAAGAGCTTCAAGGAAGCACAACAAACAAGCTTGTTAGTGACGAATGGTATACGTGTTAAGCTTGTAATTGAAACGCAGCTAAAATGTTTAACAGATTGAAAAACAGAGTTTTGACTTCAATAGTTCCTGACATTCCATCGATTTCACAGTCACAAAATTATCCAAGCCGTTCTCTGCCCGACAAGTTTCAATATTCGCGACCAGCGTTCTTGCAACTGCTCACACCAGATGAATTAAAAGCTTCAGCTGATCACAATGTGAGACCAATTTTAGTTCCAAGAGACGTGTCGATTATGCCGTTCTGCACTGGCTACGCTGAGTGTGTTAACTCTGGAAAGTCGGAATGGAATGAAGATCAAGCAGCATTTAGCATGCAACTACTTCATCATCCATCAAAGGATCTCCCGGATCTTCCGTACTGGTATTTTGGAATATTTGATGGACATGCTGGTTACGGAGCATCTCTTGCCGCTTCATTGCAATTCCACCACATTCTTCACGAGAAACTCGTCGACATCATCGAGCTGCTGATTCCAGCAAATGTACAAGAAACTCCAGTTTTTCCACTGCTATTCCACAAAACAGTTTCAAAGGAAGAACTCATAGTTGGTGCCCTTGAGTCTGCTTTCTACGACATGGACGCTATGCTTGTTGAGGATCGTAGTAAATACAGAAACGCTGGAGGATGCACTTCAGTAGTAACATTGTTCATTCTCGGCAAAATGTACGTAGCCAACGCTGGTGACAGTCGAGCAATTCTTGCACAAAAACTTTCCAAAGAAATGATTCGAATTCAGAGTGATAAGCCGTACAATGGAACTTCAAATGGATCTTCCGACGAGTATCACGTAATAGCTACACCATTCTCATTCGATCACACTCCGGATACAGAAAGAGGTCGCATTTTGTCGCTAGGAAAGATTCACCCAGACTTGATGGGTGGTGAGTACATTGCAATGGAATACGCGAAGAAACCAATGACAAAGGATATGGGAACGAGAATCCTTTACAAACAGGGTAACATGAAAGGCTGGACTTACAAAACATTGACAAGAGATGATCTCAAAATGCCTATTGTGACTGGAGAGGGAAAGCGATCGCGTTTGCTTGGAACTATTGGTGTTACACGAGGTTTCGGTGATCACGACTTGAGAGCACTCGGCAGTGGTGTTCTTATTAAACCTTTCTTAAGCTGTCATCCAGAAATCGTTCAACGAGATTTGACTCTTGTCGTTTCGTTACCTGATGACAATAACATTGATGGCGAATACGGAGTATTAGTGAGTTGATTTATGACTTTGCTGGAAACTCTGAGTAACAACAAAATTCTTTTTAGATCATGGGGACTGATGGACTTTGGGACGTTCTAGAGAATGAAACTGTCGCACGTATAACGTTTGAAACGTTAAAGAAATACCCAACCGAGAAACATCGTTATACGATGGTCGCACAAGAGCTCGTGGCAAAATCACGAGGGCGGGCGAATGATTCAGGACATTGGCGGCTTTCGGACCTAAAAGCTCCCGCGACAGTCGACGATATTTCCGTCATTGTGATTCCGGTTTATCAGTACTATAAAAAATTCTGCCAGTGGGAGAAAACTTTCTTCGAAGCGCAGCAACGTCGTGAAGATGAGCGAATTAAAAACCTTCAAGCAATGGCTAACAGCAACGGAGCAGTCGATGAAGAAGTTGAGGAAGCTACTGAAAATGACGAAACGGAAATTCAAAACGACGCAGTTGATGAAGCACTAAAGAAGATAAATTTGAATGACAGCAAAAGCGACGAACCAACTGAGTCGACGGCTTGAGTAAACATTTCTTAAAAGATTTTTCAAAAGATTTTTCTGGACATTTTTTAGCAAAATTTTCGCCTTCCCGTCCGTTACTGAAAAGTGACTTAGTTTCCACTACTTTCAATGCTTTTACTGAAAAATTCATTATCACGCATAAGGCATTTCAACTTAACTGCAGCCTTGATACATTTTTTACTGCACTTGCCTGTTTAGAGAAAGCAACTATCAAACAAAAGTGCAGAACAATGTTCTCGAACTACATTTTCTTCAATTTCCAATTCACTGAATCATAGACGATAAGATTCTCTTACAAAATTGAATGGATAAAATCTAAGCCGTGATTTGATTCTACCACCGAATTTCTTTTGATTCAACTTCTTTCAAAATATGCTTCGCAACTAAGTTAGTTCCAGCAACGCGTGATTTATTTATGATACTTTAGATTATTTAAGTGACCACTTCAAATCATTAGAGAAATATCAATGGTGCAGATGTGAAATTCTTGTAAACGTTGTAAACTTCATGAATAAATTATTGAATAAATTAAATGATCAAAATTAAATGCTGTCAGAAAGAGAAAATGTGACATAACGCTTAATTCAAATCTAATGCTGTCAGTTCTGAAAGTTGACATCATTTTCGAATAAACCAAATAATATTTAAAAGAAGCTAAAAATTACAAAATTGTAGTAAAATCAGTGAAATAATGGATATCCTAGCAAATTGTTTGCAACAAGTTAAAGTGCCATCGGCCAACGATAATATTTACAGCGAGGAATGCATTTTCTCGTATGATACGCCGGTAATAAGAAAATAACTTTGATAAATTTCTTTTGTGCAAATATTTTTGTATTTTTAGGAGAGCGATACAGGTCTCTATGTTAGTTTGACTACTTTCTTCGGATTTGGAAAAGAATACGTCGAGCGATATTATCAGAAAACCAATCACGCTGTGTTTCTTCATATCCAACGATTGAAAACTGAGGTAGACAATCAAAATTTGTTTCGAGGTTATCGGAAGATGATTTTGCACTAATAATTGTAGATTCCGCAAAACAAAGCTGAGTCAGAAGAAGGCCCAGAAAAGAAAATTACGCGTTTAGCAATTGGTCTTGAAGGTGGACTTCAAGATGACGCCAACCAAAAGAAATATTCTTATGAAGACATCTACAACATCGTCGTTTTCCCAACTCAGACCAAAATTCCTTTTCCAAGCGAATGCCTTCCAGTGATAATCAATGAATCAGTCAATGCAATTATTTCATTTGACTCCGCATTCAAGAAACTGGAGAAAGAGCAATTGACAGGAACTTGGGATGGAGAAATGAAGGAAGTTTCAACTCACGCTCTTGATTTGCCTCAGCTAGAAAATGGAAAGAAAATTCCACCGACTGGATGGAAGTGCGAGAAATGTGATCTCACTAGCAACTTGTGGTTGAACTTGAGTGACGGTTCTATTCTCTGTGGACGAAGATACTTTGATGGCACAGGTGGCAACGAACATGCCGCTCAACATTACGAAGTGTCTAAGTATCCTTTGGCTGTGAAGCTTGGCACGATTACAGCTGATGGAAAGGCTGATGTGTACAGCTATGCTGAAAACGATATGGTTATCGACCCCTATCTCCAAAAGCATCTTCTTCATTTCGGTATTAACATTAGTGAGATGCATAAGACTGAAAAATCAATAGTCGAGTTAGAAATTGAGTTAAATCAACGCGTAGGCGAATGGGCTTTGCTTCAAGAAAGCTCTGCTAATCTGCAACCAGTTTTTGGTCCAGGACTGACTGGAATGTCGAACTTGGGTAACTCTTGCTACATGAACAGCATCATGCAAGTCATCTTTACGGTTCCTGACTTTATCAAACGCTATGTTGATCGGGCGAACGATATTTTCGCATCCGCACCTAATGATCCCGTCAACGATTTCAACGTTCAAATGGCGAAACTTGGATGTGGATTATGGAGCGGCAAGTACAGTAAAGCAACTGATAATGCAATGGACACTGGAAATAGTGGAATCAAGCCGACGATGTTTAAGAATTTAATCGGGAAGGATCATCCCGTTTTCTCGACTAAACAACAACAAGATGCTCAAGAGTTTCTTCTTCATTTACTTAGTTTGATTGAGGTAAGAAAAAATTGAAAAAGATTTTTAAGCTTCATATCTAATCCTAATTTATTTTTGTAGCGTAACAGTCGCAGTCAAGAAAATCCATCGGACGCTTTGAAGTTCAGAATCGAAGATCGTGTTGAGTGCATGTCAAGTCATATGGTAAAATATAGTTACCGCGACGAATGGTGCTTGCCGATTCAAATTCCACTTCATCTCGCGACTAATCTTGATGAAGTACGGAAATATGAAGAAGAACGAACTAAAGCTGAAGCCGAAGGTCGTCGCCTAACAGACGATACAATTGTTCGACCGAAGATTCCACTGAGAGCTTGTCTTGATAAGTTCGCTGAAGCAGAAATGATTGATCAGTTTTACAGCACTGCAATCAACGAAAAGACAACAGCTACGAAAAGAGCTCGTCTTGCTTCTATGCCTGACTATCTTTTGTTCCACATGAAGAAATATACGATGCGCGAAGACTGGACACCACTTAAACTTGATGTGGCAATTGAATGTCCAGATGAACTTGATATTTCGTTCCTTCGAGGATCCGGTTTGTTACCATCCGAACAAGAACTCCCGGAGTTAGTTGGAAAGCCTCCATCGCCTCCTCCAATGGATGCAGCTGTTCTAATGAATCTTCAAGATATGGGATTCTCTCTCGATTCATGCAAACGAGCGATTTTCCACACTAAGAATTCTGGTCTCGAGCCTGCTACGAATTGGCTTATGCAACATATCGCTGATGAAGATTTACATTCACCGTTCGTCGTTCCTGGGCAAGAAAATGCTAAGAAAGGTAAAAGGCTCATTTCTTTATTGAATTAAAAGTTTTAAATTCAACAATTTTTTTCAGATTTCGTTCCTAACGAGGAAGGATTGGCAATGATCATCTCGATGGGTTTCTCAATGTCGCAGGCAACGAAAGCTTTGAAAGCAACCAGCAACAACACTGAACGAGCAGTTGACTACATTTTCTCTCATCAAGATGAACTCGACATGGAAGACATTCAAGAATCGGAACCAACACCTTCATCGTCAGCTGGACCTCAGATCAAGAACTGTCGCGATGGCGAAGGAAAATATCGCTTGAAAGCTTTCATTTCGCATATGGGATCGTCATCAGCTGTCGGACATTATGTTTGTCATATTCTCAAGGACGGTCAGTGGATTATCTTCAACGACAATAAAGTCGCTCTTAGCCAAGCGCCACCAAAAGATTTAGGGTACATGTATCTTTATGAGCGAATTCAAAACTAAATTGAATTACCTTTTCATTATGCACTGCGTTTTTTTACTCAAGATTTTCTTAAATGAATAAATATTTAACTTCATCTCTGCAACAAACTTTTGAATTGAATTCTGTCTCGAATAGCCACAAGTCTGCTTCGAAATTCACCACAACCAAAGGAAAAGTTTTCTTTTCTCCTCAAGAAACGAGACAGCAACAACGACTCTTCGAAAAGAAAAGTTTCTTCGTCTACAAAACAATTTTCCCCGCTTTTCTTTCCTTCTCCCATCAAATCGCGCATTTTTTTCCCGCTCGAAGACTTTTTTCTCGTCAACATAGGGACGAGGAGGCGACAGAAAGGGTGAGATACTAACACACTGAGACAATCTTTCGAAGAATTTTCCTTAAAACACTTTCGTGGTGTGCGTGACCACATCGTGAGGAACCGCATTGGGTTTTTCTTATTTTTTTTTCGGGAAAACATTTTCTAGGCGGAGTTTGAAACCATAAATTTTTACCACCTTCCTCACTCAGAAACCGACAATTCTCTTTTTTTCGAATGTGTTGTTGTTCTGTTGAGGTTCAACTGGTGTAATGAGAACGTGGGGGTTCGTCGAGCGCCTGAGTATCGCCATCACCATCTTCGCTTATTTATCGTCTTTCATTTGAATCGAAGTAAAAGAAAGAAGTTTCGGCGATGCTTGTATTGGTTGCTTGAGAGATTTCCTAACGAAAAAAGTGGCAATACAAGCAACAACGGTCTCAAACCCCCCTCAAACCTCCTCACCAACGAAAGAAAAGAATCCTCAAGATTTTTCCATCGAGAGAAGCTTTTTCTTGGGTCGTGTTGTTGTTATTTTTATTCTACGTTTCCTCAAGCCGCAAAACATCACCGATCGAAATGGGTTAGCCGAGGAAAGGTTTTCGCGGTGACAGAAACATTCTTGAAGCGATCGCGAACGGACGGAAAGGATTTTTTGTTTGGTCGGAACTATCGGTTGTCGTGTGAAAGTTAATTAAAATTAAAATTGTGGAATGAAATTTTTGTGAGAAGAGAAAAAATATTTTTTGTGTTTTAAAATGCATATTTCATCGGAAGTGACATCAACAACGGCTCCATCGGAGCAAAATGGAAACTCTGGTGCTACAAACCAACGAAACTCAACAAATGGTGGATCAGCAACGGTGACTTCTGGTCGTGAATCGCCATTGACCGCTGAGAATTTAGCTGAAAGAACAATCGACTCGCTAATCGCTGAACATCCTGGAGAGTTAACTCGAACTGGATCGCCACATATTGTGTGTTCGACACTTCCAACTCATTGGCGGTCAAATAAAACTCTTCCAGTTGCTTTTAAAGTCGTAGCACTTGGTGACGTCCAAGATGGAACTCCTTGTCATCTCATGTGCGGAAACGATGAAAACTTTTGTGGTGAATTAAGAAATTGCTCGACAGTGATGAAGAACCAAGTTGCAAAGTTTAATGATTTAAGATTTGTTGGAAGAAGTGGAAGAGGTGAGAAAAAAATATTTTTAGTGAATCAGTTGAAAATATTTCAATTAACTTCGTTGTCAGCATCGAGATTGCCTTGTTCGTTATGATGTTCAAGGGGAAAAGCGACGAATTTTTTCAGGGATCAATGGGTCTGATTGCCATAGCAGTCATCGCCCTTCTTGTCGTTCTCAAATTTTCTCGCATCACTCCCCAAAATCTTGTTTTCCTCGTCTCCGCTTAAACGGCCAGCAATTTATCCTTAAACTTTTTTTTTATTTAATTTATTGATTTCGTTATCCTTAGAGATCAATTTAAACAATTTTTTTGTCAAGGCGATTAGATGGCTCGAATTTTATTTAATTTCCTTTAAGCTGCCTTCGGTTAGAATCTCGAATCGACGGGAGACTTGTTTTGTGTTGAGCTATTTAATCGTGAACGAGATGTCGTTGGGGTGTTAAGCCTTGTGGAATTTCCCGATAATTGGCGATAGAATTCGATTGACTTCATAGCTAACAAGAACACAATCACAACTTTTTAAATAAGAGTGACAAGAGATTGAAGTTCATGAAATGAAATTAGAATTCAAAGATCAAACGTGAGTTAAGAGAAAACAAATTAACAAGTCGAGTTCAATTTCGCGAGACTTCTCACTTGACAATCAAACACGTTTCGCGGAACGAATGAGAAATGAATTCGATCACATTACGCAAATAAAATAAACACGATTTACAAATATCAGTAACGTAAAGTTTCGTTGAAATTAAATTTACGAGAATCAAAATGAAAACGTCGCGTCGTTGATGTTTATTGATGGAAAATCAAGAAGAAATTAAAATGAAAAGAAAAAAAAATGTGAGAATTCGTCGAGGCAAAGCAGCGGCAAAGGAAAAACTGAAATAATTAAATTCCATCCATCAGATAGCAATGAATTTGAATCGCTTTTCGATGCTGACGATGATGGAAAATTAACGACACGAGAAAAAGGAAAAGAAAATCGAATTGCGAAGAAAAGGAAACTTGAGAGAATTTTCTTTGTGAAATCAAAGTGTCTAATCAATCATATGCAAAGCGAAAGGATTCATCGATTGAAATTAAAAATATCTCAAGTCATTTGATCTTAGAGAAAACCTAAAAAACCGAATCTTCCTCAAAGAGAATTTCATCTTCGAGTAATTGGATGCTTCAAAGTTAAACTCGAATTACATTTACATCAGTGGCGATGTCCATCTTCTTCTTAACTTCTCCAAGCAACACCGGTAGACGTCGTAATGAAAAATTAAACGTGAAATGAAAGTGGAAAACCAATTTTCGTTGGTAGGCCAAACTTTTCTTGTTGTCCTCGTCTTTCTTTTGATACTGAGTTTCGCATCTGGGAGTCGTTCGAGTGTTGAGTTCCTTGGCTGTCTCAGCTTCTTCAAACCAAGATCATCAGAGCGTTACTTAACAAATGAATCGTCGCTAGCAACGACCAACATTCTTTTACGGTAAAACGGCGAAATTACTTCATCTTCCCGAGGTTTTGCGACTCCGACCATTTCGGCGGCCTGAATAATTCATGGAGATTCTTTTTATTTCCCCGCTCACCCCACACTCTTGAGATTCAGAAATTATGTTTATCTTGAGTCACTTTATAATGAGGCCAGAAGAATGAGCGAACATAAAAAAATGGGGAAAAAATGAACAGAGGATATGGGTCGATGTTAAGTGCGGTGGTTGGGGGAGGAAAGCTGTAAACAAACAAACGTGGAAATAATAATGATGCTCACGGATGGCGGAGAGGAAAAATAAATGCTCAGGGACTTGAGCTTCAAGAGGATTTTCTCGTTGTAAACTCTGCAGTTGCTCAATTATTTATTTAATCGGTATGGCACTTTCGTGAAGCATCTTCTGCTCTCTCAGATGATAAGAATATTCAGTAATTAGAAGAGATGGGGCAAGCTTCGCGGTTGAGACCTTTGGTCGAATGTGTTTCGGTTTCTGTGGAATCGTCTGCTGTATTTTTCATTAGCGAAAGAAATAATTTTTGAAACATAATTGAAAAGCTAAGAAGGAAAAGCGTTTGAATAATTGATTGCGATAAGAATTTTCTTTTTATTTCAACCCTCATCGGATCCTTGGGAAGAGCATGCAACAGTCGACGAGAATTCCACAAAACTATTGAAAGATTTTCGGGTTTTGATGGCAAGGAGATTTGTGTGAAAGTGTTAAAAGGCATGAGACGACGAAAGCCTCTGAAACCACTTCGATGGCAACCACCGAAAATTGTTTCTTGAGGAAGAAGGTCTACAGGATGATGCATTAACAACAGTCAACCCAAAGCCAACGAAACCCAAGTGTGTGTGTCGACGTGGCGTATGAGATTGCATCATCATTAAGTGTCTGGTGGTGTGGGAATCAATTGAATACATCATCGGGTTGGATGCTTAAGATTATTTATTTATTCGTGCTTCGAAACACCTCAAACCGTCCGTGAAGCCTCATGTTTCCCCCCTTAATCTTTTGAGTGCCGTTTTCGAATCATTTGTTGCCAAATTTCACACAATCATCCGGCAACATGAATAAGGAGGACTTCTGAAGAGAATTGCATACATTTGTTGATTGTTGGGAGGCATTAAGGATTTCCTTGAGATGATGAATTTGTTTACCAATCGATTGAATCTCTTCGAACTGGGAAATTGGGGAGAAAAGTCCGGAAACTTCAATTTGTGATGACAAAGCAACGAAGGGTCCACGCTGAAAAAAAAGTTTTCTTCAATGAAACCTTCGAGTGTTTTGAGGAGAAACTTTTTCGAGAATGGAAGTTCCATCGACTTGTTCAGAAACTTTCTTGTTAGCATGATTAGTTTTATTCCCCAAACTTTTGCCATCTTGAGAGAGTTTAAGTCGTGAACATGGAAATCGACTTATGAAGGTTGAAATCAAGAAAATTCCTTTTAATCCTCACTCGAGCTCAGAGCTTACTCTCACTAAAGAAACTTTCCAAGAATTACTCGCTAAAATTATTAATTAATTCCAATGATGAAGTAGAATTAGAAAATCAATTATAGCTCTTCAAGGATATAAACTAAATGCTCTCCACTTTCTGTTGTTGATATTTGACAGCGAAACGAACGCAAAAATTCAAAACTTTTCTTCTGCTACTTGCGAGGATTTATTTTAATTAAAACACTCGAGTCTCTCTTGTGTGGGCGGCATTCGTAAATTAATGTTTGCCTAAGATTCTACTAAAGCGCTCAGACTCTTCTGTTTACCTTACAATAGAGAAAACATTGATTAACGCCGCCTTCATGTTAAGTATTAATTTTCTATCTTATTAACGGCACAAACAACGAGCGAGAGTGAAATTTTCTTTTAATAATACATCAAGCGAAAATCCTTTCTCCTCTCCTCTCACTCCCTCGGCTGGTTTTCATGGTGAAGGCATTTTCTCCTTCGCGCGTGGTTTGGGAATAAAACTTTTTTGCTTGCTTTT
Organism: Smittia aterrima; assembly: GCA_033063855.1. Classification (NCBI taxonomy): domain Eukaryota; kingdom Metazoa; phylum Arthropoda; class Insecta; order Diptera; family Chironomidae; genus Smittia; species Smittia aterrima. The sequence goes on along the minus strand of CP093831.1, from coordinate 10,881,514 downwards.
CCTCCTTCGGCTTTTGTGAGATGGAAAAATGAGCATTCTAATGGTATTTAAGGATTAACATTTTTCTTTACTCAAACAACAGGGAGAGAAAGATTTCGCCTTGCCTTGGGTATCCTCTTTAGCAATAATTAATTTCGTTAATTAATAACAACATCAAGGATCTCCGTCGAAGGGTTCGGTTCATGTCTTGTTGTTGAATGAGAAGTTTTTTAAACTAAAAGCTGACAGCTCAGGTAGGGAAGAAGTTGGTTAGGTCAGTGAAGTGAGAGAAGCTTTGACTGAACTTACAAACTCCACCTAGTTCAACTAATTTGTCATTTAATTAAATTAAAATGTCCGCTTGAGATACTTCAACCCTTACTTCCACTTCAAACGCATATCAAACACCTGAACCCACACAGATTGTTCAAACAGACTTCCGCAATAATTGCGTGTCAAAATGTGAAAAGTTATCAATAATGGAACGGCAAATGTATCTAAAGGTTTCAAGCTAACGTTCAATTGCAATTCGTCGATAAACATTATTGTGTTCCAAAGGTTGTTTGATTAAACGGGCTGAAACTGTGCAATTTGTTGTCGATATGGGTTGAGGGCGGATAACTGAAGCGAGACATGGTTTCGAAGTGGACATAAAGCAAATATTGTCTCTCACTTGGTGTTTGATTGGACGGAGTTTGATTGTACACCTGAAGTTCCGTAGCTAAGTTGTTAAATTGCTACACGAATCCTCAACCATTTGTTCGACACGACTAATGAACAGATCAATCAAATTCTTATGATGAATCTTTGTGTCTCCAACTCTCGTACGTGTTGAACAAACGTGTAAACAAACACACAATCTCGGAGATGATCCTGCCGTGTTTGTTATTTTAATCGTAATCTAATTTTCTTGAAGACTCATAGACAACCGAGAAAATGTCTGAAGTCATTGATGACACACAGAAACATCAGAAATCAGACGAAATGTTTGTAAAAAAAGATTGTCGACTAAAAGCGAATAAAACATGGAAGGGGTTGGGAAAATTTGCTGTTTCTCGTTGAAGGTAACAGCTCGAGGAAGAGAGTGATTGATTTTCTGATACAATGTGTGTCAATATTTGCGAAAATCGTTTAGAATTTCAACTTATCCTCGAAAAGAAAATTGTTTGATTGGGTTTATGAACAGGAACATGAGTTAGTGCGTTAAGGGGTTGAAGGAGGAGATTGAAGCTGACTCACGAATGTTTGCATGAATATTAAAACAGCTTTATTGGATCCAATATCTCGGATGCATGTTACAAAAGATTGCTTGTGATCAATTTAGTGGAACGACGACTCGATCCCGTATCATATTCCAATGCACAGCTGTGTTAACGGGTGGAAGCGTCTTTCAAGACATTTCGCTTTACTTATTGTCCTCGGTTGAATTTTTAATAAACCATTTGCCGTGGAAAGCGAAGCGAAAGCGAAATTATTCATAAATTCTGCTTCTTTACTTTGCTTGGCTTTTCACTTTGTGTGCTGCTTTGTGGAGCTCAGGGTTGCCGCTCGAAACTCTCAACTTCTTCCCTTCGACAACATCTCCTGGCAACTCAACTTCCTCTCCATGAAAATTCATATTTCTGTTCCACCGTATGTTTACCGCTTCTTTTCCCTCCGCTCATTCATTCTGTTGATTTAATATTTCAGCATCCTTTTGTTGTTTCGTCGCTCGCGTTGCTCTTGCTTACCCCAAACGAAGAAAAACCATTTTGAAATAAAGTAAATATTGTTAAATCTACCGACAAGCGACTTGTTTCTTAAAGGATCTTTTTTGTGAACTGCCAGAAGGAGGACTCCTTTGACTCTTTTTTCTTAGAAGATGTGAGTGTAAGCAAAGCTTCCTTATTATACAATGAGCCTGGGAAAATGCAATAAGTCAAACTTTCTCTGCTTTAATGTTCAACTCGACGACAAAGTTTATTATGAAGCGAATAAAATAATTTTTCTCTGAGTCAATGAAAGGTCGTTTCACCCCGCGACACCAAGCGGCTCGTCGACAACAGCAGTGCTTAAAGACACCTGTTGTTCAATCTGGCAAAGAGCGTACGACGAGATAGCAGACGAGAATATTCCAATATCGTGCGCTATTCAAAATGACTGCAACACAGCTTGGTATTGCTATAATAAAATGTAAATCCTTAATTGTAATATTCGAAAATCTCATAAATCTAGCGAGCGTTGCAGAGTGGAAAATTGAAATGCAAAAGTTTATACGCAATACGTCTTAATTAGCGAAAGGAGAATTATTGTGCAAAATTTATTAGGAATCCTAATGGAAATCATTTACTTCGTGTGAGAGAATTTCCCTCAAACGAGAGATTTATGGCGAATCTCCTATTGTGTGCCACGTCGCAAAAACCCTCCCTCGTTCTCTTAATCCCTCCAACCCATCGTAGTTTAGCGAAAACTATAATAATTCATATAATGAAATATTACTCTAGCTTACTGATTAAAGTTAGTTCTTCTTACAAGAGCTCCGTGGAAACTGCTACAAATTATAGCTCGTTCGCTTAATAAACATCGCCTGTCAACACATTCCTCAACATTCTCTCTCTTGCTTGTTCGTCGACTCGACATTATCACACAAGCCATAAATTTTCTCCTGCCTGATGAATATTCTGCTGCTTGCTTCACACTTCGTTCTGCCCAGTGAGATTAAAGTTGTTGATGTCCCTCTGATGTTGGCAAGACGATGAAGATGCTTTGAGTCTGGGGAGATTTCTGCTCAACAAGATTTGACTCTTGTAGGGCGAAACCATTCATTCGAGACTTTATTTGATGCTATCAACGATTCTTTTATTGCTTCTTCTTTATCTTGGTTGGAATCAAGACATACTTGAGCTTGAATTAGTTAAAGGCTCTTTAATATTCAAACAAACGAAAATATTTTCTGCATCAGCAACTTCTGTTCCAACGAATTTTCCTCCCAGGAAAGAAAAAGTTTTTCCGGTCGAGAATAATTTTCACATTAAATTCTCTCAACTGTGGATGTAAAAAAAGTTGTAGTTCAGATTTTTTCTCGCCATTGCACGAAACATCGGGTTAGCCTCTGATCGTGTCCACTAATTTTTTTTCACAACAGCAGCCGGCCCATGCGATTTTTAATCATTTTGATGATGGTTTCATATTTTTTTAGACAATGTTTGAACAGAGCGTAGGCGGAGAAGAATTTATTTGCTTGTTGCGACACTTGTCATCGTTGTTTTGATCTTGAGTTGAGGAGGAGGTTTCAACTGATGCAAACAGAAATTCCTTTACTTCTAAGAATTCAAATTTAATGTGACATTGCTTACAAATCTTCTCTTGTACATGAAACCAATTCCACCCACTTTAATAAGGGCGAGAACATAAATTATTTTCCACGAGGCTCGAGCACAATTTTCACCCCAAAAAAGCGTGAAAATGAGGGAAAATATCGAAAACATAAAAAATGCAACACGAGCTCTTTATTAAACACATCAATAAATAAATTAATATTTTATTGAATCAAGTCCGTAAAATATTTTTTATGATTCTCGATTGAGCGTAGGACGATGCTTTCTAATCCTCCCTCGAAGCTCTGACCTAAAAATAAGTGAGCGACGGACAAACTCAAGATACTTTGTTAGATTGCTGGAAGGAAAAGTAAATTGCAAATCGAAAGTTTCCGGGGAAGCTGAAAAGATGTCGTGAAGTTTCTTCGATAAATCAATTTTCCCCTCATCTTCGACACCCTCGGCATTCGCTTTCTTTGAATGAAAACAAGATTTAATCAAAACGATTCGGGAAGTATTTTTTATTGACTTCATTTTCCTATCCCGGGCCGGGGAGTTAGCAATTTATTTTTGATTCTTTGCTTTCGTGACGAATCTAATGAAATTATTAATTTTCTCGTTTAAGGAAAAAGCTTCACACTCACGATTTGCATCTCAACATCGCCAGTTCAGATCGCAACTTACACGAAAGCAATTAAAGTGACAGTTGATGGACCGAGGTAAGCAACAACAGCGAAATTGAGTTTGTGCGGATTAAGAAATCATTTTCCCAATTAGGGAGCCCAGAAGTAAAATTCGGCATCAAGGGTTCCATCCATTTGCATTTGGCCCGAGATTCTCTACCGATCCACTAATTGGCGGGATTCAATTTAAACTAGGTGAGGAGAAGAATTTGTTTTCGCATTTCATACTCGTGTCAATATCCATGACGACGATTCATGCGTCACTGGATCTCAATGATTTCAAAGGAATTTTATCAGACGCGTCGCACAATTCAAGTCTTCAGGTGATTTTCAAGATTTGCGGGAATTCTTTTAAATGTGCGTTATTGTCGAATGTTACCGTTGTTGAATTGAGTTGTAAACGAGCTTCATAACCCTCGCCTTGACATCGAACTTCTTTATTCAAAAAGCGGCGAAGAATTTGTGCAATATTTCTCCATCTTCGCTAGAGAAAAATTTGTTTCGCAGCAGGGAAAATTGATATTCATACGTGTCTCGTTCTACGAAGAGGGTGACGATGTTATCACATCAAAACGACGCTGTCAAAATTGCGTGTCTCTTCAAAGAACATATTGCTCGTGTTGCTAGCCAATTGTTGAAGATTTCAATTCGAGGTCGAGAGACGGTCGATTCCTTCGAGGTGCTCAAACAGAAGTTTTTCTGCTGATTTCTATCATTCGAGGACATTTGCCTTATCAGCTGTTGAAGACAGTTTACAAATTGTCTTCGTCGTCCCCCCAAGAGAGAGAAACAGAAATCAATTCTCCTCGTTCATCGACATCAGATGCTGTAAGAACAGCAGCGACTGAAGAAAAAGAAAAATTTGCTGTTAAATTGAGCAAAATTCGCAAGTTCGTTGGATGGAATGACAAACAATTTAATTCTTTCCATCGACAATTTCTTTCTTCTCGTCTCGTTGCATAATTCCTCGCTTGATTTTTCATCGAGCAAATGTTTATCATTCAGAACATGAAACATAAGTTTCCACCGCCAAACAGGGAAAAGGGTTCACATGGAAGTCTTAAAGCATCAAATTTCTTTGTAAGATCAAACTTTGCGCCTCTGGGAACGTCGCAGTCTTCTTTTGTTCACGTGGGCGTCTTGTTATCTATGCTCAATGGCGGATGATGTATTTGTTCTGTCGACAATATTTACATTTTGACGTTTTAACATTATGACGGGAGCGATGGGAAAAGGAAAAGCAAAAATATGAAGTTTCACCCCCGAGATATCTCTTCTTGAGTTCATCATTCAGGGAGCAAAAAAATATGAAAATTCATCCTCGAAATGTTTACTTGTTGTTGTTTACACATCGCATTAAATTGCTCTCCTTATTTGAGAGCGCTTTTTCTTCTCAACCCGAACAGATCGTTCGAGCATATTTATCGATTTGCATATTTTTATCGTTGCTCAGTATTTTTTTCCCATGATTTCCATAATTTTTCCCTTCTGCACGATAATATTTCTTGAGGTGTTGAAGCGACTCATCTGCAGCAATTTGTCAGACAAAGTGCTCGTTTGATGATGTAAACGATTTATCATTCGTCCATAATTATGTTTCAGCAGAAAGCTCACAAGGAAAAACTTCTCCCTCGATTTAATAAACCTCGTCACACTGTTTTACCTCCAATTTCCCTTAATTTCCTGTTGCCATTATGTCGTACGTGAGCGAGTGTGTGTGTGAACTTTTCCTCTCCCACTTGACGCTTTTTTGTGTTCACTGGCTTCGTGTCAAAAATGAAATTTAATATCACATAACGACAATGTCATCGTTAGACGGCAGAGTTCATGTTATGATGATGATGTGAATGAGTAAGAACATTCTCTCACTTGCTGTGACGTTTGATTAACCGAAGTTTTTGATTCTAAAAATGGAAACATCTCATCGCAAAATTAAAGTTTTTTTTCTTCTTTTGCTCGAACCAAACTCATCCATCTTAGTCTAAGAAAAACTACCGGAAGAACTAGGAGATAAATTTCGAGAAGATTTATGTCGGTTGCTTGTTTCGTAACATATGCTAACACAGCTTGTCAGTAGTTTCACTTGGAATGAAATTAATTAGACGCCGTCAACTTTACATTCGCTTCGTCTTATGCTCTTAATCAGGATATCCTTCTTCCGCCAGCAATTATTTTCGATGCTCCTCTCGTGCTAAACTCGTTTATTTGCTTTATCATTCATCAAGATTTATTCGTTTTCATATTTTCCGCCATCGCATCGTCTTGAGACTCCGGTTTTCGGATGAAAAAGGAAGCAATCGTGTTGAGGAGAATGGAATTCGTAATGGCTTTCTATTGTCGTCCTCATTCTACTGATAAGCATTGCCCTCTCCCCAGCTCTCATCACTTTTCATCCATCACCAGCCATTATTCATTAAAATCCTTCAACCTTATGCTTACGATCAAAAAGCTGAATTTCAACCAACACATCAGTCAATGTCTCCTTATCACGTGATTCCATCTCCATCTTAATCTTTTGCCTCTTCCATTTCCCAGGATTTCATTAAAACTTAATCATGAGTGACTTGAAAGCTGAAGATTCTTCTCTTCCACTCATTTTTCTCTCGACAACCTTCCAACCCTCGTTTCAATATCGCGCGTTACACTCACATCGTTCACATGCTAAATTTATTCTTCTCGTGCGTAGCGTTGAAAATTTCATTAAGTGCTCATTAAATATTTAATATTTTTCATTAATTTTACGCCTCATCATCGTTGTCATTAAGCCGTTCTTAAGATGAATGCGCATGGTAAATTAAGAAAGAATCTCGTTCGCTCTACGTCGAAGGCTTTCGACTTCACGTGAAGGATTCGCTGGTAATTAATAATTAATTTCGCATACGTGATGTTTTGGCTGTGAAGTGAACAGCGAGAGACTCGACGCCGCATTATCATAAAAGGTAGCAAAGCGTAAGAATCTAATTAAATTTACACCAGCCAAACCCTTTTTTGAATATAAAAAAAGTTTCGCTCTTTGTCGAGTCGAGTTGAGTCCACGAATAAATGTTTTCGTGTAATCTCCTCACTCGAAAAGGAAATTGCTGAATCAAACTTTCAATGATGCGTAATTGACCCTTTTGTTGCAATCGAATTTAAAAAAAGTTCTCTCCTAATTTCCACTTCACCAGTCCCCGTCGTACGATCCTCGAAAATGTAAATAAAAAATTAATCGACAGACAAGTATGAAATGAAATTAAAATCCTTTTTCAAACTTTTCTCTTCTTCACGACCGTTCTCGAAAGGCCATTGTTGTTAACACACAAAAACCGATGAAGAAAAGCCAATCGAGACCTCGACTCACGATGGGGGGAAAGGACAAGAATCCTTTTTTTCCCTTTGGCACTCAATAAAGAAGCGAATGCTAAGAGGAAATTGCCTCACGCTTTTCACGGGAGATAATCCCGGAATGATTATTTTAGCAATTGAAACTTAACCCTTTTCTGGTCCAAACGAATGTTTTTTATTGTAATTCCATTATGGATTTTTATTTTGTTTCATTAATGTAATGTTGTAAATTAAAGAAGCGCGAAAAGAACGAACGGTGGTTAATGGCCTCGAAAAAAAGTTGACTCGAATTGAAAAAGGATGAAATGGAAGTGCTGTTCGTGCAAGGTAAAGGGTTGACATTTGTTTTAAGATGAAAGATATTTTGAAGGTGAAATAAAATATTTATCGATGCATAATGCAGTTGAAAAGAATATTTAAAGAGTTTGTCAAATTTGAATTAAATATTTAAAAATTTAGCAACTGAAAATTATTTCTTCGAATGAAGATTCAATTTTCTTCTTTCTCACTCCACAAAGTGAATCCCAAGGAAAGGAAGAAAAAGCGATTAATTGTTTTAAACTCAGAAAAACAATAAAAAGAATTATCGCTAAAAGAAATATGAAAATGTCTCGCGGCAGTAGAACATGAACCAGTCGTTTTAAGCTTTGAGGGTTGCAATGGAAGACTTAAGAAGCATAACCCATTATCAAAATACTCTTTCAATTGTCTTAATGACACTACGAGTTAAGGAACAAAGAAAAAACGCTGTAAACGACAATGAACCCCTTTTTATTGTGATCCTTTAAAGCACATTTGCTTGAACTCCCAATCCGAGTATTCTGCTTGAATCTTCTTGAAATTCCTTCGACGACGGTAGAAAATAATTTTCCGACTGGGAGCAATCTCATTTGCAACAGTGAGAAGAAGCGAAATCGTTATAATCACAATGAATGCCATTGAGTCGCTTTAGCAAATATCTCTTAATGCTGATTATGAGTCGGAGAAGTGCGAAGATTTCTCTTCTTTCCCCGACAAGGCTGTGAAAGAGCTTGAGATGTCGTTGTTCGTTTCAAGCGAAAAAGGGTTGTAAGCAGACTCATAAATGATTTCCACCAATTTTTCATCTCGCCGTTTGCCAAAACATTTAGAGGGGGTTGGAAGAGGGTGAACCATTGCTGAAGCGTTTGCTAATGACACGTCGGCGGTTTGGTGGGAGTTTGGAAGAGTGTGGTTCACTTCGCAACCTCCATTTCTTGGCTCAGTTCCATCATAAATTCTCATCCTCTCCCTCCCGTTGCTTTCTTCAAAACTTTTCCGAGGAAATTTTCTTTGAAAAGTATTTTCTGTTATTATTTTGACAGCATCGCGTTAAAAACTTCTGCGTTTTTATATGAGAGGTGACAAATTGCGGGAAGCCGTTGACTTGCTTCCCCTGCGAGGTAAACTTTGAAGTTTCCCATCTACAGAAGTTTTCTCGTTTAATTAAATTTTTCAACTCTTCACTTTAAACCAGAAACGCCAAGCAAAGAGTCAGAACTCCTTCTTCTCTCGCTCAGCATTTTGCAAAAGGAAGAAATCCCATTAAACTTTAATTATGACTTTCGTCTGTTTCTGAGAGCATCTCTTGTCATTAAAGAAGAAGTTTCGTCTTTCAAAAAAGCACATTTGTATGTGCAGTTGAGAAAAATCTGCGGAACATCAAGCTACAGTGAAGCTTCAGCCTCATTCACAAACCCGCAGAATGTGTTGGTGGAAAAATTATAGTTTTTTATGGGTGTTGGTTAAGAAAATCCTTAGAAATTGCACAACGTTTCTCCGCCGTATGATTGTGAATGTTGTACATAGTGGGAAGCCGCCAGCAGCAACAACGAGCTTTTTAAACATGCACAAGAGGTTGTTGAGTGTGTTCGTGCGCTCTTAAGACGGAGTAGAAAAGTAATGAGTCGTGGGTGGTTTTTCTTCTTCGAAAGCGAACGAGTTAAAAGGTTTCTCTTTCTCTCTCGCATTTTGCATAACAGCAAAAGTTCTCTTTCCTCTGAATCTTGATGCTTGTCGTTGAATAAAAAAATATAAAAGGAGAAAAGCTCACTTCATGTTCTGCTGTCTACACAGCAACTCTCGCTGCTAGGAAGCAGCGTATGTACATAAAGATGAAGTTTCAAGTGGTTTCTCTGGGGGAGAGAGAGAAGCTTTTTCATGTGGCCACCAATAGTAGATGGTGAAAGAAGTATTTTCTCTCCTACCACTACCAGTTTTCCACAATATTCAACCATTTTTCTGCACACATATTGCTTCACCATTTATATGTGCGGCGCCCACAAATGAATATATTTTCTTGTGGGTGGGCGCGCTGCTTGTGGAGCTTCACTCTCTTTCTGTGTAGGTGTGACGAGTCTGTATACTTTTATTCATAACAAATTCATAACATCACCTTAAAAGCCCTTCGGTTTTTTATCGACACTAGCAACGGTTAAGCGAGCCTTCCTTAGCACATGCCACGACTATTTGGTTTCTTTCGAGCCCTTTTTCTTTTATTCTTAATAGCACTTGCTGCTGTTTGTTTATCATTAGAACATAACGTTGGATGGGGAAAAAAATAAAATGAATTGGAGAGGATTTGTGGGCGGCCGTGACGTTGGTTTCTCTTCTATTTCTTCTGAAGCAAGTGCATTCACTACTCTGCCAGCTAACCACACCATCGTGGATTGGGGAGCTGGCAAATACATTATGCAGCATTTCATTCTCGCTCTGCTTCCGAACGAATGATAATGGAAAAAGTTTCCATCTTTATTTATTCTCGAGCACAAATGGAGAAGCACAAACTCTTTCTCAGCAGAAAAATCGATTTTTCTACGACAGCTTGAAGCTCAAACTCAGTTGTTCTTTCCGTTTCTTCCCACACAGGCTTCCCACATCATCTACCCGGAATGCCAACATCACAAGCTCACTTAGCGGGTACACCAGACTGGCGTGTTTTAAATAATCGACCTTTCCCACCATCTCAGTATTTTCATCACCATCCGCATTTTGCAACGCACAACGTTCTGGCCGCCATCGATCGAATGGAGAGACCCTTTTTGGAAGGAAGTGAGTGTCGATGATCTCTCAAAGCTTACGCAATGTAACATTAAAATTTAACGCTAAACCTTTTTTCAGACAATTCAATCTCGGGTCAAACGAAATTACCGACAAGCACGAACAGTCCGAAGAGTTCGCCAGAAGCGGGAAATACAAAGATAACAGAAATTTCATCCTCGAAGGACGACGATGACCTCGATAATGATAATGAGAATATTTCAGTCACTGGCTCGCCGGATATAACTTTTGAAAGTGAAACGGCTGAAGGTGAGACGAGAACTGAAGGAGCCTTCACGTCCATCATTCAGAAGAGTCATCGGAAAACCGAATTTACATCACAATTTCCAAATAATTCTCCTCATTTCGCGGGTGGAGCGAATCCAATGATTAATCACGCTTTGGCTGCTCATCTTTTCTTCCAAAATCCTCTCCTGCCTCAGCCAAATCAGTGGCTTTACAATCAGCTTTATAACAACTATCAAGACTTTCCTTGGTTACGACATACGTTGGCATCAAATTCCATTGCAAATGGAGCCGCTGAGGGATCGGGGAACTCTCGAGCTGACGCTTCTTCTTCTTCGTCGTCTGGCTTGAATTTCATAAAACGTTCAATAACCTTACTCACGAATAACAACTCTAACGATAAGGAAAATGATTCTGACGTTCAATCGTCTTCATCGCCTCCAGTTTCATCAACCAAACGTTCGCCAAGTCCCGAGATAGTCATCGAAGCTGTGGCGAGTAAACGGAAACGATCGACAAGCGAGGAATCAATCACCAACGAGAATGTTAATGACATGAACCGAAAGACAGAGAGTTTCATTAGTCGAACGAGGCTCAGTGCTGGCGTTAAGCAGAATGATGTATGGCGACCTTATTAAATACTTTTAGTTGAAGCGAGAGGATTTCCCGACGGGATTTTAACAATTAAACCTCTTATCATATCATCATGATAAATCCTTTTTTCTGTTTCAAGAGCGGAAAAACCTTTAAATTTATTTCTTGTTTAGAGCGAAAAAGAGTTTTCGTCGTCCAATTTAGGTCGTTAAAAATGTTGTAAATAATTCAGGACCGAGCCCAAACGAGTCGACCCCATTTAAATAATGTGTTAACTTTAAGTTTTAAGTTGAGACAGAAAAGGTTTAGTAATAAAAAATGTAAAATGTAAATTTAGAGAAAGAATGAGATTTTTATTTTTTGTCTTTTCAGAAAAGAGTTTTTTCTTGGAGAATTTATTTGAAATTTTATCTAAAGAGATTGAGTTTAAATTGAAATGAGTCGAGTAGCTGCTCTTAACTCCCGAGATTGCAATCTTAAAAATTTCTTTTTGATATCATCTAATGCAACGGAATTGAATGAATGACTCAACATTCTTCTTGCTCATTTTCTCTTTTTTTCAAAGAAAATTTTCTACAACTTAAAGCAGACGTCTCGTATTAAATTTTTTGCAATATTTCACATTGTGTGACTTTGATGAATAAGATTTTACTTTCAACGATAAAAAAATGGACGATGGTAAGTTAGATTCTAGACTTTAGAATGGGATTTCTTCCCAAGCAACGACCCAATCGATGAATTGCGCCCACTCATAGCAAGAAGAGCAAGTCTGGAAAATCGCCGATAATTTTCTTTCGTTCTTCTTTGCTTTCGATCTTTTTCATTTCTTGCGCAAAGTGATTGATAGAAGTCTTAATTAAAAGGAGAAGTAAGCAAAAGTCTGAGTAAGCTTTTAGCCGTCAAGAAAGACGAAACTTTTGAATGCTTCCCTCTTCGGAAAAATGTTTCTGAAGTTTCTTCATTCAATCTTGTTATCGCGATTTTCCGGAGCGTAAATTTAATTGGTAATTGAAAGTTGGTAGAGTGAATCACGCAAAACTCGTTTCGAGCGTCTCAACTCCCGTTCCATTCTGATAATTCACAACATTCACCCGAAGTGAGTATCATGTTTAAGTAATCATCAAGAAAAAGGTCTCGGAAAACTTCTGAAAAGACCTTCAATTCATTCTAATGTGAGGATGCGAAATTATAGAAAATGAACCAACGGAGGGATGTGGAGAATTTAATTTCCTTTTCACTCGTGTGTTCACCTCATCAGCATCTTTGGAAAGGTATCGAAAGAAGGGATCGTTGAACACTTTCTTGACAAAAGTTTTCCGAAACCCTTTTCATGAATCTTTTTCATCTTGAGAAAGGGAGAATCCATTTTCGTTGTTGTCATTATCCTCACAAGAAGCAGAGTCACACATGTGACAGTGATAATTAGATTACCAATTAAATTTCAAAACTTACTCTTCGACCTTTCATCCCGAAGAGTTGAACGTGAAGGAAAACATCAAATTAATGGCATCAAAGGAAAACGTGTTGGTTGCTGGTAACTCGATTCGAAGATTTGAAAGTTTTTATGTCGAAGGAAACTTCTTTGAGTGAAACTATTCGTCGAAGAAGAAGTTTATTCATTAATCATTCAGCACAGTCTACTCTCTTTCATTTTCCTTCCATCGTCATCTCAACTTTGTAAATAATGAAGTCCTCTTGTAAGTTCCTCTGAGATATTAATAACTTTGGGCAGATACGAAACAAATCATTCGAGCAGCTTGAGTGTTGACCAACGGAAAGGGATTTCTGACGTTCGCTGAGATCTTTTTTCATGGAAGAAAAGTCCCTAAAACTATCATAACGCAATATTTCATATTTCCGATGAAGGAAAAGAAGAAAAGTAATCAAATTTTCATTGCGCCATTTGTTACATTCTTGAGAGCGAGAAATGTCTGACGATTTCTAGGCACACAGCTCCACCAATTCCATGATTTATTCCTCTTACTCCCCTTTCTATCACCCGCAATAAGGTTGATTAATGGTTTTGCTTTTTGTGCCCACCGATTTGTTACAATTCAATAAATCATTTTCCACTGCCTTGCGGCACAAGAAGTTTTCCTTTTTCTCCCAGGGCCTTGGGGATGAAAGTCAGTCAAGGAGTTATTCTTGGTGGAAAATTCCTTTAGGTTCGCTGGTGTGCACATGTTGCCGAGTGAAGCCTTGCGAAAAGAAGGAAAGAAAGCATTGAGATCATAAGAATGCAGAAACTTCAAGGATGTCGAAGATTTATGAACGTCCATGAGAGAGAAAATTCTTCTTGAAAGATGATTTAATGGGGTTACGATGCCTGGACTCTACTCGATGCAGGAATTTGAGAGAATTCGTGTAAATAACACGGCGAGGAATTCTCTATTTGATCTCTTTGCTCTGCAGGTTCAAAGAATTTATGTTCATTTGATGAAGCGAATAATCAAAACGAATGAAAATGAAGTGAGAAACCAAAGTAAGTTTAGTAAACTATCACGAGCAGATCGAATGATGTATCGATGTTTGATTAGTTAAATCATCACATCCTCACGATTGCGGAAGATTTTTGCAATAGATTTAATTTCTGTTCTGAAATGTTTGCTGTCGGATTCATTCGTTCATCCTTTGCTTGCTGTGACTCCTTAATTATGTTGATTAAACAGCTTTCTCGCTCTCGACGAATGCAAACATCGTTCGAATCCCTTCATGAAACTTTGATACCTTTCTCCCTCCTTCGTCTGTAGACATTCACATGACCTCTTCACAACGACCGGAGATGGTACTCCATTTGATTAATCAGAGTAAACAGCAAAATCTCCCGAAAAATGTTTTCATAATTTATGATACTTCAACTTGAGTTATCCGAATCTTCACTTGAAAAACGATTTTGGACTTTGGTTGCTACCGTTCCACAAAATTCCATTCGCCAAGCGACTTCTCTCTTAACTGAATGTATTTAATTAATTTTTTATTTAATTAGGAATTTATTTCGTTTATTCTCAATGAGAGGAATTTCCTTTCGATTCTTTTTGAAACCCTCGCTCGTTGCGCGCCCAATCATGATGGTAAAAAAAACTTACCAAAGGAAAAAGGGCAAAGCTAATAATTATCGCCCACCGAGGAATATTTCAATCCTTAGCTCAGAGATTTCAATCGAATCTGATTTGAATGAAATCCTTGCTGGGAAAACTTTTTAAAATGGGGTGAACTTTCTCTCGATTTTTCCTCCTAACGCAACTCTCGAGCCCATCATCGCAGTAATAATCATAGAAACGAGACTTTATAACAAGAAATGGAAAATAATTAAAAGATTCCATCGTCATGGAGGAAGGCGAAAAGGTATGAAGTCTCTGATGGTCGGTGGAGTTTTTTTTCCTCGCAACTTCTTGTCTGACACTGCTTGAAGAGGGCGAGATGGTTTGGCGGGGAAATTGTGATAATTAAAATGAAGAGGGATTCAAAATTAACAATTCTCTCGATAAAAACGAACATTTTTTACTCGCTTTACGACACGGTAGCGGGGAGAGATATCTCAAGTCGTGGGAAGGGCGGAGGGGTTCATTAAAGATTTTGGTTAATTGGGTTGAAAGGTTGTAATTTATCTAAACATGCAGGAGGCGACAAAAAAATTGTTTGTCTCCTCCTGAAGACACTTTCAGCTTCGCCTCTTATCACCCTCTGTGCCTTTTTCTTTCTGCTGCCCTTCAATGTCGAATTGAATTCTCCTCTTGTCTTCACTTTGGCAACCGGGCTTGGGTTTCGTGGGTTTTCTAATTTTACGTCTTTTTGCGTTGGGATTTCTCGTAGTGAACTTTTTTTTTGTGTTCTCTCGTAGCCATCTGATAAGGGTGCTTGGTTTATTCGGTTTGCTCTGCTTTGGGTTGCCTCTCGGTTTCGTTACAAGCTCCGTCTCATGAAGATACGCATCGGGCAGCTCGATGAACAAACTTTGTCTTGTTTTCTTCGCTGATGAATGAAACTTTCCAAAATCTTATTACGAGTTTAATTTAAATTTATTTTTATGTTTATTTCTTTTTAAAGGGAAAGTCGAATCCCTCGCTTGTCTCTTGAATAATTTTCTAAGGAGAACGGCAAATGTGTATGTGGGTTATTTAACCCCTATTTGAATTCTGATTGTTTGGGGTCATATTGGAAACGAGAAGACTTTTTCAAAAACAACATTCTTTGGAGTTCTTGTCTGGCTCTTGTTTTAAATCTAAAAACAGACGAAGAAGAATTTTGCTTTGGTTGAAAGATGAGCATCATTTTTCAAGTTGTCCGTAATTTCTTTTCTAAGGTTGCCACTGAAGAGTTTTTTGCAGGAGTCTTTAAGTGAAAATCAATAGATTGAACAGACGTTTTAAAGCTTGAGCTTCTCTTTGTCGTCCACGATTGTCTTCTTTATCACCATCGATACAGGAACTTTCGTTCGATTCCTTTCTCTTTATGAAGAAGCAGAAACCTTTGAATAATTAAAATTAATTAAGTCTTTGTCGTCAATCATTTTCAACGGAGCGGCTTAAAATCTATCTTCGGAATATATTTAAGATTCTTCGAGTAAAAATAAACAAGAAATCATTAATTTCAATTCGGAGCTTGAGCTCGCCTGCTATCCAATGATTCTCCGAACAAAATACAAACAGTTTTTCATTAAAAATTTAATCTTTCTCGTTCTGTTTCTGGCAATCGAGGTTGGGTAAGGAAAATTAATTTCTCTGCTGGAAAATTGCTATCGAGGTTTGGCTACGAGAAGAAGAGGCTTTGGTTTCAGTGAGTAACTTTTAAGAATCGCCAGGTTCGCTTCAATTTATATTCCTTGAAAGCTCATTTCTCTAGCAATCGATCCCCAGACATTAATTTGTTCCAATCTCTTTGGTCCTTCGATATATGCTCTACATGCCACTACAGCACGAAAGTCCATTAAGCATTACGAACGACAAAAGTTTCCCCACTGAAAAGGAAGAAAAAACCATCTGAGCATTAAATCAAATGACATTAGCAGTGACACAACGATGGTAATGATGATTCTAATCTAATTTTACAACAAATTTTTATTGTTATCGCTTCTGTGTTTCACCCACTGTGACGTTTAAGTGATGTCGTTTCTGTTTCTAGGTGAGGAGTAGAACTCGATTGATATTCACGACACAACGAGTCAGCCAATAAATAAAAATATTTGAAGTGATGAAACAAAGTTGCTCGAGCATAAAAAAAATCAGTCGTCGTTGCAATTTCGAAACTTTTCCTTTGTGACCACTTTTTTATCTCTGATCAGTTGCGAAGGGGACGAATGAGAGAAATATCTTGAAATCATTACACATGGACGACATGAGACTCAACAAGCGTGATGCAATCATGTTAGGATAGAAAGAAAATTGAAAGCGATCGACATTGTAGGAAATGTCTATTGGACCAAATATAATTCAATTGGTCGAGAATATCCTTTAAATTTATGGCATGACTTCGATGTATTCGCCTTCCCATCTACTTCAGTTGACTCGCCAGCAAACGACCATAAAAACAATATTTATATCGATACCTTCGAGCTAGTGTTGCTGCCAGAATCGAACGAACCCCATTCGAGGAAAATCTTTCGCTTTATCGGGCAGCACAGAAATGAGAAGAAAACATTTATCGTTCTGTGTCCAATTTTCCACCAACGATAGTTTTTTTTTAGGGCGAACTTGTTTTGTGAAACCATTCAAGAAGAAACGAATTAGGACAATTTGCGATGTAAATGGTGATAGACGTTGATGTTTATCGTAATCACGGTCGTGTGCGTCTTAGATTATTTTTGGCTGATACTTCTTGGCTTCTTCTTAAACAGCAAAAGGGTTTGCTCAAGTCAAGGTAACCCCGAACGGAAGACTCAACAACATCGCATAACCAAATCCGGTCATCATTTCGAATGCTTCATTGATTATTTTATTTTTGTGTCTCGTTGGCAATTTTTCAAATAAAAATATCTTGGGTTATTCAAAGTTTGGGGCTCAGGTGACCCGACCTAGCAACTCAAGTTGCGTGAAGGTTTTTTTATTGATAGCTTCAAATGTAAATCGTAATTGGAAGAAGGGAAATGTTTTTATGTAAGTATTTTAAGACTGACTTACTTCCTTTTGAGCGAGCGTTGATTACTGAACTTGAATCAAAGTCTTGAAAGTAAACTCAACTCTTTGCGTTCCTCATAAAAGTCAAAGAATCTTCTCAGATGAAAAAAAATCTGTAAAATGGTTCAAAGAAATCATTGGATCGTGAATTCACTTTAATCACGCTAATTGATTTTTCCACTAACTGCAAGTGCTGAAAACCAAGTTGAACATGAAAGAACGGCATTGCTATTGATGTGAATGCTAAGGAGAGGAAAATCCTTTCACCAAAAGCGCTCTTCGTAAATTCTGTGAAGGAAAAATTCGTGAAAATGCCGACACACCGAGAAATGTGCGACAATAAAAAGAGAGAAAGGACAAAAAATCCGTGAAGGAGCAAAGTAAATTTGCACAAGGCAAAGTGTGCAAAGAGAGAATTAAAAAGATTTAATTAAAAGCCCAAGTCTTGATTTATAGCTTGTAAATAGTTCGTGCACACAAAAGCCGAGAATAGCGAAAGGGTTGAAGCGACCGTTCCTTTACTGGAGACGATGACATCTGAGTTATTTGTCACGCGAAGTAAATCCGAGAAGAAAATAAATTTCACCAGCAGTTTCAACTATCCTTCGCTGTTTCGCCGTCAATATTATTAAATTTTCGCATGGCTTTTCTTAAACAAGGTTTTCCGTGTTTACAGAAAGCTCTCGATCATAACTCAGTCTCTCGCTGCTCTGTCGGTTGCTGTCTGTGATGAAGCAAAAAATATGTTTACTGAAATAGATGATGTGGCGTGGGTTTGTATGGTGGTGAACCCTTGGAATCATAAAAATATGTGAAGCATTGTTGACATTGCGAAAACCTCTCTCGAATTATTGTTCTGACGTACACATGAGCTCGCATCGTCGTAATTAGGTTTAAGTGACTATGGAAACGGGAGCAGAGTTGAAAATAATTCCGAAGCTCATCATTATTTGAGATCATCATTAGCTGTCGTGATTGTAACGTGGACGCATTTAAATCTGAGATTCCCGGAACATGTGAAATTACCTCATTTTCAATCGAAAAATATCTTTCCTTCCAAATTATAAAAAAAAAATTTTGAAGTTGAGAGAGAAAGGTAAAATAATTTTCAACATTGAACGAGTGAGTGAGACAACAAGAGAAATTATAAAATATCAAATGCATGAACATTGCTCTGTAATTTATGATGCAATATTTTTTCCGCATCGCTGGATGGTTTGGGTTTTTCCATGTAGCAAACTCATTTTTATCCGCACCGGTAGCAAAAATATATCGGAATCGTTCACATAAACTTCGAGGACGTTGGGGTGGGGCCGATGGAGTGAATTGAAAATATTGCGAAGGGAAGGGAGAGTTATGTATTATGCAACTAATATTTTATCATTAAAACGCTATTAAAATTTTAGATTTTTGCGCTGCCGAGTTTTCCAAATTATTGATTTTTCGAGCGAACCCTTTTTTTGGAATCCATTTGCCGATAGTTTGATAAGTCTATGGAAAATGTAAATGAAATGTAAATCACGTTTAATGCCACTTTCTTTTCACTTGTCCCGATGATGCTTTACAAATCTCTGAGATACTTTTGAGAATACATTAAGATATCAGTTTCTTTCCCAAGCTATTCGTGTTGAAGCTCACTTTGCATAGTTTTTATGTTGAAATCAGGGATCTGAGTTGAGAGGAAGGAGAGTTAGCGAATGGAACTTTTGAGTTCTGAACATCTGGAATGAGAAATCCTTTCATAGTTGAAACGATATTTGAATATCGCCTTATTCCCAGCACGGAAACTTTCCGTCGGAAAGGACATTCTGAATGAATCTACTTGGAAGAAGTTTATAAATATTAATGAGCGGAAGTACTTAAGCTTCATTTGCTGAGCTTTACTTTTTCATTAGCGTTTTGAAATTCTTTGAGTGGCGATTTATGAGAAAATCTTTTAAACATTTTGAAATGTTTCGCTCGAAGGGGCTTAAAAATATTTTCGCCTGTCCATCATCGACTTCGAGAAATCGCTATTCTCTCAACCCTCGTCGTCATCAATGCTTGTTATGAAACATTTGTTTCGTGATGTGAGGAGATGGATTCTGTTGTTGTACAATGAGAAATATATTTTCAACAACAGAATGGGGTGAAAATTAAAGGCAAACAGAATATTGATTAATTTTAAAAGTCTCACTGACACACATTTCAATGTTTTCAAGTTTAGAAAAGATCAATTTTCAATCTGCTTTCATCTTAAATCATTTCGAGCGACATTGGTTGTTTCCAAAACCACAAAATGACGTCTCAATGCTGCGTATCGCATGTGATTTCACTGGAAATAAAAACGTCCACAGACAAAAAGTGAAAATCTTAGATTGTGGTTAACCGCAAAAGACACGCCCACCTTTGCGGTTTCGTGAAAAGCGTTCAGCATTGGCGGAGACACGAAACGAGAAATGATTGATGAGAAAAATGTTTTCCACCCTACTCGAACAAAAAAAGAAATTGAATTTTGCGGTTACCAATACAGCGAACGAATTGTTTTTCTTTGCGGTTGGTTATTTTTGCGGTTTCGTGTCGTTATTGGATGAGCAGTTAAGTGTGGGGTGACTTGATAAGGAAAATGAAGGAAC
Organism: Smittia aterrima; assembly: GCA_033063855.1. Lineage (NCBI taxonomy): Eukaryota > Metazoa > Arthropoda > Insecta > Diptera > Chironomidae > Smittia > Smittia aterrima. The sequence continues at coordinate 10,861,607 of CP093831.1, read as the reverse complement.
AACATGCGTGAACACGATGAGAGGTTTGATTCATTAATATTTTTATTTTTCTGAAATTCTAAGAAAGAAATTGAACTCATAGCGACATCTCTCCGCTTTCTTTCAAAGCAAAAACTTCTTTTTACCCCTTCACCAAAAAATATTTAAAAGAAGTTTTTTCCTTTCTTTTATCCAAGACACCAAGCCACGCTTTGAGTAATTTTGAAAAATCTGAAAAACTTTTCACGAGTTTTATTTTCTATAAATGAGAACGAGGAAGAAGTGGGGAAAGTCACGGGCGAAGAGACGGAAAATCTTCACTCACACAACGAAAAGAAAATTTTCTCCGTCGTAAAGAAAATACTTTTATCCCTTTCTGTTCAACCCCTTTCACCATCATCGCTTGAACGAGGAAAATTTATGATAGTAATAAACGACTCTCTCGTTTGGGTGTTGCCATGAGTTTCCCGCGAAATTCTTTTTCTTTCGATTCGAGAGAAAGAGAGTTTTTCTTTTCGAAGTCTCAAAGGGGTGAAGAAAGTATTCTTGGCGATTTCTTTTCTCTGCTTCTTTCTAGCGACGATAGATGACACCAGAAGTTTGTAAATCAAGTCGATTTCAACTAAATAAGTTGTCTCTGAAAATTGAAATTTCTGAAAGTTCAATTTAAATATTCACATCTGCAATTTCGTCGAGAATTTCCACCAATAATTTTGTGATTGATTAAATTCCTGCGCTTCCATGTCTCCACCCTTCGAGTGTGCAAATTTGCACGAACCGGAAAAGCAAAGTATTCCACTTGACAGATTAGTGACACGAAACCGTGTCGATATCATCGATTTTCCATCCGATGTCTAATGCCTGTAATTTCCTTTCGCCCTTTCCACTCTTTCCATAATAATCGGGTTCATTTGCCAAAATAGTTTTTCGCTATATGCAGAGCAATGAGAGATGGAAAACTCTCAGGGAGTAATTTTCGGTGTAACAAAATGCGGTCGACGACAAAACGACACTTTCAGTTTTTAGCGCTTTTAGGCGCTTCTCGTCGAGCTCTAATCTACAGAATTTCACATTAGGCAAACATGAACCCGACAATTGCTGCTCGAAACTTCACTGTGCACACATAATTTTCCCAAGCAATTTTCCTCTCGCTCTCTCACTCACTCTACGAACTTGCAAAAACATCAATTCGGATTTTGAGCAAACAGCATGCAATTGCATCAAGAGTTTATTGAATGCATAATAAAATTCATGTTTAGGATGACGCCACACGAAAGTGTCCCGAGGTTTTCCGCAGGCGAGAGGGCGAGCATAAATTAATATCTGTTTCTGATATCCGAAGGATTGAGATTTGGAATTAAATTAAATTCCAGTTAGTTATGTCGTTCGTAAGGGCCTGACAAGAACAGGAACTAGAAACATGCATGAACGTTTAGTTTTGTGGTGGAAAATTCCTTTATCCTCCGGAAAATTACACGATCGTTACATGTTGACCCAAAAGCACCTCCAACTAATTTAATAAATTTCGAAAAAATAAGGGAAACCACATTAAATTATCGCATGCCCTCGCTTGCGATCCACGCTACAAACGAAAAGTTGAGGTGAAAATCCCTTTCACTACATAAAGTTTGAACAAGTTTTTCCTTCTCCTCATCTCATTGTTTATGATTTTTTTGGCATTTTTTTGCTCCTCGGAACTGGTAAACAATGTTGTTATATGTTCTGCTTTGAGGTTTAACATTCAAGCACGAGATGAGAAGGAAAACAAACAAAAAAAAACTACTTCAACTTTGTTTTGGGTTTAAATGAAAAGTAAAAAATATTTTCACGCAACAAAATACTTTTCATGTGAGATTTTCATATTTTTTATTTCATCAATTTACCGACGTCGCTTTTATTTTACATCTACATGATAAAATTATTCAGAAAAAAGGGTTTTTCTGTGCTTGCGAGAAGAGAGAACAGATATTTTAGTTTACACGAAATTTTGGAAATTTCTCGACGCCTTTGTAAGTTTTGAACTTTGTCGGGTTGGACATAAGAAACTGATTGATCTGTTTGTTGGCTTGACTAGTTTTTTGAAGCTTGGAATCAGGTTTGAGAAGATAAACTTACAAAGACAATTCCCGAAACTTTCTTCTGATGACGCGATTAAATCTACGAGAAATAAAATTGAGCTTTCTCAATTTTCATTAAGTTTTCTTTTTGGCAAATGCTTCCAAAGCTTTCAGTGTACACATGTCAAGTTACTCTACGATTTTGATAGACAATTTACTGATTTATTTCATGGAACTTTATCACCGAAACTTCAACAGATTTTTCTTCTTTTTTTCTTTGATTACAATTACACAATTAAGCTACCGATTAATGTTTTTACGACTCAGTTTTGTACAAAGACTTACATTCTCCAGCTTCTCCGGTAACTCAGAAGGTAAACTTGATCAACTATAACTTAACGCCAACAGAATTTCACTAGAACGTTGATTAAAACAGGAATTTGGACAATCAATAAGGACGCCAGACTGCAGCGTTATCTGCTCCTGGTGGTGCATGCTGTGGCTGTTGACCGCGAGGTCCAATCAACTGGCGACTAGCGTTCTCATCAGCGACTCTCGCTGCTGTCCCACAATTTCCTATTAAACTCAGGTCGGTGTTGCCTGCCATTAACTGGTGATGTTGTTGTCGACCACCGTGCGTTCCTGTCCCTGTAACGATGTGATCCATAACGCTTTGCAGCTCACCATGCATCAACGAGTTTTGAGAAGAGTGAGATTGGAGAGAATGAGAATGGAAGCCGTGCGATTGATTTGCGGCTGTGTAGAGTTGAGTGTAGAGCAGACTCGCTGGCAGAACGGGATAAATCGATCCGTTGCATCCATTTCCACTGTTTCCGTAAGAGTTTTGATTTTGATTAATTCCAAAATTTTGATTTCCATTCACTCCACCAAGATTCGGAGTATTTGATGTTAGTAAATCATCCTGAACTGGCGATTCAGCTTGCGACGAATCACTCAAACTTCTCGGTCCATTCTGACTCGTGTGGAGATTGTAATCATGGTTGGCTTGACTTTGATTGTATCGCGAGACGTTGATATTGTTGGAGCCGTTTGTAGTCAATGAATTTGAATGATTAGCGCTTCCAACTGATCCCGTGTTCATTAGAGACTGATGCGTCATTTGAGCTGCTGAAGGTGGAGTCCCAACTAAACTTGATAAATGTTGGTCAAGATCTGTTGCTGTTGAGTCAGGTAGCACTGAATTAAGGTTCGATAAGTTTCAAATTAAAACACTTAAAATATTTCTGATGTTACTTACTTGGAACGCAGTCTCGAGTTCCTGTAAAATCTTGTGATGAAGTTTCAGTTGGAGAACAAGAGAATCCTAAAGCTGGATTATTGAATTGTGCAGCGGTTGGTGTGGTGCACGCAGCTGGTAATCCTCCACTTGCGAGATAAGGTGGATAAGCCGACGATGATCCGTAACTCCAATGAGCGGAGTTTGCAGAACTCAATCCAAACTGTGACATGTCTGCTTAATGTTTTCATGAAAAAAAGAGATGAAGAGAATTAATTAAAGATTCAGTTAATCTCATTCATAATTCATAACATTCGTAACTTAGTTGAGAACAAAATTTTGAATAATTCTCGTTCGTATAATAAGAGCGAATGTTCCTTTCGATTGAAATGATTAACAGAATAAGTTGTTTCTTATAATTATCAAGTGTGACTTAATCAACTTTCATCATTTTTTATTCCAGTTCAACACGACACCAAAGCAAAACTCAACAGCCATTCGACGATGTTTTAATTAAATCCACACGCTCTTCTCTTGATGTTTCCTCTCGAGAGTCATCGGATTATGAATTTTTTACAAAAATTTCGAGAAATTTCACCCGAAACCCCTTTTCCCTGTTGAATAAGTGATTTGCTTATACGAAACTTCACTTGAGTCTCTCCTCCCATCACTTGTTGTTACCTTCAGCACATCATACATGATATTTTTATGTTCGTTTTCGGGAGTTTTCCGCATAAAACGGATAACAACCTTAATATTTTGTTGCTGATGTTATTCAGCTCTTTCTTTTATCAAAAAGCAAGTCATACAAGGAAAAGGGGTTGGCTTCTAACCAAGTATTATGTTTGTTGATGCCGCTGCTCGCTCATCGTTACTTCAAGGGTTTTAATGAAATATCTTTTCAAGAGAATATGGAGAATCCACCATGCATAAGTATTTTTAATAAAATTCATTATACTTCCATGGAAAAAAATTGTTTTAATGCTGAGACTTAAGCGGAACCACATAAGGATGAGGAATTATTATTATTACCTCGATGTTTACATTATGGAATTTGTTTGGAGATTTAAATCAGTTCCGAGAGGAATTCTTCAGTGATGTTTGTAGTAATCTAGAGCTTAAGGAGTTATTTAAGTCTTGAGACAAAATTTATAAAAAGTTTGAAGGAAATTTCTGTAATCACTTCAACTGGCTTAATGAGAACAAATGCTTTTATCTGATCCGAGTATTTTATGATTAAAAATAATTTTCATTCTGATAATTACGCTTCGTTACATTAGCCGAGATTCTCTCGAACTTTTAAAATATTTTCAACATTTCCGGTTCAGAAAATATTTTTGCCAAATATTTATTAAAGATTCGGTTGGAGAAAAAAATGTTTTCACTCGAACAAACTTCCGTTCGACCACATCAAGTTTCAAGGAAATAACTTTGTTATAGATTTTAAAATACTCACTTTGGCAATTTCCAATTGGAGGCATCCTAAAGCCCAACGGATCGGCGGGGAAGTGGAAGGGCCGTTGACCGAATGCGAAGTGGAACTGCTGTTGCTGCCCTGCAAAAGATAACACTGTGCACTTCTGCGTGTTCAATGAATACAATTACATGAACTTAAAATCGAGCGTCAGAAACATGAAGCAGAAACTTTCCGCAATTATGTTAATTTTGCCAGAAAATATCTCATTAAAATTATTTCGCGGAGTGCACGAGAGTGAGAGAGAATTTTCCTCGATGCACAAAAAGCTAAACTGCTCTGATGCAGAAGCTGCGGTTTTCCTTCTATTTAATCCACCATTTTGTAATTATTAATGAAAAATTTTAATTGCTGCCGTTGCTGAAAATATCTGCTTTTGATGTGAAAATTATTTTCGCCCGGAGAAGGCTTCCAATGAAAATTAAGGGAAGTTTTGTTCGCCGCTGCAAATTTTCACATGACGAGAATATTGTAAAGTCTTGCCATTTGTCCAAACACCGAGAGCTCTGAGCCCATTGTTATCCTATTTCATTATCCGACGACATAAAATAAATTCAATGTCTCGGAGACGGGCGGAACAGCATTTTCTTTTCATTAAATGTGACATCACAATTTTAAGCAGATTGTAATTTAGTGTTTGCAGCTCTGACTGTCGGATGACATTCTCAGTGGTGAACGACATGGAAAAATTGCAAAGAGAGAATTCTTGCTGGTTTGATGGGGGGTAGTTCGTTGGAAGTAGTTTGGAGATAAAAAAAGATGACAGAGAGAAGGAATTACAAGGATGGTAGTTTATAACTTTATCATGAAGAGCAGGGCAAAGTTGGATTAATGAAATATAAAAGGTTCAGGGCTTTGGGCTAAAAGGTTTCGTACAACGTCAAGCAGAAATGTGCAATCTCTGGCATGAGATTAGTGAACAAAGAAAGCTGTTGACACATTATAAAATGAACACATTTTAGACACTCATGACGCTTTGGTTGAGCTCGGGTAGTTGCGAATTGTCAGAGAAGAAAAGCCGATGGAGCATCAAAAGAAAATCCCTTAATGAATACAAGTTCGTTTGTCGGAAGCATGTTTGATCTGCTAAATTAATGAAAGACTTTCAATTAAAAATGTAAAGACGGATTAGACGAGAGAAGAAGACGAAGGGATTGAAAATCCTTTTCTGTTTTTATAAATTGGGCAATGTCGATGTAAAACAATGAAGCGGGAAATGAATAGGGAAAGTCTCTTGATTGTGTGCATGTGTGAGGGAAAAGCAATTAAATTCAAAGCACAATAAATAATTTCTAATTTGACAACTCGTTCGTTCCATGTGTGTGCCCAATGGCAGAGAGAATTTCAAGCGAGAAGTGGCGATAAAAAGGAACGTTTCACTACAATTTATCAAATTATCTGCTTTTGTTTCTGAACACGCTCGTAGATGCTTGCGGAACATTGTAATCGTTCACTTCAATCTACCTTAAGCGTGCTCTCTAACCAAAAGCATTTCCACATACGAAGCCCCGGCCAAGGACCAACTTTTCCCGTCTCAAAATAAAATTTATTGAATTCTGTGCAAAAATTTAAATAAATTTACGAGAGCTGGGAGGTGTCTAATGTCTGTGTTGGGTGTGATAAAAAAAGGAAGGCAGTTAGTTGGATTGGAAAAGTCATTAAAAATAGAAGGCATCGGGGGCAGCAAGGGGCTCGCATTCAATCTGCATGAATAATCAAATTTCGTGGAAGGAGAGTGAGTTTAGTTTTATAATTAAAGGAACTTTCCATCTTCGACAAAAGGTTTTGTGGGAAGAAGATCTCTCTCGTTTGATAAATGTCTTGTTCTCGCTCGAGAAACAAAACAAATTTTCTGAAACAGGAAAACTATTTTTCATTGTCTTGCTTTGAAAGGATGAAGCGAGAGAGACGAACGTTGGCTTAGAGGAAGCTTAATCAGCATTAGCAAAGTTGAAAAGGAAAATTTGTGGTTTAATCGACTTCAAAGTCAATGAAAGACAAAGGCCACTCAGCCAATCTCAAAAGAAACGTTTTATCGAGAAATTCATGTTTCGTCTGCTTTTGATTCTAAAATAAATTAGAGAAATAAACTCAACTTACTCGTTTTTGATCGCGGTTCTCTAAAACATTAATGAAACAAAATAAATTCCAAATTAATTTCTCATGAAACAAAATTTAATTCTGCTCTCACCTTGGCCCATCGACGGTGACTTTGATAGCTTTATTGTAGGTTGTGATTTGCGGTGGACTTGTTGAAACTGTGATCGTCAGTGTGAAACTCTTTCCTGTAATCAGAAACAATAAATTTTCAATTGATATTGGTCGACAGGCTTATTAGTTGTTTGATATAGTCTGACGCTTAAATCTTAATGTGTGTGTAGAGCTTTGGAGCCAAAACCAGATGAGGTAAAAGCCTTGGAGCTAAAGAGCTTCACTCCGAGCTGGTTTACCTCAAAATCAAACCAATACATTTCCCCTCCTCTTCCAAACTTCTTCCTTCCCACCCCAGAAATCCGAATATTAACCTAGAAAACCGAGGCACTTTTCGGCCTACAAAACACTCTCGAGAAAAAGAAGGCTAGGATGTATCGAAGTGCACCTAAAACACACAAGCACACTCAATTTACGCAACCGAGCTCGAGGTTTTCCTTTTTCTGGTGTGGAGCCGAGTCGAAGGAACATTATAATGCGTGTCTGTGTTCGAGTGTTTGTCCTTCGATGTTATTGCGGTGAAGCTTTGAGTCGCATGTGGAAGCTCGTAACTTTTTTTTCCTGCTCGACAACCTCAGAACAACACGCAAATTCTTCGACGCACGCTATCGAAGCCCTCACAAGACAAATTGCAAAGAAACAACGATGCGTAGATTGAAATTGTGTATCGTCATTCCTTCTCTCATCGAAAACACAACAAGTCGATCGACAAGGCTTTTAACATGCGTGGGTTGTTTTGCAATGTTTAATGATTATCTGACGTTCGCACCCGGAACTATTGTTCTCTGTATGGACGCAGATTGTGCTATAACAAGATTCAGTTAATCCGTCGATATCTCTAAACTTGCATTCGCATTCAATTCACTTTAATCCTGCGGACAGACGACTCCTTTACATAATCTCATAATGCGTGACCGAGACTCTCTCCGCAAAAATCAATTCAACCTCTGGAGCATCGCCACAATTTCGAGCGGCACAAAAAATCAGCGAAATATTTTCCCACCATCGCCGCACTTAATAAAGAGGTTGTCAATTAGAAAGAGAATGAAATGAAAAAAAAAACATGCGAGTGAAATGGACCGCCATCACCGCGTAAACGCGGGTTTGAAAAATGGGAAAATAATGTGAAAAAATCGTTTTCTCTGTGGATAACCGAAAACCAATTTACCACTTATCAACTACCGGAGAAGCAAAAACGGGAGACCCGGGCTCGCGAGGTTTTGTTGATTTCGATCCTTTCTTTGTTCATCATCAGGGAGAGGAAAAAATGATTTTTCTTTTTGATCTAATTTAACGAGTTTTTCAGTTTTAAATTAAAATTTGAATGAATTAACGAATTTTCCTTATTGTTCATTGGCACCTGAGTTATCACACGATATCTGGCCATTTCAATGGTCAGTGTCAATTACTTGTTTACAAATCAACCAAAACCTGTTTTTTTCGCAACTCCCTTTGGCCACTTAAAAGAGCTTCATCAACCAAATGCTTGCTGGTCGTGTATCGCCGTGTAAAATGTGTTTTACCAGCGATGGGCGCTTTTAATTTGATTTTTTATTGAGTTCGCTTTTGCTGTGAGCGAGCCGCAAATCACAAAATTACAAAACCAGCTTTCGGGTCGGATTGTCATGCCACAAAGAGTAAAACAGCGTGAAGCGTCGTCCATTTTTTTTGATACCACAGCTCCATTGCACTTCTCATAATCTAAATTGGAACGCAATAAAAAACTATTTCCCACCCGCACTCTCTCGCGACGAGCGCAAAAAAAATTGAGCAGGCGAATCAACATTTTAATTCCATTATGGAAAATCAATTTTTATTCACTTGCAGCAGTTTCCCTCCTCTGACGAGCGAAAATATCTGAAATGAAAAGGATTTTTTGCTCGTGGGCGCAGTGCAAATTCCGCACAATCAAATCAAGCGATTCGTGCATGCAGTTTTCCTCTAAACTCAAGCGGAGCTTTCCACAATGTAGTCAACAAGGGTTTAATAAAAGCGGCAAACAATAAACTGGCATGTGAAAAAAGTTTGCTGTGATGGGCAACGATCGATAGCCTTGTAACGTCATCAGACTTTTAATTCAACTCTCTCGTTGCATTTGTAAGCTCAAAACTTTCCAACGCTCCCCTGATGTCCTTTATGCATTTCATCGTTCGCTATTCACCAAGGGAATTTTTTTTTCGGTAGAGCGTTTGACCTGCGATGGAATTCGTGCTATTCCCCGACATTGATGCTTTTTTTGCAAGTGCACGAAACGAACAAAAAATTGTTTCACGCAAAGCGATTTCCTCTGCATGGCATCAGTCATCGGATAAATTGCATTATTATTAACACCACCGCTTGTGGAAAGCGATTTGATTTCAGGTTTTTGCTTTTCCTTTATTGATCTAAGTGACGATTTATGAAACAAAAGTTTTATTTGATGATATTCTTGAGCCAATCGTAGAATTGTCCAACGTCTTCGTATAAAACTGGCGTCGCTGCGTCACATCGACCATCTTCACGATTCGCAGCGATCGAAATCAAACCTCGAATGAACCATTTTCCTTCGCTTTTAAGATACAAAGGTTGATCGCGATAGCAAGCAGTTTTTCTGCCATCACCGCCAGCGCAGAAGAATTTCTTTGCCTCCGTTGACTTTAAATAATCTCGCCAGAAGTAGAGACAACTTATTTCACTTTGGATCTTGACGGAAACATAATTTTTAACCTTTGAATCTGAACCAGTATCATCTTGACCCCAACCAACTGCGAAAGCACTTCTTCCTTCAACTTCTTCCAAGTCGATTTCACTGTTCGGCAAGCAAACTGGTGAAATGTATTGATTGAACTGAACTGGATCTTTTAATTGCAAAACGCCGATGTTTGCGATTCTTGGATATCCGTGTTTGATATTTGGATTAAGTAAAACTGCTTCAACTCCATCAACAAACGATGAACCTATTTCACTTTTATCTTCCATATCGTTCACACCAAAGTACATTCTAAAGTCTTCGTTGCTTCTCGCGATGTAACTTTGCGTTCTCTCTTCAAGATATGCGAGTGATAAACCTGTTGTCACGATGTGTTTACTCGAAATTAAACTTCCAGTGCTGAAGTAAAGGAAAGTTCCCGAAGGTTGTTTCAATAAAATTGCAACTGTCCAAGGAAATTGTTCGCGAGACGATTGCGATCCTTGTTGAATTAAACTTGTCGGGGAACTCATAACTCCGCAAGTAGCTCGACTACTCTGATAATTCGGGCGAGTGCCGTAAGAAGGTGCAACGCTGTATGAAGGTTTCTGTTGATAACTCGATTGTTGTCCATAGCTTGGCTTTGAATATTCTGGTTTCGAATATGAAGGCAGTTGAGCATACGATGGTTTTGATGTGGGCGGTGGCTTTGGTACAATCAAATCTTCGGTTGGATTTAAAATCCAATCAACAAATTTATCGACATTTGTGTAAAGTGCAAAGTTTGTGACGTCGCATTGACCCAAGCTGATCAGTGAAGCTGACACGAGGCCTTTGAGGTAAAAGGCATTTCCATTCTTCACATAGAGACCGCCGCCTGAAATAATTTCAACGAAACAAATCAAACGAACAATTTGATTGCAATTTAATTAGAACTTTCCAGAATCTCCACGACAGGGCCCGAATGTCCCATTCTTCTTCCCGCCACAAATTGTCCGAGTCGACCCTAAAGCAGCAAACTCAATACTTTCAATGAAGCAACTTTCGTTCGGAAGAATTGGAGTTTTAATTTGCTTTGGGAGTCTTTCGTGTTCTTTTGTTTTGTCTTCGCTCTCTCCCCATCCAGCGACGTAACCTTCACTAGCAGTCAACTCAGTTTGAGACAAACAAATTGGTCGAATGAACTTTGTATAGGGAACATCATCTTCCATTAACAACGCAGCGATATCTGCGTCGTATCTTTGATTGAATGGATTCCATTCAGGATGAATAAAGATTTCAATTGGAGATCCCGACAAGGAACCAGTTTGAAAGAGGTCATCCAAGTCATATGCTCCAAACAACATTAAAACGTCACGGGGTCGCTTACGTGTGTTTTGATCTTTGTTCTGCAAGCAATGAGCGGCTACAGAGAAAAAACCGGAATGTTAGTTTCTCCGTTATTCGCAATTGAATTTAAACTATTTTTATCTCACCAGTAAGAACTTTTCTCTGAGAAACTAAAACAGCGCCACAGAATAACTTCGGAGGACTTGGAGACTTTATTAGAAGCGCAACCATCCACGGCCAAGCTCCGCGCTGAAAATCGTCGCCTCTTATAATCAAACTCGTTGTTTGAGAGGGGATTCCGCACGCGTCATTCGCAGCACGTTTTAATTTAAATTTTGAACCCAAAGCGACTTCATTATGTTTTATTAAAACTAAGAACAGCAATAAAAATTTTGTCTTCATCGCGCGATCTTCACTTTACCACTCCCTCTGTGCGACTAAGATTATAAAAGAAAACAACAAGAGCTTGATGAGTCATGGACAAGTTGTAAATCTGGTTTCGTGAGTTGCGGTACAAACAAGTTTTTCGATTTAATAAACATCGACTGATTAATGGTAAACATTAGCAATCGTATCTTCAACAGAAATTTGAAGTCTCTTAAAATTGAATTCTCTAGATCACTTTAATCATTGACCAGGAAATCACTTCATCTCCTTCCTCATCTGAATTCATTAACATTGCTCTCAATTGCAATTAACATGCATGTTGCGAAGCGCAATTTACGTTCCGATGGCCATCATTATTGTTCCGAGGACTTCGATTCCTTTATATCAACTGAGCAGCGAGGAAAGTGAATGCATGAGCAGCAGGCATTCATTTCCTTTTGATCTCGTTTTCTCCATTACAAAATTTAGTGCAATAGACGCGTTGTGCGTTGGGGAGCGCAGAGAAATTATGCAAATTGCATGATGCTTCCCCGCACCAGTCTAATGGGCGATAGAACTTCATTAAAATGCTTTGCGTCGGCACACAACTCGCGTAAAAGCAAAATAATGACTAATTTTGAATGTTCAATTTCCAAGCCTTTCTACCGTCGGCTGGTTGATAGGGCTTTTTACCATCACCGCGTTTTCGAGCTCAAACGTTCAACAGCATGGCAACTGTTTGCCGTATCTGCGAGTAAACGTATGGAGGATGTGATTATAAAATATCAACAGAACAGAAGAGTTCATTATGCAAATTGTACAAGTGCAATTTATGCAGTCGACTCTCGCCCTTTGCTATCTCTCGTCCCTCGAATGTTCACAAAGAACTTTTGATGAGAACTCTCGGATTGTTCACTTTTTATGACGAAAATATGCAAATCATCTCATCTTCGACATCGCTCACTCCCTAAGCGGACAACGAATCAACGAGAACAGCACTTTATTGTTTTTATTAACTCAATGATTGGCTTCGTTGAAAAAAATGAGAACTAAACCCTGAAGCCTTCATCTCGTTGCGGGGAAGCCAAATGTCCATCAGAACAGATCGGAAAAGCGCGACAACAACAAAAGTAAAGTGCAACACTCGTTTTTTTTTTGACGGGAAAATTTTTGTGTGGAAATGGCCGAATTTATCGAGTTTTCATGTGCATCATGGATACAGTTTTATGACTATTTTGCCTCGAAAAGTGAATCAATTTATGCCATCGCATGGTGCACTTCACCACCAGCCACTTTAATTTATTTATGTGCCGGTTTTATATTTTGGCAATTTGTTAGTTTCGACTTGATCACAAGTTCGCTTTTCAGAATATTCATCCGAGTTTTATCCAATTTTATCGCTGGCTCTCACCATAAACCTCCGTTCGGCTGCCTTTTATGTGTCAATTCCGCGATCGCAACATTTCATCACTCGAATACTAATTTTAGTTTAGCGTAAATTTCACTTAATTGAAAAGCTAAATTGACAACTTTAAAATTGATTGCAACACGCTGCAATGTTTGTCGATTGATTGATGGTGAATATTCAATTAGTTTCGTGAAATATTTGGTAAAATAGAAAAGTCCTAAATTCTTTGAAAGTCCTTCAAATTTCCCTCTCACGCATTTTAAATTAAGAAGTTTTAAACAACAATTTGTCTTCATTTGTTTCAATTATTTACGCGTGAAAAAATGTCACATTCACATGTGAGAATGTTTTCAATTTCTAGAAAAGAATTAAATTAATTATAAATTACAATTATTCAAACGGGCGTCAGATTTCTGTTCATGGATCTTGTGCTGTAGACATTTCATTTGAACTCACTCTTTTAAAATGCCATTAATTTAATTTCTTCATTTCTCTCACTCAAGAAAAAGCGGAGAAAAATGGCTCGACATCATTTTCATTTAATTTCCATCATTGTTTTTCGCACTCACATGATTAAACAAGAGGAACAAAGCTGGCAGTGTGGGCTGGGATATAAAGTGTTTCGACTGTGTCTTCAAATTAAAACCTCGCCTTGATGAACACACAAACATCTCCGAGAAGAAAATGAAATTACGAAAGAAAACAAAAAAGAGATTTTCATCACAAAGCAGAAGAAATGGATGAAAGACGTGTGTTCTCTCTATTCGTTTAATTAAACGACAGAATGCGGCATTGAAAAATGACGAGAGCGTGTGTTGTTGTCTTGACGGAGACAAAAAGGATCATCTGCAGAATTTAAAGAAGCAACCACAATTAGTTCTTTAGGGTTCAGACGAAGGTACGAAGAATGAAAGTTTGTCAGACTCCTCTCCTCTCCGTCCAGTCGAGTCTTTGATAAATTACACTTTCATGCAAATTCTCTGTCCACATTCGAGAAGTGAAACAAGTTTTTTGATTTATTTCCATTTTCAGATGAAAAATCCAAACGCTCTGTGTTAAAGGGATCGAATGTATTCGGAAAATGGAAGTTTTAAATTGAATAATTCTAAACCAGCATGAGTGTGCATTGTTTTATAGTTGAACGTTATGAATTTGGGAATGTGGAAGGCGGAAATGAGCGGGCGACTCACTCACCCTCAAATGAACATAAACAAATGGAAAATTTCTATTGCCAAATTCAATTTTGACTGAAAAAGCGACTTTTTTAAATCACAATAAGCGCAGGAAGGTGGGAGCGACAGCAATTCATGTTGCGGGAGGATTCTCGGTTTCCATGTGTTTGAACTCGATTCATTATGACGCTATTGTTTTCCAAAAAAGCTTCGCAATCGCTTTTTAAAGTTCAGCAAATTTAAAATAAAATAAAATTTTTGAATTAAAACTTTTGTGTAAAAAGCGAATTGCAAATTTTGATGGTTTACTTATGACGTCAATATTGAATCACCGATTTAATTAATGGCAACTTGAAACGACATCAATAATTTTATTAATATTCCTTGTCCAAGCGATGAGCATTAATTTCGTTTTTCCAGCAGAGTTTTGCTTTTATTTTGTTCCGAATGGTCGCAAATTATTTATGCAGAAAAATCAATTAAATAATTAAATGCCCCGGAGGTTCATTTCGTTTGTTCGTGTTCGTCAAGGTTTTAATTTATGCTTTACGTCATTATGAGCGTGGCTTGGAATTAAAAACTGGTTGCTGCCACATGATTTTTGGGCGACCAAGCGAAAGAATGAAATTGAGCCATTTCAGTGAAAAATCGATGAGTTTTTCGAAAAATCAGAAAAACGCACAAACGCAGTTGCGTGAACTCAATTTAATTTATGAATTCCAAACAGAAACCCGTCGCTAGACTCCGAAACAAAGCTCGCGATGAAACAAAATCCTCGACAGAATTTATTTGGTTAAATTCGCTTCCTAGAAATATTTTGCGATTTCGCAAATATTGTTGAATTAAATTTTTAATTAAAATACATTCAAATGAATAATTATGTTTGGCAATTAATTATTTCGCTGCAACTTTGTTTCGTTTTTCAATGTTTGGATTTGCCAAATTCATGAAAAATTGCTTCGCGGGCTCACTCATTGCTACTCATGATGGCAACGCATTTAATTTTTAAAATTTTTGCGCAACTCATTTCATTTGAGTGAATTTTTAATTAGCGCAATATTAAAAGTATAAATTTTATTTATTGCCATTTTATTGATTTACCCTGAACGAGCTTTCCACTCGTGTGTGTTGGTTGGAAAAATTAAAAATAATTTTTACATTGAAATCGTTTCGCTTTGAACAATTTTATAGTCAAGAGAGAAGGAAAAGTTATGAAAACTCTGCCTTGCGAATATTTCCAGCAGACCTATAAATTCCAATCAAGCAGTCATTAATAAACAAATATTTTAAATATATCGCGTTCGTTCGAGTGAATGGGAAGCAACTAACCAAGGCATGTGTGTGTTAATAGGTTCAGCGCAATTATGAAACCCAATTTTCCACTGTCGAGACTAGCTCGGCGAAAGGAATCAGACTGCACGCACAACGCTCGAGAATTTGTTTTATGACAAATAGCAATCGACACGCATGGGAACTCAATATTTGTTTTATAAATAGAAAGAATCCGAAATTGATTTAAAAGAAAATCCTTCGATTTAGCGGAAAATTGTGTATCAATTACAACTTAATTTTTCAGAACCTTCTTTTCCTCCCCGACCTTTCTTCTGAGAAGAAAAAATCCCAAGACAAATTTCCCTCAAACATAATCCAAAGGAAAAGTCGAGAAAATCCTTCTTCATTTTTTCCTTTTCATCATTTTTATCAACCCTCGCTCGTTTTGTGTCGTGAAGAAAAGGGAAGCAACAGGATGATTTGTTGAAAGAGGAAAATTTATTGCCTCGTCATTGCCTCAAGAAAAAAAAGCAGAAAGAAGGCAGTTAAGATGTTTATCGGAAGCAGAAGGGTTGGCAAAAGTAAGCGGTTTGATAATTTGATCAATTTAATTATGACACAGCTAAGCTCTTCGAGTTTTCCCACGGCGAATATATAAAGATCTTTCAACTTACCTCGTCCACTTCTCCCAACAAATCTCAAATCGTTAAACTTTGCGATCTGATTCTTCATGACTGCGGAGCAGTTTCGAAGCTCCGCACAATAATTCTCGTCGTTTCCAGCTCGAACTGTCACCATCGTTCCGTCGTTTATATCACCAAGCGCCACAACTTTAAAAGCCACTGGCAGAGTTTTGTTCTGCAAAAACGAAACTTTAATTAGATTTTCTTCTTAATCTCATAACAGATGAGAAGTCGTACCGATCGCCAGTGTGATGGCAAAACTGTACAGACAAAGAGTGGAGACCCAGTTCTTATCAACTCGCCAGGATGTTCTGATAAGAAGTCTCCAAGGGTTCGTTCTGCTAAGATGTCTGAAGTCATTTTTGTGTAGGTTTCTTGAAGAATTTGCTCAGGCGTTAGCGGTTGATTAGAGTTCGCGGTTGAAGTATTATTCGCGCTGCTATTGTTGTTGCTATTTGAGTTTGTGTTATTGTTACTCGAAGATCCATTGTTCGTGGTGCTGTTGGTATTATTCGCAGTATTAGCAGTCGTGGAATTTCCACCGTTTGTTGTCGCGCCGCTCGCGGTATTCGCCGTCAAATGCATTTTCAATGTTCTCGTCACCGTTTTAATCTTTTAGACCGACAGAAAGTTTCACTCGAAAGTTTATTTTCACATACGTTGCATCTGCTAAAGAATTTAAATTATCACAATTTGCACTCTCCTCTCTGAATCAGGTGACGTTTCCACATTTGCTGACTTCAGCATCTGCACAACTTTTCCTCGAATTTTCCCCAACGTGTGCTGCTCGCTTTTCGCTTGAATTTTAAGGCTCTTCGCCATCAACAACGACGAGACTGAAAAGCCATAAGAGCTTTCTATGTTTACACTCAGCAACGCTTTGCGCCTTTTCGGCAGTCTCACATTAATGTTGATACATGTTATCTGTGTACATACGTTCGTTCCTGAAGGAAACCTCTAAACAAGTGACAACGTAACCTACAAAACCAAATCATAGACAACGTCGACGACGATGGAGTAGTGCGAATGCTGCTGTTGTGTTTATGCTGTGGCGGTGGTGATGAAACAAATGTCCATTTTCTACGCAAATAGACATACAATAAGAGCTCGAACCGAAAAACCGGATCATAATATGTTGCATAAGCAATCTCTGTTGATACATGTTGCAGTTGTTGTTCGAGGAAAATATGAAAATTTTGCGTAAGCTCACAACGAAGAGAAATGCGTCAGGCAGTAAATTATGAACACAACGAGCGTGCCGACTGAGAACAAAAGTCTTTCATCACACATTCATCATCAGACATCAGTCTGTGAAAAGCATTCCAAATATTATGCTCGAGGAAATATTTATGATAGTTTGATGATCGCTTTTGCGAGCTCTAATGAAAATATTTATTGGCCCGAATGAACAAATTAGAATTTCAACAATTTCACTCGAGGAAAGGAATTCTCATTTGACACATTCACACTTGAAGTTGAAATCTCCGACGGCGTTCGTGATGACGAGCAAATTAACAATTATAATTACACAATAATCACATGCGAAGCTCTGACAATGTGTTTATCGTCTTTCGACCTTTTGGGGTGGCAGTTAGAGATTGATTTAATTGCGTGAGGGTCAATGAAGGGTGGAGGACGAAAGGTGCAAATAATTGGAATCAAACTTATTGCAGGGTTTCAATCAATCATTCTCGAAATATTTGCCAATGACAATGACTCGAAGATTAAATTTCTCGCATTTGCAATCTGCGAAAATTTAGGAATTCCAAACATTTGCATTGGGTTCAATTATTGCAACGACGGAGTGCACAAAATCGACCAACGAGTTATTCGAATTGCCCACAAAATTACACGAATTGTCAATTCACTACGAGACCGACCAAAATTCACTCTTAAATCTCGTCTTTGATTTGCACAAACGCAAATTAATTACATTGTCCAATTCGAGAAGCACTTTAGCCATCGTGTAATTGTCCACTTTACATTTTTGCTCAACACACTTTGTTTGGTCACTTGAGTCTTCAAAACAATTGCGAGGCCCGTGAAATGTCAATTGAAATCAGAAATGGACAAAAAGCAGTTGAATATCCTGCGGAATGTTGTGTGGCTTACTCGTGTGGTCCACCAAAAGTACCAACAGGAAAAAAAGTAAGCGAACATTTTTTTTTATGATGGAACGGGGGCTTTACACCGCATATTCTCGCATACGTCTATTGATGGACATGGAAAAAAATCCCGCCAAATAAACAATTCATCCCGCACCATTTATCTCGCGGGAAAAAATCGCAAAAGCAATGAGAAAAAAAAAATCTCGCGAAACTTTTTTTTTACTCGTGAAAGCCAAAATTATATTTTTCGGTTTGGTTTGTCTCTCGTTTTTCGCGTCTGACGGATGATGGAGATTCCAGAGGATGTGAATGTTTGAGTTGGAAGAACGCAGAATGATTAAAATAAACCAAAATGCGAGCAAACAGTTGATGAGTTCGGTGAAGGGAAGTGTCGAGGTTTTGCGATGAAATTAAATATTTTTTCACTTGACTTTTTAGTAGAAAAAAAAATGTTCAAATCAAATTCGAATTATTGCGATGCATTCAATTCGGTTTTTGCGGCTGATTTTTAACACATCAATTAGTTTAAGATGGTTGTCATTTTGATATGTTTTTTCGATCATGACGCGGCGGCTTTTGTGGTTTTGTCTTTCTCGTTTTTATTTTTGGCAATTGGACGTGTCCGATAATTAATGACTTTTCTATTGATTTCACACATAAACTCTTGAAAAGTTCAATTAAACAACACTCGGCACTGGAGGCAGCGAATATGGAAAGCAAGTGGAGAGGATTAAATTTTCCGATTCGCCAGCTCGACATCACCATTAAACATTTCCCCCAAACGCTGACAATACGGCGGGAAATGATGAAATTTTTGCTGCCTTTATGCTTTTCCGCACAGCACACAACATGAATGAGCCGCTCATGTATGTTTGATTATGTTTTAACAATCTTTTTCTGTCGTTCTGGGGAATGATGGAAATTTTCCCGCTCGGAATTGCAAACACACAATGCGAGAAATTAAACAACACACAGCAAAATGGTCGAGTTGATGAGGAGATAATTGTGTTGCAACTGAAGCAACGATTACGTGCTAAAGATTTCACCCGAAAATTGCGTGACACTTCACCTGACTCAGAGAGTTTTCATTCACTTTGTTTTTTTATTTAAACTAAAACTTAAAGTTCATTTCCTTTTTGTGTTTCTTTTTTATTTTTGTTTCTTACTCGTGCGATCACACACAACCAGAAGAGCCGCGATATCCGCAAATAATGGCGAACCAGAAAAGCCTCAAGCAGGCGAAACAACACTGAAAAAGTCTTTTAAGCACGCGCTTTTGAGTAAATTGGAAAAAAATCCTCTTCAGGCCTTCAATAGAGTGCGGAAAGAAATAAATTCTCGCTGTTATATTTCCACACGATAACACATCAATTTTCACATTAAGCACTTTCACTCGATGACTTTCCCATCACAAGACTGTGAATACAAAATGAAATTCGAGCACGCGATCACGGAGCTTCTAACCGTCTTTAAACGTCGTGGAGAAATGAAAATCACGGAGGAAAATTTTGAAAATTTTCTAACACACTTTTGAGCCCCACGAGCAAACGAGCGGCAGGCAAGTAACGTTTATCCCGAAAGAGTAAAACTATTTTTCAACCCTTACACATTCGAAAAGCAACAACATAAGTATAACATCATCATGTGAGTGCGCAATCATAAAACATAAAAGCAGGGCCGAGAGCTTCCAATAGTCGAGTACATAGAGCAAAGACAACAACAATATGAGCAGCATTAATTAGGGAAAAATGGGGGTTTTGTGGAAAGCGAGTTTTCCGAGCGGTTGTTGTTAGTTTTTCGCATCCTCGCCTCACTGGAAAATGCGTTTGCAAAAGAATTGAAGTGGAATTTTCGTTCGATGATGATGATGACTGTCGAGAGAGTTTCTCGCATGCGAGTAGTTTTCCCAACTCTTTTGATTGTGTTGGTGTGAAAATTCTTTTGCAGAAGGGAAAATTATTTCTGGTGAATCAACGAAAGGAGCCTTTGGCATTTCCGAGTCAACATCTTGTGAGGTCTCGACGAGAAAACAAAATTTTATGAGCTCCGTTGTGTTTAATTGCCGTCGACGAGAGTTGTTTAAACAAACCTTGAAGTGTAGATAGAGTCTGGGCGAATGCAAATTAAAAAAAGAAAGAAAGAAAAATCTCCGCTCGTGTCTCGAGAAAATAGAAATTAAAATTCTAAGCGATCGTGTTTAGATCGTAAAACAAAAGTCGTGATCAGGAGATTTGTCATTTTCTTCTGTTTTGGAAAGAAAGTAAATTCTTTGTGATCGTGAAATTATAATTTACAACCAAATCGTGACGACGCAGAGAAATTCTT
This sequence comes from Smittia aterrima, assembly GCA_033063855.1. Taxonomy (NCBI): domain Eukaryota; kingdom Metazoa; phylum Arthropoda; class Insecta; order Diptera; family Chironomidae; genus Smittia; species Smittia aterrima. The sequence continues at coordinate 10,841,318 of CP093831.1, read as the reverse complement.
TTACGAACAAGAAAAATGCATAAAATGTTTAGCGATCGCTTTAAATCACTTTCCCTTGTTGTACAACAAATAATTTTTCAAAGGAAAATGAGACAATCTTTCATGAAATAAAACATTTCGGAATTGTCTTCATTTCGATTGCCACAGAACCCTTCACTTATTCGCTGTTATTTAACCTTCTCGAATGAAAATCCTCACGCGGCACTTCTACCGACAGAAACCACGTTAACCACGTTAAGAGATCACTTTACACGTCAGCTACCAAAAGCAAAAAAAAAGCTTTTTCACCACACACACAATTTTTCGTTGGCGGCGGTAACAAATTTGCGGCCAAAGGGAAATCTCGAAAAAAAAGAATCGCGCGCGTTCTGCAAAGTGGTCAATTTTCGGTTGTATGACCGCACATTCGAGGCGAACATGGAATATTGATGATTGCTTTCTGAGTTAATTTCCGTTACGAACTGTATCGCATCAAAATGAGTTTGTTGTTTTCAGTTTTCCACTCACGAGAAGGAAAGAATTTTCATTTTCATGTGTGCTGCCGTGAAGGTGTAAACGAATGTCGGAGAGAAAGCCAGCTCAGAGTTTCCACATTATATACTCAGATCGTTTTAATTGGAAACCACACATGAGCACACACACGAAAGCAGAATTTTCAAAAATAAATTATAAAATTCAGCGGGAAGTGTTCACGAGCTCTTGAGTATCAACACTAACACCAACAACAAACGATGATGATTTTCCATGTGCGACTTTCCCGGACGGCAAATCTCGCTCGCGCTGGAAAATGTTTTGATGAAAAAAGCATGTGTTTCAACCCATTCTCCCCTCAATGACTTCAACCCTTTTTTAATGAAAATTTTATCACGCACATATGTTGAGCGGTGTTTGTTCTCTTGATGAATCTCAAGTGGCTTCGTCAAGATTTTTAATTAGGCTTTCATGTATCAGCATTCTTATGAAGGAGAATCTTAATCGTTTGAGTTTCTCGGGTGACTCTCAAGTGAATTAACTGTCGGCAAGGCGACTCTTGAGAGACTTTTAAACATTTCCATAAACTCATGCTCATGATGATCCAAAAGTGATTTCCAAACTCCAAGCAGAGGAGATATATGGCAACAATATCAAGAGAGCGCCCACTAATACTGACACAGAGATGTGGTCAAAAATGGGGTTTGGTTTAAAGCAATTGCATTGGTGTTCGTTGGGAAATTTGTTGTTGGTTGTCTCTCGCAATTCTCGCCTGATGCTGCGGGCGGAAAATTTATTTAGTTGCAGGCAGCATCAGCTCTGAGCGATAAGCCAAACGCGAGCCTTGGTTCCGTCCTAAACAATCCGGTTGCGAAGATTCTTATTCAATGTGAGTCGTCTCCACTTACACAAAAGCGAGAGACGAGGAAACTCTCGATCTTTACTTTAATTTACATAAAACTCGCTCAGTACATAAATTTAAATGAAAAACAAAAACTTTTGCTAATCATACAGAGAAGAAAACATTTTAAGTTTCTCGACATTTTTTTCCGTCGTCGTCGTCGTGTGAGGAAAAGCACACGTGGTGTTGGTTATACACAGACCGCCTTTTTCTCCTCTGAAACAGCAACAACAGAAGGCTTAGTGGCTGAGAGCACTCGGGGAAATTTTACGGTCTGAAATGACGGTTTTGCAACTTTCGCTTTATTTTTTTTTTCACTCCCGGCGACAAGTTCAATTCTCAAACAGAAAGTTTGAGCTTTTACGGAAGTATGTGGCGGTGGTCTCAAAGAATTTTCCGAGTGTGAACAGGGAAATTATGGAGCTTGCGGGGACACACAAGAATCGGTGGCATTGATTTTATTAGAAACCCTTTTTTGTACTCAATCTTGAATTCACCAGAAAACCAACAACGAGACCAAACTCGGGTTAACAGTTTCCACATCATTGTCGTCGTCTCTCTCACTTGAGCTGATGACTGTAAGTGAGAATGTTTTTGTTTTGCTGTTTCGGCTTCGGTTGTGGAGAGAAAAGATCGATCATAATTTCTTGGTTTCAACTTGAATTGATTATTTGGTTTGTTGTTGTTTCAACCGAAGCTCTATCGATTGAATTGAATGAGTTGTGAGAGAGAAATTGCTGAAAACAAGTGACGCAAGATAATCTGGAAGGAATTTGAACTTTTAATTAATTTATTTAGATTTTCATTGAAATTTTCATTTAAATATTTTGAATTTCCGTGAGCAAAATAAAATAAACTTCAGTTTGCAAATTCGGCGAAAGATTAAAATGAAAGTGAAAGCAAAAGTCTTCTTGTAATTAGCGAGATTTACATGAATAAATTTCTGAGTTTTCTCTAACGAAAGAAGAGTTTAATCCATTCTTGACCCTTTCATCTAGACATTTACACACTTTTATCAAGCCACCCTTCGCATTGAGCATGCCAAACATTTTGTCCAAAAATTCTTTTGTCCAGTTTTGTTAAAATCGCAAATTCCACCCTCGACGCAGTTATTGAAAAACTTACGCACACACTTTCAGAGATTCTTTCATCTTCTTCGCTGTGCTTGGTAAGGAAAGGAAAAGTCCTGAGTGGGTGGGAGAGACTGAAACCTGAAAAATGTGCCATTAAGAATCCTTTCCCGTTGTAAAATTTCATGTTTTCTCTGATTTCCCTTCGCCAAACGAGACAGTCGACTCGGACTTTCAACCAACGTTCGTTCTCGTAATTAAACTCGTTTTCACCAATAAATTGTTTATGCTTATTTCTCACCAGTCACGACCGTCTCGCTTACACCATATGCAAGCATAAAAAACACATGTTCACGATTCGCATCCTCTCCCCCGCTTTGTCCTTCAATTTCAATTTTTGTCTCGCAAAAACTTTCATTGCACCGCCGATACCTTTTTTTAAAACACTTCTCGAGAATTAAACGTGGATTGTCGTTCTACCGACGACGGGATTAACAAAATGAGCATGAAGCGACTTCATGGCAATTCAACTTTTAAATCCAAATGATCAATATCGTTGCGGAATGGGAAAGAGATTGTAATTAAAATAATGAATTGCTTGAACCTTTTTTTTGCGCAATGGAAACTCTGTGTCCCAGGAATTTCAAATATCCTTGCGATGTTCCAACGTCCGAGCGGTTGAAAATATCAAAAGGAATAAATTTCACTTCTAATTTTTAATGGTTCGCTCTCCCTTTGTCTTCAACAGTGTCCATAAATTATAATTGCTAATGATGTTTATCTACGCATCCTTTCTTTCATTGCATTGTTGCCATGCTTAGCATAAAATGAACGCTGAGCATTTTAATTGAAACTCCAATAGCAACAGCGACGATAAATTTTAATTAATTTATTATCAGTCTTGAGAATATTTATTTCAGTTCTTGCGGCATCTCGCCACGAAACTTTCTTCTAGTTTAGATAATTCGTTGTGTCTTGTGCTCGTGATTTATGCGTCAGCATTCTTGAAACTCGATCTTCAGCACCCTTCGTCGAGAGCTCCAATGTGAAATGAAGCGATTGATGTGTTTGTTGTTTTAAAAAGCGAAAAATCTCTCCCTGAAGAAGCTAAACTGTCCCTTCTCGGCACGAGTTGACCCAACCTCTTTGATCCTTCGTCTTGCATCTCGTGTTTCCATATTTATGGGATTTTTCAACACATTTCTTTGGGTCAAACTTACGCAACTTGGGAGACTGCGTGGCGACGGAAAAAGTCTCGAGTTCGTCATTCGAAATGCCACACAGATTGGCGAGCGAGTTTCTTGCTTCAACTAGAAAATTTTCTATCTCAAAACCTTTTGAAAACGAATCATTTTGTTTACAGTTTTACAGCTTTAATTATAAAAGAAGTCGCCGCGTGATTATGATTTCAGTTTTAACGATCAAAAATTTCTGTTCTCTCCGTTCCATTTCATGTTCATCTTGGGCGGTCTTCTTTCAACTTTCCATCGAGCAGCTCATGCAAAAACGTTTTTATGTAAATTTCAGTTTTATGGCTGCAGTTGCACTTCCTCAAATGTCTGCCCAAACATTTGTTTAACGTTAAGATTGAACAATGCCGAGTTGACTCTGTTTGCATCATTTGGTTTTTCAATAGAATTTAAAGCATCTGGAAAGACGTAAAAATATTTTTGCACTCGAAGTCTTGGAGGTCTTGACCAAAAATTATTAATAAATAAAATCCAAGTGGCTTGATCTGTTGGGAAACTTTCGAATCACAGGAAAATTCATTTCCATTTCACATATGAACGTGCATAAAATTAACGCTCAACCCTTTCACACGAGTTAGTACATGCGAAAGGTCGAAGATGGAGCGCTGAGCGGTTCGTGTCTGAGATGAAAAACTTTCGAGAGAAAAGTTTTTAATTGAATGAAAAAACTATGAAAATTCCTCTCTCCATGAAAGTTCTAAAATGTAGAAGCGACCGTCAGATGATGAATTAATTGAGTGAAAGAAAACTTCAAATTTATTGATGACGTTAACTTCGTTTACCACGCGATGCAGTTTCTCTTCATGTCGAACGAAAGAGTTTCATGTCACGACTTCTTTAACCAAGAAAAATAAAAAGCGATCGAGGTTGTTTGTCTTTTCGGTGCCTGCCAAATTGATTGACACGAATTTCGTGCTTAAACGCGCAAGAAATGGAATAAAGTCAGACAGGAAACGAAGTCAAACAGCAGAAAAACCAGAAAGTATGGGCAGTTTTTAATGATTGCACTTTTAGTTGCACACAAATGCTTTTTAGATCATTGGAAAGAGGCAAACTAACGCTTTCGAGTGTTCATTAAACATGAACCGCCCTCTCGAGCGCCAGTTTTGTTGAATTTGCGCAATTATCTCCGTCGCTCTACCGTTTTAGTTGAATAGTTCTTTTGATCAATTGACAAACGGTTAAAGCACCGGCACAGATAGCGGACAACAAAAATGAAAGGAAGAAGTGTCAGCTAGCAAAATTGCACAATTTCCCAAGCGAATGCATTAAACACAAAATCGCAAATGCTTTTTGCACTCGAAATGGGAAATGGAACGGAATCACAACAATCATTTAGCGCGTCGTTGTGTTCGATTTCTCTCTGAAATTAATTGTCGTACGGGCCTTAAAACAGCAAAGAAGGGCTCGGCGTAACCTGCCTTTTGTGGTGTTAATTATGCAATGGAAAAAGCAGTTGAGAGTGCCAAAAGCTGACTGAAGCGTGAACATACAAATTACACTCGAATCAATTATTTTCCGTTTTATTCTGCAAAGTCGAACGCATTCGGAGAGCCAATGTTTGGCCGTAGACACACTTTCGACAGTCCCCGAACGGAAATGCTTCTCAAACTGACTTTAGTTTCTAGTTTTGCATAACTTTCAATCGATTTTTTGTTTTCTTTAATTAAGCTTCCATTTCGAACTGAATTAAAACGATGAAATAAATGAGTGAAGCCGCCAATATTTCGAGCAACAATTTATAGTTCAATGGAATTATTTTAAATGTTCGGAACTCCATCGGCGAGTTGATTAGTTGAAGTGCCAATTGATTAGTCTAAAACGAAATTTTATCAAGAATGAGAAAATCGAGGAAGTGTCTTAACTCACAAATCGCTGAAATTTCATTTCAGCTCCAAGAATATCCAAAATTCTTCTTTCTCGCTTTCGAAACGACTGTTGAGCAGTCATTGTGTAGAAAAGTAATGGCATAAATGTCGGAATAACATTCATCGAACCTCTCAAAAGTTTATCGAACTTTAAGTCAGTTGTTTTCACAACGTGAAACAGCTGAAGCGTCAAAGGAGTTGTTGTCATAATTGTGTGAATCGTCATTTGAGAATTAAAAAGGCAATTAAACTCTTCAACAATTTGAGTGATATCTTGATATCCTTTCAATATTTTCAGGAAATGATTGCGTTTGTAAGATTTATTTCGAAAGAAATCCTTCAATTCTTCGATGAACTCGTCAAGCGATATTTCGATAAATATTTCGAAGCTTTTGACCAAAATCATGAAGTACAAGGAAGTCAGAAAGGTTCGCAATTGCAAACCAATAAAAATTATCGTTGCCGATGAAATTAACAAAAGTTTCATCAAATGATTCGACATTGTAGCAATGTTGAAAAACAAAAATCCAATGCAATTTACTTGAATAAATTTCCGAAGCCTTCGCTTTGACGTTTCATTTCTAATTCCTAACTCAACTGAGACATGAATAATTTTAATGATTCTCTCATGTCTCCACATCTGAATCAAACTTAGAGTTACACTTAAGAAAATATAAAAGTATGTCGACGATTGAAGAAAACTTTGGAGAATCGGCGAAATTTCACTAAAAGCATTCGAAGAATCTTTCTCTTCAACCAGATCAGCGAAAGTTCCAGTTGATACTGAACTCAGTTGATAGAAAGACAAACAAATAATCGCAATAATCTGAGCAGAATTGAACATCAAAAAGAATCTCGAGAGGAAGATTTTGTTTCCTTGCTTCTCGAAACAAGACACTCCAGAAATATTGAACAGGAATAAAACAAAACGATCTAACAAGCTCGACATTTCGATAGCTTCTGTAGAGGCAACTAATAAATTAATTACTTTAATTCTTATCAATTATAATTTCATAATTTGCTGAGTCATTTCTTCTTGTAATTGTACTCAATATTAATGTCGGATTATGATTGTGTGTCTCACATGAATGCTCTTAATCTTAATTGAATACAAACACATTTTTATTTTCGTTTTATTTGACTCACGCTTGAAACGAGAGAATTACTTTTTTGCAATCTCATTCTGTTCATACTAAAGTCCATTGTTAATGATTTCTTTATCTCGAAGTTAATATTTTGATAAGACAACAGAGTTTTCGTTCATTCCAAGTAAAGCATTCGGCGTATCAACATCGAAATGAGAGCGAAAATAAAGAAAAGTGAATATTTCAATAAAATATCAAGAACTTGAAGGTCTTACAGGTGAATTTCATTTCAGATGAAGCTTATTCAAAGCTTATGCTCGATGAAGGAAGTCAAACACGATCTGATGAAGATACCGACTTCAAAATGGAGCTTCCAAGTTGGGCAGACGAGAAAAAGATAAAAATGTGAGAAAAACTTTATCAAAAAAAAAATTTTTTTTATCAAATCCGGTTTCAGGGGTCAAAATTTTGTTTTACTGAACTTGAACGCAATGAGTCGCGCGTTGTTTATCTGTCTCACCACGGTTGGGTCAATTCCATCGATTTTGAAAATTCTTAGCTTCACGAAACAATCATCATCTCCTGCATTGGCTTATCGTCGTTTTCGAATGAATGCTAAACACGCTCAACTTTGGTACACTAATAAATTTGAAGAGGGATCAAAGTAAGATTTTCAATTCCGTGAAATTAATTTTAATAAAATAATTTATCATTTAGAGCTTGGAAGTCAATCGAAATTGTTCGACGAATGCACGTCGTTGTTAGTAAGAGAACTGAGAGAGCAGGTTTAGGAATCATTTCACAAAAAGATATGGCGCTGACTCAATTTTTGTTCATGGGATATCAAGTTCTTCGTCCAGAAGAGTTTGGATTTGTTGCAAGTCGCGAGCAGTTTGAAGCTTTCAGTCATCTTTGGAGAGTTATTGGTTTCATGCTTGGGATCGAAGATCGATTTAATTGCTGCGGCGAAACTCTGGAGGAAACTAGGAGTCGACTAGAGGCAATGCGAGTGGATATGTTCTTACCTGAACTGATGAAACCAAGTCCTGAATACGATGATTTTTTTAAAACGACGGCGTACGGCATGTGGTATGGGGATCCCACGATCAACTACGGCAAGTTCTTTAAAATTGTTTGTACTTCTTGATTAATTTATTTCTTTCCATTAGAGACGGCAATGTTTTGTACAATGCGAATGGCTGGTGTCCCAGGTTATCACATTTACGAGTCAGAGGCCATCGGATCCAGCAAAAAAGTTTTGAATGAACTTTCTTACTACATTCAGTTTCGAATTTTCTTAGACGTCTTAGTCTTTGAAATTTTGAGTCACTATTTTGTCTTCCGGTGGATTTTCAACATAACTAGGATCCTTTTTAACTTGTTAAATATAAATGAGACTCTTGCGCGCTTGAAGTTTGGAGAAAAATATGTGAACGTTCCAATCGCAAAATTGAAGTAATAAAGATTTCAATCCAAGCGAAAAGGTTTTGCTATTTTTTGAACAACAAAGATTTGAAGAATCGAGCAAATTCTTGAAATAAATTGATTCAGCCAAAAAAAATTTAATGATCGAGTGTTGTTCATCTCACAGGCTGTGACAGCTGTTCTGAAATAAAAGATGTTTGAATGCAAGTACACTTTTATTTGCTAACGAACTGGTCATTTTGTTCGATAAAGTCTACAAATGAATTATTTATTTTTCCTGGTTCGCCGAACTGTTAAAGAAGTTCAATGTCCAGAAATTTCCTAAAAAAAACTAAAATCATTTTCTCTCGTGAAAATCTTTCTTAAGATCTGATCTTAAAAGATAATCATTTATCAACAACATCATTTGTCTGTTTAGAGTAAACTTTTTTAAATTATACGATTTAGAGATGTTACGATTTTGTCAGGTCTTCAGCTGAGAAGAAAATATTCTTACATGGCGTTGTTTTTAAAAGCTAGACTTTCGATGTTGGGTAGTCAATTGAATTAGCTTCAATTCTGTATATTCACTTTTATAATTAATTAGGCAGGTCGCGAGTAAAAAAATCACAAAAACTGCGCAATGAGATTTCATCAAAGTGAGCAAGATCCGAGATTGAAAAAGGTAAAACTTTAAGATTGAAAAAGGTAAAACAGAATTCTATTTATTCTTTGCTTTTAAATATTATTTGAAATTTTCTGACCATGGAATTATGGAATTCCTATGATGGTTGCTACAACAATTTGGTACGGTTATTGAGCAATTCAATGAGCAACCGGATTATTGTCAACAAGCAAAATAATTTTTATGCGCTACGATAAAATCATTTCGAGTATGAGCGATTATGAGCTGATGTTTGCTTAAGAGATTGCCACATAAATTATTCAATTCCATCAAGATTTGGCTTCAGAATTCATTCTATATATTCGATTTTTAAAAGCGCCCTAATCGTTCATTTCTAATTATTTGGTATTTTCACCTCTTATTGCTCCTTCAAAACACTTCATTTCACTCAATTCAAACATTTTTCTTTTGTTATTGGCGGAAAATAATTATTTTTCTTCGATCAGAGATAATTTTAAAATTAAATAACACAAGTCGAGAATTTTTTCATATAAAACCATTGACGCTCTGGTTTTTTGTTATCCGTAATTTTGCTCAATGTACAGCGGCGCGAAATTCAAAACTGTACCAAGTGACCACTGAGCACTGTAACATTCAAAGTTTTTGCTGTACCATTCTTAAGACGAAAACTTGCTGTCACATTTCATCAAATTGTGCTTTAATTAATGAAACTAAACGATTAAAAAAAATATGACAATTACGTGCAACGATCAAGCTTTTTTGTAAGATATAATTTATCTTCATACCATAATTTGCTTTGAAGTTATATGGATAAAAACTCTCAAAGCGTGAAAAAAAGTGAGAAATCGTACCATTTCAAAATTTTTGCTCTATATGATTTTCTTTAATGGGTCAACTTTAATAAATCGTTAGCTCATCAGTATTTGAAGAACAATATTTTAAAACAAACATTTTTAATTTACAAGAAGACAAACAGACTTTATTGTTAGAAGCAAAAGTTTAGCTGACGATGTTTCATAATATTTCAAACTTTAATAAAATGGTTTCGTTGAGTGGACTTAAAAATATTTTAAATTAAAAACATTTTACTTGGATGGAAGTCCATTGGAATTATAGTATTTGGTGTGGTCGTGATTCTGAAAGTTGTAAGAAGCCTAACGAAAGTAGACTGGATCGTCATGAGCGCAAGACGCTTTCCAATGCACTAGAATTGAAATATTTATCACAAATCTATAAAATAACTAGAGAGCACGGTAATTGTCTCCGGCCTACGGCCTAAGACACAACCACGCAACCCGCGACGGTCGCTGCGCGACCTATACGCCGGTCAAACTCCGCCAAATCACTCAACCCGTTTGGAAGTACACAATTTCAATAAAGAGTCAAAAAAAAAGTTTTCTTATTTCTTACATGGGAGGTACTAGAAGGGAGGCTATACTAGAGTGTATATCGAGTTTTCCCGAAATATTCCCGAGTTCTTCCTAAGTTTTTCCGAAAATTTCCCGAGTTTTCTCAAAGTTTTCCCGACTTTACCGAAGTTTTCCCGAATTTTCCCAAAGTTTTCCCGACTTTTCGGAAGTTTTCCCGAAATATTCTCCGGTTTTACCCCTTGAGATTAGTTAGCGGTGGCGCTAGTCTATAGATTCAATCTGTAGATTAAGATCTATAGATCCAAGAGGCAGAAATGAGTCTATAGATTAAGATCAATAGATTTAAATATGATGAAGACGCGAAAGTGAATCTATAGATCGGGAGGGGAAATTTCAATCTACAGACTCAATACATAGACTGAATATTTAGGGGGTTTCATACTCGCAGAATTCTATTTGAATTCTACTTGCATAGAATTAATAGAATTTTAGTAGAATTCTAGTAATGTTCTGACCCGAACATGCTGTGACTAATAGCTAGAAGGGCTCCGCCAGGAGACCTTCGGCTATTTGTCTCGGCATGGAGGGACTCTAGATATGCTAAATTTACGATACCTGCGTAAGCCCATAGTTAGTATAAAGACAAGGCCTCCGAAGGAGGCCCCTAATGCTTTCTTATTTAGAATTCTACATAATTCTAATAGAATTCTACTTGCAAACAGAATTCTGCGAGTATGATAGAATATGATACGCCATATTTAGTTCTCAATCTGTAGATTCAATCCACCGTTTTTTCCTCTCTCAATCTATAGATTCACGTTTGCGTCTTCTCATTTTTCGATCTATGGATCTTAATCTATAGACTCATTTCTGCCTCTTGGATCTATAGATCCTAATCTACAGATTGAATCTATAGACTAGCGCCACCGCTAACTAATCTCTAGTGGTTTTACCGAAGTTTTGGACTACAAGAAGGACAGAAGGAAAGAAAGAATTTCAGATCAAGCAATTCTTATTATTATATATTGACAAGACAACAGAGTTTTCGTTCATTCCAAGTTTAGCATTCGGCGTATGAACATCGAAACGAAATGAGAGCAAAGATAAAGAAAAGTGAATATTTCAATAAAATATCAAGAACTTGAAGGTCTTACAGGTGAATTTCATTTCAGATGAAGCTTATTCGAAGCTTATGCTCGATGAAGGAAGTCAAACACGATCTGATGAAGATCCTGACTTCAAAATGGAGCTTCCAAGTTGGGCAGACGAGAAGAAGATAAAAATGTGAGAAAAACTTAATCAAATTTTTTTTTAATTAAATCCGGTTACAGGGGTCAAAATTTTGTTTTACTGAACTTGAACGCAATGAGTCGCGCGTTGCTTATCTGTATCACCACGGTTGGGTCAATTCCATCGATTTTGAAAATTCTTAGCTTCACGAAACAATCATCATCTCCTGCATTGGCTTATCGTCGTTTTCGAATGAATGCTAAACACGCTCAACTTTGGTACACTAATAAATTTGAAGAGGGATCAAAGTAAGATTTTCAATTCCGTGAAATTAATTTTAATAAAATAATTTATCATTTAGAGCTTGGAAGTCAATCGAAATTGTTCGACGAATGCACGTCGTTGTTAGTAAGAGAACTGAAAAAGCAGGTTTAGGAATCATTTCACAAAAGGATATGGCGCTGACTCAATTTTTGTTCATGGGATATCAAGTTCTTCGTCCAGAAGAGTTTGGAATTGTTGCAAGTCGCGAGCAGTTTGAAGCTTTCAGTCATCTTTGGAGAGTTATTGGTTTCATGCTTGGGATCGAAGATCGATTTAATTGCTGCGGTGAAACGCTGGAGGAAACTAGAAGTCGACTAGAGGCAATGAGAGTAGATATGTTCTTACCTGAATTGATGAAACCAAGTCCTGAATTCGAAGATTTTGTTAAAACGACGGCGTATGGTATGTGGTATGGCGATCCCACGATCAACTACGGTAGTTCTTTAAAATCGTTACGTAGTTCTTGATTAATTTATTTCTTTCCATTAGAGACGGCAATGTTTTGTACAAAGCGAATGGCTGGTGTCCCAGGTTATCACATTTTCGAGTCAGAGGCCATCGGATTGAGCAAAAAAGTTTTGAATGAACTTTCTTACTACAATCAGTTTCGAATTTTCTTAGACGTCTTAGTTTTTGAAATTTTAAGTCACTATTTTGTCTTCCGGTGGATTTTCAACATAACTAGGATCCTTTTCAACTTGTTAAATATAAATGAGACTCTGGCGCGATTGAAGTTTGGAGAAAAATATGTGAACGTTAAAATCGCAAAATTGAAGTAATAAAGTTTTCTATCCAAGCGAAAAGGTTTTGCTATTTTTTCAGTAACAAAGATTTGAAGAATCGAGCAAATTCATGAAATAAATTGATTCAGCCGAAGAGTTGAAATGATCGTGTGTTATTCAACTCACAGGCTGTGACAGCTGTTCTGAAATAAAAGATGTTTGAGTGCAAGTACACTTTTATTTGCTAACGAACTTGTCGTTTTAATATCGACAAAGTCTACAAATGTTTCAATTATTTTTCCTGGTTCGCCGAACTGTCAAAGAAGTTCAGAGTCTAGAAATTTCTTAAAAAACATAAAATCATTTTCTCTCGTGTAAACCTTTCTTAAGACGTGATCCTAAAAGATAATAATTTATCAACAAAATTATTTTATTTGTCTGTTTATTTGATTTTCTTAAATTCGTCAACTTTAATGAAGCGTTAGTTCATCAGTATTTGAAAAACAATATTTTAAAACAAACATTTTTAATTTACAAGAAGACAAACAGACTTTATTGTTAGAAGCAAAAGTTTAGCTGACGATGTTTCATAATATTTCAAACTTTAGTAAAATGGTTTCGTTGAGTGGACTCAAAAATATTTTACTAGGATCGAAGTCCATTGGAATTATGGTATTTGGTGTGGTCGAGATCCTGAAGGTTGTAAGAAGCCTAACTAAAGTAGACTGGGTCGTCATGAACGCAAGACGTTTTCCAATGCACTAGAATCAAAATATTTATCACAAATCTATAAAATAATCGATCAACTTGAAATATTTACTGTTCTGGGACCTCCGCCGAATGGAAAGTGTGCCATCGAATGACGATTTCTCTTGTTCTCCTCCGAAAATCTCTCAGGATCGTACTTGAGCGGATCTGGATAGATTTTCTCATCATAATGAATGGAAAACATTGGAACTAGAACTGTTGTGCCTTTCTCGATTGTTAGATCTGTTCCAGGAATCTTATAATCTTGACTAGCTTTGCGAGCTAAGCTCTCGATTGGTGGATACATTCGAAGAGTTTCTATTTGTAAATGAAATTGTAATTTTAAAGTTTTCAATATTCAGTTAGTTGATTACCATTAACACACATCAGCAAATATTTCATATCCTGCAAAGCCTCGTATGTCAGTTCGTTATTATGCCTCGACAATGTTTCTCTGATATCTTCACGTAAACGTTCTTGAATCTTGGGATTCAACGCCAGCTCGTAAAGAGTAAAAGAAATTGCTGAGCTAGTTGTGTCAAAGCTGAGAAAATTTAATTTAAAATTTTGAAAACTTTTTTAAATATTTTTTTCCACTCACCCTCCCAAAAAGAAAATGAAAGCTTGTGCAGCAACTTCTTCAATTGTTATGTTTTCACTCGCGCTTTGGTGGCTGCTTTTTTCTAGTTTCATTAGTTCAATCATTTGACAAAGGAAATCATTTCTTTTCGCATTAGTCTTCTCACGATGTGCAATTGTTTGTCTGATCGAGTCCAAAAAGAAATCCGAAATATCCTTTTGTAGCTCTCTCAATCCTAATCGTCGGGATAGGTTCGGGAATGTTGACAATAGCATAACTTTCGCAAAGCGAAACCGGTTTGGCTCGAAAGTCTTCCTCCCATACTTCACAAATAATGAATCCTGATCAGTCATCGCGTTCGCTTCGAGACCAAAAGCGAATTTAGTGATGACATCAATGAGATATCGACTGAATAAATCTTTCACTTCCACTTCAGACAAAGTTTGCTTTTTAAGAAAATCAACCAAATGATCAGCCTTCGCTAAATAAGTTTTGAACATCGTCTTCAACTTTAAACTTGTAAATGCAGGAACCATCTTTGCTCTCATTTTCTTCCAAGGCTCTCCTGTGAAACATTTCAATAAATTTTATTTTAAAAATAATTATAACTCTTACCATCGAGATTAACCAAATTTGCAGAAAGCGGATCAGCCTCTTTATTTGAATAATTTCCTCGTTCTAAAAAGTTGGAAGAGTCGGTCATCATAACAGCTTTTGCAACATCTAAGTTGGTAACTAAAAGGACAGGACGGGCAAAAAAGTAAAGCCCAACCACTTTTGTTTTTTCCTTGTATTCTTCATAAAACTCTTGTAATCTTCTTAAAACATGAATTTTGACACCGACATCTTTGAAGGAACCAAAAGGAATATTTGGCTCAATATAAGGAAAACCCTTTCGTTCCCAATAAGTAAACTTATTCAAGAACCAGTAGAATAGCAATGCAATAATTGCGACGGAGAATGTTATTTCAAATATCATGACTTATCACCAAGAAGTAAACTTTAACAATGAGATAAAAATGAGCTCCTTTTAAAAAATATTCGATTCCACCGATAAAGTTCTACATACAATTGCAGTTCAGAATAATTTATTGCAGAACAGATAAAATAATAATTATACGAGTTTTCTCTTGTGTGTATTAACTGTGTGAGAATAAATTGAATGTTTGTTGAAGAGGAGAGACATTTATAAATTTGAGTCACAATCGATGGCTAGCATCAATCAATTAAAAGCTTTTTCTAAATAAATTGACATGACCAGAGATAATAACAGTCAATCAATTCCAGGCGTAGTTGTATTATTAAAATTACTTTTCAAATTATTACTTCAGTCGTCTCTCGATATTCTAAACGAAATGAAAACGAAGCTTTCGTTCTTAATTTTTTATTTTAATTTTTCGAGCTTAACAAACTTAAGAATCAAACATGGAAAAATTCAGATATCAAAGATTGTTCTGATTTGGAATTTCATTTCTTTTCCTCTCATTACTTTAACTTTCAGTTTCATTCCAAAACATATTTTACTAGAAGTCACGAAAGGCCCCTCAAATTTTCTTCGCGGAATTTCTGAGTTTCTCCAATTTATTGCACTTTTTCGTAACATTTTTGAAAATGCGTTTGTTCTGATGTGCATTTACTTTCAAATTTTTAAGAGAAAAGTGATTCTAAAATTTCTTATCGATTGCATCAAAGCGCACGAAATAGTTGGAACTTTGAAGGAAAAAAGTTTGGAAAAATTAATGAGCAAATGCTGCAAAAGTGTTGTCATAACGATTGTATCTTCGATAACATTTAACTTGTTAAGTTTATTTTTTTTTAAGATAACATGGATTAGCTTAGTGATGATCTTCTTTGTGAACTTTTTTGTCAAGATTTCAATGTCGTTAATGGCTCTTATTAGTTGCTTTTTGTTTTTCCTTCTTCATTTGTTGAAAACTCTTCAAACAGATGAACAAGACTCAAAGATTCCTATTAAAAAAAGACAGAGAAATATTTTAGTCACCTTATCAATTATTCAAAAGCTCATCTCTGATTTCAACGAAATCTTTGGTTTCTTGTTTTCATTATTAACAGTTTTTGTTGCATCGGACTTAGTTTTTAAGGTAATCACTTACTTTTAAGATATAAAATATTTTTATCATAAAATTATTAGCTTTACCTTCTTGGATCGTCGATGAGTATTTTACAAGTTGCTTTCGAGCTCAAAACTGTGTATATCCTTCAATCACTTCTCACGATCTACATGTGGAGTTTCTTTATCATGAAGCCCTGTCGTCAAATAGAGAAAGCGGTTTGAAAGAAAAGAATCGATTTTCTCGTTGCTTAACAAGTTAAAATTCTTTTATTTCAGATTGAAAATATTTTTGAAAACTTTGCAGATCAGAAAAATTTACTGGGACGAAAGGACTCCAGCATATTACTTTTAAAGATATTTCATCAACCGATTCAATTCAAAGTGTTCAGCACAGAAGCATTTAACTATCCATTGATGTTTGCTATTGCTTCGAATTCCTTTGCCTACTTGACTCTTCTTATGCAATTTGAGATTGAGTCGCCCACAATGAAAATTGAGGATTTACCTGAAGTGTATCGTCAACAATAAATATTTTTGAAATAATTTTTTTGATGTTCAATAGAAGAAATGGAA
Source organism: Smittia aterrima (assembly GCA_033063855.1). Classification (NCBI taxonomy): domain Eukaryota; kingdom Metazoa; phylum Arthropoda; class Insecta; order Diptera; family Chironomidae; genus Smittia; species Smittia aterrima. The sequence goes on along the minus strand of CP093831.1, from coordinate 10,825,003 downwards.
ACTTTCGATTGTTGAACCACAAATTCCACCGATGAAGTTCTACATACAATTGCAGTTCAGAATAATTTATCGAAGAACAGATAAAATAATAATTGGACGAGTTTTCTCTTGTGAGTATTACCTGTGTGAGAATGAATTGAATGTTTGTTGAAGAGGAGAGACATTTATAAATTTGAGTCACAATCAATGGCAATCATCAATTAATTAAAAGATTTTTCTAAATGAATTGACACGACTAAATAACAACAGTCAATCAATTCCAGGCGTTTGTATTATTAGAATTACTTTTCAAATTATTACTTCAGTCGTCTCCCGATATTTTAAACGAAATGAAAACGAAGCTTTCGTTCTTAATTTTTTATTTTAATTTTTCGAGCTTAACAAACTTAAGAATCAAACATGGAAAAATTCAGATATCAAAGATTGTTCTGATTTGGAATTTCATTTCTTTTCCTTTCCTTTCTTTAATTTATAGTTTCATTCCAAAACATATTATTCGAGAAGTCACGAAAGGCCCCTCAAATTTTGTTCGAGGAATTTCTGAGTTTCTAGCATTTATTGCACTTTTCCAAAACATATTTGAAAATGGGTTTGTGCTGCTGTGCATTTACTTTCCAATTTTTAAGAGAAAAGTGATTCTAAAGTTCCTAATCGATTGCATCAAAGCTCACGAAGCTATTGGAACTTTAAAGGATAAAAATTTGGAAAAATTAATAAACAAATGCTGCAAGAGTGTTGTCATAACGATTGTATCGTCAATAACTGCAAATTTGTTTGGTGGCGTATTTTTGTTTAAGATAACATGGATTAGCTTAGTGTTGTTCTTCTTTACGAACTTCTTTGTCAACATATCATGGTCGTTAATGGCTCTCACCAGTTGCTTCTTGTTTTTCCTTCTTCATTTGTTGAAAACTCCTCAAATAGATTTACAAGACTCAAAGATTCCTATCAAAAAAAGACAGAGAAATATTTTAGTCACAATATCAATTATTCAAAAGCTCATCTCTGATTTCAACGAAATCTTTGGATTCTTGTTTTCATTGTTAACAGTTTTTGTTGCATCGGATGTAATTTTTAAGGTGATCACTTAAATTTAAAAAAGAAAATATTTTTATCTTAAAATTATTAGCTTTACCTTCTTGGATCGTCGATGAGCATTTTACAAGTTGCTCTCGAGCTCAGAATGCTGACTATCCTTCAATCACTTCTCACAATCTACATGTGGAGTTTCTTTATCATGAAGCCCTGTCGTCAAATAGAGAAAGCGGTTTGAAAAAGAAAACCCGATTTTTTCGATGATCGGCAAATTAAAATTTTTTCATTTCAGATTGAAAATCTTTTTGAAAACTTTGCAGATCAGAAAAATTTATTGGGACGAAAGGACTCCAGCATGTATCTTCTAAAGATATTTCATCAACCAATTCAAGTCAAAGTATTCAGCACAGAAGCATTTAACTATCCATTGATGTTTACTATTGCTTCGAATTCCTTTGCTTACTTGACTCTTCTTATGCAATTTGAGCTTCAGTCGCCCACAATAAAAATTGAAGATTTACCTGAAGAGTATCGTCAACCATAAACTTTTTGATGTTTAATGAAAGAAATGGAAACGTTCAACACTCGATTCACAATTCTAACGATTCAACGTACAATTGCAATTCACAATCGCAGAACAAATAAAATATTGATTAGACGAGTAGTTGTTTATCGTTGTCACATGAGAATAAAGTGTGTGAATGTTTATTGAATAGGAGACATTCATAAATTTGAGCGACACTCAAAGACTAGCACCAATCAATTAAAAGCTTTTACAATTTAATAAATTGACATGACCAGATCACAAATGTCAATCGAATCAACGCATAAATGAATTATAACTTTCAAAATTGTTTATTCCGAATGACGAACTTCAGTCGTCTCTCGAAAATGAGAACGAAGCTTGCTTTCTTAATTTATTATTTTAATTTTTCGAGCTTAACAAACTTGAGAATCAAAAATGGAAAAATTGAGATATCAATGATTGCTCTGATTTGGAATTTTCTTTCGTTTCCTGGCGTTTTTCTGATTTATGTTTTCACTCCGAAACAAATTTATATTGATGCCGCAAAGGGCCCCTCAACTTATATTCGCGGAATTTCTGAGTTTCTCTCATTCGTTACAACTTTTAAAGGCGTCCAGGTAGATGTGTTTGTGGTGCTGTGCATTTACTTTCCAATTATTAAAAGGAAAGCTATTCTAAAGTTTATGAAAGATTGCATCAAAGCGCACGAAACTATTGGAACTTTAAAGGAGAAAAGTTTGGAAAAATTAATAAACAAATGCTGCATGAATGTTGTCATAACGATTGTATCGTCAATCACATTAAATTTGTATGGTGGCTTTGTTGTTTTTAAGATGACATGGACGAGTTTAGCGTTGATCTTCATTGTGAACTTTTTTGTCAACATTTCATGGTCGTTAATGGCTCTCACCAGTTGCTTCTTGTTTTTTCTTCTTCGTTTGTTGAAAACTCCTCAAATAGATGAACAAGACTCAAAGATTCCTATCAAAAAACGGCAAAGAAATATTTTAGTCTCCCTTTCAATTATTCAAAAGCTCATCTCTGATTTCAATGAAATCTTTGGTTTCTTGTTTTCATTATTAACAGTTTATGTTGCCACGGAAATAATCTACAAGGTGATTACTGATTTATTTTCAAAATATAAAATATATTTATTTTTTAATTAGTTTTACCTTATGGGATCGTCGATGAGCATTTTACAAGTTTCTTTCGAGCTCAGAATGCTGACTATTCTTCAAACACTTCTCACAATCTACATGTGGAGTTTCTTTATCATGAAGCCTTGTCGTCAAATAGAGAAAGCGGTTTGAAAGAGAAGTCCCAATTATTTCGATGATGGGCAAATCAAAATTCTTTCATTTCAGATTGAAAATATTTTTGAAAACTTTGCTGATCAGAAAACTTTACTGGGACGAAAGGACTCCAGCATATTACTTTTAAAGAAATTTCATCAACCGATTCAATTCAAAGTGTTCAGCACAGAAGCATTTAACTATCCGTTGTTGTTCACTATTGCTTCGAATTCCTTTGCTTTTTTGACTCTCTTTCTACAATTTGAGGTTCAGTCGCCCATGATAAAATTTGAAGATTTACCTGAAGAGTATCGTGATTAATAAACTTTTGAAAATAACTTTTTTGATGTTCAATAAAAGAAATGGATGTTCAATTCAATTATTAACTTAATTTAAGTGCTCAAGTTTCGAACAGAAAATTTTCATCGTCCGATAATCAGAATATTGATTAATAATTTCTCAAAATAATCAACATCGTCCTCAAGATTGATGATGATGAGTCTCCACCAAAATTTGAATGGAAAACATTTCGACAAAAAATTAGTTTACGACAAAATGTTCAAAACTTTGAAAGCTTTCGCTCTTCACTTTTATAATATCAGTGGCCTTTTGTGTCATTATCTTGAAGATGGGGAATATAAAGTTTCAGCATGTCAAGCTTTCGGAAATGTTGCGAAATTACTTTTTAGTACAGTAGGCATTCTCGCCATTACACAATCTTCACTCTCCGCTGTTGTTTTCCGACGAAGTTTGACATCTCTTAATTTGTTTTCAAACTTCACGATATTATCGATCAAGTACACCGGAGTTTTAACTCAACTGACCGTGATAACTTTGTTTTTCGTGCAAATATTTCAGCGAAGGAAAATTTCTGAATTTCTGAATCGTGCGATTGAATTCAACTTGAGCGAAAAGCAATTAAAAAAGTTTCAAGGTCAATGCATCAAACACTCTGCTAAGCTCTCAGCGTTTTTCTGTTTTATAGCTTTCATAAAATTCCTTGGGCTTATGAATTTTAATTTCATCAACATCTTGCCTTTCATCGTGGTTTACTTTCCATACGCCTTCGCTTGTTCTTTTGTTAATTTCATCAAGAACGCTGAAGACTTTTTCGTAGCAGGTTTGAGAGAAATTAAAAGTAATCTGAAGATGACTGTGAAGTTCTCTAAGGAAAGCTTCGATGAGAAAATTAATTCTCATTCGAAAATATCGAGAAAACATCAGCAACTCTTCGACCTTTCAGAGAATTTCAATAAAACCTTTGGTCTGCAGTTGACGCTCGGCGTGTCTCTTTACATCGTTTTGATTGTCTTTAACGTGAGTTTCCGAGTTACTTATCCACAATTATCTAACAAAATCTTATTACAAAGTGTTTCAATGGACTTCAATACGAAATGAAAGTCGATGACATTTACACGAAACAATCTGGGATCGCATCAATCGCTTTGCTTGGGTTTTATTTGTTGAACTACTTGACGACATCGGGAGATCGCTTTCTGAAACTTGAGAAAGAGTTATTGGAAATTGTCTCCAAGGAAAATCAATTTGTAGGAAGCAAAGTTTTATTTGAAACAATTTATTTAAATTTGAAATTTTCAGATGAAGCTTCTTCAGCTTCAGATTATCCAACAACCAATTCGATTCAAGATTTACGGAAATCTCCCTCTCAATTATAAGTTTTTATGGTCGATGGCAACAGTAATGGTCACTTACTCGATTGTTATGTTTCAGTATGATCTCAATATGTAAATTAGAAAACTTTTGTAATAAACAGAAATTGATGATTTTCCCTTTTTGATTGCTCAGCAATAACTTTATTAATTAAATTGAAAATGAAATGAAATTGCTTTGCTCATTTCAGTTCTTTTAAAAATGTTGAAAGGTTTGCATCGATTTCTCTTTCGCTTCTACAACTTTACTGGCGTTTTCTGTTTAAAGTTTCGCAATGGAACTTATCAAATTTCGAATATCACTTTCGTTTATATTATTTTTCAAACATTCTTGGGCTATGGGTTGATGTATTACATTGCAATGCAACCTCATTTGGCGAAAGATTTCTTCCGCGTTAATCCAACGGATACTCCACACTTTTCCAAGTTCGCTTCGTTCACAGTTGTCGCTTTTGGAATTTTACTTCAAATAGTTGCTTTAAGTGGAATTTTCACAAACTTAAGGCGACGACACAAAATTAAAAACTTTGTTATCTCTGTCAGTAAAATGGTTTTAAACGAGAAATATTCAAAAATGTTTCATCGCTTTTGCAAACGGCGGTTCATTGAAAGCACAAGCATTTACATTCCCATCGCGATTTTCAACTTTTTCTTCTTGATGCAACCATATTTTCCTCAACTTTGCATGTACATTGTCATAATGTATCCGAGCATGACGATACTTGGCTTTGTTTGCTTCGTGAAGAACGTTGAAGACTTCGTCGTTGTCCATTTGAAAGAAATCAAAAGAGAAATAAAAGAGCAAAACAATTTCGGAAAAATTGACGAAGCTACAAAGTTAAGAAAGTTTTTGATTATTTCGAATAAATATCAAAATCTCTTCAATCTCTTGATGGAATTCCAAGGAGCAATGGGCACTCAAATAACAAATTCAGTTTGTTTTGTTTCTGCTGTTGTTGTCTTCAGTGTGAGTTTTGATTTTATAAAAATTTATTCGAAATAAGTTTAAACCTTTTCTAGTTTTTCGATGGATTACAATATTTGATGTACTTTGACGACATCTTCGCTAAGCTCTACGCTGTATCCAACTGCGTAATCTTAACCTTTTACATGTATCACATCCTGATGACACCAGGTGATCGCTTTTCAAAGTTAAGGAAAAGAATTATTGGCAAAATTGATCGAGGAAATCGATATGTTGGTACTCAACTAATAATCAAAAATATTTTCATTCAATTTTTGACATTGTTTTTTAGATGGATCTGTTTGCCTTGCAGATCATTTGTCAACCGTTGAACTTCAAAATTTTTAAGAGCATTCCACTTAATTATCAACTTCTGGCGTCGATTATATCTGTATCGATGACTTACATAATTGTTTTGTTTCAATATGAATTGAATATGTGAATTACAATTTACTAAGTTTAGTAAAGTTTTCGACATCAATGGAGTCGCTTCGATTTATTCTTCCTTTTTACACGAAGTTGGGAATTTGGTCAATAAAGTTTAATGGGAACTCAATGGAAATTTCAAAGTTTTACACTTTTTTCAATGTTTTTAAAATATTTCTTTTCTATGTTTTCATGTTTTTCTTTACCATAAACATCGAATTCAGGAAATCCCTAATGGGCTTTGAATTGACAGAAATGCATTCTTATTCGATTTTCATGAGACTTGTAATTTTTCTCGTTAATCAAGTCGCTGTGTTGAGCGTCAGTCATATCAGCTGGATAACTTTCATAAAGCGAGAGGCTGCATTGCGAATAACTCTTCTAATGACAGAAATAGAGATCAGTGATCGAGCAGACAGAAAATTCAAAGAAAAGTGGACTAGACATATGATTATTGGGTTATCGTTTTTCTGTTCATTAACCGCCGTACAATATTTTATATTGATGAAGATAAATCTGTTATCCATGGCATTCTACACAATTTTTATCTATCCTTATATCATTCTTACAAGTTTTATGAGCTTCATGAAGACTTTTGAGATTTGGATTGTCCTTTATCTAAAGGATTACAATGATCGATTGAAGTTTCACTTTGAAAAAGTAAACTTCACGTTTTCTGATTATCAAGAAATGTCGAAACGATATCAAAAGCTTTTCGAATTGTGTGAGTCATTTAACTCCGTTTTTGGGTCGTGTGTGACAATGTTGACAGCTGACTTAACGACAGTGATTGTTCTTCAAGTAAGAGAAAGAGTTTAATTGCCTTCGTTCTTTTTTAACTTAAATATTTTTTTCAGACTTTTCTTGCATTTCGCACGAAAGTTATCACTTTTGCTGTGTCAAGCTTTATAGTTGCTATTCCTTACATTTTCTTTTTGATTGAAATTGCTTCAATTTCTGGGCGCAAATTCGCTCTCGAGAGGAAGAAAATATTTGAAAATCTTTCGAGCTTTCATCACGAAAATAAATGGGTGAGCTTAGTAATAACTTTTCGAATCAATTTATTAATTCATTCTATTTCAGTTCAAGCTTCTAATGCTTCAGATTTTAGAAGAGAAACTCGAGTTTCGGATTTTTCAAATCTTCTCTCTTGATTACGCGTTAACTTATCAAATTCTGACGTCAGCTTGTTCTTACCTAATTGTCCTACTCCAATATGAAATTGGAAAGTAATTATTCGATCGATATGTTCAATTCTATTATTAAATAGAGATATCGCTGTCAAATCTCTTTCGAGCATGTAACCAATCAATTAATTAATAATGAAACATTAAATAATTAATTAATTTTTTATCAAGAGTAAGGGAATCGAAAAAATTGAAGTTCAGTTGCGATGTTGAAGCTACCAATTGTAATTGTTTTGATGTTCTTCAAGTTCACGGGACTTTCGTGTTTTCATTATCATGAAAACCGTTTGAGGATATCTCCATTCTCAGCTGTTTTTAATTTGCTTAAAGTGTTTTTATCAATTATTTTAACAGCGTGGCTAACTTTCTCGAGTAATTTAAATGACGAATTGTTCTCCGATGACGCAGTTAATCAAAGTAGTCTCTCAAACTTTTCGAAGATTCTCTTGCTCTCCTCCGATGGATTAGTTTACTTCACATCAGCTTTTTTAAGTTGCACTCTTTGGTTTAATCGAAATGCTATTCTTTCAATTCTAATCGACATGCAACAAGACTTTCAGCAATTCGACAAAGAAATAATTTTTAAATTTCATGAAAGAACTTTCCGAAGCTTTTTGTGCTTGCTCCCAATTATTTTCTTTTATTTCACTTCGCAGGTTTTATTATTGAAACTGAACTGGTTTACTCCTCTCGTTTGCATTGTGCTGATGTATCCTTATCTTCATGTTATAAGTTTCTTTTGTGTTCTTGGATTATTTTCATCGTTTATTGTCGCCTCGCTTGATAATTTTGAATTAGAAATAAAGTTATTGTTGAGTAAGAGAAATGCTAACTTCGAGGACTTTCGTCAGTTGATGATAAAGTTCATCAAAATCAAAAAGCTTAGCGATGACTGCAACAAAATGTTTGGTTCACTATTGACGCTGATGACCTGTTTAGTTGTTGTGGAGATAACGTTTGATGTAAGTTTCATTCAAATCCTCAAAGAAAAATGACTTTTTTTATTTCTTTCAGTTCTATCACGCACTTCAAAGCATTTTATCGGAATCATCAGCTCAATATATCGTCATTTGTATTGCAACGATCGCCCCGGACATTTTGCTTTTATACTTTGTGTGTTGCCCTGGAGAAGCTGTCGCGACGAGAAGAAAGTTTCTAATGAAACTTATGTCATCTGAAATGGTAAATTATTAATTTGACAAACTTAAATCTTTATCCTAAAAACTTTTCTTTCAGATCTCATCGACTCAAATCATCGAGAGCCAAATCGAATTCAAAATCTTCTCAATTATTCCTCTTAACAACAAATTCATTTACGAGATGCTAACCTCATGTTGTTCATTCTTCATCGTTCTCCAACAATATGAAATGAATGTTTAATGAAGCTACTGGTGCTTTGCGTGTGATTAGCTTTGTTAATTGACGAAATAGCTCAATTAAATTATTTCATTTGACTTCCAAATGTTCTCGCGCTTAGATAAACTTTTATTATTTTTCTTCAATTTTTTTGGAATTTTTAGTTTTCGATATGAAGAAGGTCAAGTCCGAGTATCGAGTTCTTTAGTAATAATCAATCTGATAAAGATGCCAATAATTGTGTTAAGTTGGAGGATTCTTTCAAGTTATCCCGAAGCTGTCAGTTTATTGTTTTCAAACGAGTTTACTGATCTTGACAGTTATTCAACTTTCTCACTAATTATTGTTTTTCTTTTGATCGCGTTAGAGTTTTTTGTTGCTTTGTTTTTGAATCTAAAAAATGTAACAAGCAGACATGAAATTGTGAGTTTACTGAATCGATCAATCAAATTTTCTTTAAATGAGACTTCTAGAAAAATATTTGAAAACTCTTTGAGGAAATATTTAAATTTAGTTGTTGCATTTTTGTTTCTTTTGTCTGGAATTCAATACTTTGCGATGATAAATGTCTCTGTCTTATCTTTTATAATTTTCGTTCCACTTGTTTATCCAGTTTGGTCGTTTATGGCCAGCAGACTTTTCATAAAATATTTTGAAATTTTTCTTTTAACTTTGTTAAGAGATTTTAAATCTGAGTTGAAGAGCTTTGAAGAAGATTTAGTGATTTCAAAGCACAAAGCATCGACAATGCTGATGAAGTATCAAAGTATTTATGAACTTTGTGAGGAGTTTAATAAAGTTTATGGAAGTCAAATGACGGCGATCACTTGCTGTGATATTCTCTTTGCAACATTGATTGTGAGTCTTAAAATGAACTAAAGAGAATTCGTTTTTATGAAATTATTTTAAAGACTTATGATGCAGTTCAAACATTTTTAAATGATTTAAGCTTAATGCAAATGGCATTAAGTATTGCGCTGATAACTCTCATGAACTCAATTCTGATCTATTTCATCACGAGCTCTGGAGACCAATTTGAGAGAGAAAGAAGAAAAATATCTCAAATTATCTCAACGAGAACGAACATCGAGAACCAGGTTTGATAGAAATTCACGGCATAATCTAGCAAATTCAATCGAGAAATTCTTTCAGATCTTTGCTTATCAAATATTTAAGCAACCAATCGAGTTCAGAATTTTTAATCAAATGAATTTGAATTTTCAATTTTTATCGAATGTAATTTCAATTTCACTTTCTATGTTTATAGTTATGATACAAATTGAATTGAAAATGTAGAAAGCTTCTAAATAATTAATAAATTGTTTGGTCAGGTTCATGATGGATTGTAATTAATAAACTAAAATATTTTTAATTAAAACTGAAAGCCAAAGTCCAATTCAGTTTTCATCAAAATGTCGATTGGACTTCATCGACTTGCACTTTTCTATTTCAATTTCACAGGAATTTTTTGTTTCACTTTTAAAAATGGAAATTACAAGATTTCAAGCTTCAACGCTTTTCTAAACGCTTTAAAGGCTCCTCTAGTTTTCGTGTTTGTTACTATTATTGCACTTAATCCTTCGATCAAGAAAGAAGTTTTCATTGAAGTTTTTATTGACCTCAGCATCTTTTCAAGGTTCACTCTATTTTCTATTTCAATTACTGTTGTGCTCATTCAAGGTCAAATATTGTCTTTGACTTTTCTTCAAACTATTCGGAGAAGACAATTCTTGAGATTCATTCAAAAAGCTTCGGAGAAGACTCTCGAAATTAAATATTCGAGAAAATTCGTGGCGAAATGTTTTCGAAGATTTGCAATTTCCAATTTTTCATTTTTGGCGATTTCATTAGTTCAATTTTATGGAACTATCAAGTTTTCCCTTTTCGCAATCGTCATGGCCTCAATTTGCTTTTATCCACCGATCGTAATGTTTTCTTTTGTCACCTTTGTCGTCTGCTTTGAAAGTTTTGTGCATTCTCTTCTAAAACAATTCAAGAAGGATTTGAAAACTTCTCCGACTTCTTTGAGCATTAAACAGTTTATGAAGCTCTCGAGGCAATATCAAGATGTTTACGAGTTAGTTGAGGAGTTCAGAAAGGTTTTTGGAAGTCAATTGACGATGATAACAGTTCTTCACATCTTCAGTCTCGTTTTTAACGTGAAACTATTTAAATATTTCATTTAAATCCAACGTTGATTTAGCTCTTTCCTTTTAGTTCTTCAATGGAGTTCAATATTCGATGAAAACGGAAGCTATGGAGACGAAGTTATCAGGGTCTATGATGACGACAATGTCAACTTTTTTCATATTTTCCTTAGCAGAGTCTGGCGAGAATATTGACAGGGAAATCAGAAAAATTATTTCAAAGCTTGAGTCGAGAAGTCTGAGATGTCAAAAGGTGAGAAAATCTTTAAATCATTTCAACAATGACTAAGTAACTCAAATGTTTGTCAGGTGCTTCTACTTATGACGCAAATCATCAATCAACCGATTGGCTTCAAAGTTTTCAACCTCTACAAGCTAAATCGTATTTTTCTTTTTGATGTTTTATCGGTCTCGGCCACTTTCATAATTGTTTTAATCCAATATGAACTCAATGTTTGATGGCTCTGACTACGAAATAAATTTTCACGAGCTATAAATTCCACCTCGACTAAAAAGCTATTACATCTCAAATTCATTTGTTTCTGTCACTCAATGTTTGACAAAATATTTATGAATGACATTTCGAGTGCCCTTGGAATGAACTGAGTTTCGCTATTTAAGCTTGAACGCAAAGAATTTCGATGACAATCGCAAAGATGAAGATCTGTGGAGTTCATGTGATTGTTTTCTTAGCGTCTTGTGTTTTCGCTAAGTTTTCCTTCGGTCGAAGAATTGTTGGAGGCAGAAAAGTCGACATCGAAAATGTTCCTTATCAAGTTTCATTGTTAAACAACGGTTATCATTCCTGCGGCGGAGCTTTCATTGCGAAAAATTTCGTGTTGACTGCAGCGCATTGTAAGTTATCTCGTTTTTCGAAACTTGAATTTACTTTCTAACATTTAGGCATTTCGATGAACACCAAATCGTTGAGCGTTCGAGCTGGATCGAGTGTCAGAGACAAAGGAGGAATAATAATTAAAGTTGAGAAAGTTATGGTACATCCAAGTTTCAATCGACGTTCGTTAGATTACGATTTTGCGATATTAAAGCTTGAGAAATATTCGAGGAATCCTTTCAACAAAACTTACTTCGTTAAGCTTCCCGAGCAAGGAGAAGAGAAAACTGGAAAAAATGCTTTTGTGTCTGGATGGGGAATGACTTCGGAAAAAGAAAAACTTTCAGATGAGCTGATGGGAGTTGTCTTGCGTGTGATCAACACAAATGATTGTAAAAAGTTTTTCCCTGAAATAAGCGATCGAATGATTTGCGCTGGAGATATTGCTGGAGGAAAAGATTCTTGCCAAGGTGAGCTCGAGAAAAAAAAGGAAAATGTTCAAAGATTATTGCTTGTTTCGTAGGTGACAGTGGCGGCCCAATGGTCATTGACAACACTTTGATCGGAATCGTCTCTTGGGGCATCGGCTGTGGAAGACCAAATCTCCCAGGAGTTTACTCGAAAGTTTCATCCGTCAGACAGTGGATCAACAAAATGAGTGGAGTTTAATATTTTATTTCCATTAAATAAATATTTGATTAGACATTTCAAGAGATTTTTAATTTAGCGTTAGACGACATTCAAGTGTTAAATATTCTAAAGATTATTAAATTGATTTTCCGTTACATAAATTAGAGAACTGATTTATTCACGTTCCATGTCTATGCGGCTGTTGATGTTTCACAAAAATTTTGATGCGTTTCTAAAGACCTGGAGCTGCTAATGTTCATTTCTAATTTGTGTTCCTAGTTGACAAAATGTATCTTCATGTGTTGTTGAAGACGATAACTTGTGACCAAGTACTGGCAAATTGGACAAGGAATTTTAAAATGAATTTTCTTGTGTCTTTTTACTCGTATCATTACATTGAAGACTTTTCCGCAAATATCGCAAGGAAATTTCATTTGACTGTGTACATTTTTTTCATGATGTGTTAATCCTTTTTTAGTGCGAAATGAAGCAGAACAAATCGAGCACTTTTCAGTTTCATCTGTATCAACGAAAACTCCATGTCTATGCTGCTGTTGATGATACTTCATTTGATGTTTGAGTGAAAACTTTTTTAAGCAAGTTTCGCATGTGAACTTCTTCGAGTGAGTTAAATAATGTCTTTTCAGATAACGTCGCTGCGAAGTTTTGAATTTGCACTTCCCGCATTGCCACGTTGAGCCCTTGTGATGCTCAAAAAAAATATGATCCATCTTGCAGTGCTTGCAATCAAATGTGATATCACAAAAATCACATTTATTGATATTTTCCATGATAGGCTCTTGACTTTCAACAAATAATGTTTACGATTGATTTTCCTAATTGAGAAAAAAAAAATTACGATCAAAAATTAAATTCCTTTTTAACACAAGATATTTGCTAATTTGGGTAATTTCCTTCGGTTAAATTTAATTCACACTTCAAGAAAACATAATTCTTACTAACTTCTATTTTATGTTTGCAATATTGAGAGCTGGATGCTAATTTAATGAAGTTTTAAACGAAACTGAACGCTGAAAGACATTGAATGATTTAATGAAAGTTTCAACATTTTTTTCCATTCGTCTTAAGAACTCTTATTGCGCATTTGCAAAACTTTTCTGAAAATATGAATCTATTCAATTCAAAACATTTTTCGGCTGCTCTACTTAAAATAAACATCAACATAACAGTTTTGTTTATCTTTTCAATTTGTCTCAGAGATTAGTTGTCAATGACTACGAGAGTTTTGTTGACAATAAAATTGCACAAGAAGATTCTCAAGCATACTTCGTGAAACTTTTCGAACAAGAAGAAGAGAAAAGCTTCTGTAACTGGATGAGAAATGATTTATGAACGACAAATAAGTTTTCCATTTCACAATTTTCTACTTTTATTTTTTCAGTTTTCTCTTTACATTCCATTGGATGTTGCAAATTCTCTTCTTCATGTTATTGGATTTCAAGTTGATCAAGATCGAGGCTGCAACGAATTGGAGACAACATGATGTAGCCTTCTAATTGCACATAATTCTGATGCACTCTCACTGATTGCAAAAGATGCAAACAAAAGGCTACAGTCGGGAAGCTTAAAAATTAATTCCTTTTTCCTCTAAAGCTAATTTAAATTAATTAAGCCTTAATTTCAATACATCTAGATGTGATACAAGCTTTACACTAATCAATTTATAAAAATAGACAAGTCAAGGCAGAAGTGTAGTTTATAGTCGAGAAATCAATTATATGTAAGTGAAGAGGGACTGGTCAAGCAATCGGAGGCTCGAAATCAACGAGAATAATAATCGCTAGCACTTGCTCATTACCTTCAATAGATGAATAATATTTCATTAGACTTGTCAAGATAATTAATTAAACAAAGTAATATTTTAAGCGATTGCTTAAAACATTTTCAGTTCATTACAAAATGTCGATTGATTTACATCGAATTGCGTTGTTCTGTTACAATTTTTCCTCAATTTTAGACTTAAAATATAAAAAAGGAAAATATGTTAACTCGAACTACCAAGCAGTTTTTAATATTATCAAACCTTTCCTATATATAATTGTTTTATCATTTTTCAGTTTTATGCCGTGGATGTACGAAACATTTTTTATTAATTCTGTTATGGATTTTAGAAATATTTCTGAGTTTTCAAAGGTTACACTTTTGATTCAATCCAACCTTGAGCAACTCTCATTAGTGTTCATGTCTTTTATTCAACTGAAACGACGAAAATTGTTGAGAAATTTAGCAAACGCGACCGTGGAAACCAAATTGAGTGATAAATATTTCGAGAAATTCAAAACACACTCCAAGAAACAATCAATGAGTTGGATCGTTATTTGCTTCTTAACTATTTTACTTCAATATTTTGGAATGTTTAAAACTACGTTTGGATCATTTATCATTAATGTGATCTTCGCATATCCTTTCTTTGTTTTCTTCTCTTTCGCGAGCTTGGTAACAAGTCTCGAAAACTTTATCGTGGCTGCTCTCAAAGAATTTAAGAGTGAACTGAAAATATTTTCATCAAAGAGAATCATTTACAATGAAGCGAAAAATATCGGAGAAACTGTGAGGCTCCTTCGATCTTATCAGAAAATCTTTGACTTGGTTGAGCTGATTAATCGAGCTTTGGGAACAACAATCACATTTATAATCTGCGAATTTGCATTCGCTTTCGTTTTTCAAGTTAGTTTTAAAATTTGCGTCTTTGATTTCAATTTAATTAAATATTTTTTTTTAAGTTTTTCCACACAATTCAATATTTTTATAAATCCAAAGCGTTTTTAATAAATGCTTTTAGCGTATGCGCTATCATACTTCTCGTCTGCTTCTTGCAAACAGTCACCAAATCTGGAGATCGATTCAACAAAAAAGTTAGCAAAATAATTTCCAAAGCTGCCGGTCACAAATCTGTGAGTTTCTTAATTTCTGCTTAATTTTAAACAAGTTTGTTTTCTTTCTAGACTCAACTGATTGCAATTCAGATTATGAATCAAAAGATAGAATTTAGAATCTTTAACATGTTCCAACTCAACGTAAAGTTTCTCTACGAAGTTCTCTCAGTCGCCATCTCTTACATAATTGTTCTCGTTCAATACGAACTGGCGAATTCTAATTAATTAATATTTTTTTTATGTAATAAAATTAAGAAATGTTTTTTTTTATCGTAAAATTTGTAAAAAGTTTTAGCGAAGAGGAGAACAACAAGTTTTCTTCAACCCTTCACATAAATTCTCTCGCTCGATTACAATTTACTCACATTCACGACCCCAAACTCAAAGCAGAGGAAACTTTATGTTTGAGTGAAAACCTATTTGTCAGAGTTTAAGAGCGAGACGTTAAATATGCACGAGAGAGTAAGATTCTCCACAGAAAATCGTTGGGGTGGCTGTCTTATTTGCGTGAAGTAAAGACGAAAAGGGTTGAGAGGAATTAATTAAGACAAATGCTTTGTAATTGAATTCATCTCATGATCTTCCTCAACATAAGTCGGGGAGGCTAAAGATGTGCAAACAAGAGGCAAAACAAGATTGCGAAGCTGTCAATTGAAGCCGAAAGGATCTTTGATTAATTGCCCTTCTACAAGTTACCTGAGTCGGAGAAGCTTCTTCGGACAATCAATTTTGATTCTTCAATTCCTTGCGCAAAAATTCTGTGAAAAGATAAATTTCGTAAAACCAATTTTTAACAAATCATCAAACAATCGACGACGTTTAATGTCTTCATCTCTTGTTGCCTTTGCCATCGGTTGCGCAAACAAACTTTTTATTTACACAAAACAAACAATTGTGCAGTAAAAATGTGTCAATCTTTCTTCTTTGCCTCCTTTTGTTCTCGCCAATTTTCCTTGGTGAGTTTTTTACTGCAGCGAAGACAAAAGAAATCTGCAATAAAAAAAATCTGTTGTGCAAGGCAATTTATGTTGCTCTGCCCTTGTTTAATTCTGAATTGATAATGTTAACAGGACGATGGGCGCATTTTCCAATGAAATAGCTTTTGTTGTTTCTGGTTTGCCGAAAAACTTTTCAGAATATTTTGACTTCTTTACGATCGCATTTGAAAGTTTCATCCTTGCGGTGCTACAGTCGCTCCTGCAGTCGTATAATGTGTCAAAAAAATGTGTGAATTGAATCGTTTTCATAAAAAAAAGCAGGCTGAGTCGTTTGTTTATTTAGTCGCAGCCAAAAGTCGTTAATGAACCTCGTTGAATGAACCAGAAATAAAAATCCTTTAATAGAGACGTCGAAACCTGGTCATAAATTAAAACTTTCATAATTATTATTTGAATGCTTCGTGCAGATGTCTCTTTCGCCTCTTGCCATGCTTCTGGATACGCTATAAAAATTCAGCTTCGAAGGGATAACACGGCAATAAATTTTGGTTCGAGTGAGTTGGCTGCTGCTACTGTTATGAGAAGAGTTTGTTTGACTGTTAACTTTTTACTTTCGTTGAAAATCTCTTGTGTTCTTACATCGAGCCACTCAGCTAGTTTTAACTCGAGTTAATAGAGACATTGATAATTTCTCAAAAGGCAATAATCTGATCCTTCAACAGCAAAAGCATTTCTTCCTTTTGTCTTTTGTTGAGAGAAGAGAAACCTTTTGTTGCACAAGGAAATTTATTACATCACATGAACGAAGAAATGCATTTTGCAGTTTCAACAAAAAAAGATTCATTCGGAATGAGCCCTGAGGAAGGTAGAAATGTTTGTTTGTTTTCATTGGTTTGAATTAAAGGGCGCGAGGGCTTTTGAGTCAAAGAATGAAAAGATTTCTTTTACTTTGTTCAAAAACATCCCTTAAATGATTCTTGTTAACTGCTTTAGGATGTTATTCAATTTATCAGATGAAATATCATTCGTTGTTAGTGTCTCTCGCACTGCGCAACTTTGCCTTTCAATTGTTTCCTCGCATCGATCTCGATGGGACAAGCGTCGTTTGAAATCTCACTCACAATCTACCGAAAGTAAAACGTCGAGACAATCGCCTTTCATCTTCAAGAGGATAATGGATTTATTGGGAAAACAAGCACGAAACGGCATCGAGTCAAAAGAGGAGGGCAATGTGTTGTTTTATTTTTGACAACTGTTTAGTAACTTTATCAAAAAGTGTTTGATTTCGAGAGAAATTCTTTCACCTTTTCACTCTTTGTTCCATTAAAACGCAACCCCGGCCAATGAAGTGGACCAACGATTCATTTGTTTCCCTTCGTTTGTTGGCGAGCCAAAGCTTTTCATTTGAATGATAAATCGGTCAACCCGGGCTCAATGAAATTTCAGCGAAAACAAAGCAGAAACCCTCGAGTAAGTTCATTGAGTCAGAAAACGTTCGTTCTCAACTTGCCTTCACGATTGAATGAACTTGATAATAAATTACTACGCGCCCGTAATTTAGACAATCAAAAGGAGACGGAATTCTTCTATTTTCACCGCCGTTGATGAAAACAGCCATTAAACCAACTCAAGAGGGATAAGAGTTTAGCGATAAATCAGAAGACGATTGTCGTTGGGAAGAAGAAAAAAAAACGAAAATCCCGAGCTATAAAAAATGGTTAACCGAGAGAATTCTCTCAAGACGACTTGTCTTGGGAAAGATCGAGAAGCGGCGGATGAAGAAGGGTTAAGACATTTTTTGCTGTTTGCTTTTGCCTTTGATCCCATGCAATTCAACAATTGTGCAATGCGATTTGTCAAAAACTCAAATTTCGGGAACTTTCTTTTGTCATTGTGAAGTGATTTGAGAAAGGACACAACAACTTCTGATTATTTGAATCTCCCTTTTGTGTCGAGCCTGTTTCGGAGATAATTTCTTTATCTTCTTAAGAGACAACGACAAAAAAAAAATATGTTCTCTTGAAGAATCTTTTCAGATGCAATGACTTAAAAATAAACATCAACATAACAATTTTGTTTATGCTTTCAGTTTGGCTTAAAGCTTAGTTGACAATAACAACGAGAATTACGTTGACAATAAAATTGCGCAAGAAGATTCTCAAGTGACTCCTAAACGACTTACTCTTCAACAATCGGCTTTTCATCAAAAGATTTCACTGAGACTGTGATCATCTTTATTATTCGATTGGACTAATGTCTCACTCCGATTAATTCGCTTCGCTCGTTTTCGATTTCGTTAAATTCTTTTCGTCTGAGAATTTAATTTGAATAAAACGAAAATTAATTGCTCCGGAACGCGAGCCCACCGAACAAGCGTCAGACGAGAAACTCACCCGACAACAGATGCGAACGCAATTGAATTATCGGAAAAAATTTGAATTTTTATTTCATTTTGTGTTAATTTCTGATTCGGTTGAAGAAACCAATCGACCAATATGGTCAATTCATTGAGGGGCAAATACTTTAAAGAAGTTTTAAAGAAACTGAAGTTTTAATTTATTTGCAATCTCTCCACTCGTGAGACTTGTTCATCGCAAGATGTTCAAACAATTTGTTTTACAACGAAATAAAAAGAGTTAAAGTTCATTGAGCGCTCAAGATAAAGAAGAACTCGGATCGTTGGCAAGCATAAAATTTTATTGTGGTCATTTTAAGCCCTTCTCGTTCCGTCTTCTTTCTCTGATCGTTTTCCACGTTTCGTCTTCATTCAGTTTCCTTTTCACAAGCTGACTCACTTCTTCAACTCTTTGTTGTTCGTCTTCTGTTGTTTTGAGGGCCGTTTTAATGGTCAATTTTATTGTGTTTCGACGTGAGGGTCTCTAGCATTTAAAGGGTTGAAGCGAACACACAGAACACAAGCTGACAATGGTCTGTAACAAATTTTCATTTCACCGAGAGCTGAGGAAATAATTTGAATAAAGAAAGTTCATAAATTCAATTCCCACTGCCGTAAACGCTCTCAGGATGTTTCAATCGTTGAAGCAGACGCACGACGAGCGCTCACTCTCAAATGAGATTCTTGTTGTAATGAGAAATTATTTCAATTTCCTCAGAACCCGAGAGGGTTGCGATTCATGTCGAATCATCGCCTACGATTTATTAATAATTTGTTGCTGGCATTCCCGATCTTTCCGAGAGAAATCGGCGGTTTTAATTAGTAGTTTCGCTATCGTTTTGTCGGGACTCTTAAAAGGGGTTGCGCAAAGCGGCAGATGAGAAATTAAATTAAATTCTTTTTCGTACAGCCGCGCGATTTTCAACACAACCATAAACTGGCGCCCCTCATTGAGCGAACAGTGATGTCTCGACTCGGCAGATTCTTTCCGCAACTTGGTTCACCCGACGTGAAGAATTTCGAAACATTTCTGCTTCTGTTGATGTAATTATCACTTGCGATTCATTAAAACATAGTCGACAAAGGGAGCAAACGAGCTGTGAAAGGAAGAAAATTTATGGAAATTAAATTAGAAAAGAAAAAGATCAAACATGGTGTCACCATCAAATGGAATTCCGTAAACGAGAGCGAGGGGGAAATATTCGCGTGGAACAGCAAACACACATTTCACTACACAATGTGGTGTTGATGATGTTGGAAAATTTAATTATGAACTGGAAAATTTGAAATATTTTCATCGAAAACTTTAAAAGTCTTCGAAGCGCGACTTTGAATGAATTGCTATCATTATTGTCATCTTTGCGTCACATGCGAACACGCAACATCGAGGATTTCTTTTATGTTTTTCAATTTAGTCGATTCCACAAAATTTTCCGTCTTCCGCTGAGCGTAGGAAATTGAATAAGGAAAGACGAACGCCATAAAATCGAATGACATTATCTTAAGCTTGTTTTATGTTTTGGGAGAGAAGGAGTTTGCTTTATAACAAAAGCTTCATCCGATAAGAAATTCCCTTCCTCTCGATGTAGCATCGAGACGACGAATGACTCTCTCAAACCCGAGTAAACGATACCGAGAGATGTGGTTGAAAATCGGCGGAGAACCGCGACGTATTCTCTGTCAATTCTGTTTTCAGGGTTTTTGGAGAAGTCAGAGGGAAGTTCCAAAAGTTTTGTATCAATTGTCACAGAAGAAACTCACTCGTTGTTAGACTTTTGTAACATTTCCCAGCCATCGCAACAAAATAAGAAGATAATAGAGTTTTCCCATAAGAAAATCGAAACATTATTTTCATTGTTCGAATCGAAAATTGGATTTCCTCCAACACCATATTGCTTTCTTCTTTGTTGCGTGCGAGTGTGAAGATATTGGTAAACGATATTTTGGTAAATGATCTTTGCCATTTTATGGTGATGTCATCTGAAATTGAATTGAATTTAAGAAAAGTCTTTAAGTCGTAGTAGCATCGATATCGATTTCTCTGTTGTTTAAATTTGACGGTTTTCGCTGCTTCTGTTTTCGGCATTCTTTCAATTCTTTGCACCCGAGGAGGTCTCTAATTAACCTGAACAGAGAATGAACGTAATCCTCCCTCAAACTCTAATCCTATCGGCGTTCATCCCTTTTCATTATTTCTCCATTAGCTGCTGAGGCTTGAGCGAACAATGAGAGCCAAAAGAAAACAAACAAATTATCGAAATTCTCTTGCGGTTCGTAAGCAAACAGAAAGTTCGCAACGAGAGCTGTCGAAGATTGAAGATCCTCAATCCAAAATGCGAAGCATCTTCAGAGGCTAATGAAGCGTTGCGAAAAGGGATATTAAAACAAATTAAGGATCATTTCACGCTTATTAACTTGAAGAAGGTTTATTTTATTTTTTTGAGAAATTGCATCGAACAAAGGCCCAACTCTTCAAGGTAATCTCAAGGAAAATTGCATAAGCAAAAGCATCTCAATAACAAAATTACACAGCCAACGTCATCATCATTATTTACGGTAAGCAGATCATCTCTCCTCGATGCAAATTGCAAACATTTGCTTTCGCATTCAGCTCTCGTCTCTCACACTTGATGGGATCATTTCTGTTTTCTCACATCACCGAATGTTTTCGTGATGAGAAGATTGGTTGAGAGCTGCTACATTTTCATTTTTCTATTATTGCCACATTTTCTTTTGTTCGTCATGTGAAAAGATGGAAACAATTGCGTATTGAATGTGAATAAATCATTCCCATCCCCTTTATTGCTTTGCGAGTAGATTTGCATAAAAATCACTGCCGGGAGCTTCCCGATGTCAAGGGATTTATGGGTTTCGTTCTGACATTTCCCAGTTGTGGGGTGAGTTGGTTGATGTCGTCACAAGAGATTCACGTTGCAGTCTCATCACATCGCTCGCTTCCCTTTGCAGTTGTCGACCTTGTTTATGACTTAATGAAGATATCAATTTATTTTCTCATCTCATAGCGGCGAATCCATTAGAGAAGCTCGTCGTCCCCTTTTGCCTTGTTTAATGATTCATCTCATCAGAAAACGAGAGAGATCTCATCAAAAGGATAACAAATTTACGGGTTGTCGGGCTTTCTGATGCCTTTTGTTGCTTACTTTAGGTCGATATGGTAACGGTTTTGAATTAATTGAGTCTGGCCAAAAAAGGGCTGATCGAGAAAGGATTCAAGAAGGTGAAAGCCTTTGACACCTTGTCTTAATGCATCCTCTTACAGAAGCTTTCTATATTTCAAAGAGAATCTTTGATTTCCTGGATGAAGTAAAAATCTTGAGGAAGTTTAGCTGAGCCGATGAAAAAGGAATCCAATTACAAAAAAAAACATCGAGTAAAGTGAAGGGAGCGAAAATGATACTGTTGATGATGGAAACTCATTTAACCTTTTTACGGGAAGATTCTCTCCCAAATGTCAGAACACTTTGAAGGGTTGAATGTCACTCGCTGCTTGGCTCAAATGAAGTGGCAGGAAAAAATCTTAATGAAATTGTAATAAGATTGAATAAGAGTTCATTGAAGGTTTGTTTGGTTTTTGATGAGAGAAACATGAGACTTTGTGAAGGATTAAAGTTGTTTACATTGGAAATTGAATCAAAAATATTTTCATTTGACGAGTCTTTGAAAATGAGATTCATTCAAAATTCTTTTAAAGAAATTTCTTCTTTTTAAAATAAACGCAAAGTCATTAAATCGCCACGATCGTTGAAAGAAATTCAAATCTCATTAGAAGATTCAATGTCACCAAA
The DNA here is from genome assembly GCA_033063855.1 of Smittia aterrima. Lineage (NCBI taxonomy): Eukaryota > Metazoa > Arthropoda > Insecta > Diptera > Chironomidae > Smittia > Smittia aterrima. The sequence continues at coordinate 10,802,899 of CP093831.1, read as the reverse complement.
CATTCGAATGAATGACGAATGAGTTTGCTGTTTCCTCAAAAAAATCTTTTTTGCAAAGAGAAACTGATAAAAAGATATTTTTGCCACACAAACATTTGATCGAGATCACCCAGCGAGAGAAGAAGTTTCCTTAATGGATTCTCTTCCTGCTCGATTGCTTCTAATAATGGAGAGAGATGTCGATAAATTACTTTTGTGCAAAATTGATATGTCGCTGATGCGTTGTCCCAAAGAATTGCCATTTTAACTTCCTTTTCATGTTTGAATAAATGGCAAACGACTTTGTGCTTCTTCTTTTGTCACTCGACTCCCATTGAAGCTTCGAGTCTCGGTATTGTCGAGCACAGAGAGATTTGAATAAAAGGAAATTATTGTTCGCAATAGCAAAATATTTGCAGCATTGTTGCACAAAGTTATTTCGTTCATCTCATTCAATAATGTCGAGGACAATCAAGAGAAGCCAACAATGCACTTGAAATGAATTTCTCAATTACAATACAAAGCCGAACCAAAAATTGCACCAAAAATCATGGACAGGAAATGGTGAGAGTGGCAATTAGTGAATTTGGCATCAAGTCCGCCCAACAACTGCAACACATTTAATCCAATAAAAGCTACGACTTTCCGCTTCTCCTGCTTCTTTTTTTTGTTGCCATATGTTGCATCAGACGTCGGCCGTTTTAATTGCTCCGAGATGTTTCCGAACACATTTTTGTTCGACTGACCTCTGAGGATTACAACGAAGCAAGCCCGACAACAGAGAATTGACTTTTTTGGAAGTTACGAATGAATGCGAAAAATGTCGTTCGAATTGAAATAATTGGAATCATTGGACGAGGGTTGAATGGGACGAGGAAAGCGTTGGAATAATGTTTGACACTCTGGCCACATACTGAGTGGCAGAACTCATGCTGTGTTCTATGCCCTGAGATCGTTGGTTACATTTTGCTGTTGTTGCAACCGTTGAGCTTGGCTGTAGTTAAATTTTAACTGCTTCGATTGCAGAAGTTTGTCGAAGAATTCAAACTTCGCGATTCTCTTTTCAGCCTTCGATTCACCGAACAGTGGACTGTTGGTTATTTGGGGCGGCTTCCCGTTGATTTTATTTTGAAAACAGAAACTACTAGAACTCTTTGCAACTTCTTTCGTTTTCTTTGTTGCCATTTCGAGCGCTCCTTTGTCGATTAGGAACAAAAACGAGAGCACCATGCGATGTTTCAGGTTTACCTTTCAATTTTCTTCTCTCTGCATTTTGCATTGTTAAGTTGCTGATGCTGTGATGATTTAATTAAAGAATTAGTTGACAGCTCCCTGCGATTCTTTGTGCGAGGTGTGGGAAACTTTCTTTCGATGAGAAACTCGTTCCGAAACTTCTAATTTAATTATTCCCACATGCTCTACACTCGTCGAGCGAGAAATACAGCGAACAAGAAGGCAACTGACAGCCAATTGTCTGCGTGTGATGTCTGCCTGCAACCGAACGTGATGTTTACATTATTGGCCAAAACAGTAATTAACAGTTTTGTGTTTTACACCAAGCATTTCACTCCGATTCGATGCGGGAACGCGAGGAGAAATTAAAAATACGCCAAAGTGGGGAGAACTCACGATTCACGTCAATCGTTGCGAAGGAAAATACAAAATTTCTCTGTTTTATTTCTTGTTACAAAATCAACGATTCTCTCGATGAAATCACTCTTTGATGACTCGTAAGTTTACAAGAAAGACTTTGACATGAAAGTTTGTTTCGTTTGAGACAAGAAACACGGAAATCGTTGTTCGCGACACCCTTTGTCTCACGAATTTTCTTTAAACTGTGACAAGAGCACGACGAAAATTCTTCGGTCCCGCAATCGAAAGCCAAATGAATGTTTTCATTAATTTTCGACGGGAGGAGATTGTCGATGAAGTCACGACAAGTTTTTGTTTAGTTATCAACTCGTTAAGCCAGTGAAAATGTCTTGGGAAATTTATGACCTCAAACGCGACGATTCTGCCTCAGTCGAGAAACCTCGAAACTGTTTTGCGTGTTTGTTTTCATTTTTCGCGAGATATTTTCGGTCTGGTAATTAAATAACATGAAATTGGAAGCCATTAAATGAACGGGCGATGATGTGCTTTCGAAACGTAAACTGATGGTGTGTGTCTGGTGTTTCATCGGTCATTTGTTAAATATTTTTATTGGCGCGAGAAATTAATTCCTTTCTTCTTGTTTGCCTTTGGTTAACGATCGTCGAATCGACGATACAAGTTCAGATCTGAGATGAAGGTATGAGAGACCAGTAGGATGTCAGTTCCGTTCGTTGTTACGAACTTGTAGCCGAAAAACAAACTCAACTGCTTGTTAATTAATTATTTCTTTCCTCTCGAACGGAAAGAACGGAACGCTCGACACAGATAAATTAAAGAAACACCAGCAAGGGAAATCGCGTATTTCATTTTCTTCTTAAACCCAGAAAACATATGCCGCAAAATTCGAAAATATCCACACGCAGAAATGCTTTGCGTCTGAGACGAAGAGGAAGAAGACCGTTTGGGATCAAAAGATTTGGCCACATCGGTTTCAAAATGTGATTTTAAATGTCACCGAATTGCCATCGTTAGACGAGAAAGTCGTCGTCATGTGCGCCTTGCCTTCTCGTCTCATAAAACTCTGACACATTGAACTTTATTCGCACCATTCACAAAACTTTTAATCAATAATAAAAAGTGTAAAATGTGCTGCGACAACCGAAAGAGTATCGAATGAAAATTTATGATTTACGGAGGAGTCACACGTGGCTTTAATGATGCTTGACATTTTTTTCTCCAAAGGAAAACTCTTATTTAAAAGCATTCCCTGGCGAGCGTTTGTTTGTTGTGCTGCGTGACGTGCGTGGATCGTGTGACAACCAATGCGCTCTTCTTTCAAAGCCAGGATCACTGTAGAATGAAGAGATTAACACGAGGACAATATTCCAGTAAGAAATCATAAGCCGCTTCAAGTTACCCAAAAATTGAATCGTGAAGACGAAAACTTCTAACTGGGCGACCAAATTCCCACTCAGTATATCAAGCAACATATAATTTTCAAGAGACTGGTGTGACATTGGGATTTTTTTTCATGTCGAGGGTGCGATGTAATAATTTCGTTTATTTTTTTGCTTCCTTCTTTCGTGCAGAAAAGGATCCCGGAGATGAAAGAATTAAAAGGGAATTAATAAGCGAAAAGACCTATTGACAATTCTTCTCTCTCTTTTGCTGCTGCCAAAGCAGAAGTGTGACTGTTATTATTTATTTCTTTGACTGGTTGTTAAATGAGCTTAGAAAATATTTCCATGGAAATTTAATTCCTTTCGACGCACAGCCAAGCTCTCCAAGGTTGTTGATGAATTGGCAGAAAAATTGCTTCGTCTCATCGTCTCTTGATTGGATTTTGATGACGCAAAATGATTTGATTAATTATTATTTCAATGTCCGGGGGTGAGTTGAAATGTGTTACAGCGAGAGACAGTAAGATTGATGAATTCCGTTTTGATTCGACGATGAAGAATGATTGTGGAGTGAAAGATTTTGCGAAGAAGTTTCTATCACTTTCAATTAAACTTCAAGTGAAAAATCTGTTCACAGGTTTCTTAAAGAAACAGATTGATTTGTTGGTAACGCTGTCATCTCAAGAAGCAAATGAGAGAATTACCGAGCTCGTTCAACTTAAGTAAACAAATCAAAATCATAAACATTTTACATAATTACATAATCACTGGCGAGTGGCGCCTCAAAACTTGTTTACATTCACTTAATCGTGGTACTAAAGCAATATCAAGTGAAAGTCAGACTGCATTTCTGTAATTACATCGTCCCCCGCCGACTTTTGGTGCAACAAACAATTCGAGCAAGAATGGAAAATTCATTTCAACCGAAAAGCCAAAAACAATGAGCGGAAACAAGAAACGAAAACGGAGAAAAATATTAAAAGTGGAAAAAGTCGATTTTTCCTGCTGCAATCGAAACGGAAGCCTCTTGCCATTCCACATCGTATTTTCCACGTGTAGGATGATGATTCCGCTCTCGCTGCCATTGTGCCATCGACTCTTTTATTTTTCATTAAATCACTTCCTGTAAACAATGACTTTTTGCGCCCGAGAGTTCCTTGAGCTTGTCATTTCGATTCCGAAGCAGAAATCAACAACGTGCAGGGTTGATGAGGTGGGAGGAGAAGCCTCCACGTTTTGCGACCAACAGCCCTGAGCAAAGGAAAGAAATAAAACTCGACGTGCTTCCGAAAATTAATTTTTTACTTCCATTTCTTCGAGTTTCCAACGATTTCGTTCCGTGCATTGTGCAGTGGGGTGAAATATGACACAGAATGTGTACAGCGAGTGTCTTTTCAAACTTAATCAAGTGACATCGTCAAAGAAAAATGTGAAACCTTTCTCGTTAATTAAACTTTTCGCTGTCGTTCGCATAGTTCGCGGAAGGTTAAACGATTCATTTGACTTTTATTTCGGGGGAGAACTCGATATATGAGAAGTTAGCGAAGTAAAAGCCGCAGAGAGAAAGGTAAACGTTGTCGGCACTTGCGAAATTTATTGGATGGCAAAGGAAGAGTCGTAAACTTGGACAGCCAAATGAAAACCAAAAAGTTTGCTACTTGCTTTTTTACTTTTACAATTTTCTTCTTTCTCTTCTTTTGTTTAAGTTTAAACTTACGAGAAATGGCAGAGTTCAGGACTTTACGACAGCTCTCTTTCTTTCTCTTCTCGGGTCGCTTTTTATTGTTTTAATGCCTTCCGAGGATGAGAAACTTCGGCGAGATTTTACAATGTTTTACAGCATATTTTACGAGCTCATGGCATAAGGAATTCTGGGTGAGTGTTGCGGAGAACCGAGCAAGGTCATCGAATCAACGATTTTGAATATGCGCGGATGAGAAATCCTTGAAGCTTTTCGCTTGTCGCGAGTGATGGCGTAATCGACCATTTTCCTTCTCTGTCGTTGCTTTGAAGTGGAAATTCCAAGTGCCATCACCATAACCTCATTCTGGCCAGAGTACGAACGAGCGCAAACAGAAGGCGAGAGGAGCAAAGAAACGAGATGAGAATTTATCGTTTTCCTCCTTTTCGGTTTTCCCAAAGTGGGCTGTTAAGAGGTTGACTGTGGAAAGCCGAAGAGAATATGCTTCACTGTGGCTATGACTCCACATTCTCTCACTATTTGCTACGATTATTTAGTGGCCTTATCAATTGGCTTATCAGCAATAAAGTTTTTCATCTGCTCGCGCACACAACCACACAAAAAAGAAAATCTCTCTCACGCTTTACCAACACACGAAGCTTTTGTGGATTTGACAGAAGCGAAAGCAAATTAGGAATTAAGAATGTGATTACTAAGCAACCCTTCGACTTTATCATTTTATGTGGAAGGATCAAGAAGATTATGAAAATTAAATATTTTCTTTTAAAAGTTTGGAGTCCCGCTCGGGTCAAAAAGAAAAGTTTTTTTTTATTGAAAACTCGTCTTAGCTCGCCGCAATTTGTGGGCGGTGAACATTCTCCAACTTACGATGTTCATTGAGAGAAGAAAAATGAGGGAAAACTTTTCCTTTCTTCCTCATCTCGTTCGCACGCATACAAATCCGCACAACAACCACACATGCGACTCTCGTTCGAACATTAAGCAGGAAAAAAATATTTGAAACATTTTTATTTCCCCTTGAAGAATTTTTTTCTCGCTTTTCTGTCTCTTTCTGGTTTCGAAATTGAAGAGAAAAATGTGTGTGCGTAAATAAAAGCTTTCCCCTGATTTATAACTTGTTGTTTCTTGAAATAATTTGTAATCGAACATGTAAAGTTTAATTGGATTTTAATCAGAAATCTAAGAACCGCGTGATCTTATTAAAGGATTTGCACTTGAAGGTGTTACCTCAGAAACCTCGACACCTGCAACAAGCTTTAATCTAATATGAGCTCTAATGAAAATTGATGCATCTAACAGCTCATCAATTTATTTTGGCGCCGGAGCTCGAGTCAAAACGATAATTTTCCCCCGACGAGACTGACTTGATGTGTGATTTATTAAATAAATCCAACTGTGGCCCGCAAATGGCAGCGCTTGAAGCTATTTAGGTAAATCATACATTACCCATCAACAACGAGCATCAAACTGCATGAAAACATGTCACTCTCAATTCGCGAAACTCCCGACAACATGTTGCACATTTATCGTGCTCCCCAAACATCGTTGAGTGAATGCAATTTATTTATTATTTCCACATATCATTCATAATTTGCGAAGCTCGGATATATGCAGCGTTCATAATGCACATCGTGCACTTTTTGATTGACGTTTAGCCCCGAAAAGAAAAACAAAACAAGAAATAACAAATGGCAACATGAAATCATAAACATAAACAGCGAAACGGCAAACGATTCTCATTTCACCACGAGAAATATAGTCGCTTCGTTCTGGCTTTTCCCCTGACTCCACTGCCTCAAACCACTCCGCGTTCCGTGTTCGAAAAAATCGACCCTTCCCGATGACTCAAACAATTTTTTCCCTCAGCTTGCGGCTGTATTGGTGAACGAGGTGGCGAGAGGAACGAGAAAACCGCACAGTTTCGGGAGGAAAAAATGTGCCGGCGCACCAATAGTTCGTTGTGTGCATGACAATTCCCTCTCCTCGTCTTTCTTACTTATCCCGCAAACCGTGCCCATATGTTGTTGCCCTCAACGCCAAAAGATTTTCGAAAAAAAATTGTGAATTTGAAAAAGCATCGCCACAAACACAAACACGAATTCTTTTTCCCTCCGTCATTCTACACACGAATTTTCATTTTTTGTTCGAGAACGGTGAGGGGTTCCGCAGAGGCCTCGAGTAATATATGTTTAAAGTGTTTCGGTGACGAGGAAGGCAGTTGTAGACATTCGCTCGAGAGGCATACATCTCGTCCACAAGTCGCGAAGAAAGAAATAAATGTGAAAAGATTTTTATATTTTCTGACAAAGGAAAAACATGAAAATTGTGAGAAATTCGTCGAAGTGATTATTTTGAGTTTCTAATTTTCCCGTCACATCACAATTTGGATTTAATTCCGTGATCATCAAAGCGATCGCGATAAAAGGATTATTTTTAGAAAGAAAAATCGTAAAAGTTTGTGTTTTTATTTTTGGAAGAAAAAAAATATTCTCAAAGTGTCATAAAAATAAAATTGAAGAGAAAAAAAATTCCATTTACACGAAATCGGATTAATGAAGAAGTGAACTGCGTTCTTGGATTTAACGCATTGAAAACAATTTAATGAGAACAAAAGATAGCTAAAAAATAGTAAAAATTGCTTCAAAAGTGAAAATCTGTGAAAGAACATCTAAAATGCATCTGCCAAATAGTGAAGGCTCGACGGCCGTTGCTTCGCCATCATCTCCTGGAACAAAGACTCCTGAGTCAATCGGCACATCAATTATGAACGATATGTACGAGAATCTTCACAGTATGTTGCAGGATTATCACGGCGAACTTGTCACAACGGGATCCCCGTCGATTCTTTGCTCGTCACTGCCAAATCACTGGCGTTCGAACAAAAGTCTCCCTTGTGCCTTCAAAGTAGTCGCTCTGGATGATATTCCTGATAACACAGTCGTTACGATCAAAGCTGGAAACGATGAGAACTACTGTGGAGAGCTCCGTAACTGTACAGCGCTTATGAAGAATCAAGTCGCTAAATTTAACGACCTGAGATTTGTTGGTCGTAGCGGTCGCGGTAAATCATTCTCAATCACAATAACCATCAGTTCATACCCGTGCCAAATCGCCACCTACACAAAGGCAATAAAAGTCACTGTTGATGGACCACGCGAGCCACGATCAAAGCAAAGTAAGTATACACAGCTCGGCGCCATTCTCCTCCAAACGATTAATTTTAATTGACACAAACAATCCTCGATGGAATCTAATTTTTCTTCATCTTCGCCCATCTCCATCACTTCCCAAATTAGAATCGTTAACACCCTTTTCCCTCTGCTCACTCGACGTGATTTAATTGCACGAAACCCGGCTCCGTCGCGGAGAGGGATGGAAACGCAATCTTCTTAATTGTTTATATCTCGTTTTGGGACGGAAAAACAAAAAGAAAATCTTTTTATCGTTCAGAGAGAAGAAGACGACGAAGAAGAAAAGTTTTTCCATCGACGTTGCACATAAACGAAACTATTTAATTTAATTACTTTGAGAGTTGTTGCTTCAAAGCGATAATTTCAAACAGAGATCGGCTCCATAAAAATCATAAAACGAGTTGCATTACAATTAACGCTCATTGATTAATTATTTTTCTCGTCTTTAATCTTTTCCAGACTTTGCTTATGGACATCCGGGTGGCTTCAATCCATTTATGCTCAATCCCGGATGGCTCGACGCTGCTTACTCGTGTTACGCCTGGACGGATTACTTTAGACATCAACATCAACCACATCATCCAACACTAGCCAAAGGTAAATATTGGAAAATCAGAATAAAAATTACGACTGCAATCGCCCAACATCACTCGCCTCGTTCCCAAAGCTTTTGAAATTAATCGATACATGCAGTAACGCAAAAAAAATATAAAATTTCCATTTGGAAACCGTTGGCTTAATCTCCATCGTGTGCTTTTCCACACCAGCATTTGGTGCACCATCGATTGCAAGCTCAACGAGAAAAAAATTTCCAATTTCACGTCGATTTTAAATTAAAGATTTTTTACGCGGCTTTGGTTGCTGCCCGCGACACTTTTCCATTAAAAATAATGAATCATGGATCGATGGCGATTTTTTTTATCAAGCTTTGCTGCCAGTTCTTTCCGTGCGAAATAAAAATTGCAAACGCCCTCACGTGAAAGTTCATTAAAATTGGTAATCAGAGTTTTTTTTTTGTTCTGATGGAAAGAGAATCTCGAGAGCGTAAACCGCCGACGAGGAAAAAAACTGCTAGAGAATCTGTCAGAAGTACCGCGCCATCAATAATGGAAAGTGGCTTAATTAAGTGTCTTTAACAGTTGGGGTAACATGACGGGCCATTGGTTTGGCAATTTTTGGTTCATTTTTTTTCGTGAAATTTAAGTTTCACTCTCTCCCAAGCCCGGAGGGCAAATTTACGCAAAACCGGCAAATCTTTTGGGATTTCAACATCTGATGCCAAAGCAGTTTCATCGTGATATATGGGACAGAATCTAATCCAATCGATCCCTTTGCCTTTACGGTTTTCATATCAAAAGTCACGTCCATGCAATTTGCCATATGGTGTCGCAGTCGAAAAATCATCGAACATAATGGACAATGTCTCTAAATCCAATTTTCTTTTTCTCGCAGGATCACCATCGTTACCAACAAATGGAACTGTCTTGCCGAATGGCGTCAACGAGAATTCATTCTTCCCTTCAATGCCAAGTCCTCCGAGCAGTGTCGCATCAACAACCGCACCAGCTGGTCCGAACCCTGGCCCTCAATCTGCCTTGATTCCTCCGTCAAACTCAGTTTACCTTCCGCCTTTCCCCTTCGCATCACATCCCGAGCTCCTACACAAATCGCCGTTTTTGCCTTATGGAGCAATGCGTCCAACTCATCCACTCTCGTCGACACAACATTCTGAACAGAATGGAGGAAGATTGTCGCCAGCTTCATCACGAAACTCATCAAGTCCGCCGTCAAATAATATTTCAACTCCAAATCACAAAATCAATTCGTCCATCGAGCTCAACTCGACAAACGATCATTCATCGCATCATTCGTCATCAGAGGATTCCGATGACGAGCACATTGACGTTGTTAAGTCTGCGTTTATTCCGATTCTCAGACCAACTCTGTCAGCAACAATCACAACAACCACAACTCCTGATTCGACAGTGAAGGAAGAGATACCATCTCGTGATATTCCTCAAAAGATTAAAAGTGAACTCAAAGCTCCATCGTCGAAGAAACTTCAACTTCACGAGAAAGCACCGCAAGACGTTCCACGATCGCCAGAAACCAAACTTAAGTCACCTACAATCACTGTATGGAGACCATATTGAAATGAGATTTAAAGGTTAGAAATAATTGAGATTTAATCTTAAAAGAGAGGGAAGTGAGCGATTGGCTTAAGAAGAAAGAAAAAACATTTAGCTCAATAAACTTTTTCATGTACATAACTCAGCAGAAACGCCACTCAATTACGCCAGCCCCGAAATAAACTCTCAAGCTCGTCAAATGCCGCCCAATTACGACACAGAAAAAAGTCGATTAAGTGATTCCCTGGCAAAGGCTGAACGAGAAATTGGTCGCGAAATGTGCAATTGCCACACAAAATACCCAAAAAAAAATGAGAAATCGCTGTTATTAGAAAGAAAAATATCAACCTAACGATTATTTGGCATTTTCCCGAAATAATTTTCCAAAAACCGAGGTGGAAAAACGTTTTCTTTTCGCGAAAATCTTTTTTCGCGCTGATCAAATTGATGACAATTTTCCGCTGGGAACGATTGATGTGACTGCAGTTGCAGTCTCGTTAATTGAAATGCATACAACTCGATTTCTCTATTTCTGGATATTTCGTTTCGAGGACACATCGCGCAATAAATGAGGCGCTTTGATTGACGTCGAAGTGCCAAATTGAGAGTGGAAGAGCTTGAGAGGCGGAGGAATTGAGCTTAATTTCCATGTAAATATGTTAAATAACTTTTCATTTTCGATCGCTTTTAATTTTTAATGCAGACTGCAGAGCATTGAACAGTTTCAAAGAGGACAAAGATTAATGTAATTAAAAGAATATTAATGAGAGAATTTTATGTAAAAAGAGTTTTAATTTAAGGGATTGTGATAGATCCCGATCAATTAGGCGAGTAAAAATTATCGAGAGTTAAGTTCTATGTAACTCGTAGCGATTAATTCGATCGTTTTATAACAAAATTAATTATTTTACCATCAGTTTCATAAGAGAAAATAAAAATGTGACAAATGGATTATAGAAAAAAATAATTTGCTTTTGCTTTTTATTTCATCGAAAAAAAAATTGTTTTCAGGTAAATTGAGATGTTTCAGGTAAAAAGTTTGAGCTTCTCGCATTTTTATGATTCAAATGAAATCATCGTTGTGAGGAACAGGACGAGTGCATTTTTGTATTTCAATCAATTAAATTGCTGCCACCCTCGCGTTAGAATAAAAAAATCCTTTCACTGGTTCTCGCTGTGTACGCAACAGAAACCCACAAACAATTGGTTTAGTGAGGAATTATATTCAATATTTCGCAGCGTTTTCAACCACGAAAGTTTTACGAGCGACTCTCAAGTCTATTTTCATTCAAATTGGTGGTTTTGCCGAGTGACAGATTTTTTGACATGCACAGCACAAAACTAGCAAAAGAGAGAGAGAAAGAGAAAGCGCGAAAAATATTTAGACAATCGTTTATGCAAGCGCGCTTCGATCGACGATGCAGGGAATTAAATTTAATAATGTTTAGTTAAGTGCTTTTTCGGGTAGTTAATGCGGTTGTTGGTGCCTCAAATTGTTTTCTCCGAATATTTTTTTGGCAGTTATTAAAGTAATTGCAGTGGAAATTAGCGTCGTTTAGGGGTCGACGAGAAGTTTTGTGTTTAATAAATATATTATATATTATTTAGTCAATATATTATATCGTATTTTAATAAATTCTTCAAAATTAATTTTATAATTGAAAAGTTGAGCTACAACATCATTTCCAAAGGGACCCCGCCACTCGAAAGTTCAATTTCTTTTGTTTCTCGCCATCCCTCGGCTGATTCAACCCGAAGAGTGAATTTTGTGTGTGATTCCGTTTGAGGGTAAATATTGAGGGCATTATTTTATACATGAATTATTTCAATCAATGGCATAGGAACGGAACATTTATCACCGAAATCATTTCTGTCTAAGCGTTCGCTCTTCCGATTCTTAAATGGCTGAAGCAATAAATTAAAAATCATTTTTTGTGAGCTGAGAGATCCGGGCGCTTCGATGATTTTTCGGAAAGAAAAGTTAAATTTTCCCATTCTGCCTTGCTAATGAATTTCCACTCAAATGGCTTTGCCCTGCGACATCCTCGAGAATTGCTATGCTTTGTTGATTATCTCTCGGTTGTGTGTCAGCTGCGTCACTTCCTTCCGATTTCGTTTGAAGCCATTTCTCGTTATTGATTTCAATTTTTATTAGAAATGAATTTAAAGCGAATGAAGAGTCTCAAACTTGCGAAACAGAGCGTCCGAGTTTTTTCTTCTTTCACTCGATTTCCTTTAGAGAGAGTTGTTGTGCCGCTCACTCGATGATAATGCAGAATGTATTTGAAATAAATTCATTTCAGTCTCATTTAAATCGTTGCGTTCGATAGCTGAAGAAAAAAAATTCTCGGAAATGCAGAAAGTTGTGATTGTCGTGTTCATGTTTGTGATTGCGGGAGGTTTCGCCAGACCTGCCGACAAACCAAATGAAAGCACTTCGCGTAAATTAATTATTCATTTTTATTTCATTGGATTTGTCATGAGAAAGTTTTCACTCGTTTCTAGCAACGGTTGGCAATCCGTACAACGAAGAAATCATCGTTGAGTCTTCGTTGAATATCAGAACAAAGGACAAACCTCGCCAGAAGCGTCAATTCGGAGGGTAAGGCCCAAATATTTCTTATCTTTCAATTTCTGTTATCAAACTTGAACTTTGACTTTGTACGAAGAAATTTCGTTTATGTCACGTAACAAATAGGCAAACGATGAATGATAACGGGTTTGTTTGAAGAATTCTCAGAGAATCTTCTCTTCTTTGATACGAGTTTGTCTTAAATTTCCGAATGAATCTGCACGAATCCAGTTTCATAGCAGAACCTCTCGTTGTAAAATCATTGAACTCTGTTGAAGGCCGCACGCGACATAACTGACCACTGCACGACTCAACAATTATGACACTTCGTTCATGAGTTTAAACATCGAATCAGAGACCTTCTAGAAGTTTGACTCTCTCTTGGGGAATCCCGTGTACGAAATAACGGAAATTTTCTAGATTAATGATTCATTTTTATTGTTTGCAGGCCTTATGGACAAAGTTCCGCTTTGGCAAATGCAAATGCTCACAATCAATATCAAGGCCCAGGTGGGTTTGGTGGAGGTAGTTCCATGGGACAAGCACAAGCGTTTAACGCTCAGGGGCCATTAGGAGGCTTTGGAGCGAGTGCAGCTAACACACAATCTCAAGGATTCCACGCTGGACAAAACGGGATTCAGGGAAGTGCAGGAGCATCAGGATCTCAAAGCTACAATCTCCCAGGTGGTCGCAATATTAATGTTGCTTATGGACAAGGATTCTCTGCCAACAATGGTCAACTTGCTGGCTCTGGGTCAAACTCTGTCACCTACACAAAGTAAAAAAAATATTTTCTAATATGTTTTATTTTATGACAAACAAATAAAAAGCATTAGCTCCAAAAATATCAAACATTTCGAAGAGTGCGAGAGAGTCTGTGGTGAATTCATTTGTTGATTTTCCGGTTTCATGAGATCGCGTTCGCTTCCATCGCAAACTGAAGAGAGCTTCACAAAAATTCAATTTAGTTGCTTTGGGATCTTCAAAGGAGTTTGTTCTTTAAAAGAAATAAAATGAAAGTGTCGATCGTGTTTTTGGTCGTTGCCCTGGCCGTCGTGGCTTCAGCGAAAAGCATTGGCGAAAAAGTAATTTCGTGTAAGTGTCAAAGTTGATTCTTTAAAACTTTAGAAAATGAAACGCAAATACTTTGTAAAACTGGTTCTGATGTTAATTTTTGTGACTTCGGGTCACTTATGAATGTTGATAAGACGTTGAGGCTTACGCATGATTTTACTTACAGCCAACAATTCTCCAGCAAATGAGGAAATTGTCGTCGAATCTTTCTTGAACTTGAGAAGACCAAAGAGTCAGAACAGCAGACAAAAGCGTCAATTTGGAGGCTTCGGTGGAGGACCTTATGGACAAAGTTCTTCCCAAGCTAATGCCAACGCATTTAATCAGTTCCATGGCCCAGGAGGCTTCGGTGGCTCAGCAGCTAATGCTGGAGCACAAGGATTCCAATCTCAAGGTCCGCTAGGTGGGTTCGGCGCTTCTGCTGCAAACTCTCAAACTCAAGCTTTCCAAGCTGGGCCAAACGGAATTCAAGGAAGTGCTGGGTTATCTGGAAGTCAAACTTATAATCTCCCAAACGGTCACAACATTAATTTGGCCTATGGAGGAACTTATGGCGTCAACAATGGTCAAGGAACCAGCGGAAACTCCCATTCGTTAACTTACACTTAAATGTTTGAATAAAAGTTAATAAATGTTCGCTTTGAACTCAAAACGATTGTGTCTTAGAAGTTTCTTCTTCAGAGTTGATACGTTGTTTCCAAAACCTGTTCATTGATGAAGATCAGTGACAAAAACTAACATCGCAAATGACATCACGAGTTCGGGGATTTTCTTTTAAGAATATTAACAAAAAGTGTTAAACCACAACTGAAACATTTCTGGCGCTCAGCAGATAATGTACGCACTTAAAGCCACAAGTGTATTTGTAAACTGGAAATGACCGTAGAGTTTAAATAAATAAATCGTTCGAGTTGATATAACTGCTCAGTTTACAACGTGAAGTCAAGTCGTCAAGTGTTCAAGAAACAAAAATCATCATGCAGAAGTTTTCGTTTGCGATTGTCTTTGTGATTTGTTTGGTTGGATGTCTCGCAAGAAGCATCGAAACAAATGAGCGTAAGTCATTTGTGTGATCTTGAAGTTGATGATTCATTGAACTGTAGTTAAGGTCGCAAAAGAATTTTCGTTTGTTGGCCTCGTACAAAAGTTATCAGCAACTGAAATTTTCCTAGAACGAAACAATTCAAAAAGTTTTTTTTTTCTTTTGAATTGAACAGCGCAAGTTGAAGGTGAAATTGTGCCTTTCACTCAAGAGTATGATGGTAAAGTGTTGTTTGTGCGTCAGAAGCGACAACATGGACATAGACCAAGGTGAAAAAGAATGAATCACATTCTGGTTTGATAAAATTAACGGAAATTCTATTTTGATAGACACGGAGGTCACGAAGGATTTGGAAATCAAGGAGGATTTGGAAATCAAGGACCACCACAAGGAGCAGGATTTGGAAATCAAGGTTTTGGAATTCAACCACAAAACTATGGACAGAGCTCAGCTTTAGCTAATGCAAATGCTCATAATCAATATTCTGGTCCAGGAGGTTTTGGATCAAGCAATGCACTTGCTGGAGCTCAATCATTCCAATCTCAAGGTCCTTTAGGTGGATTCGGAGCTTCAGCAGCTAATTCAGGTTCTCAAGGTTTCCACGCAGGGCCAAATGGAATTCAAGGCAATGCTGGTTTCTCAGGAAGTCAATCATACAATCTCCCTAATGGCAAGACTCTCGCTCTGTCTTATGGAAGTGGTTACAAGTAAGTTAAAAGTTCAAAGATCAAGAGAATGAAAATCACACTCAATTTTTCTCTTCTAGCGTTGCTCCCGGTCAAGCTCCACAAATCACAAATTCAAACAGCTTAGCGTACACTTAAAAAATTCTTTATTAAAAATCGTTTTACAAATTGAAAGCTGCGAATATTTAATGAAAAACTTGAAACGATTTCAGCTGAAAAATCTCAACAATGAAACTCAAATTTCATCAAAAACTTCTCCGACTGTAAATATTTACAGTTCTTGAACTCGGAGAGTGTTAAACTTGCATCATAATTGAAGCGAGGGTTGGTTAAGACTCTCATCGTTGACTAGGGTGCCACATGAACATCACACAAAAGTTCGAGAGAGTTTTTCAAACGCAAACTCAAAAATTTCCAATCAGTTTCCCTCAGAAGAGCGTTCAATCAAGAATCGTAGTTGATCTTGAACAAAAGAGACGAACCAAAGACTTGAACGCTGATAGAAATTTTTCTCTGCCTCCAATCGAGTGTTTAATGAAATATTAACCCTCCAGGCGCTGATACATTGAAAAGTCTAACAAGCAAAAACGGAAAACCAGATTTTTCTCGCCTCACAGCAAGCCCACTAAAAATGTTGTCATACTTCCATGTGGAGGTGAAACAACAACAGAACAGAAGGGAGCGAAAAGGGACGAGCGAGAATCTATCCAATTTAATAATAAGGATGTGCACCTTAACAAAAGGATCAACGAGGCGAAAAATTCGATGAAATGTGACGCCATTCACCGCACACTGTCGACTCGGAACGAGATTTCGTTTTTTGCCAACTCACTCCCTAACAGAACAAGGAGTTCTTTACGGTGTAACGCAACATAATCACAGAATCTCTCAGCCCTTCATCGTCGAAAGAAACTGTCCTAAGTCGAACAACATTTCTCGGTTTCTCGATATCACTCACACAACCCCGAAAAGACCTCAGACAAACAACAGTTGCAGGAGAAGACATGGCAATCAGTAAGTGACAAGGAAACTTAATTTAAAGGGTGTCGAGTAGATTTTCGGCAAAGCGAGATGTGCGAAAAAGAAATAGCAAAATCACCGCTCAATGTTTCAATGTGGAAGAAGCAAATTTGACAAATTGTGATGTTGGGAAAGGCAGAGAGGGTAAACATGAGTCAATTTGCGCATCTGTGTCGACAGCCAACGATGATCATAATTACATTGTTCCATCATAAAGCGCAGAGCAATGACTTAATTAGCAACATTGTTGACTTTATTAATTTCTCGAGCACATTCGTTTTGTTCATTAAACTTTTTTTTTGATGAAGCAACAAGCGTGAAGAGCCATCGACAATTAGATAAAGGGCGTTGGATGTTTTATGCAAACAAAAATTCCCAGCGATGTGATTGCAAGTGCTTGCTTTTTGATTCAACTGCAGTTCCCACATAAACTTTTTGACTTTTTGGATCTCATAAAAAGTGACTTTCACAATCAACTAATGAACTAACATTTGAACGCTCTCTCTCTGTGTTTTTGGAGATTTTTTGCGATGAGAATTGCATGAAAGTCCTCGTGCATATCACAGCGACAAATTGTTGATTGAAAGTGCAAACAACACAATGACATTTTCTCCACGAAAATCCTTCATCATCGCTTGTGCATTTGAAAGAGCGAACGCATATCGTCGTCATGATGTGTGCAACCCTCCGCGATTCAAATCAAATTATGTGATTAACGAATTTAAAATGATCCTGTTTAAGCCTTAAACGACGAACGAAGCTATGCTCGGCTCTGAGTAAATTCGTTTTGCTTTGTTCGATGGTGTTTCCTAAACTCGTTTTGTAGTTATCGTCGCAGGCTCTCGGCGATTTATATGAAAGGAGATTGTACATTGTGTCGCCATTTCGTGAGTTTCAAATATTAGATTTCTATGGTTCAACCATCAACTGACAGATCAATCTCTTTCTTATGTTTACTTAGCATCAATCTCACTTCACAGCCAAAGCGTTTTCAATCGGTTAGATCAATTCCTGTAACAGCAACTCAATTGCATGTAGAAGCATTAAATACAGTGGCAAGGTGTACAAAACGAGAGATGCGATTGGAAATTGGTTTCAATTTACGACAAACGAAGTTCCAATTGACACTCGTCCGAGTTTGAATAAATTTGTGTCTGAACTTTGCTCTCGAGCAAACTCTCTTGAGAATATTCAACGTTGTTTCGAGAGACACGAGGATTCTTCTGGTCTGGTGATTCAATTAGATAATTAAATGGTTCAACATGAAAGACACGATTGGCTTATGCCACTCAAAGTAGCAGCAGCAAAAAAAAGAAACGACGAGAAGCTCGGTTGGATCAACATGATAATTGTAAAAGAATTTTAATTTAATGATAAGGGCTTTTAATGTCACACTCACACGTCTTCCTTCAACTCGAAAACCTTGCCAAGGTTTTGAAATACAAAGTAACTTGTCATGGAAATCTATGACGTTGGCAACATTTGAAGTACACATTGTCTCGTTCGTTTCATGAGAAGGAGAAAAAAAATGCTTCCGAGCTGCTACTTTTTGCCATTGTCCGAGACGGTTGGAAATTATTTTCATGAGCAGTTTAAATTCGACCTGAAAGAGGCAAAGAGAGGAAAATTAACAAAATAAAGTTTTATGATTATCGTCATGCAAAGGGAAAATGTTCAAGCACAAAAAAATCTGCACTGAGAGAACTCAGGATTGTTTAAAGTGAAAGAATCGTAAAATCTTTCACTCAGATCGGTAGGCAAGAGCTCGAAGATTTATAACTTTCTGTTTTTAGACGAAACTGGGTTTATGAGACTAGAAAGATTGTGTTTCAAGATTCTGGCTTAGCTCAAACGTTCGAGGGATGTTCATAAGTTCCATCAAGCTTCAATTTAAATAAATTTGTTGGGAATACTTTGAGAGAGTTTTGAATTTGTTGCAACAAAAATATTCTCATTTTTGATAGACCCCACTCATCGAAATTTATTCGCAAACAAAAGTTTTCTGATTCCTTTCTAAAGAGGAAACATTTCAATTTAGTTTTCGACAAAGTTTTCTTTAAAGTTTGAGCATTTCCTTTTAGTGTTGAGTTGGTTAAAAAAAGCAAACCGAGAAAGCGTTATAAACCAATAAAAAATTATGATTGCTGTTCCCTTTAAAGAAAACTACCAAGAAAACCTCGGAAAGTCATGAAAGTCTTTCCACAAACTCTTGCCCATTTTGCTGGTTGTGAGAACAATCTCGACAGTCGGTTGAGCTTGTTACATATCCTTTCCACTCCTCTCCTATCCCACTCATCGTGTGGAATCGAAAACGTATCATAAAAGTCAGAGTAGAAAGCAAATCTGCTGACTCCGGGACGAACAAAAATTGTCGCTGCGAAGAATGTCAGAGATTTTTTCCCCCGCTGCCATTTAACGTCGAACATCTCGTTATTTTCCTGTCCAACTACACACGTCCCTCCGCCATCAATGTCCAACACATTTTTTGTCGCTGAGCGGATTGAAAATTATTCAGTTTTTATCTCCACAAAATTTTCCGCACACCACACGGAATGTTCGGGACTTTTGGTTGCCATCGGGACTCTTTTTAAAACACGAAATGAAATCATCATAATTCCGATTTTTTTTTCAACGTCGCTCACTCCTTTTCATATGAAATTAAATTCACTTTGAATAAAAATGAATGAATGAGAGATGGACGAACGAACGGACTTTTAATTTTCCATATGAAAAATCATTAGTTGACGGAAGTTGAACTCGTATGTCTCTCGAAGTTTAATTTCCCATTCACATTCATTCGATTAAACTTTCGTTTCAATTTTTGCTTCTTGTCCGTCGCTCTAAGCAAATGACATTAAATTATCGTCGCTCTTAACCGGTAATGGTTTCAATCTTCCAGCAGATGACTCGGAAAAAAAGAATTAACAGAGTTTGGTACATAAATCACCCGCAAAGATGAGTTTGTCATAAGTTTATTTCAAGAAAGCCCCTTAAGCACTTTGTAGTGCTTAAAAGACCATAATTCAAAAGGAATAACTCTGCCATCGAATCGTTAAGTGGATGATGGCACTCGGAGGCACAATCGCGTGTCATCGCGTGAAGCTATAATTAGATTACAAAAAGGTTTCCCCAGAATGCAATAAATTCTTGTCTAAGCTTAAATCAAAGGAGTTTAAATGCACGCCACGCCAGTTGCGCAACAAGTTTTCTCTCTTTCTCTCTCTCGCCGTTTCTCGATGAAAATGATAATCATAAATTTTGCGTCAGCACAACAATGTCGGGGAAAATTTTCAGTTGTCCCAATGGAGCCAATTGACGGGCGCTGTGTTGTCGTGCGTGTGTGCACATCATTATTAATTCACGAATATTTATCAACCGCAATGACCAATTTATTCATTACACCAACCGCAAATTATGGCCTCGTCGCTTGTGAATTTATGGAGATTTCTGCAACGAACGAGATGCACTAAGTAAAAGCCTGTGTTGTGTTTTAATCCGGAGATAAGAACAGAAATGTTTATAAACAGAAACGCCGTGATGCCGGAGAAAGCTAAAACTAAGAGATTTTCTCTAATTAAAGGGATTAACATTAAATTCTTTTAAAGATGTTTCGAGACAGAGTTTCGTTAATCCCATTAAAATTAATTTCTGTTTTGAAAATAGCTCGCAACCCTCCCTCGCTCAACGCTCAACTGGAACGAATCTGTTCAGTTGTCCAGCTCAGTTTTTCTTTCGGGTCCGCATTCCGTTTCAGGAATTTAAGTGTGCAATTAAACGGCTTAGTCCGAGAACGGGTTCGGTTAATCCTTTCAGTTTTATGAATCTGCTGTAGAAAGAGGTGAAACCTAAATTGCTCCTGTGGCGAGGCATCGTAAAACTAAAAGGATTAAATCGTTTCCCACTGTCTCTTAATTAGGTCAGAGAAACGAAAAGTGAGTCGTGACAGGTAATTGTTTTATCAATAAAATTATGATAATCCAATAATGCTTTGAAACCGACGGTCAGCCTTAGTTTCGGGTCTCCGGTTGAAGGGTTTATTGATTTTTATTGCTGTTAATCCTTTAATCCTTTTGCTTTTTCTTCACACTTGATCTTTCGACAATCACTCGTTTGCACTGGAAAGATTAGATTGTAAAACAATTGAGAAAAGGGTTTTTAAGAAGGTCCATTAAGAACTGAAAAGAAAAGAGTTGAAACAAATATTGATGCGCATTCCATCAACAAAACTCTCAACGCAGCGGGAGACTAATTGTGGATGCAAATTCTACATCAAGGTTGTTATTCGACAAGCTTCAGTCTCCTTTCTTCGTCTCCTTTGAGTTGTGTGTCACTCCATTGTGAGAAAAAGGAAGAAAAATGATAAATTGAGCGTTGAGAATTGAAACGAACCACGCGACACAAATCAAGATGTTTCTGAATTTCTTTCAAGTTTTGTCGCTTCTGGGACTTGAAATGAATTTTCACGCTTAGCATTTCCATTCAAATTGAATTTAAACGCTTGAGAGAGATCGCAAATTCAATCGAATAGTTTCTCTTGTCGTCTCGAGATGTAAAATAAAACTTTTACGAGTAAAATTTGATTTTAAAAAACTCATTTTCTATTCGTAGGTTTAAAATATTTCTCATAGCGTTGATTAGCTTGGAAGCTCATGGAGTAATATTCGATTGTCACTTTCGTAAGAAAGATTGGATTCACATGGGGAACCAAGCGAAGGAGATCGTGAGATCGATTTACAGTTGCGATGCGAAGATTCTTCAGTACGGACAGGAAGTTGAAAAGGTTACTGAAGTGTTATCACCTCACATGAAAGGACAATCGAACTTGAGCGTGAAGTTGCTCAACATCGAAAGACAATCTTACGGGAAAATTCCAAAAGGAATCACTGATGTCTTCCCGAACCTCGAAGGACTTCTAGTTCAAGACTGTGAGTTGAGAAATATTTCTCGTTCAGATCTCAAACCTTTTCCAAAGCTCAAATATCTAACATTAATGGGAAACCTTATTGATCATCTTGACAACGATTTGTTCTCGAGTACACCGAATCTCGTCTTCATCAACTTAGCTTGGAATCTCATTAAATCTATTGGCGCTGATGTCTTCACATCTCTACGATCCCTTCAATCAGTTTCACTTTATCGCAATCCATGCACAAGCGCTGAAGTTTGGAAGGGAACCGCTGCTCAACTAAAAGCTTTTAGAAACGAAGTTTTGCTGAAATGCAAGCGAAAACGAAAAGAAATTACACGTTAAGAAACGGTCAGAGCTCCAATAAACTCAAAAAAATATCAAACCTTGAACATTTTACTTCACCTCATAAAAAATTCTCCTCAAATTACATAAGTTCATGTAATGTTTCTCAGAAATTGTCTAAATTTTATTGAACTGCTCTAGTTGGTCGGAAAATAGAACATTTTGTGCAATTTCCTTGAGCTCTAGTTAGATAATATTTATAGAGCAATCTGTCTCAGTTCCTCCCACAATTTCTGCTGCTCTTCTTTAAAATGACGTAATAAAAAGATTTTTTTACGTTGCAGCGATTGATTTGTTTGCTGTTTTTTTTTTGTGCGAGACATAAAAAATTGTTTGTTTTCCTTGTGCTGTCAAAAATCATCATAAATGTTAATAGCTCTTGTTGGTTCTGTGTTCGAAGCAACGAGACCTGAGCGACGAGATTTTTTACGACCGATCGAAAGAAATTTTTGCATGTTTTATGCTCAAATGTTTTACAATCTTCGAAGTGTCGTAAAATTTGTTTGTTGCTAAGGCCGATTTGATAGGCGAGGGAGAAGAAATGGCCAGAGAAGGAGAGACAAGTAAATTTTATGCTCTTTTTGTGCTTTCTGCTTCTGGGTTTCAGAGCGTTTTGCTTTTCTGGCGAACACATTTTACTACACGCGACCCATAACTATCGTTTCTATGTAAAGAAAGTCTTCGGTGAGTTGGCAAAGATCATAAACTGGCGAGTGAAAGAATGAAGTTTTTCATGGGAAAAGTTAATAAACTAATCGAAGCAGAAGGAAAACTGCTGTTTGCGATTCCTTCTGCGAATCCAACTGTATGGACATCAAGCCAATGCATTGTTACAACGATTTATGGGTGTCGTGAGGCACAACCCAGTAGGAGAGCTTCATACACCCGCCGTCAACTGCAAGAACTTTCCAAGTTAACTCTAAACAAAGAGCGAAGCGAGAAATGGAAACTCAAAACAGAAATTATTAACAACCGAGTCGAATCGTTGTTTGCCGTCGTGTGAATGATGATCCTGATTGATTCTTCTTGGGAAGGCCCGTGAATCCTTAACCCAAATTAAAATGGCAGCAGGTGAAAGTTTGAAGCCTTCCACGATTGTTTTTGCTTATTTCCTGTTTGAGTCACGAATACAAAATCAGATTTGCAAAGCCGATCACGAATCTGTTGGTTCTATTATCAATCCGTGATACCTTTGTCGAGCTTTCCGCTTGTTCTTCTCAACACATTTGCCGGATGTGTGTGCAGCTCTTTTTGCCGTTTGTCCGTTTGCCAATCGAAAATTGCATTTGAAACATGTCTCGGTCGCTTTTTTGCGTGCTCGTTTCATTCATCAATGTTACCACCGCTTCGTTTTGTGCGATCCGCTTCATAAGCAATTCTGATGGAGCGAGAAATTTACTTTTTTTTTTGCCAACGACAAGAGAATGCAGTGATTTTTGACGTTCATCATCATCATTCAATGAACGAACTGCATTAAGAATTGCACAATTTGAAATCGTAAAATCCTTTAGAGAAAAAAAAACCAGAAATTAAAAACATTTCTCGCATTGCTACGAATGCACTTTGATGGTCGGAAATTTTGCTGTTTCTACATGGTCAGCAAAGGGAGAAAGAGAAGGAGAAAATTTCCATGTCAGAGAACGAAAAGAATTTAATTAAAATCTCGTTTTCCAACATTTTTTTTTCTGCTGCTGTTGAAAAAACATTGGAATTTTCCCTCCTCAGGCTTCGATCGTTGTTCTCGCTTCAACTTAAACTAAGCGAAGATGTTTAAAAGTTTATAAAAATCAATCTCACAGTGAAATGATTGAACAACGTCGCCGTAGGGCTTGTGCAAACCTTCACAGCCTTGTTGCCAGTTCCGTAAGACTCAAAATTGCATTCATTGTAGCAAATCCCTCAACTTCCCCTTTCTCGTTGTTAATCCGTTCTCGAGGAAAAATGAGTTTTATTCAAATACACTCACACACACAATGCACAATGAATAATGATAAACAATGAGCGGACCCCGAGACGTTGATTCTAAATTACATTGGCTTGTACATCGCCTGAAAAATGTGTGAAGGGAACGAGAGAAAAATGTTCTGTGCGGGAGAACTAGCGGCTTTTCCTTCTGGCCACAGTTTTTTAACCCCTTTTCATAAAAAGTCCTCGCAGTATTTACATCTGAAGCCCTCGATCGCTCACAAGAGAAAGGAAAAGCCGGGGAAGGAAAATCAAAATAATCCTCATCATGTGTGTATGTTATTCGAGTTCGGGGGAGAGTGGGCAGAGATGAATCGGGAAGCTTGATGATTCTGTTTGAACAATGAACATTTGGCGACCCTCAATAAATAATGACGATTCGGGAGAGAGAGAGAGATTGACAGCATTTCATTGTTAACATCGCCGTTTCCCTTCTCGTCTTGCACACAAATCTCTCTCAGAGAAACTTGCAATGACAAGATCCAGCCTCAACCGATTTCCTTTCAAAACATCAACGTCATCCAAGCTTTTCCCATTTCGGTAGCACACAAAGAAGCGGCGTTTGATTGAAAAGGCAACAGCAGAAGCCCGCACAGCTACGAACCCTCTCCTCGCCACTCTTCCTGTTGTGATATCAAAGATTTGTTTGTGAATTGATATAATTTTTTATGTGATGTTTGTATCATTGAGGGAACGACGAAGGGAGAGAGAGCACGACGCGGCATCACATTTATAGTTTTATGTGAACGTTAAAAAACAATAAAACTCTTGCTTCGTTTAGACGATGTTGATGTGTTTAAGCCTCTTTATCAGTGATGAATTCTCTGCTCTGTGTTGATGATGCCATTAAATTGTAATCTCATATTTCGCCCTCGGTAGCTTGTCAACCCTAAAACTATAACATTGTTCGCCACGGTTCGCAATTTGGAAGGAACTCCGGCTTGTGTAACGAAAGAAGGTTTTTTAATTAGTTTTGGAATTGAGAATTTATGCAATTGAAAATGTTTTTTTGTTGTGTAATCCTCGGTGTAAGTTTACCCTTAAAGCCATACCGAATTTACATTGCTATGGCTCGGAAAGAATTTCCTCGACAATCAATAGACTAAGTAGACGATTGATCGATTGAATTGATGAATTGTGATTCAGTTCTGAGGGTCAACAAGCGACAGATGCTGGCTGAGGGCAGACAACTTAATACAAGCCAGATTAATAAAATCAGGCGTGAAAGCAACCATGAAATATGCAACCGGGCGTAATAAATTGCGCTGGCAAATGCTTCTAATTATTACACGACTCGAGCGCAACCAGAAATTTATAATTATAGTGCCAGATTTTACTTTCCGAGGCGTCCGCTGGAAAAACACAAAACTGAATAATTTTCTGGTCACTTTTACCGCTTCTGTTGTCGTTATTGTGAAACCAACATCATAAAAAAGAATTTCCACTATCCGCGGGTTGAACTGTTGGGTGGATCACTGCGGGGAACTGAAAGTTGAGACTCGACCTACTATTCGGAAGTTCAACTAGCTAACCCGAGGCCTCAAGTGATTTACTAGCTACTCGTATCCAGAAAACTCTTTCGAGTCCAAACAAATCTCTCATCAAGCTTCAAAAACAAACAAGAGGTGGCTAACTCCATCCTACATCCGAGAGGCGAGCCAGCGAGTAACAAACATAAAAAATTAAAACAACACACAACCGACCAAACCAAACCGTATAACCATCTCGCCATCAACGAGTCGAATACCGCCGTGCGCGACTGACATCAGGAAAAAAAGAGTTTTTTGCATCAACTGCAAAAATGCAAAAAAGGATGAAGCGGAAAACGTGTGTAGATGAATATTGGCGATGTCGCTGCATATGTGAATGTGTGTTTGCCGAAAATGTAAAAACACAACAGAGGAACATCAAAAAAAAATGCATCGGCATCAGTTTGGTATGAAAACTTTATTTTTTTTGCACCGCTCCGGAAATAGATGAATCGATTGCAAAGCAAGACTAGAAGCGACTGCATCCGACGCCCCCGCATGTATAAATTGCAGAAAATGCATTGGAAAAATGACACCGCGCTCGAGCGAGTGACAAAAAAAAAACGAGAATTGCAATTTATCACTCGTGTAGTAAAGCGCAATAAAAAAAAGCCTTTTTCCTGGCCACTTTCAACTATTCCATCAAATGCATTTTGCATGTTGGCTCGATGCACACAACATAAGGGGATAAAAATCATTTTTCATCAACCTCCGAACATCGGAAAATATTTTTTTTGTTTCACCGATTCGCATAAAAATGAACGAAAGAAAAATCCTTTCAGGTTCGCCGCGATTATTGATTTACTTTCAGTTCACGCAATTTCAATTTCTCTCATCTAAGTTAAACTCCATCACTTTGATGAATTTCGTCGAGTGAATAACAAAACTTAATTTCGCGTGAAACTCAATTAGAGAGGAATGTGAACTTTGAAAATTCTTCGGTTGATGAACAAAACACAAAACATAAAATTGGAACAGGAAAATTTTATGAAATATTCGGGAAAACTGCATCGCTTGATTGTTAGTCATATTTTTCATTATTAACCAGATGTGACAATTGACAAATGATAAATTTCTCATGATGATTTGTCGGTGAGTTTATGTTCGTGATTTCACTGAAAATCATTTCAATGAAAAAGGAATTTTCTTTTTTATTAAAACATGATTTCAATAAAAAGAAAAAATCCCAATGGTCATGCAATATTCATTTTCCAAATTTGTGATGATTCAAACACACGACACAAAAAATATCATTTCCATATGAAACGGAATATAAAATTAGTTTTTACTCTGTGATTTTTATTTATGGAGAGCTTTTTGCTGATTCTTGAAATTTGAATTGGGACACAAAGTCAGAAACAAATTTCAAATAAAAAAAAACTGAGATTTAAAGGGTTTCAATCTCTCAAAGAACACATTCGATATTCTCATCTAATCACTCTCGATTGCAACAAAGCCAATGTTTCGGGATTTGTTTCTTACCCATGACGAGGGTGATTTGTGCACAAGGAACAACGTCTCATCTTGAGGGGTGATTTCTGATATGCTTCATTGATAGATTCTCAAATTGCGAAAGAACAGTTTTCAATTTTTTAATTTTACATCAAATTTGAAATTTGGCATGCCATTCTCGAAGTGATTTCGTTTCCCTCGGTGCGATGTTGAGAGGATGGGATGCCGCTATGGGATTTCAATTTAAAAATTTTACACTGCATTAACAGCAGAACGAGATGGGAGAATTATTTTGCAAGTCGAGGGATCAGAGATTGGTTTTCAACAATCGATGTTCAAGTCACCGGATGTATGCTGGCAATCCTCAGAAACCATAAAATATCTTAATCATCAAGAGACCAGATTTCGTCTTCTGCTTTCTCTGTCTCTGCTCTGGCTTTGTGCAACAAGAAAGAAGAGAAATCTACGAATTTGCATGAAGAAATTTCAAAAACGATTTATTTAAAATGGAATTTTTTGTTTTGCGAATTTAAAGAAGCAAAAGAGAAATGAATCCAATTACATTGCTCGTCTCTTTGCATTGGGGAAGACAAAAAGATCAATGGAAACTCTTCGTCTCTTTTTGAATGCGCGATGGAATTATCGGATTCTGAGGATTTCAAGCAACGCAATTGAAATGTTACCATCAAACATGAAGCGGCTTCAAAGTCAATGAAAGAATTTCTTTCGCAAACGGAGAAAGTGTCACACTTGTCAGATTTCAATTGTTTGGGATTCTTTTCTGTCGTCATCTCATTCATTGCCTTGATTACGAGAAGTCTTTCCTTCATCAACTTCTTTCTCTTCTTCCGCTTTCGTAAGACTTTTGATTTAACGCTACTTATTGCAAATTATTTTCCATTGTGAGAACTTTTGACTTTTTTTCTTTCTCTGCAATCATAATCCGAAGTTGAGCAATTTATGGTGAGAAAAGTGAGATTGTGAATGAAACTAAGCCGTGATTGATGTTGCCTGATGCACTCGGCTCGCCAAAATTCCCACAGGACTGCACAACAGTAACAGACTCAGCACGTCAAACTTGCTCCACAAAGGCATTAAAGGATCAGCAAAGAGCAAAGTCAAAATGCAGTTGAACAATGCGCTCATGGTGAGGAGAGTAAAAAATTGTCATGTCAACTGTAAAGTTATGATCACAAAAACGCTATTTTTAGCCACAGAGAGAAGACGGCTAACAATGAAAGGGACATTTTTATTAGATTCCCAAACAGAAATAAATCAAATCGGATTCATTCATGAGAAGGTTCTCTCTCTCGAGCCCACGCTTCCTCTAACCATCGTTGAAGTAAATATTTTCATTGTGGAAGGATTTAATAAATAGAAGGATCGGGAAGGTGTGATTTATAGGCGTTCGATAGAGCAACAAACGAGAAAGGAATTTTTTTTAGATCGAAACAGATGGAATCGTCCTTACTCACAGAGTTCGATTGTTTATGATTTTATGTGAAATCGAAGATTAATGTGAGAGTGAATTTTTCTTCGATTCGTTTCGAGTAAACAAGAAAATAAAAATCTCTTCAACCCTTTCCCGTAAAACGAATTCAATGAAATCGCCAGTTTAAACGAAGTGCTGATGGTAATCTCCGAAGATTTCAACTTCTAATGATGCAACAGTAAAAGACTCGACGATTGTTAAAAAATTCATGAAGCCATAATTGAAAATTATCTGAGAAAGAGGAAAAACTTTTTCTTTTCGAGTCGAGAAATGGAAATTTTATGACAGACTTTCCCTCCTCTCAATGTGAACCCTTTGAATGTTAAAAGGAAAAAAGTTTTATTTAAACGATAAGGGAAGCGAGTAGTCCAAGGAGAGAAAATTTTATTGAACGGAAGGTGATTAGGAATTATTGGCCAGTTGCTTATGGTCATTCAATCTCCCCTTTCCCGAAAATCTCCTTTTCCTTCATCGCCCTCGAGCCAAACAGAAAACCCTTTAAATTGACATAAAACTTTATTAGACATTTTGTTAACACAATTTTTCTATTAACCTGAGGGAGGATCATTAAAGCTTCGAATCCCACCGGGACAAAAGAACGAACGTTTCAATCGGACGTGATTTTATTTTCCTTTGCAAATTCTTATTTACTCTGAAAGGGGTTTAAGTGAGACACGGAAAGAAATGTTGTTGTGCAAATCGGCTGAGATTTCTTTCTCTCTCACACTCCACTCGTCGTCCTCGTGTATGTGGATCCATGTTCAATCAATTTTTCACTCTGTTATCAAGGCCTGGGAAAGCAGAGCGGACGATTTGTTTGTTCAGAATGTTGCGATGGGGATTGTGTTCCCTCGATATCCTCCGGTCCAGGAGAGTGAGAGCGGGTGGGCGAGAGATATTTGTTGAAAGTTGGGTTAAATTTCAAATTGGAACAAGTTGAATCGAATGAATTTATGCTGATGTGGAGTCCGAGATAAAAAGTTTTTCAATCAACTGACACCAACTTGTCCTGATCCCTTCCTTTCTCTCTCTCTCTTTCCTCCAATCGGAATCCCACATAGGGAGACGACAAATAAAAATAAAAATGTCTCGATAAATTTAAATTGAAATTGGTCGAGAACGAAGCGAGAGTGAGTGAGAGAGGGAAATAACATCGCGTTCACATCCACGCAAATTTTATGGTAATTTGTGGACACTTTTTGTTCGAATCGTATTTGAGTAATTTGCGTATCAATTGAAGTGCTGAGAAGAAACAAGAATCGCTTCGTAAAGAAGTCAAGCTTGAGATTTATTGCAAGAGGAAGCGATTTCCTAAATGAAAACTTTTTTTTTGTTGGAATCTTCAATCTGTCTTTAAATTGATAATTTATTGTCACAGAAATTGGACGACACAATGTGGAAGTTTCCTTCTAATTGATTTCCGGTCCTTCGACACAATCAAAAATTGGCTTGAGACATCAAAATATTTCGAATGAATTGAGGAAGAGAATAGAATGATGAACCGTAATAAATTAGACAAACCACTGTCGACTTTGGTTTATTGAGAACTAAAGCATTTTTGGTTTTTAGAAAATGAAGAGATTTAAATTAAATTCAGAAGACTTCGACCACCTCGCAGCTAAGTCCTTGAGGAATCGCTTCCGATGGGTCGACGTTATCTTTGTTTCTGAGCCTCAAATTTACAATTTCCAAGGAAAACTGTACTCGAAACTGTCTCTGCCTCTTTCGCCAATTTCTCAACCAAATGGCTTTGTTACATGCAACCCCAAAAACAAATAAACATAAAAGCGGATTGCAAACTGCAATTTTTCCCGTGAAACATAAAAAACCTTTATGTTAACAGTTTTTTTTTCTGCTGTCGCAAAACGCTTCGAGGCGTTGACAGTTCGAATGCAATAAAAAATGAGAAATCCGCAAAAGGTTTTTAATGTGCACTTTTGTCATTCATCAATAAACTAATTTCTGCCTTTCGTCACCGTAAACTTTACCGTCTCTTGCAAGCAAACAAGGCAAAGTCTACGAATTTGCGAAAAAAAAAAGTTTGCAAATTCCTTTCGTCGTATCCTTCAAAGGATATTCCTCTCTCTACCTCTTTGCAACCCATCAGTTGTTGTAAAGTGATAAAAACGAGTGAGAAAGGGAGAAGAAAGGCAAAGGAATCCTTTTCGGCATTTCTCCTTTGCATGTAAAGGCAAAGAATGTTTTTACAACTTTATTGCATTGAGTTTCGTTTCTGGTTGTAGTTGCGTGTTTGTGATGCCTTCAGAAGGTTGCAAAACATTTTATTAGCAACGTCAATGAATTTCAAGGATGGAGATCGGTTGAAATTCGAGGTCTGTGATACGCCCACGCCTTAATTGGCAGTCAATCAGTTTTTATAATCCATTAGAACTAAGGGAAACTCAACATTAATTTTAATGAATTGATCGCACAAATGTTTGTTTTCAATTACGATTTTAGTTCGTTTGGATTTGCAGGTGAACCAGAAACAAAAAACTTTCCATCGCGTGTCTTAATCGAATTAAATTTCAATTTTCGCCTCAAACTGCACACATTTTTTTGGTTTTCGTTTCCACTGTGGAAAAGAGACCGAAGCAAACTTTTTCAATTCAGTTGATATAAAAAATTTAGATATCATTTTCCCGCACAGGCAACGTCAGAAATCCTCTAAATCACATTAAGTGAAACCGGTAAAAAAATGCGAAATAAAAGTTTGGAAGGTTTGAAACTCTTGATGGTTGGTTGGGCTTTGAGTGAAAGTTTTGTCATGATCGGAATTTTAATTTCTAATTAGAATGTGACACGTTCAATGAAAAGAAATAATTTTCAACCTTCGTCAGACTGTCACTTACGAATGTCCCCGCGAAATGAGCAACTATCAACTTTCATTGAAACCATAGAGAAACCGGGCTAAGCTAAATATTTACACAAAGCGAAATTCAGTGATCAACCGGAGGAAGAAAAATTATTTCAGAGTTTCTTGTAAGCAAACAAACAGAAAGGAGCAGCAATAAAAAGGATGCACAATAAAACCAGAAAATGAAAAACGATTTAATGGGATCCCAAAATGCTGTAGTTTCTTGTTCTGCATCGTCTTTTGTGTGTTTGAGTCTTTATCATGGTGGAAGAGGCGGAGTAGCCGCATCGTAAAAATAAATAAATAAAAATATTTTCGTCTCCGTTCGGGTCTTTAACAAATGAAGTTGTAAACAGTTTCTGGTGAAATCATACTTAGACGTCATGATTTCTCTTGAAGAACAACTCAATTTAGTGTTAATGACGTTAAACGAATCCTTCGATAGATATTTACAAACAAACAAGCCTCGATCAATAAACAAGGATGAAAAATGATAATTGATGATGAATCGCATGAGTAACAAACATTTCGAAAAGAACAAAAACCATTCAACGAAAGTTTTTCTTTTCATTCACGTCGCAGGATTGAATCGTGTGAAAAAAGTATTTCTCAATGAATCTTAACATCAAATTTCGTTCACGAACCTGAACCTTACATAACTTTAGAAACTTTCAATCCCTCACTCTCCTTTTACATTGAATATCTCAAAAAGAGCAAAAATAATTCGATTTCATCCCCAATTTAACAATGACTCAGCCCCCTTCCCAAAGATTTGCGCTGTCGGCTGTATGCCAAGTGAAATGGGATGAGGAGGAAAGACGTTGACGGCAAGCCAAGAAGCAAGCAATGATTAGAAAGTAATGATTTTCATTGAGATGATTTTCAAATCAGAAGCACATTTTCGTGCTGCTCGTTTTGTTTTGCATAAACATTTTCGGGGCGCGAGAAGATTTATTGTCACGAGGATTGTCGTTAAAAAAATATTCAATTTAAATTTCCTCCCCCTCGAGATTTCTCCCAGCATCATCGTCAATCCAGTTTACAGCGATTCTCATTAAATTGCTGTGAAAACTTTCTCTTCAACAGTACTTAATAGAAAAACCCTCGAGATGCGGGGAAAAGAAAAAGAAGAAGTCGGAGTCGTTAATACAAAACGATTATTCGTTTCTCGTCCTCTCACACTTCTTGGCCACGGCTCTGCGTGTCACCAGCAAAAATTTCTTCGAAGCGGACTGGCACCAAACAAATTGTAAATTGGTTTTTAATTCAACTTCATTTCAAATGGATTGCGTTTGTGCGGAACCGATGGAGTGAGAATCAAGTGCTTGAAGCGAGTGCTAGCGAATTAAAAGCGAATCATTAAACAAGTTGGTGAACAAACAATTAATGTAACACGCGGAAAAATAGAAAATTTGCTTTTAATTAAAACTGGTGGTGATGATTAATCGAGCAATGTTGAACTCGCCACTCGAGAACTTATTGAATGTGGTCGAAATCAATTCGAAACTCGACTCGACATGATGTTTCAATTAGCAGTCGAAATTAATTTGTTGTCGATCCCGTTGAGGATTCTTTTATCTCACGAGGAATCTAGAAAAATAATTGCCAGAGTTTCAAAGATCAAATGGTGAAAATCAGAAGCGCAATAAATTAGAGAAGAGACAACGGCAAAAAAGGTTAAAAGGAGAATCAATGATAAGGACCAAGGGAAACCAATAAAATTTGGTCTAAATTTGCCTCGTTTCAGGCTCCGAGAAAGCGATAAAACAGGCAAAAGTTTGCCGAATCAGCTGAAGCGATTCGAAAGCGATAAATTTCTATTCTCATCACAATCTCGAATCGATCAAAGAGATTTTATGACGCTGCAAGCCTTTTATGATTCAGTGAAACTCTTTCAACTGAACTTTACTGTCACTGAAAATCTCCAATCGCATTCTGAGTCAATGGCTATCGCCATAAATTATTACACTTTGAATCCTTTTCTCCCTCGTTTTATCGTCGCCCACTCCCACTTCCGTCACTGCAAATCGCTTTTTAACGGTTTACCATAAAAAAGAGTTCAACACGAAGAGGAGATCCACACGAGGGGAGAAGCGAGAGAATTTATTAGCCGATGTGAGCGTTTGATTAAAAGTGCTTCGGAGTTTGCTTTGCCGGTGGAAATTGCAATTTTCATTTCTAACGTTTGCAGACGCTTCTGAAGTTCCAGCTCAAGCTATCAAGTCATTTATCATTAGTTTCCCTTTCCCTCATTTCCCGCAGATGAACTATTTCGCAAACATTCATTTGATAGTCTCTGAAAATCGTTGTTCGCTTGTGGGGACATCGGGCGTCACAGAACATGGCAAATAAATGCATAATGAGACTTGTTCACATTTTTTGCCAGTCAAACCGCACATATGTTGCATACAAATGGGTCTCGTTTGTGTTTCGGGGAAGCTGAAGAGAATGTGACTGCAACCTTCAGCTTGCGTCCGGAAAGCGGACTTTCAATGTGCAGTTTCCAGATCCACTTCATTTTGCAGTTTGCTTGTCTTTCACATTATCGAGACAAGGGACGCTTTAAAGCATGACATTAACTTTAAGTAGATTTGTCTCCGAGAGAACAATAAAGGTTTTGTGTTTCATTCAGTTTACACTTTAGCTTCAGGGATGAGGAAGTTTAAAAAAAAGAAACTTTTCACTTTATCATCAAAGCATCCATCGATCTCTATCGTTCCGCATCATCGGACATCCCTGGACACGACGAAAAAAAAGAACAAAAAGTGTCCGTTTGAAGTCGACGGTGTAGTTGAGACGTCGGTAACGAAATAAATTTCTGCACAATCGTTCACTTCGGTCCATTAGTTGGAGTTATTGATACAGATTCGTTACATAGGGAGCTCTAAACAATTGCGTACGAGCCGAATAGAATCGTACGCAATTTCATTGTTCAACGGAGTCAATTTAACCAACAACGAACGACAAAAAGCTGAAACTGATACGGAAAATGTGTTCACGGCGAGAGAAACAACACCTTTTGTACGCGACTGTGCGATGATGACACAATTAAATTGTGGAACGTGATCATTAATATTGTGATCCCACTTAATAATGTCGGTTGATTTTAAATCTCGCGGGACGATGACAATCAACGCTTTTGCTTTATGAGAAACTTCTTTCTTACTTTAATTGTTACACAAATGAACATCCAAATGTGTTAATCTCTCGGAATCTTCTGGGAATGGAAAACGACACAAAGATGAACTGAAACTGATAAACAAACTCGATTCTTCAACAATTATCTATGCACCTTCTAATCGCTTATGCAAAAACGTTCCGCTTTTGTTCTGAGACTTCTTTCTGGGAAGTTCAAAGAGAAAGAAGAAGAAAGACAAACAATTGCAGCTTCTGAAACTGATACGATGCTCTCCTAAGACTCTGAAGATTCTTTATCGCATCTTCGATTCACAAGGATCAAGGTTTCGTGTCCCATCCCATCTTCTTGCCATTGAGGTTTTTTATTGATCCATCCGACGGGAACCAGGATGATGCGTATCGCTGATAAGAGAACGAAACAACTGTATCCAATTTCAGTGAATAATTGTGGGTGGATCGGACGGAATTAGCAAAATCCGTTTCTTCTTCGTTTTCTGACCTGCGCTTCACGTTACCCAATGTTGTCGCCACGAGAACATGTCGGAGCACCCATTTCAAAAAATGCTGGAAGTGGCAGACGGTCAGCGACAACAACAAGTGTAAATAAATCAACAACCAGCCTTGGGAACACATAAATTTGTCGAGAGGATCTTGGACTTTCGGATGTCGCCAAACGCGGTTGCTTCTCAAAGGTTCGGGTCATTCAATTCATTGTCTCTCTTCGTCGACCGTTTAACAAATTACGTTTTATGCTGCCTTCTGTTTTATGGATTTTATTTCGAGATTCTTGAATCAGCAAAATTGTGACATCACCTGCTAAAGCTTCCTTTCTTTCAATTCAATTGTCATAGTGACTCGCCAGAAATTGAATCATCATCGGTCGCTTTGAAACAAGACAGCTCAGTAAGGTGCCACACGTCTCTATCGTAAAGGACAAAGCAGTAACTTGGCCATAATTGACTTTGACTTACACAAATTCATCTCATTAAACGAGTGAATGTGTTGAAAAGATAGAGAAGCTTTGAGATTTCCTTTTTTCTGGGTACAGCATGTGACTTTTTGCGGTTGTAAATTTACTTTGATCAGTGTCGAAACAGGAGAGTCAATAGAAATATTCACAGACTCCGACTCTCGATGGTCTCCAGCTTCAAAATTAAATGGAAAAATAATTCGTTTATAACCGAAGCCGATGCTTGTTTCTTTCATGAGAGTGCAGAGAAGCAACATGCCTCATAATGTGGTTCGTACTTCTTCCTATGCACTCAATTCGCCTGACCATGAACACATTGTTTTGCGTCTCGTTCCTCAAAATTGCACCATACTGGGTCGAAGGTCGAAGGAAGCCTGAAGTTTGATTCTGGGAACTCTATTGGAGTCTTTAGCGAACGAAGCGTTTGAAAAATCGGTAACAAGTTCATTTTCTGGTTAAATTGTCATGAGAACGAACGCATTTACATTAAACGACTTGTTTCCATCTCTCCACATTATTCCGTGTAATGTATTTTGATGTGCTGATGATTTGCATAGAAAT
This sequence comes from Smittia aterrima, assembly GCA_033063855.1. Classification (NCBI taxonomy): domain Eukaryota; kingdom Metazoa; phylum Arthropoda; class Insecta; order Diptera; family Chironomidae; genus Smittia; species Smittia aterrima. The sequence continues at coordinate 10,767,296 of CP093831.1, read as the reverse complement.
GAGCCTCTTTGTCATTGCACTTTATGGCTGAATCTTCAGTTGCCACCCTTCGCTGGATTGCTTGAAATTTACATGAAAAGATAAAACTTTCCATTCAACTGAATAAAAATAAAATAAAAATTCACGCAAACCGAGCGATGGGCGTAGACGGAAAAACATTTTCTCGTTCAAAAATTAAATTTCAGACTGAAACTGTTAAGATTATCGTTGATTGAGTTGTCTGGGATGAAACAGAAATTTTCTTGTTGACAATTTCAAAACTTCATTTTGAATCAGCAGAATATTTCATTTTTCAATATCAAATTGCTTATGATTTAATTCCAGGAAACGATTTTATCTTCTCGCTTTTTTCCATCCCATAAAAACAAATTGTTTAGGAATTGCAAAACTATTTGATCCTCTGTTGGAAAGCAGAAGCTATCGTCGTTTAGATTTCTAGTAATTGATATGAAATTGAGTAGAAATAAATGAAATAAAAACTCGAAGAGTAAATTTTAAAGAAATTATCCGTTTCATTAAAGTCCAACTACAAAATCAGTTTCCCCTTTAAACAAAGCGACTTAAGATTCTCTGTCGCTTCTCGTCCTAATGCTGAAGAATGCGAAGGAAGAAATTGCATGCGAGAGATTGCAAGTTATTGATACCGAGAGATTAAAGTTGAGACGGAGAAATATTAGATGGCGATTCTTTTTTTTTTGCGACCGATAGGATCATCAGCTTCAGCATCGTCGTTCTCGTTTTTATCGATTTTTTTAGGAAAAAAAGCATCATCCGCTTAAAGCGATCAATGCAATAAAGTTTGGGAGTTAAATTTCATTGTGAAACAATTTGAGTTTGAAGTTGGGCAATTGGACAATTGCCGGAGGATTAAATTGCGAATCGGATTGTAAAGAAAAGTTTTTCGAGAGAAACTTCTCACGAGGAACCGTCAGATTAAACATGAAGCGTCCAGCAAATCTCTTTCGCTTTTCATGATTGAAACATTTTTTCATTTCCGCGATGAGTAATCCGATTATGTCCGGGGAAACGAATTCTGCTTTTCCAATAAAAAAACGAGCAGATTGGTGAATTTTCGAATCCACGAGTTGGGTAATTATTTATGGTCAAGTTTTTTGCCAATTGAGAACGGTCGAGGGCTGAGGCCGAGCAGATTAAACTTCTGTTTTCGCTACGATACTTTGATCCGGATATTCAGCTTTGTTCTCGTTCTCGGAGTGCTTCGAAAAATCTCACTAAATCTCTAATTGGCAGCTTTGTCGACTGCCACACGTTTTCTATTTCAATCTCTGCCTTCGAATTCTCCTTCATCGTACCCACTTCCGGTTAGAGAGCCAGCATTTCTCTGATTTTTCCTCTGCACGTTTCCGCAATTTCCACGCTCGTTGTCGCCCGTAGATGATCGAGCTAGCAAAAAAGGGAACAAATTAAATATTTTCGTCCTTGTGTCAACAGACAAAGTAGAAAGAAGAACAAATCTCGCACAAAAAGTATCAAATTTAGCTTCCATTGAACGCAAATGATATAAGAGAACGAAGGATAGTGAACCGGCCAAGTAGGAAACGAATAGCTGAGGATTTTTATCACTTAATTCAATCAGCAAAAACTTTTTCATTTCCCATTGTCGTCGCACACTAGTCCAACCTTTTCTCCTTTTTCCCTAATTGATACCTTGCTTTGTGTGTTCGCTTGACAATGATCCATGCTGTACAACAAAAGCCGAAATCACAAGGTACGCAATGCGAGTAGGTTTAATAATAAGCCGGATCAGCATTCTCGTTTCCAGATTGAAGCGATATGAGTTTTGAAGGTTTCACGAGTGAATTTGCGTAACAGTAAGCGAAGGGAACAAGCGGGTTTGATGGTCAACCAGAGAACAAGCTGATTTGATAAAAATATTTAGCAAAATATTCAATGAATTACGGGAATTATTACACATGTCATCGTTTCGGTTTTGATTGTTTAGCTTGTCGATTAATTACTCAGTTTCCTTCCCTAGAACTCAAGAACAATTGAAACATCTCCCAATCCACCCTCCAAGTGATAGACCGAATCCATTGAGAACAAAACTCTTTGCCATTTCTTCCTCGTCAAGTTTTACTTCTATTCTCTCTTGAAGATTGAAAACATTTGATAAAAGTTAATCCTCCTTTGAAAAACGAGAACAACCTCTGTTCTCATGTTAGGGTTTCATGATTTTTTGATTGATCTGACGGATGGATCAGCAAAGCGTGTTTTGTTGTGTTATGAAATATGTTTTCACCCCAAAAAAAAGGAAAAGAAAGCCGATCGAGGTTTCACGATGTTTGGGATCAATTATCGAGTTTATGATTCAACTTCCTGGTAACGATCAAGTCTAAGATTCGATTTCGATCAATGAGATAATCCTTCCACCAAACTGTACGCCAATGTTTCCTTACGAAATCCGAAAGCTGTTGAAAATGAATTTCCGGTCGGCTGCAGAAAAATATTTAATAACTGATGAAAATATTTTACATTCATCTTGAACAAACATGTGAATTCAAATATTTACAAAATCAACGCAACAACGCAGCTTCGAGCGATTCAATGTAATGAAGTGGATTTATTATATTTGAACGCGGATATCTTTCCCATAAAATTGCTGTGGGGCTTCCTCAAACGAGAGAATGCTTTTTAATAATATAAAATTCGAATTGACAGCAAAAAGTAGTTTGAAGGCAAACATTCCACGTCAAAGCGTTGTTTGAAAATTCGGGATGACCGATTGAAACAATTTTTTATAATCACGCGAAGCTGGAAAAGTCAAACGTTTTTATCAAACACATCAAAGTGTCGCCTCGATAAAAAATAAACGACTTCCTCTTATAAGCTTTGTCTTTTCTAGTGGAACACAATTCATTAAAATTGTTGTCTTTCAAAACGCAAAACGAAAACCGAAAATCCCCGTCTCGCTTTCTTTGGAGATTGCTTGAAGTGAGAGATTAGCGTGGACTCTTTTTGTTACTAAATTTGCATGATAATAACGGGAATTGTGTTTTGTTCAACTTCGGGTCATTGAAATGTTTATTAGTCTTCTTTATATCTTTTTAAACATAAGCTTCAGAAGCTCGCTAACGACTGCGACGTTTATGCTGTTCCCAAGAAGTTGATACCTCTGTCTTTGAGTAATTGTTTCAGGGAATTTGAAGCTGGAAGGAAACGACATCAGCCGAGATATTTCCTGCGGCGAGAAGAATCTAAGTTTAAGAGATTTCTTTAGTTCTAGGTTGTCATCCGTTTGCTCAATTTCTTTTATTCTCGCTGCCATCTCTTCCCGAGTCATTGGACAAAACACTGATCCAGTTCCCTCCTGATATCTCGAATAAGACTTTGTGAAGCACATCGAGTTAGTCGAGTCCGTCGTGCGAATGTCGAGCACTTGAAATCGCTTCTCAAGAATATCTGGGGACAGCTGATAATCATCGTGCTTTGAATCTTTGTCGATGTATGTTTCTATCGTAGGTGCTTCAGGAGAAGACTGAAAACTGGGCAGTGTCGTCAACTAAAATATAAAAAGAATTTTAATTCATGAAGTGCTTGCAGATGGGAGTTCACTTACAATGTCAGTTGTAGCAAAAGAAAAAGGATCTCGTTTCCTAGCGAGGCAGTAGTAACGATGTCTCGTATTAGCAACTCCAATTTGTACAGGTGAGATAATGAACTCTTGGAAATGAAACTCCGCTGATATAAGAGCTTCCACAAAAACATTCCTCATCTGACTCTTCTCGAATCCCATCACGTTCTCCATTAGAATGTAACTTAACTGAGGCAGTTGTCCAAGTTTAATGATCTCACAAATGCTCGAGAACGCGTCAGTTCTTCTATCGTCAACATCTTTAAAGTTCCCGTTTCGAGTGAAGGGCTGACATGGAGGAGACATAAGAATGCAGTTCACTTCGTTAAAATCTTTCATCCTCAGCTTCTGAATGTTCCGATTAAGACAATTCGATTCAGGAAAGTTGTGACGATAAGTTGCGGTCGCGTTGTCGTTGATATCAACAGCAGCAATCACTTTCATGGGCAACTCGCTTACTAAAAACAAATTTCATTAAATTTATTGATAAATCAATTGACTATGAAGTAGAATCTCACCTTTCAATGCAAAATGCATTCCTCCAATGCCGCTAAACAACTCAAGAACTCTTAATTCATCCATTCTCGATCAGAAAGCGTTAAAACTTTATCACACGAGGTGCTTTCGTAAACAAATAAACATAAACTGGGGACTGTTCATAGATGATATAGCTTCGAGAACAGGTTTTGAGAGAAATAAGACGTAGCATGACACAAAATACAAATTATTTTGTTAAGGACTTTGAACTTTAGTTATGAAGCCTGAAAATATTGGACATGACGTCATTTCAATGAAGCAGCTGAAACATATTTTTGGCGGAATTTTCTTTGTTCAATAATTAGACAAAGCAATTTTTGTCGGGTGTTCCCAGAATTTTTTTTATTTTCCACAAATAGTTTAAAAGTTTGTCTACGGACGAAAGAGCATCAAGATGTTGGATCTATTGTGATAACCGGAGTTTGGATTTTTATGCTGTTTTAGGTTCAAGCCGGTGATGAACACCCGTTTTTTTTTGTTTTATCAACCTATGCATACATTAAGAAGAAATTAAATTGATTTATGATGATCCGTATAAAATAATTATCTTGTAAATGTGACGTTACTGAAGAAATCTTAACTAACTTCGCTCGAAACCACAAAAAAAATTGAATTATAACTTACATATTCAATAAAGGAAAGAAATTATTTCTAATTTATGAAATGAGCCTTAAATTGCTATGCGAAAAATTATTTTGATGAACTCGTAGAGATTTTGAACTGCTGCTTTGAATTGTCTTGAGCAAACTCTTTAAGCACGTTCTCCACGGATACGGCGAGCCAACTGGATGTCTTTTGGCATAATTGTGACGCGCTTGGCGTGAATAGCGCACAAATTGGTGTCCTCAAACAATCCGACGAGGTAAGCTTCCGACGCTTCCTGCAAGGCTCCAATAGCGGCAGACTGGAAACGCAAATCAGTCTTGAAGTCCTGGGCGATTTCTCTGACCAAACGTTGGAATGGCAGTTTACGGATGAGCAACTCAGTCGACTTCTGGTAACGACGGATCTCACGAAGAGCTACGGTACCTGGACGATAACGATGAGGTTTCTTGACTCCTCCGGTCGATGGTGCTGATTTACGTGCAGCTTTGGTGGCCAACTGCTTGCGGGGAGCTTTTCCTCCGGTGGATTTACGTGCTGTCTGCTTTGTACGAGCCATTTTGTCTTACCTACAAAAGAAAAGAAGAAAATTATTAGTATTGTTTCAAATGCATGCACGCACACAGCGACACGAAGATATTGGGATTTTCTTGATGCCATCAATTTAGGTCTCCGTGGGGAAATCCATCAGTGACGTCTCTTATATGTAAATTAAAATTTTCTAGAAATTTCTGTTCGAGAATTTCACAATATTGTGGGAAATTCCGCCATATTGGAATCCGATACATTTGAGATGAGATGTCACTGATGGATTCGACCCAGCTGATGCTTATTTACAATCAAAAATTTTCTTTCGATTTTTCTCGCTTATTTCACAATATGAGTAACTAAAAACTTTTGAAATCTATTAGCCACGTCATGTTTTAACTACTTAGACCATTTTAAGAATTGAAAGGCTGATTTTTAAGACGAAATTAAATATTGAAAATTTTTGAGAGCGCCAAATTTTCAAAGTGAAAATTAGAGAAAAATCGGGAAAACTTTTGGTAAACTCCATCATTTCCTTGTTTCTAATCAGTTAATTAAACTATTGACTATATATTTACCTTCCTCGGTTTGTTTTAATAGCGCTGAAAAAAAGTTTTTTAAATCTTCGATGCTGGTTCTTCACAAGAATTACAAATGTCTGCGTTCGAGCTGTGGAGTTCAACTACGAAAAAAATTATTTTTTGGCGCAATTTTTAAAAAGATTTTTGTAGAAAATATTTTCTCTTTAGAGTTTGTAGAGATTTTATTGTCAACAAATCATGGATCCACTAATTCATATTTCGCAAGATATCCATTATTTAATCTTTCAACATTTCGCCGCGAGAGATGTCTTCAGTGCATCGGAAGTGTCAGAGTTGTGGAGAAACGAAAGTGTCGAGAGTTCCACAAATTGCATGAACAAAATTAAATTAGTTATGAAGTTTCGAAATAAATTAGGAACAAGACAAGAACAGATCAGTGAAGCAATAAATTTATTGAAGAACACAAACAGAATGTACAAAAGCATTGCCATAGATTGTAAATGTAATAAATCTTTGTCATTCGAGTTAGGAGAATTTCTTATTCGAGCTGGAGAGAAACTTAGTGAAATGAAAATCAAAAGTGTCGTCGACGTCCTTCCTGAATTTAATCTCCCAAAGCTTCAAGTATTAAAGCTAACTTATGTAGCTGTTAATGTCCGAGATATGATCCTCTCCACTACAAGCTCGCTAAAGTCACTCAAACTTAAAATGGACCAGCCGCTGGAATGGAATAAAAATAAAACTCCAAAGACGTCAATCGAATCGCTTGAGTGTCTCAGAAGATTTGCCAAAAATAATCGTGAACTAGAGGATCTTGAGATTCATGGCGCAGTTCAGTATAATTCATTCTTCTCTCAAGATATATCGAAAGAAACGACTTTTCAATTAAAGTCCTTGAAAGTCAAGAACGGAATGAGATTGTCTTTAATCTCAGAAGAGAATGAAACAAATCTTATCAAGTTCCTCACATCACAAGCAAATTCGCTAAACAAATTCTTCATCGACGTCTGCAGACCGAATGTCATTCAACATGTTTTCAACAAACTACCAAATCTCACTTCACTTCATCTTGACGTTATGTTCATGGACAACTTTAGGATCGAAGATTTGTCACTAAACCTCAACGAGAAAATCGTCGACCTCAAGATTCCATACGTTAACGACGACATCGATATTAAAGAAATTCTCAGTTTGACACCTAATCTCTCATCACTCTTCATCGCTTTATTAAGTCACGATATAACACAATTCATCGCTTTTAATTTAAAGAATCTGGAAATCCTTAAATATCGCTGCGATCAGCTCGACAGCGACGTCTTCTACGATCAATTGAAACTCGACTTTCCTGAAGTTAATCAGCACATTCAGATGATCATTGATTACGAATATAAATAGATTTCATAAAAAGTCCTTCCAATAAAACGTTATTCTGTCTGATAAGCAATCAATCACGTTTAAAGAGGTGAAATTGACATCAAAGGGTTTTAGGTGAATTCCCGCCACTGAAAATCATTTTACCGCCATTGACACCGAGTCGAGAAGCAGCAGCAAAAGTTTATTTTAAATAATGGATCCTTTTCTGAAGATTTCAGAGGAACTTCGCTACCTCATTCTACAGCATTTAAATGGTAAATCTGTCCTGGATTCAATGTTAGTGTCATCCGTTTGGCTTGAAATCCTGATTAAGTCAAATCACTGCATGTCGAAAGTCAAATTGGCGTTGAAATTTAAAGACAGAATCGGAACGAAAGAAGAGGAACTCATAAAAGCAAAGACACTCATTCACGAAACAACTCGCTGTTATCAAATATTTGAGCTCGATATGTATGGAATGGAGAACTACAACAACAAGCTTTGTCAATTATTGTCCATATTCATGAGGAAAGCGCAAGATTACTTGACTGACTTGATTATCAATGGATGGGAATTTAGACCTCAAGAAGGGAGACTCGATTTATCAAGGATTCAGTCGCTCCACATGATCAACGTGTACATTCCTGTAAGATGTCTGCTTTTGGAGACAGCAACCTCATTGAAAACACTCAAGATTGAAATGAAAGGACCGGATTGTACGTTAGTTAGACCAGCGGCAAGCAACATGAGGTATCTCCGTCATTTTATGGAAATAAATTCTACTCTTGAGCGATTTGAGGTTCTTGGACAAATGCAATTCAGCTCGCTAAGCTTCCACACGTTTTGGGAAACAACAAACTTTCAATTGAAGTCATTGAAGATAGAAAACAATGGAGCACCGAATTTCCCCGATCACTTCATCAGATTCATGGAAAACCAATCGAAATCAATTGAAAGCTTCTCGTATGACGGCAAAGCAGCTAAAGCCATCACATTCGCCTTTAACCAACTTCCAGTATTAAACCATTTGCTTCTTGGCGATTCTTTACTCGGAGGAATTTTAAGCCTTCCAACAGGATCACTCATTACCAACGAAACCTTGAGCGTGTTAGAATTACCAAACTTTGATCATCACTTAGGGGCTGAAAATATTCTCAAATTGACACCAAATATCACAAGACTCGTTCTTCATTACTTGACTCACGGAGTGGTGGAGTACGTAGCAAGAAACTTAAGGAAAATGAGATTTTTGAAATATTACATCGACCCCTACACCGATCAAAACGATTGCTTAATCTTCTACAATCAATTGAAGGAAGAAGATCCATCAGTAAATCGGAAAATTGTCCTGTTCAGAGAATATTGGTGTACAATGAATGGATCGTCAAATTCTTTACCAAATGTGTTCGATCTTGAGCTGTGAGTAATTACTCGAAAGACTGAGAACTAAGTTAAACGTTCTAAACATCAATATTTTCTTTATTTTAATAAATGTTCTTTTTACAAGAAATCGTTACAAATCATGAGCTTTAGACTTTTCACATTTTCAGGATCCTCTCGTCTCATGTTCTCGAACGCTGTCTCGCATCCGCCAGCACAATCGTCGTAGCGATAAACGATTTGTTTCAATTTACTCATTTCTTTGATAGCGTACCTAAGCAGCAATGGATTGATGTGAGCGACAAGAATTTCCTCGACGTTTGGTGTGAGCACGAAAAAGTCTTTGACTTCATCGAAAAGTTTAATGTACGACAGCTCGAGCTGCGTCACTTTCTCATTCGGGACGATACCGAGCTCCTTGATGTCAAATTTATTTGGATCTCGCAACTCGATATCAAATCGAATGAACGTCACTGCTGGCAATTCATTGAATACTTGTTTGATTATTCTTGTGCTGCAAGAATCAACGTAAACGTGCTCAAGTGTCTTGGCTTGATGTGAAAGGAACTTCGAGAAATTCTCTTCGTGATCTGTTGGTATCTTCTCTGGTGACATCTCGACTTTAACGACAAGTTTTTTTAAAGCGAATTTCACTGAATCTCGAATGTCGCCTTGGAAGAAAGCGAGATAATGAGGTCTCCCCTGCATCTCAAGTACTTCGAGCTTTTGGTTTCGTGTAGCGAATTCTCTAATGCTCGCTATTGTTGAATCTGATGGAGTGTAATCAATGTTATCGTAGCAAAGAGGAAATTCATTCCAAAGAATCAAGGTTTTAAAACTCGAAGTGGATGTCAGTAGAAGATCCATCGCCTCTCGTGGAATGAACATAACTTTTAGCTCTTCAAGCAAAGGAAGTGAAATCTTTTTAAGCTTCTCGTTCAGTTTCATGCTTCGAATGTTTATCGTCTCCACTGAACCACAGAGCGAATCTAAAAACAGCCAAACTTCATGTGAAACTGCTTCATCCAGCAAACAATTGATCTGTAGATGTTGATATCTCCTCCCGTTGCTTCGGCTCATCCATCGTAAAGTTTCGATCCTCTCAGCGAAATCTGTTTTACGCTTTGACTTCAAGTTTAGTTTAATTTTCTTCATAGAGCTTGACGATGTAGCAACAATATCATACCAAGATTTAGAGACCAGCGAAAGGACATCAACAGATTCTTTCGCATCGAAGAATCGGAGAAGATTCTCGTGAAGTTCAACCGGGATTTTCTCAAACGGATCCATCGTTGAATTAATTGATGATTGAATTGAACAAGCACACAACTGATAAATCAAACTTGGAGGCTTTTAATTTAATAAACTGAATAATTCCGTCTTGTGACCAGAGAAAGGGGGTTTCACCAACAGATGGGGTATTTTTGAAGGGATTAAACTACGAAAAACAAAAATTAAAAACAAAATTAAACTTTTGCAATTTTAAATGGCATCAATCGAGCTAATAACTGAAGCACCAGAGATCGTAAGTAGAAACAATATCCTCTTCAAGTCACGATACAAATTTTCTTCATTTGTTTCCAGGAATCGATAGGACGACAAAAAATTAAAAGTTGGCTAAACAAAAATTTCCGTATTAAGATGACTGACGGTCGGATTCTCATTGGATTGTTCCTCTGCACAGACTGTGATGCAAATATTATCTTAGGAATGTGCACGGAGTATCGAGATGGCGAGGAGAGAAATCTTGGATTAGTAATCGTCCCAAAGAAAGCAATCACAACAATTGAAGTCGATAGTTTGCATGCTGGCGATAAGGAAGATGTCATGTAGAGCTCTATCGAATCTAAGTTTATTTATATTTCTTTAAATAATAAAACCAACCAAATCTCAACTGATCTTTGTGATTATTGCTTCTGCTCTTCCTTTTTCAGCGGATCAAAACCTTGCTCCATTCGTTTCTTGAACTGCTCGTAAGTGCGCTTTCTATCAAAATGACGGATCCTAGAAGAAAGAAGAGATGTCAATCACTAGATCCTTTCAGATTCTTTTATTCTTACCATTGACTTGGACATCCAGAAATGAAAAGTTTTCGCAATTCGACACATTCTTTCGGCTCCTTTTCCTGATCGTTGTTTCTATTGAAATCCGGTGCGTACTTGTCCAGACATGCCCAGTAGCTGTCCCTTCTTTCCCAACATGTTGTCCTTCCTTCTCTGTTTAAAAATTCTGCCATTTTCGCCGAACTTTAGAAAATAAAAACAATATTGACGTAGCGTAAGACTTGACGTAATTACTTGAATACGGATAATCGAGATGCGGTTGAAATATCTGTGGCGAGTTTCTTGCCGAACTTCACCACTGAGCGTGAATCTTTGAATTTAACGGAAACTTTCGTCATGAAAATGAAATTTGGCTGTGTTTTAATTTGAATAATATTTCACTTAAGCATCTCAAACCTTGACACAGTAAAACAATCATCCTGCATAACATGAACTTGCAAGCTGATCGCTCTTTCTAATGATATGTTCGTCTCTACTTGAATACAATTGACTCACATATTCATCATCATCTGTCCATTGTGCCATGAAAAATAACAACCACACACATCTCAGGTGCTACCAGCAGTTTAAAATAGACAAATGAGTAATTATTATTAGAAATTTTAAACGTAACCACACAACCCGTTAGAACTGCTCAGTAATTTTGGTGTCAAACGAGGTGACAACTGAAATTAATTAAAGCTCGTCCTCTTATCAACAAAACTTTAATTAATAATGCAGAAAATTTCTCTTGACTAAGCAGCAATTATCGTCTAAGTTAGAACTTTTTTATAATTTGTTTTAACAATTGAAGGCGAGAGAAAACGATGGAAGACGAAGAAATGTGGCGAAACGAGCAGAATCTCCATAAATTATTATGTGTGAACGTCGATAAGCTCGAGAAAGATAAAAGAGGAAGTGCTGGCTTTATTTATTGAGCACTTTCATCTTAGAACGATAAATCTTATGCAATCTAATTGCTTTTTTACAATATAATTTGTGCAAGCTTAAAGGAATTGAAAAATAGAAAACTTCTGTTTGCATCTCTCGCGATCGAGTCCAATTATGATCGAGAATAGAAAATGTTTCGATTGTATGATAATTCGGCTGCTTCGAGCGATAGTTTCTTCTTCTGTTTCGTCGGCTTAAGACAATCAAAAAAGAAAGTGAAGTGTGAAAGATGGAAAAACTTTCATGTCATAATGCGAAATAGCCGACTTGTCTAAGAAATCTGTGTTTACTTGTTGAGATTTCTGCGGAACGAGACGAATGTCATTTCGGGTGCTTGTGAATCTTGTTTGCCTTTCACTAACCGATCACTCGTTGTTCAAACACTGTTTTGATTAGTCTCGCCTTTCGCTAACGCTTTGATGAATTCGCTCGTGATGGAAGTTTAATTTCTTAAAAATGGTTTAATTACGAAATCAACTGATATCCTCTTTCGTCTTATTTGATAATCTTAATTAAACTTCTCCGGAAATTAAGTGAAATGGAAGCTAACAGGAAAAGAGCAATTTCTTCTAAATATTCTCCAAAGGATGACAACAACTGTCTTCCCCGTTTCGAGAAAATTGCTGATTGACTGCTCAAAGTAAACATCTTCAAGCTTTCCTTTCATTTCTTCAATCGCTTCTCACGAGCGATTTCTCTCGCGCTTTGATTAGTGAATCACAATCGTCTTTGTTAATTTGTCTTTTTTCGCAACTCCAATTTTAGCGTGGTGCCTCCTCTCGAATAGATTCAAGTGAATTAAGTCATATCCGGACAAATATTTAGTTATCCGCGACACAGCACGATCCATGAGACCGTCAAACGAAAACGAAAGTCTACAAATGAAATAATATTTCAAGATCACGAAGAAAAGGCTTCAATTTCATGCAAGACCATTTGTCAGACGGAAAAGATTTCAATCAACTCGAAGCAAAGGATGAAAGGAGTACAATTAACGTTTCCGCAAAGCATTTAACTCTGCAGTTAATGCGACAGCAGAAAGCGTCGGTTAACCTTGCGCCGAATGACAATTTTACATAATTTAAGAGAAGACAGTGGAAGACGGCACGACAATAACAGAGGAGAATGGCTCAAGATCATCAATTATTTTTCACGCATTTAGATTCATCTCTGCAAACGATAAAAGTCAAGACAATTAACTAAACTTTGATGCTTAAGAAGAGCAATAATTAAAACTACTTTCGGAAGTTTTCTTTTTGTTTGTTTTTTTTTCTTCTTCCTCGAGCACGTTTCAACTTCCAACCAAGAGTGAGAAGCAAAAGAAAAACCGTCAGAAACGCGAAAATTGCCGAAGCTTTAATTAATTTGCAATGGCTCTAAAGAGAATGGCAAAGAAAAAAGATCAAGCCCGGAAATTTATTAGAGCAGCGCAATCACAAAAGAAGCCAACTCGGTGAGCCTACACGTGAGCAGATCAGACAACTTCCAAATAAATCGTTTCAAGTTTTTTCTTTTCAAAATAAAACTTTTGTTTTCAAGGTCTCGAATGTTTTGTGAAATTCAGCTCACGTCGTCGTCTCATCTCTCTTTCAAAATTCCCATCAAAACTGCATCGTTCGTGTGAGATAAATGTTTGTAGTCGCAAGGAGAGACGCGTGGGATTGACATAACTGATGCCGCCGCGCGCTGGTAAATTGGTGCAGTTTAGCGAAAGGAAAATTGTCTTCGGGCGTAGGCCGAGGAATTGTGATGTAATTTCTCAAAAGCGATTCACTTTTGCACCATCAATTATAATCGTTAGCGGAGCTTTTTTTGATTTACTGTGACAGACAGTTTACATCCTCGGTAATTTGCTTCAAAGTAATTTGTTTGTTCGTTACACAATTGAGATTAGAATCGAACCGCTTTTTACAAACAAAATTGCGAGCAGCAAAAATAGTTTTGCGCGACATTTTTTTTTTGCTTTGCCATGGACTGTCTCGGATTTCTTAAAAGGAAGTCTCGTTGATACAACAAGTTGATACTTAAACTGATTTCTTCAGATCGTTTCGAGCGGCTTGAGACAAGCACACACACGCAGGTTGCAGCAACAACCAGCGCCATGTAACTCAATCATTAAAACTTTGCTAAATACAATGTCACGAGATCTCGAGCATTTGCTTGTTCACTCTGGACGACGAAAGAGAAAGATCTCAATCGTGAGGGTCGACTGTTAATTGAAGTTTAAATCGATTCCGAGAGTGCGTTAATTGTTTGATCTCATTGAAATCGACGATAACTGGAGAAATTTTCTTTAATGGCTTCCGAGTTTAAAGTTCAATCTCAGGTTTCAAGCAATTTCTCCACTAACAGAACTTATAATGACTCAAAGATTTTACCGCTTAGATTTCATAAGCTTTACGCAACCCAATCTCGTTCAATTAAGAATTTCATTCGTAATAAGATTAAGGCGCGATCTCTCATTCCACGATTACGCGAAGACCTCTTTGGCTACAAGGAATAATCGCTTGAGAATGTGCACCAACTGCTTCTCGATGTTATCTCGCCGAACATTTTGCTAACGGAGTCGCTTGTAAATAGATAGTTCTGCATATTACATTACAATTAGCTTCTCTCGTGATACCATTTTCCGCATTTTATGTATCTCTCCTCCTCGAAGCTCTCTTTTCTTCTTCTTCTCTTGCTGTTTGTCGTCGATTTTCTTTTACCGGTGGAAGCGCGGCGATTGCATAATTTTCCAGTTAAAATGTGGGACAAAGTGTTGTAGGCAGAATTTCTGGTCTTCTCAGCCCCGTGAGTCATTCAATTTATCATTGAACACATGGGGAGATGATCTTTTAACGCTGAGAGTTCCTGGAAGATCAAAGGTCTCACACATGACAAAGAATTCAAGTCAATCGCTGCACCTGAGATTTATTTTCGGGTCTAATCGTTAATCACGCGATAATCCAAAGATTATTATTTGTTCCCATGGTTTTTGTTTGCTCGCTCCAGCACTTGTCATTGAAATCGAACCCGTGACATTTTGGAGTTATCTTATTTTTTCACGAATAAACTTCTCTTTTGTTCGCATCGAGTTTTGTTCGTTGCAACAATGAACGAGTCACACGTTGATGAGCAAGTGTGTGAAACGAGTTATGAAGTGGCACACAAGATGATGTGTGGAAGATATCTTCTCCTCTCCTAGATCAACTTGTTACGACGAGCACGAAAGAAATCAATAAGATGAGACGTCAGCCTTTGAGCAGCGATTCAAAATTGAACAATTAGCTGCGGGGAAACAAGCCCGCGAATCGGTCAATAAAACGATGCGTCATCAGCAGTTTCTTTCACTCGAACAACAGACTTTTCGGTGCGTCTTGACATTTAACAGAGCGGAGGCCATCCCAGGACAATGAATAATGAAGTCTTCAGTTCTTTCTGGTGGATTAAAACAATAAAGTCGTAAAACTAAACACGAAGAACTTAATTTAAATTTAATGTTCTTATGCGTTGAGTGTTTTTCAAAAAACAAAAAACCTTTTTTTGTGTCTTCCGGTTGTTCTATCGTGAATGAGCTCTCCAAATATTACGCACAGTTCAATTATGTTGTCAAGCGTGCTGCGAATACCTGTCGAGTCGTTCATCGTCATCTCATGAATATCAAGTGTCTCCATTGATATTTCTTCTGCCACCTTACCTCCAGTGAAACGAAACAAAACTGTTCTGCGGATTGTTCGTTGCCTCCCCACGACGACGTGCTCCTATTAGAAAAAACATCGTGTTGCTCTGCAAATTGCATCTGTCGGCACTTCGCTCATCGTTTCTATTTGCGTTGCATAACAGCGAACGATAATTGTTGACCGCATAAGAATAATTGAAAACTGGTGGCGTTACGTAACGCATTTCAAATAAATAATGCGAAGCGCCTGCATCTCGAACGACTCATTAAATCCTCATGCTCGCAGTTTATGATGTTCCAAGAATAATGAGGGCGATCGACAACTTCCACAAGTCATCGGATGATTCAATGTCTATCATTCGCAAGTGACTTTTCACTTTACTTTCTTTGGATTATAAAGCAAAACGAAAGAGTCTTTAAAAATCTATTAACTGAGTGAAACTCTCTTTCGCACCTTTTGGAGAATCATCGAGGGCAATAGCAATAAAAGCGCATCTCTAATTCTCTAATTATCACATTAACTCGCTTTTGGGGTTGACTTAGACTCATCAAACGATATAGCATCTCGATAATTAAATGCTCAAGCTTTCTTTCTTTCTTTCCGAAGTCGAGAAATGGCAAAGGCGGAACATCTTTTCTCACATGTATTACAGTCTCAAAGCAAAATAAGAAGTTAAATATTTAAAGAAGTCGGAATCTGTGTTAAAATGAAATTGAATTATTTTTACTTCTTTTCAATTTCTCCTCTCGAATGCTCGGCTTGGCTGGCGCTTGAGTGAAAAGAAAGAAACAATTTCCGAAATAAAACTAGGCTAGCAAGACGAATGAATGGAATTTCTTCAACAGCGACTATAAACAAAAAACCCTTCGCAACATAAAAAAGTGTAATCGCATAATGCCCAAAGAGATGAAACAACTGTCTCGAGTATCACATGTGAAATCATCGGCCACGAACACAATGCGTGTGCGTTTCGAGTTGCGACCTGACTTGTCTGCCGAAGCAATCTTGATTTGAACTGACTTGAGTTACAAAATCTTATTAATTGCATACTCGCCAGTTGCTTTTTAATGACACTTTGATTAGAGTGTCTCGCGGGACGATTTCGACAAATTCAAGCATATTGACATGAGGCTGTCTGTGATTGACCGGTGAGTTGACGCTTAAGTGCCTTCTGTCTCTTTAAAACAAATATCTCCGGCTCAGTTTGAACTTGAATCGAATTAATCTACTTTGACGATATTCGACAGCAAGTGTTAAAACTAGTTAGATTAAGAAACTACATCAAGTGACTTGCATCAGCAAGTGCGAAAAGTTTGTTTGTAACTTACGTTTCAATATTTATCTAGAAAGACTTCAATGCTTTAAAGGACAGTTCGTAGTTTGTGAACAACTCAGATTGAAGTCCAAACATGTTTACTCTCGAATGTCTCAATATATTAGCAATTTACAGCATAACTAGCAGGTCAGCAAGAGTATTTTTCGTCTAAAACTTCAAATTATGTAATGCCATCGAAAAAAAAACGTGAAGAAAAAGAAAAATTAAAATCACGATATGGCCGATATATTATCGAGTAGTGTTTAAAGTCAGACCGCACCGCAATTTTCGCTTATTGGCAAGAGAAAGAGAGAGACAGTCGAGACACAAAAAAGCGACAGGGAAAATGTTTAAGCGGCACGGAGGAAATTGGCAATCAAATAATTATAAAGCTCCATCTTTCTCACTCGCGGCTCTAGCTTTAATTTATTATCATGCCGGCCTGCAGCATGAGCCACCCCACAGTTGCATAAACATGCTGAAATATTTTGTAAAATGCAAATGAGTCTCTTTCTCTCACATGTCAGAACTGTAATTTAATTTAATTAAAGACTCCAAATCGTTTTGTGTTGAAAGAGAACTCGTCAAAGTTTTGATTGAAAATTAGCTGATGATTTAGATTTTACGGAATTGTTTCCTCTTAAAACGATCAAACATGAAGCGGCAGCGACCGATGAGAGGGAAGGAATATTAATATCAGAGTCCACAGAAACTGCTGACGGCAACGCGATCGTGTTGCAGCATTTAGCATACGAGAAGGAAAATAAATAAAGAGGAAAATTTTCGTCGGAATATTTAATCGTTGATCGAAAAGATTATCACGTCTGAGTCAGACTAAACAGTTTATTAGCGAAATCTGCGCATCGAATATTAATTTTTCCACTGCTGTTTGGCAAGAGAGGATGTTCATTACCAAATTTGAATATTTCGAATCATAGGAAGGTCTGAAAATTGAAGGCTCAGAAGACAACGAAGATCTCAAAAATTGCAATTTCGTTTTTGAAGGTTAGATGGCTCAATATGGAAACTCAAAAACTCTTCTGAGTTATCTCAAGTGCATGCAATGCTCGATCAAAATTAGCGTCGCGTGTTTTTGTTTAAAAAGATGTCTCATTTCATTTAATATTCTATTCGCTATCCCGGAGCACAGCGAATTGAATTAGTCGCAGATAAAAATCTGAGAAACGCTTTAACATTATTTTAAGTTGTCTTCATGAGGTAATAAAGTTTTCAGACCCCACTGCGCTGATTGTCTCAGATAAAAGAGTTTTCTTTCTCTTGTTTTTCAACCTAAAAACGTCTCTCGAGTAGTCCAAATCGTTCGTATTAGAATTCTAATCTAAAGAAGAAACACTTGCGTCTTAATTTGAGCGTGAAGACTTCTCTCTTAGCTTTAATTTCAGTTGAAAGTGGAAACGGTTGGGCTGATCTTCTATCTCCATTTCTCTCGGACACGATTCCGACCATTCAGGAAATTAAAGTGAAATTAAATCAGACAATGAGTTGGAGATGTCTGAGGCGCATTTATAAAGTGAAAACACTTCGCTGCTCGATATAATTCTTTATTCATAAAACTGCTTAGCTCTCAAACTATTGGAAATAATGATCGACATCTTTGCGCTAGAGGAAGTAACGTTATCTGCCGTTCATTTGTTTCAAAACTACAGTTGATCCGTAGCTCAATTTCGTTTTTGTTCTTCTCACTGCCCAATGAGCAAACGTTGATGATTTAAATGTTTCGCAAAGTCTTTCTCTACAAGAAACATCAAAATTATGCCACTTCAAACAACCATTCAACTTGCTTCGAAAGATTAGCGGGAAGTCTCAAACAGGAATTGTTCAGAATCGAGCGCAACAGAACCAGAATGAATTACATAATATTCTTGACCGCAATTCGAGACCTCGCGCCGCGCGCGGCAGCATAAAAACTCGAATCCTTGGCAAAATAGAAAAGAGGAACGAACTTGATGTTAATTGGAAGAATTTAATGCATTTCGCGAAATTGGATGAGAGAGAACAGTTAGGAGAGTTTAGAATTGTGTTTCTCTCTTCTCGCCAGCTTC
This sequence comes from Smittia aterrima, assembly GCA_033063855.1. Classification (NCBI taxonomy): domain Eukaryota; kingdom Metazoa; phylum Arthropoda; class Insecta; order Diptera; family Chironomidae; genus Smittia; species Smittia aterrima. Next base: position 10,748,728 of record CP093831.1, on the reverse strand, counting down.
TTGATATTATCCGTATCACAGTTAGATGCAAGATTTTAATGTTTTTATTAAGTTCAATGTGAATCTGCGATGAAAGAAAAAATACATTTGTTCCGTGTTGTTGGCGATGTCAAAAAAAAAAGAAAGAAACCAGGAAAATGTGCACACAAAAAGCAAATCCGAAAGTCATCTCTCGGAATTCTTGGTTAGCTCTTAAGTCGTGTTCCTAAAGTACGTTCAAGTTTGATGATGATGATTGCAGTGATCTTACATTCCTTCATCTAAAAAATGATTTTTCTCAACGTAGCTTATGAACATCTTCTTATCAAATGACTTTCATCGGAATATCGTTTTCATGGGACGACAAAATTCCTCGCTGCATGGGAAATTTCCTCCATTGTCGTCGGCGTGTTAAGATGAGTGATGAACTGGTGTGAAAATATGAACAATTACGACGACTTAGCGATCGCGCAACAAAAATTTGGTCGAGACAAAACTATCAAACAATCTAACATTCGGTCTCCGCTGTAAACGTCATAAGCTCATCAAATCACAAAAATGACATAATTTCAGTCTTTGCATAACGAGACTAACGAGTCATGTGTCAAGTCAGCATTGCACCATCCACGTCCATTCTGGTCACAAAAAAAATCTCGGAATTATTGCTTCCACTGTAGTCATGAAGATGTAAAACAAATCTCTGTTGCATAATCCCATGTTACTTCGACTTCATGTGATCGTGTAGAAAGAAAGACAATGATTTCGTGAAGGACACGATGTCTGTCTTTAAATCTCCACAAACAGATGAAGGATCGAAGCCGCGCGCTCGATACACGCGAGACTTTGTCGAGAGATTTTGTAAACATTATTCAACTTGTTTCGGATGAGCTTGAAGCAGTTGCGAGGTCTATAACTCAAAACGCGCCAGCATCAGTCATCGCAGGTTTCATTAATTGCTAATTACTTGAAGAGGTTACACAACATGCGCGAAAATGTGGAGAAAGAAAAAGATCGCAACAATGAAAGACTGAATATGATTGTGAGTTTCAATGTAAGACATTTGCAGCGAACGAAATCGTGTGTGGACCACGATTCGACGAAAGAAAATTAGCAACGTCTCTTGCGTTTGAATTGACGTTTAATTACAAATTTTTTTGATTGCTCAATGATTGACGGTTGATCTCTGAAATTGAACGGAGTTGACGACGAGCCCAAACCTGAAAAGCTTTTCACATGCAAATCACTTTGCTTTTTAACTAATTTCATTGCTCGATTAAAATATTTACGAGCTTAGCTCAGCATGTTTTCGCTCTACATTTCATTGAGAAGAAAAGATTCGTTAATTGCTCAACAAAAGCACTTCGCATAGACCTGAAACATTAAGGAAGAAATAAAAGATAAATTTTATGAAATTAAAAGTCCAAAAGATTCTTTATCTTGAAATACTTTGTTTATTCTATTGGTTTGACTTTCACGCTATCTCTTACACACAATCTTCTCAGCAAAGAAACTTTCTAAAGAACTCTTTCTCGTAATCTCCAAACAAATCGATGAAATTCACAATTAAAATCGCGTCTTGCTCTTGAATTACGTTCTCACGTCCGGCAGCGATTTTTCATCATTACACTTCGAGTAGTTCCATTGCAGATTTTTATATTTTTCGTGCAGACTTATTCAACATCTTTATTATTGCACAATGGCATACGAAGCGATACAATTGGCAACTTGGAAGCGCTAAGAGGAAAACATCGAAAAAGTTGCGGTGAAAAAATTATAGAAAAAGAAAACAAAATTAAATTAAATTGTACGGCTGAGAGGAAAGAACAGCGAGCTCCGTTTCATAAATTGCGATAGGGGGAACTGCCTTCAACAGCGAACTTGAAATGGGCAGTTCCATTTAACTCTAAAGCTCGCAATAGCGAATTGACAGGCAATATATTACGGGATGGTCGTAGATAAGCAGTCGATCGGGAAGCTTCGAGAAGTTTCCTCACTTAAACTTCTTCTCAAATCATTTACAAGCTGATCTGAAAGTTCTTTCAAGCCAAAAGTCAATTAACTCGATACAGATAAATAAGAATGCTTTAATTAAATAGTCAGACTGATGATTAGGCAATCGTATAGGCGACAGGACTGGAAAATTCATTTTGACATCGTTGCATTCAAAATAAAATTCCATCGAGTGCCGAATGTGGTCGAAGGTGAAGTTGATGAAAAGCAGCGACGACGTCGAGATATTTGCTAAACGACCTGCACGGTCGCGAATTCACTGAATGTAACTCTCTTAGGTAATTCTGCAGGTGATTGCGAGCCTTTTGTTTTGATGACGGGTTTTAACGGTTGTCGAGGCTTCGCTGTGATTAAACCAGCTGAGGTCGCCAGCTCACGTAGTTTCTGTGATAAGCCGCTTTGCGGTTTATTTGGTGCGGCGATGACTTGAGGCAATTGACTCGGCGTAATGTATCTGCGAAATAGAAACGGAATCGATTAAGCAAAAGATCGAGATTGAGTTTTTTTTTCTTAAATTTCTACAACTTGTCGTTGAGTTACTTTGTAGAGAAATCAAGTCAAAGCTTGAAAAGCTTTCCCATTTGAAATCACGTCAAAAAGTCAAGCATTTCGTGTTCGTCACCGTCCCTAAGCTTTTTAAATCGTCAAACTCTCGCAGTTATATCAAATCGCGAGTCGCGTAACGAAAGAAAACAAAACAAAAAAAAATCCCAACGAACGAGCACTTGCAAAATGCACTTGCGAATTTAATTCATTGCTCCAGCTTTGATCGTAACTGTCTATAATTATTCATCGTGCGTAACGTGAGCTCTATTTTCTAATTAATCGTATGCACGTTAGTTATAAATTCATTCATTCACACGTTTTGCAAACGTTGACATTCTGGTCGCTGAATTTTCCTAAAGCATGTTTGCCATTTCATAATTTCTTTACGGTTAGCAGTCTTTTCACTTTCAAGTGAACAAACTTAATGCTAATTCAAGTCTGTCTCTCTCTCTCTCTCTTTCACATGTGGACCAAATAAGGCAGAATGCTTACATGATAAAAGTCAATCAGCGTGTAAAGGTTTTCTTTGATAACTTTGAAATCGATTTAGCTTCAACTGAGTAGAGTCTACTGTGATTTGCCTTGTCAGTTGAATGCGCGAAGGCAAAGAGAACAAAGATAATTGACATGGAAATGTGTACCAATAAGGCGCGATGCCGAAACTATTTGTTTGATTGGCCATAAGCAACGATTGCAGACGAAGAGAGCAATTTGATTCCTCCAGACGTCCAGAGCATTAGCAGATCGATTTGTTCGTCACGACGCGAAATAAATATTTCCACTTCAAGACGCCGTCAAAACAATCTTCTCTAGTCTTACAACACGACTTCAACAGTTCTGAAGACGCTCATTAAATTTCTGCAGAAGCTCTCGAGATTTATGACTAAAGAGAAGTCGTGTCTCGTCTTGCTTCGTTTTCTTTCCTGACTTTTGTTTTTATTTGCTTACGCGCTCGAGCAAAGTCTTAAGCATTTAAAGAAAGACCGAACGCACAAAGCGACTTCCTCGAATTGAGTTACGATTAATTGCTTATTATTCCCTACTCGTCGCGCGTACTTGCCTCGCCGAAGAAGTAAAACGCGGTAATTACTCAACATAAAGTTGTCCATCGCGATTCACCATTCGAGACACAACCATTTGCATTGATTTGTTTTTATTGCACATTTTCTTTGACATAAATGACATTTGGTTTCGCAAACAAGCTGTTAATAGTTGCGAAGGCAAACAAGATCACGGATGGCTTTGAGATTGGCGCGATGAGTTTTTTTTTGCTTTGCCTTCGTCGGAAGATAAAGAAACAGCCTTAGCAACAAATCGTGTGTGTTCTTGCTGCGATAAACTTTTATCAACAGTGAAGTCATCATCGTGACCAGTGAATAATTAAGAAAGGCGGAAGTATCTTCACTTCATCATTAAAACTTTAAGCTTATTCGATGTCCAACATCTCAATTCGTTCTAAAGAATGTTTTTCATCGTCAGTTTGTCCTATTAAACTTCATGCTTCGCCACACTCTTCGTTCTAACAGTTATCCAATGATTATTAGAAAGCTTCAGTCGTTTATGGACAATTTGTTGCAGAACTGCTTCCAGCTCTCATCTCTCGTTCTCTTGCAATATCTTGAAATTTATAAATTCAAATCAACATTCGCTTAGCCGCTTTGCGAGAGAAACCAAACCACTTGATCATTACTAGAACATCTTGGGCAGCATGTGTTTGAGTAGGAAGAGAATTTTCTTCATGAAATAGTAAACTGTTCATTTGTAATGCGCGGCAGAACTTTTTCATTTAGAGATTTCGTCTAATTGCCTTCAGGTTGAGAGTCATGTTGTGAAAATTGCGCGTTATCGTTTGTAGATCATAAATTATTATGGAAACAGAATGAACAAGGGAGTGAATGAAACCTTTTGCGGCACGCGAAGAGAGGCGGGGAAGTGGAGTTTATTAAATTAGAAAAGGTGTGAATGATATCTCTAAAAGATGTTTTTTTTTCGCTTCCTCTTAATGAACTTGCTTTTAAGTTAGTTCAGTAGTAATTTGGGTGGATAGAAACATGAGAGAGATTCTTTTGTTGGCGGCTTTCTTTAAGAACCTCGAAGTTAATTGAGCTGATCAAAGTTCTCATAGTAATTTGTGAATAATTTCAACGCATCTCTTAATTTTAAATTCCTTTCAGAGAGATTGCATTTGACAGCTTTAAAACTCGTTGAAGAGAAAGACTTTGAAACACCTTGCGTTTAAAATCTCAATCAATAATGATTTTTCATAAAAAAATTTCTCGCATTCCGAAAGCGAGATGAGATGAAAAAATAAAATAATCACAAAGCACGAGAAGTATCATCGAATCTACGATCGAGATTGAAGTCAACGCTTTGTGCGTGTGTTTGAACGAAGCCAAGAGCTCGTGATCAATAAAATCATTAATCCACAACAAGACGCTCTCAAGACAGCCAAAGTAATCACACGACATTAGTTTAAGAGTTTTCTTGCTTTTAGCCTATTTTTCCTTCCTCCGACTTCTCTGATTTCGATTTAAAGCTCTCTCGATTAGTTTAACACAGATTTTGTTTGAAATCGAATCGGCGAGTCAGCGCGAGGTGTGAGAAAAAGAGATTTCTAAAACCTGACTCTTGAATTATCATCAAAGTGTTATATGGAATATTATGAGTTCAATAAATTAAGAAGTGGACGGCAACGAGAGAGAAAATTCCTGATCGAGTGATGTCGTTAAGGGCGGCGGTGATATTGATCTTATCGCACTTTAAAGCGGTTTAATAATCAAAACAATTAATTGCTCAAGTCAAAACATTGCATAACTCCACAAAAGATTTCATTTTCTTAAGCACATTAAGTCAATTAAGCAATTAATTCAAATTTCACTCGACTTCGGTTTAAATGCAAATTTAACTTAAGCCCATGCAGAAAGAGAAATAAAAGCAATGAAACGACGTGACATTAAGCGAAATGGTCAGTTCACATTACCCACACTCGACAACCGCACAGTTGAAAATAGTTGAGATTGCAAACTATTTCTCTCTTTCTTCGACTTTACATCATTGGCATTTTCTGTCTGATTAAAATTCTTATCACTCCATAGACATGCAAAATGCATTGCATGCTCGCAGTTGCAACAAACTAAAAGCCAGCCGAGGGAAAAGTCATTCAAAATATTTAAATTAAATCTATAAAATGTAATCGCTTTCAGGCTTCGAGGCTTTTAATGGAGTAAATTAAATCTTTTCGCGAAAATATGTCTCGACTGAGCCCTTGAGACGAAGCAGCACCCAATTATTAAAAATGTGTATTTAAGCCGTGTTCGAAATTGCGTAATTAAATTTCAAGAACAGTCAATTATCGTATGTAAAGTTGGAATTCTGATAACAACATCGAGCACGGCACTGACGAAGCGTCTCCAGCTTCTTCGAGACTTTAAACGAAACGTGAACGGCAATTATGCGAGCACGGAACGAGAATCGACTTACTTTCTTGCTCTCCTTGGATCCATCGACTGTGTCCAACAGACGAGATGCGATGGTTGAGCTTGTTGCTGATGGCTACTGTAAGGTTGAAGATGATAACTTTTCGGTGATTTCACTGTCGCGAAGCCTCCGCTTAGTCCTCCTCCTAATCCATACTGTATTGGCATCTTGTTACTTAAATTACTTAAACTTAATAATCCACTTGGTTCATGCGAGTTGTTCGATTGACTAACACTAGTTTTGTTGCTGCTGATTGCTGTTGAGCTTGACGGGTGATAACTCTTGTAGAGATTACTCGTCGATCCCGTTGGAAGAATTCTGCTGTTGGACTGAAAGTTCTGTTGGTTCTGGTAGGATTTGTAGTTTTTAAAGTAATTCATGTATTGTTGTTGCTTGGGATCAACGGTAACGCGAACGAAACGACCGGCTAGAATGTTTTGATTGTTCGCGTTGGATGTCAATGATTTATGGAAATCATTTGGATTCGATCTTATGCGATCGACAGATTGTGATCGCGGTTGAATCGTTTGATATGAGTTACTCGACTTATTATTGCTGCTTGGTGGTAATGGAGCTTTGTTCTTAACTCGTCGATATGTCTGTTTGTGATCGGAGTTTGCTTGAGTCTGATGATCTAACTTTGATGAAGGAGGAGAATGTCTTGCTTCGTCGTTGACTGCATTATCCGATTCTGACTCGCCATCAAGACAAATGATGCTTGAGATTGGCGAACTCTCGACATTACGGCGAGAGATTGCTGTATGTTGAACTCCATCGCGGTCTGTTCGATGAAGAAGATCAAACGTTGGCGTTTGCGTTGTATGCTCTGAGTCAGTCGATATCCGATCCGGATCGCTCTCGAAACCTTCGTCCAATGAACGTGTTGGACTCAAAATCGGTTTCGATACTTCAAGCTTCGTTGTCTGTTCCATTTTTTCTTCTTCTTTTGTTAACTGCGGCTCGTTTTTTTTCGGAAAATTTATGTCAACTTATAGTCAATCATCGTTTTTAACACAATCTCCTTTTCTCTCTGTCTCTTGGGCGCGATGGTTCAATTGTGATAATTTCTTCCGTGTGTATCAAACGAAGTCTAATTTTTCAATTGCTTTCCATTTAGAGCACAATTGGTCACCGGAGAAAATTGAATTCAGAGTCTGTAGCAGAAAGCTTAAGATTCGAATCTTTTACGATGAAAATCACTTTTGATGGTCGTCGGACGTTGAAAGTGGGACGATTATCGGAGCCAGGCAAGCTCGTCAAGCGGAGACGACTCTCGAAAACAACAAAAATGCGTTGCAACCGACGGTGATATTGAAAAGGAAAATGAGCACAAAATTGTCATAAATAATTAGGAAATCTTTTTTCTTCTTCTCCACTGCAAGTCTCTCGTTCGTTCGTTTTATTTTATTTCTTCACCAATTCCTTCTTATTAAGAAAAACTAAAAATTCCGTGGATGAATCGTAGAAAATTTCTTTTTTTTTCTTCAATTTTCGTTTTCACTTCAATTGTGTCTGAATATTTCTTTTTCTTTTTTCTTTCATCCGATCGGATTGGAATATCTCAAAGGTAACAACACACTCTTCACTTTCATCACATTTCGGCCTTTCATTCAACCGTCTCTCAATCTCTCGTGTTTTATTATTTTCACCTGATTGTCTCAACATAAACACGAATCGTCAAAATAAAGTTCTTTCGAATTATTCTTCACTTGATCTTCGATTACATTTTCATCGAAATTAATCCAATTTCCGCGGCGTGATTCTGCTCGAATTATTTTTTCTTTTTACTGTTTTTGGAAAAACTTTCAAGTAACCTCGATTGAGGTAGCGAAACGACAGCGGAGCGATCTCTAAAATCATCCAACACGGTCAAAATGAAAATACAAACTGACTCGACTCAACATCGACTTGAGTTAAGCGACTGGAGAGAGCATATCACAAACGCAGTGCTCATAGCTTGGGTTAAGAGCGACTGCTGCTTAAGACTGGTTTTGCTGTTTTCTTTTCTCATGTTGAGCCGCGCAACATGTTGCGCTCAAGAGAGCGATACACACACCTGTAAGTTGGTTGAATATTCGAGAAAATGCGGCTAGAGCGACTTAAGAGAGAGACAGCGTTGATTAGAACGAATGATCATCAATCGACTTTCGTATGAATGAAATTTCTTTTAAACACAAACGCAGGTGAATTAAACCGGTCGCAGTTGAAGAAGTAAAAATGGAAATGAGCGAGAATTGTTTATTTTCCTCTTAAATTTCTATTTTTCTTTTATTGAACTCTATTCGGCGCATTTCATTGAAGAAGAAGAAGAAGCAAACTCATCTCATACATAAAGAGATTAAAAGTCGTGGAAAATCATTATTTTCGAGAATATTACTTCTCCGGAGATTCAGTGATTTCGGTTCTCAAATTTTGCCATAAACATTAGTCACGCAATGATTGAGACGAGACCGTGCAGGGCAAAACCATTTTTGAAGAAAGTTTTTATTCTTCTTTGTTGCTTACACAGGAAATTGCGTAAACGCTTTTAGGGGGCGATGAGTCAGTCACGTTTCAAAGCTTTAAATGTAAATCAAAACATTTTGAACTGCCAAACTCATTAGAACAAAATTCGCGAGACCGTAAAAGATGATTAAACTTCGATTAAACTCTTTCTCTTCTAATTGCTTTTTCTTTCTTAAGCCATTTCACTGAAAATAAATTCCCTGGCTCTGGCCTGCCGCCTTTTCTCATAAATTAGAATCCACAGGAAATTCCCGAGCTATGGGAAGAAGCATTCGTCACTGTTCTTAGAACTTATTGGAACATTTATTCTTAAACATTTCTTGCAAGCCAAGCATGATTGCTGTTGATTGAGTAATGAAAACATTTCGAAATTCTTCCGCTATTGAGAATGGATTCTTAATTATTCTTACTCTGAAATCGTCTGAAGAAACTATTAGAATTGAAATCATAATTTATGATGTCTTTCGAAACAGATTTTCATCATCAACCTCCATACCGTTCTCGAGCTTCTTAAACTAATTTTACGGCGTATTAAAAATTCTTTTCTTATTCCCATCATCATCATCGAGCAAGAGAAGCTGAAAATTAATAAATAATTATCGAGAAAAGAAGTTCTTGAGTGAGACAGCATGAAGGATGCCCAGCTTCCCATTAAACTCTTTGTTGCTTCTTTGATCTTTGCAGATAATTCAATTTGCCAATGATTTGAATAAAATTCTTTGTAATTTGACAAAACAAATAAATGAAGAAGAGTTCAAAAGAAGATTGCGCTGTTTGAAGTATTGCGCGAGGTGAAATCGAAAAGTCTACATAAGTGAAGCAATCGCCGAAAAATGAAGACTCAGCATTTTGAGACTTGCTCGCTTATGGGACTTTTCATCTCTGACGCATGAAAATCCATAAACTAAAAGACGAAAGAGATTACACGCTGACTCGTCGCAGCGTTGACAACAAAAGCATCGTTTACCAAATCACCTTGAAATTGAACAACAAATTGTTCGCAACGTTTTTCTTTTACCTCACAAAAGCAACTTTTCATGTGTCACTCTCAAGACACTTTCTGTTTCGACTTAAGTGTGACTTGTTTTTCTTTAATTCGAGCTAAAAGTTTATGGAATGTTGAAGGTTTCTTGATGATCTCTTCTTATCGCAAATTATTTGTTGTACCTTCATTCGATGATCTTCTCACTTCTCGTTGTTAAGAACAAAATTAACTTTGCTCAACACAACAAACATTTTATTATTTACGTTTAGTTCAGGCGTGACATTTAATTAAAGGTTTCACAAAAGAAGAATGAAACCTGCGCTTATGAGCTTCAACAAGAAATTATTTTGATTGCGATTATGAGAATATGACAACAACAAAAAAAAAAGTTTAAATCGTTGGTAATGAAATGTTTTCGTCGTTACACTCGATTACTAAAGCAATTTAGATGCTCATCGAGCTGCGTCCAACTTTGAAAGACAATTTTTCTAAACGAGGAAGGTCAAAAAGCGAATGACTTCGTATTTGGACAGACGCCTCGTTCGGTTTAAAAGGAGATAAAATATCTAATAAATTAAATTAATTGATTCTGATTGAGACGAATATTTTAACTCTTTAATGCTTGAAGACCACGCGTGGGTAGCAAGAAGCGACAGCAAAGAACTTCTTCGGTTGTCGATGTTGCAATTAAAGTTTCTTTAGTAGCAATCAAAACTCATTCAGTGCCTTTGAAAAGTTTCTAAAGAACTTTTTCACAATGGAAAACCCTCGAGCTTCTCGCTTAAGAATCTTTCGTTTGTTGTCGTCCGGCTCGAGCTCGAGGTGAAGATTTCTTATTTGTTTATCCAAAATGAGCTTTTAATTCATCAAATTGCTTCATGATTTGTCTTCCCCGCTCGGCGAGAACCATTAATGGAGAGGAAAAGGCAATAACGACTTGACGTTGCTTTCAAATCGACTTCACGGCTCACAGGTTTGATTTTCAATCGGAAAAGAGAAAAATTTGAATCAGTTTTTGGATATTTCCAGAAGCTTGAACAATAAGCGTTCGAGGAATCGATTAGAAAAGTATTATTTTCATTTCCACCGTTTCTCATTGCACAAAGCAAAGAAATTTCTTCCCATTTAAGCACAATGAGCTTTGTTAGCTCGCGCACGCAACGTCGGAAGTCTACTGAGCTTTTTTTTTTCATCGATTTTCCTGATTCCACGAGTGAAAACAAGTTCCGTTTGTTCGCTTAAATAAAAACAAAGTCTCTTCATGACTTAAACTGATGACTTTAGGCGAAGCGCCGAGTTCATTGATACTGAACATGTTTTGAAAGTTGAAGCTCGAGATCGATTGCAACATTTTAAGTTTTACTCAATTTGGAATGCAAAAGCTTCAGGCGTTTCAAGAATGGAATCGCTGACCGCAATATTATTTGTCGTCGCGAGATTCTGTTCTCAATTCAAAGTTGAAACTTCCATTAATTAACACTTGCTTGATTATTGATTAGCCAGCAATCAATTAATTGTTGCGCAATGTTGTTGATTCTCTAGAAAAATGTCAAAAACCAACAAACACGTTCACTACTCTCAAGGGAGAGAAGAAAAGCTATGCTCACGATATCGGCGAGCCATGAATTGAATTCTTTCTCACGACCTCATAAATTCACAGCCTCAGAGTCTCGAGCATGATACGATTGCGAATTTCATTGAAAGCAAGCATGCATGTGCTTCCAGTTTTTTTTTATTTTAGAGATGTCGAAAAACTCGAGCAGTGAAAGTTTTGCTGTTTCTTTCATTTTTTTTAGCATTTTTATTCTCTCATAATTCAATAATTTTACTTTTCTTTGAGCGATTCAACGAAGAAGAAAGCGATTTATCAATCCTGACTCTTGTTTTTATTTTCATTTCATTTCGATCGTAAGCAATTTGTCCGTCAGGTAAATTTGAAACGGAGATCGATCGTAATTTTGTAATCTTCGCGTATCGTGATCGAAAGCTTTGACGTTTATCTCAGCCATGCGCTGCTGAGTGTATCGTAATCGACAGAAAATATGTGATCACTGCCTGCGTTTCTTACCGCTAAACTCTTTCATCTCATCAGCCAACCATTTCCAGAAATTCGTCAACGGTGCAATTTCACTTTCATTTCGCTGGTGGCGAGAGACTGCAAGCTGCGAAACAGCGAGAAACAAATGACACTTGACTGTGCAGACTTGGATTGATGGCAATAAAGAGTTGTTAATTATCATTTGCATAATAAAGCTCAATATTGATGTGCGCCATCCGCTCTGACGTGTCAAGCCTTTCTCTTGCGAGTGCAAGTATAGCAAAGCACGACCCGAAGCATAATCACTCATGTAATTGATGATAAATAGGAAAACGTTAAGCTCGGAAGCTAATTAAATTGTCGATCTCTACTACTTTGCATAATGATTTCTCTCTCCCTCGGTTTTTTTTTGCAGTTCAAGTGATTCACGTCTTCCGCGAGAAACTCTTTGTTCACGCGTGAGACACAAGAGGATTATGTGATATAATCCTAAATACAGGAAATCGATGCCTGTCAGTCTCGGCTTCATTTCGTCTTGACACAGTTTGTCGCCTTAAGAAGCCAAAGCACTGACGTTGAGATTATTCTGATTCAAGTTTACTCGAAGAGTTTGTAACTTTGTTTGGCTTTGGCTGCTCTCTATTGTTAACATTTTGAGTTATTTACTTTTCGGTCTCGATCACTTAAACTGCATAAACATTCGTCAGTCAAACAATCGTCTTGAAGATGCTCTCGCAGGAAATCATAAATATTTGAATTCCGACTCATCATTATTGGTTTCCATTACAATTGAGAGACTTTTTTGTTGCCTTCGAATTCAATTTCGGATGTTTTTTGTTTGTTCAATAGAAAACAAAAGTCCATTTTATTAATGGGGTCTCTTAGAAGAGGCCATTCCACATTTTCCTTTGTAGTGCATAAGCCGAAAAAAAATTTGTTTGTCGAGAGCATCGCTTAAGCCTTTGAGCAGCGTTTGTGGATTTCAAATTAACTTTTTTTTGTGTTAATGATGACTCAAAGTTTAATCACAATTCCCTCTGATGATTCAAGTTTCGCTTAGCGAGTTAATAACACAACTTGATCATCAAAACAAGACAGGATTTCAATTCAGCTTATCGTGCTGTTCTGATTTGGGCTTCCTTGCCATCAGATTAAAGATTACTTCCGACGTAAAGGTCAAACTTCGGGCCTTCAACCTGCGTCGAGCCGAATCTCACGCAACGGATTGAATTTCAATTGACGTCTGCCTGCGTTTGAATGTCATCGATCGATCTCACCTTGAGATTCTTCTTCGCTCTTCGGACTTTTCTCAGGCATTAAGCTGCCATTAGTCCGAGCTTCTAAAATGATCTTTTAAGCAAGTGCAATTATTTTATTAGCCCATTGAGTTCAATTAATGATGATTCATCCTATTCAAAGCATCAATTGAGGTGGAAGACTCAAAGCTCGTCCAAAGCGAAATGTGTGAGAAGATTCGCGGCTATCAACGAGAGAGTTAATTACAAGCTAAAGACTTTTGATTTATTGCTCATTAGGTTTGATTAGATTTTTCATTATTTCGTAAGTAGAAGAGAAAAGAGTTGCAGTTATGTTTGTTGCAATAAAACCGTTGAAATAGAAGTTTCCTGTTATAAAACGAGACTGAGAATACAAAAAAAAATTGAATTTGAATTTCTTAAATTGATTTTCAAAGTTTTGCTTATTTTGAAGAAGAAGAATCATTTATTGTGAACTAAATAAGGTTTTAGCCAAAAAGAATTTTAAGGTTCTGAAAATTCAAATAAATCAACTGTTCACTGAATGTGGCAGACTGGGTTCGAATCCCATAAATTTCAAAAGGAGTTGGTTTGTTCATCGCTTATTTTTTTTTTTCGTAGACGTTTCAGAACAGTTTTCCTTTCTGATTCAATTTCTTTCTTAAAAGATTCAAACTCAAAAATTTGTTACACAATTCAATTATCGTGCGGCGTTTGACACTTCCCGTCTTTGGATTGAGCGATTAACGCGTGGGCTTACTAACCGAAAAGTAAAAGAGAATGTCAAATAAATAATTTGAAATAATATAATTAAAGTCGAGATCATTGAACTGAGAGCCTTTCATCCAAAACAAGCGAAAATATTGATACATCGTTTTTTTTTTGCGGAGACGGCGAAACAAAAGTTGCGTACTTTCACTTTCCTTTTCTTTATTTATATCGTTCAAAGCCCGTTTTGTTACAATTTACATCGATTCATATTTCTCATATCGAGCTGGACTCTCTTTTCTTGCGGTCGACCACATGCGAACCGACGTTTATTCAACTCTTTTGTTAAAGCTATTTGACCGTGAAAAGAATTTCGCTCAAGCATTTCGAATCGCATTTTTGTTTCGTTAGATTATGAATTTTAATTATCGTTCTGAGCAAGCTGGGAAGTTCTGAGCAAGTACAGCTGACGACGAAAAAAGAGTTTTGCATGCCGAATCGTCCTCTCCGAAGCGAACGATTCTTCTTTGTGATTTTAAAGGTTGATTGATTGCTATTAGTCGGAGATGTGATCGTAGTTCGTTCGACCTTTTCAATTAAACTTCTGAAATTAAGCTTCGCGATTGCCTCTACCACTTCACGCTTAGCTTCTCAATCGGACAAGGATGTGATCGATGAAGCACAGCGACACTAATGAAAACCAACACTGGACGTAAATATTGTTTGCGTAATTTGAGGAGCGTCTCGCACCGGTTTCATGATTTCATTTCGCACGTGTACACAAACATTCCGTTTCATCACTTCACGTAGCAGATTATGTGTCGACCGACGATGATCGAACTGCTGCTGTTGGCATTTGAAACACATCATCAGTCCGGTTTGAAGATGTTCGATAAAAGTTTAAACAGCGATCATGACCCGAAAAGTCTTTCGACGACGAAAATTGTTTTCACTTGTTGGGATTTTTTGAAACGAGTTTAGACTGCACAAAGTGCTCTCTCGGGTGGCTTCAGTTTTCGCTTCTCGTCGCCTTTTTAAGATCCAAGACTTCAGAGTCATCAAATTAAGACTTTGCGTTCTCGTTGAGACGTATTTTTGTTGATGCAAGAGACTCACTGAGACTCTCGAGCTCAGCATACCATTTATGTTGACATAAACTCGAAGAAATAATTCATAATTTATTGCTCATGATAAAAACGTTGCTTCCACTTCGTGAGCATAAATGCTCGACTGATGATGATGAAAAAATGCGCCGAGCGAGCTTAATGTTGATGACTGACCATCGACATTCTTTTAATTTTATGCCTTGTGAGGTGGACGACTTGAATTAGGCAGCAGCTCTTTAATGAACTCGTGAAGTGCAATCGCTAGAAGCTCAACTTGTTTGCGTTTGTAATTTATGTTAAGTCGATGCGTCGGTCCATAAAGCGACTTCACTTTCAAACGAGGATTTTTTTCCATTCCTGCTTTTACTTTCTAAGTGAGATTGAATGCAAAGCGCAAGAAGCATCCATAAAAGTGCAAGCGAACGTTTTGTTTGCTATGAGCAGAAAGCAGAAAATCTCTTCAGCTATTACAAAACCCATCAAATCACTAATTCCACTTATTGTTTATGATTGTTTGTGAAAATCAATGAAAGTCTAAGTCGAAAAACCTGAAGATATGCAGAATTCCCATGCGCCTCGCTTCCCCGATGTTTTCTCTCTACATCGATTGGAAATGCAGTGATGAATAAAAGATTTCAACGACCGTACAAGGAGAAGTCGTAAAGCCATTAGATGGCATAAACTAGTCGGAGATTTTTGTGAGAAAACCAATTGCATTCTTTATGTGTTTGACGCAACTTTGAAAACATGGAATACATAATTGGCCTCTCACTATCGACAAATCAATGCGACAATAATAATTTAGCATACAAATCAGTTGATTTATCGATTTGACTTTTAATCTCAATCGTTTCATCTTAACTGCCCAATTGAAATGCAGACTGCAGAGGCTCTCTTCATAAATTAGGTGACGACATCTTCGTCGATAAGACTTTGACTGTACCAGCTTGATCAATAATCAACTTGCGAAAGAAAAGATTAATTTCTGATTTATCGATGATCGACGATTATGGAAGTTCGAGTACAATCAATTCCAATTGTCGGTACAAGTTGTTTCGCAATTCTTTCGTTAACTTCGAGCAGCTCCGGATGGCTCGTCATTCGAAGATTTTGTAATCGCCAGGAGAGAGTGAATTGTAGCGATTTCCTCGATCGAAACCTCGAACACTCTTGCACATTGCTCGAGAACGAGCTTTGCCGGTCGAAAGGCAAAAGAAAAAGAGTCGAAAATAAAAAAAACTTTCATTTTGATAGCCCCAAGCAATTTCGGTTAATGAATCGAGAAAACAAAAACCTCTGTAGTGTGTTGAGAAAGGAGAAGTTGTAAAAGTCTTTCTTTTCGATGTAAAAAATTGCTCAATAAGACCGTGAAATTGCACGGCAATTAATATCGACTGAATGCTCAATTACATTTTGTAAATTGAGTCGCTGATTGACATCACACATGAACGAGACCCTAAGGAAAGATCTACAGCAACGAAATGTACTCAGACGCGGTCTCTTTTTCTTCGCTTTCAATCAAGCTCAAGCTTTACAGACACGCCGGAGTCGTTTTCTAAACATTCACCTTTCCTTTTCACCACTTTGTTGCTCATTGTCTACCATCGTGTGCTATTATTAGCATTTACACAAACTCAAACAGCTGAAGTCAACTATTTTCGCCATTTCACGGTCTCTAGTCAGAGGAGATTTGATGGGCGTTGGTCGCTGAATACGCTGATGAAGAATGTTTCATTTGATTTTAATATTAGACAGCTTGTGATTGCTGAACAACGCGATTCGGAGAGTCATTGCTCGGTGGAGAAATTCCGGAATGTGTTTTTGTGAAGTTCGAGCGAGAAAGGAAATTTTTTTGTGTTGTCTGAACTTGTTTGTGAAGCGGAAGATTTCATTTCCTGATCGAAAATCCTGATAAGTAATTGAAATCTTCATTATCGAGTTAGCCCATTTTAAGATCAGAAATTTATCGCTTCTTGAAGATTAATTCGGTCGGAAGCCTTTGAAGCTTTTCTGGAGCACGTGCGATCTGTTTGGCGATGTCGGATCGGCCCATTCGCTGTCATAATTTCTTGTTCGAGTAAAACAAGCGAAAGTTTCTCAGTAATCTCACTTACTTCGCTTCCTAATTGATTACCTCAGATGAATTTCATGTCTGGGAAACAAGTTTTTTTGCAGTCTCCGGTAATTCATGCTCTTGCAGATTCCAAAACCTGATTCTGCTCGCCATGAAGGAAACTAAGCAACTTTGTGTTATCAGACTTGCTCGATGAAGCGCGATGGACATTGTCTTACGCTTTAATTGCTATTTTCAGTTCCGTTCAACTCGAACCAAACGCAATTATTAACTTGAACTAGACCTTAGCATTCGCATTCTCCAAGGACAACCAGAGCTCTTGTGTTCACATGTCGCAAGTGATTTGAAATTTCTTGTGAGACTTCCCCATATAAAGCTCTTTCAGCTTCTCCCGTCTCATGCTTTTTAATGAATAAGAAAAAGTGGCGACGGAGCAAATGTGCAATCGAATTCCAGGAAATAATGAATTAACGATCCATCAAATTCACAAACGTTCACATAATTTATCGATTATTCAAGCTAGAACCAACATCAGCAAAGTCATCGTGCAAACAAGTTCTAAAATCTAAAGTTTCAATCACCAGAAAAAAAAATTGATTGTGCAACGGAGAGTGAAGAAGAAGAATTCAATGAAACTCTTTGTGTGCAATTATCGTGGTCATAAATTTTTTAATCTCAAGCATGCAATTATGTTCACAAATGGAGCTTCGACATAAGACCGATTATTAAAAGCAGTTAAGAATAAAGTTCTTTTTTCGGTTGAACAGTGCGAGGGAAGTGGCGATTGGCTTTTTTTACAATGAATCAAAATCAGAAGTTTCATGAGAACATTTTTGTTAGAAGCAGAATTGAGTAGGCAAACAAAAGTTCTTGGGATCGTCCGGCTAATCATTGAAGCTTTTATGTCTTGAACAAAGTCAACATAGAAGCGAATTCTTACAGGCTGTTCAACTCCTCATCACTTTCATTCGAATCTCGCTGCATTAACGCATATCTTCTCGTCGTGATTCTTATTTGGAGATAAAACTTTCATCACAAATATTTATCAGCTCCAACTTCATCTTTCAATGTTAAAATTTCTCTCACAACCGGTGCATTATTTATTTTCTTTGCTTGCGCTTTCCTGCTCGACGCTGTCTCCTTCAATATTGATTTTTCCGTTGTTAAATTTACTTCAATTGTAAAGGTTTTGACATTTTGAAGGTCTCGACACTGCATGGAATTCAAGAGACGAGCGGCAGCACATGAAGTTAACAGTTAAGTTCAAACAATGGCTCATCATAAGCACTCATTATGTTTCGTCTTCGATACTTCAAACAATGAAATTAGAATGGCATTAAGCTTTTTTATGCGTCTTTATGGCTTCGCGCTTTTTGAAGAGGTCAACAAATTGTTGAACAACACTCAAAACACCTCGTTTCGGATCTTTTAGCGGATGCTCTTAAACATTTCGCGAAAGAAACCTGCACGGCTTGTGTGGGCACATTAATTGATGGTAAATGAAAGTGTTTCTCGACTGGAAGGACCCGCAAAAGCGGAGCTGAGAGGGTCATTCACATTAACAAGTTTTTACTTGATTAACTCGCGCTTCGAATCGCTGTACACCTTTACAAGATCAATTTTTAACGCGTTAATCATAAAACGAATCGAAACAAAGATTCAGATGTCGAGATATTGATAAGGAGCATGATTGGGAATTTAATTGCTTTGTCAGTCCTTGCCACTCAGTTCTCTTCTTGTTTCACATTCGTCATTACATGATTCAACATCATTTGCTATGATTCCAATTGAAATGTGCTTACTTTTGCGATTGAGTGATGCAAGAGACTAATTTACGTGAAATGGGACCACTCAATTGTCTGACGAAATTGTCTGCGCCGGTTCGATTTCAACTCACATGATATTCAATTTTAAGTCGCTCAATGCGCTCGGAGCTGGAATGATTTATTTCTTATATTTCGCGAGTGTTGTGCAATAAGATCAACAAGCGAAATTGATGAGGCAAATAAAGTTTTCGTCATGTGTTTGTCGACAATCGATGGAAAATTGCTTTCTTGGATACCGCGAACGGATCTGCGTGCATCAGATCATTTGTTGAAGGTTTTCCATAATTATTTCTTCAATTGAAGAGTTGAATTTCGGTCACTCGTTCCATAGCGGAGAGTCGCGTCCTTCGAGAAATTACCATCTCAGCTCGAGTGCCTCATACTGAGCGTGATATGGCAAAACCAGCTTGAGCACCTTCAGCGCCAATGAAGCGCTACAAGAATGTTTGCTATGGACGGTCAATTAGCGTGTGGATATTGCGAAATATCTTTAAAGGAGGAAAGAGCCTTCTCTGTAAACTTAACACCTTTTTGTCGTGAAACAATGAAATTGTTTGATTTCTTCGACTACCGCAAATCCTAATTTCACGCGCAATAAACAGTTTTAACCTTTTATTTTTGAGAAGGAATGAATGGAACGTTACTGTTTGTAGCTTGAGGTGAGATTTATGATTTTAATTGGACAATTTTCTTCAAATAGAAAGCGTTAATTAAATTTAAATCAAATCGAAACAAGGCGAATCGTTCAACTCGTTCCTCTTCTGCGATGATGAATCAACAACTGTTAACTTGCGAAATTTGATTTTGCGTTAGCCAAAAAAACTGCGGGCAAAGATCAACAGAAAAGAAATTAGAAAATATCGAAATTATGAGCTGAACGATGATTCTTCACTCGGTAACATGAAAATGACTCAGTGAGAACTCATCTTGAGTTATGGGAACTCCATGAACAATTATGAGTCGAGATGTGCGTCTGTTTGCTTCGTCTGGGAAAGGCCAGAGACGGCGTCATGAAACCAGCCGCAAACCTCACGACTAAGCGCCGCTGGATAAGTGAAAGGTGAAAGATTTCCCAACAAGCGATACGGCTAATTTATCGTGTACTTCATTTTTGCAAAAAGAAGAATCGAAAGGAAAAAGAAAGACTTAACCCAACAGAGAAAGAACTCGCATATTCACTTGCCCTTTTCACCGAAGCGAAATTGCGAAAAGAAAAATTGTTGAAGAAACCTGTTGACCCAAAAACGCAGCAAGACATTCCGTCTTCCGATGCCGAGAGCGAAACGATTCAAGGACAGTTTCATGTCGAAGTCTCTTTTGCAACGCCGATGGCACTTGTCACGAGTAATTTATGGAAAATACGCAGCGTCAAATTTACACTCGCGTTGTTCCCTTGACAGCGACCGCTGCAATAAATCATCGCGAAACCATGGAAAGTGAAAAATCATCAGCAAATGAAACTGAACTAAAAAAGGGAAAGACGAATGAATTACTTTGCCTTCTTCTGTCAGCGCTTCAGGATCAACTTTATCCTTTAAATAAAAACTCTTTTCTTTGAGAATTTCTCACAAACTTTACCGATCCATCATCAAACACGCCATTCTTGAGAAAGTTCACGGTGCATAATAAATTATTTCGTGAACTGCAATGAAAGGTTAAACTTGAAGAAGGAAAAAGCTGGTGGAGATGATTTTATGAATCTTTTCACCTTTTCTCCGGTTCCATGACGCAACCAAAGAAGCAAAAGAGATCTTCTCACGAAAACTGTCGATGAAATCTCGAGAGAACAGCTTTCTGCTTTTTTTTCATTTAAAACTTTTTATTGAGGTCCAAAAACGACATAAAAATGCGCATGAAAGCGAAAGAAATTTCTTTTCACTTTTCTTAGAATTGATTAAGTACGAAAAGAGTTAGATTATTAAATTTGATTGTTGTCTGAGGCACTAATCTCATTAATTCAAAAACAAACAATTACTCGACGATTTCCTCATCGGCTTGCTCGAAAACATTTGGCATCATCTCGTTAGGGTCTTCCTTCTTCTCTTGAATCAGTTTCATCTCCTCAGCTGCCTTCAGGCAATTCCGTGCCATTTCAATCGCCTTTGCTCGTTTCTCGTCGTTGAGTTGTGTCAAACCGTTCAACAGGTCGAGAATGTCAGTTTCAAAGAGCTTCTCAGCAACTGATTTGCTTTGTCTGATCATATTGAGAATGATGACAGTTCCGCGATACTGAACAGCCGGAAACGGATTGGCAACCAACGTGTGAAGAACTTCAAGCCACGATGAAGATGATAACATTTTTTCGCAACACTTCTCGCTAACTGATGTTAACATTGCTAATGCACCAGAGCAAGCGATTGCTGTTTCCTCGTCTTCTTCTTCACAAAGCAGTGAGAGGAACTTAACACGATCATTGTCGCCTTCGTGCATTTTCACGTAATCGTCAGATAAAACCATGTTGCAGATGACCTGAGCAGCTGCTCTGGTAAGAAGAATGTGATCTTCCATTAGGAAAGCTTCAATTCTCAACATTCCCTTTTCGTTGATGATGCGGTTGCGAATGGAGTCGCTGCATTGAGCTAAATTGCATAATGCCATCAAAGCCTCAAAGTTCTCGAGTGCCGTGTAATCGTCATGAAGTTGTTTGAGCAATGGTCTGATGACTTCCAAAGATCTTTGACCAGGGAAGGCTTGTTCGGGATTGATCGTTATTCCAATGCGAGATAAAGCTTGAGCTGCATGTCGTTTGCCCTTTTCTGTTCCTTTCAAAGCGAGTGGAAGCAACACTTTCGCTCCACCTTGTTGAACGACAATTCCTCGAACTGATTGCTCCGCGCAGATTGCGTTGAAAACTCGAGCAATCATTTCTCTTGAGTTGTCACTTTCTGTCTTGGTCAAAGCTACAAGAGCACTTGTGACTCCTGCTTCCGCAAGCGCGATGACACGTTTTGAAATAAAATCCTGATCATCGAGATCGTGTTCTGCGATAAATTTTTATGGATCAAGATTTTAATAATCGAATAAAAGAAACGTCAATAAAAATAATTTCTTACCTTCGGGCACGTGATGCTTTGCAAACTTAGCAAGTTCAACGAGTTCTGGAAGAAGCTCCTGCTTTTCGTAAGCATTAACCAAGTTGACAAGCGTCGTGACAACACCGTAAAGCACTGACTGATCTCCAGACTTGGCAAGTTCGATGAGAGCTTGAATAGCGGCTTTGTCTTCGACTAACTTTTCTTTCACGTCAGCGTCGAGTGTGAGGTACGAGAGACCTTCAGCAGCGAACTTCCTGATGTCCTTGTCTTTGCCTGGTTTGATTAAGAAACGACGGCAAGCTTCGGCAAGTTTAGGCATTGATCCTTCAGCAAATGGACGGACTGAAGCATCGAGACCTCCGGAACTTCCGAGTTTACATAAACCAACCAATGCTCGAACTCTAATTCCCTCATCTTTCGAGTGATAAAGCTTCTTCAAAACATCAACTCCCATTGTTACAAGAGCCTTCGCTTTGTCTTTCTTTGAAGCTGCTGCGATGAGACACTCGCACGACACTTTTTGTTGTAAAATATCATCTTCCGTTGCCATCATCAGAATCATCTGCATAATTCCTTCTTTAGCAAAAACTTGATTACCAACTTCCAATGGTCCAAGCAGAAGTGAAGTGATGGCGACCGTAACACGAACCTTTGATTCAAAGTCAGGATTAAGCAACTTGTCTTTAACGAAGTCATCAATTTGATGCAAGAACTTTGATCTCGCTTCATCGTAATACATGTTCTCATAAATTCTCGCGAGACAAACTGAAGCAATCGTTCGCGACGATGGCGTAATCGGCATAGCTGACTCATATTTGTATTCCTCGAGTTCACTGCAAATATCCATCAACCGATGAAGACCTTTTTGTTCAACAAGACGTTCTGCCCAGTTAAGAGTCTTGTAATGAGCGTTCCTGATCAACAATTCAACGACTGCATCGCGTGCTTCTCCAGTGATTGTTCGGTCTGTGGTGGCATACAAGAGACAAGTGAGAAGAGTTTCAATCTCATTCTTATTATCTTCAACAAGTTGTGGGTCGGGTTTAGCCTCTTCCTTATTGATTAGACCGGAGAACGCATTTAAAATGACTTGAAGGCAATGCTGTGCAGCCATAACTCGATCTGGGTTCTTGCTGTCTAGAATTTGAAGGAACCATGGGATACCAAGCTCGCGAATGATGCTCTTCGTATAGTGAAGGGACTTGGCACAAATATCATCAATAACGCGAATAGCGCTGATCAAAATTTCATCATTCTTTTCTACTTTGAACAATTTGCTAACGTGTGTCGCAATATTTTCACGGAACATGATATCAGCTCCAGCATTTTCACGAGCTAAAACCACCAAATTGCTCATCGCGGTCTCACGTTTACTCTTCTCAGCTGCAATATCGAACGCGAGCTCGAACATTTTCTTCACTTTCGTTGAAGTTTGAGCATTTAATGCAACACGGTCCTGAACGATCTTGTGCAATCTCTCGAGAGTTGGCTGAATCACTTTAAAAGTTGGATCATTGTTCCAGATGGTTCGAGCATCTCTGTAAGCTTCTTCGTATCTTTCGAGAGCTTCCAAGGCTTGGACACGACGGAAAAGAGCCTTCTGATCATTAGATTGAAGATCAAGGGACTTGGTACAGTCATCATAAGCTCGTTCGTAAGCTTCTTGCTTAAGATAAGCTGCAGCACGATTCTTGTAGTAAACGGGAAGATCTTTGCTCTTTTCACCCAATTTTATTGCTTTCGTGTAGAAACTGATTGCCTCATCCCAATCCGACCGCCCGAAAGCTTTGTTTCCCTTCTCTTTAAAGACATTTGGGTCTTCAGTTGGTTCAACCATGTTTTCCTGTTAATGAATCACAATTTTTGATATTTCTTCTTTTGCAATTTCACAAAAACTTACGATTTTCATTTAAAACTTCGATCTTTTATAGTAATTTTCAGCGTAGAAACGAGAAAGATCTAGAACATGCTTTGCATCTAAAAATAACTCGGAAAACTTCAAATTGAATTTTCTTTTCCTGTAGCGATCGGTCAATTCGCCTATGTTTTGAAGCAGTTTCGGTGAAGCAGAGTCTTCTAGAATCGAGAAGCCAAGACAAAATTGGATGTTCGAGCTTTCTTTTCGAGAGAGCATTGGTCACAATAAATAACAACGTGCGAGAACTTAAATCAGAATTTTTAGCGAAACTCGGTAATAACAAAACAAAAGAATTATGTCAAGAAGACCAGAACATCAGGCTCCACCTGAAATTGTAAGTAATCTTTAAATTTCTCTTGTAGTTCTTCTAATTGTGTAAAAATTTAATTTCAGTTTTACGGAGAAGATGAAGCAAAGAAATATTCACAAAAGTAAGTTTCATTCGATGATATCAAATTACAGTGATTTAATATTCCGTTCTTAATCAGCACACGAATCATTGAGATTCAAGAAGAAATGTCAGAACGAGCTTACGAACTTTTGCTGCTTCCTGAAGACGAAACTTGTTTGATTCTCGACATTGGCTGCGGTAGTGGATTAAGTGGAAGTGTCTTAGATGAAAATGGTCATCATTGGATTGGAATCGACATTTCCCAATCGATGTTGGATGTTGCACTTGAGCGAGAAGTTGAAGGAGAACTCATCTTAGGTGATATGGGCGAAGGAATGCCGTTTAAAGCGGGAACATTCGATGGAGCGATGTCAATATCAGCAATTCAATGGCTTTGCAATGCAGATAAGTCAAATCACGTTCCACACAAAAGATTGTATCAGTTCTTTACAACACTCTTCGCTAGCTTGGTAAGTCAAGAAATATTTCCAGGACTTGCAGCAAAGAATTTTAAGAAATTGTTTTTATTTTAGACTCGAAGTGCTCGTGCTGTGTTCCAGTTCTATCCAGAAAATGCTGAACAGATTGAGATGATCACAAGTCAAGCGATGAGAGCTGGTTTCTACGGTGGAGTTGTTGTTGACTATCCAAACTCTTCAAAAGCCAAGAAATATTATTTATGTCTAATGACTGGAGGCAATCAACAACTTCCCGCTGCGCTTGGAACTGAAGAAGACAACTCAAGCCAAGTTCCCTACTCAAAGAAACGTGAAATGACCAGAGGCATCAGAGGAAAAGATCCAAAGAAATCTCGAGAATGGATCATGCACAAAAAAGAGCGAAGACGTAAGCAAGGCGAAGAGACTCGAGCTGATTCAAAGTACACAGCTCGGAAACGAAGTGGAAAATTCTAATTCATACTTCACTTGAATTTTCTCAGAATTAAGAAAATAAAAATTTGAAAAAATATTTTCAACGGAAAGTTTTGAGTGAAATATTTTCGGTTTGAGATTTCAGAGCGAAAAGCGAATTGTATAATCGTGTTTGTTGTTTATTTTCATTCCAAAATAAATTCAAGAAAATCAGCTGATTCATTTGGTGTTGAATAGAAATTCAAAGTGATATGAATCATACCGTTCAAAGGATAACAAATTGTGTGTTGTTAAAACGCTGCTACGTGACTAGAACAAGGAATTTCTATGAAGTTCTCGGATTGAATAGATCAGCGACGAGCGTAAGAAAGAATTCTTTTAAATTAGCTGGAAAGCACAAGCTGATAGGAAATTGAGTGAACTTGAAAGTAATCTTGGAGTCTTGCGCTGCCAGAAAGTGATTTTACAGGTGTTTAACCTTGATCAAACGAAACTCTTCCTGAAGCATCACGAAGCTCGTAAGGAGAAAAACTGATGAAAAACTATTTTTAGAATGAGATCAAAGGCGCTTACTACAAACTATCGAAGCTCTATCATCCTGACAAGAACACGGAAAAAAGTGTGGAAGCGGCCGATAAGTTTCGCGAGATCACAGAAGCGTATGAAGTTCTGGGGAATTTTCGTCTTAGAAAGCTTTACGACAAAGGTATTATTCATTCTACTGCTGAAAAATATCAAAGACCAGAAGAACCTAAGGAAGAAGACGATCCAACTACGAAGTTTTATCAAGCTCGGATGAATAAAGAGCGTACAACGGCAACGGGTCGAACTCCAATTTATAACTTCGATGAGTGGAATGATGTAAGCAATTAAAATTCTTTTAAAAGGAAATAATGTTGATCTTCACATTTTGTTATTCCAGGCTCATTATGGAGGAGAATTTAAGAAACAAATGAAATTCAAAGAGAACAAACAACATAGAAAGGATCGTACTGAAATGCATGAAAATCAATCAAAGACCGAGATAGTTATTGGGACAGTTATTGCGCTCGCGATATTTCTCGCGTTCGGAACAAAAAACTTTGATGTCGATAGGACGAAACCGAAGGATAAGCAATCTAGCGACTCTCGTTGATCATAAAATGTTGTGAAATAATTAGTTGAATTCCTTGTAAATATTAATTAAACTATATTTCTTGTTCTGTTGATTATGCGCTTTTATCTCTAGCAGAACTTAACTTTAGAAAAAAGAAGAATACCACAATTCTAAATTGAATATTTCATTTAAAACCTTGATGGCTCGATACGTGCGTAAAACGGAATTTAGAATGGCTGCCGATAGTTTGGAGGCATTGGCATCATTGGGTAAGGGCTTGAATTGGGATATGGAGATCCACCATAAAAGCTTTGACCAGGATAAGCCAACGGAGGACCCTGGCCATTTCTAGGGCCATTTCTCAACAGATCTTGCATTTTATCAACTTTAAGCTTTCGCAAGTGCATCTCGGCCCGCGAAGATTTAAATTGGTCGAGAAATTCGTCAACAGTTAAGCCACGATCGAGAAAGTTTTCTGCAATTTGGTCGCCTAAAAGAACAAATATTAAGATTACTCAGCATCAAAGGAAATTTTGAGGGATACTCACTCTTTTCTTCTGACTCAGCAGCTGTTGCTTTGAGAATGTCTAGCATTGACTCTGGATTAACTTGTGATGACTTCGATTCTGAAATAGTTTTGAAAACTTGTTTAAGCTTTATGCTTACTCATAACTTAGAGAATGACTCACTCAACTGTTGAAGCTTTTCCTGAACATTTTGAGACAATTCTTTTCCTTCCTGAGTTAGTTCGTTGATCCTCGATCGAGCTTCAATGAGTCTCGGTTCCATCTCCAGATTGCTTTCAGCAAGACTTCTATTCTCGCTTATTATCACATCCTTCTCATTTTCCAACGATTTAAGCTGTGAACATAAAAAATTAATAAATTTCGTTTGGTTTACAAAGAAAACAATTTTTACAATTTCGTTTATGCGTTCATCGAGTTTATCGTCATCACTGAATATTTCCCGGAGTTCTTCTGTCGTCATGTAATTGAGTTGTGCACTCGCAAGTGAGAGAAAAGGCTGATGCATGACTATTTCTTATTTAAAAACTTTTTGTTAGAATTTCCAGACTCTCTCAACTTGGAGCGATTTAGAAAGCGCTTTTTCAATTCGCTCTGTTAAAAAGAAAACAAACGCGGCATTTGAAACACAATTTGGAAAAATGGTTGGAGAAAGCAAAAAACGCAGCAGCAGGTCATCGAATTCTTCAACAGCCGTCGCAGCATCGCCTGTGAAACTCTCGAAGGAAGAAGTTTTCGCTGTAAGTTGAATATTTCTCTGAAAATTTTCTGTTTTATTAAATTTATTTTTATTTAGAATGCAATCGCGTTTGAAGAGAGAGAAGAAGAGCTCAAGTTCAACAGAGATCAATTTAAAGTGTGTTTCAATGAGTTGAACAAGCTGATTCAAGATGTTTCAGAATTGAAATCGAAGGAGCTCACGGAAGATGTAAGAATCCACGAAGGAATCAGTTTCCTAGCTAATCTCTCTTTCATTTTTAGATCAAGAAAAAAATTGCTGAGAAACGAATTCAAGGATCGCTTATAGTTGTAAAATTGAAGAAACTTAATCGATTAGACAAGATCAGACTTGCAAATCGACGCGAATCACTCCGAAAGGAAAAAGTTAACGTCGATTCAAATCGATTGATGCTTCAAAATCTAATTTACGAAGCGGATCATTTGAAGAAAGAGATCAACAAATGCATTTCATTCAAAAGTGAAGATGAAGATATTGAATTGGTTTCAATGGAAGACTTTTTGAAGGAAGCACCCGAAACAAGTCGTCAGTCGACAATTGTTGAAGACAAACATGCTCTTAGAATGGCTCGACTGGAGTTCGAGTTACAGCAACGAAAGGAATATGCTCAGCAATGCAAAGAACTTGAGAAGAACAAAGAGGAAATAGCTCAGAAGATTGTTTCCGTTCGTGAAAATCTCGATTCTCTCGAGCCCTGTCTGCTTAACGTTTGCAAAGCAACTCGACCTATTCAAAAGATTCTCGACATGCCATTTGAAGTCGAATGGGAAATTCAAAAGATTGTTCGTTTGCTTCCACAACCACTTTACATGGCTTATACAAAACTCTGTGCATATTCTGATGTCATTGATAAGAACTTGGTTGTGTCGATTGAAGGAAATGAGGAGGAAGCTATGCAACTAGAAATTCAACGAAAGCAGTCCAAAGAAGAAGAGAACCACGAAGAAAATGATGAGTCGGAAAATGAAGCTGAAGAAAATGATTTCGAAGAATCAGAAAACCGCCGAAAGGTACAAAGAAGACAATCACGAGTTGGATCATTAAATCTGAAGCGTGAGAAGCTTTTCACTCATCATCCGTTAAGCGTTCAATTCCAACTGAAGTCGAAAACTTACAAGGAAATTTTAGCCGTCACATTAATTTATCTTCCTGAAATGGGAATCGTTACAGTTCAAGGCAAATTCAACATTGAAAATAATGGCTCGGTCACAGCAGGAGACATCGTGACGCAAGACCGCATTCTGAGCAGCTTATATTCTGATGATTACGGAAACGTTAGCCCGAATCCGAAGACTGCTTATCAAATTCAAAACTTACAAATGAATCCTGACGACTTGAGTAAACTTTTGGATGAGAAAAAACTTGGAAAGCCCTTCAAGTGGGCTCAACGTTTGTGCGGGCTCAACTTCACTTCAAAACTCAACATTGATGAATCCTACAAGTTGTGCGAGGAAACAGTTCCACAACTTATCAAACAAATGCGAAAGCGAGTCAACGCTCGAATGAAACTCTATCAGCAGATTCAATCATTGGAAATCGGGAAAATCACGAATTGCGGAAACGTGAGAATTTCGTCGATACTTCAACAGTTTGTTGCTCTTTCGTTCGCTGAATACTCAATAATTCCATGCACAAAGAGATTTGTGACTGAGGCAATTGTTGGGACGAATGATTTGTTCTATCGTGCCATCGTCACAAGAGGGTCAGCTAAGCTCGAATGTTACATCGCAGTGACTGGAGACTTTCCCAACGAGTATCCGATATTCGCAATTGAATTAAGCTACGACAACAAGCATAATGCAACAAATTCATCTCACATCCGTGAAATCGAGGGCTTCGTTAACTCAATTAAAGTTGACAAGGTCGATAACATTTTGACATCTCAGCTTCAGCGGGCAATGGCTTCGTTGGACATTTTCCTGGAAACTGATTCAATTCAACATCAAGGATCGAGTCAAGAGTTCCATCAAGAGAAGAATTTCTCATGCAGCTTCAAAGGAAAAGAAAGATCTCGTCCATACCAACCGAAAACAATTGGGTGCACAACATCATTCAAACACATTGGATTTTAATTTCAAGAAATAAATGAAATAAAAAATAATTTTCTTATAATACTTCGGCGAATTTTATTTTCTTTTTAAATTAAAAGTTATAATATTCACAAATTGATCCGAACATACTACGAAATTAATAGTTTTCTTTTCTATTTCTCCAGAGAATTGAACAGGAACGAGTTGCGTATGAAAACTTTACTAGCGA
Organism: Smittia aterrima; assembly: GCA_033063855.1. Lineage (NCBI taxonomy): Eukaryota > Metazoa > Arthropoda > Insecta > Diptera > Chironomidae > Smittia > Smittia aterrima. The sequence goes on along the minus strand of CP093831.1, from coordinate 10,719,384 downwards.
GTAAACAAATTTTAAAATATTTATCAACTCCCATTCGCAAAATAACTGAAGATCGATATGTAAACTCGCGAAAGTTTCAATTTTCTATTTGGTCTTGTTGAATGGTCAACCGTAAGTGGGTTGAAAGTATTAGAATGGGAATTGATTATAAAACGAAACCAAAATGGAAATCAAGCAAAATATTTTTTGAAGAGAATGAAATTTTCTTGTACTCAACTAATTCCTGAAAATTTCTCTGATTTCTAACAGAGTGTGATAACTAATTGACGTTTTAACAAAAATATTCGTCTGGTGATGATGTTTGGTGAGAGAACATGTTGCGCTTTAAATTTGTATTGAATCAATCCTCTTGCGGTCAGTCTGAGTCGCTAATGATTGCGGCCTTTTTACGTCGTTTCGCCGGCTGTGCTTTTGTTGTTTTGCTTCGATCCTCCTGTTTATTGTTTAAGAAATGTTTAGCACTCAAATTTCATTCGGCAATTTAGTTGAACTTACCTCTGACGACTCATCACTTGAATATTTCGTCACGGCTTCCGTAACTTTCTTTGACTCTGTTCTGTTAGAATTTGATTCTTTTTTTGTTGGAGGCTTTCGCCCACCTCTACTGCTTGTTCCTCTCCTACTTACAGTTGTCTCATCTTCAACTGCTAATGAGAAAAGCTCGCTGAATTGTTTCTAAAAAATTAAAATCGTTTGAAAAGAAAACTTTCAAGAGATTATTTCGCTTTTACCTTTTGGCCATCGTTGCTGTGTGTAAACGCTTGCTGTAAGGCTCGTTGCATCTTTTCGTGTAGATATAAAGCAGTTCCCGCACTGTTCCCATAGCGACAAGACCTTCGAAGATGTTCGAGATGACCTAGAAGCTAATCAAAGAAGAAATTTTATTAAAATGACGAAATAATAAAATTTCAAGGTTTTTTACTTGTTCCGCTGAAGGTGCGCCATTGGCTTGATTGTTGCTTTTTAAAGTTCGCTTTCTTTTTGTTGGTGATGTCTGTGGATATTTTGAAATCAACAAATTTGCGATGATTTCTGATAACTGCTCTTCATAATCTATACACCAATGCCTGGAATATCGAAATAAAATTAGAAAAAAATCTTCGAAAAGCAATTGAAAGTTATTTACCGCAGAACGGAAGTCACGAATGGGTCACCACGATCACCTTTTAACATTTCCCTGCTCAATAAAAGCTTAACAAGGTCCTCTGACGGCTCTTCCTTTTTCAGCATAAATAACATGCTCGTCAAGGCTTCATTGTTCGTTTGCTCAAGTTCCGGAAGAATTTCCTATTAAAACGAAATAAATATTAGAACAGACTTTTGGAAGAATTACACGATGACTCACCTGAACGCTAGATAGAGGCACATCGTGAGCTTGTAGCAGCTGCCACAAACAGAATTGTTCAAAAGTCTCGTAATCTAAGCTATCTCGAACAACATCAATGACATCATCCTTCTTAAACATCACAAGCTTCCCTTGAGTAATGTCAAACACGAGATCCCGCAGATTCTTTCCATCAATCCGTCCAACAATTATTCGTAAAACATCGCTATTGTTGACCATGTAACTCTCAAACTCTCGATAGACATCGGGAATCAGCCAAAGAAACATGTTGAGACTGTATTGCTCCATAAGCGACAGATCACGTTCAAGACAAGCGTCAATTTTTTGATTCGACTCCTTTGATTTCTGGTTGATCCACTGATAAAACAGCTTGTAAACGCTTGAACGAAACACAACCGGAGCCTTTTCGTTCTTCTTCGATGCAAGCTTCGAGTGAACTTTGAGGTAGTAGAGTAGAAGGAAGCCCATGTTTGGTGATCGTGAATGGCAGTACTCTAAAAGTTTAGGCATCACAGGACATTTCTTTCCTTTCTCTTCTTGCTGATAAAGAATTTTGAAGATTCCATAAAGTGGAAAGTTGATGGACTGCTCCAGCTTTTGTATGTTTTTGAATTCTTCGAGATCACCTTTTTCCGGGAGAGTTGATTTGCAGATATTAAGAATATTGTCAAACACGTAAGTTTCTTGTTCAGCATCCAAGTTGGCTCCGGAGCCCGTTCTAAAGTCGACCAGGAAAGAATCGAAATCAGATAACGATTTTGAGCTAAGAAACTTCTCAAACGATTCTCGAATAGAGTTCGGTAAATCGACTTTCTCGGGAGCTGGTTTCTCTTTAAGTCTAACTTTTGACAGAGGCAAGTCATCATCATCTTCGTCTTCCTCATCTGAACTATCTAATGGGACTTCAATCTTAAGTTTCCGATCTTCTGTTTCTTCATCGCTAAACTGAGCTTCATCAAGCTTATCCGACGTCTCTTCGCTCTTGACATCGTTGTTGATCTTTCCAAATCGATTATCTTCTATGTGATTCTGATTCTCGAGGGGGAAAACTGGAGTTGCTGGCATAAATTCGCGGAAATTTTCACGTATTATCACACGAAGTTCACGATCAAGTTTAGGCGACTCGAAAAGTGGTCCGAGATTAGGAATCACTTGCTTTTCGAGTAATAGTCTGAGGGAGTTATGAACTCCTACGCGAATTTCCTTTTCTCCCTTTGGGTAGAAATTCTTCGTAATCCGACAGAGAAAATCCAATAGCGTACTGCTGACTAAAGGAACATTCTTAAGTGAGTGATATATAACAAGAATTCCCGGCTCGACATTCATGATGTTGTCTCTTGATGGATCGAAGCACAGCCAGTCGTAGAAGATTGATAACTTTGCGTTGGTCAATGCCACTGGATTTGTACAAGTTGTCAGCAGCCATCCGAGTATTGCCCATCGTGGTGTGATGTCTGAGCAAAGAAGCTCGTTAGTTGGATGAATCACTTGAATGAGGTAGCGGATCACATCAGAGCGAAAGCTTTGTGACTCTGGTGTAGCGAAATATCGATCCTGAAACCAGTCCTGGTATCTTTTGTGGTTTCCAAACTTCACCATGCTTGTAAAGAACTGAAGTTTAGTCTCACACTCTGCCGTTATACGGTTAGCTATGAAATGCCGACTGGTGCGTATTGAAAGCATTTGGAAAATGCCTGTGAATGTTGGCGCAAGAGATTTTGGGTTGGTAAGTATATCCTTCCACAGTTGTTGAAACTCTGGCAGACGAGCAACGTTCTGAAGTAGACGAATGAAATCCCGGCCAAGCGGGATAATGTCTTGAAATCGTTCACGTATAAGACTAATCACAAACTTGATTTCCTTGTTCCGAAGAGGAATTAAATGCGGTCCGTTGTGGTCTTCGATGAATCGAACATAGCTGAAGGCAACAAGTTGTACGGTTTGTGGAACTTTATCGAAGCGTGAGCGAAGCTCAATTAATACATCGAGAATACCTTCGATCCACATAATATTCTTAGGTGTGACATCTCCTCCACAAGCTTGTCTCATAAGTGAAAAGAGGAAGGTGTTGATCTTCGGTTGACTTGCGCCAAGTGATTTGAGAAGCTCTTTGAGCAGCCAAAGCAGTTGATGTTTTGCAACGTCTGTTAATCGAGCAAACTTTCCATTGACGAGGTCCATTATGTGGTTAAGAATAAACTCTAAACCATCGCGAGTTACAATCAAAATATCTCGTAAAGCTATGGCTGCATTTTGTGTATCGGTGAGCATGAGATAAATAAATCCGATTTGGAGTTCCTCTTGTTGCTTGATGTCCAGCGACAGCATTGATGTGATGACAGTGTTGAGCTCACGGGCGTTTGGCCCGTAGACGGAGGGCTGGAGATTCTGGAACGCTCGTTCATATTTCTGAAAACATAATGAGTTAGTTGGAATTATTTTTTGAGTCATTTCATATTCGAAAACATCGCGCTTTTTAAAAATACAAAAAGATGGCTGGGAATATTGAGAAAAGTGCGAAGGAAAATTATTATTTTGTCGTTTACCTCTTCGATTTTGTCCCGAAAATCGATTGGTGCGTGTGTGAAAAGCTTTAACGTTTGTAGCTTGTTAGGTTCCATCGATCTCATGAACCTATTTCCTTGATAATTTTAAATAAACTCTTCAATGTTGATTGAACAAATTTTACGTTATCCGGACTTTCGAGTTGACTTGTTTTCTTCCGTTCGTCAAACGAAGGTCGAGTTATCCGAAATAATTTCATTTAGAGTAAAATACCGAAGTTCGTTCTATTGTTTTTATTCTAATAAATAAGATTTCACATTTTAGGAAAACTTAAAAAATGAAAATGATTTTTCCTGAGAAAATCATATTTTCTAAATCAAAGAGTTAAAATATCGTTGTAATTAAATAAAATTTATTTCAAATGATTCTATACAATTTAATAGAATTCCCCCATGATTGAGATGCGTTGCATGTACGGCTGAGCTTTACATGTTAATAACTCAAAACTGTTAGCCCAAGTCTCATTGCGAGGAAACTTATTTTCTTTAATATTTTCTAGCAGCTGCTGTGGATCAAACTTTTGGATTTTTCGTGAAGAAGCTGTCTTTAAAATCGCTTGAACAAAATCAGTCAGAATACTGTTGTTGCTAGGAACTTTACTAATAACTCGAATATCCTTGTTGCCTCCTTTCGGTTGAATCGCTGGAATTTCTTGAATAATTTTCTGATCTTCGTAGGTTTCTGATGAAGTCGATGAAGCTGAGTCTAATTTTTCGGAGTCAAGTGCTTCAGAAGACAATTTTATGGTCTCCACTGCTGCAGAATATTCCGCTTCATCATCGAGTCCTTGTTGCGCTGAACCTTCAGTAATGTTCAAATCCTCAATCAATGGTTCGTCTGGCCCTTTCGGAATTACTTTTCCTAAGTCGATAACGTTCTTCACAATTTCTAAGCTTTCGTCTTTCTCTCGATTTTTAATTGCGATGAATCGTTTTTGGAACTCTACGGTCTCTTCAATTTTTCTTTTAGCATTTGACAGGGCGCTCATTATTTCATCAACAAGAGCTTTCTTCATTTCTTCGGTTGACTTCTGATCCTCTTCTTCTTCTTTAGGCTTAATCGATTCTTCAAGCTTCTCTGAGTTGCTAATCGTTGTCTCACCCAAAAATTTCTTCCTATTGAATCCTTTCACAAGAGATTCTCTTGGTACATCATGACAACATCTGAGAGCTCCAATGTCAATTGGATGTGCTTCTGTATTGAAGATGTATGACGATTCAATAATGCATTCGCCTCCCTGAGTGTCAATTACAGTTCCATATCCACCATCGCTGTTCAGGAAGTTATCCGGATCGAAGAGTAGGTAAAGATATTTTGTGGTTTCGGCCAAGAAGAAGGATTCCATCGTATCTTGCTTTCTGTGATCTTTGACATTTTTGATGGTCGCATATCCACAAGAAGTTTTTGCGCTGTACTGAATTGACTTCAAGATATCTTCTCCAACCTCTAGTAAATACGGATCTCCAGTTGCTCGATACAAATACATCACAGATTCTATTAATTCAGGTCGAAGAGGGTAAGAGTCACGATTCGTGCCGGCTTCAGCATTGGGAATGTTATAAAACTCCGGAAGAAAACCATACTGTCAAAGAAAAGAGAATTAGACATTGAATTCAATGAGATTAATGAATTTACCTGCTTCCAAATACTGTGCATATTGTGCAAAGCTTTCATTGCAGTGCTGATATCTCCAAGAAGACTTAATAGTCCCGGCCAAAAAGCTTGAAGGGACTGGAAAACTGGAAGAGTCATCTGTCCTTTGGTCATGCTAGCCCAGACGTGCCAATCGTCTCTTTTGAGATATTTATCAATTGCTGCTCTTCCTTCATGGAACATTTGAAGTAGCTCTGGTCTATTCAACATGATTGCTCCTTTTACTAGATATTCATAATAAGAATCCACTCCAGCGCCAATTCCTGCATCTTGAGCTGTCCAAGTTCCTGTTTGCACGTCGATATGATTTCCAACTAAACCAATTGCTGATCGATGATTATACAATGAGTAAAGTGCATTCAGTGCAACTTCCTCGTAAATTGGGTCGCCTGTTAGTCTCGATAATGCACCGAACTCAACAATAAATGTTCCAATTCCTGTAGTAAAATAATTATTCAAACAATGTCGAATTAATTCAGTTTAATGAACTCACCCGCCGTGCAAGTTACACTTGTTTCACCTTCAGGAACTCCGTACTTGAGATTAACTGTTCCATAAGGCATTCCTGTCTTGGTTTGGAAAGCGGGCAGAAGTTTCCGAGCAACCTTCTCTGCTAGTCTTAGCAATGGACCATTACACGGGAAACCTGTCTCCAACTCGATACCGGCTTTGTGCGACAGCAAATGAGCAGAAAGAAGTCCTCCAACGATTCTGATGTTCGTCTCAAAAACAGAGACATTGATATCTTTATCAAAATTCACTTTCGTTGTCAGATGAGTTACGACTCGCTTGAATTCTGTGTAGTTACGCATCATTAACAAAGTATCAAGCGCATCGATTAATGTTAAAGATGAAGAAGACCAAGTGTTCACTCCTGAGCAGCTGAGTGGCTTCAGCTCATCATAATCAGCAGCGTGGTTGAGATATCCATTATAAGCAAAATAGAAAATTGACGAAGCTTCGGATCTAAAAATAAAAATGAATTTTTCACGGAAATTCACTAATGTCTTCAATGTAGCCTCACCTCAGTCGAAGAATGTCCTCCTTCGTGTATTGTCGGAGTCCATCAGATAGTCCACATATTAAGCCGATTAATGTTATCACAGAAAACTTTGGAATTTGCATTTCACGAAGAATGTCGAGTGGCTTTCAAATCAAAACAAACCAGGATCACTAGTTATACAACAATAGTTATACTAAGATATCTACCCCCTTGCATGAGTTTTAAATTTTATTTCTTCGTTTTTCTCATTTTCTGTTGTCAAATGAATTTACTAAAATGGATCGAGACTTACAAATCTAAATCCTCTTTTGTTATATTTGTAGTTGACAAAGCTGAAAAGGTTATAAGATTTTAAGCTTCCCAAATATCGAATCTCTGAACTTGAAAAGAAGTTTAACTTTAGATTCCACCATTGATTTATTTTCATTTTATTTCTTTCCCCACAAAATGATATTGAAGCATTAGAAAAATATTTTTTTGGTAATTTTAATCACAAGCTTTGATTCTACTCTCGTTATCGTTAATCAAGTCGTTTTGCAATTTGCTTTTGCCAACAACGTCAAGTTGAAGCGCTGATTGCTGTTCTTCGGCGAGGAAGTAATTTCTTAGAGTTTTCAGCTCTTTGCTGTGTTTCTCGTGCAGCTCAGCTACTGACTCTAAGTCTCCGCCAAAGTCTGAAGGTAAACAACTTTTCGGTATGTGATCGCTATAGAACTTTTCGAAATCCATGCTTGATGTATGTAAATGTAGCTGTAATTAGGAAAATTAAATAATTGCCGAGAATATTTCGAAACTGTTACTCACGCATTGAAGAATCTCTGCTTTCATGAATGGCTTGATCATTGCAAGGATTTTATCGAAGAACCAGACGACGTTGAAAACGTGAATGGCACGAAGTTTTCCGGGAACTCCGTCCTGAAGATAAGTGAAGAACTTCTTAATGGAAGTCAAGTTAACTCTCGTTAAATGCATCAGACCAACTCCTTTCATGTCAAACAAGAAAATTGCTCCGTCACGTGGACCGTTCTTATATAAGCAAGATTCTGTTAAGTAAATTATAGATTAGCAAACAATTATTACTGTCGACAATGTAAAGTCCCAACCAATTGTCATGAAAAACGTTTTAATTGCCTCGTCGAACACATAGTCGCCGGCTTTTGAGGTTGAAAGGCGATGAAAAACGACAATGTCTCCGCTTGGTGTTCTCGGTAGGTAGAAATAGTCTTGATGCTTCAAACACTGTTCAATCTTTGCACTCTCTGGATCACGATTCGCGAAATGTTCTGGTGAACTTTGCTTTATTTTGTAGTAAATTTTCATGACCTTTGCTCCTTCTTCAACTCCTCCGCATGAGTCAAGAAACAAAAGAATCTGTGAAGAGATTTGTTTAACAACGAAGAAAACTTTTTTGTAATCTTGGACTAACCTGCTTATCAGTTATCGACTTTGGGACCATCGGGTAATCATCAACGATCCGTCTCAATGCATCAACGTCTAATTGTTTGTGTCCCTGTCGCTTTAGCGCTTCATCGTAATCGTATCCTAGATCAACGTTCATTTTGACGGCGAAATTATTTTGTCACAAAAAATCGAATTTCCTGACTGAACATCAACAGCTTCGAAACGAGACTGAAAGCGAAATAAAAGAAAACATTCGTTAGATGATCAGTTTGAGAGATTGTTTTGCGGCACAAATTCTCTGTGAAGCGAACGACCTTGGCGTCACTAAACAAAGCACGTTTTCTGTCGTGAAACTGTTTGTTTTGTAACTTTTAATGGAAAGAAGAGAAAGAGTTTTGGGCAGAGATAAAAAATTTGGTAAAAGTCGTTTTATCGTTTGCAAGACGCACGAAGTACCTAACGCGTTTTACGAGCTTACAAATCTCGTTCTTTTGTAATGCTCAAAAGATTAATTGCGTCAAATCTCATCAAACACCTCTCAAAGCTTCTGACGTAAGCAAGAACGAAAAAAAATTAAAGTTCGTCGACTCATTCCGATATTGAACTTGCAAAGCGATTTCGCAATGCATAACTAAGTCTAAACTGTCACGCTGCGACAAATCGTTTTCACGATTTTAAAAGGAATCCGAATGCAGCGGAGTTTATGCAACTATGTCGACCTTGATCATAGCAAACCATTCGCGAGAGGGAATAAAAATAGAAACGTAAGAGGCGTTCGATGTCGCTTCAAATGCTCGATTAGAAAAAATGAAATCGAAACCGATCGACGATTGCAAATGAAGACGCGTGAAGATGAGTCGATTGAAAATTGACCGCAAAGTGAATAACATTGACGAGTCATAACGAGAAAAGTCAATAAAGTTCAAGTTGATTGTTGAATGTTCTTGCCGATGGGAATCCATTTGTTTCCTTTGAATTCTGGTCAAATAAAAGAAGAGTCTTAAAAATATTTACAAAAGCAAATTGTTTTTTTGTTAGTAGAACTTTAATGTAATTAATTCTTTTTACTTTGAGTCATCGATCTTCGGAGAGAACTTCTTTGTGACGGTCGTGAAGACCACTCAAGCGTTATGATGTCGAAAACATTGCGATTTGGAACCTTGCACTAAATCAAACCGGTTGCCGACGAGCGCATAGTTAACTGAATTTATTTTAATGCAAAGCGTTAGACGAGTGAATAGAGTTCTTAGTTTGAAACTTGCTTGCCATGTAATCTTAGCCGAATCAGGTAACGTCGATGGAAGTTCATTAGCGCTGCTTTGCCAGTGGCACAATTATTCACTAACTTGAAACTTGAACTTAGTTTTACGATAACTGACAATTTTTGATTACATTGGTCAAGATTAAATCTGAAACCGCGAAGTTAGTTTAAATTTTTTTTCTAGGTTTGTTCTCAAATGACGAATCCGTCCCTGGATATGAACGACCCTTAACTCATCCTCCAAATTTAATCCAAATACAAATTACCAAAGTAGACAGAAATAATTTGTTTATAAATTTTACAATTGAACTCTTTGCACCTCAGTTTGCAATTTTAATTAGGTTTGTTTAAAACAAATTAAACTTTTAATAGCTCAGAGCTGATTCGACGGTTAAACTGCCGAGTAATTTTGCTGACGCAGGTAATTCGTAAGAATTGGAGAGTCTTATAAAAAAGAATAAAAGAATTGAAGAAACAAGTTGTTTTGAACTAAAACTGATCTCGGAAGAGAACTGAGACTTGAATAGATAAACATTGACCGCTAAGTGTCTTTTGGAGTCAGCTAACGCTCGAGTTTGAAGAATCGTCAGACGACAATAATGATTTAATGATTGGCGAATACGACTTGAATAGCAAATGTTTAAGCAAACCATTTCTCAATAAATATCCGTCATCGAAATATTTTTTGGAACAAACAAACGATAATTATGAACATTCATTGCTTAAATTTCTATTGATTTTTTACCACTTCTAACGATTCAAACTCACATTGAATTTATTCCTTATTACTCTTAAAATATTTTTAAACAATCAAACAAATTTATTTTTGCAAATCTGGGAATGAGAATGTTTCCTTTGAGCGTCAAATTAAAACTGAACGAGCGATCAGCTTGCGACGAAAAAGTTATTTTTGTGTTTCATTTTCGTTTGCGTTTGCTTCGCGTTCTTTAAGTCGCAGGTAAATATCATTGAGTGTGGTCAAGTCCATTGAGAGAATATCGAACGTTTGATACGCGAGCAAATATTTCATTCCGATCAATGTCGCAGTGTCAATTTAATATTGGAGACTGATTACTGTGATCTAGTAGAGATAATTACTGTGATCAACTTGTTTAACGAACTTGATAATTCATTGATTATCACGACGAGATATCGCTTACTCATAGGAAGCTTGACGGCAAAGCTGTAATCTGTGCTTTTGCAAAATACGTACAGAAAATATTAAAATCTCGAAACAAAGTTTCCCAAACTGAAAGTTTAAAAAATCTATTTTTTTTCATAAAAAGTTAAATCATAAATTGCTTTTTATTATCACACCAAAGCTTTAAAACTCCAAAGCTTCCAAAACCATAAAACAGCTTTTGCTTTTAAAATATTTAAAATAAAATCTCTCTGAGGTAACTGAATGACTAGTAATGAGGTTCGAATACAGCTTCCTCTTCGATCTCGAAGTAATCTTGAAGATCCTTGAGTTGCATTAAATTCTTTCTGCTTAGCTCTTCAACCGACTCCAAGTCACCGCCATAATCACTTGGAAGACAGGAACGAGGAATGTGTTTCTCATAGAAGTTCTCCCAATCGATATCAGCGTAGTGGAGATTCAGCTAAAAATAAAATTTAGTCATAAAAACATTTTGAGTCGCACAAAAGTCTCCTACCAAGAGTTTCAACTCTTTCTTCGCGAAAGGTCGCATAATTTGCATGAGCAATTCATAGAACGGCACAGCATTGAGAATGTGGAACGCGATGATCTTCTGTGGACATCCTTCCATAGCAAATCTCAAGCCCATCTTAAGAGTTTTTAAATTAATTTTTGACAAGTGAAGAAGTTTACCGCCAGCCATGTCAACAAGGAAGATAATTCCCTTCTGTGGACCTGAAAGTCAAGAAATCAATAATGACGATCGAACGGAAGAATTTCTGTTGTTGACTAACCTTGATGAAAGCAACTCGCCTCTGAAACCAAAAAAATAAATAATTAGTTACACACGCGAACTTCACTGTTCGTTGTTTTGATTTAGGCAAAGTAAATATCTAAGTCGAGAGCTCATCTTTGATTTGAGCAATTGACTTAACCATTTTGTTCGCTGAAAATTTTGTTTGTCATCAATGAATTCAGTTCACAAACAAGTTTTCCCTCGATTAGCCGAAATCAAGTTTTTTTTCGATGCGATCTTTAAATTTCCCTTGAATAAAAGATTTTCAATATCAAACCCATGGTAAGCTCACCTGCAGTCATAAAAAATGCTTTCGCCGCTGCATCAAGGACGAATGATGAGATACTATGATTCTTAAGAGATCCGTAGATCACGCTGTAGCCATCGGGAGTCACAGGAAGATAGAAGAAGTTTTGATTAGCGAAAGTCTTCGCGAGCTCATCCGAGCAAGGATTACGCTTTCGGAAGACTTCAGGAGAGCTCAGCTTTAGACTGAAGAAGACAATCATTTTGTCAAACGCTTCTTTTACGCTTAAGTCATTCGCCAAAAATATCAAAAGCTACAAAAGGAATATCAATTAATTTGACTTAAAGAATTAAATATTTGCTCGAAGCAGACAAAGTCTTCTGTAAATGTTTAAGCATATTAGCTTCTTAAATAGAACATTTTTCTAAGAAAAGACTTTGTTTTCGTAATTACACGCAATTCACTTTTATTCATTAAACTCACATGTTTATTAGTCACTAAACACGGAGAAATTTCATCAACACTTTCAACTAATTCACGAAGCTCAGCTACTTCTTGTTCACTTCGATTAATCCATTTTAAAGCTTGATCGTAATCGTAAGCTCGTTCGAGAATTTTTTCAATTCTTCTCAACATTCTACTTGAATAACTCTGATCCATTTATTTAGGTCTGAACGTCTCGGCTGTACAACAATGACTGGAGCTTTTCGATCAAAACAATATTTCGCTGAAAATTTTTAACAATCACAAGGAAACTATCGAAACTATCGAACTTGTTTTGACTAACACCGAACACATTTTCATTTTATTTATCTTCTGCATCGAGAAAATCATCATCACCATCATCATCATCTCTGTTGTTATTATTATCATCAGCTTGATCTTCTAGTTTGAGATTCATTTGGTCTTCTTCGAAAAGAAAATATTCGCGCATCTCGCTTAAAATTTTCTTCGTCTTCTCGTTTAAGTCATCACATGACGGCAAGTCACCTCCGTAATCTGATGGAATATGCGATCGAGGAATATATTTCTCGAAGAATTCATCTAAACTCTCCCCGGCCTTGTGCAAATGAATCCGATCGTAGAATTCTTTTTTTAAGAACGGTTTGATCATAGCTGCGAAAATATTTGAAGGTCACTTCAAGCTTCAAGTCGTGTTTAGTTCATTAAACTTACTGAAGATACAACTCATTAGAAACGAAGAATTGAACACGTGAATGGCAGTAATGTCTAACGGGCTTCCCGATTGAATAAAATCCATTCCCTTCTTCATTGAGCTAATGCTTGGCTGCAACAAATGACGAAAGCTCGCACCTTTCAGATCATACAGGAAGATCGCTCCGTCGCGTGGGCCATTGATAAAAGTGCAAGCTTCTACATTGCAAATTCGAAAATCGTTGTAAACGAGTTTTATCGAACAAAGAAAAAAACTCACCGGCCATCATGATGAATGTTTTTATCGCTTCATCGAACACATAAGCTTTTGGGTCTAAGTTTTTAATTTTATGGAGAAGTATGTTGCATCCATCGTATACCGGAAGCATGAGGTTAATTTGATTGTTCAGGGCGCTCTGCACGCCTTCCGAGTTGACGTCACGGTTGGCAAAGAACTCGGGACTGTTGAGCTTCATTTTATAATACACGTGGATCCACTTTGAGCTCCTTTCAATGTCACCTCTTCCTGCGTTTGAGAACATCAAAAGCTAAAAATTGATTTGTTATTTCACTTTGCAAAACTTGAAATCCGCCTTCGCTACTTGTTTATCATTAATGAACCGTGGAACAAGTTTCGAGCGCTTTGTCTTCTGTCTTAAGAGATCAACATCGTCCTGAGTTATCCCTTGACGTTTAAGCGCTTCGTCATAATCAAAAGCATTCTCACTAAACTTATCAAAATCAAAAGTCGAACTCATCACTGCACTAAACCTTTCTGCTCTGAAAATTTGTTTAAACTAAAGTTGAAATGGCATCAACGCTCGTGAGCGAATGATTTTTTATTTTCGCAAATAAATTCTGGTTTACTACCTAACTGGAAATCGACTTAGATGTTTGTTGTGATGTTCGACAGCATTCACTAAAAGTAACCTTGAAAACTCGTTTGCTCTGCGTCACCTTGATAAACCTTTCGGAGTTTATTTCTAAGTTTAATCGAATAAGAAACCACTTTTTACATAAGAAATTATCTGGGCAATGATCCGTTTGATTGTTCCGTCTCGATTTCTTCTAAGAGATGATCGTACTCGTAATTGAGTTGGTTCTCCTCAAGCATAAAATAATCTTGCATCTCGATCATCTCTTCTTGTTGCTTGATGTGAATTTCCTCGAGCGACGGGAGATCGCCGCCGTAGTCAGAAGGAAGATGAGACTTGGGGATTCCAAATTTCTCCTGAAATTCTTCGAAGTTCAGGCCACGAGGATGAAAGTGAATTCTGTTAATTAAATCAGATCCCATGTAAGGTTTTGCGATAGCGAAAACTTTGCTGATGAACGGAACACAATTCAAAATGTGAACGGCCTTTGTTTGGATCGGACTTCCTTCCTGAAGAAATTTCAAGCTTTTCTTGACTGAGCTTATTTTTGGCCGGAACATGTGAGAGAACTTCATGCCATCCAAGTCGTTAATGTAGATGATACCGTCTCTCGGTCCATGTTTGAAAGCGTTCGCTTCGACTTTCATTATCAAGGTCTTGCATGCTCCATCGAAACTGTAATCGTTTGCATCGAAAGTTCGAAGCCTTTGACAGAATAAGAAAGAATTGCTGGGAGTGATTGGAAGATTAACCAAAACCAGATTGTGCAAAGATTTTTGAACTTTTTTCGTTTCAAAACTGCGATCCTTGAAGAACTCGGGAGACTCGTGTTTGACTTCGTAATATTTATCGATTTGCTCTGCTGCACGGTCAACGTCGCCATTCGAAGCGTTCAAAAACAACAACAACTATAAATAAACTTTATTATTTTATCATCAGAATATTTTAAAATTCTAAGTTTACCTGGCTGTTCATGATAACTTTTGGAACAAACTTTGACGTCATGATCTTAATTCTCAACTCCTCAATCATCTTCTCGTTCAAATTTTGACGCTTACAAGCTTCCGGAACATTGTAAGACTTGTTACAAGTTTTAAGTAACAACTGAAATATTTCGTCGGTCATTTCACGTTAAAGTATTTTTAAGAACTGACAAACAAAAATAATAAACAAAACCAAGTCCACTGAAGATTCTTACGAAGATGTTTAATGAAGAGGGGATTTACGACAATAAAAACTTTTATTTCAACCAAAAAAACAAGATTACTAAAAAAATATTTAACTTAGTTGTACTCATTTGAACTCTCCCTAATCCGAAAATATTTAAAGAACTTCACATCCTCGTGTACTCATCAATCTCGCCAGCGTAGTCCTTGTTCTGCTTTGGCAGTGTTCTCGGCCGAATTTTTTCGAAGTCGTCGTAATATTGATCGTACTCGTAGTTCATGTGAGCTTGTTCCATTAAGAAATAGTCTCGCATTTCTGACAATTCTTTCCTCTGTTGAACATGAAGATCTTCTAAAGATGGAAGATCGCCTCCGTAGTCTGACGGAAGATGAGTCTTGGGAATATCGAATTTCTCTTGGAATTCATTCATGTCCATTCCTAAATGAATTGAAAGAATGAATACTTCTCTGGCTGGTTAGTTTTTTAATTTGTCTCACCAACAGGATGAAAATGAACTTTGCTGAACATCTCACTTCGCACGTAAGGCTTTGCCATCGCAATCATTTTATTGATAAACGGAACGCAGTTCATGATGTGGATCGCCTTCACTTCCAATGGACTCGCTTCTTGAAGAAAGCGCATTCCCTTTCGGATTGAACTTAAACTTGGACGAAGCATGTGGAAGATGCTGACGCCATCCAAGTCGTCAATGAAAATTATTCCGTCTCTCGGTCCATACTGTAAACCCATCAGATTACTTCCTTCAAATATTTTCAATATCATCGGCAAACCTGATATGTCGTTGCCTCTGTTTTCATAATGAAAGTCTTGCAGGCAGCGTCAAAGTTGTAATCTCTTGGGTTGAACATTCTCAGCTTCTGACACATGACCAAACAGTTGTCGGGAGTGACTGGAAGAGACACCAGAATGAGACAGTCCAAACACTGTTGAATCTCTTTCGAATCAATGTCACGGCCTTGAAAAAATTCAGGAGTCGCATGCTTGAGCTCGTAATATTTATCAAGTTTGAGTGCTGCGATTTCAATGTCTCCTTTTGCGGCGTTTAGAAACAGCAAAAGCTGTAAACTCATGAGATTACTTCCCTCAAATATTTTCTTATCAATTTCAATCGCAAACCTGACTGTTGATCACACACTTCGGGGCGAACTTCGTTGTCTTCATTCGCTCTCTTAACGCTTCGAGTGAATCGGCATCCAAATTCTGACGTTTACAAGCTTCGATTGCATCGTAAGATTTATGGAATAACTTTTTAAAAATCTCAATCGACATGATTAGCACAAACCGAAGACGAAGCCTTTCCTTAAGAAACTCAAACAACAACTGAAACTGAAAGCGAATAAAGTTTCCGAGACCAGTCTCATCTTTGGAAATCGAATAAATTTGCCTAAATCGAGAATTTCAAACGTTTCTTTTAACAAATACAAACACGAGATGCAGACCATAAATTAAATAATTATAAAAATTTTATTATAGAAAAAAAAAGTTTTATTTTGATTAGAAAACCTGTTTTACATTTTTGTATTTTCAATAACTGTATCAATGTAATGTTGTTGAATTTCCTCGAATAGGAAATAGTCTCGCATATCCGAGAGTGTTCCACGATGACGCTTATGCAAAGCTTCTACGGATTCTAAATCGCCGCCAAAATCGCTTGGAAGATGAGATTTTGGAATACATTCCTTGTAGAACTTCTCGTAATCCATGTTTGGCGAATGGAAATGAACTTTTGAGAGAATACTCGACTGGCAGAATGGTCGAATCAAACCTGTTTTAGAAATGCATTAATTAATGAATCGAATGGAATATTTTGAGCTTTACTAACCGAGAATCATGTCGAAGAATGGAACACCATTCAAAATATGAATCGCTTTGATGTCAAATGGATTTCCATCTTCTAAGAATCTTATTCCTTTACGAATTGAGTTGACGCCCGGCTGAAATAAGTGAGTGAATCGAACGCCAGCCAAATCGATGAGATAAATTGCTCCGTCGCGAGGCCCATTGAGATAAGCATCTCCTTCGACTGTGAGGATAAATGTTTTAACAGCTTCATCGAAGATGTAATGCTTCGGCTCGTAACTTGACAATCGATGAAAGATCAAAGCATAATTTTCAGGAGTTGTTGGCAGCGCAAAGTAGTCTTGATGGTCGAGTGAACTTTGAACTTCTTTACTTTCAACATCGCGATTGCGGAAAAACTCGGGAGTCTCAGATTTACATTTATAATAACTATCTAACATCTTAGCACTTTTCACGATGTCATTTTTGAAAGCGTTGAGAAACAAAAGAAGCTGTAAATTGGAAATTTCATTCATCGAATTCACTCGAAATGTCAAGGAAAGGTAATCTAACCTGTTTGTCAATTATGCCTTGCGGAACATATTTTGATCCTTTAACTTCTTCCCTCAGTCGATCGACATCCTCTTGTTTTAAATTTTGCCTTTTCAAAGCTTCCTGATAATCGTAAGCTTCCTCGACAATTGTTTCAAAGGACTTTTTGATTTTTTCCATTTTCGCAAAAAATTTAAAACCGTTCGATGCGAGACTGAGATCTCAACTAACAAGCAAAGACGAAGATTCGACATTGGAAGTTTTTTTGGAAGCTGTCTGGGCAAAAACTTGAAAAACCTGATTCGTATGCGTTGATAGAGAAAACTTTATTCGATAATAGTCTAGGATGGTGTCTAGTCATAGAAGTTCCGTTTTATTTAGTTTAGGTCATCGACAAGAAGCTTCCGATGAAATTGGAAAGCGCAATTTGGGGCAGAATAAAGTTTTGACGGCATTCCTCAAATGTGAGTTCGCTAAACTTAATGAACGAACTTCGGACTTAGCAACGGCTCTTGAATAAAAAAAAAGCATTTCTCAATTTAAAGATTACAGAAAATGGCAGCGTGTTAGGAAACTTTATTTTCTAGCCGATATTTTTAAAAGTACAAAATCTTATTGCTACAGTTGATTCTTTTGATTTATTTCTCTTCTTTCGCGACAAAATGCAGTTGAGGATAAAAATGGCGTGTTTACTTATTTTAAGTATTTTTGGCACTTTCAAATTGTTTTAGGTGCTACATTCAAGTATTCTGCTAGTCGAGACGATCGTAAAAATTTATAAAATATTCAGGAATATTAACGTTCATTTAAATCTAAGTAGAAGACAGCAATTCTATTTCTCTACGATGTGCATTGTCTGTAACGATCAGCGTGTTCTCTGATTCGATTAATGTAAGCGTCGATCTCTCCATTGAGTTTAACGACCTTTGCTTCCATCATGGTTAGCTCGTTGTCATTTGAAATGGACACAGCGACCATTTCTGGGGGAAATCAGTTCATTAGAAATATCCGATGAGTGAAGATGAGTCACTTACCTCGTAGTTCCTTCAACTTGGTGTGAGTGTCGACGGTGATTCGCGATGCTCTCTGAAGAAGTTGTTGAGCTCTCTCGCGGGCAACTTCAGATGAGGCAGATTTTGAAGTTAAAGTGTCATTTGCTTGCTTATATTGGTTTTTCAACTGGAATAAGGAAAATTTTGTTTAAAGATAATTCGGAGTTCACTCAACAACGGAAGTTACCTTCTTAGTTTTTTCGTGAGTGTTTGATGCGGAATCTTTAACAGCATCAGCTTGAATCTTAATTTCCTTAGCGTCATGAGCGTTTTTCAAGAATTTCTTTTGTAAGTTGTTGAGCTTTGCTTGCAATGTGTCGACTGCATTAGCAGTTTGGTCAGCGCTTTCTCTGGCGTCACTTGTTTCAGTGTCGATCTGAATAAATTTTATTTTTATCAATTCAGAAAAGGAAATAATTTTTTTAAATTCTCACTTCTTGTAAATCAGATTTCGCTGTTCCAATGTCATCAGTTGCTTTGTTAATTGCATCTCGTGCGGCTTTCTAGAATGAAATGGTTAATGTCTAATTGAAGCTTTTATCAATTTGTAGTTACCTGAGCTTTTTCGGCTTCCTCAAGTGCGTTGCTGACTTCAGTCGCTCGTTTCAAAACATCATCAGCTCTAGCTCTGAAATTCAACAAAATAATTTAATGAAGAAATTATGCGAAAAAAGCAAAACTCACTTGGCAGCTGTAGAATCATTTCTCAATCCTTCCACGAGAAGCAAATCGTAGCGAGTATTTTCGATTATAGATTCAACATTTTCAAGTTGTGCAACAGTTTGATCAATGTTGTTAGCCAAATGTTTGATCTCATCAGGATCTAAACGCAAATCAAGTTTCAAAACGTCTTCGGCGATGGTTTTGATTTCATTTGGTGAAGCTGTGCTGTTCGAGATGACGTTGGTGAGGTTCGTGATAAAATCGCGTCCCTTATCGAGCAAAGCTTCGGTTTCATTGAATTCAGTTTGAACTCGATCGAAAGTTGCTTTAGCTTCTTTGTGAGCGTCAACTGCTTCGGTCTTGGCATGTGAAACTGATCGAATCAACTCATCAGCTTGTTGTTCCTTTTCTTTGATGATCTTCTCTGTGTCCTTTGCGTAGTTCAATGCAGTCTCCGCTCTGGTCAACGCTCCTTGTTCGCAAGATATTCCACCGCACTTCTTACAACCAGCACCTCCGCAAAGACTGTCGCAAGGATCTCCACGCTTATCACAAACTTGTTCATTCAGATTCGGGATTTCTGCTGTCAGCAAATCAAGTTTAGCTTGTTGTTCGTCGATTTGTTTGTCGTTTGCAAGTAAAACTCCTTCGTTTTCAATCTGACGCGTAACTAAAGCTTCGATTCTCTTACATTGCTTTTCAGCTTCTGTGTTAAGATCGAGTGCTTCGTCGTAAACACTTGAGAGGGACTGAACTCGACTCCAAGCATCTCGAGTCAAATTCAAAGCTCCTTCAACGTTTGCTTCCTGAAGTTTCGTTGCGTTGTCTTTCAATTCATTCGCTAACATCTTAATCTTGTCGCTCTTCTCGTCCAAATTGGAAATCTCGACTCCTGCCAAACTGATTTCTTCGCTGAGCTGATCAAGTGCTCCATCAGTTGTCTTCAATTTCTTTTCGGAATCATCGAGTTTCTTGCGCAATCTATCGATCTTGTCATTGATTTTTCTAATGTCACTTGCACTGACTGTTGTGTTGCTCAAAATGTCTCTGATCGATTCGATCTTCTTCTCGACATCTTCGAACTCCTTCGTGTAAGCTCCAGTAGCTCCTTGAGTTTTAATGAGTTTCGCTCTGTTTATGATGTTGTCGGTTTGTCCATTGAGCGATGACAAAATGTCATCCCAGTTATCGAAGCATTCTCCACAAGGACTGCAAGTCGGGGCAGCTCCAACGTAACCACGAGCACATTCATCGCATTTATGTCCTCCAATACCGAGAATACAAACACATTGACCGGTTTGACGATCGCATTGGTAAGAAGCTGATCCGTCAGTGCTACAATCGCAAGCTAAAACAAAAGATTTCTTAGTTTCTCGATCAGAATTAAAATATTCTCAACTTACGTTTGCATTCATAGTTAGGATCACCATAGAAGTTTGATTCGCACTGATCGCAAGCACGTCCACCAAATCCTGGACGACAAATACATTGTCCGTCGTACTAAAAGTAAAAGAAGTTTATTTAAAAATTCTTATATGAGCTTGAAGCTTCTTACCGGGTTGCATTGAGTTCCAGGAACTGTTCCCTTTGGATAACATTGACAGCTTTCACAACCTTCTCCGCTAGCAATCTTCCAATGATCTTCAACGCAACGGTCACAGCGTGGTCCAGTGACATTGGGCAAGCAAACACATTCTCCTGTGTAACGATCGCAACTTGTTGAGTTTGTTCCGAGAACGTCACAATCGCAATGTCTGCAATCAGGTTTGAAAGCATCTCCGAAGAATCCATCTCTGCAGTATTGACAATGAGCACCTGCTGTTTCGTGCAAGCATTGAAGACATTCTCCAGTTGTTGCATTACAGTTTCCTGGAGCTCTCAAATCAACGTTGTTTGAGCAATCACATTGCGTGCAAACTCCATTGATTAGATGGGGACTTCCGAAGTAGTTATCGTCGCATGAATCGCATTTAGCTCCAGCATATCCAGGTTCGCAGTAGCAATGAACGAGATTGTTGCTGTTAGGGATGAGAGTACATTCCTTTGCGTGACTGTGGCCAGAGGCGATTGTATCAGGGCAACGACATGGCCGACAACCGTATTCACTTCCGAGCAATGGATCTCCGTGGTATCCTTCAATGCAAGCGTCGCAGTTTCTTCCAGTCGTGTAGTCAGCGCAATCGATACATTCTCCAGTTTTTGAATCGCAGGTTGATGCGTGACCATTGCAATTACAAGGCTGACATGTTGGGAAGTTCCAGTGACCAGTTTGACATTGGTTACATTCACGTCCATAAGTCTTAGGGTGACAATTACATTGACCAGTCTTGAGATCACATTCGTTGTCCTTCGAACCAACACTGTCGCAATCGCAAGCCGTACATCCAGTGGCTGAGAAGCCGAATGTTCCTGGAGCACATTTATCGCATCGACGACCAACAACGTTCTGCTTGCATTTGCAGTAACCTCCGTGCTCTTCACAACCCGAACTGAATGATCCAGTCAAGTCACAGTCGCATGCTGGGAAGAAGAAGAAAATTATTTTAGAAACATTTAACTTTTAATTTACTTTCTGATTCGTTGTCAAGAGCTTGCAATGCCGTCAAGCAGAAAAATAAAATCAAAACGACTGAAGAATTCATCAAAGTTATTTAAGAAAACGTTTTCATTAAATAATAAAAATATTTCTTCGCTACTGATAAGATAACGCGATTCAAAATATCGCGAAGTCGTTAAACTCACGTGTAGCTCCATTGAAGACTAAAGTTCCTGCCATGTGGAAAAGCTCTTTGCATCGTTGATTCGAGTCACTAACCGCGACGTCGTAGTATGTGTCGTTACAGCGATAATAATCAAAGTCTTGCTTTCTGTAGTCAGATGGGACTGAGCCTGAGAAGATTGACGTGACTTCGATGCGAGGAATCAAAGCGAGCTTTAAAAGAAAAGATTATTAATATTTAAAGGAGTTCAAGGAGTTGTTGCTTACCGAATCGACTAAGATGTGAGCATTAGGATTGTGTTCGTATGAGCTTTGACGATGGAATGAAACGATGAACTTGTAAGTCTTTCCTTCTTCCAAGCACAGATCGTTGAGTGCGATTGTCTTTGTATTATATTCATCAAGTCTCAATGTTTGTTCTTGTTCTTCAAGTGGATTGCTGTTGAAGCATTCACTGTCGTGTCCAATTCCATCAGGTCTGACAACGCTGATTCGAACATCTTCCCAACTGCCACGAACTTGCGGAGAGTAACGAAGTTGAACGTCGTAGTTCATTGTTTGTGGGATTCTGTCGAGGGTGAAAGTGATGTCACTGCCTTCGTACACTTTCAAGAATCCAGGGCCTGTCCATGTTACTGGGCGATCAGGATAATTTTCACGAACGACAATTGTGCAATTCTGAAATTTAAAAATGACAAAAATGAGGGAAAAGTCGTCGAGAGAAATAAAACTTCAACTTACGCCATAGCTCGTGCTTCCTTCGCAAATCTGAAAGCCGAAGGAAATTATTCGTTTGCTCTAAGAAATTTTGAGTTATTTCACTTACAGTGTTAGCTCCTTCAGCCTCAGAAACGATGTGAAGATCAGGAACGAAATGGAACTGTCTTGGCTGACTGCAATCTCTTCCTTTCATGAAAGGACGGCACTTACAATCTCCAGTCAAAACGTCGCAGTTGTTATCCAATGAACCTCCAGCATCGCAGTCGCAAGGTTTGCATCCATCGCGGTCATCTGAGAGTCCGTAAGTCTCTGGCACGCACTGATCGCAATCATCGCCTTGAACCAATCGCTTGCAAGTACATTTTCCATCAAACATATCGCAGCCGAGATTGTTGTAGGTTCCAAGAGTGTTGCAAGTACAGTTTTGACAACCCAACTCGTTCGATTCACTCAAGTTCCATGTTCCTTCAGCGCAAGTGTCGCAACGCATTCCTCTCACATTCTTCTTGCAATGGCAACTTCCTGGTCCAAGTTGTGAGACTGGATCGAACTCAGATCTACAGATTCCGTCAAAGAGAGAACCACTTGTCTCACAGTCGCACATTTTACAAGCTCGATCGCTTTGCATGTCATAGTCGGGATCACGGAAGAAGAAAGCTCGGCAGTACTCGCAATGCTGTCCCTGAGTGTTGTGAAGACAATTATCGCAGACTCCACCGGTAACATTTCCAGACGACACGTAAGCGGCTTCGTCAAAGTGACAAGTCAAAGCATGATTGTTACAGCTACACTCTGGAAAATTACACTCACGATTAGTTAAAGAAGTTCACAAGACCTTCAATCAACTTACTTTTGCAAGCGTTCGTCTCCTTTCCCAATGCAGGCTTCCATGGCAAATCGTTAAAGAAATCTTCGCACTGCTCGCAATTCAAACCTTTCGTGTTGTGAGTGCACTCACACTTTCCGTGAACCATGTCATTTTGAGTGTCGAGACCTTCCAAAGGCAAACAACGAGAAGCGTGTCCATAGCAAGAACATGATCCACGAACGACCATGTTTGAGATTGCGTAATAATATTTCTCGTGAATCTCTGAACGATCGTCGAGTAAATTGTCTCCAAGTGAGTGCAAACGTGTGAAGTTAATCCTCAAGTTCGTCATTTTCAACATATTCTGGATGCGATCCTCGTAAGGATTCTCGATGTTCATGTTTGGTGGCAAAACTCTGAAGATGACTTCTCCGTTCTTCGATGGTTCAACACTCGAGTATCGCTGATCGCAAAGAACGTCAGTGATCTCTTTCGATTCAGTCAAAGCATGTGGGAATGACTCGTGACAGTTTGAAGCGAAATAACGATAAACGTGCCAGGTCTGACCGAAATCGTAAGATCTCTCGATAAGCATAGCCGCAGGTCGGAAAGTTGCAAAGACGATGATCAAATGAGTGAAATGGAATTCAGCTTCAAGATCCAATTGGATCGTGACATTCTCCTTTCCATTCTCAGATTGCCACCAAGAGTTCTCCAAAGTTCTGTAAGGAAATCCTTTAATATCAATCCATGACCGAGATGATTCCTAACAAACCCTGGTCTGAACTTGTAGATAATTTGCCCAACTCGATGATTCATGTGGGGATCGTTTTCTGTTTCCGGTCGAGTGTCGCACAAGAAACATTTCTTCTCCTCCAAATGGGAAACGATGCAGAATCTCTCGGGATCGTTAATACCACAAGTCGATGAAGCTTGCAATCGGTTCTCTCTACCAATAAGCAAATTTCCCGTTGCGGGATAGCAACTGCTCTGCTCGCATGGATGAAGACGCGGATTGATTCTCGGTTGAACTCGAGCTAAAAGAAGAATTCGCATGAGAATTTCGTGAAATTGTTTATCCAATGAATTTGTTAAACATAACAGCGTCGATCGTTAAAGACTTTTGCGCTGATGAGTATCGGAGATTAGTGTCAGTGGGGAAAGTTTGTCGAACACCAACAAGAAATTAATCAAAAAAAGGGGGAAAAATCAAAACCATTTCCCGAAGAATCTAAAGTGGAAAAACCTTTTCGTGACGGTAACATTAAGTCTTGTGGATTGTAAGGGAGATTCTCGAGATCGTCTTCAGGTGTCTGATCACCTCGTTGTTCCGTAAAACTTTGTTTACTTCTCTCCTGACCAAAAGTCACTGGCGAGAGATGTGTTCGTTTCAACGGCTCTTGATTGAAGCAATTAAGTTGAATTAGATAATGAAATGATCGATGAAGTTCCGAAATTCTTTTTGGGTCCGAATCGATGAATCAAATTTTGAATTTAGAATGAAACTAAAAATGAGATTTTTGTTATGTACTCACTTCTTTGCACGCCGGGTCTTTGATGTCGTATCCTCGGCTGGGGCTGATATTGCGGGCTTTGTGAGTTTGAGACACTTAAATCTACAACGAATTCCAATTGGTTTATCACACTCATCATTGTAAAAGCAACTTCTTATCTTACTTATTATGAGAATAAAGAATGACACGAGAACGAGGATTCTCGGATCACTGAGTACTTTGGCCATTGTAATGGCCTCGAATCGTCTCTTTCACTTAATCAGCAATGAACCTGAAATGATTTGATTTTCTTCTTTAGCTTTTGAACTTTGATTGCAATCGAAAAGGATTGATATTTAATAATCTTCTTCACTCTTCACTGACACAGTTCACAATGATTTTTATTTATAATCATTTCAATTAAGTAAGAAACATTTCACATAATAACTTCCGTTTCTGTTACTGATAACGTTCTCACTCCGTCTACAGACTCGAAGTTGATCACATTTATGTTTCGTTTCGCCGCTCAATCGACGTTTCTCGGATGCAAGACTCTCGGATGCAAGATATTTATGCACAAAATTTCCGAGAAAAACATTCTTCTCTTAAAAAAAGCGGAGAGCTCGTCATCTTTGATAACCTTTCATAAACTTTTTTGTTTTATCAACAGTTCCCATTCATGTAAATTTCAAGCGCTTTACACGAGCTTTAGCTCTCTCGCCACAATATTTTCGAAATTATGCAGCCGACTATGCATTTAAGAATCGACGAGTCGAGAGTCTCATCTTACACGAAACAAAAGTTTAAACACTAGCTCAAAATAGAACTACGAAGCAACGATATGTTGATAAATACAACAAGATTCTTTCTTTTCTTTTTTTCTCTTTTCCTTTCAATACTTTCGAGGCACACAAATCGTCGCTTGCACTCAAAATTCCTTTGCTTAGAGGAAAAACACATGAAACATTTTCCGCTAAATGAGCCTTGTAACTCATAAATCCGATGCTTTATGTTGTCCAAACTGTGTAGTGTTCATTAAATTTGATAATTTTAATCACTTTTCCTTCTATATACCAACGAGAGATAATGAAATTATGTACCAAATTTTTTTCTTTCTTAGTTTTTTTTTCTTCAAACAACCAGAAAAATACTTCAGCTTTGCTTTTTACGACTCATCACTTCACTCTCCCGATCGCGACTGAATGTCGAGTTGAGCCGCAGACCTCAAAAGATTTTGTTCTTTTCGTTGTGCAGTGAAGGAGAAGAAAAATGTTTCTCAATGCGCCCGCATACGATCGTCGATGAAACGGCTTTGGCGGCTTAACACACACAGAAACTTTGCTGAGATTGTGTAGAAGATGAGAGGAAAGTGGAGGAGAGGAGAAGGAAAAGTTGGTTTAAAGAGAAATTTTGCTCAAATGATCATAAGAAACATAATCTTTGAGATTATTTATGTTTTAGCAAAGCGAAAGGTTTGAGAATCGTTGGGAGAGAGATTCAATAATCGGAAAAGCCGGGAAACTCATTTCGCACAAACTCGATTCCTTGAAAAGAAAATTGTTTTTTCATCGATTTTTGAGGAATTAATGTTGAGGTCGTTCATGAAAATCATCGGAAAAGTATTTTTCTATGTTAAGGGTGAACGACACTCGAGGAAAATAGAAAATATGGAAAATGAAGATAAATCTGTCAATGACAACGGCTGTGGAAAATATTTTGATTGATGTTGAAATGATTGTTGTTATGAGAGAACTTCAGAGTTCAGAATCAAAAATCAAAATCAAATTTGCTGAAAAACAATTTGTGCTAAATGAAATTCCACGAAGGCTTCAAGATATAATCGAAGCTTCGTGATGGTAATAACGCACGATATCTTTTTAAATGGAATTACTAGTTTTTATTGAAATCACAATGCTTTAAAATAACTGATCGAATCAGAGTAATCAAACGAAATTTCTACTACAGGTTCTTCCGAAAAAGCTAAACTCGCGTACACCGAAATCGAAACCAACTTGCCTGTTGTCAAGCTCAAACGCGCACTCGCTTTCAAAATCGAGGATTATAAAAATATATCTTTCTTCATCTTATCTACTATGTTGTATGTTAAAATATATTCGAAGGAGTCGTTTGTTTTCATTTGCGTGCAGTTAATCATTCGTCGTCGTGGGCATTTAAATTCGATTCCGTTTCTCGCAAACCTTCCTTCCTCTTCATTGTTACGGAATTTATTCGTGGATAGGAGCAACTATATGTTAGAGAATCTTTAACTTGCATTAACGATCATCATCAATCTATCCTAATACAAATCATAAACGAGTTAAACATCAAATTCTTCTTTACAGTTAAATCACTAAAGCCTAAAATATCTAAAAACAAATGCGAAAATTAATATTTGAGATTTTTTACTTTTAGATTTTTCTTCTTTTGTTGTCTAAAACTATTGCGAAACGGCTGATGTTGGCGTATTGAATTGATCATATCAGGTGTACTTGTTGTTGCAGCCGCGTAACTTGGCGCGTGCTTTTAAATATTCTTCGTTGAACGATTCAGCGTTGTTGCAATTGTTTTGCTCGTTATCTTTCATTTTATTCTTTTGAGCTCGCTCCATGATGACTTTGCCAAGTTCGCCATGGAGTCCCGATGTGCAGTCTTTTGTGTTCATTTCATTTTGAGCAGCAATGACGTGACGTTCCTTTTGCTTTTCCAAGGCCCTTTGCAGTTCGGTCTTTTGATTGAGAACAGCTTTGCCGCTAAAATTAAATTTCGATAAGATTAACTTGACTTAAGTTTCGTCATTTCGAATCGGTCAAAGTAAGCGATTAAGTTGTCTTAAAATTTAAATGTCATTCTCAAGGTTGCTTACATTTTCTGATTGAACAGCAGCTCTCGATGAAGATTCTGTCTATCCGACGACTCCAGACAAGGATTGATGAGCTTTTTGGGAAGGATGAGTCCTTCCTCGTCTCGGGAGATATTTGACGAAATCATCTTAGCCTCGCTTATGCCTTCACTGTCTTCAGCCAAATCGTCATCTGCACGAATGAAAAACAAAACGAAATAAGTCAGCTGTTGGCGGTGCTAAGAGCGTTTTCCTCTCGTTTAAGATATTCATTGAGTTACATAAGAAAATTTGTGTTTTTTCGTGAAGTCGATTAAAATTCATAAGCAATGTCTCGCTCTGATTATGCTCGAGCCGCGTAAACACAATTGAATCGTAAACGCATTGAAATCGACATCACTTTTGAATAATTTGTGAGTGAGCACATAACTTGCGGTTCGAAGATTTTCATTTTTTCCTTGATCGATCTCGATGGCTTCTTATGATATCCATGAATCATGTTTGAGCAAAATTCTTTGTGTTTTCACGTTCGCCGATCGATTTTTGACACGTTTTCAGTGCTCGAGCGTTAGTTCAGCAGAAGAAACGGAGAAACAAGAATTTTTATCACACGACAATTTAGTTTTATTAGCTGAAATAGTTTGCTGCGTCGCAATCTGATTATTCCATCCACTTTAAACAACCAAGCTTATCGCATGTGTTTACACTCTCGGCGCTGTTTGGACTGAGATTTAATGTAAGCGAACAAGGTGTGGGTGCTTCGACTCGCTAAAGTGAAACCTTATTTGCGTTCTTTCGATAATTAGATTAGGAAATTCTTCACGAGACTTTGAAAATCTTTCTTCTACTTTTTTCACAATTCTTTTTTTTTCTTTTCGCACAAAACACTTTCCCTCGAATGCGCAGATTCTGTTGAGGTGAAGGAAATGAGTTTCACCATTCCTCCGCCCGTCGACGGTGGCAATGCAACAGAGTTCAAGGATTCTTCTCTGGCGAAGGCCAAATAATTTCGCCACGACGTCATCAAAGAGAAGCAAACACGCGTGCTCCAGTACAAGGTCGTTCGACTAATTCTGTTTTGCGTTTTAATCGTTTGCTCTTTCTTCCTATACATAATTCATTCATGCGAAGCTGCAGCTTAAAATAGTTTCAAGTTTAGGTTTCGCTTAGTTCGGCATGATGTAATCTTAATTTGTCTTAAACTGTCGCTACGCATTTAAGTTTGCGAAGAAAATATTGACACATGTAACGAGTTGTTAAATAAGCAGAAAAAGAAAATAAAATTAACGAAAGTAGGTAGGCAGGCTACGGGCTGTTGACACAGGAAAAACTTCTTTGAGAAATATTGGACACCGAACATGATCACGGAAAAGCCAAAGCGACAATCTCATCTCGTTACATAAAAACAAATCGGTCGAAGACATTCCTGTCGGAATATGAAAAATATTTATTTCTCCTTCCTTGTTCTCTTCTACCTGAACGCGAACGAATGTAAGGAATTTTTTATTTTTTTTTTAGGAAGTTTTCTTTCTTTTCGTCTTTTCTCGTCTCTTCTTGTTGTTCAGAACGCTTGAGGTCAGACAGATTCTTATTCTTTTATTGTTCTCGCAGACAATGACGCAATGAGAATCGTTAGGAAATTCTTTCAATCGATGTCGGCTTGCGATTCTACTCACGGCTCACTCTCATTACGAGCAAGGTGGGAGAACCGAAATTAGGTTGAGTTTTTAATAAGTGAAGAATAAATTAATAACATTTCTCACCTAATTTTATTTCAGGTTTTTTTCTCTTCTAATTGAGCGCAGATATCACTTCACATTAATCCGCTGCCTACTCGCGATAGCCTTCCTCGTAACTTTTCAAATTAAAAGTTTCTTCTTGCCGAGTCCAAATACTAAATTTTTAAAATAAAACAAATTTCAACTTCATTCGACAAAAACTAAAGATACACTGAGTTGCCCACTGAAATGTTTTTACCCATTGAGCGTTGAGAATCGTTCAACAGCGACTTTTCAAAAAGTAGAATTGAAAATATTTTTTCCGGTAAATCTTAATAAAATTTTCCGCGAAGAAATATTTTTTTTATTGTTTGAATAAAAATATTTAAATATTTATTGAAATGTCTCGCTAACGACTTCGTTCTAGTTTTTATAAGAATGCAAATATTAAATTTCAATTTTTCACTGCGATCGCCAAACGAATTATGATCTCACTGTCTCAAGCTATTCTCGACAACAATCGCCTTTCAATCTTGTCGGGATTAATTTGAGAAATGCGTAACAGGTTCGAGTAGGAAAAACATTTTCTTCCTGAAACATGAAATACGATCTTTCGTTCGCGAATTTTTATCAAATCTAAAATTAAACTATTTCAACGACCTGTCCACCGTTTCTCCCTACTGACACAAACCGTCGCGTTAAATTTAGCTGCCAAAAGGCAATTAGAGTTTGTGAGAATTCTCTCGTCGAGTTCAGTAACAGTTTGTCTCACAAGATGACTAGTTCGAAGTGCAACGTGAGCTCCGAGAAATTTCGGGAGGAGGGAAACTCTTTTTTCCGGAACGGAGAATTTCTCGAGGCGCTCATCGCTTTTAATAAAAGTTTGTGTCTTGCTGAAATCGGAAGTGAACAAATTCAACTCGTTTACGCAAACCGTTCAGCTGTTTACTTCGAAACTAAAAACTATAAAAAATGCCTGGAAAACATAAAACTTGCGAAAGAAAGCTGCGACGGAGTTGAAAAGTTGCCAAAGTTAAATGAGCGAGAGGAGAAGTGCAAAAGATTAATGAAGTCATGTCAAACATCTGTCGATCAAAAAGATTTCTTCAAACTTTCTCACGAAGCTAATCCGAAAATTCCCTTCATCATAAATTGTTTGACGCTTCGCGAAAGTGAAAAATTCGGTCGATACATTGTCACGACGAGTGATCTCAGACCCGGCGACGTCATAGCGATCGAAGAGCCATTTTACAAATTCATCGACAAAGAATTTCGATTCAATCGCTGCAGCAACTGCCTTAAAACAAACAAACTTAGCTTGATTCCATGCGCAGCGTGTTCAACAAGTGAGTTTTCTCTCTCGGATTATTTTTAACTCGTAAATCAAAGCTAAGAAAATTTATTTTCCTTTTGTTCGCAGCAATGTATTGCTCGGAGATTTGTAGGGAACAACATGAGAAGCTGATTCATTACGTTGAGTGCAACAAGAAGCCACTTCCGTCGGTTCTAATTGTGTGCACAGAAATGTTGTTGACAGCTGTGTCGGTTGCTGGCGGTTTACAAAAACTTCGAAGTCTGTTGAGCTGTGATTTAAACAAAACTGTCTTCGACTTTGATTTAAGCAATTCAGATGACACTTCTTACAAGAAAAATCTTTTACTCGTAGTCAACTCAATGGCAAAGTCAGAAAATTCAAAAATTGTGATAACAGAAAAGATGAAATCGATTTTCAATTCATCGCCATTTGATTCTCTTTGGGAAACTGAAGATGATCGAGAGTTTCTTATCGAATGCTTTCACAATCAGCTGAGAATTCACAACACAAATCAACTTGAGATGGGCGAGCATGCTCTTGTACAAGATTCAGCAGCGTCAGATCCTTATTGGTACGTTCAGACGATTGGCAGTGGCTTATGCCCATTCGCATCGCTCTTCAATCACAGTTGCGATGCAAACATCAAACGAACATGCGTCGACAACAAAATTGCATTTATCGTTGCTAAACCTATCGCAGCTGGCGAGCAGCTCTTCCTCAGCTACGGGTACAGTTCTTACAAATTTCCACGCAGCGAACGACAAAATCTTCTTCAGCGATTCAGTTTTACTTGCGATTGTAAAGCGTGTATCGAAAATTATCCCGAGATGATGAAACTGCCTCGATTGAACTTGGATTTCAATGAACCTGAATTTCTAACGATGTCGACTGAAGCAGCTGTCGCTGAATTAAAGAAAAATTGTAAATTCATTGAGGAAAATATTCATCATCATCCGTGCTACGAGACGACAACTTGTCAGATCTACAACGACCACTTGTTACATCAAATCGCAAAGTTCTCGTTCGATGAACTGTAAGCACTAGAAATAGAAAATTTGTCGAGCGTGAAAATTCAACGACTCAATCAAACTTAATTAAGAAAAGAAACGATTAAATTGAATTTAGTTAAGCTCAAGTTGAGCTTACGAAGATGAAAAAAAATCTTATTTTATTTCAAATAGTTTTGTACAATTGACGATTTCAATAAAAAAGCAGTTCAATGCTCTGCTTCATCATTGGAGTGTTCATTGTGATGATCTTTCTCGCCCTTTTTCGAATATTTATCATCGTGCGAAAATTTCTTATCATGCCCCGATTTATTTTTATGTCCTTCGCTGTGCTTATCATAGCTTCCCTTCTCAGAGCCACCTTTCTTGGAGTTGTGATCTTCTCTCGATGCGGAATCATAATGAGATCCTTTCTTAGTCTCTCCCTCTTCGTCGTGGTGTTTCTTGCTATCTGAGCCGTGTTTGGAGTAATCTCCTTCGTGATTACCGGTGTCTTGAATTAAAGATTGAAAATAAAATTTTGATTTTAAATAAATTATTTAATGTTTTACCATAGAAAGTGTGTTCCTTCTTGTATTCGTCCTTCATGAAAACGTTGTGATATCCTTTCGACTTTGATCCTTTCTTGTGGTTTTTCTTCGCGTCGTACTTTCCACCTTTCTCTTTTTTGGCTTCAGATTCGTGTTCCGAATGTTTGTCATGTTCATCATAGTGCGAGTCCTTTTTGCCTCCTTCTTCACCAAAGTCGCCATCGTCTTGTTCTCGACTGTACGAACCTTTCTTACCCTTCGAGAACTTAAACTCCTTTTTGTAATTTTTCTTTGACTTTTTGCCTTTTTTCTTGTTGAACTTTTCTTCTTGAGATTTTTCACCTTTCTCTAAATTCTCTTTGCTTTCGCTTGATTCACTCGATCCAGAATAATCACGACCACCTTCACCTGATTCTTCACTGGACGATGATGAATTCCCGATGGGATGATCTGAACCTTCTTCACCTGATGAATGAAAAGCTGGTTCGATATATTCTGGTTCGTCATGTTCTTCACTACTGGCAATTGGCAGCTCCATTTCACTTTCCATGAATGGCAAGCCAAGCTCACTTTTTTCTTTAGGTGGATAAAAACTTATTGGATAAGCTGAAGCGTATGGCTTTGGGTAAATATAAGGAACAATCTTTCTTTCGCCCGAAGACTTATATGAAGGGAAATTCTTTTCTAATCCATCAGCTGTGAAGTAATAAATTTGTGCAGGTCCGTTGTTGTCACTTCTGTAGACGTACGACGTCGCTCCATCTAAATCCATTCGCTTTCTCATCTGCATTCGTTCATAATCTTCTGTTGGTTTCGTAATCACTTCACCCAACACAGATAGCACTAAAATCACAAAATTTCTTAACCAAATCATTTTCACTGAAACCGAGAGCTGTTCCGTTCCGAGTCAAGCAACTTCTTGTATCCGACTGAGAGTGCTGAGAAAAGGAAATTTCATTTTATATAAGAAAATCAACTTCGATTTGAATCAGAAACCACCATTGACAATTCTTGGGCGCATGTAATGCTTTTGGTCGATAAATAATGAGACGCGAAGAAAAAACTTCAAATCAAATCTAATAGTCAACTGTTTATTGAGAGAAATTAGATACGCACAAATGTAATCAGCCATGGCCAAAGAAAAAAAGTTAGATTGGTGCTCGAGCGAGGTGGAAAATGCTACTATGGCTATTGACCTATTATGAGGTTCATTGTTAATAAAAAAGATCGACACACAAGAATTTAAATTTTTACATAAATTCCATTTTATTTCGTTCTTATAAAGGTCTTTGATAAATATTTAATTTTTTTTATTTTTGGTTTTTCAAGAAAGCAATTCAAGGTAGATATAAACAGTCTCAGTTGATTGCCCACTATTCTATAAAAACTTAATATTGAATGCTATTTAACTTCTTCATGATTATTCAATCAAACTAGTGGATATCAATCAGTGTGGATCTCATCAAGTGAAAGCTCAGACTTGTCGTTAGACGATGGTAATGCTGGCCAAGTTTAAGTCAATTTAGAGATTGCTGAGCATTCATCAGAGATCTACACTGTAACTAACAATAAAAGATACATACCGCGAGTCACGCTTGAGCTTGCTTTGCATGAGTGAAAACATAAAGTGACAGAAATCATAAATGGCAAGACTGGGCAATCATTTCATCGTCGCGCGGACGTCTTTTCACTTGACTTATACTAAAACTACAAAATAACGTAGGACTAAGTCAATCGTGTTGATAAGTAATCGTTTTCCCCAGATTATGTGCGAATAGATAATCTCGTCACCGAATGATTAGAAAGTCTGCAGACTCGATAAAGGTTGTTGAAAGAGAAAAATATTTTTCAATTTACTCTCAACAGACTTAAAAGAGTAAGATGTTAATAGCATATAAGGCACATCACCATTGATCGAAGTTTATTTTCGAGAAAAGAAAAAAAAGAGGAAACAATTGAGTTAGTGTTTTCAAGAATCGCCACCAAAAATGAGTGTTTAAGTTGTTTGATCGAATCAATATCACGATGATTCAGAACTTGAGAGGAGAGGTCTGATGAAAAATAAATTTTGAGTTAGTATCAGATTAGATTAAATAATTATGAGTTGTTAAGTATGTGCTAGTGAAATTGAGAATTAGTTTTCTTACCTCGAATAAGAATTTTGATTAGAGTTCTCCAATAAGGAGCCCGAGTTCTTCAATACATATTTCTGTACAAACGCGTATTGCGTTAGTCGAGTGCTGCCGATCGAACAGCACATGTGAATCACCAGATAAACGTTGAATGCTATGTAAGCAATGGCAAATATCACTGCGGGGAAAAACAAATTGCTCAATGAAAGTCTGGCAAAACAACAAATTTTCTTGATAAAAATTTCCGGTTCTTGACTCACCAATGAGAGTAATCCATCCAGCAGACAAGTCTGCGTCTTGCACTCTCGACATGACAAAGAAAATATTAATTCCAATCACAACGACTGATAACAAGATTGATACGACACGGTTTGCAAATCCATTAGCAAACTCTCCCATGATGGCTTTCGACGATGAGAAGGCGATCGTTGGAATTGTAGCGAAAGGCAGTTGAAGGGCCTGACAATTCGAAATAGATAATTTGCTACGATTGAATTGTTCATTAATGCGCTTACCATGACGGCATTCAAATAATCGTTCATTTTCGAGACTTGATTGATCTCGGAGAAGAAAGCAACACTGAATGTTGGAATCACAGCGATCATTCGAGTGACGAGGACTCTTTGCCATCTCGCCCACTTCAAGTTTAAGAAGCCCTCCATCGCGAATTGTCCGCTGTAAGTTCCCGTCATTGTGGAAGACTGTCCAGCAGCTAGAATTCCCACAGCCCAGATATACCTGAAATACAATTTTATAGAAAGCTGCGGTTAAGAGCAAGGCCAACTTACATCGCAGCTACGCCGAAACTGCAACCGAGGAAAATTCCACCTCGATAAATGTCAGCTTCAACCTCCGTACCGTTCGGAAACATTCGTTTCGCCTCGTCGTAGATCGAGGTCTCGTTCACGCACTGCTCAACGATCTCTGTATTCGTCTTTCCATAAAGACCATGAGCGAAGACACTGACGACAAAGACATTAATGATAAAAGAAATGAAGAGTGCGATGGCAGCTTCGATGAAGAAGTAATAGTTTGCTTCCTTGACCTTCGCCTTGTCCTTTCTGTCAATGTTTCTTGACTTGACCAACGCTGAATGAAGATACAAATTGTGAGGCATAATGACAGCACCAACAATTCCAACAGCTTGCAATAACACTTTCGAATCACAATCCGCGCACCAAGGAATCAGCGATCCCTTGACGATCTCACCAATTTCAGGCTTCACGACAGCGAACTCATAACCGAATGTGATAGCCATCATTGTGATGAGGAACCCGAAAAAGATCTCAAGCTTTCGAAGTCCATACTTGTCTAGGAACAAGAAGGTGAAAGTGTCGAGAATGGTAATGATCGTTCCTGCCCATAGGGGAATTCTAAAATAAATAAACAAACGTGTCAGAGAAATTAAATAATCTACAGTTGCTGTAAAACTCACGCCTTTCCTGACAGCAAATAAATTGCAATCGCTCTGAAATAAATATTTCTCATTAACTAAGGAACAACAAAGATTTGTTTATACTCACGTTCCAATGACCTCCTGAAATTGAAATCAAAGGAATAAATAAACTCAGTTTGGAAATAGATTGAAATGCTTTACCTGCATGTCTGACCCAATGATCGCGATTTCAATCATTATCCATAATATTAGTCGTGGAACCTTTTTGTATTGACGATAGCACATTTCCGCTAAGTGAAGACCTGTCACGACTCCTACAAAACAAAATAATTATTAAATCAACTCCAATACCAAAGCTTAAGTTTCTTCTTCTTACCGATCCTCATCGACAATCGTTGCATCACAAGACCCAAAATCGTGGCCCAAAGCAAAACCCATAACAACTGATATTTCGCGACGAAACCCTGTTGTAAATCACTTTCGATGTTTCCGGGGTCCAGATAAGCTGAAACATGTTTTTGTTTATCGTCAAGTTTTTAACAATGCGCGCTCAAAATGACTCACCGATTGACATCAAAAATCCGGGGCCTGTGTAAGCCAAAAGCTTCACGAAGCTGAATCCAGGCTAGAAAAAACGAAATTTGCATTTTAGATGAACACGAGTGACAGGAAAAAAAAGATTGTTGCATGAGTTGTTGTGATAGCAACTGTGATGCAATGACCTTGAGCTTCTGAGAAGATAATTCGCGAGTGTTGGTTTGATGACACATCAGTCTCATCTCTTACCTTATCAATTTCAGGAATTTGCACTCTATTTTCAGAGAAATATGTCGAGAACTCATCGTCCTCATCCTTCTCTCCATCTGTGTTTGAGTTGATCCTCTCGTCATCACTTTCATCAATCTGAGCTCCTCTGTTCGGTTGAGCCATTTGTTTTAATGCGAAATAGCTGATTCCTGGAAAGATTTTCATTTTGTTGAGTCTTATTAAACCAACGAGCAATGCACGACTCTCATTACTTGATTTGTTTTTACTCTCCTGGCTGAATACTATTGATAACTCAGATAATTTTCGCTGACTTCTTATATTTTTTTGATGTAACAAAGTAAACAGACGAACAAAATCCCCTCGTCTGATTATTCAACTAGCGAGTTGCCCGTGGAGTTGTCGGAATGTCAAATTTCAATAAAATAATCTGCTTTGAGATGAATTAAGCGAGGATAGATTTTTAATGAAAAGAGTTGATACTTATTCGTCATAAGAAATTACTTTTTGACTTTGAATACTTAAAAACTTTTAATTTCACAATTTCTCCTACACACGAACGAAGAGTTTTATTCAAGTGAGCGGATCAAAAAGTTTGTCGTAACCTCTACCGAACTCTCGACAGAATTTAATTATTTCTCTGGTAAATAAGGGTTTTTTGATAAATATGCTAAAGAGAGTTTTGTGAGGACAATTAAGACAATCGATTAAACGTGAAGACGTGAGCATCACTTTACTCTTTATGAAAGATTCTTTGAAAATTAATTGTCATTTCATGATTTTAGAAAATGTCCAAGTCCGAGGAGGTTCTGTTGAGCGTTCCTGAAGTTAAGTACAAGAAGACAGAAGGAACTTTGTACATAATGAAGGAGCGAATTGCTTTTTTCGATGGACGAGACACTCAATTGATCGGTCACAGTTTCTACGACGTGAAAAGTAAGAGCGAATTTCTCGTCATCAGCTGTTTAATAACCAAGGTCTTTTTATATCTTTTAGTGCAAAAAATATCGCCCGAAGGAAAGCCCAAGATTCAACTGCAAGTTGTTCTTCATGACGGCAACAGTTCAACCTTTCACTTCGTCAACAAGGGCGGACCATCGAAGCAAAGTGCTGACAGAGAGCAAGTGAAAGAGTTGATCCAAAAAGTTCTACCAAACTTCAAACGTCAAATTGATTCTGAATTAGAAGAGAAGAATCGACTGCTAACCGAAAACCCTCAACTTCTCCAGCTGTACAAAGATTTGGTGATTTCGCAAGTTATCACTTCCGAAGAGTTTTGGAAGATTCCAGCAAAGCAACTTCAAAATCAGAAAAATGCAAGCTCGAAACAAGAGATCGGAGTATCTGGTTACTTCCTTTCGGAAATAAGACCAGTCACTGACGGATGCAATGGTCTCAAATATAACTTAACCGGCGAGACAATCGAATGCGTCTTCAAAGCATATCCGGCTGTTAAAAAGAAACACTCCGAGTGCGTTCCATCCAAACTTAGTGAATCTGAGTTTTGGAGTAAATTCTTTCAATCTCATTATTTCCATCGCGATCGTATTACTGCCGGCTTAAAAGACATCTTCGTTGATTGTGGTAAAATGGACGATAGTGCATTAAGAAGAGAAATTAGACATAATCTCGGCGATCCGCTGCTTGACATTGGAAAGTTTGGTGATAATACAATTGAAGAAGGCTTCTGTTCCTCGAATACAAATGATCAGAAGGTTGACAACACCGGAGCCAATATCGTTCATCAATCAATTATTAAACGATTCAATCAACATTCGTTCATGGTTTTGAAATCTTGTCATCAAGAGAAGCCAGCAACTGTGACATCAGGAGAAGAAAAGAAGGTCGAAGAGAAAGAAAAGAAATCAAATGGAGACGTTGTCGATGGAAAGAAACGTAAGACTGTCGAAGTTGAACTTCCACCTCCCACGCCAGAAGAACTGGCCGAACAACAGCTTAAGAAAAAGCAAAGGATCATTGAGAAAATTCAATTCGATGATCTTGGATCTGAGGAGTCTCAAGAAAACTCAGTCGTTGCTCCTAAAACAACTCTCAACTTAGAAAGATTGGAAAGGTATCTGTATGGTCCAACTCCATCAGCTAATGTTAATAACCAAGTAAGCAATAGAGCTCAGGAATATTCAGTTGAAGCTGTTGATCAGATGATTCGTCAGAGTGCGAAGGAGTGGGGTCAACGTGTTCCTCATAAACAACTATTAAATCCCAGCCATGCCGTTCATGCTCTTGGAGAGCTCAGTCCAGGTGGTCTCCTGATGCGAGGCTATCAAGATTCCAACCTTTCTCAATTTGTGCCAATTGACTTCGAGAAGGAAATGAGCAACTTGTATAATGCTTCGAAGGAGCTACTTAGAGAATTTTGGAGTTCTTTTCCGCCAACTAACAGCGATCTTGAAGCTAAAGCCCTAAAAATGCATGACACACTGCAGCGCTTCAACATGTCCAAAGTAAAACCTTTTGAAGATCAAGCGATCCGACAACTGTCGCCACTCGGAAATCAGCTCCTCTCTCACATCAACTCACTCATGGAAACAGCCTTCAAGAAGTTCAACAGTTGGCAGGATAAAAAGGTTCATAAAATAAGATAAAGAAAAAGTATTTTTGAATAAATATCTGAAAGATGAATAAAATATGTTACAAGAAAACTTAATAATATGAAAATCAAGGAAACCTTTCAATTCCGCGGACTGATATCTTCGAATATATTCGAAAGCATAATATTTACAAAATAAATTTTTAATTTTCGTGAAAATGCCAACCGACGCGATTTCAGAGTCTGATGATATTCTTTGTACTACAAAGACCGAGTATCGGATACTTCTTGAGATGTAAGTAATCAGTGCAATTTCTTAATGATCTTGAAATAATAAAATTAAAATATTTTTTTAGGAAACTTTTATCTTCAGAATTTGCAACTGGATCAGTTTATGTGATGCCCACAAAGAATCAATCGTTGCTTTGGGATGGAATTCTCTTTGTTCGTGCTGGACCCTTCAAAGCTGGAATATTCCGTTTTACACTTCAACTCGATTCGGGTTTCCCTTTGCAAAAATCGCCTCCAACAATAAAACTTCTCGATCCATTTCTTCATCCTTTGGTTGCTGAAGAAACTTTGATCTTCGACTCATCACCAGCATTTCCCATTTGGAGCGAGAATGATCACATCTATGAGCTCTTGAAGTTCTTCAAATATTCAATGGAAAACTTAGATTATTGCTGCAATCAAGTTCAGAGACCAACGAACACTGACGCAGTTGAATTGTACAACAATGATCGTCAGAAATTCATTGAAATGGCTCGCGAAACTGTCACGAAAAGTGTGAATGAAGTTTTCACGAACGAAGATCATCAACATATTTTCTCATTCGACAAAAGCACAGTTGACGAAGGAATGCACGAACAAATCATTGAGAACATGAAAAGTCTGTCAGACACTTGTGATAACTTTTCATTCTCTTTCGAGAGACGAGGATAGCAAACAATTCAAACCTGATTAGAATTTCTTAAGTCAATTTTAACTCATCAACTCGACAAAGTAATTAAAAGCAATATATACCACGATTAACTATTTTTAACATTGTTTAAACCTTTAAATTATGTTGGAAAATAAAATTTTATTACGAAAGAGAGAAAACAGTAAAATAAATCTAAAGACAGCTGTTGCCCCAGCATCCACACCTGCAAGTCAAATGAAAGATGAAAGTGATCATCGCGACTTATTTATGAGACATTAACTCTCTTACCATGGAATTTTCTTTGATCCACCGTAAGACGTGATTGAGATTCTCCGCTTGCCTGACTTTAAACTTAAACTCGTTGACGACTCTCTCGACGACGCTAAACTGTTGCTGTAACGTTCTGAGACTGACGTGCCGCCTGGGTCGTCGCCGTGCATAAAGTTACTGTCTGAGCGTGATCTTTTTTTAAAAGAGTTTGACGAACGATTAGACTCGCGTCGTTGAACTTTCGCGCTAGGATCATGACAGATCTGTCGATGGTTTTTATGCTTCGCAGAATTCTAAAAATTTAATTTATTTCCTGATTATTTGCCGTTTCAATTGCAACTTACTAAATTATTATCTAAGCTCATTCTTCTCTTCGGATGAAGATGACTATGACTGTGATTGCGATGCATATGCGAATGATGAGTTCCGATAGCTTCCGTTTGCTTCTTATCAACTTCTTTCGAATCGTTGTTGTTCAACTCCGGATTCTCGATCGGCTTATCACTTGTTTCCTCCTTAGTGTTGAATATCGAGACACGTTTCGCTTTCTTCTTATCAACTCTCGTGTCGTTGGTCGTTTCATTGATGCAGAATTTGTCGATGCATTTTCGATCCGAAGCGGGAGTCGACGGAGCTGATACAGTGCAAAAGACGGAAGTGCTAGGAGTAAAAGCTGGAACTGGAGCGTTGATCGGAGGGAAGTTTAAATGAGAGTAGTCAGGAACTCGATCGAATGGATTAATGTCGTTTGTCTTGAAGTTCATTGGAGGTGTTAGTGGCGATGAAGGGATTGGAGAAGGAAAAGGAGTTGGTAGATGTTGAAGTAGCAAAGGATTAGTTTGTGATGAAGGCGTGATCAACTCCATTGGAGCTGGAACTGGTGGAGTGGCTTGAGAATTCGCGTCAGACGATCCGCGATATTCATCGTTAGGATAAGAAAGAACTAAATTGAGTTCAGAACGAAAAGGTTTTCTGTTAACTGATTCGTTGTCAGTTGGTGAGTTAGTGCATTGTGTTTGAAGCTCCATGATATCTTTCGATAACGCTTCGATATCAAATAGAAGCTCCTCTAGATTTCCACCTGTCTGAAAGTAATTTCCTCGATCAATGATTTCCAAATAAAAGTTTCATCTTCTCACTTGAAAAGAAGAAGTTGGACTCGTGACTTCCGCGACGTTTCCAGGCTTATTCGTTGAATGATTCACGACGTTTTGTGTTGATTGGTTCACGCCGTTTGATGGAAGCATCGTGGGGTTTACGTATAAATTGTTTGGCAGCATGTTGCTAATGAATACATCGGGTTGTGAAACGATCGGAGGTGGAATTGGCGCCGTCACTGATTTTTTCCTGATCGGCGAGAAGAAATGTTTGAGTCTTGAGACTTTCTTTACTGTTGGATCACTCGCTGCAGGAATCTGTACAACTTCAGGTAATGCAATGCTATCGATAACAGTCGAACCGTTTTTCTTCTGAGCATTCCTTTCTGCCGCCAACGCCATAATGTTTCCATGTTGATCTTAAAAGTAAATTCTCGTTAAATGAATCACACAAAACAAAATAATTTTCTCTCTCGATACAAACCGACATTCGATCCGCCAATTTGCTCATAATTTAAATTCTCGAAATGTGCTAGTGGTGGATTGAGCTTTTGTAAGTAACTTAGAGGACTTAGGACATCGACGTTATGTAGAAATGCTGATAAGTCGTTCATTGGAATGGAGCTGTCTTCATTTTGAATCATCGAATTGTTTCCTTCTGATGTCTCCTCGGAGACGATCGAAAGATGATCAAAGTTCAACTGAAACAACAATAATCGATTTAAAAGCGACGATAAATTAATTAGGGCGAGCGAATTGATTTTACGTTCAATCGATCTTTGCCAGATCTCTTATTGTGTTCGTCAGGCGGAGTTTTGACACTCGAGTTTTGCTGCTCTTTTGAAGTGGATGCAGCGCATGCTTCGTTCTTTGGCTGCTCAATTGACGACTCCCCTGCTTTGTCAGCACTTTGATTATCCGGAGAAGGCTTCTCTATGCAACAATCCTCGTCGCAGCACTCTTCACAAGAGCACTCGCTACATTCCGACGCGTTTTCATCGTCGTCGTCATCATCGTCGTGATTGTTGTTATTTTTGTTTTGATTCATGAACTCATCGGGGTCGATGCCTTTGATTCGCAAAAGATTTTCCAATTTGTCGTACTCGTCGCGAAGAGTCCTTGAGAATTGAATTGACTTTGTGGTGAAAGTCGTCACAAAAAGCAATGTCACGTTCATAATCGTCTCACCATATCTCACGTTGCAGCTGCGCCTTGT
Source organism: Smittia aterrima (assembly GCA_033063855.1). Taxonomy (NCBI): domain Eukaryota; kingdom Metazoa; phylum Arthropoda; class Insecta; order Diptera; family Chironomidae; genus Smittia; species Smittia aterrima. The sequence goes on along the minus strand of CP093831.1, from coordinate 10,677,210 downwards.
CACGCTTAAGAGTTTTAATCTCTGATTGACCTAGAAAGTTTATTTTTCTTGTTTTAATAATTAGTCAGAGAGTTTTCCTTGAATTAACACAAAGGCAATCATCATTCGCCCACGATGCTCATTCATTCATTCATGCTCCCTCACCTCTTTCCACCTCGGCGTTTATATTAATTGTTCGTATCCGTAACTCTTCGTTCTCGTATATCATGCCACGTGAAGACTTAGCATCAAGCCTGAAGATTCATTTAAACAAAAGATCATTAAGATAAATTATCGATCGATGGTGTCAAGTTGTAATTTATTCAACGTCCATTGTTTGGCCACGCGCTCGTTGAAAATATAATAATTCTCGACACCGCAAAACTATTAAGAGCTCTGTTTACTTTAGAGCGCGAGATCTTTCACCACGAAAAATGATTAATTTTTCCTTCTACACTTTCTTTAGAAAATAAACGGTCGTTGTCAAGGTCGTCGACGAAGAATTTTCTTGTCCGGAACGGAGCGCAACGGGAGCGCTTACACTTTTGTTTACCTTCGATTCGGCTTGTAATTCGCATGTTTCCGCTTTTCTCGCAGCATGTTGTTCTTCTTATGCATTAATATTAAATGATTGACAGCACAAGACACGACACCAAACACTAAAGGCTTTTCCGCCGAGCACTCCTTATCAATCTTTTCCACTTTCCCAGAAAATAACAGCACCAGCCTAAGAGAGAGATCGAGGAGGAAGTTGTTACTTAAGAACAGCACGAGGCTCTGTTTGATTATTTGGATTATAAAATCATCATCATAAAACACATTCCAGTCGTTATAAAAATTTATGTGGAAGCGAAAAACTCTTTTCTCACTCTCACGTTTGGAGCGTCGACGAGAACACTTTGTTTAAAACGATCGAAACAATCTCATCGAGCTTCACGCGCTTTTCCTTCTTAGACGAAGAAAAGATTTTTGTTTATACTGTAAAATACTGTCATCTATTTTTAACGCATTCATATGAAAATTAGTAAGGAGAGAGAAGAAGAAAATCGCTTCGGGAAATTTAATAAACATGAGAGTTTGCGTTTCTTATGGAAAATCATAGATTTTGCAATCGCGAATGTGATTTTTCTTCGCGGAGCGCTTGAGGCGGAAAAAATATTTTCAGGCTTCTGCTAGCTAATTGAACTACACTTCATGTTGAACTACGTTTAGTTCAATGATTTTCCTCAAGTGATTAGGAAACTTTTCAATGAACAGTTTTTCTTTTTCTTCTCTTTTATTGCGAGAAGCTGAAAACTTTTGAAGTGCTGCAAAGGCTGAAAATAACTTTTCCCTCTTAATCTCAACGTTTTCCTTTGAACTTTATGCGTTTTACCAGCAAACTCTCGTTTGTTGATTGAATTAACACGAACTCGCACGGGGAATTTCAGTAAGTCACGAGAAAATGCATTTTAAATTTGCGAAGTGAGGACGAAAATTATTCGAAACTTCCGACGATCTTTTCCGGTTGAAGCGCGAACACCAACTGAGACAAAGTGAAATTGTGGAAAACGTGAAAATCTTCCAAGAGATTTTTCTCATTTTCTTTTCTTCTCGATCGCGATCTCTCATTCTCATTAATTTTCTTCTTGACTTGACCAAACAAACCTTGAGTTTTCCAGTTACGATTGTCAACAAGTTTTTATTTTGGTTAAATTGTATTTATTTACGACGAAGGAAGAATTTTCTTTAAAATTTTGGTTACAAATGATAATTGATGAACATTTTAGTTTGAATTAAAATAATGAATGTCGTCGAACGACGAAATGCAAGAAAGTTCTACTCTTCTTTCAATTGAACATAGTTCGCAGGGAACAATCCGTAAGTGCAGGTCGCTTGATGGAAACCTTTCCACCAGCCTTCGTCAATCATCTCAATGTGAGTGATCTCATCTGATGGATCAAAGGAAATCTCATCTTCGGCCGCTGCTTGATAATCGTACAAGGCGAACGCAACGATTCCGGGATCGTCAGGCGATAAAATAAATTGCTCTTCCGCCACTTCCTCAATATTGTCACTCTTTAATTGCTCGATTAGCTCTTGCTCGGATTGTTCAAATGTTTCAGTAACGCTTTTGCTTTCGTTACCGTTGCTTGGTGTTTGCTTCGAAATCACTTCATTCGGCTGAATGATCGGCTCGTTGTGCTTAATTTCTTCAACGATCTGAGTTTGAGGTTGTTCTTGGCGAGTTACGGTCTCCACACTGGAGATGATATCAGGAGTTTGTGGAACAAATACTTCAGCTTTTGGAACTGGAGCAACTTCAACGTGCTGAATAGGCGTGACCACAGGTTCAACCTTTGGAATTGGTTCAGGAATAACTTCAGCTTTCGGAATTTTAATTTGTTGTTTCTAGAAAAAAGTAAAAGTTAGTTTGATAATTCGGGTTCACAGTTTGTTCATCTTACTGGAGGTCGTTTCTCTTCAACAGGTTGAGGAGCATTAAAAACATTTATCACGTTACCGATTCCCTCACTTCTTCCAGTCACAACCGCAGTTCTTTGTGGTTTAAAGTTTTGAGCGGGTTCATTTGAAGTAGTTGTCTGAAAAAATAATTATTTAATTATATTTTCTTCAAATTTGGTTGATTCAACTCACTTGCTCCTTGGCCGCTTGTTCTCGATCGAGAAGATCTTTCTCTTGCCGAAGTTTCTTTTGAGCAGCAGCTCGTTCCTTTCCATCTTCTTCAGTGTGCAACGCAAGGTTCTCGAACTTTGCTTTTAAATTAGAAGGCTTCGCTCCTGAGATATCAGGTTTGACTTTCGAGTAATTTGTTCCAATCTTTCCGCCTTGATCTTGGAATCCGACAGCCGATTTATCCATTCGATCACTTTCAACACCAAACTTTCCGCCAAATCCTTTCTTGTGGTCAGTTTGACTCTCATGCTTCGGCACTGCACTCTGATAATCGAATCCAACAGCTGACTTATCCACTCGATCTTTCTGAACACCAAACTTTCCTCCAAAACCATCTGAATAATCTTTCTGCGATGCATGCTGAAGAAGAAGAAAACTCGTTAGTCTCAGAGTGTATACGCAATTTGATTAAATTACCTTCTCGACCTTTCCGATATAATCATGACCCATTGCACTTTGATCCATTCGGTCTTTCTCAACTCCAAACTTTCCTCCGTATCCTAAAAAAAGAATCAAAAATAAATCTCTGCATTGATCACACCTTATGAGTCATCAAACCTTTGGATCCTGTCATACCGCTATCTTCCAAGTTTCTGAAATGAAAACAATCGTCGTGTGAAAGTGCAAATACCTCAATCTGATTATTATTCACTTACTTCTTCTTCGTAACATCATCCGCTTTCTCAGTTTCTTCAATAAGTTTTCTCATGCTGGAGATTTAATGAATCAGAATTATTTAGAGCAAATAATGAAATTTGTTTTCTTACTCAATCGCTGCATTCCTTGACTGACCAACGTCCTTTCCCCAACGCTGTTCATTCTCCGTGAGTTTGTTGTCATAAGTCGCATCAGTTTCCCAATCATCTTGGTCGCCGAAAAGAATATTTCGTTGAAAACAAATAAATTATTTATTTTATGCAATGATAAATACCATCAGACATCTCGAATTGATTTTTATTTAATACTGTCGAGTTTAACTAGAAATTGCACAAAACTTTAAAAACAAACGGCACGCCCTTAGACTTCTTTTGATAAAAAAAAGGAAAGATATAACAATTCACTGATAAAAGTTTGAGGAGCCCTGCTAAGAACTACGAGAGTGTGAACACGATCGGCCCAAGCGGAGAATCTTTGAACTATTCGAAGCTTCACACGAAAGTCACCAGAGTCGCTCTTTCTTTTTCAACGAACCTGTAAAAATGTCCTACAAGTTTTCGGACAAAGTAATAAAAATAATTGAAAATAAAGTGTAATTCAAGCGATTGCTATCAATTAAGATGCACTATCTTGTTCATAAGACTCAGGGCTAGTCAATGCAGTGTAATTTATTTGGATAACTTGAGGTTTAATGAGATAATTTATAAAGTTAGCGCGACGATATTTTTTCCGGACAAAAACGTGGATGTGCAATTGATGTAAATCACACGCTATGAACTAGCAACATCGCTTGAATTATACTTTTGTGCTTCATTTGAATGCATTCTTTCATGTCTAACTTATCACAACCAAATGCGTTAGTTATAATTCGCTATTTGTTTGTGGTCACCATAACCTTAAACACGAGATTTTAATAATTTTATTCTTTTAGGCCATCGTTATCGACGGCAGAGGCCATCTTTTGGGCCGTCTGGCATCAATCGTCGCCAAGCAGATCTTGAGCGGAACCAAGGTAGTCGTAGTTCGTTGCGAGGATCTCCAACTTTCCGGTCATTTCTTCAGGTGAGCGTTGTTGCAATCCCATCGAGAACTTGGATCTTTCGTGATGATTATATTTCTTACCTACATTGTTTGATCACAACCGTGATAGAAAACCTTTAAGACCCTGACCACATCAACTGAACGCTAGTCGTCATTGAAGATAGAATTTGTACTAAACACATTTGTTTGTTGCTTTCATTGCAGAAATAAGATAAAGTTCTTGTCATACTTGCGCAAACGCTGCAATGTCAACCCAGCTCGTGGACCTTTCCACTTCCGCGCTCCCAGCAGAATGTTCTGGAAGGCTATCCGTGGTATGTACAATTTGAAATTCGATTCTTCTGCTTCATACTAAATGACATCACTTTTTTCTAGGTATGATTCCATACAAGACTCGTCGTGGTAAGATTGCCTTGAACAGATTGAAGGTCTTCGAAGGCATTCCACCTCCATTTGACAAGCAAAAGCGCGTTTGTGTACCAAACGCAATGAAAATCTTGTGCTTGAGACCTGACCGCAAGTTCTGCCAAGTTGGACGTGTTGCACATGAAGTCGGTTGGCAATACAGAGACGTTGTCAGCAGCTTGGAGGCCAAGAGAAAGATCAAGGCTCGTCTGCACTACAACCACAAAGTTCGTCTTGAGGTAAGAATTCATTCATTTTCCTATTTCTTCAGATTAACTAATCTTTCGTTTTCATTCACAGCGACTCCGCGTTAAGGCAACACAAAAGGTCGCCAAGGGACTCACTAAGCAAAACGCTGTCCTCAAGAAATACGGATTCATTACCTCGGAAAACGAAATCAAGGCCGTCGCTGCTCCAGTTAAAGCATAAACGAATCGTGAGGAAGTTTTGTAAACGAAAATAATGAAATTGATTCAAATAAAACCTGCGGGAATCACAAGTTAAAACATCTGAAAAGAAATTTTGTTTTATTTTTGCAATTGATTGATTTCAGGAAAATATTTTTTCATCTATGGAAGTTAAAAAGAAATGCTTTGAATTTGACTGGTCCCATTAGACTCGTAAGAACTTAGAGCTCTGAAACGTCATGAATCAATAATTTTCAAATTGAAATTCTTTAATAAAAGTAAAATCATGCTTAAGCCAATAATTTCAGCCAGAGCATAAAATTTATGAGTTATCAGAAAACTTTGATTTATGAGTTTGAACATAATGAATGCGCAGCTTAAGCCATCGCAACAAAATACCTCGCCGATAAAAGAGAAGAACATGAAACGAGAACCAAAAAAATTATCCAACTGGGTTGATGCGGCTCGAGATAAAAAACATGACACAAGCCCAGCCGAGTTAAGATAATTTATTTATAAAGCGTTGAAAGTGAACTATGCAGAATGTCGAGAACTTTCAATAACGAGAAGACGTTTACATGCTCGGGAATGTTCTTCGACAGGTTATGAGAGCGAATTTCTTTCTTAAAATAATTAAATTTGGAAATAATTTTATAAAGAATTTCGATTTTTTATCAAACATTTTACCGAAATTCAATTTTGTAAGAATGTTTTCTGAACCAGAATGTTTTCTTCAGAATTTAAAACAAATTCAAGTCTTCAACACAAAGCAAGTGAAACTTTCTCAAAAATATTATTTTCCTCAAAGCGACTCCTTAAAAGTCTTCTTGATTTCCGTTTGACTCAACATTTCTCTCTAATTGAAGGTTCTTCTCTTGCGTAACTTGGGGAAATTATGAATTATTTAAATACAAACTTGAGTATCATTATCAATATCTTCGCTTTGCGTTGCACATTCTCGAAGCAATTTCTGACGATAAGAATTAACATAATTAATTTATTACAAATTAAAAGTATAAAGTCAGTTGATTAATTAAAAAGCCTGCGAGAGATCGCAAACAAAGTTTCAGGAACATTGCATTCTTCTCGCATCTGTTTCGCCAATTCTTTTCTGCTCTACTTAATGAATTCATCATTATTATTTTATTGTTATGGCTCTTGAAGTTTTAAACACTTTTTAATACATCGTTAATTATTTTTTTTTGTAGAATGTTGGGCGATGTTGGAAGGAAGAAGAGCGACGCCAATTATTTCCGCAAAAAAAAAAGATATTTCGTCAAACAATGTAAAAAGCCTTCAACTTGACAGTAAAAGTAAATAAATGACTTTACAATATTCTCGACAGTTTGCGCCATCAATTGCAAAGGGAATTTCATGAACAATGTCAAACGAGGGTGATCAAGAAGATTTCACTTTTATTAATGACTCTTTATCGTTGAATATCAATTACAGACTTGTGTCTGAAATGCAATTTGAAACAGGTGATTGCCAATTCAGTGAGCTTCTGCATCGTTTAATAAATTTAAATGACGCATTCTCCAAATTAGTTTTGAGTATTTTTCTCCCAAAAACTGTTTCGTGATTAAACTCGGAAACGAAAGCTATTGATTAGCGTTATTTCGTTGAACGAAACTCGTTCACTTCACCTGTCAATGAATTATGCAAACCAACAAAAACAGAAACAGCAGCGACGGGACGGCAAGTGCATTGAGAGAACGCTCAGTGTGACTTAATAATTGACTTTAATTATATTTTTATAAATTTATGAGCAATGCGCTCGTCTCTTTAACCCCTTCAGTGAATGGCCATTACTCGGGAAGCTCGTAAAGAGCAAAAGTAATAGCGCTTGAATGTGTTAATTATGTTAAGGAGAGCGAGTCTTAAGTGCTCCATAAAATGTCATTCCGCGTAAAACTTCAGCTTCGTCTTCTGATAACTTTGTTTAATCTCGCAAATGTTAATTTCCGAACGCAAAGAAGTCCAAGAAATGCAAGAGAAGGATGAGTTAAACAGCACCGCATGTTGTGAAGAAGAAATATTTGTTCAGTCTCGAGTCAGCGGATATTCTTCGGGCTTAGATCTGTCAAAGTATTTTAAAGTTTCGTTGATTTGGGTCAGCGAGAGAATCCGCAGATTTTATTAATTTGCCGGTAGCCGAAATAAATCAATAGAATTTATGTAAATAATTCTTCTCTTCTTCAAGCTGAAAATATCTTTCAACTTCTCTTAATCGAGCTTGTTATCTAAGGAAATTTACATTTAAAGAATTTTCTGCGGCAATCGTCGCAAATTGATTTAACTCCTGCGCTCACTTTCACAGCCCACAGTTTCGTAATTATCTTTTATTATGCTGTTAATTGAATGAAATAATAAAACGACTTGAAAATACTTTTTATGTCTTTATTAGTTCGCCGTAAAACGTCTCAACTCACATCAAGTTCGCTTTTCCATCCACAAGAACCATTTTTTATTATTCCATAAGTTTTATTGCATTTCCATTTCAATGAGATGTATTCAAATTTATGTAAGTTTAATGTGCAATAAATATAAAATGCATGAGTCGAACGAACAACTCGCAGCCAAGCGAACGAGACACCCTTTGTTCTGTTGTGCGACGCAAAACTTTATGAATTTACCTTTTCGTGAATTTTGATTGGTCGTGAGAGAGTTTTACGCCTTTTATGATTTTGTTTTCGTTCTTTTCCCTTACATTATTGATGTTTTATTCTTCTCTGTTTTTTTTTCGTTTCGACTTTATGCTGTGCCGAGCAATGGCCACTAGCGTTGGCTTTAATAAGCTAACCGAAAATTTCGTTGATGCATTAAAGAATATTTCGAGAAAACCGTTCCATCAAGACGAGAAAAAGTTGATGGGAAAATTATTAAATCGAGACGAGAGATGGTGAAAAGAGGAAAGCGAGATAATCGCTCGAATGCGAAATAATCCAATCAACTCTTTTTTTTATCAACTAATGATTAACTTTTTATGAAGTTCGCAGAAAAAATATTGATGGAAATCGGTAAATATTTGAGCGAAGCTTTCTCAGTCAAGTCTCGACATCTTTGATTGGTTCAAAATAAAAAATAATTTTTTTCAGATTTTAATCGAAAATTATTTAAGATCAATATAATTACAATCAAATATTTGTTAATCTCGCGGCATCTTATAATTTTGAAGTAGCAAAGTGACGACGATCCTCATCTCCACGAAATGATTGCGAAAATGATTAAGAATCCACGAATTAAGAAACTTAATAATAATCTCTCGGTCGGGTCGACAAAAGCCGTTCTTTCGGGACCATTGTGCGTCTTTAATTCGAGTTGATTTCGCCTTTTATATATTTTGGGAAACGAACAATGATGAAAATCTAATCTGTAATCTTCTTATCAAAAAGTGACAGGAAAATTGGTTTGGCCTTTGGGTCTTTTTCCCTCTCATCCGATCGAAGAATATTTTAGCTGGTGAATGCGTTCTGACGCTATTGTTTCGATTGTAATAGCAGATGGATTGGGATTCTTATATTCGAAGTGTGTTGAGCGTTCTTACTTTCTTCTCTCCCCTTTCCAAGCCTTTCGTTCCATCTCTTACATTGTCACAAATAATTACTCGACTGATTGTTGTTCTCACAAGACGTTCGTTATTTGAATTTCAAATTTTTTTCGGAGATTGAAGGGAATATCTTTTTCTGTGGGAGAGATTAATTGTAATTTCATATAAAAGAATTTCCTAATTTTCGGTATTTTGTCTGTCAGACATGTTACAAAATCATAAGAAGCGGAGGGAGAGTTGGCGGGGAAAAAACCAGAGATAATGATAGATGATTACCTAGAGAGACTTTAAAGCTTTTCGATATTATAAACAATTTTTGAAATTATTATTTATAATCATACGATACACCAATTTTTCCCAATGGGTCCGTAAGAAAGAGGAGGAAAAAAAACGCAGAAACAACGAACAACAAAGCGCTCAGAGTTTTATTTTAACAATTTGTGAATATGCTGGCTCGTTCGGCTTTGATGTGTTGCGTGTTGAGTTGACCCACAAAAAAATTAAACTTGCTTGATTGTTATCCAATTTAACTTAAAATGATGCTGTATGATGCTGTTCTAATAAAAAATTAACGTTTTGATGCCGAAAATGAAGAAACGACAATTGAGTTGAATAATTTTGTGTTGTTTAAAAGTTTCTTTCCCGTCGACTTCGTTTTCATTGCTGGCGACGACGACTGGCGATGATAATGGCGAGAAGCTTAAATGAATTTCTTGGAAGTGCTTCGTTTCCTTCCAATAAACTTTCATCAAGATCCATTCAAGCTACAAGCGGCCAGAGCTTGTAGAAAACACACCGAAATCGATTTAAAGTCGCCATCGCGTTTTCTGTTTAATTCTCGTCGTCAAACACCTCGCGAGTCCACCCCTCCGGCTGCTTCCCCCTTTTTTTTGTAAGCGAAGCTTAATGAACAATCATGATTTTCAATCAGACACTAAATTATTCATCGGATGATTGTCGAAAGGCGTTTGTTTCTAGAATTTTTAAATTATAAAAAAAATGTTGACATGAAAATTTTCCTTTATCAATCCAACTCTCGTCGCCAAAGCCCACGCGGCGTTCTAAGCCATCATGGTTAGTAATTAAATGCTCATTTTTTTAAAAATTGAGTTTGTTGTTTAATCTGAATCTTGTTTTAGGACGCGTTCGACGTTTTTGTCACACGCCATCGAGTCAGAGGGAAAGACAATTTCAGTTTCGGTTGGATAAGTTAGAGTTTCCCTTGCGCTCGATTTTCATGGAAAATGATTACAAAGTGTACGTTAAATTGTGTTTTTATTTGTTTGATGTATAGACACCCATAAAACACCCATTAAATTAGAGAATTCAGTTCTTTCGTTCATTCACAGAGAGAATAGAGTAGACGACACGCAATCAAACGAACCCATTTATTTTTTTCTGTATCAATAAACTTGATATGCACTAATAACAACGGCTAAAAAACAATTGCAGCGCAAGGCGACCCCATTTTGAATTTAATGATGTAAATAAAAGGGTGTTTTCCACCCGCTACTGTTGTTGCCTTCATTATTATTCAAAACGCTTTCAGTTCTGATTTTACTGATTGATAATGTCACTCTCTCTCGCCATGATCGATAATAGAAAAAAAAGCGTTTTCCATCAGACGTCAAAAGATTGACGCGAAGAGGGAAACTTTGATTTGTTGGAGTGAAACTCAAGAGTTCAACTTTGAAGCATCAATTTCCGAAATTCATTTGTCAAAAGAAGGAAAAAAATGTTTAATGTTGAAGGCAAACATTGAAACAACAGCGAAAGCTTTTTCTTCAACATTTATCCGCCTCGAAGCAAACATCTCCTCTCCTTCACTCCAACGAGTCAAAGTGAGTCAGCGATAGTCTCATCGACTCGATCACTCGCTTTGTCTTGCTCCGACCAACTGACGAACATCAGCAATACAACAACAAAGGACGAAGGTGAAACAGTAAACACACCTTCGCTATATGCTTAATAAAATCGTACAAAAGTTTTTGTTTTATTTCGGGTTGAAAATTAGTTGCGTTCGTACATTGCTGAAAGTCTTTGCCGCGGTTAGAGAGAACTCAAACAAAAGAGAATTAAATAATAAATGTTCTGATTGTTCACTGTCATTTTACGGATATTTGAACGAGTTAAGTGTGATTCACTTTCGAATTAAAAAGATTGCAAGTGAATTTAATAGAAAAAAATAGAAAAATCACTGAAAAATCCTTGTAAATAGAAAAAAGTATTTTTTACTCGTTTGTGCAATAGAAACCGGCGGTGAATAGAAAAGTTGTCGCGTGAGAGGAGGAAAATTTCGTTGGAAAAGTGAAGAAATCGTTGAGAAAATGATGATAATATCGATGGATAAGTGAGAGCATCGAAGTGATCAGCGTTTGTTTACTTTACCGCTTCCGATCACAACATAATCCTAACAATTACAAAGAAAAATTATTGAATTTGTGCGTGACTCCAACAGTTAATAGCGAAAACGCATTTGTGAGTGATGAAACTTTCTTGTCACGAATTGCTTTTAGCAGTCAAGGTCGCGTTTTTCGCTTTAATTTAACATGATTTTGTATTGATTGGGCGATTTGTTTCTTAAAGTTTTGAGAACGCGATCCGAAGACGGTGAAAAAATAAAAATAAAACAAAGAAGAAGAAGAGAAGGAAATAATTGAGAAGGATGACAAATCGCTCTTAAAATCGATCGATTTAAATGATGATCAATCATTATTATAGTGTAAATAAATGCTTAATGAGAGGAGTGCGATACAGTAATAATTTTTTATGATAAATATGAAGATATAAAAGTGTTCGGAGAGCCATTAAAATTAATTATAGCGACATCAAAATAAATAGAAGTGAAAACACCAAAAAAAAAAGAAAGAAATGTTTGATGAAGAGAAAAAGCGAAAAATGTTCGAACTGATGAGGTTGAATTTATGAATTTTTTCGGTATCGTCGTAGCCGTCGCCGCCAGCTCATCCCAACCAGCTCAAAGACAATTAATTACACAAATATTTCTCCTCGAATAATTATTGAATAATTATGTAATTAAACAAGTCGAAGACTATAGAGAAAGACAAGAGTTTCACGGAACAAGACAACAAAAAAATACAAAACAGAAGAAAAGCCAAGCGATATTGATACAATGAGTCAATTGGGCACAGTTTACGCAACAAAACGTCGAAGAAGGAACGGGAAAAGGTAAGCAATAATTTTCAGTTTGATATACCAGGAATTTCTTCTTTCCGAGAGACAGAGAGACCTGTAAACATAATAAAAATAAAAAAGGTTAATCTTTATTTAATAAGCTTCACTTTTGAATGAGGGAGATCGAAGGAGAAGAACATTTTGTGTGTGAGCTACAAAATGTCAATCAAATCAAGACAAGACATTGTAAATTATACTTCTCTCAATTCTCTTTCCTTTATTAACTCCGATTTTCAATTATTTTTTGAACTTCTCAATGTGCTAGATCAAAGCAGAGCGAGATAGTTCTCTATGGTTTCTTTTGATTTCTTCTATGAAACGAGTGACACTTGATAGGTCCGCAAACGCTCTTTTGATGCCTTCGCAGGTCAAACTTTACTATTCCGATTAATAATCATAATTAGTCTCATGCTGTGCACTCAAAATCCCATAGATTTCTCTCGTTGGCACCTCGAACGGTGGAAATAGACGTAAATGAACTCTCCAAAAATTATTCGACGTCGACTGAAATAAAATGAAATTATTTTAACATGATCGGAAAAGAATCTTCAAAAGTATGTCTCAGCAAGGCTCATAAACAAACCGTCTCTTGCCCGATCTGGTGGCGTTTAAATGTTCGGAGCCATGAACAAGACGATAGTGCTGTGCACAATTAATACATTTAGTTATAACAAACTCTTCTTCCTCCACCAAAAAAAAGAAGGAATCTTCGTTTTTTGATCATAAACAAGAGAGAGCTGCCAACTAAACAAAACCGAGGCAAATTTATCGTCATTTTCGCATTCACTCGATACACGGCCGTATGAATATTCAAGACAGATTAATAAAATATCCAAGAGAAACACATAAATAAATTAAAGCGAATGAAGACTCTCGATATCCACCGAAATGCAACGAAACATTTCTGCCTCTTGTCGAGAGAGTTGTAGTGATCGTCGCTACTATGCAAGCAGCTCAAGGAGGAGAAAACACACAAACGGTCAACAATAAAAGAGTTAAAGAACCAAATGAGCAATGACGAGACCGGAATTTATGTAGAGAAGTCTTCGGATGGTCGGGGAGAATATTATTAATATGTTTCCATTCCTCATATATTGTAATTCTCCTCGCTAAAGTCTCTGCTGCTGCTGCTGTTAAGGCCATTCGCGAATGAAATATCGCGAGACGAAGGGAAAAACAAATTATCAAAAATGCGAAAATTGAATCGAAATGAAATATGAAATGAACAAGCGTAAAACACAGAAAACACATTCTTATGTTGCTTGGGTAATTCAGAAGCTGCAGGGGAGGCAAAGTCGAGACTCTCAAGTTTCCTTTTCTCTCCCAGACTTGAGCAAACAAACTTGAACTCAAGAATTGCAATTAGAAGTCAAATGAGAGTATTCACTTGATCACACATCAGTTGAGTCGAATGGAAGCTTATGTAAACAGTGAGCGACGACGAGAACAGCTCCAAACACTCACACACAAAAGCATTAACAATGCAGTTGCTGAATGAAAATAACCTAATTAAAAAAAATATTTTTTTTTGTATATTAAGTACATAATAATTATTTTATAATTATTTTCCATAAAAAAATGTTCTGCTCGGCAGCATACTGAAATTAAATGTTGAATGCTACAAGCTTATATGCTCGATGCCTTCAATATTTATTCCTTAAACAAAAGTGCATTCATCAAAAATTTACTGCAATAAATTGCGAGCAGCTAATGAGCACAAACATCAACATCACATTTGCCTTAAATCCACAGCTCATTTTATTCTAATTTGCAATGGAAACCTCAGTGACTTTTCGGGAAGGGAAGTCGTCAATACAATTACAACGAAATAAGAATTTTTTTATACATTTCGTTTCGAGTAAATTAATTGCATTCACCTAACATCGTTAAAAAATTATGGAGCCGTAAAATGATAAAACTATAATCATAAAATATTATTTTGTTTAAGAAACGTCATCGCTCTTTACTTACTTGAGTTGCAACTCGATGAGTGAGTGAATGCTCTCTAGTGGAATTGAAAGAATTTCACTTTGAATGAAACCATAAGGCGACAAACCCGTAATTTCGTACTCGAATGAGAAGAGTCTTCATTCATTTTCTGTTATTTTCATGAGATTGCCGAGCCAATATCAATTATTGAATGATGATAATGCGATCGCGCAAAGCAAACGAGAAGATAAATTGTGAGAGCATCTTCGACGACTTCGGCAGTCGACTGAAGTGAAAAATGTGAACAACGAATATCAAACAGAGTCACATTAATCACGATATGCTGAAGTCGAACAGAAGCAACGATCGTCTTGCAAGAGTCTTGCGACTAAATTATCATAATTTTCTTCAATAAAACTTAAAATCTCTTTCTTTCATCGGAACTTTTATTTATGCCCTAAAACCAAGTTCACAGATCTCAGGAGTGAGTGAGGACGAGGAGAGTTGAGCAAATTTATTTTTTTCAGTTGCTTCAATCAAACGGTCAGATTTGTGCCGCATGAAAAATTAAAGCAAAAGCTTCACTGTGAGGCTAATAAATCATAAATCTGAAGGAATAAAGTTGCAATTCATGAATGAATGGAAATAACTCACAACATCGCAATAATAAATCAACTCGACGATAAATATATCATTTCACAAACGCGCACGATGCGGGCTTAAGGGGCGTCAAGATTTCAATTAGGTTTGCGGATTGTTATGAGCCTCTCAAGACGTTTTCATGAGCTTCTAAACGGCCTCTCTCGCTACCGAAATATTTGCTGTCTATCACTCGGCTTTTGATCCTAATGACCTTGAAGATGAATCGACTCAAATACTGTTAGTCGGATCGCCGCTTGAAGTATAATTTCAGCTAATGACCTAGCATCAAAAAGCATTTTATTTTCTGATTTTATTTTGTCGGAGAGCTAAGAGGAGAAAACTATTATCAAATGATTCCTCAAAAACTCGAAGCCATTCGAAAATATTTTCGTTTACATATATGTCTGGTGCTTTAATAATTTATCCGTCGAACCGATGAGCTACGTCAGCTTTTTCCTATGTCGAACGACAGCAAAGCATTCCTTAATTGATGATTGTTTTCTTGGAAAAAGGCAACGTCGACTATAAAACGATATTGCACCGCGAGCAGCCTCGTCGAGGGTTGATTACCCTTCTCACATATGTAGCGCGGAATATCCGTTAGTTGAACATTAAGGTGTATAAACGCCTTGACCATATGTGTTTCTGTTTTCATTATCTCTCTTTATAGCAGTCATAGCGATCGCTCGGATAGAATAAAAACGAAAAAATATCCGCGACGTAACCCCCCGATATTAATTTTCCTTTCAATGTTATAATTTCGTTTTTGTTCTTTTAGTTTTCATAACCGGTCAGTTTCATAAGAGAGACAAACATAGAAATTAAATAATCGAGGAGAAGAACAGAAGGTGAAGGCTATTGGATCGATTCGATAACAGGACCAAATTTATTTGACCTCACAATAATCGAAACTTTTCATAGTAGTCACCTCGCCTTGTTTGAGTTAGTCAAACTTACTTCAACTTTGTCGTCTGCTATAACAACTGAAATAAGTTTTCCGTCTCCTTACTTTTGATTTTTTTTTTTCGACGTGAATAATCATAAATGATAAAAATATGCGATAATGTACATAATTTAGTTTTTATTTTGGAATGAATTATATTCGTCGAATATTAATTAGGCTAAAACCTGAGGGTTTCTATGGAGAGTCACATGTAAATAAAATCGCTTTTTCTTCACATCCCCCACGTTTTATTTTTTAATTACGTTGGCGAAAGAATAAACAGCACTTTTCGAGGCTTAACGTTGAATGATAATTAAGAGATTGACCGAAAAGCTTAATGAGAAGTTTCTCTGCGACAAATTCTTCCTAAATACTTCAGTGACGTGACAATTTCTCTCCGCGAGTCCTTGTAGGCTCACACCTCAACTGATTAATCTAATGGCAAACCAAATCGAATTTGTTTTCTACTTGGCCAAGTGACGTCATTACTAGGTCACCGAAATGAAAAGGCGCTGTCTGACTACGTCTATCGATTTCCTTATGCAAATTTATTTAAATGGAATTCCACATCACATAGATTCACACTCGCGTCGTCGTCGAAGTTTACGAAGCTCGAGCTACGTTTTTTTTTTATTATTGAATTTAGGGTCTATCTTGATGTAGACGCGCATTCTACCGAAAACATCGAGCAAAGAAGAATGTAAAATCGCCGATGAAAAGTATTTGAAATATTTTCAAAAAGGTGTGCAATTTGTTGATTTGCCGAAAAAAAAGAAATCATTAAAATAGTTTCTTCGCTGCGTCGTCTACTGTCTAGTCTAGTCAGCCGTCTAGTGTTGAATGCAAATTTTCCCATATTTTCGTCTCTCCTCGCTTCATTTCAACCAAATTCGTTCGAGGAATTTTTCATTTTCCGTTTGCTTTTCGGCGAAGTTTTAAAGTAAAGTGGGAAGGGGGAGAGAATCAAATTTAATTATTGCCATGGATCGCTCAAAAACATGCTGCACTAGGTAGAGTGTGACCCAAATTTCACTGTCAAAGTAAATAATTTTATTGAAATTGAAATTACTGCAATTCAGGATGTGTAAGATAATTTCTGCGTGAACGAAGAAGCGGTCAAAGAAGAAGCGAGAAAGCCCAGTTGATCAACGGAACTTGAACTCAATCATTGTTCTGTTCTGGTTCGATGGGAAGGTCTTGGAATTCAGTCTGGGAACTTTTCATGTTTCGTTGTCTTGTACGCATAAAAATCGATGAACGAACAAAGTTTTGTTTTGTTCGACAGAGAGAGAGAGAGAGAGAGAGATGTTCACTTTTGATGCAAAGTATTCATAAAATCTTAAGCTTGACTTTTTATCTTCAAACTGTACAAGCCAATGAATCTTCAGATAAAGATTCAATCAATCCTAAGCAAGTCGTCATTCATTCGCTCCATTCACCGAAAGAAACTTTTACAACACAGTAAAGTTGTTATTGGCGTTTCACAATGCGCCCTCAACCTGTATCAAGTAGTCGATCGTATTTGTTTATTACTTGCGCGGTTCAAAGGTTTGCAAGGTATTCGCCTCGCGACTGGGAACTTTTTCTCCTCACAATACACAATAAATAATGATGTTTAAAAATTGATACAATTATATTTTTGTGAGCTTATTCGAAATCAATATGAACACATTTCTGCTTCGGGTTTGGGAATAAAACTCACAAAACTTTATTAATTCGAGCTCAGATAACTGAATCGATTTTTATGTATTTGTTTCTTTAGCCTATTCGCCTCTTTCTTTATTTCGCTTTTTCCGTCTTTGTGATTTAATTCCACCAATGCTTTTATTGCTACGGGTTTTCTTTTTTATACGGAGTTCCCTTGTACCAAGCTGAACTGGCAAGAAAGTAATAAATAATTTTGAAGTAGATAACTGCTCAAAAGGAAAATATGCTACTCGTCCTGAATGTTCCCATTCTCATTCATTCTCACTGTGTCTTCTCTTCTTTCTTTCAGCTTGAAGCCGCCACCAAAGGATGGAGTAACGAAAAGCAATCCTTCAAAAAGACATCGCGAGAGACTCAACGCTGAACTGGATCTGCTCGCATCGCTGTTGCCATTCGAACAAAATATTTTAAGTAAACTGGATAGACTGAGTATTTTAAGGCTTTCAGTCAGTTACTTGAGGACGAAAAGTTACTTTCAAGGTAAGCCAGAGTGGATGAGAAGGCGAGGGTGTGAGTGAAAGGCTTTTAATTTTAATTACCCATGTACTGAAGGGGACATAATTTGTGAGAGAGCTTATCGCGCGGCCACTTCTTTAAAATTCACGATACAAAGTAAAGCTTTAGCGAACGAACGCACTCGGCATTAAACATGATATATATGCTGTGGCTATAAAAATATGGTATATGTGAGCATTACGTTACTTTTATTTTAGCGGTCAAAAAAAAAGAATTTATTAGCTCGCTGATAACATCATTAACAAATCTAGAACATTTTTATGTTAATTGAAACGAAAAAAAATGGAGAAAGAATTTTTCTGAGCCTTTCTCGTGAGCTAAGTTGACTGTTTACATATCGCGCTTTAATCTGGCGGCTAAACCCATGCAAAGACCGCGAGAGAGTGAACTCACGCGGAATAATATAAAGTTTAGTTTAGTTTTTCGGGCGTCGTATGATAAAGTATAAAAAAATGATTTATTTTAATGTAAATAATATGAATTTTAATAAAGTAATTTGGCTAATAAAAAAATACGTCAAAAGGGCAAAGCGACAAATTGCGGCTATGACAAACATTAAAAGAAAATGCTTTCTGATGTTTGAAGTGAAGGCACGCTGTGATTTTCTGGGTTAAGATTTTAATTACGAAAAGCTTTCTCATTTCATTTGAAGCACAATGACGTCGT
This sequence comes from Smittia aterrima, assembly GCA_033063855.1. NCBI lineage: Eukaryota > Metazoa > Arthropoda > Insecta > Diptera > Chironomidae > Smittia > Smittia aterrima. The sequence goes on along the minus strand of CP093831.1, from coordinate 10,658,897 downwards.
AGACGACGACGAAGCTTCTCCCGCGAACTTAGACTCGGCTCGAGTGCACATGGGCTTGAAAATACAAACAAGAACCATAAATTTTAATAACAAGCGAGCATTTTTCGTCTTTGATTTGAGCGAAACATGCTATTACAGCACACGCCGGTTTATTATTGTTTATCAGCTGATTTGGGTCGATTCGATCACGACTGAGGAATGAACGTGTTATGAATGGTTAACAATTGAATGTCTAGAATCACGCTTTCATATCAAAACGAAAATGCGACATTTAACTTCAGATTCATTGCCCATTCGATCATTAATCAAAAACTCTTTAAATAAATCGCGACGTATTTTTCCTCTGCTGATCACATTAAAGAGTTCTTTCTCTCCCTTCTTCGACATTTTTTTTCCGTCGCAGACGAAGGAAGCATGCGCGACTCATTCCCAAACGCTTCTGATAAGAGACATGGCAGAAGAAGAAAATCTCCCCAAAAAAAAACTAAGAAAGGAATTGTATTTCTGTAATAAAACAAAATGGGTGATGTTGCTTTGTGTTCTGAGGTTAGAAGGAGGAGAAGGTTGAATCGAGGGGATAAAAGAAAGAAATTGTTCATGTGCAATAATAAACGTTAAGACTGTTTTATTAAAGAGAGAGAGAGAGAAATAAATCGAAACTTTGGGGTGGATTGCGACCACTTAACTACAAACACATAAATTATCAATGGAAGAAAGTTTTCACTAACTTTTTCTCTCAGCGAAACTTTTTTTTTGTGAAAACATCTTTCGCTCGCTTCCATTTAATCGATAAAGAAAATTCGAAAAGATATTTAAAAGCGCACAAGCGCATTCCTCTCGAGGCACATTTTTTCTTTCGGGCGTCGTCGTCAGATTGCGTCCAAATATTCTCTCGAATTCCATTCTCTCACAATTGTAACACAATCGACGGACACTTCCTTTGGGTTAACCATAATTCGCTTTTACGAAAAACTATTTAAATTGTACAATTGGGACTGCTGCATACGGCGGCTCTACGGAGGGGGTGAAGTTTTATTTCGAAGGGTTACTTACTCGCCAACGTCTGTCGGTATCATTCGGAATCGAGCCAGGTAAATGCACAAGCTGTGGATGTTGTAAAACTTACGCGGAATTAGTGCACAACATATGTTCGCTGTTCAAGTCGAAAACAAAACAGAAAAACTTTCATAAATGAGCTCCGGAGAGAATCGAATCGAGTCGAATTAACTTCGAGTCAGTTAACAGTCGAGAACGACCCAACAAAAGGATGATATCAAGCACTCATCAATTAATCATATTTAAGATGAGACGAAAGCGATGTTTAATCAAAAGTTTTGTCGACGCTCGTTAATCTCTCAACCGAATTCATGAATGAAAAAATTTATTTTGTTAACACGTGATCGACATATGTTTGTTGACTATTTCTCTCCTTTTCCTGCTCGGCCCGCCGCTCGTTGCAGTTAATAAAATCCAAATTGAGGAAAAATCAGAAACCGATTAACATATTATTGTCAAAACATTGTGTTGTTGTTGGTTTTGATGATGGGCTATTGGTTTTCCATTATTCGCTCGACGGTTCCTTGTAATGTGTCGACGACGGCTTCAAACCAAAACAACTCCGAGGGGTTGCTTTTAAAATTGTTTATTGATTAATCAACCTAATTGATTTGCAATACAATTTTCAGCATTAACAATTGCACAATCATCGTGACTCTCTTAAAATGTGATTAAACATCGTGATCAGTTGTTGCTGCTTGCGTTTACGGAATTCCCGGGGAAGTAATTGAACTCGAAGGAACTTCCTAGTTCAAGCTGAAACTCTCTAATCGTTGTTTAATGTTGCATCATGTACATAGACCGAGGGAGTAAAGACGACGAGTGACTCTCTTAAACATTGTACCTTGTGTTGTTCCTTTTTATTCGGATTAAGCATGCATTGTTAAAATGGAACATTGTTGCTGAGCGAAAACTAACTCAAGGGTCATTAAATTTTATTTTGAACATCGATTTCCTTCAAAGTTAAATTGGGAGGAAGAGAAATAGAGAGAGAGAGAAACGATTATACATTTCGTATAAAAAAAACTGTGGTAAAAGGGAAATTTATTAGTAGACATCGGTCGGGGGCAGGTTTTATTGTTGTTTGCTGCGTTTATATGGGAATATTGATTTAAAAAAAGAAAAGTTGTGCGTTGGAAGATGGTAAAGTTTTTTTTTCGTTCATGGTTACGCATTATTCATGAAATTGTTTTTTTCTTTGCGAGTGTGTGTCTGTGCGAAATGATCAATTAGATCAATGTACCAGCAAACGAAGACGAAGGAAAAGAAAATTAATTATTTCCATCTCTCTCTCCCTTTTCTTCTTCTCCCCATGTGAATGGATATCTATTACAGTGGTCATGCATAAAGAGAAGGAGGAAAATGGAATGATTCACATACATCACTCATCACATGATAGCTACAGAGCGAGGGAGCTGGGCATTTTCGAAAATGGATTACTCGACTCTGACGTTTTCCTGCAAGTAAGTTTTTCCATCAAGAAAATGGTTTTCATTATTACACAACAACTTTGCTCGACTAGAAGAATGAGCTGCTTCTCTGTCTGCTGCCGAGAGATGTGTCTTAATCACTCTTTAATTCATTTTTCATTTGTAATTATTTTTTCTCCTCGTCGGAACAGTTTTCTCATCTCTCGCTCGCTCTGTCTGTTTTTGGATGCTACTTGAGATATAATTATTTCTGAATTATTTCGTAATTAACAGAAGAATTAACATCGTTTGTTATCATTCGATGCTTCGTTTCCGGTGTTCTCAAACTTACTGTTTCGCTGCTTTCGACATTGATCGCCGGCCAGACGCGCCAATCTCTCTTCTAACGAGGGAAACTTTCATGTAAAGCTTTTCCTTCTCATCAAAAACTCATTAGATTGTGGAAAAAATGGCAACGTGCATGTTAATTCACTTTGTGTCTACGTGGAAAGCAATTTCAGGATGCATTTATGGTTTTCAGTGGCAACAGAGCTAGAGCAAGAGAGAGAGAATTTGAATAATTTTCAGACTTGATTTCAGCGAATTAAAAACTTTTTCATTCCAGATTTTTATGACACGGCCGCATTTAAATGATAATATTAAAATCGTATTATCTGTTCTTTTCCACTTTATTTCAGGCGCTGAATGGCTTTTTAATGATACTGACTTGCGAAGGAGAAGTCTTCTTTGCAACGCATAGCATAGAAAGCTATTTAGGATTCCATCAGGTAAGAGTTATTCGATTTTAATTCGCGAGCTTGTTCTCGAACAAAACTTCAAAGACAAACAGATCCGAGCCTTTCTTACAATTGAATCAACAAACTAATAATTTAGAAAACTCTCCGTCTAGAAGAGTTTAATTATTAACAAATCATTTAGTGAACATCTCGCGAATCTCCTTCGTTAGCTCGTGGAAAAAAGAAATAAATTACAAAGATTTTTATTTCAATTCGAAAGACCCAAAAGGGCACAGAAATTGACCGTGATTTTTTCATTATTAAAACAAACATCTTCATGAAAATTTTCATTTATTCCTGTTCGTTGCTTTATCACGTTCGACTCTTCTCTCTCTACCAGAAATAAATGTTGTATGATTTATTTATTTTGCGCTGCAAAACCTGAAAAGAAATTCGCGATTGTTTTTTTTTTTGTGAAACTTATTATAAATATCTAGATGCAAAGTCTTCGTTCGCTTGAGCAAGACACTTGCACTCGACTCGTTCGCAATTCGCGCTTATTGACTTTCTCATTACATTTATTTATTCTTTTTTCTCGTTTTTTTGAAGAATGCCCTTAGAGATTACTGATACCAAAAATTGTTTTCATATTTCTCTCCCCATTCAGTCGGATATTGTTCACCAGTCGGTTTATGAACTTGTTCACTCGGAAGATCGCGAAGAGCTACAGCGACAACTTCTTTGGAATTCTTTCTTACCTCCCGACTTATCAGGGATGCCATTAGCAGAAGCACTGGCGCCTGACAAACTCAACTATCTTGAGAGAAGTTTCACTGTACGCTTCCGTTGTTTGTTGGATAATACGTCAGGGTTCTTGGTAAGTTTGTTGATGCTAAAATTTAGTTTTCTTCACTAACTTCTCGTTTCAATAGCGATTAGACATTAGGGGACGCGTTAAGATTCTTCATGGCCAGAATAGAAAAACCGAGGAACCTCCACTAGCTCTGTTTGCTTACTGTACGCCTTTCGGCCCGCCTAGTTTGTTAGAAATACCTCAGAAAGAGAACATGTTCAAGTCGAAACACAAGCTCGACTTGTCGCTCGTTTCAATGGACCAAAGGTGAGAGGAGATTGTAATCTATAAACAGACGTTTTCGATTAACTTGTTTGTTTCATTCAACAGAGGAAAACTTATGTTGGGTTACTCAGACTCTGAGCTCGCTGCTTTAGGAGGCTACGATCTTGTTCACTACGATGACTTGTCATACATTTCAAGTGCACACCAAGAACGTAAGAGAATTCAAACTGATTTCAAATCAAAATATAATTCATTCTCTCTCTTTCCTCTTTCGCCAGTTTTGAAAACGGGAGCATCGGGAATGATCGCTTATCGATTTCAGAAGAAAGACGGCGAATGGCAATGGCTTCAAACCAGCTCAAGATTAGTTTATAAAAATTCGAAACCAGACTTTGTGATATGCACGCATCGACAGTTGATGGAAGAAGAAGGGCGAGATTTGCTTGGGAAGCGAACTATGGATTTCAAAGTAAGTTGAGGGTGGAACGCGTTAGCTTGAGCAACAAATTAAATTTTCAATTCTGTTCACGCCTCATCAGGTTAGCTATTTAGACACGGGTCTTTCATCAACTTACTTCACCGAAGCCGATCAATTGCTTGTTACTCCAAACGGAACCTCGCCATCAGCTCTAAATAATTCTATTACCGCACCAACACCAAGAACCAATCGACGCTATAAGACACAACTTCGCGATTTCCTCTCGACGTGTCGCTCGAAAAGGAAAGTCACGAATGCTGGAAACCTTCAGGCGGCAAGTCAACCTGGAACTGGTCAGCTTTCGAGTCCATCGCCAGCCGTTGTCGATTACATTCCTGATCCAGCTGCTGTAGCTGTCGCTTACTCCAACTTAAATCCGATGTACTCATCATCGCCTGTTCCTTATGGCGCCGCATCAGCTGAGAACCTTTACATGACACAATCGATTCATTCGGGCAGTTTCTATCCGTCGGCGGAGAATCTTTTTCATCAATATCGACTGCAAGGCGGCGGTTATTATCCCGAATATCATCATCATCATCACCATCCGTCTTCTTATGCAAACGGATTCTTGCCTTACGAAGGCTACGGCTTGACATCACCGGTCGTCAATGCAAAAGAAGAAAAGTGGCATGACGAGAAATATTATAACAACAGCGACTTGAGCCACTCGACAAACGGCCGTCACAACTTCAATTACGATGCGTCATCGCAGCAACCGGTAAATGACTTAGAACTTAATCAAAAGCAATGTTTCATGTCAATTATTAAGTGAAACTCTTTGTTAGGTGATTCAGCATTCGCATACGAAAAACAAAACTCCTAAAAGTTCTCCCATAAATGCAATCGAAGCTTCCTCATCGCCTAACGACAGCATCATCACCGCGAATCGATCATCGAACCCTGCGACTCCGGAGATCTTAGCGATTCAACCAAAGTTGGAAAATTCGCCTCCAGCAAATCGACCGTACGACCAGGTGCTACACAGACAGACGGTTTTGATGTGGGGTTCGGGCAATCAACAATCGAACGATGTGTCGCCTGTAAATGTGTCACCTTCAAACACAAGGTCGCCATGCCAAACGCCCAAGCCCAATTCTCATTCTCTATCGTTGTTCAATAACCAAACGACGATTCACGCGCAACAAAATCCGCATCACGATAGCAAGTGCAGTAACAAGGCAAGTTTGGATAACTCTCATCATATCAAGTGGAATGGAAATGGTAACAGCAGCAGCAACAGCAAGGAGGTGATTTCAATCTTTCCAATTCATCACAACAATGATGCTTACACTCAATCAGCATCATCGAATGCTCTCCATCATTCCGTCGACTCCCACCACTCCAATCATCATCTGCATCGACATTCAAGCGACATTTCAAACTGCGAGGTATCTTGGCCATCGGCTTACTCGCAATATCAATATTTTTCATATCACCACGTTCCTAATGCACATCATCAGCACCAAGCAAGCACTCAGTGAGTTTATCTTTTGCTTTTATGATTTTTATTTGTCGTGAGAAATATTATTTTGTTTTTTAAAAAAGCTTTGTCTTTGATTTTTGAGTTTCAATCACAAAATGTATTCGACAATCATGACGATTGCTAATATAATTTTCACTTTGACTTACAGATAATGAACAATCGAAACGTCGAGCAACAGCAATTGAATGAAGCGACTTCGATTGTGATTTACTCATCCGGCAACAACCGATTAAATACAGTGTCAAATCAGCATTCGTCTGCAGCTCCAGCGTGCATAGCAACCTACACAATCAGTGGCAACGCATCGACGTCAACTGCAACTGCATCGAACAACGCGGATGATAGTCCCTTGTTATCCTTCTGCTCTGTCACGAATACTCTTCTCAATCAGTAAAGAAATCAAAAGTTAATTACCACAGCTTAGAAAGAAAAAGTTTGAAGTTTCGCGAATGTTTCGTAAAGATCGAAATCTCATTTCAATCATGAACAGTATTTGGATTGAGTTAAATGAATTAGAGAGAAATTTTATGATCTTCTTCACAACACTTGCTCATCGCCAAAATATTTTCAAAAAATTCCTTTTCTTATTTTTCAAACAAAAGCTCTCTCGAAAGCTTTTAATTATGCAAAGCTCTCAACAAACTTGAATCCACATAAACATTTAGTTCTCTGTGATAATCTTCTGATAATTATTTTGAGACATTTAGCAGTCTCAGCAGCTTCATTCAATCATCCATAGAAATGTTAATGAGAATCCTTTTCACTTTTTGATAAGAATGATTTGTAAATATTTAAATAAAAAAAAAAGCTTTTCAATGTAATTGAATTCTTCGAATATAAAATTCAAATCGAAATGATTGCGCAAAATTCAACTCATAAGCTTCCAAAAATAAAACTTTTTTGATTCAACTCAAAAGCTGCAAATCTCTAAAAAGAAAATATCTCTCGACTCTGTAAATGAACAAAAAGTAAACTTTGCACGTGAATGCAATGAAGCAATGCGGAAATTTCCTTTTTTTCATTAAAGTCTAGTCTTTGCGTAATTTAGAATTTACTAAGATTAAATAATCCAACCACTTGTAATTGAAAGTTTCATATTTATTTACATCCAATCGAGTAGTAAATTTTATAAAAGTTAAGTTGAATTCATCATTTCAAAGTGCAGACGAGTTAAAGTCAATTAATAAATTAAAAAGAAAAAAGTTTCTTCAGTTTTTTTCTTCTCTTCCCTGTATCAACTGAAATGATTGAAAGTCTAAGTTATTTGGAAAATAACTTGACAGCTTCTTAAACCTAACGACTCGACGTCACTCGCGAATTGCGATCAAGCATTCGTCTCAAAGCTACAAAGGCACTTTGTGCTGCTTGTAATTGGACAGCCAGACTTCCGGTACTTGAATTTCCTTTGGATAAAAATCTTTTGTTGCTTCTGGCTTCTCGATAGTGCGAGGCGTGTCAATCACTGCAGTTATAAGAGCTGCCAAGATGTTAAGCAGCGACAACACAGTTTGAGGAACTAAAAACGTTTAATGATGAAACTCAATAACAAAAAAAAAACCATTTTTTCTCACCAAGTTGTCCGAAAGCGCTCGTCGCTCCAACAAACGGAGCTGACAGCAGCCAAACTCTTGTCCAAATTGTTGAAGTGTAACCACAAAGTCTTCTCTTCTCGGGTGAGACGATCTCTGTTGTACAAGTCATCAAAAGTGCCAGCAGGCAACTAATAGAAATCTTCGACGCCATTGAAGTTGCCATGAGTAAGACGACTCGATCAAATGGAGTGACAGTAGGCGGAATAAAGTGAACAGATAGAGAAATAAATGAAGCGACGATGTTGAAAATACTTGTCCAAAGCCACTTCCGTTTAGTGTAGAGGATCAAGAAGAGTCCTGAGAAAATATTTCAAATTAATTGATGACTCAATCTTAAATCGTCAATGGACTTACCAATGAATGTTCCAATGATCTCACAAATTCCTGGAAAAAATTTTTTAATTAAAATCTTCATTTTTTTTTCTTTTCAATCTAAATCTACCACAAATAATCGTGTTCTCTTCCAAATAGTCCCGACCAAAGTTTCTGATGTTGAGTAGGAATCCGTAATAAGTAACAATAGTGATTGCCCATGAGAAGTGAACAGCGGTAAGATTCTTGACTTGACCGCGCCACATTTCCCAATAAGAAGGCTCAGGAGGAGTTTCAAGAACTGCGGCTGCTTGAATCTGTAATTGCTTCTCTAGTTCAGCTTCTGAGAAATCGGTTTTGCCATTGATTCTGGCAGCTTCAAGTAAAACTTCCTTAGCTTCTCGAATTCTATTGTGCTTGATGAGCCATCGAGGTGAATTTGGAATTAACGGATAAAGGAAGATTAAGAGAATCGTTGGATATGAGATTGCCATGTAGAGATAAGTCCAACTCGACCAATACGAAGCAATTGCTGGTAACAACATGATTCCAATCGACCAAAACTGTTCGAACAAGCAAACCGCGATGACTTTGTACTTTCCACTTATGATATCAGTGACTGGAAATAAATTTAATTACAAACAATTCAATGTCAAAGTCTGGAGAGCGCTCACAGATCAATCCACCAGCTGTGTACATCAAACCGCAGCAAGTAGCGCTCAAACATCGGAAGAACATGTGAAGCTCGAATATGTTGACCCAACCAGTTAAATTTCCGCAAATAATTTGAGTTATCATTCCAATCAGCATGCACTGTCGTGGCTCAATGAACTTCATCATGTTCGTCGTCACGATTCCACCGCAAAGAACTCCGAAAAGATGGAAAAATTGCGTCGTAGCGACGAGAATGTCTCGCGAGCAATACAAATCGAATTGTGTGATGATCGATGTGTAGATTGGATTCTCTTCAAAGTTCTGACATGGAATGACGCGACTTGAGTTCAATGTTGTCTCGTGGAATAATCCAATGCTCGCAGTGGTTTTATTAAAGAAATCTAGAACGTGTTGTTGAGCGTCCTCGTAAATGTGACAAACATCAATTGACGACTCATGATTAGAAATTTCTTTAACAGGATGCGCTATTTTAATCCAATCGCTGACTTGATCGCTGATGTTATGAACAGGAGGCTTGCAGTAAATTTCGCCAGTCCAAGGACCTTAATCATAAGAAATTAGGAATTTTCTAGAAAATATTTTTATTTTTGACTTACTCGGAGCAGTGAAAATTATCTGAAAAGGAAAATAAATTGATTTTAAATAATTTTCGAAACTTAAGTTTCTTCTAACTCACGCAACTCATGAACCAACTCGATGGAATCTTTGTGAGGTAAACGAGAAAGATTGTTCGCAACTGCCATTTCCCGATCGGCCCAAGGAAGTTGCCAATGAAGTCTGTTGAGTCAACCATTCCTTTTGGACGATGTTGTGGCTTCTCTGTTAAGTTAGCTTGGACTAACTTCTCATTAGCAAAACACTTTAAATGCTCTTCGAACTTATCAACTGTTGATGGCTTTCGATGCCGGCACTGACAGTTATCCTGGTCTGTCTTGATATTTTTATCACTTTCGGTAAGCACGTTTAGGTCAACCTAAGATGAAATTTATTTTGTTTTTCAGTGATCTGATGTTTTTTGTTTTTGACACTTTGATAACAAGTCTCTGACTAAGCGGAATCACGTTTAACTTACCATCTTTATACTCGAAAATATTTTGATTTTCTTCTCGATATTAATTGATCACGACGTCGATTCGCTCTGAAGGAAAAGCTGATTCACATTCTTGTTCAATTAGTTATCAATTAACAAGACTCCTCAGGCGACTCAGCATCTGTGCTGTAACGAAAAGTGCGGAAGAGGCTTTTATATGATAAAGTCTCGTGTTATCAAAAAAGCTTCGTCGAAAATTAATCTTTTGAGCAAATAAAATTGTTTTCCAAATGTAAATTTGCTCAAGACAATGATGCCATTGAAAATATTATCAAAAATAATTTTAATTTTCAGGGCAGAATCGAGAAACTTCAATCGAGCAGATGTTGTTGCCAAATTTAATAATTGAAAGAGGCTGCCAATTCGCACGTACTCAGCGAAGTCCATCAATTAACAAAGGTTTGCGAATTGCGCTAGTTTTGTTGTGGCAATCTCGAAAGACACTCACGGATTTGATTCGTGAACATCTGTGAACATAAATATTCCGTCGTCGTAGCCGAACATTCCGCTTATCTCAATTTAAATATTTGCAAGCAATTCAGTAGCAGCAAACGCGCTCGGTTTTAAACGAGATTCTGTTTTCTTTCATTTCATTCAGAATAGTGATTCATAAGTATTTGTCGCTCGATCTAAATCACTTTAACATTCACCTTTTGCATTGGCGCAAATTAACGTCTGAGCTGCAAGAACAATTTTAAACACAACCGAGGAATTCCGCTTCTTTATCAATTCGCAAATCCCACTCTCTGATTCTTCTTTTGCTGTTGCTGCTGTTGTCTTTGCAAGAATTAAAGGCTTGAGAAATAAAAATATAAAAACAGTAGCCGAGGATTTGGGAAACGACACAATGTCTAATGTTTAAATGAAATTTATTTTATTCTTTCTCGGGTGTTAAAATGAGAATCGCAATTCTTTCTCTCTCTGTCTCCCTGGCATTTCATTTCACATTAGGAATCCCACAGCATTTTAAAGAAATTTCAATAAAAGTGAGCGAGATTAAGAAATCGAAAAAAGCAATTTAAAGTGTTTTTCAGCGCGCGAAGAGAAAAAGAAAAACCTTTAAATTGAAAATCCGAAAAAAAACGACGACGACTTTTAATTGATTTCTCGAAGAAGATTAAGGGTAACTTCAAGAGGTTTTTAATTATTTCATTCTTTACTTTTTTGGCTGATTCGTTCATTCAGTTGACAGTGTGAAAAAGGTTAAAACGTTTAAGGCAGCTCCAGACTTTTCTTCTTGTTCATATCAGTTGATAGGTGTGACGTTTCAAATGGCAAACTGGAAGCTGTTCACGGACAGAGGAAGCTAAATGTAGATAACACAAAGTAAACAAAGAAATATTTATCGAGAAATATTTACAAAGCAAAACTGATAAAACAAAAGTTTTCTAAAATCGATTTTCCATGTCAATAAAGTTCAAACATTTTCCTTATGTCTCAGACGATTGAAGTTTTATGGAAGAAATAATTCTCGAGCTGTCGTCTAACGATAAAAATGTAAAAAGCTTTGAAAGCTTTCGAGCTTTTGGCTTCGTCTGTTTCATAAAAATGAGACGAAGCGATGTTGAATGAAAGAGACAACACGAGAAGGCGGAGCTTGAGATTATTGCAATGTTTATGTTCAATGCTTCATCATGCAGTTTGGTGAACATTAATTTTGAAGTCAGATACATGATTTAAAATATTTAATTCTTCATTGTCAAAATATCTCGGACTAATCAAATATCATGAAAGATATCTTCACGAAAAGAAAGTTTTCCCAACAATCAAACGATTCTAAATCAAACGGTGAAGTTGACGGCTCAACAAACTCTAAAGATTTCGTTTGTTCGCTAAAAGAATTATTTCAAATAAATCTCTGACCGTGAAAACAAATTAAAATAACAGTTCTTTGATTTCTCATTCCCGAAAAAAGAAAAGTAGAAAACATGTTACGCAAAACCTTTTGTGAGTTTGAGGAAACGAAAAACCCGAGAGGAAGGTGCTTGTAGAGTCTTTTGAACTTCTCAGCTGTCGCTTTGATAAGAAAATTACAATGGTTCGTCTTCAAATTAAAAACTTTACGTTTCTTCGAGTGGAATTGATTTCAAAAAATGTTTTTGTTTTTTTGTGTAAACTCAGAAAAATCCCGTAAACTGAAACTTGGCGCAGCTAATAAAGAAAAAGTTATTTTCAATTAAAATTAAAAAAATTAATTGCGCAAGCGAATTCGAGAGCATCGCGAGAAGAAGAACGAACGAAAAATCGGAAGCCATTGCTGTGAACTATTGATGAATATATATTGATCATAGGGGCGTCGTCTCGCTTTGCTATTCAAAACATCGCCTGAAACATTTTTTATTCGACAACATGGAGAATAATTTATGTCGAGCTTATATCGAGCGCTTTGTTTACGTCATGAATTAGAAATGAGAGCAATCACTCGCACGTCTTTCCTGTTGAGAATTCCTCAGTCTGATCTGCGTCTGCTCCTTTTGGAAATTTCTTAGGAAAAGCGAATTCTCAGGGGAAAATAAACTTCCAATTCTTGGATCTACAATTATTCGTAAGTCAGGCATCAGTGAGTTCTCTCGAAGCAAAGTCAATGAAGGCGGAAAGATGAACGGAAACTGGAAACTTTTTCTTTCCGACACTTATTTCCTCCTCTCACAGACTAAACAACGAATTTTGCTCTGATTTGAAGATTGAATAATTCTGCGGAATCTCCAAGGCGAATTGTGTTTTAATTTATCTTCTTAAAGAATCACAGCACATGATGCGATCATCACGTGAATTCTCTGTTGAATGTTGTTTTATTGGTTTCGTGATTTCAGATTCGCATGATAAGCAAAAGCAAAAGCGAGTCTAATGGATTTTATCAAAATATTTGGATTCTCTTATAACGCGCGCCATATAAGCGCGGACTGAATGAATGCTCGGACATGATAAGGAAGGAATTTGCTTGTTTAATGAAATATTTATGCAGTATCGTCTAGAATCTCTTCGGAATAAATTCTGAATCCAAGAGAGAAAAGATCGTTTATGAAATGAACACGCAATTACAAGATTTTCTCGCCGCTGCTATTCGGCTCGTTCATAATTTAGAAAAATATAAAATTTATGTTGAAACGTAGGAATTCGTATTCTTGGACTTCAGAAATCACAAGCAATCACAAGAATTCGTTGAACCCAAAATATTCATTTCGCTATCATCACTCGTCAAGATCAAAACTTTCATGTTTCCCTCGTAAACTTTTGATAGACGGGTGGCACCTCTCCGACAACTCGTGATTGTTCTTCATCGATTACATAACAACATCTAGATACCGGAGAGTTGTACAACTTCTTAAAATTTGCCGAGTGAAGCATAATTTATCGTGAGACAGCGGGAAAAGCTGGTTCTGGTCGTTCGACGGCGAAACGAAAGTCGAAAAAACGAAAATTAAAATTCGCATATTTAAAATTGTTTCGGAAAGTGCATCTTGCTAATTAGACAACGGAAGGGAACAATTCATTAAATTGCCACTGAATCGATCGCATAACGTAAACGACAATTAAATTGCACATGCCTGAGCTTCTTACCGCAGTTTCGCGCAAGCCAAACGACTTATCGCAATCAATCTATAATTATTGAGCGTGCTCAATAACCTCTCGTTATAAAATATTAGCACTTTCTAACCGACAGCGGTTTGCCCACCGAAAATATGTCAAGAGGGGTTTCTGATTACACGATAAAACGACAAAAATGTGTAATCCTCTTCAGCCAAGTTTCTTTTCGTTTTGCCTTCTTCTTCATGTCAAACAGCAGATGGAAATATCGCCAACAAAAGTAATTTCAATTCTTGATCGAATAAAGTGTTTTAAAGAGACGATAAAATAAAAATTAATTACTAATCTACCAAATAACATCTACCAATAATTTAGCATGCAATTATAATTTTTATTTTGCCTAAAATATTTTGGATTTGTCGATGACAATTTAATTTGTGATCTCCTGTCAATCAATACATTTTTGAAATCCAAAGATAATTGAGGCGACTTCATGCTGACGCCACTTTATTGAGAATATCTTTCATATTTTGGACCTAAGTCGAGAATAAAATTCTGGGCGTTGTTCAACCGACAAAAGTAATAAAATTTGATTTTAAATGATTTTTAATAAAAATATAAGGAAACTAAATAAAATTAAGGAAATTCTCATCATAGTCCTTAAATTCTCATTCCTATTCTAAAATTATTTTAGTAAAATATCGCGAAGCTGAAATTTAAAATTTTAACATTTCCAGTTGCTTTGTAAAGCAACGCTTTAATTTTTCAAAAGCGTTTTAATTTTACAAGTTGTATTGAAATGCTAACTTGTTCAACGGAAATATTTGAAGTTTCCAAGACCCTCGAATAAAAAACAGTTGAAAGCATAAAGTTAATTTACACAATAAATAAACTAACTCAACTGCTGCTGACAGAATTAAATTAAAGACAAACAATCGATTCATCGAAAGAATACGAATTTAAAGTGAATCGACTAAAGATAAAGAAGAGAATTACAAGATTTTAAAATGGATCGAGTTGTTCTGCAATCAAAGGAAAATAATTGCTGCGAGTCGGTGAGTTCTCATCAATTTCAATATAAAATTGATTAGCAGATTGATATGGCATCAACTTCAAGGCGAGAATCATAACGTTTGGATTGAATTTGATTGAGTTTTCACTGATCATGCGCCTTTGTTAGTTCTAAATTGCAAATCCTTTAGTCGTCCTGTGGAGAGAAAAAAAAATCAAAATTCCAATAGTTTTAGCGTTGAAAGGCAATCAGAAATATATTAAAAGTGTCAAAGAACTGTGAAGGAATTGTCAGTAGGTAAAGAAGAACAATCCATCCTTGAGCGCTGCGTTTTGCGCAAACTATTTTTAACTTTCTGAAGATGAAAAATCTGCACTAAATGTTTGTGATAGCGATGCATGGTCTCACGCTCTTACTCATCGGTTTTTTTTTCACACGAGTTCTAGTTTTACAAGTTATTGAAGCCAAATATTTGAAAAACTAAAGCCGCGGCCAATTTTCGATCGGCAAAGAACATTTCGTCAGCTCATAAATATTCAAATCGAGGAGAGTTGACGAGAGTAGAAACGAGAGAGACAGGTCTGGAATTCAGTGAGGCGGTGATGATAAAAAAATGTTTTATTTTTGTTGATAGTCATGAGTGATTCCTCATTAGCTCGCCATGTGTTTCGTTAAGACAAAAAAGAAGGCGAGCGACACAGCCATGAAAATTTTCCTCTCTCAGCGTTTATTTTTATCACCCGCTACAGTTGAATGTCTTGATTAAATCGATGGCACGGAAATAAACAGATTTTTCGATGTTGGCAAGTCACATTGGATGATTTTCCTTGACAAAATATTCTCCCTCCCCGCAGTAGCTCTCGTTAATTACACTCAGTTTTCTTTCTTCTCGCGTTTCTGTTTGTATGCATCGACTGTTTATTATTAAATAGAATAATTAAACGAAAAAGAAATTTCGCTGCTCATTCAACAAAAGAATCTTAACGGTGCTTCGCTTCCGATCAACGCAATAGACAGTTTATTAGTGTAGACCGAATTGAAACGCTGTAAAATGGATTTCATATCGAAATTTATTCGATCAAAGCAGCATTCGTCACCCAATTTGAAAACCGTCCAAATAAAAAGTGTTGACGAGGTCAGTCTAAGTCGTAGCAAGCTTAATCAACGCAATGAAGGAATATTTTTCAAAAATCATTAGACACGTCCGAAAGTTTTCTATATTAAAGGTTCCAAGCCAAATTTTCAGTTTTTTAATGTTCGCCCTTCGAGTCGCCGTCATTTCCTTGCACTACTTTCTCGTTGATCTTCCTCTTAATAAAAAATTCAATTTCTCTTCTATTTGTCCTTGGATGTCACCATCACAGCAATCGCCGCTAAAGAACAACATCTCAGCGGGGTTAATTTCAGAAGAGAAACACGACAACTCCAAAGGTAAGAATAATAATTGTTTAGAGTTCTAACAGAAAATTTCATTCCGTTCTGCTTTTAGAAAATTTCAATCCCAAATCGTTGAGCGAGATCGCATCTGATACATCATCAAAGCTTCCGCCTAAAGTCGAAGTATCAAATAGCACATCAACGCCAAAACCTTTAAAGAAAGATCAGATTAAGAAGCTAGACTCGTCTGATTTAGAGCTCGATTCCACACTCGACATTCGTAAGTCAACTGCATTGTAAAATTGTTTGCTTTGACTCATTCGTTTTATGTTTCAGTACCAAACTATCCCAGACAACAGCTGGCAGTTGACAAACCTGAAGTCAATTTAAGTTTTCTAACTAACGGATTGAATAACTTAGGCTTAGAGAGCTCCGGTGAGATAATTTCTTCGAAAAACTTTTCTTTCTTTTGCTAGAGATTTTGAGTTTTTATGATTTCGTTTATGATTTTGTTCAGGAGACTGTGAAAGTCGCAATGCCACGTTTTCTGACGATGAAGAGATGTTCGTGGAGTGTCGATCTTTCAGTGACTTGAGTAATCGATCTGCAGTCGTTGAAGAAACGAATTTAAACACGACTGTGAATGTCGAACAAAATAAGAATGACACGTTGGCTGAAACTGCAAACGCAACGTTCGATGCAAATTCGACAGAGATTTTGGCAACTGACGGCAACGCAACATTCGAGTGCGATGACGTTTCCAAACAGAATGTTGAAGAGAAATCGATCAAGAACGAGACTCAAGTCTTATTAGAGAGCAATGGCGATAACGAAGAACTCGACAAAACTCCAACTAACATTGAAGTTGAGGAGCCAGTTACTGTCGAAGAAGTAATCAAATCGCCTGAATTGAAAGAAGAAGTTCAAAATACTCAAGAACCAGCAAGTGAAGAAGCATCATTTACTGTCGCTGAAATTTCTCATCCGGATTTGGATGCTTGTGGCCAATTTACTGAAAGCCCAACTCAAGTAGAACCTCAACCTTTGCCAGTTCCTGTTGAAGCTCCTAAAGAAGATTTAACGGAACCGGAACCTTTGCCACAAGAACCGGAAATAGTCTACAGAAATATTGATGAACGTGTCTCGTACGAGCATGAAGATGAGCCGAAGGATTATGAGAATTCCCCTGATGTTCCTTCAATCTCTCAAACTGAGATTCCTGCAGCTAATCCTCAATCAACTGACTCTGAGCTAGCGAAACCTAAATCTCCAGAAATTAAGAAACTAGACGAGAATGTCTTTGTCAATAAGATGGAGAGCCAGTTCGATGTTGAGTTCAAGATGCCGTCCGCCCCAGTATTCAAGCAGCCTAACGATGGCTACAGCAACGAGGAGTTTAGTGCATGTGGCAGCTCATGTAAGATATTGAAAATTTTGTGTAAACGAAGAGAAAAGTGCATTCAACTAATACTAACAAAGTGCTGGAGATATATTCCCTCAAGTGTGTGTGACTGTGGGTTGTGTTGTTGTCGCTGAGTAAAAAGAAACGCGAAAGAGGAAAAAAAAAACTTATACGTCACTTTCTTGAAATATTTTTGGAGAGAGGAAGAAATTAAACATTTTTTCGATGAAAGATCGACGAGCGTGGAGTAGAAATTAATTTGCTTAAAGTTGTTTACGGCGACTGCTTTGGAGTTGTGTTTATGTTTTTGTGATTAAGTTAGTTTTTCCTGTGTTCTTACTTAAGATTTCGATTAATTTATTTCGAAAACGTACGAGAAGTTCTCTTTAGTGGAATTTAATATTCAGATGTTTATATTGGTGACTCATGTGAACAATTTCTAATTGCAGACAGTTTCGGCGAGTCTGACTTGGATTATCTTCAAGGCTTTGGATCAGCCAAACAACGACAGTCAACATTTGAGCGTGACTCACTTCTCTTGAAGTTCGATCCATTGCTTAACAAGCCAGTTCAAGTCAACACAACTATTTTGGCTACGACAAGAGAGGAAGACGACTACGTTGCCGATTTCGAATTGAAGATTCCAGAACTCCCTCAGGACCCTTCACCAAACAGCAGCCTCGAGTGCAACAGAGAGCATTCAAAGGAACAGCTTTCGCAAATAAACAATGAAATGAGCATTAGTGTGGATATAATGAAGGATATCAACATTGAAAACAAAACCTCAGAATTAAACGAAGAAACTAAATTAAGGTCAGTAGTCAACAACATTGATCTCGTGATTGCGAAACTAACAAGAACTTAATTTGTTTTAGCTCGCATCATAACGAAGAAAACGGAAACAACTTGAAAATGGCAGAAGCAAAGAAAGAAGCTGATATGCGTGAAGAAACACTACTGAAGAGAATCAGCGAGAAAGATAAGCAGATTGCCAAAATGAAGTAAGTCAATCCAGTTTGTATGATGATTTCCCAAATTTATGGCTTTATTATTTTAGTGGCGTTGTTGAAGCATACGAGAAAGCTATCTCAGAGCTTATCGCGGAGAAAGAGCAGATTGTGCTTTCATATGAAAAGAAGTGCCAGGACCTGAAACACGATAGCGAACAAAATGCACACCATTTGGCTTCGTTGGAGACAACGTTTTCTGATTTGCACGCGTAGGTTTTTCTTGATGTTTGCCTTGAAGTTGACAATTTATTTTCCATTTTATTTACAGAAAATACGAGCGAACAAAACAGGTTGCTCTTGAGCTTAAGGACCGTGAAGAAAGTATTCTTCAAGATCGAAAGACACTTACAGAAAATTTGAAAATGCAGGAAGTTCGATACGACAAGATGAAGTCACATGCCATGGCTCAGCTTGAGATGTAAGAATTCTTTATAATTTCAATGAATTCTTAATAATCTTCTTGATTTTTTAGTGCCAACACGTCTCTAGCTGACATGAACCGCAATCATCATGCTGATGTGACAAAGTTGAAAGCGCAATTGAAGAAGGAGGAAATTTCGCGAGCATCCGTCAACGAGCAGCTGATACAAAAATCTAAAGAAAACTCTGAGCTCGTTAAGATTTGTGATGAACTCATCAATGGAACTCAGTCGAGCTAAGTTTATCAGCGTTCGCCGCCCTTTATTTTCTACGCAATGAATCACAAAACCAAGTTTATTATCAATTTTTTAAGCCTCTCTTTCTCTCGTGTTAGTTGTAAAATTTTAGTGAACATTTAAGAAAGATCAAGAGATGATCAACAAAAAAAATAAAAGCTAATCGCATTTCCCTTAACGTTGAACTTTAATTTATGTTTAGTTGCACGCCAAGTGTCAAAGAGAGAAAGAATAAATCATTAACAAAGCCTTCAAAACATGAAATGGATATTTTATTTGAGTCAGTTGGTTACAGGTTCCGATCCGCCAAAGCTTTCAACCAGTCTGTCCAAGTCATCGAGAGAATAATCATTTAGTTTCTGCTTCATGTTCTCCACGAAGAAGCTTGCCATTTGATTCGCGGTTTCGCTGTCATAAAACCGCGAGAAATTCGCGTAAAGGAGTTTTTTGAGATCTGGCTTCGGGACTCGCGTCAGCATTAACTTTGCGTTGTCCTGGATTTTATAATCCTTCACTTTAGATGCATCTTGCAATATTTTTCCGAGGTACAGAAGTTTTTGTTGGGAAACTAAAATAAAGTTGAAATCGAAATTCGTGAAATGGATAAAAATAAATGCTCTACCTGGAATATTCAATTGATCTTCGATTTGCTTTTTAACTTCGCTGATTGGAGTCTCATCGTTGATTCCATTCAATGTTATTTCATTGCCTTTCAGTTCTTTGCAGAAGAGTTTCATGATTTTATCTGTTTATTTAAAAATGTCGAATTAGGTTGCTGGAATTTTCAAGGAATTATATATTTTATATAAAATTTATAATTTATGTATAAAATACATTTTATATTTAATACAAAACAAATTTAAATTTTGTATAAATTTAAAATTATTTCCTTTAAAATCCGATGTTCCGTCAAATTAAAGTTGTTCGGATTGAACAGTACTCCGAACAATAATAATCCGTCATCATATGTCGTTTGTTGTTTTTTTTTTATCAAAATTTAGTGAGAAATCAGTGTTAAATTATTTTAGGAAATGTATTCAAAAATCGGCTGCTTCGTAGATATCGACGCCTATAAGGAATCATTTGAAATCAATTTGAATGAAGGTAAGACAGATGATTAGGAAATCACAAAGGGAAAAGTTATTTTCTTTTTGTGATATCTTATCAATTCGTTCTATTTAGTGAACATAGATTATCTTGGACGTTGATCAAACAATGATAACTGTTTCTAATCGTAGATGAGGTCGCCAAAGCGTTTTGGGCTAAGCAACTTCCTATTTTGATAATAAAGTTTTCGTCTCAAGCCTCAGCGGAATGCGGCGAGCAGAGCGAAGATTGTCAGCTTCGGGTTGAAAAGTACAAAAATGAATATTCACAGAAGGTCGACGAAATGATAAACAAGTAAGAACTTGGATAATTTTAAATATTTTTATTTTCATTTAAAAACTTTCTTTTACAGCACAACAAATTTTCTTAGCGTACGATTACTTTTAGAGCTAAACGAGGAGCTTCTCAAGAAATTTGGATTCCATGACGTTTATAAAAGTCAGAAAAAGTTCGAGAATGCTCAAGCCATAAAAGCTTTAAGTGCGAGATTAACAGAAATCGATCAAATCAAGGACGAAAGTCAACGATGGTTTGAACTCTTTCGCGGAGTTCTCGCTGGTAACATTTTCGACTCAGGGGCGACTGCAGTACAAGAGATTTTAAATGAAAATCAAAGTTTTGGATTAAATGATGCACTAGAGAAAATTCCATCACGACCGTGGCTAATTGACTCGTTTGATCAATTCATGATAAGACTGGAAAAGGTAATTAATCTTTAATGAAGTTAAAACTGATCGATTTACTTTTTTTTATCACTTTTAGGAGCCTCATAGCTGTACTGCTTTCTTCTGCGATAATTCTGGGGTTGATATCGTGTTAGGCGTGATTCCATTTGTCAGGGAACTGTTACGACGAGAAACCAAAGTGATTTTATGTGCAAACTCAGAGCCAAGTCTCAACGACGTCACATGTCGTGAGTTAACGGAAATTGTTGGAGAAATCGCTGAGAGCTGTTCTATTATCAAGTCATGCCTTAAAAATAAAAGTCTGGTTGTAAAAGAATCTGGTCAGAAAGGTTGTTGTTTGAACTTCCTCGACATTGATGGGTAAGTTCAAAGCCATCATCAAGGGATCTATCATTAAATTTTTTATTATTTAGAGATCTTGTTGAAACAATGTTGCAATACAAAGTCGATCTTATCGTCATTGAAGGAATGGGAAGAAGTCTCCACACGAACCTTAATTCAATATTTAAGTGTGAGTCGCTTAAACTTGCAGTCATCAAGGTAACAGTGAAAGTATTTCTCACGAAAGAATAATTGAAATTTTATTTTTCCTATTAGAACAAATTCTTAGCTTCCCGACTTGGCGGAAACCTCTTTGATGCTATTTGCAAATATGATATCGGCTGCTCAACGTGAAAGGAAAAGCTTGGTTTGTGCTGTGTCACTCTCGCGTACCTAAATTCAACATTTCTTCCGTGAAAAACCATCGCTTAACTGACTGCTGAAGAACTTTTTATGATTCAAATCAAAAAGAATTTTAATAAATCAGATTTAATGACAGATATGCTTTTTATATTTTCCCATTCGGTGATTGTTGATCCTGTAATAATCTTTTGAAATATTTAAATTATCCACGACCCTAACCGATGGGAAACAATTCACTCGGTAAAGCGTTAGGACGCATTGACCAATGGCGCATCATAATAATTATATGTTATCGAATGTAAAAGCGTTGCACACAAAAAGAATCGAAAATTTTAAAATTGATTTCTTGGAGCTTCGCTTTATAGCCGACTGCAGCGATCACGCAACGCTATCGAATTGAAATACATGTATGTGTCGTCAACTTTTCCGACCATCGGCAATCAGAGTTTTATTTCAATCAGTCAGCAGCGAAACTTCAAACTGAAAGGATGAAAATTGTTAAGTTTTATCAACGAGCAGTGAAATATTTCGAGAACCAAGAGGTTTACCCGGACTTGGTTGGGAAATATCTGTCGCTCTTCATGAAGACTTTGACTCCGACACAAGTTCGCCATGGAAAGAAAAAGATTTCTAAAATGTAAATTGAATGATTTTAAAAAAAAATTAAAAATAATATTTTCTTAGCTTCTTGGCGATTATTCTCAATCCGATTATCTGCATGATTATCGAGTTGATTTTTCTATTCAACAATTATGCGAAAATCTCTCTTCAGCAAGCGACAGAAAACAT
Source organism: Smittia aterrima (assembly GCA_033063855.1). Classification (NCBI taxonomy): domain Eukaryota; kingdom Metazoa; phylum Arthropoda; class Insecta; order Diptera; family Chironomidae; genus Smittia; species Smittia aterrima. Next base: position 10,636,733 of record CP093831.1, on the reverse strand, counting down.
CGCGATTTTTCGTGAGTAAAATAATTTATCTTCAATAATTTCGCAAAATAACAGAAATATTGTGCCAATAGTTTGCATGGTGAGAATTTTTCTCGATTTGATCTACATAATTCTGGCTCAGGACGATTTGACTGAGATGGGTCACCGATTTATTGAAAGAAGGTTTTTACTAAAAAAATAAGTTTTTTTTTAAAAAAAAACTTTTTTCTAAATTTTTGTCATAATTTTATTTTTTCCCCAGAAAATCGAAACAAAGTGAAGACGCTCGACAAATTACGATCAATCAAAGCAAACATGAATTCATTGGAACTTCAATTGCCGTTGTTTTTCCTTGGTTCGCTTCTACAGTTATGTGCTTAAGCGTCATTTTCCGAGAGCACACAGTTGATGACCTACCAAGCCCATCATTTGCGCAACTGACACTTGAGAACAAATTTCTTCAATGGGCGGCCAATTACAGCTACCAAACAAGTAGCATTTGCCTTGTTGCGGTTTGTGGAACAGCAATTTTTCCTCTGGCGTTCCTTCTCGTGAATAATTCTTGCTGGCAGATCGATCAAACAATTCTGCTCATTAAGAATTTCGGCGATGGTCATAATTGTTCGGAGAAGATTAAATTTGCAGTGGAGGAAAGTTATGCAGCTCTTCGGTGGTTGAATGATGCTCAACAACGTCTGCAATTCATCTTTTTCGTTGAGTTTACGATCATGTCCAGTATACTCTGCATGAACTTCGTCGTAGTTCTCACTGAACCGCCCGGAACTATTTTGATCTTCGTCATGAGCTCCGTGCAATTGGGACAACTTTTCCTGATTTGCTTTGTTGGCGAGCGCGTTCTTGGCCGAATTGATGATCTCTCAGCTGCAATTTACGACGTCAAATGGTATACGATGCCAAAGAGTGACAGGAAAAGCATTCAATTGATGTTGGTGATGTCTCAGAACTTGAAAGGATTCAATGGAATCTTTAATGAAGTCAACATGGAAACTTTCATGACGGTTTGTGATTAAAAAAAAAGTAATTTCATAATTCTGATTAATTTATTTCGTTTCAGTCAATGCAGTTTGCTTATTCTCTCGTCATGTTTTTTGCATCATTTTAAACGCGATCAAAATTAATGAGCGAAGTTAAATGTTGTCCACGTAATCAATGGAAAATAAAAGCACAATCTCCTCCTGATATCACTTGATGGTCAACTTCATCATGTCCTGTAAGTGTTTTCTTATGTATTGAAGGCTGCAGTGATTTGCAAAAAGGAAAATCGACGCTGCATAGAAGCTAATTATCGCAAACCGACATGTGACCTACGACGATATTTGGACATCTCTATGAGTCCAAAACAAAATATTCTGAGAAAACATTTGTACGAGCGAAAAAACTTATGCTGATTTAAAATCAGTGATTTTGAATGTTTAATGTGTCAAATAAAATGTTATTAAACCAGATTTAGTGACAAAAATGTTTTTTTTTTCTTCTTATTACTGAGTTGATCTGTAAATCATTTTTGTTTGAAACAAATCTTTAAAAGGTTTTCAGGATAAGTTCTGTTCCTTCTTCGATTTTTTTTTCTTTTTTACAGAAATATTGATGAATAATTAAATATCCTTTCTGAATAAAATCAATCCCCTCGGTAAAGCGTTTAGCCGCAAAGAACAATAATACTTTTATACTTTCGAGAGGAAAAGCTTTGAAATCTTCACTAAAGCGTTAACACAAAGAGAATAAGAGTATAAATTATATAAACTATTTTGAGTATAAAGTTTTCGTCTTAAGCCTCAGCGGAATGTGGCGAGCAGAGCGAAGATTATCAGCTTCGGGTTGAAAAGTACAAAAATGAATATTCACAGAAGGTCGACGAAATGATAAACAAGTAAGAACTTGGATAATTTTAAATATTTTTATTTTCATTTAAAAAACTTTCTTTTACAGCACAACAAATTTTCTTAGCGTACGATTACTTTTAGAGCTAAACGAGGAGCTTCTTAAGAAATTTGGATTCCATGACGTTTATAAAAGTCAAAAAAAGTTCGAGAATTCTCAAGCCATAAAAGCTTTAAGTGCGAGATTAACAGAAATCGATCAAATCAAGGACGAAAGTCAACGATGGTTTGAACTCTTTCGCGGAGTTCTTGCTGGTAACATTTTCGACTCAGGGGCGACTGCAGTGCAAGAGATTTTAAATAATAATCAAAGTTTTGGATTAAATGATGCACTAGAGAAGATTCCATCACGACCGTGGCTAATTGACTCGTTTGATCAATTCATGATAAGACTGGAAAAGGTAATTAATCTTTAATGAAGTTAAAACAGATCGATTTACTTTTTTTTATTACTTTTAGGAGCCTCATAGCTGTACTGCTTTCTTTTGCGATAATTCTGGGGTTGATATCGTGTTAGGCGTGATTCCATTTGTCAGGGAACTGTTACGACGAGAAACCAAAGTGATTTTATGTGCAAACTCAGAGCCAAGTCTCAACGACGTCACTTGTCGTGAGTTAACGGAAATTGTTGGAGAAATCGCTGAGAGCTGTTCTATTATCAAGTCATGCCTTAAAAATAAAAGTCTGGTTGTAAAAGAATCTGGTCAGAAAGGTTGTTGTTTGAACTTCCTCGACATTGATGGGTAAGTTCAAAGCCATTCGTTGAAGAGCTCTATCATTAAATTTTTACTTTTTAGAGATCTTGTTGAAACAATGTTGCAATACAAAGTCGATCTTATCGTCATTGAAGGAATGGGAAGAAGCCTTCACACGAACCTTAATTCAATATTTAAGTGTGAGTCGCTTAAACTTGCAGTCATCAAGGTAAAAGTGAAATTATTTCCAATGAAAGAATAATTGAAATTTTATTTTTCCAATTAGAACAAATTCTTAGCTTCCCGCCTTGGCGGAAACCTTTTTGATGCTATTTGCAAATATGATATCGGCTGCTCAACGTGAAAGGAAAAGCTTGGTTTGTGCTGTGTCACTCTCGCGTACCTAATTCAACATTTCTTCCGTGAAAAACCATCGCTTAACTGACTGCTGAAGAACTTTTTATGATTCAAATCAAAAAGAATTTTAATAAATCAGATTTAATGACAGATATGCCTTCTATATTTTCCCACTCGGTGATTGCTGATCCTGTAATAATCTCTTGAAATATATAAATTATCCACGACCCTTACCGATGGGAAACAATTCACTCGGTGAAGCGTTAGGACGCATTGACCAATGGCGCATCATAATAATTATATGTTATCGAATGGAAAAGCGTTGCACACAAAGAGAATCGAAAATTTTAAAATTGATTTCTTGGAGCTTCGCTTTATAGCCGACTGCAGCGATCACGCAACGCTATCGAATTGAAATACATGTATGTGTCGTCAACTTTCCCGACCAACTTTTCCGACCATCAGAAATCAGAATTTTATTTCAATCAGTCAGCAGCGAAACTTCAAACTGAAAAGATGAAAATTGTTAAGTTCTACCAACGAGCAGTGAAATATTTCGAGAACCAAGAGGTTTACCCGGACTTGGTTGGAAAATATCTGTCGCTCTTCATGGAGACTTTGACTCCGACAAAAGTTCGCGATGGAAAGAAGAAGATTTCTAAAATGTAAATTAAAATTGAAAAAAAATATTTAATTGAAAATAATTTTTTCGCAGCTTTTTGGCGATTATTCTCAATCCGATCATCTGCATGATTATTGAGTTGATTTTTCTATTCAACAATTATGCGAAAATCTCTCTTCAGCAAGCGACAGAAAACATCGCGATTTTTCGTGAGTAAAATAATTTATCTTCAATAATTTCGCAAAATAACAAATAATTATTGTGCCAATAGTTTGCATGGTGAGAATTTTTCTCGATTTGATCTACATAATTTTGGCTCAGGACGAATTGACTGAGATGGTTCACCGGTTTATTGAAAGAAGGTGTTTACTAAAAAAAATTGTTTTTTGAAAAAACTTTTTTCCTAATTTTTGTCATAATTTTATTTTTTGCTCAGAAAATCGAAACAAAGTGAAGACGCTCGACAAATTACGATCAATCAAAGCAGACAGGAATTCATTGGAACTTCAATTGCCGTTGCTTTTCCTTGGTTCGCTGTTACAGTTATGTGCTTAAGCGTCATTTTCCGAGAGCACACAGTTGATGATTTACCAAGCCCTTCATTTGCGCAACTGACACTTGAGAACAAATTTCTTCAATGGGCGACCAATTATTGCTACCAAACAAGTAGCGTTTACCTTGTTGCGATTTGTGGAACAACAATTTTTCCTTTGGCGTTCCTTCTCGTGAATAATTCTTGCTGGCAGATCGATCAAACAATATCACTTTTGAAGAAATTAGGGAATGGTCATAATTGTTCGGAGAAGATTAAATTAGCAGTGGATGAAAGTTATGCAACTCTTCGTTGGATGACTGATGCTCAGCAACGTCTGCAATTCATCTTTTTCGTTGAGTTTACGATCATGTCTAGTATGCTCTGCATGAACTTCGTCGTAGTTCTCACTGAACCGCCCGGAACAATTTTGATCATCGTCATGAGTTCCGTGCAATTGGGACAATTTTTCCTGATTTGCTGGGTTGGCGAACGCGTTCTTGGTCGAATTGATGATCTCTCAGCTGCAATTTACGACGTCGCGTGGTATGCGATGCCAAAGAATGACAGGAAAAGCATTCAATTGATGTTGGTGATGTCTCAGAACTTGAAAGGATTCAATGGAATCTTTAATGAAGTCAACATGGAAACTTTCATGACGGTTTGTGATTAAGAAAAAAAAAAGTAACGGAGATTAATTTATTTCGTTTCAGATTAATTCTCTCGTCATTAGCAGTGGATGAAAGTGAAGTTAAATGCAACTCTTCGTTGGATGACCTGATGCTCAGCAACGTCTGCAATTCATCTTTTTCGTTGAGTTTACGATCATGTGCATAGAAGCTATGCTCTGCATGAACTTCGTTATGCTGATTTTGAATGTTAACTGTTTCAAGCCAAACCGTTAATTAACCCGATTTAGAGACAATTTTGATCATCGTCTTTATGAGTTCCGTGCAATTGGGACAATTTTTCCTGATTTGAAACAAATCTTTAAAAGGGTTGGCGAACGCTGTTCCTTGGTCGAAGTTGATGATCTCTCAGCTGCAATATTACGACGTCGCGTGGTATGCGATGCTTTCTGAAAGAATGACAGGTTAAAAGCGTTTATTCAATTGATGTTGGTGATGCTCTTCAGAACTTGCCGCATTCAATGGAATCTTTAATCGAAGTCAACATGGAAAAGCTTTCATGACGGTTTGTGATTAACACAAAGAGAATAATTTCATAAAAACTATCTGAGTATAAAGTTTATTTCGTCTTAAGCCTCAGTCGGAATGCAGTTTGCTTATTCTCTCAGAGCAAAGATTTTTTGCATCAGCTTCGGGTTGAAAAGTGATCAAAAATGAATATTCGACAGTTAAATGTTGTCGACGTAATCAATGGATAAACAAGTAAGAACATGGATATCACTTGATGGTCAAATTCATCATGTCCTGTAAGTGTTTTCATTTAAAAGACTTTCAGTGATTTACAGCACAGGACAAATTTTCTCACGCTGCATACGATTAGCTTTTAGAGCTAAACCGACATGTGAGCTTCTCAAGAAATTTGGATTCTCTATGACGTTTATAAAAGTCAGAAAAAGTTCTGAGAATGCTCAAGCCATAAAAGCTTTAAGTGCTGAGATTTAACAGAAATCAGTGATCAAATCAAGGACGAAAGTCAACGATGGTTTGAACCAGATCTTAGTGACAAAAATGTTCTTGCTGGTAACATTATTCGACTCAGGGGCGATCTGCAGTACAAGAGATTTTTGTTTGAAATGAAAATCTTTAAAAGGTTTTCAGGATTAAATGATGCACTAGAGAAAATTCCATCACGACCGTGGCTAATTGACTCGTTTGATCAATTACATGAAATAAGACTGGAAAAGGTAATTAAATATCCTTTAATGAAAGTTAAAACTGATCAATTTACTTTTTTTATTAGCGTTTTTAGGAGCCTCATAGCTGTACAATGCTTTCTTCTGCGATAATTCTGGGGTTGATATCGTGTTAGGCGTGATTCAATTTGTCAGGGAACTGTTACGACGAGAAACCAAAGTCATTTTATGTGCAAACTCAGAGCCAAGTCTCAACGACGTCACTTGTCGTGAGTTAACGGAAATTGTTGAAAAAATTGCTGAGAGCTGTTCTATTATCAAGTCATGCCTTAAAAATAAAAGTCTGGTTGTAAAAGAATCTGGTCAGAAAGGTTGTTGTTTGAACTTCCTCGACATTGATGGGTAAGTTCAAAGCCATTCGTTAAAGAGCTCTATCATTAAATTATTACTTTTTAGACATCTTGTTGAAACAATGTTGCAATACAAAGCCAATTTTATCGTTACTGAAGGAATGGGAAGAAGTCTGCACACGAACCTAAATTCAACATTTAAGTGTGAGTCGCTTAAACTTGCAGTCACCACAATTTGAATAAATCAGATTTAAGGACAGAAATGCTTTCTATATTTTCCTACTCGGTGATTGTTGAGCTGTAGGTTCATTTGAAAAATTTAAATTATCCACGACCCTTACCGATGGGAAACAATTCACTCGGTGAAGCGTTAGGACGCAATGACCAATGCCGCATCAGAATAGTTTTATAATATTGAAAAGTGTTGCACACAAAGAGAATCGGAAATTTTTAAATTGATTGGATATAATTATGTAGAAGCGCCGACTGCAGTGATCGAGTCACGCCATTGTATGGAAAGATATGTCGCCAACTTTTCCTACTACTTTCGGCGAATTGATGATCTCTCAGCTGCAATTTACGACGTCGCGTGGTATGCGATGCCAGTGAGTGACCGAAAAAGCATTCAATTGATGTTGGTGATGTCTCAGAACTTGAAAGGATTCAATGGAATTTTTGATGAAGTCAACATGGAAACCTTCATGACGGTTTGTGATTAAAAAAAGAAATGTCATAATTCTGATTAATTTATTTCGTTTCGCAGTCAATGCAGTTTGCTTATTCTCTCGTCATGTTTTTCGCATCATTTTAAAAGCGATGAACGATAATCAGCGGAGTTAAATGTTGTTTACGTAATCCATTGAAAATAAAAGCACAATCTCCTCCTGATATCAATTGATGGCTAACTTCATCATGTCCTGTAAGTGTTTTCTTATGTATTGAAGGCTGCAGTGATTTGCAAAAAGAAAAAATCGACGCTGCACAGAAGCTAATTATCGCAAACCGACATGTGACCTACGACGATATTTGGACATCTCTCTGCATTTCATTGAGTCAAAAACAAAATATTCTGAGAGTTTCTCAGTGAGACAATATTTGTACGAGCGAAAAAACTTATGCTGATTTTGAATGCTTAATGTTTAATGTTTCAAGCCAAATAAAATGTTAATTAACCAGATTCAGGGGCAAAAATTTTTTATTCTTATTACTGAGTGTTGACTTGTAAATCATTTTAATTGTCCAACATTTGAAACAAATCTTTAAAAGGTTTTCAGGATAAGTTCTGTTCCTTCTTCGAAGTTTTTTTTTCTCTTTTTTACAGAAATATTGAAGAAAAATAATTATCCTTTCTGAATAAAATCAATCCCCTCGGTTAAGCGTTTATTCACAAAGAACAATGCCGAATCATAATAATTTTATGCTATCGAATGGTCGAATGGAAAAGCTTTGAAAGTGCCACTGAAGCGTTAACACAAAGAGAATAAGAAATTTTAAAATTTATTTCTTGGAATTTCGATTTATAGTCGACTGCAGTGATCGAGTCACGCAATTGAAATGAAATTTATGTCGTCAACTTTCCCGACCATCAGCAATCAGAGTTTTATTTCAATCAGTCAGCAGCGAAACTTCAAACTGAAAGGATGAAAATTGTTAAGTTCTACCAACGAGCAGTGAAATATTTCGAGAACCAAGAGGTTTACCCGGACTTGGTTGGGAAATATCTGTCGCTCTTCATGGAGACTTTGACTCCTACGAGAGTTCGCCATGGAAAGAAAGAGATCTCTAAAATGTAATTGAATGATAAAAAAAAAACTGAATTGCAAATGCTTTTTTTCACAGCTTTTTGGCGATTATTCTCAATCCGATCATCTGCATGATTGTTGAATTGATTTTTCTATTCAACAATTATGCAAAAATCTCTCTTCAACAAGCGACTGAAAACATCGCGTTATTTCGTGAGTAAAATAATTTATCTTCAGGAATTTCATAAAAAAATATTTATTATTCTAATAGTTAGCATGTTGAGAGTTTTTCTCCACTTGATCTACATAATTTTCGCTCAGGACGATTTGTTTGAGATGGTTCACCGATTTATTGAGAGAAGGTCTTTATGAACAATTGAAATGAAAATTATGTCATCAACTTTTTGACCATCAGCAATTTTTATTTTTTCAATCAGTCAGCAGCGTCGAAACAAAGTGAAGACGCTCGACAAATGACGAACAGTCAAAGCAGACAGGAATTCATTGGAACTTCAATTGTCGTTGCTTTCCCTTGGTTCGCTGTTACAGTTATGTGCTTAAGCGTCATTTTCCGAGAGTACACAGTTGATGACTTACCAAGCCCTTCATTCGCCCAACTGACACTTGAGAACAAATTTCTTCAATGGGCGGCCAATTATGTCTACCAAGCAAGTACCGCTTTCCTTGGCTTGGTTTGTGGAACAACAATTTATCCTCTGGCGTTCCTTCTCGTGAATAATTCTTGCTGGGAAATCGATCAAACAATTCTGCTCATAAAGAATTTCGGCGATGGTCATAATTGTTCGGAGAAGATTAAATTGGCAGTGAAGGAAAGTTATGCAGCTCTTCGGTGGTTGAATGATGCTCAGCAACGTCTGCAATTCATCTTTTTCGTTGAGTTTACGATCATGTCCAGTATACTCTGCATGAACTTCGTCGTAGTTCTTACTGAACCGCCTGGGACTATTTTGATCTTCGTCATGAGCTCCGTGCTATTGGGACAATTTTTCGTTATTTGCTGTCTTGGCGAGCGCGTTCTTGGCCGAATTGATGATCTCTCAGCTGCAATTTACGACGTTGAGTGGTATACGATGCCAGTGAGTGACAGGAAAAGCATTCAATTGATGTTGTTGATGTCTCAGAACTTGAAAGGATTCAATGGAATCTTTAAAGAAGTCAACATGGAAACCTTCATGACGGTTTGTGATGAAGAAAAAAAGTAATGTCATATTTTTGAATAATTTATTTCGTTTCGCAGTCAATGCAGTTTGCCTTTTCTCTCGTCATGTTTTTTTCATCATTTTAAACGTGTTCAAAAATTTTGAACGAAGTTAAATGTTGTCCACGTAATCAATGGAAAATAAAAGCACAATCTTCTCCTGATAACACTCGATGGCCAACTTCATCATATCCTCTAAGTGTTTTCTTATGTATTGAAGGCTGCAGTGATTTGCAAAAAGGAAAAAATCGACACAAGCTAATTATCGCAAACCGACATGTGACCTACGACGATATTTGGACATCTTTGTGCATTGCAATGAGTTCAAAACTAAATATTCATTGTTGAAGAGATCGCTGAGAGCTGTTCTATTATCAATTCATGCCTTAAAAATAAAATTTTGGTTGTCAAAGAATCTCGTCAGAAGGGTTGTTGTTTGAACTTCCTCGACATTGATGGGTAAGTTCAAAGCCATTCGTTGACGAGCTCTATCATTAAATTTTTACTTTTTAGAGATCTTGTTGAAACAATGTTGCAATACAAAGTCGATATTATCGTCATTGAAGGAATGGGAAGAAGTCTTCACACGAACCTAAATTCAATATTTAAGTGTGAGTCGCTTAAACTTGCAGTCACCACAATTTGAATAAATCAGATTTAATGACAGAAATGCATTCTATATTTTCCCACTTTCTATAGTTTCCCACTCGGTGATTGTTGATCTGTAAGTCCTTTTGAAATATTTAAATTATCCACGACCCTTACCGATGGGAAACAATTCACTCGGTAAAGTGTTTAGTTGCAATAACCAATGCCGCAATAGAAATTAGTTAGCGCTAGCGCTCTATCTATAGATTGAATCTATATATTAGGATTTATAGATCCAAGAGGCGGAAATGAGGCTATAGATCCAAATATGAGAAGATGCGAAAACAAATCTATAGATTGAGAAGGGAAATTTCAAACTGCAGACTCAATAAATAGACTGAATCTTTAATCTGTAGATTAAATAAACAATTTTTGATATTTAAACTAATTACATAGATTTAATCTATAGACTCAATACACAGTTAAAAGACTGAATCTATAGACTGAATAGACTATGCTGAATTGAAACAAAGTGACAACGGACTAACGATATCTTTGCACTTCACACAAGTTTCAAGTGAATAACAAATGATCCGATTTATTTATGCAAAGTGAATTTAATTCAATTTAACTTAAATAATTTCTATCTGTATAAACATTTTAAGTAAGTAATTGGTGAATTTTCTTAATGTGGTGTCAACGAAGAAGGTTCTTCATAAGAAGAGTTCTGTATTTTCTGTGTTTGTGGGTCAACACCCATTTTTTTACCAGTCGATAGAGACATTTAATTAGAAAAACATCTTTTGAGGATTATTTTGCTAGCTCAGTGAGCTAAGCTCACCAGGATCAGGTCCACGGGCTCGAAACCTGTTGATTGAGACCTTAATCAGTTTATGTATTGGGTCTGTAAATTGAAATTTCCCCTCTCAATCTATAGATCCACTTTAGCATCTTCTCATTTTTCAATCTATGGATCTTAATCTATACTCATTTCTGCCTCATGAATCTATAGATCCTAATCTATAGATTATATCTATGGATCGAGCGTTAACTCTAACTAATCTCTAGGCAATGGCGCTACACAATAATTTTATATTATCGAGCGGAAAAGCGTTGCAACGAGGAGAATTGGAAATTTTTAAATTGATTTCTTCGAATTTCGCTTAATAGTCGACTGCAGTGATCGAGTCACGCAATTGAATTGAAATTATGTCATCAACTTTCCCGACCATCAGCAATCAGAATTTTATTTCAATCAGTCAGCAGCGAAACTTTAAACAGAAAAGATGAAAATTGTTAAGTTGTACCAACGAGCAGTGAAATATTTCGAGAACCAAGAGGTTTACCCGGACTTGGTTGGGAAATATCTGTTGCTCTTCATGGAGACTTTAACTCCTACAAAAGTTCGCCATGGAAAAAAAAAGATTTCTAAAATGTAAATTAAAATTGAGAAAAACTATTTAATTGAAATAATTTTTTCGCAGCTTTTTGGCGATTATTCTCAATCCGATCATCTGCATGATTATTGAGTTGATTTTTCTGTTCAACAATTATGCAAAAATGTCACCTCAGCAAGCGACAGAAAACATCGCAATATTTCGTAAGTAAAATAATTTATCTTCAATAATTTCGCAAAATGACATAATTATTGTGTCAATAGTTTGCATGCTCAGAGTTTTCCTCGATTTGATCTACATAATTTTGGCACAAGACGATTTGACTGAGATGGTTCACCGATTTATTGAAAAAAGGTGTTTACTAAACTTTTTTTTTTCCTAATTTTGGTCATAGACTATAACTCATAGTTTTATTTTTTCCCAGAAATTTGAAACAAAATGAAGATGCTCGACAAATTACGAACAGTCAAAGCAGACAGGAATTCATCGGAATTTCATTTGCCGTTGCTTTTCCTTGGTTCGCTCTTACAGTTATGTGCTTAAGCGTCATTTTCCGAGAGTACACAGTTGATGACTTACCAAGCCCTCCATTTGCGCAACTGACACTTGAGAACAAATTTCTTCAATGGGCGATCAATTACAGCTACCAAACAAGTATCGCTACCCTTGCTACGGTTTGTGCAACAACAATTTATCCTCTGGCGTTCCTTCTCGTGAATAATTCTTGCTGGGAAATCGATCAAACAATTCTGCTCATAAAGAATTTCGGCGATGGTCATTATTGTTCGGAGAAGATTAAATTAGCAGTGGATGAAAGTTATGCAACTCTTCGGTGGTTACATGATGCTCAGCAACGTCTGCAATTCATCTTTTTCGTTGAGTTTACGATCATGTCTAGTATGCTCTGCATGGACTTCGTCGTAGTTCTCACTGAACCGCCTGGAACTTTTTCATCATTTGCTAGAAGCTCCATACAATTGGGACAATTTTTCGTTATTTGCTGTCTTGGCGAACGCGTTCTTGGCCGAATTGATGATCTCTCAGCTGCAATTTACGACGTCGCGTGGTATACGATGCCAGTGAATGACAGGAAAAACATTCAATTGATGTTGGTGATGTCTCAGAACTTGAAAGGATTCAATGGAATTTTTAATGAAGTCAACATGGAAACTTTCATGACGGTTTGTGATTAAAAAAAAAGTAATGTCATAATTCTGATTATTTCGTTTCGCAGTCTGTGCAGTTTGCTTATTCTCTCGTCATGTTTTTCGCATCATTTTAAAAGCGATCAAAAATATTGAGCGGAGTTAAATGTTGTTTTCGTAATTCATTGAAAATAAATGCACAATCTTCTCCTGATATCAATTGATGGCTAAATTCATCATGTCCTGTAAATGTTTTCTTATGTATTGAAGGCTGCAGTTATTGGCAAAAGGAAAAACAAGTGGCAGTAGCAGTTCGTAACGAACTTACTGTAGGGTTTTTCATCTGTTGGACTGGTTACAGGGGACGTTTTATTTAAAGGGAACAAAGTTCCACTTTGAGCTCACCAGAGGTGGATCCAATGTGTCGAGCTAGGATTTTCTGGGATTTATTGCTTTATCTTGACCAGTTGAACATTTTTTGTGAACAAATTTCTTCAATGGGCGATCTAACTTACAAAGATAACGAAGTATCGCTACCCTTGAGCTCACCAGAGGTGGATCCAATGTGTGGAGCAATTTGATTTTCTGGCGATTTATCGCTTAGTCGTGACCAGCTGATTCATTTCATGTAAATCGATCAAACGCAATGCTCTAACTCCAAAGGGAACGAAGTTCCACTCTGAGCTCACCAGAGGTGGATCCAATTGTGTCGGAGCTTTGATTAAATTAGCAGTGGGATGAAAGTTATCGCAACTCTAGTCGGTGGTTACCAGCTGATCATTTCATGTAAACATCTCAATGCTCTAACTTCAAAGAGAAAGAAGTTTCACTTGGCGCTGGTCGAAGGTGGACTCATATCTGGTCATGCTCTGCATGGATCCAATCGTAGTTCGTTACTGAGCACGCTCAACATTTTTCATCATTTGCTGAAGAAGCTCCATACAATTGCGGACAATTTTTCGTTGAGAAAGCTGAATAAATGGCGAAAAAGCGTTCTTGGCCGAAAAATTTGTATGGAGCTCAGCTGCAGACTTCAGCCCCGTGGGCCCGATACCACTTGCCAGCTGAATGACAAGTCCATTCTAAGGAGGTTTTCGTCTCATCCATAAACTTGAAAACTAAATGGCAATTTTTAATGAAGTCAACATGGAAGTAGCTAGCTGCTTTCGTGATCTCGAGAAAATCGAATCACAAGTCAAAAATTCTGACTTATTTCGTATGGAGATTCCAGTTTGCTTATTGGGCTCTCGTGGGCCTGATCCTGCATGAGCTAAAAGCCGATCAAATCCTGAGCGGAGTTAAATGTTGTTTTCCCAATTAAAATTCTCTATCGACTGGTGAAGAAATCAATTCGCTAGCTCATTGCGTTCGCGAGTTATTTGAATAACGGACAACGGACAACGGACCACGGACCACGGACAAAGCGACCATAATAGGGTGTTCCATCCTTCGGATGAAAAACCCTAAAAATCGACGCTGCACAGAACCTAATTATCGCAAACCGACATGTTACCTACGACGATATTTGGACATCTCTGCATTGCTATGAGTTCAAAACTAAATATTCTGAGAGTCTCTCAGTGAGAGAACATTTGTACGAGCGAAAAAAACTTATGCTGATTTTGAATGTTTAATGTTTCAAGCCAAATAAAATGTTAATTAACCAGATTTAGAGACAAAAATATTTTTTTTCCTATTACTGAGTGTTGATCTGTAAATCATTTTTGATTGAAACAAATCTTTAAAAGGTTTTCAGGATAAGTTCTGTTCCTTCTTCGAAGTTTTTTTTTTCTCTTTTCACAGAAATATTGATGAATAATTAATTATCCTTTCTGAATAAAATTAATCCACTCGGTAAAGCGTTTAACCGCAAAGAACATTGCCGCATCATAATAATTTTATACTATCGAATTGAAAAGCTTTGAAAGTGCAACTGAAGCATTAGCACAAAGAGAATAAGAAATTTTTAAATTAATACTTGGAATTTCGCTTTATAGTCGACTGCAGTGACCTAGCCACGCCATGGAATTGAAATATCCATGTATGTCGTCAACTTTTATTCAAAATCAATTTAAATGAAGGTCGGACAGATGATTAGGAAATCACAACGAGGAAAAGTTATTTTCTTTTTGTGATATCTTATCAATTCGTTTGTGTCACTCTCGAGTACCAAAATTCAACATTTCTTCCCTGAAAAACCATCGCTTAAGTGACTGCTGAAGAACTTTTTTCTAATCAAAATGAATTTTATTATATCAAATTTATTGACAGATATGCTTTCTATATTTTCCCACTCGGTGATTGTTGATCGGTAGGTTCTTTTGAAATATTTAAATTATCCACGACCCTTACCGATGGGAAACAATTCACTCGGTAAAGCGTTAGGACGCAATGACCAATGGCGCATCAGAAGAATATTATATTATCGAATGGAAAAGCGTTGCACTCAAAGAGAATCATGCCACGCCATCGTATGGAAATATATGTCGTCAGCTTTCCCGACCATCAGCAATCAGAGTTTTATTTCAATCAGTCAGCAGCGAAACTTCAAACTTAAAGGATGAAAATTGTTAAGTTGTACCAACGAGCAGTGAAATATTTCGAGAACCAAGAGGTTTACCCTGACTTGGTTGAGAAATATCTGTTGCTCTTCATGGAGACTTTGACTCCGACAAAAGTTCGAGATGGAAAGAAAGAAATTTCTGAAATGTAAATTGAATGAATTTAAAAAAAAATAATTAAAAATAATATTTTCTTAGCTTCTTGGCAATAATTCTCAATCCGATCATCTGCATGATTATTGAGTTGATTTTTCTATTCAACAATTATGCAAAAATCTCTCTTCAGCAGGCGACTGAAAACATCGCGTTGTTTCGTGAGTAAAATAATTTATCTTCAATAATTTCATAACAAATAGATATCTAATTATTGTCCTAATAGTTAGCTTGCTCAGAGTTTTTCTCGATTTGATCTACATAATTTTCGCTCAAGACGATTTGACTGAGATGGTTCACCGATTTATTGAAAGAAGGTGTTTACTAAAATTTTGTTTTTAAAGAAAAAACTTTTTTTCCTAATTTTGGTCATAATTTTATTTTTCCCCAGAAAATCGAAACAAAGTGAAGATGCTCGACAAATTACGAACAGTCAAAGCAGACAGGAATTCATTGGAACTTCAATTGTCGTTGCTTTTCCTTGGTTCGCTGTTACAGTTATGTGCTCAAGCGTCATTTTCCGAGAGTACACAATTGATGACTTACCAAACCCTTCATTTGCGCAACTGAACCTTGAGAACAAATTTCTTCAATGGGCGACCAATTATTGCTACCAAGCAAGTACCTCTTTCCTTGGCATGGTTTGTGTAACAACAATTTTTCCTCTGGCGTTCCTTCTCGTGAATAATTCTTGCTGGCAGATCGATCAAACAATTCTGCTTATAAAGAATTTCGGCGATGGTCATAATTGTTCGGAGAAGATTAAATTGGCAGTAAAGGAAAGTCATGCAACTCTTCGGTGGTTACATGATGCTCAAGAGCGTCTGCAATTCATCTTTTTCGTTGAGTTTACGATCATGTCCAGTATGCTCTGCATGGAATTCGTCGTAGTTCTCACTGAACCGCCTGGAACTATTTTGATCTTCGTCATGAGCTCCGTGCAATTGGGACAATTTTTTCTGATTTGCTGTCTTGGCGAGCGCGTTCTTGGCCGAATTGATGATCTCTCAGCCGCAATTTACGACGTCCAGTGGTATGCGATGCCAGTGAGTGACAGGAAAAGCATTCAATTGATGTTGTTGATGTCTCAGAACTTGAAAGGATTCAATGGAATCTTTAATGAAGTCAACATGGAAACTTTCATGACGGTTTGTGATGAAGAAAAAAAAGTAATGTCATAACTCTGATTAATTTCGTTTCGCAGTCAATGCAGTTTGCTTATTCTCTCGTCATGTTTTTTGCATCATTTTAAATGCGATCAAAAATTTTGAACGAAGTTAAATGTTGTCCACGTTAACAATTGGAAATAAAAGCACAATCTTCTTCTGATAACACTTGATGGCCAACTTCATCACTGTAAGTGTTTTCTTATGTATTGAAAGCTGCAGTGATTTGCAAAAAAGAACCCAAGCTAGTTATCGCAAACCGACATGTGACCTTCGACGATATTTGGACATCTCTGTGCATTGCTATGAGCCCAAAACAAAATATTCTGAGAGAACATTTGTACGAGCGAAGAAAACTGATGCTGATCTCCGCATAATATTGGAGGAGCAAAAACCTAATCAAAACAGCACTTAACTGTGTGTTCAAGAACTATTTTGAATGTTTAATGTTTCAAGTTAAATAAAATATTTATAAATCAGAATTAGCGACTGAAATATTTGTTTTACATATTTCCGCTCTGCGATTGTGGGTCAGTTTGCTGTTGGTCTTGTGGGGGTGGTCCTCGTCTTTGACCGTTACGTGGTGGGCCATGTTTTCCACAAGGAGGAGGTCCCTGTCCCGGTTGTTGGGGCTGTTCGCTCTGTTGGTCATCAGTCCCAGCTTGTTGAGCGGAGATAGCCAAAGTCTAAAAACGATATTTTTTATTTTCTTTCAATTTTCATCAGTTTTTAATTTTTACTCACGTAAACGACCAAAAAGACGAAAGCAACTGTAAGCAATTTCATTTCGAAAATTTATTTGTAAAGTGTTTCATTCGGCGAAGCTTTTATATCAAACTTTTAATCAGATAAATCGCTTCACGTGAAATTAGTTGTGAATTTGTTAAAAAAAAAGTTTGCTAATATTTTTTTTTTCAATTACTTATCAAGATCGTAATTAAGCAATATCACACGATCAAGTAATTTAGGATGTCATTGCATGGTTTCCGCGATTAAAATATTTTTACAGCTCTGTTATTATTAACTTTACTTGATTCGTGCTGCGCGATATATTCAGAGGGTTGTAACGTATTTAAAATTTTCAAACTTCATGTTTGTTGTGGAAAACAAAAAAATTATTTCTCCGAATAAAATCAAGAAAACAAAGTGAAGTAGATTGAATTGAAAAA
Source organism: Smittia aterrima (assembly GCA_033063855.1). Taxonomy (NCBI): domain Eukaryota; kingdom Metazoa; phylum Arthropoda; class Insecta; order Diptera; family Chironomidae; genus Smittia; species Smittia aterrima. Next base: position 10,619,335 of record CP093831.1, on the reverse strand, counting down.
CGAAAATGCCTGGACCGGTTGAAATCCCACTCCGGGATACTGATGAGGTAAAAATTGACTTCAACATGTTTGAATTGCATGTAAAAACAAAGTTTTTCAATTGAATTTTGAGTTTTCATAACAAAGCATAAATTTAGCTTTATTAAGCCGAAAATATCAACTCAAATCGACCAACACACCTTAAATAAACGCTGTCTATCATTTAACTTCATCTGAGCTTGATTTACGCAATTTATTGATTCGAGGTTATTTGTTTTCATTTTAGGTAATTGAGTTGGATCCTGATAATCTCCCGGAAGGAGAAGAAATCTTGAATATATTGCGACATGAACGATCAGCATTGAATATTTGGGTGAACGTGGCTGTTGAGTATTACAAGCAAGGAAAGAAAGATGTTTTCCTCAAACTTCTTGAGACAGCTAGGGTCGAAGCTTATCATGATTACAAAGATTACGAGAAAGATCTTATGTGTGTCATTGATAGCCTCGGCGCTTATTTCGTACAAGAAGCCAATCGTGAGAAAGTCAAAGATAAAAAGCGGGAACTGTTCACAAAAGCAACTCAACTTTATGCTACCGGCGACAAGATTATTATGTACGATCAGAACCATCTACTGGGACGAGCTTACTTCTGCTTGCTGGAAGGAGATAAAATGGAACAAGCCGACAATCAATTCAACTTTGTTTTGAATCAGTCTCCAAGCAACATTCCTGCACTTCTCGGTAAAGCTTGTCTCTCATTCATCAAAAAGGATTACCGTGGAGCCTTAGCGTTTTACAAAAAAGCTCTGCGAACCAATCCAAAGTGCCCTGGCGTTGTTCGTCTCGGCATGGGCCATTGTTTCTTGAAGCTGAATAATCCAGAAAAAGCAAAGATGGCTTTTCAAAGAGCTGTCGATTTGGATCCGCAATGCGTTGGAGCACTCGTTGGTCTTGCTATTCTCAAATTAAATCTTCATGAGCCCGATTCGAATCGCTGGGGTGTTCAAATGCTTTCCAAAGCTTACACTTACGATCCTACAAATCCAATGGTTTTGAACCATCTCGCCAACCACTTTTTCTTCAAAAAAGATTACGAGAAAGTTCAACATCTGGCATTGCATGCATTTCACAATACTGAGAATGAAGCAATGAGAGCTGAGTCCTGTTATCAGATGGCACGCGCTTATCATGCACAACGAGACTTTGATCAAGCTTTCCAATATTATTATCAATCGACCCAGTTTGCTCCCAACAGCTTTGTGCTTCCACATTACGGACTTGGTCAAATGTACATTTACAGAGGTGACAGCGAAAATGCTGGTGAGTTGCAAAAGTTTTTCTAAATAAAAATAAAATTGCTAATCTTGAAAATGTTTCAGCTCAATGTTTCGAGAAAGTTTTAAAAGTTCAACCTGGCAATTACGAAACAATGAAAATCCTTGGATCACTTTATGCCAACTCAACTTCACAATCGAAACGAGACACAGCAAAGAATCATTTGAAGAAAGTTACTGAGCAGTTCCCTGATGATGTTGAAGCTTGGATTGAGCTTGCCCAGATTCTTGAGCAAAATGATTTACAAGGTTCGCTTGCTGCTTACGGTGAAGCAACAAATATTCTAACTGAAAAGATCAGCGCCGAAGTTCCTCCAGAGATTTGGAACAACATTGCAGCGCTTCACTATCGAATGGGCAATTTATCTGAAGCAAAAGATAAGCTCGAAAGAGCTTTAGAAAGAGCACGAAGTGAGGCCGAGCAAGATTCGCAATATTACGATTCGATTTCTGTTACGATGACTTATAACTTAGCTCGTCTCTACGAAGAAATGTGCGAGTTCGACCGAGCAGATAAATTGTACAAAGATATCCTGAAAGAGCATCCCAATTACATTGATTGCTACTTGCGAATTGGATGCATGGCTCGTGACAAGGGTCTAATTTTCGTCGCTTCTGATTACTTCAAGGACGCTCAAAAGATTAACATGAACCATCCAGATACTCGATCGCTGCTTGGAAATCTTCATCTCGCAAAGATGCAATGGACACTCGCTGAAAAAAACTTTGACGCAGTCATGAAGCAGCGACAAGACTCTTACGCTCTGATTGCTCGAGGCAACTATTTCTTACAATGCGTCCATCAGCCGATTCGTGATAAGAACAAAGACAAGCAAAATCTAACAATGGCACAGAAAACTTTCACCGAAGTCAATCGACTTGACCCGAAAAACATTTGGGCAGCCAACGGCATTGGTTCAGTTCTCGCTCATAAAGGATTTTTCATCGAGTCTCGTGATATTTTTGCTCAGGTTCGTGAAGCCACAGCTGATTTCTCTGATGTTTGGCTAAACATCGCTCACATTTACGTTGAGCAAAAACAATACATTAGTGCCATTCAAATGTACGAAAATTGCTTAAAAAAGTTTTTCAAGCACCACAATGTCGAAGTTATGCAATATCTGGCTCGAGCTTATTTCCGCGCTGGGAAATTAAACGAAGCGAAAACAGTCCTTCTGAAAGCAAGGCGCGTAGCCCCTCAAGATACAGTTCTTCTATTCAACATTGCGTTGGTACTTCAACGGTTAGCAATGCAAATTTTGAAGAACGAGAAGTCTGTCTTAACCGAAGTTCTTCAAGCTGTTCACGAACTTGGTTTAGCTCATAAGTATTTCACTTACTTAAATGTTCATGGAGACAAAACCAGATTTAACATCACAGTCGCGGGAACTGAAGCAAGTCAGTGTCAGGATTTGCTTTCTCAAGCGCAATACCATGTTGCTCGAGCTCGTCGTATTGATGAAGAAGAGAAGTCACAGCGTTTGAAGCAAGAGCAAGAACGCAGTTCCTTCAAGATGAAGCAAGAAGAAGAGCGTAAACGAATTGAAGAACAAAAACATAAAACAATGGAAGAAATGTTGAAAAAACGTGAAGAATACAAAGAGAAAACTAAGGGCGCACTTATCATTGACACGCCTTACGAAGCTCCCAAAAAACGCGGTCGCGGCCGAAGAGACTCAATCATTGACTCAGGAGATAGTGATGGTCCAAGACCAGAAGGCGGAGAGTCAAGCAAACATTCATCGAAGAAACGCCGCAAGGAAAGTAAGAAATCTCACGGTCGCAAGCGACGTGAAAAGAGAAAGAACGAAAACGCTGGTTCGGAAAGCGAGGATGGAGAGCCGGGACGAAAAAAGAGTCGCGGAGGGAAACCAACTGTCACTCGCATCAAGAGATCCGATGGGCCCAAACAAAATTCGAGAATCATCTCCAAGGCAACAATTTCAACAAGCGAGTCAGAAAGCGACAACAGCACAAAAAAGCGCGTCGCAAAGAAGAGATCCCCAACTGGATCCCGAAGCTCACGTTCAAGGTAATCTAATTAAAAATTGTTTAAACTTGCAAATGATTTAATCACTGAATTTAATTTTCAGGTCACGTTCTGCTTCTGGAAGTCGTTCGGGTTCATCTCGCAGTAGAAGCAGATCAGGGTCTCGTTCAAAAAGTAAGTCCAAAAATTCAACCCTTTGCTTGTTCCAACGTATTTATGAGTTGTCTTTTACAGGTCGATCGAAATCAGGCAGCAAATCAGTTTCGAGATCTCGCAGTCGCAGTGGAAGCGGTTCACGTCGTTCAAAGAGTGGATCACGTAAGATTGTCATGATTTAATTTTTTTTCATAATTAACAAAACATTTTTCTTTAGGTCGATCCAAGTCAGGAAGTCGAAGTGGAAAGTCCCGTTCAAGATCTCGCAGCGGAAGTGCATCAAATCGTTCTAGAAGTGGATCAGGTAAACGGAAATTTCAATTTGCATCTCAAGCGTTTCTTAACTTTTCCAATCTCTCACAGGATCTCGTCGAAGTGGAAGCCGTTCCAAATCACGTTCCGGCTCAAGATCTCGCGCTGGATCTAAATCGAGAAGCCCTTCAAAAACGCCAACATCTGATTAAAATTTTCATCAGTTTGACTGTTTGTTTGTTCAAGATTCACCTTCGATTAAATAAAATCTGACTCAAAATCTATTTTGGGACAATAATAAATTTCGTTAATTCTTCGTTGATTTTCATTTTTTTTATCTCGATGAAAGCAAACTCGCCCTGTTGTGAGCAATTAATTGGGGGCAACTTTGACGACGTGCTATTAGTCAAGGAGCCTCTCGACATCAATCAAGTAGAAGAGAAAGCCAACGTTTGAACTAATTACTGTGACATCGATACGAGCTCTCGAACAAACTTTTATCCCTGTTGCGTCCTTAGTTCATTAATTTCTCGCTACTTCATTAATATAAAAGCCCTCGAAAGGGAAGAGAGAGAGAGTCCCTAAAATTTATTCACAACTCAATAATGTCACGTCGAGTGTCCCTTAATATGTTGTTGCTTCTTTCATGAAATTTTCTCAACGAGAAGAAACGAAAATATTTGTTTAACAGGATCAGACAAACAAACAAGAAGAAGCTTAAAAACACAAACAGAAGTACATGAGGCTTAATCACATTAACGTTAATCAAACCTGAAATCCGTTTACATTAAATTAAAATTTTATTTGGATGTAACTAGCAATTAAATTGAATTCATGAAACTGTATCGAATTCAACTCAACGAACAGCAGCATCAGCAAAATATGTTGGAATTGATTTAAGTGGATTGGGAATCTGTAACAATTTGATGCGACTGACGATGTGTGCTTGGCATGTGAAATAAAATTACAACTTCAACCACGAGCGAGCGAACGTTATAAACATTCGTGTTTCCATCAACATCAGTCGAGAGCAGTTCACCGAAAATTGAGATTGACAGAGTGGAAAAATAACTGAAAATGCACTCAGCCTCTAATAAAACTATAATTGCAGAGGATTTACCGGTTGAGATTATCAATCTGGTGTTGTCTATGGGGTAGTTAGTGAGAATGATGTTCTGTTCAAAAAAACTATGAGTTTCGAGTGCATTTGATATGAAGCCGAGAATTGTTGAGTTGCGGTTGAAATCATAGATTCAATTTTGGAGAATGCCGATCTCTTGTAAACTCAACAATAAGCTCATCAAAATTTTCGCAGCACTTAAAGAGATTGAAGATAAATTATTTATTTTTATTGCGTGCACGGAAAGAACGAACTTGAAATCATTTGTCGGCAAAAGTCATTCGTTTGTCGCCTTTATGTCTGGGTAGGTTGTATTCATTGAAGTGAGCATAAGAAATCGTCAAGAGAGGTAGACTTAAAGACGAGTACATGACGAGAGTGAAGAAAAGTTTTTGTCATTGAAAACGACACAAAGACGAAGAAGAAGATTTTTTGTAATCATGAATGGTCGAGTTGCAGTTTTGTGCAATAAAATGTTCAACAGAGACGACATGGAGTGTGATTAATAGATCTTCATCTAAAAGCATCTCCGGACAATTGCAATATTTTCACAATTACCGAAGAATTTTAAGGATTTTCGATGTAACTCTCAATTGTTTGCTCACTTCAAGATCAGTCTTTTTAGGAGAAGTCATGCGGCGACGATGCTCTCCTTCTTTCTACACAAATCCTGTTAACTGCAAAACAATTTCAATTTTATGCATTCTTGGCTTTTATGAATATTCTTATTGTTGCATAAGCAACAAGAAATTGTTTTTTTTTCCTTGGCGACTCAGCAGCTCTTCTGAGCTGAGTGTGGGAAACTCGAGTATTTGAATGCGGCAAACGATGTCAAGTGCCTTCTTTCTTTTCCATCACTGATTATGAATCGAAGCCGTTGGAAGCATCCACTTTACATAATTGGAGTGACTGAGTTGTTTTCAATCACGACGGTCATGCCGCAGAGATCAGCAGATTTAATTCAGGATCGACAAAGTTAGGCTAAAAGCAGACGAAGCGAACAGAATGAAATTTAATTTTTTGTCATGAGAAGCGAAACTTTTATTTTCTTCTGAGGTTTTTTCTTTCTACTTTTTTTCGTGCTGAGGTTTTACTTTCTATTAAACATCGCTACATAGTATGAATAGGAAGGAGATTATAGCTGTCTTCGCAAGGATAATGAAGGATATGACGATGCAGAAAGTTCCGCATTCAAAATCGATCTCGCCTGAGACAAATCCGGTGATTTGACTTCCATTGAGAGCAACGAAAGGATTTTAATGACAAAACGTCCGCAAAAAAGATTTTGTTTGCGGAAGAATGAAGGACGAGAAAAAAAATTCTTTAATAATCTCATCTTCACTTCCTTTTGCTTTCTCATTGCTTCTCGTCTGTAAAAATGGAAAAGTTATTTAAAGTGGAACGGAAAGCCTTGAAAAGCGATTAAAAATGTTAATAAGGGAAACAAATTAATCGATAAATTGCGGCGAGGAACTAATTAATCACTGAAAATTAATTTAATTTTAATTCGGCGTCAAAAGGAGCGTGAAATTGTTGTATTTGCGTTGGAGCCGCATCAAGCGGTTTTATAAGCTTCCCATATGTGTTTTTCGTGAACTCCCGTCATGAATGAACAAGTTTCGTAAAGAGATCAAACTGTGACTTGCATAATTCGCGCGAGTTTCCCTTCGTTGCGGCAAAAGAAAGCTTAGCGAGCGATGAGAAAAGTTTTCTCTGTTTTTTGCTGCTCGAGACTTTGATGTAAAACATTCCTCGAGAATTGTTTTTTGTGTCGAAGAATTCGTAGAGAATGAGCAGACAACTTTCAAGATTCTTCTGGTCCCGTCAAAAAATAATCAATTTTAATGAGAAGCATGCGGTCCTGCCTAGACATTCTGGCATCGCCGAAATCTCAAAAGTCGGCGGCAGCACGAAGCTTAATCGAGGAAAGTCATTATTTGTTTTCACTCTCCAACAAATATCCCTGCGCGCCATGTGGGCATTGGAATCACACACTCGACCATAAAGATCGTAAACAGACATGCGAGAGTTCCATTGAAAATCATTTTACGCTTTGTAATAGACAAATTATGGACTATTAACAACAAGGTATCATCTTCTCCAACCCTCGGGACTGTAAAGCATTCAAAGAGCTTGTAAAATTCTATTCAGAAATTAATTTATTGTTCAATGATAGTTTTTTATTCTCTCTCACTCATTGCCTGAGCCATATCGAAACTGAATTTTAATGTTTTCAGGAGCGTTTAGAGACTCATCGTCGTAGAGAGTTTAGGGCGGAGTTGTACGAATGGTGGCAAATGGCTCGAACTACAATGAAAGTTTTACAAGCTCTTTGAATTTATCATTCATGTTCGTCGTTTTGTGTAACATTTGTTTGAATGGAATCGAAGTGTTTGCATTTTGGATTTGAAAGCAAACTGTTCACTCTTCAACAATGAATCGTTTGAAGATTTGCTGGTAATTTATAATTTGATCATTATTCGACTTCGCTTTTATCATTTCGAAAGCTTTTCATGTTCAGTCGAATGTTTTATTGAGTTGATATTTCAGGCAGGGGTTGAACCTGAAATTGATTTTCTGTGTTTTCTCAAAGCCGCTAAGAAGCTTCCAACGACTCTCGAGATGTTGCGAATAAAATGACTTTCCTTCATTTTTTCATCGAAAACTCTTGAAATAGGTAATCGACTTAAAGAATATTTTTTCTTCATCCCTGAATCCTTCGCTTCTCCTTTCTCTTGAATTGCATGAAATTTCGAAAGAAATTCCTCGAAGTCTTCCACGCCCTGTTCCTTTTGAGTCCTCGAGTCGTGTTCATTGACCATTGAAATCAATAAAAAAAGGAGACTTCACCACCTGGAAGCTGCTGCACACTTCAAGCTCGATTCACGTGTTGTCGATAAATTCTTTCAGCTTAACAATTTCATGTAACGATCTCATTGCATTGTGCAAGAATTGCTTCTCCTTTCATTGAATTAAATCTCCAACAATGGGGCATCGCTCTGGCTCGTTCGTTACTTACACAAATCTGAGGATTTTGCAGCAGCAAAAAAAGTCTTCCACTTCATGCACAAACGAGAAATCTTTCAAATTCCTTAATGGACTCATAAAAAATCCTTAAAGTGAGGTCGAGATGATTCTCTTTCATAAAAAACTGCATGATGAAGTGTGAAATAAACGTCAAGAGAAGATGAAGTTTAATGAGGTAGAAAATTTACAAAATTTAATTTCCTCTCGACAACTCATCAGTGAACTAAACGAACAGAGAAAGAAAAAGATGTTCCGATGCATTGTTAAATATTTATTCAAAAGGAAAAGATTACAAACGTTGATTTACCTTAAAATTAAAATTAACATCCAATTTGGCTTCTCTCGTCCGTTAGTCTCAGCCGGAAGTTCGTCAGCATATTCATTTGAATTAGAAACGATGATCCGGGTCCAATTTTGGCAATTCAGCAAACTCATCGTTCTTTCGACCAAGCAACTGCCGTAAAAACTTTTTAAATCGAATCCAATAGTTGGTTCTCAATAAGACATAGATGAACGAGTCCATCGAAAAGTGAATGAGCAGCAGGAAGTCGGCAATCTGATAGAAAATTTGGATGCCTCTCGAATGATTTGCATCTTTCACGAACTGAGCGATTGGAATCGTTATCTGCAAAGAATTTTTTATTAGCTTCTAAAGCAACCACACTGAAATCAATCTCTTCCAAACGAGCTATAAGAGAGAGTGAGGAATTTTAATGGGAAAATGAAGCGACATTCATGAGAAATAATTGCGAGCTAATAAAGCGCTTCCATTGACAGAGAGAAAGGGGTTGATCTCGAGACTCACTCAACCGTGAACGGAACAGAAATAAATAAATTACAATATTAATAGTTTTATGTGGAAAGAAGGGAGAAGCGAAGGGAAACAACAAGCAACTCGCTTCTGATTTTTTGTGTTCGCTGAAATTGATCGAGTGGCTTCTTCATAATGGTCGATGATTAGTTCATGAAATAAACGTTTAAATTGGTCCCTCGTCTCTACAATCTCTTGCTCTCAGTCACGTCGCAAATGACACAGAGCGAGACATGAAACCGTGAAATAAGGACACGTTATGATTCAATTTGGAGTGAGTGCCCGCTCATTGAATGAAATGTCGAGTTCATTAAAATGAAAATCACGGAGCGAAACTTTTTTTAAATCGACAAAAATTATGAAGCGAGAAAAGCTTATAAAAGTTCATCCTCACCATTTGTGTCATCCAGCAGAAACAAAACGAAGCAGTCAGCAGATTGCACATGTTGATGAACTTTATTTCATCTCGAGTCACCATCGACAATGATTTAGATGTGGAGCTCAAATTGCTGACTTCGCTTATCTGATGGCGAAGTTTAGTCGGCTGTTGGTTTCGATTAGAGTTCTCGGCGGCCATCATGAGTTGCTGCATATTCCGATAGGATCGATAAACGATTCGTGTCACAGAGAAATTGCATAATACCATCAAAGTGCAAAGAGAAGTTCCTGCAAAAGGAAATTTGCGTCAATCTAAAAGGAAGGAACAACTTTGATGAACTCTACGAACCGACGATGAAGCAGAGGAAAGCATAAGCGATGTCCAAAGGCTCTTTGGCGTCACGATAACGTTCACACTTTTTAGCACTTTCATCACAGAATATTCCAAAGCCAAACGCTGGAGCAAATGTAATTAGTGCACAGGATGTCCACATCATTAAAATCAATCGCTTAATGAGTCCTTTCGAGAAATGTTTGCAGTAGAAAAATGGCTTCGTCAACGCAAAATATCGCTCGATTGCCATTATGAAAGCGACACAGCCGGAGCTCATTCCACTGAATCTCCACACGACTCGTACGAAGCAGAACATCCAAATGTACTCATGGTAGAAATTGTCGTCGACGTGAGAGCGAATCGTCATCTGCGACAGCATTCCCAGTAGTCCAACAAAGTCCAAAGTCATTAAACACCTCACATCGAGACGATAAAAAAAGAGAAGTTATCATTACGAAATAAATCAGCAAGCGACGGTGATTAACTTACTTCAGCATGAAAATCTGCTTTGAGTTGGTCTTAAAGTTGTTCTTATTATGAAGATGAAGGAGAGCGAGAAGACTCCCGATAATCCCGACGACATAAAACAGTGACAGCAAATCTCGGTGGGCTGAAGATTTATTGCCAACATAAGCAAGCTCACTTGTGGCATTCACGCTGGAGTTTAACATGTTTTACGTTATCGGGAATAAGAGCACCTTCCGAGCTGAGAGCACAAGAGCAACTAATCCTAATCAGTCTAAAACACTTCTCGAAGTCTCCATAATATTTGTTATTGTCAATTAGGAGCTTAATGGTCATTAAATGATGGTTTAGTTGTTTTAATATCTAATTGTGTTTGAAGTCGAGAGAGCGTCGATGGAACGGTGGTCGATAGGAAGCTTAATCAACAGAAGCCAATGTGGTATTGAACGTTCACTGTAGAAGAGCTTAATTAATCACTTTATTGGCAGCTGGGGCGAAGGCTAAAGACGCAATAAGAAGAAGACTTTGTTCGCTCGATGTCATCGAGAAATGGATGGGGAAATTGCTGCTCGCGACATTTTATCGCGTGTTTACCGCAAATAATTTATTATCGCGTCAATTATTTCTGCGCCTAAACTAACTCTTCCTAAATTTATGCTGAAGAAGGAAAAAGCCTTTTTCAACTCTAACCGCAGATTAAAAGTTTTTCCGGTGCCAACAAAAACTTCGTTGTCTTCGTTCTCTCATCGAGATAACGACGAAGCTTTAGGAACATTTGCTAGTTGAACCGACGGCTAAATTGCAAGATCAAGGTTCAATTTATCTCGCAATCGTTGCGATTTGTTTGCCGACTGTCGAGAGTAGAATTTATGTTTCAATAAAATTCCAATCCAATGCCTAATATTGATTTAATTGATTAAGACATAATAATGAAACTACCGACGATTCGTTTGCTCAACAAAATGAGATCAAAGAAGACGCTTCAACCCTTTCGAGCGATAAAAATTTTGCTAATTTCTCACAAAAGGAGAATTCGATTGTCGGAAATATTTCGATAGAAATATTTTCTCATCAAATTTGGATCTCAAAATATCTCAAATTCCTTCGGCATGAGTAATCGATTGATTCGCTTGACGGTTTTGTTAGTTTGTATGACTGAGAAAAGTAACGTGAACAGTGACGTCGAAGCGAGACACAATGTCTGCAATATTTTGTTGTTTGACTCGAGGACTCTTGAGATTCTGTTTTCGTCATCTTTTCTTATCCTTCGTGCTCGGGATGAAAGACAAGACTCATCCTTTGGAGAGACATTACAAGAAATATTTCTGCAATTAAATAAATTGTCCCTTGGTGATTTATCCTTTCTTTTCACATGACAACAGAAATCTTCTCCTTCTCGTTCTTACATAAATTCGTTCTCCTTATCATCCATCACCGACGGGAGAGAAAAGTTTGTAAAGTTTATTGCAGTTTGCGAAATATTTTTGGCGATCTCGCCTTCATTCATGAGATTTATGAATGGCGAAGGTCGAGAGAATGGAAATTTTAACATCGTTGTGGATGAATGGATAGAAGTCTCTTGACTCTCTTGTGTAGAAAAATATCTTCTCCTCTGTTTACTATTCTTCCTCCTAATTTGATCCAATTGTTGTAAAATGAAATATTTGAAGAATCAGACATTTGAAAAGATCTAAAGCTGATCCGCCACCAACAAAACACAAATCTTATTTCTTTTCTGCTCTTTGAAAACGATTTTGTATTTTGTGGATTGTGAAATCGATCCTTGCCTTTGCTAGTTTATCAATGGAAATCGTTTTCAGGTAGAAATCGAAGCTAATCTGATGCTCCAAATCGAATCAAAGCAAATGCTGTCGAGTCGACAAATTAAAGGTGTTTAAGAAAGCCCTTAATTTGATAATTAACAGGTTTGATGCCTTTTTAACAAATTGTTTGTTTGTTTATAAATTCGATATCAACAGAGCTAGTCACACAGTCAGTGGATGAGTTAAAGGATGAAAGAAAGCTGCGGGTGCTTTAGTTTCAAAGCGAAACGAATGTTTCTTGATTTTATCGATTATTCAGATAATTCAAAGGATTAGAAGTTTATTTCTCAGTTAGAAATAATTTATAAACTTTGCGATAAATTTTCCTCGAGAGCTGAAAAGCTTTCCGTTCAAAAAATTCTGATTCAATTAAAATCGATTGAATCGCAAATCAGATTCTCGCTTCCTGTTCCCTTTTCATCCCCGCGAGCTAAATTATTATTTCCATGAAAAGCAGTCGACAAACCATTTTGTAAATAAAATTAATTCGCGATGCGAAGTCTATCAGATATTTTAAACTGTGATTAAATTTGTCAATGACTGGATTTGAAGCGTGTTTTTGGTGGCAAGCTGCTCACACAAAAGACAGAGAGTAGCATCAGGCCAGTGGGATGGGCGGAGTCCTGACGACGATTGCTTTCACCTCGATGCACTTCAATGCGATGCTTTAATAGCTGTTAATTCCAAGGAGATGAAGGGATGACAAAGTAACAAATAAAAAATCACTCAAAGCGATACAAATAGCAAACATGATGGAAAGTTATTCGAGTCGGCTTTGAATAAATGAACGAGGGTCGGAGGTCCTCTCTCTCTTACTCGTTCCATGTCACATTCGATAAATTATCCTCTTTTGAGGTAAGTTGCAAAGGTGGAAGACGAAACATGCACACAAGCAATGAGAACAATGATCGCAAGTGGAAAGGAGGGAGAGGTAAAGAGAAGGAAGGACCTCTTTGTGTATAAAATTGAGTTTCGCAAGAGAGCAACCGATCAGTTGTGAATTGAATTTTGAAGTTAGAAGATCAAGCTAAGAAGACTAAACATGTCTCGATCATTTTTTGTGGATTCTTTGATAAGTGACAAGTGCGAAAGCAAATCGGATTTATCTCAATCGTCATTACCGCCAAGCCCTTCGACTCCTTATACTTCTTCGTATATTGGAAATTATTTGTTTTCATTAAATTTGCAACAGCAGCAACATCAACAAATGTTGCAGAGACATTATCAGTCGCAACATCGCGACCAACTTTTGGATTTAGCTGCAAAGCCTTACATGCCAACGAATCTTCCGCCGCTATTTATGCCAAGTGCGAACTACTACGAGAGAACATTGATTTTGAAAAGTTCGCCAACATCTCGGAAACAGCAACAAATGCTCCCAACCCGCTCGCCATCTGTTTCGCCTCCAATCATAAAAACGGAAACTAAGCGAAACTTGTATATGCCTTACGATTTAAGCGAGCGGCCGATGCATCCGAGTTCACCGAAATCTAGCACGCCATCTCCCACTCCCACCCATTACGACTCAGATTCGTCGAGCAAACGAATTAGAACAGCTTTCTCGAGCACGCAACTTTTGGAATTGGAACGAGAGTTCTCGTCGAATCAATATTTGACTCGTCTTCGTCGGATTGAAATCGCAACGCGACTCAAATTGTCCGAGAAACAAGTGAAAATTTGGTAAGTTCCCTCGCTTTTCCGAAACAATGTGAATCATGTGAGACTCATCGAGAATTTTCTCTTTTTCAACAGGTTTCAAAATCGACGTGTGAAAAACAAGAAAGGCGACTGCCCAACGGCAAACGATTTAATTCATTCGCCAAATGGAAACTCCAGTAATTGCGTCAATTGTAATTGCAGCAAGTGATGCCATTGAAACATGAATAAACATCAACGACTCGTTTTCTTCCGTTTTCCGTGAATAAGTGAAAGGCAATCAACAGGCGAGGAAATTAAATTAAGTGCACGAAGAGCGAATTGATTTAAGGAAATAGAAAATAAGTAAATTTAAAAATGTAAATTCTATAAATTTAAAAGGAAGGACTCGAATGAAAAGTTTGTCTTCAAACAAAAAAAAAATTGTTTAATTTCACTTGAAAATGTTTATTCAGTTCAATTTGTTTTCATATTTTTTTAACCGACATCAGCGATTCAAGAAAATTTCTCAGAAAATTACATTTCGACGCGATCGCGTGCGAGACTTCGTATAGAAGTCACGTCAGCAAAAATGTTGATTTAATTGACTTTGATGAAAATCTGAGTTGTTAACAATTTGTTGCATATTCTCGTCATGACATCACTTTCAAATGAAATATAAACAAAACTTTTTTATTCGCTTCATTATTTGATAAGAATTTCAAAGTCAGTGATCTCGAGTAAAAAACAAAATGCAGTCGGGCTCTAGTTATCATTCAGTGGCTTCAAGTAAGAAAAAATATTTTGACAAAGAAACTTTAAATATTTTATCAAAAATGTTGATTCAATATCAATGACAAAAAACATTTTTTGAGTGCTTCGCTCTTTTTTATGGAAATTCCAAGGAATCAAGTTCAGAAACTGAAGCAGCAGTTTGAAATATTAAATAGAAATGAATCTTGAGACTGTGGCAAAATAAATAAATAAATATTGAATGAGACAAAGTCAGTTTTCTCGATTTCACTGCAAAACTAAGAAAGAAACTTTTCTTAATGATTCATTAGCTTTGGAAACTTCTTCGATTTCCACTTCAAATTGAAACAAATTTATCTAATCGTTGTTGATACGTTCCACTAACTCTAGTGACAAGCAGAAAATGTTGTATCAAACGGTAGTTTAACTTGGAAGCTCAATCAAAGTGGAGTGATTTCTTTTTATCGTCTCGTGTTCAAGAATTTTGAAATTTCCTTATCATGTCGATCTGAATTTTCCCTTCTTGTTGAGACTGATTTTCTTATCGCTTACACTTTATCGACAAAAACAAAAGAGATTTGCGGCTGCACGTGATTTTGTTCGTAATCTGTTGACTTGATAATAGCTATGACATTGAAAACTCTTCAAAGAGGTACTCGATGATGAAAAGCAAAGAGAGAGAAGGCTCTTGAGGTTGTAGTGTTTATCATTTTTGTTTATCTTGTTTATAGACAATCAAAGCAACGAAGTTGATATCGATTCGTACCGCGAAGAATGCCCAAACATTCCTCAGTTGGTTACAAGTAATCTCTCAAAAGCATGCAGTGCAAAAGGTTTAAAGCGAAAGTTTCCAATAATTCATTGGGCGAGAACGTATGAAAAATCATTTTTGCTTCGAGATTTTGTTGCTGGACTCAGCGTTGGCCTGACTGCAATCCCCCAAGGTAGGCAAAGAAGTTATTTCCCGCAAAAATTCTGAATGAAATAGTTCACAGGAATTGCATATGCGGCTATCGCTGGACTCCCGCCGCAGTATGGACTTTACTCTAGCTTCATGAGTTGTTTCGTTTATGCTATTTTTGGAAGCTGCAAGGATATTACAATTGGACCAACAGCTATCACAGCTTTAATGATAAACTTCGCTGTTGTCAACTACAACACTGACGTCGCTATTCTCGGAACATTTTTAAGTGGCTCAGTGATTTTCTTAATGGGTTTCCTTAACCTTGGCTTCCTCGTTCAGTATATCTCTGCTCCCACAGTTACTGCCTTCGTCTCAGCGGCTACAATAACAATTGGAAGCGCTCAGATCAAAAACATTCTTGGAATAAGAAGTGGCTCATCAAGCGAGTTCATTCCTTCATGGAGGAATCTTTTTGAGAATTATAATGAGATTGTATTGGCTGACACGCTCCTCGGACTCATCTCGTTATTGATTCTGTTTGGAATGAAAAATCTAAACAAAGTCAAAGTTTACAAATCGTTCTTCAAATATCTTTCGTTATCGAGAAATGCTGTCGTCGTCATTTTGGGAATGATTGTGGCTTACGTGTTCTACATCAACGATAAAACTCCTTTCCGATTGACAGGAGATATAAAGAAAGGCCTCCCAGACTTCCGACTTCCAGCTTTCACAACTGTAATCAACGATGAGACTTATAATTTCTTTGATATGTTTAAAGTACTCGGCACGTCTCTGATTACGATTCCCTTGGTCGTAATTCTCGAGAGCGTGTCAATAACGAAAGCCTTTAGCAAAGGAAGGATTGTTGATGCTACTCAAGAGATGATCGCTTCTGGATTGTGTAACGTAGCTGCGTCCTTTGTTTCTTCATTTCCAATCGCACCATCATTCACTCGAACTGCGGTGAACAATGCTTCGGGAGTTAAGACACCATTTGGAGGGATTATCACTGGAGCTCTAGTGTTGCTTGCTTTAGGAGTCGCGACGGGAACATTTTATTTTATTCCAAAGACTGTACTTGCTGCTGTCATCATCACAGCAATGATCTCAATGTTTGAAGTTCATGAAATCCTTTTTATTTATCGCTCGAAACGAGCAGACTTCATTCCATTCCTCGCGACTTTCGGATTCTCTCTCTTGCTTGGCTTGGAGTTTGGAATTTTAATCGGAATCGGAATAAACGCTTTGTTTGTTTTGCATCAGACTTCGCGACCGAAAATATCGTTTGATGTCGATGAAGTCGACTCATTTGAGATTCTCATTGTAACTCCTGATCAAAGTCTTTTCTACTCATCGGCTGAATACTTCAAATCCATTCTCATAAAGAAATCGACAATAGATTTCCCCGAGGTCGACTTCATCATCATCAATGGAACTTTTATCAACTCTATTGATTCAACTGTTGCAAAAGTAAGATTTGTTTAATCTCGTCAATGGTTTTTTAAAGAAGTTTTCTTTCGCAGATATTAGCGTCGACCATCGCAGATCTTTCCCTCAACAAGAAGAAGGTTTTCTTTTGGAACTGGCAGAAACCCGCGTTCCATGTCGTAATGAGAAGCAACCCAAATTATCTGGATCTCTTCAAAAGTTCTGAGAACTTAACGGGCTTGGTTTCTCAAATAAGAGAAAGCGAAAATTTAGAAGAAATAAAAGCGAACGAATGACAACGCAAAAACTTCAATATCTGCAAAAATATTTTTATCTCGCGACCTAAATACGATAAGAAAAATATTTTTTCGCATAGAAACTAAAAAAAAACTCTCCGAGTTTGATGAATTGTTCAATCAATAAAGAACTTGACAGCAATACAAGCACGAGAGTCAAGTAACTTAAAATTTAATTGAAAAAGACTTGAAAACTTTATTTTAGAAAATATTTTCAATCAGAGATTGACGTTGCTGAGTTGAAGAAAATTTATGATAAAATTCTACGAGATAATTCAAAAAGTTTTTCATCTTTTGAGTGAATTTTGCGCGGATATTGAACTTTTCTTTCAAAAAGTTGATTAACGACCCGGAACGTCTAAAAATATCGGCAAGAAATCAAGTGCTCAACATCGCACCTGAAAACAAAAATAAACATTTGGGTAGCTTCAGAGTTTTCTTTCGAAAAATGTGTAAATGCAATCAACAGGAACTAATTTGATTACACGCACGAAGCGCAAATCTCATCATTACAGTTTAATGAAATTCGCTGAAAGATTTCCCTTCAACAAAACCTTTCGAGACTGGAAATTCTGAGAAAAGTTTATTGTTCGATTGAGCAATTAATTAGGAGCAATTGAGCTAATTAATAAATTGTTTTCAGACAATAACAGACAAGTTTTCAATCAGACGCGTATTTGATATCAAAATCTTCAAGCATCAAGCTGAGTTCTGTGTAGCAAACTGCTCGAGATATGCGAGATGAATAATGAATCGGGGCCTCCAAACTCTTATAATAAATCATCTGCGAGAGCCGAAAAAAAAATTAGACGAACGCAGAAGAAGAACATTTACAAGACAGAAGAAGGCTCGGGACTCTGTCGGCGGGCGAATCGTGAGGCATTAATTATGAATGACTTAATGTGGAAACATGAGAACAAGCAAAAGAGAAAACAATTTTCAACTCAACGAATCTCGCTTTTTTCATTTCCTTCGAATGCTGAAAGAATCACTATTCAAGCTCCTTTGGAATGTTTATTGAAGCAAACGAGGCCGATCTTTCTTTCATATGAAGCAAACATGAATATTTCTTCTCTTTGTTTAAATCACAATTTGCAATGCAATGCAGAATTTTCTTTTTTTCCTCGTTACTTGAACGTTACGTGGCTTGACTTAATGGGGAAGATTCTTGAAAACCTATGACGTCAGGAGAATTCTCGTTGCGACACTCAAAAACAAACAGACGACAGCAGCGCGAATCGTTCAAGCAATTTCCCTTTGTAGTTTTTGGGGCGACACAATGCTAAGAATTTTACCGCAAAAAGGGATTTTTGTTTATTCTTCAACCCATTTCCAACAAAAAGAGGGAAAGAAAGTTCACAGAAACTATTCGTCAATATCAAAGCGTAAAATTTTATGTTTCAATAGTGAAAAAGATAAAATCCAAGCAAGCGTTTGCTATAACGTGTATAGCAATAAAAGCTTTTGCTGTTGGAAGAAGTTCGGCGTGAACGGAAATATGAGAAAGTTTTGCTTGAATGAATAAATTAGGAAATTTATGTTCTTGTCGAGCTCAGCCAACAAAGTTTCACTTTAAATTTAGTGAGTTTACTGTCTTTCGAGTTAATTTAGAGACAGTAGCACTTGTTAGAGTTCAAACTAACGCCTTCGGCTTCCATCTGAGAAGATTTCTCATTTATCGCATGAGTTTTTCAAAAACAATTTATTCTCGAGCGGACACTGCCTGCGAACCCCTTTAAGTTTATTTTTCTTTCTTATCGCTCGTGCTACATTGTGAAAGCAAGAACGACTCGCTATCTGTTCGGAGCATCTACGCTCAGTCGTTGTGTGCTCGCTGAAAAACGCTTGTGAATGACGAAAAGAGAAAGGAAGCGATTTAAAGTACGTGATGAATTGAAAGGATTTGAAAAAACAATAACAACTGAGAAGAAAATCACAAAAAAGAAAGAAGTTTACTGGATAAATACATCGAGAATGTAATATTCATCATCAACTAATGTGATGTGTGGTGCTCTGAGCGAAGAGCGAACATTGGGAAAAGCTAGCGAGGAAAGTTTTTCCTCTCTCGTCAGCAAAGAGAGAACCTGCGCAGAAAAACGATTTTCACGAGAAAGCGGAAAACGGGAGCGATGTTGGAAGAAGTCTAAACCTCGATTTTTTCACTACAGCCAGTGAAGAGGAGTTTGGTGAGAAGGATAAACCTTTCGCTGCCCGTCGAGCTTGATTTGAGCCCACCAGGAATTTTCTTCATTGAAGAAACAAGTGAAATTGGTGAAGGTAGAGGCAACTCAATCAAGCAAGAAACTTTCAATCTGCCTACTTAATGTGTCGTGGAATTGCATGTTAACATAGAAAATCTCGGAGACTGTGTAGATTACGTGAAGTTGTGACTTTTCTTTCTTCCCGTTAGCCATTATTGTTATCAGTTAGAACGCGGAATTTTTTTTAAAGCATAAAAGAAAAACGAAAGGGAAAAGTGAAAATGCTGGAAAGGCTTAAGACAAGAAGCTTCCCAAATGTATCACAATAAGTGAACTCAAAGCAGAGGATCCGAACCGTGTGGGCAGAGTAGAAGGAAGGAAACTCTGTAAGGAAAAGGGAAGCGAATTGACTTTCCCTCGTCACTCAACGTAGAAAATAAATGCGGAGAGTCAGGGTCGAGGAAAATTTAGGAAAAAAGTAAGAGAGAGAGAGAGTGACGAGATAACGCAACTCTATATAAATTGTTAACACTGTCGATGAGCTCGCAATGTGTTAATGATTCAGTGCACCGGACAATTGAGTGTCGAGTGAATTAGTGTCGACTGTTGATAATCATCATCGACACAATCGTGCGAGGAGCAGTGGAACGAGGAAAACAAAAGCTCACACTAATCGTAAGTGCCAAAATAGTTTATGATATCGCATCATGACATTTGAATTTATGAATGGAAATGTGAGAATCATGAGACGTTTCGTGGGGAGGCGGCGATAAATTTTCGTTTTTATTTATTTAGTTTTTTAAGGAAAATATTCTCGCTCGTAAAAAATGCGCCCGTGATTTTTGAATAACTTTTCTCTGGGCCGTAAAAGCTGTGAGCGATTTTGAAAGGATCGCAAGCTTGGGTTGGATGGTTCGCGGCGATAAGACAAGCCATAGGAAGACGTCATGACTGTACATAAAGAAAAACTTCTATCGAAGCGTGTTTTCATGAGAAAAACGAGTGATGACCTTGTTTTCATGAAACTTCTTCTCTTCTTTCTTCTCTCACTTCTGTCGAGTGCGAATCGCTTGAAAGCTTTTTCTAAAGAAAACAAGAAACTTTGTTTGAAGTATTGACATATCGGAAAGTCGCTCGCAAGATTAAATATAATTTGATTAAAGTTGTTCAATCACCCCGGAGGACAGATGAATACAGCGAACAAAATATCAAGTTTCACGATCAAACTTCCAATTACAAGTTTCTCCTTCGTTCTCATCGTCGTTGTCGTCCCACCAGACGATGCTCTCCATATCAGTTAAGCGGAGAAGACGAAAATCGTAGTAAAAGGATCTCCTTAATGAATTCTATTTTTACTCTACGTCCGCTACTCGTTCAGTTGAGCGTAAAATGAAATCAAGCAAAGATTAACTTTCTTTAAAAATTATATTCAAGTTGCTTATGAACAAACGTTTCACGACAAAAGGAGCTCCAATTAAAATTGTTGCAAAAGCAGGCGCGCGGGAACGAAAGGATGTTGGAATGAAATGGGATTCAAGTACAATAATAAATGGATGAAATCTCACAGCTTTCGCACTCGCTTTGCGATTCTTCTTCATTTCACCGACAAAGAATTTGCAAAAAAGGTTTCCGCAATTTATTCTTTTTATACAGAGTGGAAGAAACAGATTATTCGATTAAACTTATGATAAAAATCGCTGCTTAAACGAACGAAAGAATCCATTTTCTTATCACATTCATAAAATTCCAGATCAAGCCTACACTGAAATTTCCCCTCATCAAATCCTTGAGCTTTAATAATTTTTAGTGCAAACCATCTCAGCTCTCTCGCGTCGTCTAATACGTAACGCGCTATAAAAACATTAATATTGTTACGAAACGATGGGAATGAGGAGAATGTTATAAATCTAAAGTCGGAGGAAGATGGGCAATAATAAAACCTCTCATCATTCTCGTCGGCTTCAGGGCGAGTGAGCGTGCGAGAGAGATGGCGAGCAGGTCGCCTACATGACCCGTCACTCACATTAAAAATTGTATTATCCTTTTTTTCGTATTCCCTCCCTACACCACATTCGTAGGTCGACACAGTGATAATAATTTATTTGATTATATCATCAAGAATTATGATTATTTTCCTTCTCCCCGAAAAAAGCTCTCATTCGTCGTTTGAACGGCTCGTCAAATGGTCGTGTTGCTTTTTCCGCGAGCTGCTGTGAGCTAATAAACTTTACTTTCTCTCTCGCTTTTTCAGTCTTCGGGTGACGGTAGACACACAGGAGGCAGTAGAAGTCTAAGAAGAAACCGAACGGATTAAAGCAAGAGTATCAACATCCTCAAGGAGTGAAATTAATCGTCGGAAAAACGCTTCTGCTGTGTACACGTTCGAATAAATCAAACTAATTGGCAGAAAGGATTAGAATCATCATAGAGCGTAGAAATGGCAACACCACCAGACAGTCCCATCGAAGAGGTCGTGTACGAGTTGGAGACGACGAGTCGAGCTTTTCCAAAGCCCATACCCGTCGCACTCGAGGATCTCTGCCGACTAACGAAATTCACACGACAAGAAATACGAGTCATGTACCGAGGGTTTAAAGTAATTTAGCCTCATCCATCATTAAAGTTTAAATTTTTAATTAAAATTTTTCTCTCACACTTATTTTCAATTACCAGGCGGAGTGCCCAGAAGGAGTCGTCCATGAGAACTCTTTCAAAGAGATTTATTCAAAGTTCTTTCCACACGGCAGTAAGTTTATAGCTTGGCAAAGGTCAGAGCTTGGGCGGTTCAATATCCGGCTAAGAGGAGCGTGAATCGATTACGCAACAAAATAATCTGAAGCCTTGAAAATGTTTGCCCATTTAAAAAATTCAAAGTGTAACCTTTCTTTCTCTTTTCATTCGATTATTTTTCTAATCTAGATTCGAGTCTTTACGCTCACTACGTCTTCAAAGCATTCGATGTTAACTGCAATGGTGCAATAAGTTTTCGTGATCACATTGTGACACTATCGACTTTATTGCGAGGCTCTGTGTATGAACGACTAAAATGGACATTTAAATTATACGATTTGAACGGTGACGGCTGTATTAGTAGGGGAGAGTTGGCTGAGGTTGTAACTGCAGTTCATGAGCTGATGGGCAAAAGGATAGCGGAAGACGATAAGAAAACGAGAGATCAGGTGAGGTCTGCCGGAGTTGTCAATTGTCGTTTTGCTTCATTCGTTCCTTCTTCAAAATCAGGTTGATCGAGTGTTCAAGAAGCTTGATTTGAATCAAGATGGAGTCATAACGATTGAGGAATTCCTCGAAGCTTGCCTCAAAGACGATCTGATAACAAAGTCACTAGAAATGTTCGATAAGGGCCTCTGATGACGATCTTCTGAACCACCAACGAAAATAAGAAACATCAACAGAATGAGTTTTAAGCGCGACAATGCCACGCTAATCCAGTTTTAATCAGGATGAGTGACCGGGGAATTTAGTCAAACCCTCGTGCAAAAACCTATAATGGAAAAACTAATATTAGAATGAGAGAGAAAGAAAGTTATTGCTGCTTATCAGCCATAAAATTATAATGATACATCATTAGAGTCGCTGTTTGCGTGAGTTCAATTTTCCCCGATGTCCATTCCGTCAAAGAAAAACAAGAAAAATTAATCATCAAATGAATTTTTAGCGAGCTCTCATTTTTTTTTCGTTCACTAACTCTTTTCCGATATATTGTGCAATCATGTGATTTTATTTTTCTCTTTTTTTCTCGCTGGTGGTGAAGCCTTAAAAAGCTTTCCATTGGATTTACAAATCACATGAGTGGAGCTAACAAAATGCTTTCGTTTTTTTTTTCTTTTCGCAATGTCAGTGTGAAGCTGACAGAAGCTTTCAAATCTAAAAGCTTTTTTCCAATTAGAAATGAAAAAAAAAATGTTTTATCGAGAGAAAGAGAAAAGCCCTCAAGGCAAAAACAATCGAAACAGATGACAAGAAATTATCGGAAACTTTCAAGAATTGAAACATCTGTCAAATCCACTCTGTTGAACTTTGTTTTCCCTGTCACCGCGAGAATCATTCGAAAGTATTTAAAAAGTCGCCTGAAATGTTTTTGTTCTAAATAGATTACGGAAAACTAGAGAATGCTTGAAAGGAAAAACCGAAATGAAAAGCCAAAGCAATGCGGGCAAATAAAAAGGTTTGGTCGAGTTAAAATCGCTATCGTCGGAGAGGGCGGTAAAAATTTGCATTTATGACAACAACGATAGCCACGAGCACTTCCCAGCATATTCCGGCTTGTTAAAAATTCAAAACTCCATGAAATATTCTCTTCTTCTTTACACGAAAATGCCGAAGAATTAATAAAAGTCGAGTGAATCGAAAGCAGCGGAACGAACTGTAATTAGTTGATTTCTATCATGGGAATATCGCGCCCTACAAGGAAATTCTTTAAACTCGTGCACATTAAATGTTTTCCGTGTTTCATAGTCAACCGAAGCATGAAAATTTGGTTCAGTCTTTTTTTGGAGGGAGCTGCTCCCTTTGGTGAAGTAGAAGACTTTAATTTCTTCATTAGTGTAACTTCCTCCCTCCTCAACCAACCCACTCAGCTTAGTGCTCCATTAACAAGGTTCCATGTCATTCTTTGCTCATTTATGAGACTCGTTATCGACTTGTTAAGAAACGAACGGACTCGGAGATTGCAGCAAAAGAAAAGCTCTTCCAGTACATGAAAGCAAAATCACAATTAATGAAAACATTTTTCGTTTTCCTTCGTTCGAGTACAAATCGCAAAATAATTAAAAGCAATACGAGTGAGCGAGCTGTATCGTAAATGAATTTTCTCGTTCTCTCGTTGTTGAGGTCATTGTGGTGAAAGCCGCGACCATAAATAAGCAAGACTCATGGTTGGACAATGGAGAAAAGAAATTCGAAGCAGAATTAATAAAGAAAAACGAGGAAACTATAATAAAGATATCAATTTGATTTAATCAAAAGGAAGACCCGATCGTGACTCGGTTAGACTCGGGGCGCTCGTGTTTCCAACTTCCTTCCTTCTCTTCCAAAAAAAATATTTTGAAGAGGAGAAAGTTTCCCAAACGCGTTACCGAGCGGCAATAAATTAATTTCGTAACTTAACTTAAATCATTTTTCAACGTTTGAATTGACGCAAACTCGTCCTTAGTTAAATTTTCATTAAGAAATTGTTCGAGGATAGCGGCTTAGTCATAATTACACCAAACACTGAATGTATGGTCCGCTAAAGTAATTTGTACCTTTTTATTGTATAAATCGAATCATTAAACGACAAAGCATTCCTTAAACGAATCAATAATTCATCAATTACGCTCGATATTAGTTGCGATAATTTCCATGTCGAGTCATTTTGTGTCCCTTTCCTCCTGTCGATGACAGATTTTCGAGTGTGAGAGATGATGAGTGACGAATCGTTTTCATGAAGTGTTGCATAAATGAAGCGGATGAGAGTGTAGCTAATAAAATTGATTTATCACTCCCGCGCTTCCCCATTTCATAGCCGAAGTGACCCCAAAAACTTTTATGAGAGTTGCATTTGATTCTCGGATTGCAGATTTTGTACAAAAATTTAACTTGAACCGGACAAAAAAAAATGTTTTTCGATGTGTAAAGTAAATCGTAGCTAAATAATCAAATTTCATCTAAATCTAAACCAATTAACAGTTTTGAATTTTTGCTAGACAAAGAAAAAGAGAACGATATGTTAACATTTCAGAAATTTTTGAGAGCAAAAAAAAAGTTTAGATTAAGATAAACGCACATCAAACCTTCAACTGAATTCGAGTTTTTCCAGACGAAGGTTTGAGGTTGGAAAGTTTTGGCTAATTGCAGGTTTGAAAGCTCTCAAAAACTGAAAGAAAATTCCTGCAAAAATGTTCAAGCTGGGCAAGCCCTAAAGCTTTCATTCGAATAACCATGAAGCTAATATTGATTACGAGAGAGATTCGCCACTTCACAAGTAATTGCTTCCAATTAAAGCGAAAGCGGAAGCTACTTGAAGGTTGCGAACTTTATAGATTAACGATAATTAAAAGTTAGTTAATACCGAAAGTTTGTCAGCAAAAAAAAAAGAGTTTTAATGATCTCAATTCAGAAACTATTTTTAAAGGAGATTTAATGACGACAATTATTTATTTATAGGACAAAGGGAAAGTGTTTTACTAAACAAATGCGTATATTTTGAGAAATTATAGAAATTGTTTTACGATTCAAAGTTCACATAAAAGCAAAATAAAAGAATTTTCGTGCAGTTCGAGGTGTCGTCTGCCGCAACATTTCCACCAAACAAAACCCAATAACGATTAAGAAGAAAATAAATATCTGCAAAAGATGTTTTTACCATTTATACTTTATAGTCATTTTTCGAGTAACTAAATGATGAAGAGGATGTCGTCGTCGTGTGTCAGCCAAATTTACATATTGTGACTTCATCAACAAAGAAATGCCCATTAAAACCACCGAAGAATTAAACAATGTTGAGTGACAAAAAAAAAGGTAAAGAACAAAGCAGAAATATTTTCATTGTATAAAGAAGAATTCTTGAATGTAATAAAAAGATCTAACCAAACATGAAAATGCTGTTGAGGTTGATTAAGGTTGGTTCCTTGCAGGTTTCGCTCAAGAAGTTTAAGACGGAATTTTCATCTTTAATTAAAAGTTTTCAAGAGAAATTAGTCGCGACTTGACATTAACTCGGGTTTCCCTTGATTGCTGCAATCTAAGTGCTTAAGTAAAACTTTTCTCGTAATCCCAAACTCTTGATTTCGGCTTCTTAACTTCCCACTCCTCCAAACAAAATTCATCAACTTTTATTGTTCCATCCACTGGACTTGTTCTGTATTGTGACTTTAATAGTTCCTTGCGTTATCTCAAAATGTTTACAATTTTTGTTACGCGATCTCAAAACAAATCAATTTGTTAAAAAAAGCAACAAATCCACTAAAGGTTTTTTTACGAGAAGATGTGAGAGACTTGACTTGCTTAATGAAAAAAGTTCTGATGTGACGAGAGGTCCTTGGGAGACTTTAAGCTTTCTTGTCCTTTGACTGTTGCTTCTTGCCGCCCTTCTCATTCGATTTTTTTGGTGTCGTTTCTTTTTTCGTTTCCTTCTTTTCTTCAGCTGCTGGTGCTGGAGCTGGAGTTGGAGCGGGAGCTGGCTTATCTTCAGCCTTCTTGGCGGCCTCCTCGATCGTTGTCGATGCGATCAAAGCTGCAATCTCTTCAGCCTTCTTTTCTTGAGCGGCCTGAGTCGCAGGTGATGCATCGGAGTTGGCAACGTTCTCGAAGTTTTCGACTAAGTCAGGAATATCTTCCTCTTTGCCTTCTTCTTGAACCGAGCTCAGAATTTTGCTACCGACGACGTTGTTAGCCAACCTCTTCAAATGCGACAAGCCTTCGGAGCCCAGTTGTGTGAGAATTCCTGGCAACAATTCGGCAATCTAAAAGAAATATTAAATCAGTTGCAACATTGTGATATAGGAAGAGAGAGTTTGCTGATAAGGAATTTCACAGTCAAACATTCTCTGATTACGATTAACGTTTATAAACAACGGTGACCACAAAAGGAAACCACAATTAACGCTTTGCGATATCTTTGTAGCATTTCTTCCGGTGTTAGATTGAAAGCATTTGAGGTTAGACCTCGATTAAATTTTTTCGCTTACCTGTTTCTGTTCGCCATGGCCAGTGATTGCAAAAACATTGCTTGCGAGCGATGCTTGAGTTTTAGGATTATTGAAATGAATAACTGTGCCGTCATTCTTGATTAAGTTGACTTCCTCAATGCCAGGAATATTATTGACTGCTAACTTTTTCAAGGTTCCTTGCAGTTTCTTGTCGTCGGTAGCTGCGGTCTGATGAACAATCTTCTTCTTGCGTCGGGGAGTACCTGGAAGATTCGAGATCATTCATGAGTCAACTGAAAAAGCATTGATCTCATCTCATGTAAAAGTCATTCGGCGAACGAAAATTCTAATATTGATTTGGGTTTTTTGCAATTTTCTTCACTATAATCAATTGGGGTCTCGATTTTTCTTACCTTTTCCACCGATACGAACAAGCTCAGCTTGAGCCTGCAGCTTCTTTAACTTCTCTGGATTCATTTCAATGGGATTTCGTGAATTTTCTGTCGGTCTCGTGCTTTGAAACTCACGAAGAAAGGGAAAAAGAATTTTTCCAGGGCTGCTCAACTCTTAGTTGACGATTCGTTTTGAAAATTTGAAATAATTTTTGATTGCTCAAGAGTTGTAAATGTTTTATGTTTCTCTGATAATTCGTAATCAAATAATTCTTTGAAGACAATGATTTTTCCTTTAATTAAAGCTTAAAAAGTATGAAATTGTGGTGTGACTGAACTTATCAAGATCCCATTTAAGTTAAAGAGGTTTTCGAAATAGCGACCTCTGGTAATCTCAAGGCGCTTTAGTTTTTTCTGAATAATTCGTGTAGTTTTGTAATGGAAACAAATAATATGGAGTTTTCGCCAGGTTAGCTATTTTCTAACGTTGAATATTTTGGAATTCGATACATAAGATATCAACAAACATTTATCAAATGGAATACAGTGGACAATCCTTGCGATTGATAGTGAAAATTGTGAATGAAAATTGTTGAGTCATAAAGTTTTTTTTTCTCCTTCTGTGTTGGCTTTGGCAAGATCGATTAAATTAATTAAAGAACATCTCGTCGAGTTAAGAAGTTTTTAATCAGAAAGCACCCACTTGACCCTTGTTTGGGAAGGTAAGGCAAGCGACGAGGGCTGAAAACGATTTTGTTATCACCAACTGCAGAGAATTCGACATTTGCTTTCTTAAGATTCTATTTTTAAGAAGTTAATAAGAAATCGCTAGCGAGGGGAATAAGTTCATGGAAACCTCGTTTCGCTTAGTTGTTTGATGGATTTATTGAAGCAAAAGATTAGAATCGCTTTTTATTTTTGCTGAAGAACAAAAGAGAGAAGTGATTACCGATACTTTTCATTTAAGAGGGATTATCTGAATGTTTTGTAACAAATAGGATCTTAACACACATTTTGAGCTAGTTAAAATATCATAAAATAATTAACACTATGGACAGTGTCAGGCTACGAACAAAAAAAATTATCTCGCAACGATTACCACCACGCAGTTCAGTTCAATGTCGTCGGCATGACATCATTCATAGATTAGTTCGTTCCTCTTCTTCAGCAGCAAATATAATAATAAGATAGCATTGAAGACCTCGAAACGCAGATAGTTGTTTCTTTGTTTAATTACTCGAAGAGTTATTAGAATGAAAAGAGGAGACCAATAGGCAGCAGCAGCAACAAAAAAAAATGAAATTGGTTTTGAGTTTGTTGTTTCAAGAGCCGCCATAGAAGCAACCTAAATCGTTCACCTACATACGACTTCGAACCGTTCCGAATGCCTAATATCATTTTTTATGCAGAAACACGAGAATTGTATTGATTTAGCCTTGCTCGGAGGAGAAAAACCTCATAACGTGGAAATGTTGTGCCTCTTAGTCTCTCGAATACATTATGGGTCGCTAAACTGAATTGGTTTTGGCAAGACGTCGGGGAAAGCCTATGACAATATTTGCAATCATTCCTATGGGTTCCGCGGAGGAGATTACCAGCCAGTCAGCTTGAACGTTCAGTCGCTGGATTTGCAATCGTATTATTGCAGGTAATGAAGCCTCATAGAAAAACCATCGACCAGAACAATGGGGAAAGTTCGATGGCAATTACCGCAATAAAAATTGATAGAAAGAAATTAAAATGACGACATTGCCACACACAGCCAAGTAGATCTAATGCGCAAGTCGTTACTGACTCTTTTTGTTGTTATCACATGGACGAGAGAAAAAAAATTGTCTGATGATGATGCGACCTTCAAAAAACGATCGATTATGTGATTTACGGATCTCGCTGACATCAAAAGAGAGTTTATCTTCCTGTTGCATTTCAAGCCATCGCAAACGAGTTGAACGAATTCTTTTCATTTGAGGGAACACATGCTCCATGCATCGCAGAGATGTGAATCTTATTAATAGAAACGGTTTTGTTTCTTTCTTTCCTTTGACTGACTAGTGAACATAATAAAAGAACAAAACGCTCGTTTGTGATGAGTTCAGGGATGGGCTTATGGGAATCTTGTCAGATCTGCTTGCTTACGAGATATTTTTGAGATTTTAACACCCACGAAGACTTCGGATTAAGATTAACTTTAATCCAACTTTTAATCCAAATTTCTTTAACTTCCTTAAAGCTTTTTTGTTTAGAAATTGCAAATGCAAGTGTGAAAAATGAGATGAATTCATTTCCTCTAACAAATTCCGTTCCGAAACTCTGCGTTCTCGGCATGTGAGCAGAGAAATGATGAGTGAGCGATGAGGCCAACAGGCATTCGTGCTCAAAAGAAAGAAACGAATACGCGATGCGTTTCTGTTTGTTTCTTTCGAGTGAGTGCGAAGAAATTGTGTCATTATCGTTGTCGTCTGACGTAGGTGAAGAAACATTTCATTTCCTCTAGAGCAAATGCGTTTCCAGTAAAGATCTCAAGATTTACGACCGGATCAGATCGTTAACGTAACGCATTTACAAGATGAGCTCATGATTTGCTAATTGAAGCGATTATAAAAGTCTTACATCTCTCTCTTCACTTAAGCATCAATTTAGTGTTAATTTCCTATTCCATCCTCCATTGATCTTCAATGAATCAACTTGTTACGAAGACTCGGACATGTCGGAACGAAAGAAGAAATAAAACCTAACATAAAATGCGAAAATAAATGCAAACATCTGTTTGCTTAGCTTCGCTTCGTTCGCTTGTGTCCGATCAGTTTGCGACGTATTTATCGGCTACAAAAAAAAAAGTATTAAAGCTTTTATAATAATAAAACCGACGACAAACATTGGCATTCGTTCCATTCAGCAAATAATTTTCCGACTAAAAAACAAAATGTTTAAGAAGAGGAAAAGCGTGTGGAAGCTTCGCGGCTTCGATGAGTGGCATGTGAGTCAGTTATCTGCTGGAATGCAGACACAATAGGACGGGTTTTTATTTTCGCTGCTCCGAGCGATGAGAGGTAAAAAGCTTTCGGGCTGTTGAAGCAGTAATTCGCGAATCGAAACAAAACCGAGAAAGAGTGCGGAGTCGATCGGCGAGCGAGAGTCAAAGTTACTAATTCGTTCGCTGTTTTTTCTTCCATTTCATGTCTTAACACTTGTCAATTGTGGCGGATCATTCGTGCGCGTAGCTTCGCTAATGGAAACGCAAGAAAATCAGTTTTTCGACTCGAGTTTTCAAGTTTTTATTTCACTATTTTAAAATCATTTTATTCCGCGTTCGGATTGTTTTCGATTTGGATTTTTGAGTCTTGTGCGCGATCAACAATTGCTGATTTGATTGAGTCATGAAGTAAACTCAATTAACTTTCACTGTTATTAATGTCGATAAAAGGCAGTAAAGTTGAATTATTATAAAGAGAGGAAAGTGCATTGTGAATTTTTCTTGTGCCCGCTGCCTTATTGCAACTATTAAATTCGAGAGCGCGCTATTGTTATGTTGATGATGTTGATTTATGCTTCATCAGCTGTAAATTCTTGTTCTCCTCTCGCCTTAACGAGTGCTTAGTGATTTTCTTCAGTTCATACCGAGAGATGAAACATTAAAGTTTGCTGTCGTGGAGTTCGTGATAAAACAATTGTACTAAACGATGATCTCAGTCAAAACAAACGGACAGTTTATGTTCGCGAAGAGCATTACCGACAATCGTCGTAATTACCGGCTTAGTGACTTTGACAATCTTTTCCTGTTGCCAAAGTGTGCTCTGGAATCACACAAGAAGTCCAATTTACGAAGAGACCTAGCCAGATATAACTTCAACATAAACATCGTGGCCGACACGCCCAAAGGGAATGTTTGGATCTGTAAGTAAAGCCAGCGGTGGGATGCGAGACAGTAAAAGGGATTTCTAGCCGTCTCGTCGGCTCACGACTTTCTGCTTACTTTCTGAGACTCGAATAAGAAAGAGCGAAGAATGTTGGTTTTGAAGGTGCGCCCTGAGCTCAAAAACCTCGACACACGCGCAAAGAGAAATCGGAAGTTACGCGACGGATATTCTGAACTAGAGTTATTAACTTTCCCTTAATAACGTTGTCGCATCGCGTCCTTTACGACCCTCAGTAATTTGAGAACACTTTTAATGGAAAGTTTTCGACTTTCTTCTTCTTCCGTCGTTGGCAAAGTGAGTCGCACGTACATTTGCCTCGTTACATGCTTCGATAAGCCTCGCAAGCTTCACAAAAATAATTACCGCGAAACAAAATGAAAAAAAAAACGAAAATTATATTCGAAAGCAGGTTACACATGATCGTAAGAGCTTTTTAACCGAAAAGTAATAAAAGCAGAATTGAATTAAACGGAGCAATTTCTATTGAAGGAAAAATCTCTCGACGAAGCTGCACGAAACAATTTTCAAACGTAATGAAGGCAAGAAAATAAAATTGAATTAAAATTGCTTTGATATGCACTGGCGTTGCCTTCAATTCACTTTTTACTCCACGCTTTGTTGTCGAAGCGCGATCGCTCTTACTCTCCCTCTCTCTCTCTCACTACTCAGCCACAATCTTTTGATTCATTGGTTTGTTAGGCAATTATTTTTGCACCTTTGCTACTGTGCATGTAATCGGCTTCTAAGATTACATTAATTGAATCGCGGTGAGAGCGAGTCGCTTCGAGCTAGATACAAGCAAACTCGCATGTTCAGCAGGTGCTTCAGATTCCTCTGTGGACACATGCTGTCAATACGTGAGAAAATCCTCAGCGGCATGCGTTAGAAATCAGAGAGTTGTAAACATTGGAATGCTCATCGACATCGTCACTTCCCATTAATAGTTAATCTTATCGCGATTGTCCATTGGCGACATAGCCAAACATCACGAACTTCCTTTGACGTCGTGACGTCACTGAGTTCGTGACCGCGTTGTTTAAATCAAGCATATGAGGCGTTTTTATAATCAAGCGGCGATTTGCAATCAATTCTTCCATGAAAAGGCCACGTCTTAATCAACGGCTATTGAGCCGATCAGAGCCAGAAGCTTACATGGCCTTTTATTACGGCAGCGATCAGTGCGAAAAGAAAACTTTCTCCAGTCATTTCGCGTGTTGGAAACAACGGTTTTCAAAGCTAAGATGAGATTAAATAAATTAGCGAATGGCAGGTTTTATGATTTGCCGATTGTCTTTGATTTTCATTCTCACATCCACGCATAGAGCTCAAGCATTTACTTCATTTATCGCACGAGGTTGCGCTAATTCTGTGCTTTTCTACCCAAGATAATGGCGATCATCAATAATACTCGCCGAAATGCGATAGCAAACTTAATAACACGGAATGATAAGGTTTGATTATGAAGCCTGGAAATTATTCGAGTTTTATGCATTAAATATAAAATATTCAATGGCGTGAGTAATAAATTACGTAACTGATGGTATTGTGCTGTCAGATAAAGATGAATTCAAGCAATGACCTCTTGACTCTCGAGAATAGAAAAGCTTTCATGCATTTTAGGGCGCGACTATCGCCCACTCTCGCGATCTATCGAAACATTGAAATTCACTTCGCAGTGTTGCTCCGCTTTTTAAAAGAAACGACACAAATGCTTTGAATACAAACGCGACACCAGCCAGCAGCAGCTAATTGGACCGAAAACATTTCGAGACTCTACTAAATCAACAGTCTAAGTCTCTTGCGTTTCTCATGCGTTATGAATTTTTAAATTATAGCGCTTGAGAGTGAGAAATAACGAAAACAGGTGATGGCAAACGAGATTGTGTGTGACTGGTGAGCGAGTGAGTTCTCAATTGACTCACACAATCGTCGCTGTTGACTATCAGCGATGGGAAGACGATTTAAAAGGTTTTGGAATCGATCTCATGTGTTTGTGACCTGACACCGCTTACGAATGACGCGGGAGAGAGAAGTGAACGGCTGGGAACGATGAAAAGCATCTCGTTTGCTTCTTTTGTTGCTCAATCATGAATCTTGATCAGTGATTTAAGGATTAAAAAGCAATTTGCCTATAACAAAACACTAAGCCGCGCTAATTGCAACAATCTCAAGTTCTCTTGAGCACGGCAGACGTCGCAATAGATCCACGATAATCTTCAATTGTGTCATTGTTTTGAATTCAGAAGAAAATTGCTAGTTAGAGCAAGCAAAGTAACGAATCCACGTCAATTATTCCACCACCATCGTCGAGTCAAGAGCAATGCCAACAACTCTCGAGCAGCTGCTTCGTTGTGTTGTTGTTTACTATTAAACCGCAAAGCAAAAAGTATCAACGCCAATGTCTTACAATTCGGTTTTGTGCGCTTTCAATCACAAACCTATTCGCGCGTTAGTCGCTTGACGATGTCAAGAGAGAGAATATAATAAAACAAAATAAATTTTAAGCGTTATCGGCTCCATAAATCAGAAGTGTTTATGTCGTGATTTCTATTGTTAGCTCCTCAAAGTAAAAAAAATTGATTTTCTCATTTCCTTCTCGATCGAAAGAGAAGTTTCACGCTACGAATCATAAGTAATCGGATCGTTGAGAATTTCGCGTCGCTCGACTCGATATAAATAGATTGACAATCGAGTAAACTTGAGGCTACATAGTTCGAAGTTATTTACTTAAAAAGAGAGTTCGTTGATAAGAAGCAGCAACAAGAGAGAGAACAGACGAGAGGAACTCATCCAAAGAATGTTCGTTCTGTCGTCGATAAGAAAGCGATTAGTGTCGTTCCTCAGTCGATTCAGGCATTACCCACAGTAAAGGTCGATCGGACAGTCAAAGTGATTCACTCGATGATTGTAAGTCGATTGAGAATTTAAATTAATTTATGGTCGAGAGCCTACGTGCATCATTGACGTGCTGACGGAGTTTTCTGATCGCGGTAGTTGTGTTGATGTGGAAGTTATGAACACATTTTTTCTCTCGTCTCGGTGTTGTGATCGATGAATGAAACACACGAAAAAAAAGTGACGTAATTTCTGTGTTTTTGCTTCTCTCTCTCACTCTTCGTCTCTCAACGCTGTTTAGCCGTGATTGGATTTTTTTTCTTCTTTAAAATAATTTGCCTCAAACGACGTCTTTTTTTGCCAATAAAACCGATACTTGTCTTCTCCGATGGTTGAGCTGACTTGTCTTGCTTCAATTGACAATTTGCAAACAGGAAAAGAAAAAGAAATTTAAACGCTTTAATTG
The DNA here is from genome assembly GCA_033063855.1 of Smittia aterrima. Classification (NCBI taxonomy): domain Eukaryota; kingdom Metazoa; phylum Arthropoda; class Insecta; order Diptera; family Chironomidae; genus Smittia; species Smittia aterrima. The sequence goes on along the minus strand of CP093831.1, from coordinate 10,585,188 downwards.
ACTTAAGACGACGTGAAGACGAGGGAAAGAATTGAAAGTAAATGTCAAAAGTGACTTAAAAGTTAGTGTCGAGTTGTAAGAATTTTATCGAGAAAATGAGCATAAGTGACTTAAAAATACCGAGTACTACGTTAGCTGAGTTGCGTGGCGTATTAGTGCGAGCTCTCTCACGCGAGAACCTGAGCATGAGTGATAAGCTTGCGATACGCAAGTCAGAAAGCTCTTCATCGCTGAAAATTCATTGCACATGGAGCTCGAGCTATGGTGGTAAGCAAACGCTTTTTCCCGATCGCAGCCAAAAGTTTCGACGCAAATTAACAGTGATTTATGTTACCAACGCGTGGTCAGTGCTTGTGCTTAAGTAATTTAGCCAAATATAATTCAAAAACCAGATATTTGTGACTCAACAGTTTTCATACATAAAAAAAGAGAAAAATGTTTGTTGATCTTGTCAAGAATTCAGTTTGTTTGTGATTAAAATGCTAATCGCATGATATCTTCATTCGCGTTTTCTGTTCCACAGCTGGAAATAACGAAACAGCCAACATGCAGCAGCAAATGTGTAGGCCGGGATCAGCGACAAAAGGTGAGCATTTTATCGAAGTCTTGGTAGTTTTAAGTGATAATTTACATCTCAATCGCTCGGTGATAATTAGAATGGGCTATGGGAATTGAAACTCTTAATGCTTGGGGAAAGTTCACCAGCCGAGTCTTTAATATTTTCTTAAATATATTCACTGACATTTCAAACAAGCCCCTCAATATCCAGTTAGTGTTAGGGAAAACATTCCACATTAGTCGTTACGTGAAGCGAAGCAAAAGAAAATGTTAAGATATTTCCATTTAGAGATGAATCTACTCAACAAATTTTGCTCATTTTGCGCAATGATCTCATTGGAGCTCATTCGACTCGATAATTTTTACGTTTCACTATGTTTGGCCAAACCAACGATTTCCTCTTAGAAACGATTCCATCATACCCAACAACCATGCACTGGTTCGCGATGGTCGGCGAAGACGAGACGATGATTGATCTATTGGATTTAGGTATTTGCTAGTCCCGCTGTTTTGTATTATGTTGCGAAGCTTAACAGTTATTCGATTTGACTCACTGCATTGTTGCCGTTGCTGTTGTTGCTTTGTTTGATTTCCTCATTTCAACCCAGAAAGCAGCGGAGTCTCTCTAACCGCGATGATGTATCGCGAATGACCTTCAGAAAGCCGAAACAATGGAGAGCGCTTGTTGGTCGTAGTTGTTGTTGGAACGGGAGCAAGTTCTTCGCGTTTAATCAAATTAACATGAAAAAGAGAAGCTTGCGTGTTTCATGATCCGCTATGGACATGGCGAAATAATTCTGACTCGAAATGATTTGAATTAATTAACCTAAAGAGAACGAGTTCGTTATTGTACTCGTGTCGTTGTTCCACGCATGGCTCTAAAGAGTTCCGACTAACTTACTGACTTTTTTATATTCTGTTTTGACTTTTTTAACGACATTAATCATGAAAATTATGATACGATCATTTAGGATAAAAAGAATTAATGTTTTTTTGCCCTTTCTTCCCACGACATTAGATCACTCACTGACACAGAAAGAGCGCGAGGAGCGAATAAAGCAATTAAAAGAGAAACAGAATGAAGAGCGACAGAGAAAGCTTGAAGAACTGAAGGCTCAAGCGCTGGCGACCCAAAAGCACCGCGAGCAGAAAGAAGAGGAACGTCGAAGGCGCATCGATGACATGAAATCACGTGACACTGAAAAACGCTCGCAGGTCGAGGAAAGAAAGAAGGCCATCTGGGAAGCGGAAAAGGAGCGCCGCGAGTACATTCTACGTAAGAACCTCGAACGTGATCAGCGTCTCGAGTCGAAGAAGAAGAACGAACGAAGTCAAATTGCATTTGCTTTTGGATCGTCGACACCGCGTATGTTGGACAGTGAGAGTGGATCGATTTGGGCAAACCGAAGGTGAGAAAGATAAAACGAAAGTAATTTGAGAAGACTAATAAAACTTTATTTTAGAGCAAACTCAATCCAAAACGTCGCCTACAACAACAGCATTTCGCCGATAACACGACGTAGCGCTGAGCGAGAACTCAGCGACGGGTCAAAGAAACGAGCGATTTCAGCCAGTGGATTAGATCGTCAAATGGAAGGTAAAACTTTGTCTTATCGGCTAAATTTCGTAGCATCTATTAAAGTAGAATTGCATTAAGATTCTCATGGAATATTGAAATCTCATTTCTCACCACCAAACAACGAAACTTTTCCATCGATTTTGTCAAAGGAAAAACCGATATTTATTGACTCTTTGTATTTCTTCTTCTCTCTTTGATCCATTTTCACACTGATAACTCAAACATAAACATTTCTAACAAAAAAAAAGCCCAAAAACGAATGTCGACGTCGATGCATGAGGTTTTCCATTGGGGCCCGAACACATCAGCCGCTCCGAAGAAGCTTTCGCTTTCGGTTGCTGGCTCACAAATTGACTTCGAAGGGCCGCCATCGCCGCGACGTCAAACTCAGTCGGCACGATACGCAGCTCGTAATAGACATAGCATGGTGATAGTAGCTAACAATCAGGGTGAGGATAGTGTGGAGCGAAAGCTTGTGTGCATTTTGGTGATGTTTGATGTTTGTGTGTTTCGCTTCGTTCTCGACTTAAGTTGGCATCGATTTCAGGATTAGTTTAAGTTATTTGGGGTTAGCTTGAAGTTACATATTTAAATTAGTTAATTATTGGGTAAAGGAATCTTTATTTGTTATTGTCCTCTTGCATTTCATTTGCATGATTACCTGGAACAGTTCAAACGCTCATTTCCGTCTTGCCAGACAGCGACTCTTACAATTGCATGAACGATAATGGTTAAGACTTCATTTAATCCTAATCTCATTTTGTTTAAAGTTTTGCGCATTTAAGAAATCTTCATTTTTCATTCTAATTGGTGATTTTCCATCAGATTTTTGGCATTAACTATGAACTTACATTAACTCTTAATGATGTTTTGGAATTCAAAATTCAATTATTTTTATTATTCTTTATTTCTTGCGCATCTAAGATGATTCATGCGATATGACAAGAAGTTATAACGTTCATCGCCGTAAAACCGATCTTATGCCAACCATTCCTAGTCCTCGCGATACATGTCGATCGTCTTTAGGCACCTACACTCCTCGAACGCCAGGTAGTAAACAAATGAAATTGATTTTTTTATAGTTTTTAGTTGTTCCCTGCTTGAAAAAGTTTTTTGATGCAACGTTTTCTTATTGCTTGGAACACACTTGATGATTCCATTCTATGCTCTAAACGATTATGATTTTTTACGCAATCTTTATTTGATTCATTCATTGAACGTTAATCTTCCTTGATGGCTTGAAGGACGCGCCTTCTCTATGACTCGTTTGGATCAATTGGCGCAGCCGAAACGTCGTAATGGAGAGCACATAAGTGCGATCGTTGAACGCGAACGTCGTCAAGCCCTTGAACTGGAGAACTTGTCGAAAATGTCGTTGTCACAGAGTTCACCGTCAGCTAAAGATAAGCGAAAGTCACGCAGCATGTCACAGTTGGGCGGACAACGTTCACACAGTCGAGATGGAAGCCGATCGCGACAGGAACGTTTCAAGATAACGTCACCATTGCAGAAACATCATAAGAATGCTGACACCGCCAAGAGCATGACTCTGTTGACTAATGGCATTGATAAAAAGTCGTCCACAGCGAAATCAGGTTGGAAACTAAAGTTTTCGCTTAAAATGGCATTAGGATGCTTAGAAAATAATGCGCTAGGTTGCTTGGAATAGACAATCCGATGATTCTTCTCTCTGTTGTCATCACATTCACTACTGCGGGTAGAGGACTCACACTGAAACTCATTGAACGCTTAAAACTTTTATCTAGAACTCTTCTACAAACAACGATACGCGTTGTCAATTACAGAAAAATATTTGGTGATTAGTTGAAGGGATATTGAACTTCCGTAGATGTTTTGTCGTTTTCGTTTTGTACACAAAAAAAACTTTCTTTTCTTATCCACTAACGAGCACTACAAACTATTTCTTACATGCTTATCAGCACAACCGTCGTGGAACCATGAAAATGATGGTTTCGTGACTTTCTAACAAAATCTTGAAACATCTTTACAAACAAATTTCTAAACAAACAAAAATTTTAGGTTTGCGATCTGGCGAGATCACACCGAAGAGCATGACAACATCACGTCCGGGAAGTGCTATGTCAACCTCAACGACCAATTCTGGTCAAGTAACAAAGCGAACAACGCCTGTTCGTAAAACGCGCCCTGTGAGCATAGCTGTGACTGGAGTTAGCAGAGATGGTAAGTGGAGAATGCAAACAAACTCTTGCTCAAATTTTAAAGTTTTTGTTGAAATTTTAGAAAAACCGCCAATTGCTCCCAGCAGCGCGTCTAAAAACAGCATCAAACGAACGCCAAGCATAACGGCGAAAACCCCAAGTGCTTCGGAAACTCCGAAGAATCGACCAAGCAGTGCTAAAGCAACGCCGAAGTCGTCAAACACTCCATCTGTCATGTCACCATCTGTTGAGACTCCTCCAACTCTTATCCAAAAAGTCGTTACCAGCACACAAGAAATCGCTTGTGCAGTTGATGAAACAACTAAGAGTGAAAAAACGATCATTAATAATGTGATCAAGGCAGAGCAACAACATACAGAATCAAATCTGAATGGCAACAATTTGGTTGATGCGCCTTCGGTTGAAGCTACAGATTCAAATGTGCCAGTAGTTGAAAAGCCAGTAGAAATTGCAAAACCAGCTGAGGTTACACAACCAAAGGAAGTTGAAGCTGCTCCAGAGAATCCGCTTGAGAATGCAGATATGACATCATCAATGATGTCAAAGTCACGCATAACAACCGAAGAAGAGGCAAAGGCCAAGATCGCTGAACGTCGTCGTTTGGCTCGTGAAGAAGCTGAAAGACAAGCTGAGATCGAACGCAAGCGTATCGAAGCAGAAGAAGAAGCTGAACGACAAAAGCAAGAGGAAGAAGAAGAACAACAGCGCATCCTAGAGAAAGAAACGATTAGATTAGCTGAAGAGCAACGACGTGTTGAGCAGGAACGTCTTCAGCAGGCCATTGAAGAAAATGAGAAGCGCGAAGAAGAAGAAAGAAAGCGTAAGGAATTAGAAGCAAAACAAAAGATTGAACGAGAAGAAGCGGAAAAGAAAGCTCGCGAAGTCGCTGAAAAGGCTAAAGCTGAAAATGAGGAACGACTACGTAAGGAAGAAAAAGAGCGGGAGGAGAGAAAGAAACGTGTTGAAGCAATTATGGCTCGAACAAGAAAAGGAGGAAATGCCAACACACCATCGAAGGTAAACAACAACTAAAAGAAAATGTTTAAGAGATTTTAATTTTCCATTTTATTTTTCTCTAGAATGAAAGCGATGCTGTGGACATGTCAAAGAGTCAAATCGATTCAATGTCACAATCCATGATTGAACAAACACTGAACACAGAACAATCAAAAGCTGACAGCAATCAAGATGATCAGCCTCAAGCGCAAGACTATGAAAAGTCAGTGACTGAGAAGGAGAACTTACTCATGAGCAGCTTCAACAAGATGAACTTGAATGGCAATGGTTTAAACAATAACCTAATCGAGACGAATAATAACTTAAACCTGCTTAATGGCCAACAGAATGGCAAAACTACCACTCCAACAAGCGACCTCATCATCGATGCACCAAGTAATGGACACGAGAAAAACAGTATTGAAAATGCTTTGTAAGTAAACGTTTCGCTCCTTAAACGATTGCTTTTTTATGTCATTTATGTCATTCACTGTTTATCATTTTTTTCGGTTTCTTCATTCACACTTTTCTTTTCTTTCCTTCTGTAGATTAAAAGTCGCCGAGATTTAATTTAAATTTTATCTCTCTCAAGACAAAACTCTCAAGCGATTCTTTTATCGCTTAAAATTTTTCGTTTTATTGTTTCGTCATCCTTCGTCTGCTTATAATCAATCAAAGCACTCAAAATTTTATTTCATTTACACATCACCATTTAACAATGCAATTTAACAAAGGTATTTCTGTTGATCAACACTTCATGAAGATTCAAGTTAACATAAACGTTTTTCTCATTCACAGCACATCAACAACAAACGCATCAGAGATTCCAACAAAACCGAATGAAGATAAACTGATTGATTTCGGTAACAGCGACGCTGCTGTAACAATTAGTGAACAGACATCAACAAATTTGAATAATAACTTCATAGATAGCAACAGTAGCTTAATTACTCATAATAATTTAAACAATAATAATAATCTAGTCGCTGCGACCGAGAATAATGATGATGATAGAGGTGAGTCAACCAATGGTTTCTAATAAGCTCGATTATCCAATTTCGTTATGCTCCACAGATCTTTCGCTGCTGTAAATACAACCAGAGGAAGTAGAAGAAGCTGATTTTTTGATGTGAAGACGGAAAAACGCAAATAATCCGTTCCGTTTCAAGGTTTTCTCCGTGTCTTTGTTAAACCGAAATTTAAATTTTCTGAAAGTGAAGAAAAAAAATCAAGTTAAATTATTAAAACAAATATTTATTGCCGCAAAGTCAACAAAACTGTTTCCACGGAAGAAAGAGAAAGTTTCCGACGTAGAGGAGGTTCATCGTCACGCAATGAACGTAGGTTTCATAGAAAAGTTAATTGTTTACCTGTCAAAGCATGGAAATCTCAACAAATTTTGTGACGAGAAAAACGAACTGACCCGTCGAATCAACAAGAGAATCGCTACCAAATGTTTGGCTTCAACTTAATCAAATCTCTTATTCTTTCGACGAAAACAGAAAAAAAAAAACTTTCCAGCAATTTAACTCATGTAACAATAAAAAAAATCTTCTTTAATCAAAAATATATTCCTCAAGAATGTTTTGCTTGAATTGCACAAAAAAAAACAAGAAGATGAAGGATAAAATCTGATGACGATAAAACTGATTAATATTTAAGGAATGAAATCTTCTGGGACGAAAACAAGTGCAGGATGATGATGAGACGATTTAACTAAAAACAAGTTCTAGCTTCATGTAAATATTTAATCAAAAGTGAAGATCATTTCAAATGATTGACGACTCTTAGCATTATTTTTGGTTCATTCTTCTCTGAAGCTTGTCAATGCCTAACTCTTGTTGCGCTCAGTCTCACGAGTTTGCTCCGAAGAAAAAGCAAAGAAAGAGAATTTAAGTTTTAAGTAGTTTACAATTATCCTTTAGACTTTGTCGCAATGCTGAAGAGAGTTGCTTGCGATTGAAAACAAGTTTTTTTTGCCTTTTTACCAAAAATAGTCATTTTTACACTTGAGGAAAAGGAAAAGTTGTAGATTTCTTTTCTAGCGCCAGATAATTTCAATTGTTTAATGTTGATTGAAATCGCCTTTGCTTGAACATTGATTTTTAATTGTTTTCGTCATCTTTAAGATTTTTTCATATCGTTGATCACAGAAACTTTTATAATGCAATTTATTGGAAAATAAATTAAAAAAAAAACTTTTTTAAAACAAAAAGGAAGTAAATTGCACTTTAATGGAATTACTTGGTGATGTAACTTTTTATATTAGTTTTCTGCGCAGTAAATGTATAATTGATTCCTCGAAAGAAATAATAATGCGAATGATGGAGATTCAATGAAGTTCCGATGTAAACAAGAAAGAAATAAACGTGTTATCAGATGAGAAGTGAAAACTTATTAGAAAATCAAAAATAAATTAATTGCATATTTAATTAATAAAACCATTTTGTTTTATCTCGAGGCTTTAATAGGAATGTTTGCAATTTAAGGATTTCAGACCAAAAGCTTATCGTAAATCTCAATGATAAATATTTGAGAAACCCTTGGCAATCACGTCACGTAAGAATTTCAATGAAAATTTAAGGAGAATTTGACATAATTTTCTGACCTATCCCTAACGAGTCTGCATTATATACAACCCGGCGAAGCAACTTTCAGAAAACGAAAGCTCAACCAACTAACATCAAGCGATATCTAACGCAGAACAAACTGGAACCTAGTTTAACAGGTGACAAAGCCAAACATGACACCGACTAATGGCAGGCTTTAGTTTCGATAAAGTTCCTCGAACTCGCCCGAGAGAAATTCAAAGGCTTGTGCAAACAAAGGCTTTCATTGACGTTTATCAATAAATTTTATTGAGACTTCTGAGTAAAATCTTAAAATTTTAATCACGCTTTACTTTCTAACGACTATAAATCTTGCTGGTCATGATAATAATCTGCAGTGTCAAGAAAAAAGAAATTCCACATTTTATGCTTAATACAATTGTCTATCGGGAACATTCTCTTTCTCAGAGAATTTTCATTATTTAATCGGAAAGCTCTCGGGAATGGTAAATACTTATAGCAAATAGAGAAAAAAGTGATGTCACATCGGAGGCGGTAGATTCTTAATGTCTCATTAGAAGCATCGTCAACAGCATGAACACAAGTGTGCTATGGATCGTGATGCGAATCGATGAATTGTGCCGACATAACTCTCGAACCGCTTGAATTGCGAGACCTCTCCTATCCAGCAAAGCGTGAACCGACTCAACATCCTGAAAAAAAAGAAGGAAAAATTTGAAAGCATTTAATGAAAATCAATATTTTAACATCATCGAGAGATTTCACACTCACGTCTACGGCGAAAACGTTTTTCGAGCGGGTCAGAATGATCGTAAAGAGTTCAGTTTTCTCACAGAATGTCAGGACCAAGTGATTTCCAACGGCCTTCATGACCTGGATTGTGCCGGTGTAATGTGTGTGCAAGTGATGCTTTCGTAAAATACTTCCTGCCAAAAAAAAAGGAGAGAGAGGAGAAACAACGAAGAACAGAATTTACATTTTCGGTTGACCCACTTATACGAGGGATGCAGGCAACATAAATCTTCGGTCGCTTTGTCTCGCTTACCTCTCGGCGGTTCTGTGCCAATCCACAGGCCTCTCTTCGTGCCGTTGAACTTTAAAGTGTATTCAGCTGCTTTGTCATGCTCTGTCCATTGAAGTTTAATAAACCGATAACGCGATGGTTGAAAATCGTAATGTCTGCTATTGAGAAGCGGCTTATCATCGTATTCGTAGTCGTAATCGTACCACTAATTAATCAGAGTTGAAAGTTTAAGCTAATAATTCCAAGATTATTAAATTCTCACCTCGTTTATCTCGTTGATTTGCACAAACACACATGAATCAAACTTTTGCACGTAACCTCCTCTGCCCTCGTAATGCGTTATCATTTCATTGCCGAACCAAAGTCCCTCGATCTAAAATGAAATATTTCTTTGTGCCAATCAGAGCTGATACATTTCTCGTCACGCTGCATAAATGTTCCAGCGAGGAATATTGGCGCCAGGCGTGGAGAAACATTTTTTTCCTCGATGTTGAAATGGCAAACAGAGAACAAAAACACTCGGGGGAGGATTTTACTTCTAGTGAACTTTGCGGACTTCTTTAAAGGGAAAATAAAGTCAACGCGAAAGCTCAACTCACCAACTTGATATCCAATTCTCTTTGGGGATTAAACTCTGGACATTTGTTGCTGTTAAAATCCACATCAGACCACGCACAATGATGAAAGAGAACAAGGAAAAACGCGGATATCTCGAATTTTATTTCCAATTTCATTTTATTCAATTAAGTTTTCTGTTGATCACAAGCGACACTCACGCCAAGAAGTTCAAAAGGCGACTGTCCTTAGCGAATGATGAAGCGAATGTTTTGCGCGTTTAGGAAAACATTGTTGGAAAATGAAACGAAAATTCAACGAAGCAGAACGACAATGAGGAGGGTGGCGAAAGTGAAACGTTGTCGTAGCGAAAAGAAAATGAAAACATTGAATAAACAAATGTGAGCGAATGTGCGCGGAAATTTATTTGTTTTGTTTTGAATTATTTAATTATTTTCGTTTAAGGTTTGTCCATGCTCTCAAAGTCTAGTTCACAGACAAAAAACAGGACAACATAAAATTTTGATTAAATATTAATAAATTTTTCAATAAATTTTCTTTCAAAACTATTTTAAAATAAATCCTTTTTTGCTTTCAAACGGTTTTATCTACTCGTGCCATCAAAATATGTTTGCCCCTTCAATTGTCATCTCCATGAAAACAATGACGCATCGCAATATATTTCTATATTGGCTAAAGAGAAATCAGTGAGCCACAGTTTACTCACATTCTCTTAAGTGAGCTTGAGAATTTTTCCCAATTCTGGGTCCCATGGATTACATTACCCTAGAGCCTCAATGCTCTTCTTTTTTTCTTTCAAGGTTTCTTACATTTTAGAAAACATTTAATATTATTTACGTCGCCCTTGGTGGTCACTTAAGAAAATTGTTTCTGCAATTCTAAAGAGTCTGCTACTCCTAACGACAACATTTTGCGTAATTTCCTTTTCTGAGTTGTGTAATTGTAAGCAACATTGATTTTTCGTTTACGCTGATAAGTTAACTGATCGCATGAACATGATGTACGAGTAAGCAAATTCCACAATCTAAAAAAAAATTTAAGTAAACTTTTTATTCCCTCTAAGCTTTTACCTTTTGGAAAGTTTCCATGTTGACTTCGTGAAATATTCCGTTGTACCCTCGAATGTTCTGAGCCATCATCAACAGGATTTGCAAACTTCTCCTGTCGGTGGGTGCAAACTTGTACCAATTGACGTCATAAATGGCTGCAGTGAGAGCATCGACTCGGACGATTACTCGATTTCCCAGCCAACAAACTATGAATGCTTGTCCGAATTGAACAAAAATCATTGTGAAATTAAGAATACTGCCGGGAGGATCAAACAGAATGACATAAAAGTTCATGCACAGAATTACAGACTGGGTGGAAATTTCGAGAAAGAAGAAAAACTTTAAAAGTCTTTGAGCTTCATTCAAGTAGCTAAGAGCTCCATAACTTCTTTTCACAACAGATTTGATCATCGCTGACGCGTTGTCATCACTCTCATTTTCATTCCAATCGGTCAAGAGCAAAATCGTCTGATCGAACTCCCAGCATGAATGATTCATTACAAGGTAGATTAGAGGAACGAATGTCATGTAGCCCAACAACGTGAACAAAGTCGAAGTTACTTGAAGAACGTAATTAATTGTCCATTCAATTTCAGCAGATCCCAGTGACAAGAAAGTTAGACGAAAGTTCATCGGCAGATTATTCTCATTCACTTTAAAAAAGAAAACGCTTAGATCAGTGCAGAAAACTAGAAGAATCATTGACATAACTAAAGTCGAAGCTCCAATGAATTCTTCTTTGCCATGCTTGAACGTGAACTCATCTTTTTTCGCTTTTCTGCGATAAAAAAAAATTGAAATTGGAATATATTTTTACTTTTGGTTTGTTACTTTTCATTAATCAGCCGTTGCACTAATTGTGAGATGTCGTCGAAAACCAAAGCGATGTAAATTAAATAAAACAGAAATCTGAGCACACTCACTGGAAAGGAGATGTATCAGAGTTCAAGTTAAATTAAAATTTTATCAAAATCTTACTGAAAATTCCAACATTCTCCGATAAGCTCACCAAGCTCAATGACTGAAATTCGTTGACAGTATACCACAAATTGAAAACACAAATTCCCGTTGTGCTTATAAGAATAGCAATGAACCTGATGAAAAATATTTTTAATTGAAACTAAAGATCACCAAAAGCAAAAGCTTTACAATCCTGAAATCCTTTTCTTTCCTTCTCGGATTTTTGTCGGCGATAAAATCGCGAGAGAGAACAACAGAAACCTCGAAACTAGTTCGAAGTAAACCTCTTGCTTCTTGAAATAATCCACAACACTTTGGAAATATTTTGCAATTTTCATCTCTTCCGTTGTAAGTCTCGAACCGAACTGATTGTCATTGGAAAAATTATTTTCTTCAACGAAGCTTTTGTCGATGAGTTGTTCGGCTCAATTAAAAAGTTGAAATAGAAGCTACAGGTGTATGTGTTCATTCACAGAGGAGTATGCATTTGTCAATGAAGTTGTCGTCGATATTTACTACTGCAGCAAATGGCAACACGTCGTTGCATACCTTGCCAGACCAATAAGCGATTTTTGTCCGAAAGCTCGATTGGATTCGAGAAACGTAATATGAAAATTTTCTTTTTTAAACGAAACTTTCGTCGCTGAGTGATTCGGGCCGAATCATTCGGCTCAATTGTCAACGTGTCGTTTATTAATTTTTCAGTTAAAAAGGTGCAGTCGGGGTAACAAGTTTTTTCATTCCCATATTGCATTGGTCGATGGTAATTATTCCTGCAGCCAACGACAGTAAATTCATTGGCCACGTCATAACGAAGCTTTTTCATGAAATTTTTACCCACTTGCTATTGATTTTGCTTTGGAGGTAATGAAAACAATTAGAAAGCTCTACTTTGCGAGGAACAAAGAATGATACTCGCTCTGGCAAAAACTTCTAAAATCTCTAATAAAGAGAACAGTTGAAGAAAAGCTTGGGAAAAGCTCTGAAAATGCTTGAACTATAACGCAACCGAAATACATTTCAGGTATCATTTTATCAGCTCAAGAATAGCCAAATTGTGAATTCCGGAAAAGTTAAAATAAATTAAATAATTTAATAAAAGTATAATTTGAGCGATTACTAAAAATCAATCATAGACTCTTATAATTGAAAGTGAACTTTCATTTAGAAATTTTTTTATATCAGCTATTACCAAGCAAAAAACGATGAGCATGTTGAGTGTTAAGGCCAAAAATTTATAAATTTTATTTTGTTTTCGATAATGCACAGAGATAAATAATTGCACTAAACATTTATTTTTCTAGAGACTTGTCTTCTTTGCATAGTCCTCAAAATTTTGAAGCTCAGTTACGAGATTTGTGGGTTAGCTGGGCCCACGGCATTACTCTTTAGCTGATAAAAGACGTTCTATTAAGAAATTTTAAATCAAATTTGAGCTTTGAGCTTATGAGTTGACTGATCGCATGAACATGATGTACGAGTAAGCAAATTCCACAATCTGTGAAATATTTTTTTAGTAAATTTTTTATTTCCTCTAAGCTTTTACCTTTTGGAAAGTTTCCATGTTGACTTCGTGAAATATTCCGTTGTAACCTCGAATGTTCTGAGCCATCATCAACATGATTTGCAAACTTTTCCTGTCGGTTGGTGCAAATTCGTACCACTTGATGTCATAAATGGCTGCAGTGAGAGCATCAATTCGGATGATTACTCGATTTCCCAGCCAACAAACTATGAAAGTTTGTGCGAATTGAACAGAAATCATTGTGAAATTTGTGATACTGCCGGGAGGATCAAACAGAATGACATAGAAGTTCATGCACAGAACTATTGACTGGGTGGAAATTTCGAGAAAGAAGAAAACCTTTAAAAGCCTTTGAGCTTCATTCAAGTAGTCAAGAGCTCCATAACTTCTTCTCACAACAGATTTGATCATCGCTGACGCGTTGTCATCATTTTCATTGTCATTCCAATCGGTCAAGAGCAAAATCGTCTGATCCAACTCCCAGCATGAATGATTCATTATAAGAGACATCAGAGGAACGAATGTCATGTAGCCCAATAACGTACACAACGTCAAAGTCATTTGGAGAACGTAATTAATCGTCCATTCAATTCCAGCAGATTCCATTGTCAAGAAAGTTAGACGAAAGTTCATCGGCAGATTATTCTCATTCACTTTGAAGAAGAAAACGCTGATTTGATTTTTCCGGGCTTTGCCCGGGTATATATTTTCAAAAATTAATTTTTACATTCATTCTTAAGATATTATGATTATTTATCTAATACTAGCCTAAGTCGGCATTAATTAATTTACAATGATTTATGAGTTTAATTCTTAGGCATCTGAGATTCAATTTTGAGTGAAACTTAAATTTAGTTGTGTTTTTTACAAGGAAATTTTTTTAAAAAACCTTGTTTTCTAGCAATGATGATAAAAAAAAATATTTTTATAATTAGGACACTAACAGATAACGAAGGACATCACAGTGGTTAAGGTCTTTTTTTTTTTTACCTAACTTTTTCTTGGCATTTTATGTATTAACTTGAATGGAAGAAAACGCTGAAGTTCATGCAAAAATTAAGAAGAATCATTGACACAACTAAAATCGAAGCTCCAATGAATTCTTCTTTGCCATGCTCATCTTTTTGCTCATCTCTTTGCGCCTTTCTGCGAAAAATTTTTTTGTAAAAATAAAAATTTTCAAAGCATTTTTCTTTTGGTTACTTTTTATTAATCAGTCGTTGCACTAATTGTGAGATGTCATTGAAACCCAAAGCGATGTAAATTAAATAAATTACGAATCTTAGCGCACTCACTATAAAGAAATGTATCAGAGTTCAAATCGAAATAAAATTTTATCAAAATCTCACTAAAAATTCCAACATTTTCCGATAAGCTTATCAAGCTCAATGACTGAAATTCGTTGACAGTATACCACAACGAGAAAACACAAATTCCCGTTATGCTCAGAAGCATAGCAATGAACCTGATGAAAAATATTTTTAATTGAAATAAAGATCACCAAAAGCAAAAGCTTTACAATCCTGAAATTCGTTTCTTTCCTTTTCGAATTTTGGTCGGCGATAAAATCGCAAGAGAGAGCAACAGAAACCTCGAAACTAGTTCGAAGTAAACCTCTTGCTTCTTGAAATAATCCACAACACTTTGGAAATATTGTGCAATTTTCATCTTTCCCATTGTAAACCTCGAACCGAACTGATTTTCATTGGAAAAATCCTTTTCCTCAACGAAACGTTTGTCAATGAGTGAAAATAAAAGCTACAAGTGTATTTTCCAGGATTGCATTTGTCAATGATTATCGGCGACATTTACTACTACAGCAAGTGGCAACACGTCATAGCAAAATTTCCTGAATAATTACGAAGCTTTTGTCGATGTTCGGCTCAATTATCAACTTGTAGTTTATAAATTTCCCGTTTACAAGTTGCAACCGGAGTAAAAGGTGTATCCATTCCCAGGTTGCATTGAATTTTAATTATTCCTGCAGCAAACGACAATAATTTCATTGGCCACGTCACAGCAAAGCTTCCCCTTGAAGTAATTACCAACCTGCTATTGGGGTCTACATCGAAAATAATAAAATATTAATTAGAAAATAAATCTCATCTACGTTCGAACGAAAGAAAAAATTTCCAAACTAAAGTGAGTAGAAAGTTTCTACTTGAGAGTACCACCTCTAAGTCAGAGGCTCTGACAGCTCCTGAAGGAACTCCATTTCCTTCAAATTTTCAGTTGAGACATGTTAGGAACATATGTTCCACATGATGAGAAACTTCAATTAATCTCGAGATTCGTCTCAATTGGCGGCATACCCGCACAGGTTAAACTAGTTCGGTAATGAATGCAACGAGGATTGATTTGACGTGTTGCCATTGGCATTAGAAATAAATGTCGCTTATAACTTCATTGACAAATGCGTACACCTCTCTCTGTGAATGAACACATACACCTGTAGCTTCTATTTCATCTTTTTAATTGAGCCGAACAACTCATCGACAAAAGCTTCGTTAAGGAAAAGGATTTTTCCAATGAAAATCAGTTCGGTTCGAGAATTACAACGGAAGAGATGAAAATTGCAAAATATTTCCAAAGTGTTGTGGATTATTTCAAGAAGCAAGAGGTTTACTTCGAACTAGTTTCGAAGTTCCTGATGCTCTCTCTCGCGATTTTATCGCCGACAAAAATCCGAGAAGGAAAGAAAAGGATTTCAGGATTGTAAAGCTTTTGCTTTTGGTGATCTTTAGTTTCAATTAAAAATATTTTTCATCAGGTTCATTACTATGCTTCTGGGCACAACAGGAATTTGTGTTTTCATTTTGTGGTTTACTGTCAACAAATTTCAGTCATTGAGCTTGGTGAGCTTATCGGAAAATGTCGGAATCTTCAGTAAGTTTTCGTTAATATTTTAAATCGATTTGACCTCTGAAACATTCTTTTATAGTGAGTGTGCTAAGATTTCTGTTTTATTTAATTTACATCGTTTTGGTTTTCGACGACATCTCACAATTAGTGCAACGGCTGATTAATGAAAAGTAACAAAAAAAGAAATATTTAAATTCTTTTCTAATTTTTTTTTTCACAGAAAAACAAAAAAAGATGAGCTCACGTTCAAGCATGGCAAAGAAGAATTCATTGGAGTTTCGATTATTGTTGTGTCAACGATTCTTTTATTTTTTTGCGTGGACCTCAGCGTTTTCTTGTTCAAAGTGAATGAGAATAATCTGCCGATGAACTTTCGTCTAACTTTCTTGACACTGGAATCTGCTGAAATTGAATGGACGATTAATTACATTCTCCAAGTGATATTGATGTTGATCTCTTCTGTAGGCTACATAACATTCATTCTTCTGATCTTTCTTATAATGAATCATTCATGTTGGGAAATCGATCAGACGATTTTGCTTTTGTCCGATGGGAATGAAAATGATGACAACGCGTCAGCGATGATCAAATCTGTTGTGAAAAGAAGTTATGGAGCTTTTAGCTACTTGAATGAAGCTCAAAGGCTTTTAAAGGTTTTCTTTTTTGCTGAGATTTCGACTCAGTCGATAGTTCTGTGCATGAACTTCTATGTCATTCTGTTTGATCCTCCCGGCAATATTTCTAGTTTCACAATGATTTCTGTTCAATTTACACAAACTTTCATAGTTTGTTGGCTGGGAAATCGATTAATCATTAGAATCGATGCTCTCACTGCAGCCATTTATGACGTCAAGTGGTACGAATTTGCACCAACCGACAGGAAAAGTTTGCAAATCCTGTTGATGATGGCTCAGAACATTCGAGGGTACAACGGAATATTTCACGAAGTCAACATGGAAACTTTCCAAAAGGTAAAAGCTTTAAGGGAATAAAAACTCTACTAAAAAAATATTTCACAGATTTTGGAATTTTCTTACTCGTACATCATGTTCATGCAATCAATTAGTTCCAGGCCCCGCTCAATCGGAAGAATCGTCTCCGATTAAATATTTTCATTTAAGTGTTAAAATACCATCAAATACTGTTGAAACTACAATCATCTCAAGCGCGGGTGCGCGTTGCATCGAATCAACATGGAGTTCGCTGATAACTCGCGCCCAGAAACGTCAAAAAATTGAAAATACAATTTTCATAAGCAACCTCAAAAAAATGCAACACGAGTTGCCACAAAAATCAAAAATAGTCTTCGTAGCGGACTCAAGTCACTTCGCAAACGTAAGGCCAACAACATCAAGCTATGAGAGGGAAAGTAATAAAGCCACCTCATCTGGAGAACCCAAAAAATAAACTTCGTCGCGAACTCAAGATACTTCGCAAACGCAAGTTTTGGAACTTCAAGTTTTGGAATCCTACAATCAATTAGTCATAAGCATCAATTTTGTACAGTTAAAAAAGGTGAATGTTAATCTGTACAGCCGAATTTCAATAATTTTTGAGAGAAAAAAAAGGGAAAGTTAATTAATTCTAATAACACATACATGGAGACAATTGCAAAAAATTCATGTAAACAATTGCAAAATATTCATGTAATTATAAGTTTTCTTGGCAATAACTTATAAATTTTAGTTTAAAGTAGAGTAAGTTAGGATTAAGATTTTTTTTTTTCTGAATGAAAGGGTTTTCACGTTTTCCCTTTTGAATAACTCATGTTAACAATCACAAAGCACCTCAGACGCTTAAAACATTAAAAAAAAAACTATTCAGAATTAAATTCATTGATGCCGCTTAAGGCTAGTATGAGATAAACATACACTACTGCCATACAAAAATGGTATCTGAACTCATGAAATAAAATTGACTCGCGCTTCGCGCGAGAAAAATCAAATCAAATCATGCAATCAATTAACTCATAAGCATAAACCGACTCTGAAGAAGTAATTAAGAAAAACATTATTGTAAAAAGAGATCGAGCTTCATTCTCGTAACACAGCACCATAATTCTAGGGAGCATACCTGAAAAGAATCTATGTTTAACGTTTTATTATTTAAAGAATTTTTATTGTTCAAGATTTCTAACGAACAAAACTGAGCTTTTTAATTGATATTTCATTAGCTTTGCAAAATCAATAGCAAGTCGTTAAATATTTCAAGAGAAAGCTTTGCTTTGACGTGGCCAATGAATTTGTTGTCATTGGCTGAAGGAATATTTACCACCACAAATGCAATCGAGAAATAAATACACTTGTTACTGCAACTGGAATTTTTAATTGTTTTAAATGCTATAAATGTATGTGTCCCCTTATTGCCATTGCCAAAGAAGTTGTCGGCGAAATTTACTCTTGCAGCAAACGACAACACGTAATAGTGAGCCTTCCTGAAATATTTCCAAAGGAGGATAACATATTCAACACAAACATGAAGCAACTAAAGACAAGAATATTGAATGCCAAAGATCTTAATAAATTTTATAGAGCCCTAAATGATAATCATTTAGGCTAAATCGATAATTAACAAAGATAAATGATTGCTTACAACTATGACCATGTTTTACCCACGTTTCAGACTGGGATGGTTGAGTGGTAAAATTCTTGAAACTCGTAGGATCCTGCTTTCAATGCATATTTCATAGATCTGAAGTTTGAATCCAACTCTCGCCAAAGGAATTTAAATTATTCAAGGAGTTCTCTCTTGACCGGTTAAATTAATGTATTGCAAAGCTTTTTGAGAAACAAGTAACAATATGAAACTTCCTTGTGGAGCCACGTTCCTACTCACGTGCACCGTTGTATCCTCGAATGTTCTGAGCCATCATCAACAAGATTTGCAAACTTTTTAGTGGCCACTGAGAGCCCCAACTTATTTTTGTTTGGAAATTTCATTCTTTGTTCCGAACAAAAAAGAGTTTTTATTCTCTAATTAATATTTTATTATTTTCAATGTAGGATTAATAGCAGGTTGGTAATTATTTCGAGGGGAAGTTTTGCTATTATGCGGAAAATGAAATTATTGACGTAGGCTGCAGCAATAATTAAAATCCAATGCAACTTGGGAATAGGTACAACTGTTACTCGGTTGCACTCTGCAACGTGCACATTAATAATTTATTAACCAACTTCGACAAAGGCTTCGATGAGATAAATGAATTTTCCAATGACAAAGCG
The DNA here is from genome assembly GCA_033063855.1 of Smittia aterrima. Taxonomy (NCBI): domain Eukaryota; kingdom Metazoa; phylum Arthropoda; class Insecta; order Diptera; family Chironomidae; genus Smittia; species Smittia aterrima. The sequence continues at coordinate 10,566,067 of CP093831.1, read as the reverse complement.
CGGATAAAAGTGATCTTAGGATCAAAAGACCTTCGTTGGCTTTGCAGCTAAAAGAAAAAGATTTCGTAATTGAAAGTTCAGACGCGATTATTGGATTTATGCAAAATCAATAGCAAGTCGTTAATTATTTCACGAAGGTTTGCTATGACGTGTGACCACTTGCTGAGGGAGTAAATGTCGCCTACAACTTCATTAACAAATGCAATCTGGAAACACACACATTTGTAGCTACTGTTTTAACTTTTTAATTGAGCCAAACAACACACGGACAAAATCTTCGTTGAGGCAATTTCGCTAGAAAATAGATTTTCCAATAAAATCAGAAAATTAGTTCGTTTCGAGACTTACAACGGAAAAGATGAAAATTGCAAAATATTTCCAAAGTGTTGTGAATTATTTCAAGAAGCAAGAGGTTTTCTTCGAACTAGTTTTGAGGTTTCTGTTGTTCTCTCTCGCGATTTTATCAAAAACCAAAATCCGAGAAGGAAAGAAAAGGATTTCAGGATTGTAAAGCTTTTGCTTTTGATGATCGTTTGTTTCCAATAAAAATATTTTTCTCAGGTTCATTGCTACGCTTTTGAGCACAACTGGAACTTGTATTTTCATTTTGTGGTATACTGTCAACGAATTTCAGTCATTGAACTTGATGAGCTTATCGGAGAATGTCGGAATCTTCAGTAAGATTTCGATAAAATTTTAATTCGATTTGATCTCAAACATTCTTTTATAGTGAGTGTGCTAAGATTTCTGTTTTATTTAATTTACATCGTTTTGGTTTTCGACGACATCTCACAATTAGTGCAACGGCTGATTAATGAAAAGTAACAAAAAAAGAAATATTTAAATTCTTTTTTAATTTTTTTGTTTCACAGAAATGCGAAAAAAGATGAGCTCACGGTCAAGCACGGCAAAGAAGAATTCATTGGAGCCTTGATTGTTGTTGTGTCAATGATTCTTCTTAATTTTTGCATGAACTTCAGCGTTTTCTTTTTCAAAGTGAATGAGAATAATCTGCCAATGAACTTTCGTGTAACTTTCTTGACACTGGAATCTGCTGGAATTGAATGGACGATTAATTACGTTCTCCAAGTGATATTGATGTTTATCACTTCTGCGGGTTACATAACAGCAATTCTTCTGATCTTTCTTATAATGAATCATTCATGCTGGGAAATCGATCAAACGATTTTGCTCATGACCGATTGGAATGAAAATGAAAGTGATGACAACGCATCTGCACTGATCAAATCTGTTGTGAGAAGAAGTTATGGAGCTCTTAGCTACTTGAAGGAAGCTCAAAGGCTCTTAAGAATTTTCTTCTTTCTCGAAATTTCCACTCAGTCTATAAGTCTGTGCATGAATTTCTATGTCATTCTGGTTGACCCTCCCGGCAATATTACAACTTTCACAACAATTTTTATTTTATTTGGACAAACTTTCATAGTTTGTTGGCTGGGAAATCGATTAATCGTCCGAATCGATGCTCTCACTGCTGCCATTTATGACGTCAAGTGGTACGAATTTGCACCAACCGACAGGAGAAGTTTGCAAATACTGTTGATGATGGCTCAGAACATTCGAGGGTACAACGGAATATTTCACGAAGTCAACATGGAAACTTTCCAAAAGGTAAAAGCTTAAAGAGAATAAAAACTCTACTAAAAAGATATTTCACAGATTGTGGAATTTGCTTACACGTACATCATGTTCATGCGATCAATTAACTCTTAAGCATAAACCGACTCTGAAGAAGTAATTAGGAAAAACATTGTAAAAAGAGATCGAGCCTCATTCTCATAACACAACACCCCAATTCTAGGGAGCATACCTGAAAAGAATCTATGTTTAACCTTTTATTATTTAAAGGATTTTTATTGTTTAAGATTTCTAAAAACTTTGGTCAGACCGAGTATCATTTTTTCCGAACAAAACTGAGTTTTTTAATTGATATTTCATTAGCTTCGCAAAATCAATAGCAATTCGTTAAATATTTTAAGAGAAAGCTTTGCTTTGACGTGGCCAATGAATTTGTTGTCATTGGCTGCAGGAATATTTACCACCACAAATGCAATCGAGAAATAAATACACTTGTTACTGCAACTGGAAGTTTTAATTGTTTTAAATGCTACAAGTGTATGTGTCCCCTTATTGCCTTTGCCGATGAAGTTGGGGGCAAAATTTACTCTTGCAGCAAACGACAACACGTCATAGTAAACATTCTTCTGAAATAATAATCGAAATCTCTTATCATGTGTTAACTTTTAGTTAGAAAATCGTTTTCTTTCATCTACAAAGCCAAAGGAGGATAAGTTATTTGACACAAATATTAAGCAACAAAAGACGAGAATATTGAGTGCTAGTTCCAGAGATCTTTATAAATTTTATTGTGTTATAAATCGATAATTAACAAAGATAAATGATTGCTTTCAAGTTTCGGGCTGTAAAGTTCAAGTTTTAATTTTCATCTTTCCCATTGTAAATCGCGAACCGAACTGATTTTCGTTGGAAAAATCCTTTTCCTCAACGAAGCTGTTGTCGATGAGTTACACAGCTCAATTAAAAAGTGAAAATAAAAGCTACAAGTGTATTTTCCAAGATTGCGTTTGTCAAAGAAGTTGTCGTCGACATTTACTACTACAGCAAGTGGCAACACGTCATATCAGACCTTCCTGAAAAAATTACGAAGCTTTTGTCGATGTTCGGCTCAACTATCAACTGGTAGTTAATTAGTTTTCCGTTCACAAGTTGCAAGCGGAGTAAAAGGTGTATCCATTCCCATGTTGCATTGGATTTAAATTATTCCTGCAGCAAAAGGCAATAATTTCATTGGCCACGTCATAACAAAAGCTTCCCCTTGAAATAATTACCATCCTGCTATTGGGGTCTACACCGAAAATAATGAAATAATAATTACAAAATAAACCTCATTTTTGTTCGAAACAAAGAATGAAAATTCCAAACAAAAATAAGATGAGACTTTCATCTTGACTCAAGATTCTTGAGAGCGACCATTATGAATACAAAAAGGATTCTCGTAAGACAAAATTATGATGAATATATCAACCTTTGAACAAAGATTTCGTTGATTTTGTAGATTTTTGTGTTTGTCCAAATTTATCTTTGGTAAATCGTATCAAAGCTTCTATTACTCGGACCAAAATATTTGTAAGATTAGCAGATCATTTATTATTTTAAAGAGGTATGCAATGACGCGTTGTCATTTGCTGCAGTAGTAAATATCACCGACAACTTCATTGACAAATGCATACACCTCTCTCTGTGAATGAACACATACACCTGTAGCTTCTATTTCAACTTTTTAATTGAGCCGAACAACTCATCGACAAAAGCTTCGTTGAGGAAAAGGATTTTTCCAATGACAATCAGTTCGGTTCGAGACTTACAACGGAAAAGATGAAAATTGCAAAATATTTCCAAAGTGTTGTGGATTACTTCAAGAAGCAAGAGGTTTTCTTGGAACTAGTTTCGAGGTTTCTGTTGATGTCCCTCGCGATTTTATCGCCGAAAAAAATCCGAGAAGGAAAGAAACGAATTTCAGGATTGTAAAGCTTTTGCTTTTGGTGATCTTTAGTTTCAATTAAAAATATTTTCCATCAGGTTCATTGCTACGCTTTTGAGCACAACGGGATTTTGTGTTTTCATTTTGTGGTATACTGTCAACGAATTTCAGTCATTGAGCTTGGTGAGCTTATCGGAAAATGTCGGAATCTTCAGTAAGATTTTGATAAAATTTTAAGTCGATTTGAACTCTGAAACATTCTTTTATAGTGAGTGTGCTAAGATTCGTAGTCTATTTAGTTTACATCGCCTTGGTTTTTAATGACATCTCACAATTAGTGCAACGGCTGATTAACGAAAAGTGACAAAAAGAAAAAACCTTTGAAAATCTTTATTTTTACAAATATTTATTGGCAGAAAGGCAAAAAAAGATGAGCTTACGTTCAAACACGGCAAAGAAGAATTCATTGGAGTTTCGATTCTTGTTGTGTCAATGATTCTTCTAGTTTTCTGCATGGATCTCAGCGTTTTCTTCTTCAAAGTGAATGAGAATAATCTGCCGATGAACTTTCGTCTAACTTTCTTGACACTGGAATCTGCTGGAATTGAATGGACGATTAATTATGTTCTCCAAGTGACTTTGACGTTGTTTACGTTATTGGGCTACATGACATTCGTTCCTCTGATGTTTCTTATAATGAATCATTTATGCTGGGAGTTGGATCAGACGATTTTGCTCATGACCGATTGGAATGACAATGAAAGTGATGACAACGCGTCAGCGATGATCAAATCTGTTGTGAAAAGAAGTTATGGAGCTTTAAGCTACTTGAAGGAAGCTCAAAGGCTTTTAAAGTTTTTCTTCTTTCTCGAAATTTCCACTCAGTCTTTAGTTCTGTGCATGAACTTCTATGTCATTCTGTTTGATCCTCCTGGCAATATTACAAATTTCGCAATAATTTCTGTTCAATTCGGACAAGCATTCATAGTTTGTTGGCTGGGAAATCGAGTAATTGTCCGAATTGATGCTCTCACTGCTGCCATTTATGACGTCAAGTGGTACAAGTTTGCATCAACCGACAGGAGAAGTTTGCAAATCTTGTTGATGATGGCTCAGAACATTCGAGGGTACAACGGAATATTTCACGAAGTCAACATGGAAACTTTTCAAAAGGTAAAAACTTAAAGAGAATAAAAAGTTTACTAAATTTTTTTTTCACAGATTGTGGAATTTGCATACTCATACATCATGTTCATGCGATCAATTAACTCATAAGCATAAACCGACTCTGAAGAAGTAATTAAGAAAAACATTATTGTAAAAAGAGATCGAGCCTAATTCTCGTAACAGAGCTCCGCACAGAGCGAGCCTTTTATCCGAATCTTTGATCCGAATAAACAGTTTTCTTATTAATATTTCATTATCTGCTTCGCAAAATCAATAGCAAGTCGTTAATAATTTTTAAGGGGAAGCTTTGCTATGACGTGGCCAATGAATTTGTTGTCATTGGCTGCAGGAATAATTACCACGACAAATGCAATCGGGAAATAAATACACTTGTTACTGCAACTGAAGTTTTTGATTAATTTAGATGCTACAAATGAATGTTTTCCTTTGCCGATGAAGTTGTCGGTGACAATTTACTCTTGCAGAAAACGACAACACGTAATAGTGAGCCTTCTCGTGAAATATTAATCAAAATCTGAAACAATAAAGAAACCCCTTATCGCGTGTTAACTTTCAGCAAAAAAAAATCGATTTATTTTCTTTAACGAAGCTTTTGCCGATGAGGTGTTCGGCTTATCAATTAATAATTTAGCAAATAAAAAAAGGTGCTATATTCAAAGATACAAATAAAGCTCTATCGTAATGATTAACAATAATCATTACCTTTCATTACCAATGAGTGTTAGAGTTCTGTTATTAAAATTATTTTCATAAGCGACATCGCATTTTAAATAAATTCGCTCTCCAACGATTTTATCTACTCGCGCCATCAAAATATTTTTGTCACATCAATTGACATCTTTATGCAAACAGTGACGCTACGAAATATTTTTCTTTCAACTTCTCTGCTGAAAATAAAATTGAAAAACATAAAGTCTTCACTCCGTCATCGTGAAGCTCGCTTCGACTTAATTATTTAATTGAATTGAACATTTTTAGAAGAGAAGACTGTCATTTGACTCTTTGAACTTCCTTTAGAGAATCTTTATTTCTTCCAGTCACCCACGCAACTCAAGCAATTGTTGTTGATACACGATCGTTTTCTAAACTTTCTGCGTGAATTTCCTGCTGCGCAAACTCAAACGAGCAATCTCTGGAATTAAATAAATGACGAGAAAAAATTTGTTTACTGTCTTAGCTTAAGTTAATCTTTATTTCTGTGAAACACTTTATAAAATATTTTTGATGTTGGGAAAGATTCTGAAAGTCATGAATTTTTTTATTTTGTATGTTTGGGATCGAAAAGATTTGTAAATTTATCTGAGTATCTTAGGTTTACGTGTATATTTTGGCTACGAGTTCAATCTTATGAGAAGCGAAATCTGCGGTACTAGGCACACTTAAAACACTCTTTATCTTTTGTACCTTCTCGCCATCAATAAATCTTACTTAAAGTACATTTTTTAATTTTGATCAAGACTCAAAAATCTTTAAAATAAGAAAATTAAATGAACTTTCGCTTCGAACATTTTTAAAAGTTAAGGAAACGCTTCACATTCAAACGACATTCTAATCCTAATCTTGGTAGTCAGCGGAAAATTTAAATATTTAGTAGTTAGCTCTTGGCTTATCTCATGGTGACTCTCATTTAATTAGTTTCATCAATTTACAACGCATTCTTAAGCGTTTCAATGACCCGCACGGGGTGAATCATTCAACGATGTCATTTAAAATTTCTTCTCCGTCAAATAAAATAAAATTTAGAGAAAATTAAATTTTCGTAATTTTGAAAACGATTTCTTTTTGGCATCCAAAGAAGTTTGGCCTTCGCCTTGAAGCAACTGGGGAACTTGCCCCGATAAATTTTTCGGGAAAAATATTTTGAATATCTTTGAAAGGAAAATTAATAAATTAGCTTTGAAGTGAACTGAGAATTAAAATTAAATTGGATGGAATTTTACAACAAAAGTTGTAGAATAAAGTTCTGAATCTCAAGAACTTAGAGCTCAAGCAAAACAAAAATCTTTGGTTTTTAGGAATTAAAACTTTCGGCAGAGCATTGATGCTAAGGCCAAGGCCATGACGGTCAAAGACACTGAGAGAGAGGTCGATGTATTCTTGCAGACTTTTCGAACTGATTGAACGCTCAAACCTCGACGACGAAGTAAGTTTCTGACACTTTGAACCTCCTGGGAAATAAAATTAGAAATTATTACAAGAAAACAAACAAGTTTTTCAAATTATTTACCTCACGCGACAACATGTGCGGTTTCCGGGTGAGAATAATTGTGAAGATTTGACTCTTCGGAAGCGACTCGCAGAACGTCAACACCAAATGATTGCCGACAGCTTTCATCACTTGGACTGTGCCTGTAAATTGGTTGTATGGCAAGTCGAGCATCGTTCCTAATAGAAAACATTCGATTAATCAGTCAATCAACATTTCACGGTAATATTTACCCTTTTGAAGTCCCGTGGAGACCCAGAAGCCTCGTCTCGCCCCATCAACTCGAAGGGTATATTTCAAACTTTTGCCACGTTCATCCCACTCTAAACGTAGACGACGATTATTGCTGTGGAAGTTAAAGTTCGATGCTCCTCCTCGTCTGTTATTGTCGTAAACTGTCCTTCGATCACTGGATTCATCGAAGTTCGCGGGATAATCGTAATCGTTTGTCTCGAACTTTGAAGATGGCAAGATAGAAAATTAATTTTGTTATTTTGTCACACAGAGTAGAGCTCAATTCAGCGACCCAATCGCATTCCAACATTGTTTCGGTCATCGATTCATCGGCTCTTTGTCTCTCTTTACGATCGTAATCCAATTAACCGACAAATGAACGGTCTGATCACGTATTGTGTAACTCAATAGAAGCTGATGCGATGAAAGTAAAGAGAGACAATCCAATTGTTTTTTTTTTGGTCGTGAATTCAATTAAGTGGAGAAAACGCAGATAATTGAATGAAATTGAAATCGCCGCTTGCATTAGGGCTCCGAGTGGTGGATATATCGTCGAAGCATTTAACTAGAAAAGTCCACTGACCTAACTTTTGCTTTTTCTCTTTGTATAGCTCATTGGCTGAGTTCAAACAAAAAGCTTTTAAAGTTCAGAGTGTTGCGCCTTTGTATCGATCGATATCTCGTCAAATAAAAAATCTAAACAAATTTTGTCGGTTGCGATGGAGTCGTTGATTGATTGATGGACAATTTTGAAACGATACTCACTTCGTTGACGTCCGACAAGTGAACGACGACACAAGAGTCGTAGACAGTCTCATAGGCCTCGGTTTCGTGATGTGTAATGATCTCTGCTCCATACCAAAGACCCATTAACTGAAAATTCAAAAGAAAAGAATTTTCCTGAATTTAATGAAAATTGATTAGTGCGATTTCCCTTCTTTCAACCCCACGAAAACACTTATCGCATTTAATTTCATGTAAACACGCGGGTGATTCGACGGATCTTAAAGTTGTTTACTGTTTTGATGATTTCAGGGCACGGCTTGAGCGATGGCAATTAATTATTGAGTTTTTAAGGGAAGTCAGCGGCGAAAAGAGAAATTGCTTGTTAGGAAAGGTGACGAAAGTTTTCAGCGATCGGAAAAGTCTCATTTAGATTAATTAACGAACTGCGAACCGGCTGAAGATTTTCTTATCGATTTTCAGCTTGTTAGCGACATTCAGGCTAAGAAGAAAATCGAGAGTGCCATGAAGTCGTTTGGAAATATGCCAAGAAAGAAAATTCGATCATTTGTTGACCGAGTTCTTTCATCTCTTCCAAATTACATTGCAACTCCTTCAGAAGCTTTGTCTTCACTTTTGCGATTGGAATTTCATTTTAATAAATTAATATCGAATCAGAATTAAATTATTACAAGAAAATCGTGACTAGATCACCAAGTATCCCGCTGTTTACGACGTTAGCTTCTCAACACGCTTAACAAATCAAAAAGAATTGTGATTTCCTCAAAGAGTTTTATTCGCGTAACACGCAGCGAAGTTTAATAACTTCTGATTAGAAGCTTCCTCCCTTTAATCAAGTTTGATGACTCGCTTCTCTAATCGTCGAGAATTATTATTCATCCTTAATTACCATATTGAAATCCAAGTGACTTTGAGGGTTCAAGTCATTGCAGTATAGACTTTGTGACGGGTTTAAGTCGGAATTAGAATATTTCTCATTATCCGTGCTAATGCTGCTGACGCTGGTTTTCTCGCCAAAAATTATTTGAGGGAGAAGCACAAACAACACAAGAAAACTCTTCATTTTACTTTCACTTTTCACTTCCAACTCTCAAAATAATTATTCTTGTTGTTGTTCTTCCTTTCAACTCTTCCTTTTCTTCTTCTTGTCACATTCAATCAAAGACACAAACAATAAATTGCTTTGAACTTCCTACACAAATCCGTCTTATTACTTCAAGAGTCGCGCGCTAACTAAATAAAGCGAACAACGATCGAAAACATTCGAGGGCTGAGATGATGTTTTGCAATGAACGAGAACGGGAAGGGAAATGAAATGAGCGTTGCATGAAACGTGAAACGAATGAAACTCAACACGCACTTCGATCGATAACGGCTTCGAGTTAAGGCGGTTACAATTTTTTTTTTGCGATATTCAATGAATAATCAAGCAAAGACGTCACGAACTTGACTGTTTTGGTTTCCTTTTCGTATTTTCGAGCTCTCCCCTATGATCACCTGTTCAGAAACGTCTTGAAGGTCGAGCACGCGAAAACATTTTTATAACAATCGAGAGTTAGTCACGCAATAAGCTGAACAAAATCAATAAAACTTCTTCCATCGTATGATCGAGCTCGATTTGCATGATGAAAACACTAATTGGAATTTTTCCCGGCCATGTGTTCTAGCTCTGATTGCATTTCCCTTTCGCTTATTAAACTTCGCTCAAGTCGTAAAAATTCTAAAACGTTTGTGCATTGCTCTCTGCAACCATTGACGATGAAAACATTCAAAAATATATTTTTTCTTTCTCCCCCAACGAGACTTCTGTTGTTTAGTTTTCGTACTTTAATCGCTGCTCATTTTATTAGAAACTTTAAAAAAAATGAAAATTGCTTTCGCTTTAAACGAGCGTCGAGGGAAAATAAATTTATTCAGATTTTCGATTTCATTTTGAACGAGAATTATGGATTTTTCGGTTCGCCCAACATTTAAACTCATTCTTGTCTCATTAAACACTTTCAGTCAATCATTGATTTGTGACTGTCGTCAAACATTTCCACTCCTCGCCTTCTTAGTTTCCTTATTCGTTCAATTTTCATCAACGACCACCTCGAGACGGCTTTGAAGTTGTTGACTTTTTTTCTGTTGTCGCTGAGCTCTCTACTTTCCTGTCCGCATTATTTTCCGCCATCTAATGTGCTTCATTCCTGAAAATATGTGAAGGGGAAACTTGATATGGATTACGAACGAGCGTTATCGACTTTTTAGGTCACGCTGGACACTCGTTTGCCGTTTTTTTGTTTTTGCCGTTCGCCTTCGTTGATTTGTGATCCCTCAAAAATATTTAATTTCCAAAATAAAAATGCGAATGGAGAACAGACGACGAAGTGGAGTGGCGAGTCCCTAACTTAGATTTCGATCTAAATCACTTCGCGTGATGAAATGTTTTTGATCGAAAGTGTTTGATAAGTGACAAGCCTCACAGTTTAGATTGTGTTTAATCTAAGCGAGAGGATGAATCCCTCGCCTGTGACAATTTAATTCAGAGAGGATTTTGAAATGCAGCTTCATTCGATTGGAAAGCGACGGCTTTTATTTCATTCGGTCAAACGAGATAACGAAATAAAATTTATGATCATTTGAACAATTTCAGGAAATTCAATGCGAATTTCAGTGAAATCTCAAAGATTTTCTTTAAGAAATTGAAGCTCATGTGAGTCATGAGTTTGTCATGAATTTATCGCAAAGAATTTTTTCATCTCGTCTTGCACATTATTAGGAAAACAAATAACTACAAACAGCTTTCTCTTGTTTCCATCAAAAATGGGTCACAGAGAATGAGATTCCGTTTCATTTTCCAAATATCATCAGCGACAAACATTTACGAGTCGGGGATGGTTTGAGTTGGAGGGTGCGCCGCCGTCGTCTTCCCTTAGGAAGATTGTAATGTGCGTCTGAGTGCCGACAAGTTGGCGCCAAAAATTTACGCTTTTTGCAACAACAAAAAGAAAACTACTATAAGCGGGAGATGGGTGAGAGAAGAATTTGCTTCGTTTGTGGAACGTGAGACGAGATTTATCGATTCTCGTTAGAGAAAGAAAACTTTTTATTAACGAAAGCTGAAGCCTTTAATTTAAAGGCTTTAAACAAAGTTTGCAGGAAATTCAGTTTGCATTAGGAAAACTAAACTCGCTTTTTAGGTCGAAGTCATTTTGTTCAATAAATGAAGTCAAAGGAGATTCTTTAGAGAATGTTCAATCAATTGACGAAGATAAAGATTTGATTCTTTTCAAATAATCTTTTGTAGTTATTAAAAAGGATTGGCAATCAATTTGCTAATTAATTTGCATTTAATTAATATTGTACAAACTGATGTTTAGGTTGTAAAAGGTTATCAATTGAACAATGTCAATCTTGAAAACCGAACTCCAACTTCAAATGTAATAAAATTAAAGCAAAACTTCAAATCATTGTGAGGATACGATTGACTCGATTATTCTCAGACTTTCGCATTAAATATAGAAGTTACGTTTGTAATATTTTGAAAACGAAGCAAAATTATTATCATCGACTTTCAAATGAGTACGAGGACAATTTTATTTTGTAACCTTTTCCTAATAACAACAAATGGTTTCAAATAATTCTCTTGCAAGTTGGCAGCAACTTTTCTACCTGTATGCACCGAAATTTACCTGCGAAGACAAAAAAGCTTTGAATAAAAGGGATATATTTCCGAAAATAAATTCATTCCACCTTCAACCTCTTTCGAGTTAACATCGTAATAAGGAGAAAATAAATAAAAATGAACAAACGATTTAAGCCAAACAAACCTTCGATTGTCAAAGTTTCCACTTCAAAAGGAAAGAAATCTAAAGAACCAAAGATCGATCCATTTAAGGAAATTCTTGCAAAAGCAAGATCATCATTAGTCGAGCGAAATCAAAAATTAGAAAATGAAAAATCTGCAGCAGCGACGTCGTATTCAAGGAAAGTAAAAATTGAACCACTTATGCAACAAATTACTGCTACAGAAGAGTCAAAGTCATCACGTCGAGGAGTGAAAAGAAGAAGAGAAAATGAAACCGATAAAATGGGAAATTCCAAGAATAATTATCCTCCAATCGGTAAACTTAAAAAAACACCAAATGTTGTCGAAAAGTTTTACGAAGACGAAAAAAATCAGGAAAATCAACGCATTGTTCAATCAAACAGCTATTTTATCATTCCACACGAACTTGACCCTAAGCAAAGTAAAAAAGCAAAATTTAGTCGACGAAAACTTGAATTTGATGACGAGATCTGAAGCTTTTTCAAAAAGCTTCTTCTGTAAATATTTTTATTGTAAAACTTTTTAAAAAATAAATTAATTATTTAATTCAATTTCGTTTTGTTTTATTTATAACTCTGTTCTTCATTATCAAGTTCAACAAGTTTTTTTCTTCGAACTCATTGATAAGATAACGACTCTGAAGCTTTTCTCACTCTCAATCCACTGAGCAGTCGAAATATTTTCTTCAAGATGAGCGAATGTAAGAATCGAAACCGAAATTATATTTTCATTTCATTTTTGTTATTTTTATTTAGCAGCTGCTTGCCAATTTGGAGTTGCTTCGAAATTGCAAACATCACAAATTGTGAGCTACGAGGAAGTCAAGGATCTCGCCAATTACCCCGAGAAATTGCTGATTGATGTTCGTGAGCCGAGCGAACTTGTTGCTGACGGGAAAATTCCTTTCTCCATAAACATTCCAAGTAGAATTCCGTGAGAAAGCTTAGCGTGCGTCTAATTGCTTTTCCTTTCAGTGAAATTTGTGGAGGAAAGTTTGAAACTAAGTTCAGAGGTTTTCTTCAACAAGTTTGGTCGTGAAAAGCCGAGTCAGGAAACTGAAATGGTTTTTCATTGTAGAGGCGGCGGTAGAGGTAGTCGAGCAACCGAACTTGCATTGTCATTGGGATACGTAAAGTGAGATTAATCGTTTAACACGTGAAATGTTTTTTTTAAAGAATATTTTACAGCTCAAAAAGCTACAAAGGCTCGTGGTCTGATTGGAGCAAACGAGAGAGCTCTAATCAATAAATTTTCATTTCATTACAAAATATTCTTATCAATTAAATATTTACAAACTATCAAATCGATTGAGGTTATTTAACTTTAGTGTTGTTTTGAAAGCAAGTACCTTGACGTCTCCGTCATTTCTCGTCGTCGTGACTGATAATGATTTTGATGAACTTGCAAAAATTTAAAAGAATATAAAACGATGAAGCTTTCCCTTTTAATTTTCAGTTCAGCTTTTGTTCCGAAATGAAGTAAGTTGATTTCATTAGCTCAGTGAATTGGAAAATAGATTTCTTATCGTTTCCAGGCTCATCTTCGTGATCTGTTTGTTTGTTGCAGCAGCCAATGCTGCTCAATTGCAATGTGATTACTCAGAACAAACTTTTGTTTTCACGAGAGAAACTTTTTATATTTGCGAGGGAAAAGTGTCGACATCGAGAACTGATTACTTCGTTGACGGAGTTGAAGGAAAGCACATTGCTGAGAGAGGCGATGGAGACGTCACAATGATTGGTTTCAAAAACACTGGAGTTACGGTCCTTCCAAGAAATCTCATTTTCTTCTTCAGAAACTTTGTCTCCATTTTGTTGGAAGATCTTCCGAACTATCCAAACTTTAAGCGCTCCGATTTCTACGACTTCACGAGACTTGAACACTTTTACGCCAAAAATCTTCCTCTCGTCACGAATATTCCTCGAGACACTTTCTTCGATTTGAGACTCAAACATCTCATGCTCGATGGAATGACGAATTTGGAAAACCTTCATGAGGATTTGCTGATTGAAATGCCAAGACTTGAAAGTTTGTCCGTCAGAGGACCCAACAAAATCAACCAAATCAATCCAGGATTCTTCCGAAGTCAAATACATTTATTGAAGAGAGTCGACTTCACTGGCACCAATTTGGTTAAAATTGGATTCTCAGTCTTTGTGAATCTTGTTAGATTGGAGAAAGGTGACTTCAGAAACTCAGGTTGCATTAATGAAGTCTATGAAGCTACGAGCGGAAATCGTTATATCGCAGGAATGATTACAACTGACGTTCGAGGTAAATGTCAAGATGTTATAACAACAAATCAAAACACAATTTTACGAAATGCAGCCTCATCAAGCTCCGAGGAAACTCAATGGCAGTAAAGCGTTTCTTCAATAGATCAAATCTTAAATTTGTTGACATTCGTAGAGAAAATAATTAAAATAAATCAAAATTGAATTAAATTTTTTTTCTTTACTGCTTTGTTACAATTTCTATTATTCCTATATGCTGACGAGGGCGTTTACTGAACTCATTAATGAATCTAATTGATATTATTTAAGTTGAACTTTGACTTTTGATTGAGGTTGAAGGAGAAATGAGCTATTCATCAGAAATACGAAAGAGCTGAAGGATTGCGCAGAAACTCGTATCGGAAGCAACAAGTGTCTCTAATGCAGTAATCGAACGAGAGTTATCAATTAGACGAGAGAGTCGGTTGTTTCATTGACTCGAAGAGGAAATGAAATGAGTTTAATAATTTCTTAGGAATTTATCTAATTTATTTTTATAATAAATCTTGTGTAAGAAACAACATTTATGACATGATGAAGCTGAAGTCTTTGTTTCTCGATTTGATGACAAAGTTGTTTCCGGCCAAAACTAGATCAAGATTAAAAGAAATCGACTTCAGGCATACAAAGTTTATTCGTATCTGACATTCGCCATTTAAGAATCCGAAGGTTCTTCTTAGCTTCGATCGATTTGAAACCTTTAGCTCGCTGACCAGTCTCATGTTTCATGATGCTTCTTCTTCAATTGCGTAACCGCAAAGTTCTTCATGAGTCCTGTTCTGTTAGTAGTTCCTTTCTAAAATTTGAAACGCAGATTAATTTGTTTCCTTCAAGAATATTCTTAATTCGTTTTACCTTCGTCCTCTCAACCATAAAGCCCACTCATTTCTTGTTCGTGGTTCTCCTTCTCTGGAGGCTCAAACCATCTTGCTATATTGACTCTACCATTCGCCGGATCAGGAATTTCAAAGAATTAGTACCAAAGTAGTCTGCACCTTTCAGTGTTCCCATCCATTGCTTTGTAAGAAACGAGTTAATGAAGGTTTGAAAGAGAAACTCCTTGATCGGTTTTCCGTTCGATGCATGTCGAGTGAAGATTTTAATTCAAAGTTTAAAAAATATTTCTTTTGTTTACAAAGTTTTGTGATTGTGTGAGTTAGGGACGCGAAACTTTTTATTCAAATTTAAGCGCAAAATTCAATCAATCAAATAGATCTAATGATGAAAAATACATTGGCTCGTCATCTGATGATTCATATTGGGGTTTGGTAACCTTCAGCACTGGCGGTGGGGGAATGTACTCATCGTCAGAATCATAGTCACAACCTCTTAAATGACTTCCAGAGAATTTAACCTTTTTCAATTCTTTCAAAAAGACTTTATCAACCGAAGCTTCTCCAGGATTTCCAGCAAACCCGAAGGCATAAAGACTTTCACAGCACTTGAAAGTTTCAAGTTCAAATAGTTCAATCTTGTTATTGCCAATTAATAAAATTCCAAGCTCTTTCAAGCTTTTGAATGTGTCAGGATCAATTTTTGTGAGTTGATTATCACTAAGACGAAGTTTGGATAATTTTCCGTTGTTCTTGAAAGTTTCGGCATTTAGTTCCGTCAATTGGTTTCCGACTAAATTTAAATCCCATAAATCTGATTGAGCAGAAAAAACTGTTGAAGGCAGCTTCGTCAATTGGTTTCCTCGAAGAGATAATTTGTGTAAACTCGAACAGTTTTTAAATAAATTTTCGTCGATTTCTTGCAATTTGTTGTTACGGAGTTTGAGCGTGCTCAGTCTAGTGTGCCACGAGAAAGTATCTGGATGAATTTCTTCGATTAAGTTATCGTTGAGCTCGAGCGAATTAAACACAGGATTAAATTTAATTAATTCAGGATGGATCGATGAAAGTTTGTTCTTGTTCATGTCGAGACTTTCAAGTTTAGTTAGAGGCTTCAATGTATCTTTGTGAAGTTCGCCAATGCAATTTCCTTGCAAACGGAGAATGAATAAGTTCGCCAAGTGAGTGAAAAGATCGGAAGGAATTGTTGCGATTAAATTATTCGACAAAGCAAGAATTTCAAGTTTTTCAAGAGATTTGAAAGTTCTTGATGTCAATTTGTCGATTTTGTTTTTTGATAACGATAAATAAGTCAAATTTGTCAAACCATCGAAAGCTGTTTCGTCGACACTCTCAATTTGATTTGAAGTGAAATCAAGTGCGGTGAGTGTCTGGCAGTTTGTGAAGACATCCGCTGGAATCGATGACAAATTGTTGTGAGTGACAATTATTTCGTCTAATCGCTTCAGGCATCCAAACGCGTTCTTTGGAAGAGTCTCAAGTCCAACACGCGAAAGCTCAATCCACGTCAAGTTAGGATAACGTTCCAATATCTCAATCGGAATGAACTTCACAATTATCTCACTGCATCGATCTGATCTCATCAGCAAAACATTTTCATCTTTTCGCTCAGGTTGATTGTCTACGTTGAAATCAATTTCATTTTCGTTGATGATTTTTGTTTTTGTCAAGGAAACGTAATAATTCTCCGGCATTTCGCCGTTTTGCATTCGTCGCGGAAACATCTGAAAGAAATTGATAGTTTTAACGGAAAAACAAATGAACCTGCGCATCCACTAAAGTTCACAAATATTTTTCTAACAAATTAATACAAAAAATATTTTATGTTTAAACTCGATGTGCAACTATGAACTGATCATTGATTTTATTCTAGAAACTTATTTTATCCTCACATTTTAATTATTAGATGTAGCACTGTTCACAACAATTTTCTGAAGAGTAATGTAAGTGAAAATGAAATTCTGATCGACTATGAACTTTTTTGTTTCGTACAATTGTGAAATCATTAAGCGGGAAATTTCAATTTACTGAATATTGCGAAATAGTTTTGTCAGCTGATAAATGATAAATTTCTCATGACTTTCATTACGAATTTTTATTGAATGATGATTATTGAATCTTTCGATCTTCATCGACTGTGAACTGCAGGAAACTTTTCAAAATGTAGAAAAAGCGATTAGATTTTATTTATTGTTAATGATGATTTCATTGCTGTCGTGAAACCAGAACCATCAGCATCGAATAAATGAATTTAGCAATCTACAAGCGAACAGAATGGCTTAAAGAAAGAATAATTTAAATTTTCAACTCTCACCAGAAGAAAAGTTTCCATGTCGACTGAGTTGAAAATTCCGTTGAATCCTTTCGTGCGTCTGATCATCATGAGAACAAGATAAACTGTTTTCTGTTGCTGAATATTCATCGAATACCATTCCATGTCATAAATGGTCGAGGCTAACTTCTCAATTCGATCATCAACTCGCTCTCCCAACAAACAAAATAAGAAAAGTTGATTCGCAGATATAATCGTAACTAGGTAGGACATTGGAGACGTGGCATATAAGTTTGCATACAAACTAAAGCAAATCATGAATGAAAGCAACGAAAACTCGATGAAGAATTGAAACTGCAGAACTTTTCTGACTTCCTTGTGTCTTTTTAAGATGACTTGGCTCTGGTACACAAACGCTTTCAACTGTTCGTCGAATTCCAATAAATTGGCAGCGAGATTTTCCTTAAAACTCTTCGTCATGATTGTCAGCTCTTCGAAAATTAAACAAGAATGGTTTGCTGTAGCAAAGATCAAAATTAAATAAGCTTGGTACAAAACAATGGCCAAAAATTCAACGCAAAATTGGAAACCAAAATTTAAGGCCCAATTTATCGAGTAAATCTTGTCGAAAGGTAAGAAAATTATTATGAAGCTGAGAGGAAGTCGATGTTCGTTCGTGTTGAAAACGAAAGCCGCTAATATTATCAAAATGAAAGTTGTAACGAGAAGGGCAATGAAACCAGTCATTATGACGAATTCATTCCTCGAATAGAATTGTCTCGTAATCGATAATTCTTTGTTGATCACTAAATTCTTCTTTTCGATGTTGATTTGTTGAAGTAAAACTTTAATTATTGAGCCAAATAGATGAAGCGACATCAAGTAAAAAAGCTGTCGAAAATAAAGAACTAACCAGAATAATATTTTACAAGTTCTTTAAGCTCTAAGCCTTACAGAAAAGACATTCATTCTCAATCAAAGCAGAGAAACTTAGCGTGTCCATGTACTTCGCAATGTAAGTAAAGATGGCGATGACCAAGCTGCCTTGAGTTATCCAGAACGTTGAATAACTAAATAAAACGTTTTGTAAGTGTAAGAACAAATAATTTTAATCAAAAACTTACAACACCGTCACGATTCTTGTCGCTAAAATAATAATTTTTTTAACACAGTCGCTGTAGTTTATCAATTTCATTCTAAATTCGTTGAAGCTCAACCGTTGAATGGCTTCAACAAAAAGTTAGGAAACTTATTCGTTTGTCTACGTTAAATCAAATGAGGGATA
Source organism: Smittia aterrima (assembly GCA_033063855.1). Lineage (NCBI taxonomy): Eukaryota > Metazoa > Arthropoda > Insecta > Diptera > Chironomidae > Smittia > Smittia aterrima. Next base: position 10,547,680 of record CP093831.1, on the reverse strand, counting down.
ATTAAAAGTTTCATTGAAAAATTTATTTTCATTTGGGTTATGCTTGCTCACACAAAACGAAATATATTTAAAGTGAATTAAAATTATACGAAAAATAAATTTAATTTAAGTTTTGTCTTAAAATAGTTATTTGTGATATTTTTTTAAAAAATGATTACTACAATATCTAACATATATTTTATCATATTTTCAAACCAATTCATTTGCTAATTATTTAAATTTAGAATAAATATATTGCAAAGTATCGAAGGAAATCGATTCATAGCTAAAGCTGAGGTGAAAAGATAATTCATAGCTAAAGCTTTCTGTGTGAAAAAAATGAATATTTAAATGCAAAGCAATTTAGCTAAAATCAATAAGTTTGATAGTCGCTTCAGCCTAAAGCCTTTAGGAAATTGATACGTAAAGTTTCCCATTCATTGGCATAATTTATTTTCTTACTGGCGTGAAATCAGAACCATCAGCATTGAATAGATGAACTTAACAATCTGAAATTGAAACAAATGTTTAATAATTAAAATAAAATATTTCGTTTTAGGTTTTCCTACCAGAAAAAAAGTTTCCATGTCAACTGAGTTGAAAATTCCATCGAATCTTCTCGTTCCTCTGATCATAATGAGAACAAAATTAATTGCTTTCTGTTGCTTAGCATTCATCAAATACCACTCCAAGTCGTAAACCGCAGTTTCAAGCTTTTCTATTCGATCATTAACTCGTTTCCCATCCAACAAAAAAGTAAGAGTTGACTCATCGTACCCACTAACAGGATAAAGGAAAATAGATTGACCTTACGCAAAATTGCGTACAAACTAAAGCAGATCATGAAAAAGAGAGAGAAAAATTCAATTATGATATATACTGTAAATTATACAATAAACTGTAAAATTTTCCATAGAATGCAATTGAGAAAAATTTAAGATTTAAAAGTTCTTATATCTGGCTTTCCCTATAAATTATTATTTTTATTCTTTTTCGTGATCAGATTTTCTTTTCATGTAAAACTGAATAAATGAGTAGAGTTAGTAACTTCGTAGTTGTCACAATCTTATATCAAGTTCTTTTGGGCTGAGAATAAGTTTATTGAGTTAAATATTAACAACATGCAAAGACAGAAGAAATTCTTCAAAAGAAGGTCAAGCTTGAGCAAAACTGTTTACTGGCGCGAAACCAGAACCATCATCATTGAATAGATGAACCGAACAATCTGAAATATTAGAAATTAAAAATAATCTGAATAGTTCGCTTTACCTTATCCTACCAAAAGGAAAGTTTCCATGTTAACTTCGTTGAAAATTCCGTTGTAACCTTTTGTGTTTTGTATTCTCATGAGGACGAAATTAATCGATTTTTGTTGTTTCACGTTCAACGAATACCATTCCAAATCATAAATGGTCAACTCAAGGTTTTCAATTTTATCGTTTACACGTTTTCCCATCCAACAAATTCCGAAAAGTTGAGTCGCTGATATCACGCTGATAAGATATGATAATAGATTATTCTCATTCAAATTTGAGTACAAACTGAAGCAAATCAGGAATGAGAGCAAAGAAAACTCAATCATAAAATGAAACTGTAGAACTTTCCTGGCTTCCTCGTGTCTCCTTAAAATGACCTGGCTTCGTTCAATAAATTCTTTCAACTGATCATCAGATGCCAATGAATTATCGGCTGGGTTTCTTTTGAAAAATATTAGCAAGATAGTGAGCTCGTCGAACATTAGGCAAGAATGATTGATTATGGCTAATAGGAGAAATGCGTAGACTTCGAACAAAAGAGCCGCGAAACAAATTTCAGTCAACTGAAAAATGTAGTTGATCGTCCAATTGATCGAATAGATCTCGTCGAAGGTCAAAAAAGTTATGATGAAGCTCAGAGGGAGTTGATGTTGGTTCGTCTTGAACAATAAACTGATCATGATTTCACTTGAAGTTGTAATGATAATTAAAATAATGACAATGTTTGCGATGAAGTATTCGGTCTTTGCGTAAGCTTCCTTTGTAATCTGCAGCTCAACTCTTTCCAGAAGTTTGTTCCTATGAAAAGTTTTATTTCACCGATTCATTTAACTCCCATAAAACAAATATTTGCCTTTCACTGTTGATTTCCTCAAACAAAATCTTCATCCTTGGACCGAACAGATAAGTCGACATCAAGTAGAGAAGATGTCGAAAGTAGATAACTAAACAGAACAGATATTTGATAAATTACTTTTGGCGTTCAAAGAGCTCACCAAATACTGATTCAATCACAATCAACGAAGTAAAACTAAGTTGATCGAAAAACTCGATAATGTAGAAAGCGACCGCTATGGCTGATGTGAGCTATCCAAAACGACAAATATCTACAAAATCGGAATACCAATTTTAATAATCTTGAACATTATTAAAACTCACAATTTCTCAATTATTTTTATTCCTAAACTAATTAGCTTTCCAACATTCTCGCTGTAATTTTTCGATTTCATTCTAATTCCTTTAAAGCTCAACCATTGAATGAGACAATGTCTGTGTCGACTTATTAAGTTTCAGTCATAAAGTTCCTTTATGTCTCAATTTGAAATATTCATATGTTCCTTTGAATTGATTAAATATACATTAAAATATTTTCAAACTTTCTTATATGTATAAAAAAAAGCTTTCGTGTTTTGTATTCTCATGAGAAGCACAAACAAAAAGCGTGTCCATGTACTTCACAATGTAAGTAAAGATGGCGATGACCAAGCTCCCCTGAGTTATCCCGAACGTTGAATAACTAAATAAAACGTTTTGTAAGTGTAAGAACAAATAATTTTAATCAAAAACTTACTACACCGTCACGATTCTTGTCGCTAAAATAATAATTTTTTTAACACAGTCGCTGTAGTTTATCAGTTTCATTCTAAATTCGTTGAAGCTCAACCGTTGAATGGCTTCAACAAAAAAGTTAGGAAACTTTTTCGTTTGTCCATGTTTAATCAAATGAGGGATAATTAAAAGTTTCATTGAAAAATTTATTTTCATTTGTGTTATGCTTGCTCACACAAAACGAAGTATATTTAAAGTGAATTAAAATTATACGAAAGATAAATTTAATTTAAGTTTTGTCTTAAAATAGATAAATAAATAAATGAGTTATTTATGATATCTTTTTAAAAATGATTAGATTTATGTCGGTGATACATAGAACGCTCTACTACAATATCTAACATATATTTTATAATATTTTCAAATAAATTCATTTGCTAATTATTTAAATTGGAAATAAATATATTGTAATGTATCGAAGGAAACCCTATTCTCATAATTGTAAGGCAAACTATGAGTAGAAATGCAATTCATAACTAAAGTTTTCTGTGTGACAAGAAGAACTTTTTAAATACAAAGCTAGTAAGTTAAAATCGATAAGTTTAATAGTCGCTTTAGGAAATTGATGAGCAAAGTTTCCCATTCATTGGCATATTTATTTCTTTACTGGCGTGAAATCAGAACCATCAGCATTGAATAGATGAACTTAACAATCTGAAATCGAAAGAAATGTTTAATAATTAAAATAAAATATTTCGTTTTAAGTTTTCCTACCAGAAGAAAAGTTTCCATGTCGACTGAGTTGAAAATTCCATCGAATCTTCTCGTGCCTCTGATCATCATGAGAACAAAATTAATTGCTTTCTGTTGCTTAGCATTCATCAAATACCACTTCAAGTCGTAAACCGCAGTTTCAAGCTTTTCTATTCGATCATTAACACGTTTTCCCATCCAACAAAAAAGTAGAAGTTGAGTCATCGTACCCACTAACAGGATAAAGGAAAATAGATTGGCCTCACGCAAAATTGCGTACAAACTAAAGCAGATCATGAACGAGAGAGAAAAAAATTCAATCATGATGTGAAACTGTAAAATTTTCCTGGCTTCCTCGTGTCGTCTAAAAATGACTTGGCTTCTTTTAATAAATTCTTTCAACTGATCATCAGATTTCAGAAGTTTTGTCTTTAAACTTCGAGCCATTATAGTTAGCTCGTCGAACATTAGACAAGAGTGATTCATTAAGGCAAAAACTAGAAGAGTACAAACTTCGAACAAGAGAGCAGCAAAGCAAAATTCAGTCAATTGATAAACATAATTTATCAACCAATTGATCGAGTAGATCTCGTCGAAGGGCAAGAAAATTATGATGAAGCTGAGAGGGAGATGATGTTCGTTTGTCTCAATCAATAAAGTGATAATTATTAAACTTGTACAATCGGCGAACACCGATAATATGACAATGTTTGCAATGAAGAATTCTGTCTTTGCGTAAGATTCCTTAGTGATCTGCAGTTCAACTCTTTCCAGAAGTTTGTTCCTATGAAAAGTTTTATTTCACCGATTTATTTAACTCCCATAAAACAAATATTTGCCTTTCACTGTTGATTTCCTCAAACAAAATCTTCATCCTTGGACCGAACAGATAAGTCGAAATCAAATAGAGAAGATGTCGAAAGTAGACAACTAAACGAACAGATATTTGATCAATTTATTTTAGCGATCATAGAGCTCACCAAATACTGATTCAATCACAATCAACGAAGCAAAACTAAGATGATCGAAAAACTTTATAACATAAGTAGCAATGACGACAACCAAGCTGCCCTGAGTTATCCAGAACATTAAATATCTACAAAGCAAGAATGTCAACATGTTCAGATAATATCTAAAACTAACATTTTCTCCATAGTTGCTATTCCTAAATTAATTAATTTTTCCACACTCTTGCTGTAGTTTAGCGAATTCATTCCGAATCCTTTCAAGCTCTATCAGTGAATGACTAACAAATTGTGTCGATTTATTAAACCAGTGTCGACTTATTACGTTTCAGAAATAAAGCTCCTTTACGACTTTGTTTTGTTTCCTTGCACACGCTGCGTTAATAAATATTTCTACATTTATTCTGACATGTTTAAACTATATTAGTTGTTTGTTGATGATTTTTTTATTACTGTCGTGAAATCAGAACCATCAGCATCGAATAGATGAACTTAGCAATCTAAAAGCGAACAGAATGGCCTAAAAAAGTAATAATTTAAATTTTCAACTCACCAGAAGAAAAGTTTCCATGTCGACTGAGTTAAAAATTCCGTTGAATCCTTTCGTGCGTCTGATCATCATAAGAATAAGCAAAACTGTTTTCTGTTGTTTCACGGTCATCGAATACCATTCCATGTCATAAATGGTCGAGGCTAACTTCTCAATTCGATCGTCAACTCGCTTTCCCAACAAACAAAAAATAAAAAGTTGATTCGTACATGTAATCGTCAATAGACAAGACATTGGAGTCGCAGCATAAATGTTTGCGTACAAACTAAAGCAAATCATGAATGAAAGCAACGAAAATTCGATGAAGAATTGAAACTGCAGAACTTTTCTGACTTCCTTGTGTCTCTTTAAGATGACTTGGCTCCGCTCGACAAACACTTTCAACTGTTCGTCGAATTCCAATAAATTGTCAGCGAGATTTTCCTTAAAACTCTTCGTCATGATTGTCAGCTCTTCAAACATTAAGCAAGAATGATTTGCTGTGGCGAAGATCAAAATTAAATAAGATTTGAAACATAAAAAGACAAAGATTAAAATGACTTCCTGAAAAGCCAAGTTCAATGTCCAATTGATCGAGTAGATCTTGTCGAAAGGTAAGAAAATTATTATGAAGCTGAGAGGGAGTCGATATTCATTTATCTCAAAAAAGAATGCCGCGGTTGATATCACAAAGTAAATAATCACGAAAGCTCCAATGAATGAGGTCATTACGTTGAATTCATTCCTCGAGTGAAGCTGTCTCGTAATCGATAATTCTTTGCTGATCATTAATTTGTTTCTTTCGATGTTGATTTGTTGAAGTAGAACTTTAATTCTTGAGCCGAAAAGATGAACCGACATCAAGTAAAGAAGCTGTCGCAAATAGAGAACTAACCAGAAAAATTATTAAAAAAATCTTTTGAGTATAAGTATAAGTATAAGACTCACTGAATATGCATTCGCTCTCAATCAAAGCAGAGAAACTTAGCGTCTCCATGTACTTAACAATGTAAGTAAAGATGGCGATGACCAAGCTGCCCTGAGCTATCCAGAACGTTAAATAACTAAATAAAACATTTTGTAAGTGAGAGAAGCAAATTTTAAAATTAAAACTGACATTTCCGAAACGATTCTTGTTGCTAAAATAATAATTTTTTCAACACAATCGCTGTAGTTTATCAATTTCATTCTGATTATCTTGAAGCTAAACCGGTAAATGTCTCAATCGAAAAAAAATTGATTTGATGAACTTTTTATTTATTTTCTGAACAAAAATGATTGTCACAACTTAGGCCTACACGGATCCGCCTACATAACTTCAGTAAAGTTTACGGAAAACTTTTTTTTGTTGCGACGCAATTCAAGAATAATAAATAATTTCGATTGTTCAAGAGCTTTTATTATGTAATAGTTTTTTCTTTTCCAGATACTTCGTTATTGCCAACAAGATCATTGAATCCTTGATATAAAAACCATCTTAGGCCGAAGCATTTGAGATAGAATGCAATAGAGAAATATTTAAGATTTAAAAATTCTTATATCTGGTTGTGAGGACTTTCTCTATAAATTATTATTTTTATATTCTTCTTCGTGATCAGTTTTTTTTTCATGTGAAACTGAATAAATGAGTAGAGTTAGTAACTTCGTAACTGTCACAATCCTATCAAGTTCATTTGGGCTGAGAATAAGTTTATTGAGTTAAATATTAACAACATGAATAGACATAAGAAATTCTTAAAAAGAAGTTGTCAAGCTTGAGCAAAACTGTTTACTGGCGCGAAAGCAGAACCATCAGCATTGAGTAGATGAACCGAACAAACTGAAATATTAAAAATTAAAAATAATCTAAATAGTTCGTTTTACCTTTTTTTCTTGCCAAAAGAAAAGTTTCCATATTAAGTTCGTTGAAAATTCCGTTGTAACCTTTCGTGTTTTGTATCCTCATGAGAACGAAATTAATCGCTTTCTGTTGTTTTATGTTCACCGAATACCATTCCAAATCATAAATCGTCAACTCAAGATTTTCAATTCTATCGTTTACACGTTTTCCCATCCAACAAATCCCGAAAAGTTGAGTCGCTGTTATAATGCTGATAAGATATGACAAAAGATTATTCTCATTCAAATTTGAGTACAAACTGAAGCAAATCAGGAATGAGAGCAAAGAAAACTCAATCATGAAATGAAACTGTAGAACTTTCCTGGCTTCCTCGTGTCTCCTTAAAATGACTTGACTTCGGTTGATAAATTCTTTCAACTGATCATCAGATTCCAATGAATTGTCTGCTGGGTTTCTTTTGAAAAAAATTAACAAGATAGTGAGCTCGTCGAACATTAGGCAAGAATGATTGATAATAGCTAGTACGAGAAATATGTAGACTTCGAAAAAAAGGGCCGCGAAACAAATTAGAGTCAACTGGAAAATGTAGTTGATCGTCCAATTGATCGAATAGATCTCGTCGAAGGTCGAAAAAGTTATGATGAAGCTGAGAGGGAGTTGATATTGGTTCGTCTTTAACAATAAAGTGAGAATGATAAGACTTGTAACTGCAGCGAAAATTAAAATAATGATAATGTTTGCCATAAAGTATTCGATCTTTGCGTTAGATTCCTTAGCCATCGACAGTTCTATTCTTTCCATAGGGTTCTTCCTATTAAAAGTTTTAATTTAATAATTCAAATTTATTTATTTGATTCGCCTAAAATAAATATTTGCCTTTCGTTGTTGATTTCCTCAAGCAATGTCTTCATCTTTGATCCGAACAAATGAAGCGACATCAAGTAGAAAATATGTCGAAAGTTGACAACTAAACAGAAAAGAAATTTGAAAAATCTCTTTGGCGATCATAAAGCTCACCTAATAACGATTCGACCACAATCAATGAAGCAAAACTAAGTTGATCGAAAAACTCGATAATGTAGAAAGCGACCGCTATGAAAAACGTGATGTGAGTTATCCAAAACATCGAATATCTACAAAATCGGAATACCAATTTTAATATTCTTGAACATTATTAAAACTAACATTTTCTCAATTATTTTTATTCCTAAACTGATTAGCTTTCCAACACTCTCGCTGTAATTTTTCGATTTCATTCTGAATTCTTTTGAGCTCGAACATTGAATGACTTATAATGTCGGTGTCGACTTGTTAAGTTTCAAAAGTCGATATCCTGAATAGGTTTAGAAGAAAAAAAATTGTTTTTTGTAAGTTTATAAATTAAAAATTTATTTATTAGACATCTACTGTATATTATTATTATTATTTTTATTGGTTAATTGATTTTTGCTGTTTTACATTGGGAACCCAGTGTATTAGCGACTTTGAAGAGTAACCCAGTATACAGTTTTTGAACAATTGGATTTTTTTTTGCAATTTTTGTTACAAATTATTTTATTTTTCGATTACATGTTGTGCTTTTTCTGGTTTTTTCTTGCTGTTGTTGTTTTCTGTTGAGATTGGCTAATTTTTTTTTTTCATATTTTTGGCTGTACTTTTTTCTGTTGATTCTGCTTGATGACTGTAAGAGTACAGGATAGCGAACGTTGACTGTACATGATGTTTCATTTTTCAGCCTGTTTAACCGTCCAAGAAATAAATCTTTGAAAAACTGAAATAATATATAGTTAAATATTTCTAACGTTTACTGCGTCAAAGCCTGACGCACAATTTTATTGATTGTACATTATAAAACAAATTGATCATTCAACAACAAATATAATCTGATTGTTACATTACTGGCGTGAAAGTAGAACCATCATCATTGAATAGATGAACCGAACAATCTGAAATTTATAGAAATATTTTATGATAGAAATCTTTTGTTTTAAGTTTTCCTACCAGAAGAAAAGTTTCCATATTAACTTCGTTGAAAACTCCGTTGTAACCTTTCGTGTTTTGGATCCTCATGAGAACGAAAATTATCGATTTTTGTTGCTTCACATTCGTTGAATACCATTCCAAGTCATAAATTGCTGATTCGAGCTTTTCAATTCTATCGCTTGCACGTTTTCCCATCAAAGAATTCCCGAAAAGTTGAGTCGCTGTTATCAAGCCGATAAAAACTAACAGTAGATTATTCTCATTCAAATTTGAGTACAAACTGAAGCAAATCATGAATGAGAGCAAAGAAAACTCAATCATGAAATGAAACTGTAAAATTTTTCTCGCTTCCTCGTGTCTCCTTAAAATGACTTGACTTCGGTCAATAAATTCTTTCAACTGATCATCAGATTCCAATGAATTATTTGCTGGATTTCTTTTGAAAAGTATTAGCAAGATAATGAGCTCGTCGAACATTAGGCAAGAATGATTGATTATGGCTAATACGAAAAATGTGTAGACTTCGAACAAAGGGATCGAAAAACAAATTTCAGTCAACTGAAAAATGTAGTTGATCGTCCAATTGATCGAGTAGATCTCGTCGAAGGTCAAGAAAGTTATGATGAAGCTGAGAGGGAGTTGATATTGGTTCGTCTTTAACAATAAAGTGATCATGATTAGACTTGAAAATGCAACAAAAAGATAAACAATGACAATGTTTGCGATGAAGTATTCGATCTTTGCGTTAGATTCCTTAGCCATCGACAGTTCTATTCTTTCCATAGGATTCTTCCTATTAAAAATTTTAATTTAATAATTCAAATTTATTTTGAACGACATGATAATTAAACTTTTCAATTTTTCTATCGCTTTTTGTCAGTCAATTTTAAACAATTTAAACTTGTTTATGCATTTCGGTTTTTTTATTTGCAGTCATCTTCAAATCTTCTCTTTCCTGAACTTTCTTTAAATTGTTTAAAATTGACTGACAAAAAGTGATTGAAAAAGTGAAAAGTTTAATTAAAATCAATTTATTTGATTCGCTTAAAATAGATATTTGCCTTTCGCTGTTGATTTCCTCAAGCAATATCTTTATCTTTGATCCGAACAAATGAAGCGACATCAAGTAAAGAAGCTGTCGGAAATAGAGAACTAACCAGAAAAATTATTTAAAAAAAATGGAGTATAAGTATAAGGCTCACTGAATATGCATTCGCTCTCAATCAAAGCAGAGAAACTTAGCTTCTCCATGTACTTCATAATGTAAATAAAGAGAGCGATGACAAAGCTGCCCTGAGCTATCCATAACGACAAATATCTATAAAATCGAAACACCAATTTTAATATTCTTGAATTATTAAAAATTATTAAAACTAACAATTTCTCAATTATTATTTTTATTCCTAAACTGATTAGCTTTCCAACACTCTCGTTGTAATTTTTCGATTTCATTCTAATTCCTTTAAAGCTCAACCATTGAATGAGACAATGTCGATGTCGGCTTATTAAGTTTTCGAAGTCGATATCCTTCATAATTTTAGAAGAAATTGATAATTGCTTTTGTGTAACTTTGTTAATTAAATATTTAATTATTAGGTACTAGTTTTCCCGTGCGGCTGTACCGCCTGCCGAAACGAATCTTTTCGAGTTCTCCAATATAACCCAAAGTTTTGGGTTCATGAACGACGCCGCCAGTTCATTTTTTCGCCTCCAGTTGCGCTTTAGTCGAGCGTAACGCCACAGACAGAAAGAAAGAATACCAATCTTATTATCATCTACTGAATATAGTGAAGAATTTCTAAAGTTTACTGCGTGAAAGGTTGACGCACAATTTTATTGATTGTATCATTATAAACAATTTGATCATTCAACAACAAATATAATCTGATTATTACATTACTGACGTGAAAGCAGAACCATCATCATTGAATAGATGAACCGAACAATCTGAAATTTATAGAAATATTTTATGATAGAAATATTTGGTTTTAAGTTTTCCTACCAGAAGAAAAGTTTCCATGTCAACTGAGTTGAAAACTCCGTTGTAACCTTTCGTGTTTTGGATCCTCATGAGAACGAATATAATCGTTTTCTGTTGCTTCACATTCGCTGAATACCATTCCAGATCATAAATTGCTGATTCAAGCTTTTCAACTCTATCGGTTACACGTTTTCCCATCCAACAAAGAACAAAAAGTTGAGTCGCAACTATCAAAAATAAAAGATTCGACACGAGATTGGCCTCATGAAAATTTGCAAACAAACTGAAGCAAATGACGAACGAGAGCAAACAAAACTCGACCAGGAAGTGAAACTGTAAAAATTTTCTGGCTTCCTCATGTCTTCTTAAAATGACTTGGCTTCGTTCAATAAATTCTTTCAATACTTTCTCGAATTCCAATGAATTTTCTGTTGGTTTTTCCCTAAAACATTTTAGTAAGATATTGAGCTCGTCGAACATTAAACAAGAGTTATTCATTATGGCTAAAACGAGAAGAGAATAAACTTCGAAGAAAAGCGCAACAAAACTTAACACAACGAATTGATAAATGTAATTGATCAACCAATTGATCGAGTACATTTCGTCGAAGGGAAAGAAAATTATGATGAAGCTGAGAGGGAGATTATGTTTGTTTGTCTTTATCAGCAGAGAACTTAATAATACACTTATCACTATTGTGATAACAAAAATTGTGACAATGTTTGCAATAAAATATTCGATCTTTGCGTGAGACTCTTTTGTCTTTGACAGTTCAACCCTTTCGTGTGAATTTTTCCTGTTAAAAAATTGAATGAACCAATTTATTTGTTTTCTGTAAAATAAATATTTGCCTTTCGCTGTTGATTGCCTCAAACAAAGTTTTTATCCTTTTGCCAAACAGATGGATCGACATCATGTAAAGAACCTGTCGACAGTAGAGAACTAAACAGAACAGATATTTGATAAGTTTTAATTGGACAAAGAGCTAACCAAATAATGACTCAATCGAAATCAATGAAGCAAAACTAATTTTAGTAAAGTTTTTGACAATGTAGAGACCAATCGCTGCGACTAAGCTGATCTGAATTATCCAGAAGAAAAAATACCTACAAAAGCAGATTATCATAATTTTCCTAAAATATTTAAAACTAACATCTTCTCAATAACTTTTATTCCCAAATCAATTAATTTTCCTAAACTTTCTTTGTAGTTTCTCGCTTTCATTCTAATTTCTTCAAAGCTCAATCATTGAATGAGACATGTCTGTGCCGACTTATTAGGTTTCAGTCATAAAGTTCCTTTATGTCGCAATTTGAAATATATTCATGTGATCCTTTGAACCGATTAAATATGCAATAAAATTTCCAAACTTTCTTATATGAGCGACAAACTTCCAGACATTTTAATTGATAATTTCAATATTTGATGATTCAAACTTTCGTTGAACTTTTCCTTCCAGAAGAAAATTTTCCATATTAACTTCGAAGAAAATTTCTTTGTAACCTTTTGTGTTTTGTATTCTCAATGAGAATTTCTCATTAAAAGCTTTCAAAATTGCTTTCTGTTGCTTCACATTCGTTGAATACCATTCCAACTCATAAATCGTCAAAGCTTAATCTTCAATTCGATCGTCAACCCGTTTCCCTATAAAGAATTACAAGTTGAGTTGGCAAACGTGTCTTTGGGGTAAAATGTTTTACACGTCTGCTTTATCCATCGCTGCCATCCATACGTTAAAGTTTTTGCTGTTAATGTTACTAAGCTGAGCTGAGTAAGCCAGAGCGTGATATATCTAAATAATCAGATTGACAAAATATGAAAACAAGAGAAAATTTTAAAAAACTAATATTTTCTCCATATCTTTTATTTTCAGCGTTTTTCATTCAAAGGATGGACCAACTTTTACCTGGGAATTGTTCGGTGATATATTTAAATTATTTTTTGTAAAATTGCTTGATGATGTGAAGTAAGAACAATCATCACTGAGTAATTGAATAGTAACGTTAGATTTTTATGTATGCTTTTATATTTGCAGTGCTTCTTGTGCTAATCTAATTTTATAATTTTTGATATTTTTATTAGCATAAAACTATTTTGCATAAGAATTTATCGATCTATGGACAAGGTACTTGAGAGTTACCAAAACAATTTCAAATATCTCTTTTTTTTCTACAACTTGAGTCCTCGCTTCATTACTGTCGTGAATTGAGAAGCATCAGCAATGAAAAGATAAACTTGACAATCTGCAAATGAAATTCATTTATCAAGAAAGCTTTCTCATTTTCTGAAGTTCTACCTGAAGAAAAGTTTCCATGTTAACTTCGTTGAAAAATCCGTTGTAACCTTTCGTGTTTTGGATCCTCATGAGAACGAAATTAATCGCTTTCTGTTGTTTGACGTTCACCGAATACCATTCCAAATCATAAATCGTCAACTCAAGATTTTCAATTCTATCGTTTACACGTTTTCCCATCCAACAATTCCCGAAAAGTTGAGTCGCTGTTATCATGCCCATAAGATATGATATTATGTTATTCTCATTCAAATTTGAGTACAAACTGAAGCAAATCAGGAATGAGAGCAAAGAAAACTCAATCATGAAATGAAACTGTAAAACTTTCCTCGCTTCCTCGTGTCTCCTTAAAATGACTTGACTTCGGTCAATAAATTCTTTCAACTGATCATCAGATTCCAATGAATTATCTGCTGGATTTCTTTTGAAACGTATTACTGAGAAAATGAGCTCGTCGAACATTAGGCAAGAATGATTGATTATGGCTAATACGAGAAATGTGTAGACTTCGAACAAAAGAGCCGCGAAACAAATTTCAGTCAACTGAAAAATGTAGTTGATCGTCCAATTTATCGAATAGTTCTCGTCGAAGGGCAAGAAATTAATGATTAAACTGAGGGGGAGTTGATATTGGTTCGTCTTTAACAATAAAGTGATAATTATTAGACTTGTAACTGCAGCGAAAATTAAAATAATGACAATGTTTGCGATGAAGAATTCAAACTTTGCGTTAGATTCCTTAGCCATCGACAGTTCGATTCTTTCCAAAGGGTTCTTCCTATTAAAAGTTTTAACTTATTTATTTGATTTGCTTATACAGTAGCGGCTAAAAATTTATGGTCAAAGCCATTTCCAATACAAAATTGTTATTAACTCAAAGACGCTTTGCTTAAATTTTTTCAAATTATCACAGTTAATTGCTTGATTAACGACGAATATTTTTTTATTAAAAAATAATTAATTAAGTTGCACAATTTAATTTTCTGAGACTTTTTAAAAATTTAACGGAAAAATGATCGGCTTTAAATTTATGGTCAAGTGAAGGTTCAGCTCGTATTTTTTTTTTCTTTTTAAGATTTAGCAATATTATTTTGAATAACGATTCTTATTGATATATTGCATTATATATGTTATTAGAAGTTTAATTCGATCATCAGCTTACTGACAACAATCGCTCAAAGTTCGCGACCTATTTTTTCAATTCTTTGTCGAATATCTCGAGAAGTAATTATCGGAGAACAACCAAATTAACATCATTGGAAAGGTAATTGAAACAGCTTTAACGTGAACTAAGTAAATTTTTACAGTATTGCCACTAAATAATTAAAAGTTGATAAATATGTTCGCGAAACCGAGAAATGGAGCGCAGATGATGTTATTTCTCTGCAAAAACTTATGTTGACATGAAAATAAAAAATTGAAACCATATTACTTTAAAAGATAATTAAATTACGAAACTTTAATACGCTGACATCAAGCAAGTTCTTAATTCAGTTTTAAAGATAATGACTAGTAAAGTTAACTTTACTTTTAAGAAATTTCTCATTTCTCTCTTCTCTCCCAAAATCAATGAGAAGAGAGAAATGAGAAATTTCTTAACAGCAACTTTCAATTTGATGTTCAATATCTTTAAAACTGAATTAAGAACTTTCTTGATGTCAGCGTATTAAAGTTTCGTAATTTAACTATCTTTTAAAGTAATATTGTTTCAATTTTTTATTTTCATGTCAACATAAGTTTTTGCAGAGAAATAACATCAACTGCGCTCCATTTCTCGGACTCGCGAAGCTATTTATTAATTTTTATTTATTTAGTGGCAATGCTGTGATTATTTAATTAGTTTAAGTTAAAGCTGTTTAAATCAGCTTTCCAATGATGTTAATTAAACTGTTCTCCGATAATTACTTCTCGAGATATTCGACAAAGAATTGAAAAAATAGGTCGCGAACTTTGAGCGATTGTTGTCAGTAAGCTGATGATCGAATTAAACTTCTAATAACATATATAATGCATTATATCAATAAGAATCGTTATTCAAAATAATATTGCTAAAACTTAAAAAGAAAAAAAAAATTACGAGCTGAACCTTCACTTGACCATAAATTTAAAGCCGATCATTTTTCCGTTAAATTTTTAAAAAGTCTCAGAAAAATAAATTGTGCAACTTAATTAATTATTTTTTAATAAAAAAATGTTCATCGTTAATCAAGCAATAAACTATGATAATTTGAAAAAATTTAAGCAAAGCGTCTTTGAGTTAATAACAATTTTGTATTGGAAATGGCTTTGACCATAAATTTTTAGCCGCTACTGTAATAAATATTTGCCTTTCGCTGTTGATTTCCTCAAGCAATGTCTTCATCTTTGATCCGAACAAATGAAGCGACATCAAGTAGAGAAGCTGTCGAAAGTAGACAACTAAACAGAACATCAATTACTTTCTTATTAGCAAATATTGATTGCTCACCAAATATTGATTCGATCACAATCAACGAAGCAAAACTAAGTTGATCGAAAAACTTTATAATATAATTAGCAATGGCGACAACCAAGCTGCCCTGAGTTATCCATAACGTCAAATATCTATAAAATCGAAATATCAATTTTAGTAATCTTGAACATTATAAAACTAACAATTTCTCAATAATTTTTATTCCTAAACTGATTAGCTTTCCAACACTCTTGTTGTAATTTTTCGATTTCATTCCGATTTATTCTGGGTTTAAACACCGAATGAGACAATGTCTGTGTCGACTTATTAGGTTTCAGTCATAGAGTTGCTTTATGTCTTTATATTTTCATGTGTTCCTCTGAATTGATTAAATATACATTAAAATATTTTCAAACTTTTTTATATGAGCGACAAACTTCCAGACATTTTAAATGATAATTTCAATATTTGATGATTCAATAACTTTTCTTGAACTTTTCCTACCAGAAAAAAATTTCCATATTAACTTCGTTGAGAATTCCGTTGTAACATTTCGTGATTAGGAGCACAAAAAAAATGGTTTCTGTTGCTTCACATTCGTTGAATACCAATCCAAGTCATAAACCGTCAAAGAAAAATCTTCAATTCGATCGTCAACTCGTTTTCCTACAAAGAATTATAAGTCGAGTCATTGCTGCCAACAAACTTTTATAACGTATCAAAATATTTAATTTTGTTTCGCAGTTCAGCCGCTGCAGTTACAGCGTTCAATTGCGATAATTTTAAAAAAAATCGTCAGATGTCGCTATTTGAATTCAAATAATTTATAACGAGACAGCGAAGTGATGCTTGAGAGTCGGGAGGCCTACTGACTTACTGATTGAAAGTTCTTCCATAACTAAACCAAAGCATCTCTCATGTTTAATGCTAAAGCAAGCACCGAATCCGGCAACCAATGTTTCGATTGACAAAACTCAAATATCTGAAACCTTTCGCAGGGGTTTAGAGAAATCGTCGGCGAATATTGACGATATGAGATTAGTCAAATTTTCATATCCATAAAATTCTAATTAATATTTTCAAATGTAGCGACTTGTGACAAAAGCGAGATTATGTTGGTTCACAGGTAGACCAAAGAACACAAAGGAGCTTTAAAGGAGCAAGGCCTATCACACCTCCAGGTAGACTATCACTGTCTCATTTTAAAACTGGTAAATAACTCAAAAACTAATTAACAGCCATCGAAATCCTGCGATCAATATTCACCACACGTTCACCGTAAATTACGGCGGATAATTAAATTTTGAATGAAGCATAATGATGGAGTTGACTGCGACAGCGATTGGTTTAATTAAACAGTGAAATCACGTAACATTGGTTATTAAATGCGGAGCAATAAAAAGTTTATTATTTTCCAATCAGAAGGGAAACGCAGTGGAAAATTGAAAAAGTAATTCGCCGGCTTATGCAAACGCTTAGCTCATCACTGTGAATGCATTAAGTGAATTAGTTTTCTAACTTTTATTACAGATTAACTGCGATGATGTTTCTAGGAATAAATTAAAAGTCCAGCTAGAAACGAGTTAACGACATGAATGATTCGATGCGAGAAGCAAATAACATAACGCAGAGACAATGACTCATAAAGCTGGGGAATGTAAATTTAATTAATTTTATCTCGTGGTAGACATCGTCGGTCGCATCATAAAACAATCATGATCCACATTCTTTGCTCTCCAATAGAAATCATTTCCTCTTAATCCAATTTCATTTCTTTCTCTGCAGAAATTGACAAAATAAATTATCCTAATGCACCCTTTTCGAGAAACTGTCATGAGCATGAAAAATTTCTTCTTTTGTCCACTGTTCCGACAAAGGCTGCTTAGCGAAATCGATTCAGTGAAAGCAAATCTGTAACATTTGTGATTTTATGCTTAGAATGCAGGTGCAACATGTAGTCTCCGCATTGTCGAATGATTCGGCCGCTGAAATACGACAAAGTAACGATTTCACATCCCACACATGTCCGCAGAATGAAATGAAACAACAAACTGAGCCCAATTCATTTCAACATCCATCGAAGTTAAGCTCGAGAATAATTTTTATTACGTTTGAATGAGCGGAGATTGCTGATCGAAACAACAATAAATTTGGGATTTATAGAAGTTATTTACGCTCAGTGAGGATTCAGCCAAATGAACTGCGACATGAGGGTTGATCCCTTTTGCCATTGTGGACAAGGGAATTATCATAATGCAGAGAATGAAGAAAAAGCTGTTGTCCCTGGTCGATAAACTCATGTGCACTAACTTTGAAACTGATGAACCTTGCTCTAAATATTTATGAACATAATTTTCATTGATTAAGTTGTCCTAATAATTTTGCAGTGCAATGCTCGACATTGGGGGCCATTGAATTAAAGGAATTTTGAATTGAATTCCCTTACGAATTGTTCGAATTGTTGGCAATTTGTCAACTGACACGAACAAAAGTAATAACCATTATCAATTATTGAACTTCGCACTGAAATTAATTTCAATTTTTATGCAATGAGAGTTCCTTTTTATCGACACTGCAGTTGATAATTGGTTTTACATATTTGCGAAACGAGTTGGGCATGAAAAAGTGCTGAAATGTACTTCGCTTCTGGTCATCTGTTGAATATTTAATTAACGATTCGAGGTTCGCTACCAGGCACAGATGTTCTGAATCATTGATGTCATAGTCGATGCGATGACTCTCTTCACACGCGCAGAATAAAAATCATTCATCGAAAGCAATAAAATGTAAAGAAATAAAAAATTTACAAAGAAAAAGTATTTTTGTCACAAAAAAAAATATTTTATGATGCAAAGTCTCGTGTCGAGATTGTAAAATCATTTTTGGCATCGCAAACTCTCTCGGTTTATTGTCCCAAGTCAAGCGAGGTTCGTAAAATCAATCAGCGAGGTAAAGGGCAATAAGTAACGGCGAATGATTTAGATTTCCACGCATGACGCCTGCTCATGAAGTTAATTTCGCACTGTCGGAGACATTTTTTATCGAGCACGGAGACAGTCACACGAACAATAAACTGGAAAGTCTTTTCGTGTTAAGAACAAGCTAATAGTCTTGCACTTAAAGACAGATTAGCAGCACAATTAGCGAAGAACATTAAGTGCTTCTTGTTTTTTTACAAGAAGCTGCTAAATCGAGTTGTTCAATCATGAGCTTCGATGCTAAATCATGAATTTTTAAATGAGTTTCTTGCCTAAGATGTTTCAACATTCGACAGGAAAAAGCATCTGTTTGGGACTAATTCAGTTGTCTCATTCAACCAGCTCATAAAGCGTTGATGAGATGAAGATGGGAAACGACTAAACTTCTGAATATTTCCCAAAGAATAAACTTTTTCAGTAAAAGTTCCCACACAGAAAAAGGCGTCAGCGGGAATCTAGGAAATTATTTACACCTCTCAGCAATTCTTTTCCCAACTGGGACTGCAAATGAAGCTTTTTTTTATGAAAGCGGAAAAAAATTCTTGTGACTAGAATTTCCATACAAGCAACATGAATGAGTTGATGCCGGAATAAGGAACGTTGCATGAAAAAGTCTGTTTCATGTTTCATGAATCTACATTCATGTTGAGAGTGGAGCGTCGCATTCACATTTATAAGCGAATATCCAACTTTTGCCTCTTCGCTTTAGTTGATAGCACATGCGAGCATCTCTTGCTATCTCTATGAACTGTAATAATTCCCATCAGTAACGAAATGCAATTTTTGTCGTATGATACACAATTTCCATGCGACAGTTTTATGATTCATATTTTACAATATATTCGTTGACTTTTTTTCCTCGCCGAGTACAGGTACCGAGAGCAAAAAAAAAACCAATAAATATCGAACAAATGACTCTCTTTATGCATTGCATATGGCAATGGCACATGAAAATGCAATGAGACGGGTAAGTGGACGACGATTTCCAATTGAATCATAATTTATGTTCAATTGTGATTGCAACGATCGATTTTTTATTCTCCTCCTATCGTTAAAAAGATAATCCGATGTTTAGATTGTTACAGCTTCAGTTCATCCACAAGAACTGAATCGTGACGAAAAATTTTTTTGCATAGACGAAAAAAAGATTCGATGGAAACGAAAATCTCTCAGGAGCAGTAAAGCAGATAATTATTATGGAGATTTAATCCCGAGCGTAATAATGTTTAGTAAATTACATCAATTAGCATCAGCTCGATAAGGAAGCTCACAATTTTCATTTTCATTAGTTCTCTCCCGCTGATAGATTATCGTCGAGCTGAATTACATGAGTTTAAGCGATTTGCTCAACGATTCTAAAAGGCCATTCAAAGGATTTATTCTCGAAACTTGGCAATTGCCACTTCCGGAGCTTTTAGTCAGAGTTATTGGTGCACAGTGAATTATTACGACATTCAAAGAGAAATAGAGCGAAGAAAGAGTAAATCAAAGTGTTATCTTTCACACAATTGAGTTCTACTTAATAAGCCGACAAGTCTTTGTCTTTTGCCGCTTGGAAGTCAACATGAGCTGATTGAAAATAGTCCGGAAATGAGAAACTTAGAACAACTTCAATAAAATTAATTTATTTATGATAATCATTGAGGATAAAGTTATTAATTAAACTCAAATGATCGTTCAATTAATCAAGTTCACAGAAATTTCAAACTGTAATTTGCAATTCAGACACGACACTTGTTCGATGTTGAACACGAAACTCTAACAAATTCTGCATCAGTTTCACTCCACAAAACCTGACTTGAATGCAACCAACGATTGATTGAAACGTCAAGTGGCAATTTCTCTCATAAATCACTAAAACACTCGACGATCGAGAATCCCTCATCGAAAATGCATTAAATCCGCAATCAAAATTCACTCGATAAGCAATTAAAAATAATAAAAATGTAAACAAAATTTTCTGTTTTTATCCGAAAAGCGCCAGCTTTGGTCGAGAACGTGGAGCATGAATCATCAAAATTGAATTATTTATCGATATGTATCAGAAATCCTTAATAATTGAACGAATGCCGAGAGCGGGAGAAATATCTTTCGTTTCATTTGTCGACAGTATTTCAGAATAAAAATCAATTCATAGATAAAACTGATTTTGAAGATCATCTGCAGTTGAAGTATCGAATGAAAGAGAAAAGTTCTGTTCTTACTTTCGCTATTCTCAATCACGAAAATAATTTCATTTATAATCCGGTGAATGATGAAATGTTTGCAGTTTCTGTCGAGTTTGATTGATCGATTTTTCTCATGTGTGCATCGAGTGGAGGAGAAACTTGGTAGCTAGAACTCAGCACTTCTCGGTAAATTTATTAATCGTAGCTTTGTCTCCTTACTTCCTTTAATTATCTTCCAATTCAACGAGTGCTGAAGTCTTTGGATAACTGATTGATAATCTTTCTGTATGAAAGCTAATCACCGATAAAATTATTTCTTTCCCTCCGTGATTCTCTGCAGATGCCGGGTCGGATTATCAGCTTCTTCATTCATTTCTTTTTGCTTGTCGTGATTCTTTTGTAAGTTTAATTTAATCTGAAAGTAAATGAGAATATGATTAGCCTTTACCGACATGTGCTCGTTCTCATCCAATCTTCTCTATCTCTCTCAACAGGAAAATCTTTATTGCTCTTATGGGGAAAACTCGTATTTAATTAATTAACGCATCCGCGTGGAAGTTGGAGTAGGAAAAGTTCCTCATTGCCTATAAACTCGTCGCTGAACTGGAGATAACTGCGAGAACAGCAAATGAAAACAAAAAGTTTTCCACTTAATGGAAATTAATTTTAAACTCCACCAAACACATGAAAGTTTCGTCTTCCAGCATTTAATTATAAATATTAAATGTTTTTCTGTTTCCATCGAAGCAATTTTCTTTCAAACTCAGCGAATTTTCTCATTCGAACGATAAATCTTTCGACATCACAGCAATTTTCCTGTTGCCTTCTTCAGTTCGAGTCAAAGATAAGGAAATTCAATTAGTGAAATGAGAGTGCAACCGAATCGCTGCACGAAACATTTTGCCGTCGCCTCCCGTTCCAAGTGAATCCGTTCGTCTGTTTCAATTTAATTATTGTTGTTGGTAGCGAAAACTTTTCATGATCTGACTTTCCCAACAAAGTCTCGATTCAGCAAAAACTTTTTTTCGGCAATGTGGAGTGAAAGAGCATTCCATTTCAATTAATTGAGGAGAAGCTAATTGCTTTGAAATTTAAATTCATACGAAAAAGTTTATAACATGAAACGTGCTCTTTTATTTTTTGGCTGAAGAGATATCGCTATGGCGATAAATTCGTTTCCAGTTTACGAAACGACCGAGTTGACTCTTGATGCAAATCACAGATTAATTAAATTTCACAATTCTCCAATGGAAAAAAGTTTTATTCGAAGCCATAAGACTCAAAATCGAGTTTATAGTTAGGCGTCGTCAACAAATCCTAAAAGCCACAAAAACGTCCTTAATTGGAAATTAATAACTCAAAAAGCCCACAAACCTCTCTCTCGCTCCTTCCCTCATCGACATTTTCGACAAACGTGGTCAGAATCACTCAACACAACAATTCACCTACGCGAGGTTTGCCAAGAGCAGAGGAAAATCGTTGGAAAATTAATTTAATATTCGCTTCACAAGGCAGAGAGCAGCAAACAGTAATTGTATGTGTGCAAAACCACATCCAGTTAAGTTTTTTGTCGATGTGGGGTTGGAAAATTGCAATTCAATTCAATTCAAGGTTTTGAATATTTCATTATCAATCATCAAATCAAATTGAGATGTGAAACGGATTCCGACTAAGCTGAAGAGGCGAATGAAAATGCGGAAGCGAAGGGATTTAATTGAAATCAACATCGCACAGTGTGAATGATCCGCTGATATGCAGATCTGGTTTTGTTTGGGGAAACAGAAAAAGTTCGATAAGGAAATCCAATAATTTTCGCTGATAAATTAATGTCGAGGTGAATTACAAAGAATTTAAAGTTTATTGCGCTTCGTAATTCCGATCGTCCATTTAAAGGATTTATCGCTCGGATGCTCTAGCTTAGTCCCAGTTGAAAACTTGCCAGGATAAGTCGGCGAGCTTACTCGTATCGCTGAGCTGTGAATTATTCCGTGAGGAGTCGAGAAGCAGAGCAGAAGCACGTAAATCAAAACCTTATCTCTCACGCACTTCAATTGGGAAAAAAATCTCCGCTCTAAACAGAGCAATTCCGGACGCAATCAGTAAAATTTAATCGGAATCCCTTCTTCTGTCTCATTTCGAGTAGAGGGAAAAATATTTATGGCTGTGAAATATTTGCCCAATTTTTATGTTTATGTGGCTTCATCTGAAGAACATTTGTATTTATGAGCGTGCGATAGGAAAAGTTATTGACTTTTTGATAAACTATCGCCGTTTATGACCATTTATTACGTTTTCATGTGTGAGAAGGGTTGGCTGTGTCTTATCAGGATGAAATGATTGTCTCTGTTGAGTCCTTGCGCTGAATTCTTTACTCGCTAGACACTCAGACAGACGAGAAGATGAAATTTTATGGTCTCATCGTAATTATGATGCTTCATGAGCGTCATAAAACTTTTTCTTTTATTGAGGGGAATTTCTCATGCTTTTGTCATCGCCGTTTTCGACATGAACATTAAGTCGAAAATGTGAATCTAATAAAGACATTTCATTCGTGCTGTTCGACTTCCGTTTGGCGTTTTTGGATGACGATGAGTCAGCTGGAAGCTGAAACTGAATAGAATTGCTTTGACTTTGAAGTTTGTTTCGTAAGCTCTGAAGAGTTGTCTTAGCTTTAATTGAGAGACTGGAGTTTTAAGATGAAACTTCTTCATTCGAAGCGTAGTCACTTAACTTTTAAATATTTCCCTTTCCATCATTTCTAGAAATGTGAAACGAACAATTTGTGAATCAAATTCCATCTTTAGCTTAAAGCTATCCAATTAAGTCATAAATCTACTCGATTCCTTCTCCACCCTCGTTATTTCCTCTTCTCTCCTGTGCATCGTTACAAGAATAGAAATGAGCGAATTTCAAAGATGAATTATGTTACTACAATTGATTGATATTCTCGAACCGAATTGCGATGTAATTTGAACTGACAGTAGCCTCGTAAAAATTTGCATTTTATAACCATCGACCCGAAATACTTCGTCGGAGCTTGAAATTCCCGCAAAATTTATTTATGAGCAATGGCGAGAAGAGAAGAATTTGGAATTCAATGTTTCCCCAGGTGATTTACGGTGAATTAACATCCCATTCTCGATGTGTTCGCTTCTACTTGCCGAGCATCGCGGGCCATATGGAAATAAAGTCAGCATAAAAGGAAAAGAGAGAAAGATTATTTATGGTCGCGAAGAGATCTCTGCGTTAACGTATTTAATTTTACTTCGTCGAGTCGCATCGCTCATCTTGTCAACAGCTTCACATGCTTCTTGAATTTTCAAGAGAGAAGTGGCTTCGAATGATAAATTCTCGAACATTAACGACTTTACAAAGAAAAACATTAATTAAAGCAAGTTTACTAAAGTGCACTTGATGCATTTGCTTTCATGTTAAGCATTCATTGTTTGCTTACGAAATCTTCGTGCAATGTTAGCTGCACGCACCGAAAAACGTGATCGAGTTATCGCGTCGATTCTTTTCTTAATATTTGACAATGCATTAAAGTTCGGAGATCAATGCATTCAAAGACACGAAGCACAAACAAACAATTCATTCAAAGCTTTCAAGGCCTCTGTGTCTTACCGGTCCTTCGTTGTTCAATAAGACTTCACCTCCACTCAATTTAAACGCTGATGCCATCTCTTTGACTTTTTCTCGTCTATCGCAAGTGGCATCATTAGACTTCAAAATAAGATGAAAAAAAATTGGTTGGGCTTGTATCTCGATCGTCGAGCATCGATACTCGAAATTGAAAATCTCTTTCTTCTCTTAGTTTTGGAAATGAGACGGCAACTTTCGTAACAGATTACAAGGTCCGGTCACATAAAACTTCTCATTCGTTTCTTTGTTTTCTCTTGTTTAACTTTTGATGGCAATCAATTGAACATGATCGAGATTACAGGTTTCTTTCTTTCGATTTATGTTCATTCACTCGGTCCATTTGCGTCGAGTTGGATTAATAAATTTTATTAACCGTTACGAAACTTCCTTTGGCATACGAAAAAAAGATCTCGCATCCACCTTCGCTCACGCAAAAGCGTGCATGAGAAATAATTCAATGTTAAGTGGATCAACATCGCGAAGTTCCCAGAAAGAAAGTTGTGCAATCTCTCGAAGTGATGAGATTCGAGTTGAGAAGCTTGACATTCTTCTCACTGGCGTTGCGACAATTTTCGGTGAATTTTCGAACATTAAACGATTATCGGATGAACTCATTGTATGCAAATGAGTTTCAAAGTTTCCACGAAAAGTCCCCCAAAAAAAGTTTCGACTTATCGACGATCGTTTCACGACTTGAGCACAGCAACAGACACGAAAGCAAAATTTATTTTTGCTTGAGAATTTTTCTACTCAATTTGATTTCACTCATCACTCGTCAGCAACACGAGAACAAGTTAACGAGACTCATCTACTTTGAGGTATTCCACATGGTGCCCGAGACTCTTAAAGTGTTTTTCACGTTAAACATCGTCTTCCGCGTGTAATGTAAATAGTTATCACTTCTGACTGAGAACACGAAATCACGTCAAACGCACTGACGGTTTATTATTAATCAATCTAATTAAGTAACGGTGCGAGATTGTGGAAAATGGGTTAGAAGTGATTGAGATGAAAGAGTCGTTGTTGAAGTAGATCATTAGTTTGTTTGTTTATTTAAATGTCAGAAGCTTCAGTGGAGCTTGTGAAATGTTTCGTTTGGGGAATAACGTTCTAACAGGAAGCGAGCATGCTTTACATGAACTCCCATTAGCAGGCACTCTCAATGAAAGATGAATGTGAATTCGATTTATGTAAGAACATTTCGACTTCCTCGATTGCGGTAGCTTCGAGCTCTCTCACAAAGATTACGAGAATGCCATTAAAGAAACGATGCTTCGGCTGCCATAAAACTCTTCCGAGTTATGGAAGGAGCTGAAGGGTTAAGTCAAAACGAACAACAATGTATCGATTGTCGTAAAATTGTCGTGTTGAGGTCATCATCTCGTTTCCTCCTTCTCGTCTCTCCAATTCATACTTGGATGAAGTTAAATGAGTTTTCAATGGAGAACATGTCATTGCCAGTCGTAAAACTTTTCCCCATTTCCCTTCTCCTTTCTCTTGGGTAACATAAACTCTCGAACTCTTGTCGATGTCAATGATAAATATTGAGCATTCTTGCTCTACTCGAAACAACAAGATTCGAAATGAAAATTTATGAAAAAACTCACTTAAAAGCTTGCATCGAAATCCGAGCCATAAAATGGAACTCTTGCAATTTCTTCTCGACTCAAGACATTAAAACTTTTTATTCGATTTCCTCCGACTTGTCCTCTTAGTTGAAAATTATTGTCTTCGTCTCTCTACATCGCCCAGAGCTCGAGGCTCTCGCAGATAAAGACAGTGAACCATTTAAAGTGCCACTTTTAAATTGAAGACTTATCGTAATCGCTTTCAAGTACAAAGCACTGATGAAGGATCAATTACAGTTTCGTTCGAAGTGCAAGACTTCCCGGAGATTCAGAAACACTTTGCAGATTAAGTGAACTCTCTACAGAAGACCAAGTTTGAGAATTCAGTAACACGCTGGGAGGAGATTTACGAATTAACGAAAGATGTTCGACTCCTTAATGTCAATTCATTCCGTTTAATTGCAGTTTAAAGAGAGAGATTGTAACATAAGCTCCAACCCAAATCTTGCTTCTTGTTGACTTAACAATCTTCCTGGCGGATGAAAAAACACGGTTAAAGAGTCGATAAAAAGCGAGTTAATGCTGATTGAATAAACATGTAAGTGTGCAATGAAAGTAAGCTCAACTTACGTTGTTTGCTTTTAAAGTGCTAAGTATCGATGAGTTAAGCGAGTAATAATCAATTTACAAACATCGCGGGAAATGGTCTTTCAATTAAATGCAAAACGTCTGTAAATAAATTGAATCACTTAGCGCCACGAAGCTTGTTCTGTCCTTTGCACTGGCATCTGCATCCTGCGCAAAGAGTCATCGGCGATGCATCTGAAAGATGATTTATTTTTATTTGTGTCTGCAATTACCGAAGCGAAACATTTTAAATGATGCTATTAATTATCGGGCGGAGTAGCAACGTCGCGGTGATGTCATCTGTTAATTGGAACGTAAACAAAATCCTCTTTTGAAATGAATCGGTTGCGAGCATTCATTCTTAGATTTCACAGCGGCTTTCGATGTTTATTTTTAAATCGTAACCTCTTCGGGTGAAAAGACACAAAATTAATTCCTGGCCAGATCTCTCTTGACGTGCGCTCACGTCAAACAAAACCAGAATGAAAGGGAAGAACGAATCACAGTCTTCAACAACTCGCAGACGCTGACGATGAAGAAGACGAAGCTGAGAATCATGAATGGATGTGAGAAGTAATTTATGTTTATTTATTTAAATTCACATTTTCCGCTTTCGAAAAAAAAACTTGCATTTTTATTGCTCGAAAAGCGATCAACAGCCCCGAAAACAAAAATATTTGTGAGAGAACATGCTCGACGCGCGTTCTCGTAAAAGTGAATCTCTCTTTACCTCCTTTATGTCTTCATTTTCATTTCTTCTTCTCGACAAATTTATTTCTTATTCACAAAAAGCGAAAAGATTCTTTAAGACTCGAGAGAACGAGTTGAACATCTGTTTAGTTCGTCTGAGTGTTAAATCAAATGCGACTCGATTGCACATTGATCAATTAGACACTTTCATCGTGTAATTAATGTAATGTGTTATAAACATTGTGCGATGCAGATTTTGTTGATTAATGTCAGCAATGCACTGGACTTAAGCGAAGTTATTAATTAGCTTCGTGCTGGAGACGGTGAAATGACATTAATCAAACCACAATCATTACATGAGCTTTAATATTGAAAACAGACATTTATGCAGATAGAAACTTGAAACGCTGTTGTTTTTGACTGACAGTTGATTAATCAATTTAATGTTTTTGCTGGAGATTTGATTTTCGTGTGAAAGTGAAAGATATTGACAATGTAAGGCGGCTTTGAGCATGTTTGTTGATATAGGAATCAAGTTTTGAGTTCATTTCAAAACGATTGAGTTATCAAACTGTTGGTTTGTCATTTGTAATCTGAAGCTTACCAAGAAGAAACATTTTCGCTTTCTCGCTTAAAAATGAAATGTATTTCAAGATTAACGAAGCAAAAAAGACTTTGACTTTGTTTCTTGCTGGGAAGTTTTTGGAATATTTATGAAACTACACGCGCTCGATATTGCTCATGCATAGATTATCGATCGATCGATTCGTTTGATAGCAGAATGCGGTTTCAATTAAAAGTTTGCTCTTGCACAACGTCCAACTTATCAGCGACCTGTCTTAATAGCGCCTAATTAGCTTTGTCGCGTTATTAATAATTTTTAATGGCATGTCTGAAGGTGAAACGATAAGATTCCGAATCACAGTTTTATTCAATTTAAAACTATTAGAGAGTTGCTCAACATAGTCACGCCACGGCAATTGCTTCAATTTAAATTTCAAACAAATCGTTTTCTTTGTTTTCTTTTGGTTGATGTTTTGAAGAGCACTAATGTGAATAATGTTTATTTTATTAAGGTTTCTTAATAGCTCGGATGAAGAGATTTTGTTTTCTGAGAGCTTCGTCGAAAATATTTCTCTACGTTTAGCAAATTTAAAAATGAAATTCTTTGGATCATAGCGTGACAAGATTTCTTCTTGTTCTCCCAAGAACTTCAGGTATTTGAAAAAGAATTATTTATTTTCTTAAAGCCTCAATTCAATGGAACATCACAAAGCAAGTCTCAGAGCATTTCCGACTTTATTTTTCTGCTGATTCCGTTCGAAAACAAAAGTCAGCAAATTTCCAATTTAAAGGATTATCGATTTCTCTTGTAATATTCCAAAGGGAAAACTTATTCCGTTGTTCAAAATAAATTTCCTCGGTTTCCAAGGAAAACGAAACTTTCTATGTGCTCAAGAAAAATAAAAATTTCTTACGAGAGACGAAAGAAACCGAAAAGGTGTAAAAAGTGTGAAGAAATGAATTATTTATCACGGGAAACTTGTGATAACCATGATACGTGTTTACACGGAATAAATTTGTAGTCAGCAACTCGCCCAATGTAACTCGATTCCCAAGAGAAACCTCACATGGAATTAATTCGGTGGTCGCCTTGGAATTAGCTGCGAAATAATTTGCTTTGTTTTCTTTTTTGATTTGTCATTTCGAATTTTTTTCTTTCTTCTTTTCGGTCGGGGAATGAATACGAAAACATGAAAGCGAAATCTCTCAATCAATGACATTCGATCAGCTAATGCGCAAACACAAGAATGTCAATGACGAGAGCAGTAAAAGCAGTCTCGTCTATTTACCAAAGTGATTAAAGCCTTTGGTTGACATTTTTAAAGAGATCCCACACATGCTCAAACAGCGAGCAGCAAAAAAGAATCAAAACTTAATCGGATTGGGGATTAAACACAGAATGGAGTTTATTTTTAATTGAATTATTTCGTCGAAAATTGGGTTTTCGTTAGATGAAACGAAACGAATTAATAGGATGATCGGCATCTGCTGAAAGATATTTAACTGGAGAAGAAGAGATACGAGTCGAGCCTATTTGGAATTTATTCATCTCGGCACACTTGCCACCATCATCTCCAAAGCTCACAGCGTGTGTAATTTGTAATTTATATTAAACGAATACGGATGAATTGAATTTATTAAAGCGCTGAATGCGGCTCATTCAATGTTGTGTGTAGCTGGTGATCAATCAAACGGCTCTCCGCTCCAGTATTGAATGTCTTTCATATCTCAGCGTAAATGGAATCAATGGCAAATGTTGTTTTCTGCAGCTTTATTAACGCTTAATGACAAGCATGCTGAGTTTCGCTTCTGGGCTTATGTTGATGATGTTTGATCGGAAAATTCATTTGCATCGCTCGACAGTCGACGTGATTTCTCTAAAACTTTCCACCCTGCCACAAGGCGAAACCTTTCAGTGCCGTGCCCTAATAAATATCTCTCACTAATCAGCGAATCGAACATGAATGTGCATCGCTCAGCCGTCAAGCGAGAAATCAACTAAACAAACACTTTTTTCAGATGCTAATTAATCCCTTTATCTAATGAAATTTGCTACAATATTATTGCCTTAATTGAAATCTTACACATTCGGGATTTGAATAATTCATGAGTGCATGTGTCGTAAAGTAAATATTTCAGTTTTCGTCGCTCATAAGTTATGTGCATACACGACGTTCACGTTAAGGCACACCCCGTGAGCTGAGGCAGTCGTCGGTGATTTGCATTTTTCGTGCTCCGAGTTATCTCGACGATGCAGCTGATAGCGGTTTCCGATAAGTCGCGCAATTTATCATATTTCTAGCTATAAAGCAACCTGCTCTTATTATCGACATTTAACTAACTTATTGATCAAGATCGCGATAAATTAAATCAAATTTAATTATCCGCGACGTTGAATTATTGCTCATTTGACAGTTGTCGATTCAATTTATTACTCTAATAAATCAAAGTTCGAGTGACATAATTTTCATTCAGCGCCATTTAAATAACAAAACCGCGGAATTGCCGAGAACTTTGATTCAAATGGCCCTTGATCAAGTAACAACGATATCAAGTGGAGGTTGTTCGTCTTGTTAATAAATTTTCTGTCGCAAAATTCCAGACAATTCTTAACATTCAATGTCGTTAAATCAAACAAATGTGACATTTAGAGAATTTTGTCGAGCAGGTCTGCTACTCATAGCTTCCAACAATCATTCACTGGGGCGTTTAGAGTGTAGGTTACTCAGAGCCCAAAAACCTTTCCTCAACAAACTCAAACGTAACTTTCAAATTCCTTTCAAAATGTTTTCAATTGGAAAATTCATGCAATTTCATTTGTTGAATGAAGCTGATCGATGAATCGACAGAATAAAGATGTGCGTCGCAACATTTCCTCGTCTTTCTCTTTCGCTTTTGATAACAAAAAAGTTTTTATTCTTTATCGACAAAAGAAGAGTTCTTAAAGCGATTAAACGACGGCGAACAAAGGGCAACGAGAGAAATCGCCTTAAAGATCATCATTTTGCAATCGCTTTGTTCCTTTTTCGTCGAATCTTGTTGCTTATTCTCTCTCTCTTCCTCTCACAGGTCTCAGCTACCAACCGAAAGACGAACAACCTCGCCAAAGAAATTTTTTTGTGTAAAAAGAACGTTTAAAACGTTATTTATGTTTATTCAATAAACAACAACGTATCGAGAGATTATAAAGCATGCAGCAGACAAAAAAGTGCACAAGACAAACTTACCTTCTCGCATCCCTCCTGATTCCGCAAACAACAATGAATAAACGAAAACACACAAGCGACTTTCTGCCAGCTATGAGGATGAACAACAATTCCTTTGAATCGAGAAATGAAAAAGTCTGAACGAGCGAGCGGAGGAGACAGCAGCAAGATCATTGCCAATAGATTTTTGCACGTTTTATATCGAAACGATGAGATACGAGGAAGAAAAGAAAATATTTTACGGATGAAGAATGCTTGACTGAATTCTTTGTCGATCTCATCGATTCTTTGAAGGGAAACTTCAAGCGAAAGGAAGAGTTTGTCGACCAAAGCGACAAGGTTCACGAGTTTAAATCAAGTTCACTGGAGATTTCTCCTAAAAAAAAAATCTTTAAATGCGTTTACTTTCCCATCGGCCTTCGCTCGTTATCGCATCGATTGATCATTGAAGTAAGTGACGCTTGTCAAACGGTGCCGATGGCACCTTAATTATATACCGCAAAGAAATCACTCGAAATCGCGTTTCTGCTTTTATAATTAGACACTCGTCGTTTCTCTTGTGCGAGATTGCGACAGGGCACGTGAAGGGAATGGGAGAAGAGTCAAGTGTCTTTCGAGTTTTCTTTTGAATTCATTTTCCGTGCAATTCTTTGAAGATTTCGCGAATTAAAATTTAACTTTCGCTGTGCGAGGCTTCATCGCTTCGTTTAGCGAGTTCTCATTCTCAAAAGCGAATCCGATACTCGAAGGAAATTAATTTTCGGGATGACCAAGACGTTTCGATGAATTATCGTCCACTTAAGGTTTCTCGTCGAGATAATTAAGTTGTTTGTTCAGTAAAGTGAATGTTAGTGAGAGAGGGAAACAAGAAAAGCAAACGATTTCATTGAGAGAGAATTTTCGTCGAAGATTTTTCATCTTAATCTCGTAATAATCATCTTAATTAATATTTCTTCATCGGGGGCTTCTCCATCTCGACTCTGAATCGCTCGAGACGCTTCGCTAAAAAGCAATTTAATTGAATCATCGATACTGACTGGGTTTGCTCGGCTGCAAATTGAACAGGATGGAGAGGGTCATTCTCGAACAAGACCAACGCCGAGATGTTGTTCGTGTGGAAACGCCTTCGCGATAAACGACTAACAAAAGAATTTGCTAATGATTTACGACTTGCTATGTGTAGTTGGCGCAACTAAAGCGCTTTCAGGTGATGATGTTTGATGCTCATAACTCATGAGTTGCTCTTGCTTTGTTTCTTGCTAATTGGGTCGAATAAACTTGACGTGGCTTGGCAATGATGAACGATGTTGAGTGAAACAAAGCTGTCAATTAAATTAAGAAGCTTCGGACATAAATTCCGATTCGATTCGATGAATTTGTTTCGTCCCAATTGAGTGAGGCTGTTTCTTTTTTTTGGGTTCATAGAATAAATTAGCATAGGCTGAAACAAAAGCGAACATCAACTTTCCTTTTTCTTTTCTTCATTAATTGATTGGCGCTATCGGCACTTGAAAAGAAAAGCAAAAGAAAATTTGCATAAAATCTTGAACCGTAAATAATTTTTGTTTGTCGTCTTTGGGTCGACATTAGGAAAGATTGTGCAAGGTTGCTCGAGCAGGTAAGAGGCTCTTTTCCTGTCGGGCATGAAAAGAAATCTCATCGTTTAGAATTATTCTTGTTCGACGAACAAAAGTAAGAAGACGGACAAGGACTCAACAATAAAAGTCATGTCAAATTGATATTTATCATTATCGTTTCGCGCATGAAAACGTTTTGTCTCACATGCAAAACCGTCAAGTTCTTCTTTCGGCATTTAGATGATGATAAAAAAAAACGTTCAAACGCAAAAGCAATTCTGTCGGACACCTTCCTTCTTCTTCATCAACGCCGCTTCCTCCTGATGTGAATTTAATCTTTTTTTTTTTTGTGTAAAAAAATTCTCTCGTTCGTTTCATAATCGCATTGCGGCTTTTTGCATTTCGGGTGAAAGAAAACAAATTTAAAATTTAAAATTCGCCTCACGTAGCAACAGCATCAGCAGGGAGTGATTTCTGAAGTAACTCTTTTCAATGGGGAGACTTTCGTCTTCTCGACACGACTTTGTGGAACTTGAAAAGTGATTTTTAACTGCAATATGAAAGTGTTTGCCCTTTTCAGCGAGACGAGCGAGATTGAAACTCGAGAATGATTTTTAAAGTCTTCATAAAAAAGAGTTTTATCGTTAACATCATCATAAGCATTTTGATGTTCGAGAGATAATTTTGAGATAAAAAGATTCGAGGAAACTTCTCAAAGAAATAAATGTCTGAATGAATCTTAAGGAAGGTGAGTTGGGGCTGTTTCAACAACAGCTTAATTTAGGCTTATCAATCAGTGATGTCTGAAAGAGAAAGAAGTTCTTGACGAGAATGCTCGCCCCGTAACTCATCGATTGATCCCCTTAACCATCAGGTTGCGATAAATTCATACCAGATTTGTGTAGATTTAAATCTTCAGATCTCTCCTCGTGTTTTAGCGGAATAAATTGATTTCTTTTCCATTCGCACATCGTGGGCGCGGAAATTCACTCTGAGAAATATCAATCAGCGCCATTCGATTGGAAAACTCAATTTTCATGTCGATTTTTCTTTATGATTCCCACTCGCGTTTACGAAACAGTCTGAAATTTAATCGGAAATCTAATCAAAATAAATAATCAAGGGAATCGACGTCAAGATGCGCGCATTCTCTCGACTTAAATCAATCGCGAGAGAGTAAGTTTTATAGCTTTGTCGGTTGCGAGGTGATTAATGAAATGTTATTTAAAGAAATTTATTTTCTTTGCAGATTGAGGCGGAAGAACGTTCAGACGAAATTTTAATTTACTCTGATGCGGTGAAAATAGAAGAGAATTTCCAATTTATTATTCCGGAAAAGTCTTCGGGACTTCCTTGCGGTTTTCGCAGCGGCTTTCGTTGAGTTTTCTCTCAATCACTTTCAAGTTTGAATGAGCGAGAAACCGAGGAACAATAAACAAGCGTTTTCGAGGTTTTTGGCTTCTTCACGCTCAGCTTAACTTCATTGCTGTGGTGAAGCTGGTGCTTCTGCGTGTGGTCTTCGTTTCTCCTTTGACGTGATACATTGTTCGACTTCTGTGTCAATATTTTCTCTTCCTTAACCATCGCCCATTAATCTTCACCGCTCGTTCCTCCTCTTCTTCTCTTAGCTGTCGATATTTCTCCTTCCAATTATTCACATCAATGTGCTTAGCACAGCAAATGTGTCAATGAAATATGTGTTGAGCTTCCAGCGAAGAACTTTTCGATAGTTTCGACCGAGAATGAGGATTAGTGTTTGTGCGAAAACTTAAACAACCATAAAATGTAATTTATTATGGCGAGAAGGAAGTCAGACAAGTTTGGTAAAGAGAGCCAGAGTGTCAGTTTAGCAAAAAGTCATTACAACTTCTTCGTTCCTCTTGAGATGCTTGAAATTAAACTTTTTGGCAAGCTAAGAGATCGGATTCGGCATGATAGTTTATTCAAATTACATTAAAGGCGATTACTTTGAGTGAACTTCGTCTCGTCGTCTTCCTAGAGAGAAGAGAAAGTTTTCCTTTTGTTCAAATGTTTATATAAGAAATGTTCTTCGAAAGTCTAAAGACTCGATGGTCTTTTAAGCTCAAGACTTCGATTTAAGCCTCCCGGAAAGAGTTGCAATCTTCGAGACCTTTTTCCACCTGGTTGTCATTACGTAAGCAACCGATTTGTGTTAAGTTAATATTTAAAGTCAATGTTTATCAAATAATTCTCAAATAACTCGATACACGCTATTTTGGAGTCAATTTTTATACAAACACTAGGCAGCTCGTTTGTCTCCAGCCCGAAATCACATTTTAACTCGTTTTTGTTTTAGAGGTGAACAAACAGAAGCAAGAAGTTTCTCTTAAGTTTCGAGCAGATGTTATGTTTAACTTTGTTTGGATTCACTTCAGAACATTTCTCTTAATGTTTCCACGGATGCTTGAAGCTGAGAATTTCAAGTCCATTCAGTTAGGGTCGAGCTAACTTTGAGTAAACTTTTGTTTGATTAATGGAGCAGAAGTTTTAAGAAGCAGAAACTATCATGTAAGCTGCTGAGCTAAGATTAAAAGTTTCTCACTTCTGAATCGAGAAAGTCGGGTCTGAGAGAGAACGGAGATTTCTGAAAGCTCTGCCTAATCTTCATCGCCAATACCGCTCGAAGAAATCAGTGTCAATTATAATTTAGCTTCAAGAGTGGAAAGGGAGATAGAGAGATTCATTAATTTATAAATTAATCGCTGAGCACTTAAGTTTAATTTTAGGTTTGTCATGATAATAACAATGGAAAGCTTCTATCGCAATCGACGGGTGAATTTTTGAAGTGCTTTTTGTCACATCAACGGCAATTTCGCTGAAGAGCGTCGTATTATTTCTGTGTTTATTCCACTGCTGTGCTCAAGTATCTCTGACTGATTAAATCAAGTGGATCTCTTTTGTTCGCTGTTAAGCTACCGCACTTTGAAGCCGCGTTCGGCATCGACTAATCATAAAAGCACTGAGATCTTCTCCGACATTTGACATGTTTGAAGTTGAATTTGCTCAGTGGCTTAACTCAACAACTGACGAAAGATCACAAATGGAAATTTATGAAAAATCATTTTGCAAAGTTCAACCAAAAAAGTTTTATTAAAATGCTGTCTCGTTATTTTCAGCGAAGCTTCTCAAATCTTTTATTCTTTCTTGAAGTCTCGACGAAAGGCGTGAAGTTTCATTATTGTGAATGATACGGAAAAGATTTAATGGAAAACTTCTGGACGTCGAGCAAATTTAATTATAAATCCTGAAAGAAACCTTATTCACTCATTGTTCGCATTCAATCCTTGTCTCGATTTTAAATTCAAACTTTATGGTTTCATTAAATGCGATGAGAAACCGCAAAACGACGTTGACGGACTATTGTGAGAATTTGCAAACGTAAATCGCGTCAGCACTAAGATTGATACGACATTAAAGTTAGCTTTAATATCATCGTCATTATTTTTTTATGTGAGCATAATGCATATTTAATTATACATCTCTCTCCTTCTCATGCATAAATGTTCGCCGTTGAATCGTTAAAAATCATAAAAACTCGACTACCGCATGAGTTTTCATCTCTTTTTGCAGCGAACGTGTACACATTTTTTTAATTAACGACAGTCGAGTCTGAAAGGAGTGTGACGCTGCTCTGAAATGTTAAAACAACATGAAATACAGTTGAGAAGCATCTCGTAATGAATGTTTTTGTGCGAGATTTTTCCTCGTTGACTAATGAAGTTTTATTAAGTTAAAGTGATTTACGTCTTTATGATTTCGTTCGAGAGACATCATTGTAAATGCGAACATGTCAAGAGAGAATCTGACATTGACTGGTGTGAAGTAAATTGAAGTAAATCTAACTTAGGACTTGCTCAACTATTTTGCATGAGAACTTAGTGAAATATTGTCTATGAGACATTGAGCGTGTCAAATTCAAATCGAGCGTTACCATGATGACTAAACCTTCATTCAATGTCCTTTCATTTTTGAGTCAAAGGAAACTTGGATTTTATTCTCCCATCAGATCAAAATCTCGACATTTATTTATCCACAAACGAGCAGTCAAAAGTTGAAATAGTCGCCAAAAAAGAGAAATCCACAAAGACTTGTCGTGACGTGAAATAAATTGAAAAATCGTCTTTGGCTTCAAAAGAATCTTGATCAGTCGTCATAGCCAAAACATCGGATTTATCTCGTTTGTGGCTTCAAAAGAAATCTCTATCGCCAACATCGAAAAGGCGACGCTAAAATAAACAACGGACATTCGCTTTGGCAAAGAAAAAAAAATTAAATGAAAATTTATTAATGAATAGTTGCGAGTAAAGCGAAAAGAGAATGTGCTCGGTCAA
The DNA here is from genome assembly GCA_033063855.1 of Smittia aterrima. Taxonomy (NCBI): domain Eukaryota; kingdom Metazoa; phylum Arthropoda; class Insecta; order Diptera; family Chironomidae; genus Smittia; species Smittia aterrima. The sequence goes on along the minus strand of CP093831.1, from coordinate 10,510,750 downwards.
TGTTTGTTGTGAGCAATAAAATTTGATAAATTAATGCTGATAAGGCAAATGAATTTATGTAATTGCTCTCAATCGATCGGCTTAATGAGCAAATGCAATCATAAATATTTCTCCGACGCTTGTTTTTAGCCCGAAAGCCAGCGCAATTTTTCATTCAACCTAATTGCTTATTAGCAAGTTGCAATTAAAAAGCTTTTAATAAATCATCATTGACAATTGAAAGCTTGTTGTCTGACAGTTATACTTGAACCTCAGCTCAATTTAAAGTTGCAAATTGCATCAACTGCATTAGTCTCTGTCCTACAAACAGCGAGGGAGAGAGCAACAGTTTCCAAAGGAGACGGAAATCTGATAGCTTAGTCTCTGAAGTTGAAAGGAGGAAGCTTTGAAAAGAAAAGCTTCTCATGAAATATTTGTAAGTTATGCTCAATTCCTTTTCAAAACAATTTCAATTCAATGACATAACTTTAAAACATTTCCCAGTTCTTCAATGCAAGTTAGTCGAGTGAAATTTTCCAGCAACTTGATTACCTTTTGAGCAAAGCAAAGGTTTCATATTTTGTTCACTGCACTGTTAAGTGAATCCTTGAAAATTGTAAAAAGAAAAGTTTCCTTATTACGAGTCCTTTTAGTTAGAAGAATTTCCTATGAAATTTTTTATTTGACGAAAACAGGCGACGCGAGATAATTAATTATGAAAACACTTGAGACTTTTCCTTTTTTTTCATCGAAAATGTCAATTAAATTAAAGATCTAATTGGCGTTTAATTATTTGAAGAGGCAATCGAGGGTGGTTTCGATGAAAAGCGAAAGAAGGAAAATCGACTCCTCGCCGGGATTTCATAATTCAAATGCTCCCTTTGCTCTGGTTTCTTCCCCCGAGGCGAGGCATCTGATTTTGATTGCTTGTCGGGGTTGAGCTTGTTCAACGACGAAGACTTTTCCTTTAATTCTTGTTTTCAAAGTTTAATAAACTTAATTCCGATATCGCTGTTCTCGAGAGAGCGATAAGCGGATATCGAATTTACATCTTGTCGACATCGACAGCAAAATCTCCTTGAGACAATTTTCTGAATCTTCGTGCAGGCAAAAATTGTTCGTTAATCTCAATGAAAAGCTCGCACCTTACTCAACAATACGTTGAAGTTATTATCTTGTTTGCATGCAGATAGTTGAGTGCTAATTGCTGTTTGCTAGAGACAGAAAGAATCGCAAGCTATTCGTGACCAAGGGCAATAAATATTCCTTCTTTCTCTCTGCTTGTTCTGCATGTTGATTAATGATTTGTTGAATTTTCCTACTAGCTAATAAAACCGTAAACTATAAAGTAATTGAGACACCTTTCTAAAGTCAGCTATTTGCGTGCTTAGACATGATAATCGTGTTGCGGAGAAGGTTCAAGCGTAAACACCAGTTGAATCCATTCGATGTACTCGATAATCGATTTCTTTGAATAGTTTCTCAACTATTTGACTTTAAAAGCTTTCCGTTTGCCACAACATACCGCTCCGGAATTAGAGCACTTGAAAAAGCTCTCATTGAACGAAAAAGCCACTTGATGAGCTCTCGTTTCTAAAGCATATATTTGCGCACTTGATACTGAAGCGAAAAAAATGCATTGCACTCGACAGAAAGCACTTGAAGCATGATTTTGTTGTTCATTTTGTCGCCTGATTTATCGCTCAATTGCACCCACTTTCATAAGAGCACTGAAAATTGTGTCGCGTGAAAGCGCTTGCCGACAATATCGAACAGCGCCAGCAACACAAAAAATAATCGAACAAGTGCGGCGGCATTTGACTATCACAAAACAAGCTCATTCCAACTATCAACTCGACTTGATGATTAATTAGTTGTCGAATCGCTCCGAATGTTTTTTATCATCGCCAATTAATGTGACACAATATTTGTTTGTTTTTTTTTTGTGCGTTTAAACCAGAATCGTTCAGGTTGCGACACATTCGCAAATATTTCGCTCGTTAATTTATTTATGGTCTTTCAAAAGAAAAAACTAAAATTAATTTGCATGCCGAGAAATGCCAGAGAGACAAAAGATTTCAGGCGACAAGATAAAATTGCAATTGAGAAGGCTCAGCGACAGATTGAGTACGCTGTTGTTCTTGATGAGATCGGATTACAGTTCATTCGCGGTTCAATAAACATTTCCACGCTCTCGTGAAGGACAGGTTGGCTCGAAGTCTCTGTGGTTCGTGTGTGGCGCTGATGAGAGTTGCTTTCATTCGTTCAACACTTTTGCGAACTCATAAGTCACTTTGAATCAGCACGAGCACTCTGGAGATTCTTCAAATAACTTCACATTCTATAACGAGAACTGCCATTGAGTAGCACGAACTCTTTTCACCTTAAAATCATCGTCGTCGTCTTCACGTCTTGTGAAACAACTTTGAATTGTGTTTGATTTCACAAGCAGTTGTTATCTCGCTTCCTCGTTCTCGCCCACATGCTGATTTGAACATGAAACTTATGTAAATCGCGAGAATCCGCCGCTTCGTCGTTGACAAACAATCAAACAAACCATGATTGATTCAACCAGCGAAATCAATAATTTCTCATTCATCTCTTCCGTTTACAAGCCAAATAAGCCTCCATTATGTGTTGCTCAAACCTGTCGCCTTGTCTTCTATGTGACAATTGATTTGTTTTCCGATCAATGCAAATGACTGCGGTGTCAATCAACTGTTAATTTGTTTAGACATGCATCGTATGTGTTATTAAAATGATCATTTGAAGCAAAATTTATTGAAGCTGATTGCGCCATCGGTAACGTGATCTATTCGACCAACAATTTTACATTAAAACGTCCAATTATAGACGTTCGAAGTGGAGAATAAGGAGATCTTAAATATCTCTTCGGGGCATTGCTGCTTTGAGAACTAAAGTCAAAACATTTTCCAGGCGATTGGTTTGCGAAACTTTTAATTCTTCGATTCGTTGACTTTGACGAATTAATTCCAAGAATTGGTCAATTCGTCCACCACAAGACATGTTGCAAATGCATTTCCTTTGGCGCTCAAGCATGACTACAACGGAATCCTAAATAAACTGTGAAATTTGAGAAGTTCCCGAGCAAAGAGTTTCTTTGTTTGATATCGGCAAATATTCGCCGAAAGAGAAATACAAAGAAGCAAGCAAATTAAAATGTGCTAAAACACTTCCACGACCAGAGACGAAAATTGAGAGATCAAATATTTTCGTAAGGAAATTTGTGCAAACACTTAAGCGATCCCATAACAAGGCAGCTCGCAAATTTAATGCAACAATGCACATTTGAGTTCGTGAGAGTTTGCGGAAGATGTTAACGTTTAAAGTCGATGTTACGTAATTGACGCATTGTCCCATAAAACTAATTATTCGATGATTTAATCAGATCCGAATATGATACCGCCTGCGCGAATTTATCTTTTTCTCTCAGTTTTAATTGCGTCGAGTGATTTATGCGAAAGCTATTAAGCGAGCATGCATGGCATTTAAATTAAATGCGTTTTCACATTTCATGATCTTCAATTAAGAAAATTAATTTTGCTTTAAGTGCCTCCTTCAATTATGTTTATTTGACTTTTCTTTCATTCAAGCAACGAGTTATGGCAACAATCTTTAAGTGGATTACAAAAATAAATCTCTTATCATCGAGGACAATCTCCTTTGTTTGTCAAGAGAAGAAGAAGAAACAAATCGATGATCCAATCCTTTGTTTAGCTACAGAAGAATCGATTGCTTGCTTTCGGGAGGAATTCAATCTTTTTGACCTTTACGGTTGGCTTTCAGTATTTTTTTTCTGCTGCACTGCTGCGAGACAAAATAAATTCATTCTTAGTCGTCCGACAAAGGAAGTTTCCTTTTGCGGTATTGACAGATCAGTTTTTTTGTTATTTTCGTTGACGATTTCGAGAAACTCGATATTTATTTAAAGATTAATCCAGTTCTTTGATCTCGAGTTTCAGTCGTCTCTGGCTTCGACGTTGCGGTTTGTCGGTGTGAAAATCATTTTGTTTCATTCAATCTTACATGAGCTTTTGAGATCACGTCAATCGATTGGCTCTGCCTACCGGATCCCCCTCATGATTTATGGATTTTTGCTTTAAAAATTACGGCATGTCTAAACTGTTGATGTTAGAGGCGCGCGCCGCGCACCCAGCAATTAAATCGATCATTTCACAATTTGCTACGAAGAATTAATCATAACGATGTTGAAATGCATCGACTGAGGAAATTCTCAGATGCTTTGAGTTCATGTAATAATATCGTGAGATGTAGATAACTTGTCCATGCAATTAATGAAAATGTATTTTTTATTGGCACGTTGGCAGTTGGCGCGAGCTCGGCTGATTCAGATTCGAGTGACAATGAAACGACGTGCGAATATTTTTCACTCACGAATGCGCCGATTAGAGCTGTCATTTCAGTAGATAAAATCTGCTTTTTAAAGAGCTTGAAGCGCCATGGGAAAATTTAACGAAAACATTTTTATTGTCGAGTGTGCTCGTTAGACAGTTTAAGGCGCTTTTAATGATGATGAACGTATCAAGTTTCCTATGAGACGACCCGTCAGTAGGAAAAGTATGCCCGGCAGTCGTGGCCATTAATTGACAGTATTTTTTAAAGCCTCCCGATCAGGGTCAGACCACAATGTTTCAATCTCAAATGCTCTGCAATCTTCAATCACATTTTATTTTGACTTGGTGCGCAGTAAAAATGTCCATCAACAGAAGTGTTTATTAAGGAGAGAAACGACGCTATAAAACGGCAGTCAGTGGCGATGTGAAATGCAAATTGTGGTCGAAGAAATGTCACCACAATTATCGCCTCGTAAAAAGTCAATGCAGTAGAAAATTTGACTTTCAATTAGCGAAACTATCTTTACGACACTTTAATGGACCTCGACACTCGGTAGCTCTCTCGTAGTAAAAGACAAGTATTCAAATAAATTCATCAATCGGTCAACTCGTGCGACAAACGATGCTAATGAACCACAATTTATTCAAATGAGGATAATTAACACAAAACTTTATTCGTAGACTGATGATTTATGTCCGCTAATAGACTGGATTAACAACATTTTCCCATGAAAATTTAGTAGTTCACGATGAAGTTGAAGCCTGTCAAAATAGTCGAGGATATAAACGCGTGAAGTCTTAAGAGCTGAAAGAGTGGCGTCCAATTTAAAATGGAAATATCATAAGTTATTGATTAAACAATTAAGTCAAACACTTTTACGATCGACGCTTAAGCCGATTCGTTATAAACAAACCTCGTTTCGTGATATCATTTCGACGGGCTCATCGTTAAAGTTTATCGACATTGAGAGTTGACTTCGAGATTTTGTAAGAGACTGACAGTTGCGTTCATAATTTATGTCGATCGTTTTTGACTCTAAACGTCTTAGCCTGACATGATTCTTAAAACGTTAAGCTATCAAATCGTGTGGATTCTCTGAAAAAGATTTCGCACGGATCTCTGTCAGAGACAGTGTCGACATCAAACCAATGTTCCACTCCGATCAGATAACACTTTAGCCTCTCCATTTCCAAAGAGCTAATCTCTTCGGTTCAAGCGAATCACACCATAGCGAACAAAGTGCGCATTTAACAGATCCGAATGAGCTGATGTTTATGTGGAGATTATTTTAATGTTGGCTGGGGAAGTCAGTAATCGCCACTTCTCTCCCATATTTGCTCGATCCAAAACTTTTATCTCGTCAAAATGCTTTTCGTGTTTATGGAAATCTCAAAAGTTTTTCGCATCAGAAACTAATAACTGAACATTTCTCGGCTGGCTACCTTATTTGTTTAATAATTTGCTGATTAAATCTCTTCGTTTGACGATTTTATTTTTTCTTGAAAATACTTTTTCAACACATTTCTTACTTCTTCCTCAGTTGTTGTTTTTTTTTTCGAGGAATTACGAAGTCATTTTCGTGTTTAACTTTGATTTCGAAACAAGATAACGTGAAATAGCCTTTTATGTTTGTGGAGAGAAATTCTCGGATTTAAGTATTTGCATTTGAGGAGTTTTGTGTGTTTTGAAAAAGCTATAAAACAATTTCCAAAGAAGCTTAGAGTTGGTTTCTACATTGAAAATAGTTAAGGCTCTCGATGATGATAAAGATCTCTCATCGCTCGAAATGAAACTGAAGTCGTAAAATGTTTAAATTGCACAAGAACCAAAAATCAAACGATGTTAAGTGGCCAACAGTTTTGGAATTGATTTTGTGGGAATCTCCAAGCGATTTCCTTATGAAGATGTCTTCGATTCGAATCGAATGTATTATTCAAATTCAAGTTGTTCTCAAGGGAAATGAAGGATGAATGTTTGACTAAGTTAGAACGACCCAAAAGTTCAAAGTCTTCGGAGAATTGAAAAACATTTCAAACTTTATTTATTTACAAATCGTCCTTTTATTAATGATCAATTAGTTCCAATTTCTGTTTACAAATAAATTTGATGTGTAAAAAAGCGTTTTTATTGATTTCGGGTTTTGATATTTCAACTCCATCGCATTTTAAAATGCATCGACGAGTCGAATAAATGAAATTTGTTCAGCAAGTTTATGGCATCTTTCATAGAAAATCGAAGTGTTTCTTTAGTGTTTGTTTAATGGTAAAAAAGTTTTTCTGTTCCATTCAATTATTTGTCAAGAGATTTTCTATTTACAAAAGTTCCATAATTTGTTCAATTAATTAACAGCTTAGTTAGTCACATTTCCCTTTTCTTCGACTTCACATCTTTCTCTCGTTGTGTTCGATGTGAACAAACATTTTTTTACGAGAGAAAAAATCTTACATTCAGTCAAATGTTTAATTGATTCTGTCATGATCTTCCTAGTACGTGGATCGTTCATAAATTCCGTCACGACTTGACTGAAATGTTACAAACACTTTTCTTCCTCCAGAATCACATTCCATTCTTCACTTCCACATTCTAATAAATATTCAATGAAATTCGTAGCTTTCTAAATGATTTTTATGTGTTTCTCTCTAAAACTAAATGACGTAGTTCACAAACTTCACCTCCGAAAACGAAGAGTTTTCTCATCTCTCATGAATGTTCAAGAGAAATATTTAGTTAATGATAATGATGCATCATAAATTTTTCACGTTCAATGTTGTGTTTAGTGCTCGGTTTTGAAGGCGAGCGCACTCCGGGTGTGGTTATAAATGATATGAGGATGAAGAGGTGAAAAATAAAGAGGAATTCTAAGTAAAACATTTCATAAAAGTTACATTTTAACAGACAGACATGATATGGTTTCGGGCTTTCGGGAAGAACGAAAGTGAATAATTCATTTGAGAGGGAAGCGCTTCAACTGATATGACGACAATTTCTTTTTTTCTGCACGATATGAACGACGCGACTTCGAGAAGAAAGTGAAATTCTGACTTTGCTACGACGATTTCATCAACATCATAAATTCCCTTTCCCTCACGACATTCGTAAGTAATGTGTTGCTTAAGTTCGTGTTTTATCGCTAAATCAAATGACGTTCATGACGAATGAACTTCACTCTTTTGTTAAATTGATGTGAGAAGAAAATGAAATATGAATCGTCCTGAACGTTTTGGTTTAGTTTATGGATCGTAAATTATTCATTCAACAGATCGTTCTCGTCTTTGCTGTCGGCGTCAAGTGAATGTGCAGAATTCGCTTCTGAGATTGTCAAGGTGTTGAATCGAATCGAATGCCGTCATCAGCTTCACCTCAACCTTGAACTTGGTAATTGCTACTTCGCTACAGACTCAGCTTAATTTCTACTTCACTAAACATTCTTCTCACTTTTTTATGAGAGATATTGTCACGTTATTATTCAAATCCATTCGTTCGCTTCGAGGTTACATATGATGCACTAATACTTGATTTCAATTCTCGTTGCTCGTACGACGATGATGATGATGCTTCGTTTCTTTCTCTTAATAGCATAAATTCTTGAATTTCTCCAATCGACCTTTGAATTCCTCTCGCCACTCAATGACGATCGACTTGTTGTTAATTTCCAATTCGTTCCTGTGATGCTTCATGTGCTTGCCGAGAATCAAATATGATCTGTTCGAGAAGAGATTTTTAAATGAAGATTGAGTGAAAGCACATTGATTCGCTGCTTACCTATTTATTTCCATGTTGGGGCAACGGCAATTGCTTCCCGTTCCAGGTACGACTAGTTGGATTTTCTTGTTCTTCACTGCAATCGGATTGCGTCCTTCAGTATTTTTGTAGACGTGGCTGATGACGATGTTGAAGCGAGAATCGTCACGTCGACTCGATGAGCTGCTTTTGCTGACGACTTTCGCCAGAATGGCTGTGAATTGTTTAAAAATAGTTGGAAAGGAGAGGAAAAAGCGGATTAAATTCACATATTTTTGCGCGCTTTAATTATTCAAAGTCGAAATGGAAAAGTTGGGCTTATTCATAACAAATATGCTTGTGTCGTCGTCGTCGTGAAATCCTCAGCTCAGTGAGTTTTTAATCCGTTTCACTGTTTTTTTATGCCACAAACAGACAGCAGCACAATGACGAAGCAAGTCGAAAAATCTTTTGTATGACGTAAGCTCGCAAAAACAAACTTCAGAGAATTCTCGAGGTGGCTTTGATGACTGTATACAAAGTTGAGCTTATGAGTCATTAGTCTTAGATTAAGGAAAACTTTTTTAATGCAAACAAACATCAAACGATCTCTTCGTCTCGAGTTTTCGACAAACTCTTAAAGTTCAAGACCGTAAATCAACTTTTTCATTTCCCTTGAAATAAATTTTTCAGCTTTTTCAACTTCCTACTCACCATAATCCCGCTTGCAGAACTTATTATTGTTCAATCGTTGAGCCTCAATTTTACATTTGCAGTCTGAATTTTAAAAAGAAAAAGACGAGAAAGAAAAAATTGACAAAATGAGAAAAGTTTTCACGAGAAGAAACTTTAAGTATCATTGCGAGATGTAATTTGAATGAATATGAAATTAGATTCGTCGTCATTCGCTTCTTGTTGAAGTGGATTTGTCCTAAAATAACAGAACAAGATAATTGCTCGAAGCATTGGGGATCTGAAATTGCCAAAGCTCCCAAACAAATCCCCAACAATTTTCCTGCTTTTATAGCGTTTAATCGCAGCCAGGAAAAGGGAAAAGTGGGGAAGTTAAATTTAATAAAAAGCGGCTGTGATGATATCAAAATAATTATCTTTCGTGCTTCGTCTTTTACGAGTCAGAGAAACAAGAGCGAAAGAAAAACTTTTTTTATTACTTTTGTAATGAGAGAAAGACTTTGATATGAAAATTTGTTAGGAGTGAGGTGGGACGAGAACTCAGGTTGACTTACCATCCCTTGATTTTGGTCTAACTTCCGTTTGATCGCTGTAGTAAGATTCCGGAGCTGTATTCTGTGGCATGTTCATGTTGATAACTCGAGGTTCTGTAATTAACGAATCAGTCAGTGAGTTTAAGAGGTCATACAATCAACTTACTGATGCATGGGGCGATATGTGAGCGACTTTGTTGATATCCTCGAGCGCATCGATTGCAGGTCAAGCCCGTCACACCCTCTTTGCATGTACATTGTCCACTCGTGTTATCGCAAGATTTTCCAGTCGATCCAACAGCGTGACAGGCGCAGGCTGATTAAAGAGAACAAAGAGCTTGTTAACATGAAAGAGAGCAATTCAATAATGTCAAACTTGAGGGTTGAACACGCTCAATGCAAACAGTCGAAACTTCCGCATCGAATGATTTGTCTAATATCAACTCAACCCGAGCGTGACCTTCTAGTTCATGTTTTCTCTCAAAACTAATTTCCACAAGCATCATAAAGTTCGATCCGGACACATTTCGGCCCCGGAAAAATCAAATGTTCGCTTTCCGACTCTTTGACTCACATCAAACATCAAACAAACATAAGCTTCATGTTATGAACTTGTTTGACGACGGAGAACAGTCGGGAGAGGGAAAATGTGTCAGAAAAAGATCTTCATTCATTTTTAATGAAAATTGCTGGCCTCGACAATGGCCCGAAGACAAAGCTGGGCGGCCTTCATTAACTTTTAGAACTTTTTAGGATATCGGCTGCTATCGTTTGACCAACATATGCTCAGCGTAGCAGTTTATGACTCCCCCGAGTGAAGAATTAAATACACAATAATAAAATGTTCTCCTCTGCTGCCGCTTGCAAATTGATTCGCCTCAAGCCTTCTTTTCGTTTTTTTTTTTGTGATGAAAGATAAAAGCGACCGGAAAATAAAAATCTCATTTGGAATGTGAAGTTTTCTCCCGATTTTAAATAAAGGGGATGAAGGATGTGAGCAAAAAACCAGAGAACGTTTGAGCAAATAGTTGATTCATCTGCAATTGGAAGGAAAATGAAGTTTATGTTTGCAGTTGTAGTTTGGTAAAAGGGAACTGTAGCTTTGCTGTGCATGTGCTTGGTCGTTTTGTAAATCATGCAATGAAGTTGTGTCTTGTTTGTTTTCTTGATTGTTTCGTTACTTAATTTAAACGGTGACTAGTTGATGAAGTCAAGGGTTGCCAAGTTTGTAAATAGCGAAGAACATAAATTTGTCACTCACTCTCTTCACCACTTGAGCGAGAAAACGGGTCAACAGGTCAAAATATAATTTTCACATTTAATATGAATAAAATTAAAATTTCTAATTGCGACGCTCCCTTAATTAAAATTCCTTTTAAATTCTCTAACTTTATGTTCAATGCTGGTCACCTTTCGAACTGCAAACACAAACATTTTTCGCAAACTAAAATTGCTTCATGAATGTGTGTACACAAGAGTTCGCCCCAGCCCTCAACTTCCCTTGGTTGGCTTGCTGCTACTGCTGGGGGAAACGAGAAAATCTTTATTTATTTGCTGGAAGAGCAATAACGAGATGAGTTTTTGTTTTTCTGTTTCCATTCTATTTAATTAATAGCCTTCAGGGCCTCAGCTCGGTTCATGCTTGTGTCATGTTTCGAAACGAGATGAGAATCTCTGCTGGATTGTTTTTCTATGCTTATCAGACAAATCAATCGATGTGTGCACGTTTACGTTTGTTTCGAGCGAAAATAGATTTCAATTTGAGGAGATGATGTGGCGGAAAGAAGCCGAGTCTCCGCTGGAAAGTCATTAAACGTTCTTGAGAAACCTGAATCGAGTACTCACGTCTGCACGCCTTTTTGTGGCTGATTGGTTTGGTCGGATCACGGTAGAATCCTTCTTTGCAGTAATGACAATGTCGTCCGGACGTATCATGTCGACAATCCACACAAACTCCACCCGAAACACGACCAGAGAGCTTGTACAGTTCCAAATTGAAGCGACAACGTCTGGCGTGTCCGTTGCAATTGCAAGCTGAAAAACGGAAAAGAGAAGAAGAAATTAACAAGGTTTTTGATTTAAAATGCAATTCGAAATATTTGCGTTGGGATAATTGAAATGTTTTCTTTATTTCCTCGCGAGATGTTTGCGTAGGCAACGCGAGATCACGAGAGCCATCAATTTTCCCTTCGACAGCATTTCTTTTTCGAACAAAAGTGCAGCACGAAAAAAAATCAGTTTGCAGTGTGCGAGAAACTGAAGTCGAGAAGAACGACAATTACATTTATGATTATTTCATTTTTGTCGCATTAAGAGAGTCTTAACGTCGAGTCGTAAAGAAATATTTTTACGTGTTTTTCTCGGTCAGATCAGCAGGTTTTGTCGTTTCACGTCTCGCAAGCCACTTTGTCCAATTACATTCTTCTCTCATCAGGAGTCCGAGCTATAATCCCACCGAGAAGCTTCGCGAACATTAAATTTAACTTACGAAATAATTTGCGAAATTTTCTGATGTGGACGAGAGACGACAAGATCCACTTTCTCATTCTTGATCGTTCCCTCATTAAACGATTCACATCTCACGATCAAGATCGTTTGAAGCATTGCCTTGACGAGAACCTGTTTTCGCAATATTCCCTTACATAACGTTCATCGTTTATGGAAACATAATCTGATGATTATAGAGACGATTGAGCATCGCTTTTACAAATAATGACGTGCAATCGATCGCATTGAGGACATTCATGAAAATTGATATAGTTTGTCATCACTGCGATGCGGTTTCCTCAGTTCTAGCTTTGCTCAAAGAGCTAGAAAATCAGTTCACATTATCAAGCATGAATGGGACTCATAAATAATGCAATTAAAGTTATCATAAAACTTAATTTAATGCAAAATAGCAGCGCACAGATAAATCATGATTATAGTGGAAAGAGCTTAATAAACGTTTCTGCTTTTATTTCGGGCTGACTGTCTCGGCTTGCTGTTTGCACCACACACAGCTCGACTGCTTTCCGTGCTGTTATCGACCATACCGCGCACGTACACTAGAGAGTGAGACCACCACGAAAAATTGTCGGTTCAACTCTGAGCCTCGACTTTGAAACGTTTCCATATTTTATGATTTGATATGGCATAATTTTATGGTTTATTAAAAATTTATTTTAATATTTGTTGTGACGTTGGAAAAGCATATTTCGCAATCAAATAGTCGTCTGATTTATTTGTTTTGTCGAGGATTTAACGCGGTATCAACAAAGGCGCACTGAGGCTGATAAAACGCTCAGTTCACAAGTCCACCTATCGTGCTTCATTTATCAAGATTTGTTTGCAGTTCTTTTTGTGCCAGAATATTGTTTCTGTTTACTTTTTGCGCAATGTTTAAATAGCATTTCTCTTATCGATGTAAAACTAGTTGAACGAACTTTGTTCGCAGAAAACTTAAATTGAGTTCACAGGAGCTTGTCCAGATCATAAATTGTCGTATTAACGAAGCTAATCGCAACTGCAGAAAACTACTTAGCAGCTTTTGGGAATTAAAAGAAGTTGTTGACCGCTGATGCAATAGCACTTGGTCTTGTTGATGTAGTTGCAAGTGGGCAGGAAAATAAATTGATTAAATTCCGTCGCTTTCAACAATCTTAAGGAATATTCAGAAGAAGAATGAACTCAATGCTCACTCGAGTGAAACAAATCTTAATTAAACAATTTCTGTCTTAATCCCTGCAGAAAACACTAATGCGCAACTGAAATGAAACCGCAAAAATATTATTTTAGCTCGGAACAAATATTTAGTTCTTTCGAGTCAAAAAATATTTTTTCGAGCATTTGTCATAGAAGTTTTAAAGCTTGTCCGTGAAGTTGGGATGAGAGGAAGCGATTAAGACAAATATTTTCTGTTATTCCAGTGCATTCACGCGATCACTAAATCATTAGCATTCTCGCCGCCTCCGCAAGCACTTTCCGACTATCGTCAAGATTGTTTTCTTCTTCTGCCGTAGTTTACAAGTTCTTCTGCACTGTTTTGTCTTAAAACAACAATTTGTCATCAACCTCTCTTCTATCTATTCACCCGTCCGCCCTCCTGTCGAGTTTTTGGTAGACGCTTACAGCTTCCGAGCCGACGAGCGCATTCACAATGAAGCAGAAAATTTATTCATAACGTTTTCGCTCTGCTTCAGAGAAATTTAATTTGAACGTATCTGACGTTCCGTAAAAGTTCGATCCGGCGCGTAACCTGCGCTGCCTATTGATTTTCATCACGTTTTCTATTAGCTATCAAGGATTATCATTCATGAAATTTTATGAAGTCGAGAGTTGTTGCGGTCGGATTGCTGTTTTGTTTTGCGGCTAGAGAAACAGAACTCGAATATGTTTGCAGTCTATTCATCACTGCTTGTTCTGCATGAAACAACATCACGTACCATCCCTTGGAGAATAAGAGCGAGGGAGCGAATTTCTCCACAAAAGTTGTTTTGTTTATTTAACCGAATTTCTGACGATTTGGTGAAATAAACTTTCCTCGATTCCCGAAATCAGAAGCCTTAGGCCGGGAAAAGGAAACGGGTGAGTTGAGTTTGTACAATTAGGAAATGTCTTTGGCCTTAATCACTTTTATAAAATCTTTATTTCCACGCAATAATTTAAAGTTAAGTCCTATCAGCGGAATGTACAGGACGAAAGTGTTCTCGAGAGTGGCGAACGTCGTTGAGGAGAGAAACGACAAGACCATTACAGTAATTAATGGTCCATTTGTTATTGCTTCGTTTGTAGCAAAGTTTTCGGGTGTTCGTTGAGAAGACTTCGAATTTATTGAGCTCGCCCAAAAAACAAGAGCATTAATTTAGTTTTAATTTCACTTGCTTGCCTTCACCAAACATTCCCGAACTTCTTCGATTAATTATCGCACTTTGAAGTGCCTTCTCTCTCATTAAATTGAGATTTAAATCGAATTAAATGACTCATGGGTTCGAAGTGATTAATTGATTTTTCTTCTCTGCTGTCTCTGTTGCTTTTGCGACGAACGCTTTGGTTAGCAAACGAAATCGCGAAATACTTTGAGACTTGCGAGATTTTATCTTGACGCAGAATTACTCGCGACGGTATCAAGCTTGAGACAAATAATGTTTTGCGATGATTAATTGCTGCTTGTGTGTGGAAATGCCGACAACAATTGATCGATTTAACCGCCGTTGATAGGTTGCTGATGTGACTTTAAACTTTAAAGTGAATTCAAAATAAATTGTTTCAAATGGCCTCAAGAGTGGACATGCTTTGAAGTCACGTCAAAACTAATGAGAAATAACTCTTCAAGCGGTTGATTGGTCGAGACTGAGTCGTCGCTAAAACTGATAAGACTTGTCAACAAAGTGCATCACGAAAAATAAAGAAATGTTTTAAATAAAGCGAATTGCCATAATTCCAAACAACTGGAGTCCAGACGAGGTGGCCGAGTGGTTAAGGCGATAGACTGCTAATCTATTGGGCTCTGCCCGCGTGAGTTCGAATCTCATCCTCGTCGTAACACGACAGAAAACTTTTTTATTTTTTTTTTGTCAAAGCTAATGAGAGAAGGTTTTGAAAACGATTTGCGTAATGACAGTTGTGATCCTCCTCTCATGAAAAATCATTTTTCAAAAAAGCAATGAAACCAATATCATCGATTGGAAGGTCATCAGCTCTGTGTAATCCTCCAACGTGCACACGAATAATCTAAAACCATTAACCATAAGCTGCCCTATAACAATGAACAATGACTTTAGAATTAATATTTCTCGTGATCGACGTTGAAGTGCGGCGAGAACGATGCGATGATTGATGATCGAATGTGACTCGTAAATTTCCATTATCGCTTATCGGTCAGGTGTAGTCAACAGTAAAAATAATTGCTTTTAACGATGCCTCTAACACATCCGCTATTTGAAATGAAATCCGAGAAGAAAAATGATTGATTGGCTTGAAGACGCTACGACAGGTTCGAGATAGAGATTCAAACGAACGCATTTTAATGGTTTCAAATCAAGATTTATGAGGACGATTCTCGTCGCATTTTCTCCAAGCGCGCTTTGTTAGAAGAAAGAAAATAAATGAGTAGCGATTTCGAATGTTTATACATTTTGTCGTCGCATCAGCTAACAAACGCACAGGCTGAAGAATGGAGCGAAGCCATTAACAGCAAATTTATTTCGTTTTCACGAAACGATAAAAATTGTTCTCGCTCGTCTTTGAAAACGTGAAAATGTCGCAACGATTTGAATATTCTTTTCTTTTCATTCACGTTTGATAAAATAAAAGCGAAACTGCACTCGCGGAATAAAAAATTCTTTCTGTCTCAAATCGGGGAGAGGCCCACAAAGAAGAGCAACGAAGACAAATTTTGTACTTTCGTATGAAATATTTTCCTGAGAAAAGACAAATAGAAGGAAAATTGTGAAAATGAGCAGCCACAAGCGCGCACGACGATGCCGCAAGACATTTCTAAGATAAATAATTAAATTCATCAGAATCATTAGAAGTCGAAGCGTGCGATGAGCGCGGCGAGCGATGAGAATGTTTAAATGTTTTATTTCAATCAGCTTCAACCTCCCTTGAAAAGTCTCTGACACGAGGCCTTGAAAGCAATCTACGCTTGTTATAAGACATATCGATTCACAAATAAATAAATAAAGCCAGACATAATGTCTTTGTCAGATGGAGACCGAGAGTAACGGAATATCATGTGAGCTATTTTTAGCAGCGACGAGGAATGAAAAACTGCAAAGTGAGAAAATCTAATCTCAACTTCACTTGTTTCCAAACAAAAATAAATTTTAGTTAACGCAAACTTTACTTTTTTTTTGCAATGCTTCGCTTTTGTTTTTAGCATTTTTTTTGTCGTCTCGATTCTAAGTTTCGTTATTTATTGTTATGCTTAACCTTTTGCATTATTATTAAAAGTTATCTTATCTTGCACGCGACACATCTCACGCGAAGCTTTCAAACTTTGAATTTCAAAGTATTTTTTTTAAAGGAACTTAAAGTTTTTTCAGTTCGTTGAGCTTTAAGCAAATGAAAGCTTTTTGAAATCACTGCAATACTTGCTCATAGCATCATTATTTTACAAATGATTCCAATGAAAATAAAGCATTCTGAAAATTTTAAAGTCAACAGAAATTCCTCGCTCTGCATCAAGAATCATTTTCCTTTTCATGGATTTTCCCAGAAACTCATCATGTAAAACATCTAAATTAAAATGAGTTGCATAGCAGCGTCTGCACTTTGACGAAGGCGGAAAAATCCCATACGAGAGCAAGCACATAAAGTCATCTTGATCATTAAATTAAAAAGTTCTTTTTTTCGTGAGTGTGGAGAATTTAATTAAAGTACGATGCAAAACAACTTTATTTATTGCTTGTAATTAAAAAAGGGTTTCATTCTTCCCTCTCAGCAGCTCTCGAGCCTTCTCACCCAGAAAAATCTCATAAAATTACTCGAAAATTGCTGTTCAAATTGTATGTGAGTTTGTAGCTAGCAAGAGCATATGCCAGTGGATGAAAATATTTACGTCGGGCGATGTTTGAACCAGCCAAGAGGAAGAACACAGAAGTACGAAGGTTTACAGGATTTTTGCGGGGGAAAATGCTTTTTAAATACATAATTCGATGCTGAAAG
Source organism: Smittia aterrima (assembly GCA_033063855.1). Classification (NCBI taxonomy): domain Eukaryota; kingdom Metazoa; phylum Arthropoda; class Insecta; order Diptera; family Chironomidae; genus Smittia; species Smittia aterrima. Next base: position 10,493,798 of record CP093831.1, on the reverse strand, counting down.
TTCTTCCCCTTTTCTTGATTTAAGGGAGCAAAGATTTTACTTTACAAATTTACAGAAATTTTACGAGAAATAAATTCAACGCACATTTCGTGTTGAGCAAACATTAACGAGGAGAGAGGAGACAAAAGATTGAGGAGGAAGTTTTATCTTCCACAAAAGCAGAACAGAACAGTCTTGAACCCAGCGAGAATATCAAACTTTGATTTCTGTTTCTAAGAAAATTTCCCGAAGCATAAAATCATTAAATGGGAACTTGGATCCCGCATAAAGTTACTGTTTGACTCATGGCAAAACATTTTTCATTTCATTTAAATTTTCTTCTTCGTCGTCTTCCTAGAACTTTAACCTCCGCTCCGAAATAGAGAAACTTTCTCTCCTCATAAATCGTACCAGTCAGCGCTCATTTCCCTAATGATTTCCGAGCACACTCCAAGGATGCTAATATTATTTATTTAATTATGTGTATAATGCCAGACAATTTAGAGGAATTTCATGAACAAAAACAAATGAAAGAGCGAGAGTGAGACGACGGAGAAATTTATTCATGCGTTTCACAGAAATTAATGATGATTTATGGCATGAGATTAGATTAGAATTGGAAATTTAATTTCTCCGAACAGAAAAACTTCTCCTGTAGCAGTTAAACTACCGGCTAATCGACGAGAGTTTCTCATCTATGAAAAAGCGTTTAATGCGACTTCGTGCAGTCTGATAAAACCTCTAACAGAAGCGAGAGACAGAGAGTTTATGCATTTTAATCAGATTCTAAATCTTCCGAACTGTGTTTCGGGGTTTTCGGTTTCTCTCTCGTTCTTTTTTGTTTCAACTTTTAGTTGAGCTACCGATTGCAGATCGAGAGGAAAATTTCTGAAATTCAAATTGGGAAGCCGCAGCCGAAACATTTGCTTGAGCAGAAAAACATTCCGGAATTGAAATGTCACCGCAACTGATAGATAACTGTAATTTATTGGAGACACGCCGCTTTTATGTTGGAGAACTGGGTGAGAATTGCTTTTGGAACGACTTTAAGTATCAAAATCATTCTTGAAGGCGATGCCATTGCATGATAAAGCGTCATCTATCAAAACAAAAACCCCTTTTTACAAAATTGAGCTCCGCTTTTCTGTTGCCATCCATTGAAACTCCTGAATCAATATTTGGAAAATGTCTGATGGAGTGTGACAGAAATGCCATTTCAGCTCTCAATTCCACATCAAATATGAAGCGAGTCTCTACACTTTAATATCAGTTTATTGGTTTCATTCGACATACACACAAAATATTTATTTTCACCCTTCAGCTCAATGTTTCCTCTGTGGTCGAGCTAGAGAGTTTGAAATCCACTTTTTTTCTGCTTTTTTCTCGGGCAATTCGTTTTCTATTTTCATCATGTTCAGTTCTTTTTTCTACGAATTCACTGTTTCAAACTTCAGCAGCGATGAAGCGAAAGGGATGATGGAAGCTCCAGGTGGAACGTGAAAACAATATCGATTCCCCAAACCTCAAACGAAAGATTCCCGCGAGTGCGGTTGAGATTTGAAATCATAAAAGCTTCAATTCGTTTCGATTAAAATACTTTCCGCTCATAACCACCGCAGTTTTCCACTTGACTTTCCCCCCAGCAAAATTTTATTCAGCTCTCGGCGTCTCAAAGGTTGTCATAATCATCAACTTGATGAGAGAATGAAACTCTCGCTGATTCTGCGGGTGGAAAAGTGAAAAGCACGCGGGGAACGAGACGAACGGCAGAGACACAGGTAGGAAGCGATAATTATAGAAGGAAAAGTTTATTGTCTGTTTCGAACTCAGACGATGACGGGATTTAATGGAACGAGAGAGCTCAGTCAGACGATGCTCAATGTTCATTCAGTAAATAAACAAAAGCATTTCAACTCACCTTTGCATTCGTTGGCATCCCTCACTGTTGCTCGTGCCCACGGTCTATCGAAGTAGAACGGTTTGCACTTTTCGCAGTCCCGTCCTGCCGTGTTGTGCTTACATTCGCATTCGAGTTGTCCATCGATGTTCTTCACGCAGCGCGATGCATGTCCATTGCATTTACATCTACCGCCAACAGAGAAATCGCTGAGCGCATAAGTGCCGGTGCCAGCGGCTAACAGTGAATTCGGGGACGATGTAGTGCTCTCCTTTGTTGAATATTCTCCTCTCGCTTTCGATTTCATTGACATCGAAGCTAATGGACTCTGCAGGCGATGGAAAATTACTCGAATGTCTGTGGCTGTAACCCAATCTTGTAGAATAGCCGAGGCGTCGAAGTCTGCAGCCGATGGACGTCCGTCCAATGTGCTAAACGCAATGCGAGATCCCTGAATCCCACTCATGCCATCGTTTGCAAATCGATTGTGATCCAAACAACGAGGCTCTTGTTCATTAAATTTCGTAATTTGCTGTTTAGCTGGACGTCCATAAAGTTTTTTGCATTGCGAGCTGTAGAACTGGAAGGGTTGCCATGTTTTTCCGTAATCCGCGCTCTTATAGATGGCCATCGAATCGGGTTTGACAGCATTCGGACAGAAAAGTAAACTCACATAAGTGAGTTCAAACTTTTTTCCGAAAGATAATGTCAACGTTACGTTATCAGGAGAATTCTCGAAGCTCCCGAAGTTTGTGTTTGATAGTGGCCGCGGCTCCGAGCGCCAACACGTCACATTATTCAAGTTATGAATATCAGAGAGTGCGGCGGCTGTGAAGCTTTTTGACGGGTCGTTTATATCGCATGTGTGACACTTTCCATCGACTTCGCAATATTTCTCTGGGGCATTAGAGCCGCAAGTCGACGAGGCTTCAATGGTTGAGCCGAACGCGACATTAACGAAGTCTGACATGCAACGACGCGGTCTATCTTCGTCAAAACATGGATCAATTGACGCTGGCTGTGGAACAAGTGACTTCAGACTATGGCCATACGCCTCGCAAACTGCTACAAATAATAATCCAAAAAGTATCGACGAAGGAAACATTTTCGTTTCAATTTTCATCTTTTACTCGTCTTCAGTTGATAATCACACGTATCGCATTACACTCAGCATTTATTTATGTTCTCCTCTCGCGAGACGAAGCAATCATTAAAATTGAATTCGACAAGAGATGAACAAAGTCATGAAGATGATGAAGAGTGATTTTAATAATTTACAGCGCCGCACACGTTTCGTCTTCACTCGTCGGCGCTCTCAGCACATTTCGCGTTTAGTTTTTCGGAAAATGTTTTTATTTCCTTTTCGCTCTGACACGGATCGCTTCGCGTCAAATTTGCATAACTTCTCGACTGTTATTTCAGCGATGTCTGGGGAAATGATTTGATGTGTTGATGCTTCTATCAGTTGTTTGCTTTCTACCTCTTCGTAAACACTTTATGAATTTTTAATTTTCCTGTTTTTCCCTGACTTTGTCTTGTTGATTTTGCGAGAATTTGGTGAAAATTTTAATTAACACTTTTCACTTTAGCCTAAATTTGCTTTCGAATTTTCACAAGATAATTAAGACTCTCATTGATTTCTTGCCTAGACTTCTTTATAGCTTCTTAATTCCACTTTAATTCACTTGAGGCAATAAAAACTTTCTTCCCGTGTTTTCGCTCCGCGCGAGTTTGATTTGATAAAACTTTAATTTATGGCTTTTGATTGCAATGGTGGGAATTATTAACTTCGCGTTATCATTAGTTTTAACGTTTATTATTGCTATTAATTTTAATTTGATGCACTGCAAAGATTAACAAAACTGTTCATTTAATCTTCCTGTTTGATTGTAAAAGAACTACATTAATTGATCATCCTCACTCCAACTGATTGCGTTCTAATTATTTATTGATTTTTATGTTTCAGACTGCACACAAATCGATTGAATTAGCAATGACAGTCGCTCGAAATTTTCGAATAAATTTTAAACTTTTAAAACTCGCAAACCAATTTATTTTTCAACTTTTCTTTGAAAGTCCCGCGGCAAACGAAACTCAAGATTTCTTCACAAAATTTCTTAGAATCACGAAAGAAAAATGTCTCACAAACGCGAATGAACTGCACCGTCAGACACTCAGCACAAAACTGAACCAAAACACAGAAAATTTATTTTCGCTCAACAACAGAAACTCCGGAGGATGCAGATGGGAAGGCAAAAGAAGAAAAAGTTTTGAGCGAGCAGAGAAGTTTTACAATTTCTCATGATGAGAAGAAGCCAAGCGACGAGAGAGAAAATCACAAAACGAGAAAATGTTGCTTGATATGCGGCTCGTGCGACATGAAAAATGTTGCTTAGCTTGTCGCGGAGCAACATTCATCTCTCGCGAATTTTATAAAACTTTCACTCGCTTTGAGGAGATTTTTTTTATACTTCGCTCCTTGAGATCAAAAGAAATCCCCAGGAGCTCATATTGCGACGCGTTTAAGATTATTTTCATGGAAACGTTTAATGAACTTTCGAGAGTTATTAAAAATTCTTGAAAAAGGAATGAGATCGCTCTCGAGATTCGTGAAGAAATTCCCCTTAAACTCACTGACGAACATTCCCATCCCCGAAAGGATTCAAAATTAAATTTCTCAAATTCAGAAAACTTTTGTTTCCTTCCCTTTCTTTCCTCTAATGCTTCGAGTTCGTAAAATCTGTCTGTGAGACCCAAAAACGAGATGAGACAAGATAATTTGCAATAAGCTTGATTGCTTCCCGTCATATTCTCCTCAGTTTCGTTAACAATAACGAGTTTAACGTCATGTTTAGTCACATTTGGGTGCTCACAGATAAATCAATTCTCCGCATATTGCAGCGCATATGTTGAAAGGAGGATTTCGCCGCTGCATTTAAGGCAAATCAAAACATCATCAATTTGAATACTTTCATCGTGTTTGAAGCTGCTTTTGCAGAGATTTTCGATTCTCTGTTTTCGAATCCGTTTCATTCATTTCCATCGTCATTAAAAATTCGTTCAAGACAGAAGTCTTGTCTGACTAAATATTACGATCCATAATAAAGCCATCAGCGATTAAACAGCTTTTACGACTTGAGGTTTAATTAAGGCCCGAGGATTTCTTATAAAGCTCTCGCACTTTTCAACACTCATAACGACGAGATTCAAGACGATAAAAGGCTTCATAATTACGTTCAAGCCTAATAATTTACTTTTTTATTGATCTTTGCTGAGGAATTGGAGTAGTCAATCTAAGTTGTAAATCAGATGAATAATTGAAAAGGTGAAACGCACTAAGCTTTCTTTTAAGGTTATTAGACTCTGATTATCAAGTTCAAATCAATTAAATTCTAACAACTACAACTTTTTATTCCAAGAATACAAATTGATAAACAAAATAGCTCAAGTGGATCCAAAGTAATAGATCAAGTGTATCCAAATAAAAACGTGTCCAAGACATTATCTGAAATGTAACTTCGTTTAGAACATGTTTTAGTAAAATGTTCAAACCCTGGAAAAATAAGCAAAAAAAGGCTTTCAGTGACCGCTACTCATAATTTATTTATGATCTCTCTGAGAAATTGGAGTAGTCAATCGAAATTGTAAATCAGATGAATGATTGAGAAGGTAAAACTTGAAGCTTCAGCTTTCAAGATCTCTCGATATTCCTAAAGCGAATTTCGCTTGCAATAAATTAAAAGCTAATTATAGTTCTTGGCGATGCAAACGGAATAATCGAACGTGTTAATGCGTATGATGTTGAAAAGAAAATCTTAAAATAATTCAAAACAAAAAGTGTTTCATGTTGTAAAGTTGAATCAATCTTGACCTAAAATGTTTATGGCGATGTTGAGATCTTTTCGACGTTATTGCTTTTGAAGATGAAGCGCGAGATAAAGTGTTCGATCTCTTTCGATTCCCGATTCACATGTTCACAGAAATATTCACATGTTTCTCATAATATAAATTTTCTAGACGCGTTGCAGTGAGTTTCTCGTATCGAGTATCGTTAAAGACGAAGAAGACGATCATCCTACATAAAAATTCATTCAAAGAGTGAAGCAAACAAAACGAGAATCCCAATGCTTGAAATTCTTCCCGACTGTAACTATTTTGAATTAAGTAAAACATACGAAACGAGATGCTCCATAAACATATCTCGGCAATGTCTCGTGCAAGATTTAGTTTCACTCTTGAACACAAAAATGTTTATTTGTTGAGTCTCGAGAAGTGACACAAAAACAAATTATTCACTTGTAGTAAGAGAAGCGTCTGAGAAATGCAAGAGGAAAAGGAAATTTTGCTGTTGAAAGTCAATTCCTGATTCTCTTAGGGGATTTCGTTGTGCATGGCAGAAAAAAAGTTACATTTCTAGACGACAGGATGTTCAATAGTTCTGCTAATCCCTTTGTCGAATTGATTTCAAGTTCAACATGCAGTTTATCTATGCGCTCTGAGTGATAACAAAAGACGAACGACTTTTGTGTCAACATGTAGCTGAAAGTCGTCTGCTCCTAAAACAAGAAGATTAGAAAACTACAACTGTAAATAATTTGCCCATTCGTCGCTCTCTGAAAACGAGACGGAAAGTTTTGCTTTGCGTCGCTCAGCTCCGACAGCCTTTATGCCAAAAGAACATTCTTGCAGAAATGTGTATTTAATGCCTCCATAACAAACAATGCAAAACTATTCTGAAAAGAGGCGGCAAAATGAGAGAGCGAGAAAAGGAAAAACATGGAACGACATATTTCATTGACATTTTGCATAAGCAAACAAACATAAATTTGAAAAGACATTAATGAATTATTCAGTAACACGAGATTAATGACTCTCTTGCTTGCTCTCGTTCCTTATTCGAAGGCGGCATGAGCCGGGGGTTGAATGCAAACAGAGGGAGAATTGATCCAGACATTGTTAAGGTTTAGATTTTTGTGTGTGCTTTGCCATGAGCCGACGTGTTAGAGACGCTCACACTAAAAATTACAAATTCACAAACGACAAGGAAGACTTATGAGACCACACGCAAAGCATATCCTTGAGGCAAAGAGCAATCTCTGTGGGCAGGTTAAACGTTTCAGTGTTCTCTAGAGAAAGAGAGGCAGAGAGTCGGTCAAAGAGATCAGAAAGAATAAATAGTTTGTTTGGATGATTACACAAATATTATGATTTATGGACTCTGGGATTGTTAGAGAACACAAACACTTGCTCCAAAGCGAAAGGAAGAGACTCCCTGCGATGACGAAGCTCCTTGATTGTGTTTTTTCTTCTCGCTTTTGTTTTCCAATCCAAACATTTCTCTTCTTTGGTGTGACAATGATAGTGAGTTATGAGTGGAAGTTCATTTGAGTGTAGCCACTTCAGAAAGTTTCGGGGACGACAATGATAATAAACTAAATAAAGTCTTGGCATGACCAAGTTCAAGAGGCCAATGATATGATATAAAATATTTATGAGCGACACAAAACTATTTTCCGTCTGTTGATTCTCAGAGTTTGGGGAGAACTCAGAGGAAGTTTTTTTTATAGCTCAACAAATCTCGAGATCAAACCAAATATTTTTCAATTTGGACTAATTTGATAATTTAATCAAGAGGGTTGAACTTTGGAATGGAACCTGTTGAGGAATTTCATTCGAGTTAATCTTCAGATTCTTTGATTAAAAATGCTCTAGAAAGCAAGTTGCTAGCTTGGACCGGTCTACTCACACGTCATTCAGCTTAATATATTCGTAAATAAATAAGTTTCAACTATCCGAGTGGCATCAAAGAAGCGTAGGTTTCCAACTGTGATAAAAGTATCAAAATAAAATAAAATTGAATGTTCCATCGCAAGCCCCCGAAAGATAAAAACTTGACTCGTGTGCGAGACGGCACGAAACTAATTAATTCAATCTGTGTTTCCACGATATCGGCTCGTTTAAAGAATCGTTATTTACACTTCCACAGATTGTTATTAGCACTAGTTAAGAGTTTCTTTTCTATCTCTCGCGTTCGTGAGGGGGACGATGCTTTAAACGATGTAAATAAACTGACAAGAATGACAAATGAACTTCTTTTGAAATTGATCTCTCAAAGTGTCTTCGAGGAGAAGTGAAAACGGTATTTTTGGTAATCAGAAACTGATGAGAACGAGAGGACTCACCTGAGAACTCTACAATGCGGGCACATTTCTAAACCCAAAACACGTGTCGTCTAAATGAGATTTAAATCAACTTTTCTATTGCTGAGTGCGAGTATTTTAATTTAAAGCTTTTAAATCAATTAAAGATTTAAAGTTTACTAGTTTTCTACTTCAATAAACACAATGTCGACAAAGTTCATGTATTTTAAAATGGAATCGAATGAAGCACTTCAAATCACGTTACTGCAGACTATTAAATCGTCTTTCCTTCGAAAAGCCTCAAATGAAGCTTAATACGATGACTCAACAAGTTCATCGAGAGATTGAACACACAATTTAAAGTAATAGTGCCATTACTGTAATTTTCTCTTAATTAATAAATGGAGATTGATTGAAACTCTTCTCTTTCTGTTTTCTCCGCTTCAGCTTTAATCTTCTTTCAAATTGTCGTTAGTCGAGCCGAGTCAAGCCACCCACTCACACACAGTGATTTTTCGTTAAACTGCTTTCTGATTCAATGCTGTTGCTTAGAACCGTCGGATGAATGAGATTGGAGGCACAATAAAGAGTTCCTCTTGTTCCCTAAATGCGCATTAAGAATTCTAAACATTTTTATGATAACAGCTTTTCAGAATTATGAATCCTCATGGATGCAAATAAAAGAACGAAGCTCTCGTCTAATGCTTCATAATAAACCATAAAAATCCCATGAATAAATATTCGTTTAATGTTAATTTTTCTTCTCAACATAATAAAGATTTTTTTATTGCACGAGTCGGCAATGAAACTTTAGACAGAAACTTAGCAAATTTTCTGATACTTTGCCTTGATCATCAAACATAAAATGATTCGGTGGCAATGCATAATTTAAACGCTTCTGAACTCAGCACAGCGAATGTTTTTCAAGACTCTCATCTCGAGATGGGATCAATTTTGAAAAGGCCAAGATTAAGATTGATGACATAAAATTTTGATGTTCATTGAAAAATGAAAGTCGCAAGTGGAACTGACGTCTACGAAAAAGATTCTTTTATGTCTTCATGTTGTTTCCAACATTTTCATGTCCAGGTTAGAAAATTTTCAGAAGAAACTTTTCCTTCTTTGAATTTTGCAATGGGGAGAGAGGAATCCTTAAAAAATAATTTCTGCTTTCATTGATGAGAAACATGCGATGTTAAGAAAATTAGAAACTTGTCGCGATCGTCGTTTTTCAGATTTTTTTGGTTGTTCCTGTTGTCTTATTAGTTGCACTAACTTCGCTTTCAAGACTCTTCGGAATTGTTTGACTCACTACTCAGATATGCATGGGTCTTGTTAATAAAACTGTTTTTCGTATCAAGTAAAGTTCTTAGAACAAGTTAAACATAATAAAATAACTGTCACAGTCTGTGACTCACAGAATAGTAAGTAGAAGGAAAGAAACCTTACAAGAACGTTTACTCAACTTATTAAATTATCAAGCTTAAGCTTAATTGTTTTCTCGCCTGCGAAAAAAAACTAAAGAACTTGACTTCTATGCATGAACTCGAACATAAAATACTTCAAGTTTATTTTACATTCCTCAATGTCAACAGCTTTTCCATAATTTTCATTCAACGTTTCCGCAAATAATCTCAATCTGAATTTTAAAATTCAATTTTCCTGCTACATCGTAAGTCTTCGACACGATTTCTCGCTTAATCCTCAGAAAGGCGAAAAATTCTGATCACATTCTGCTTAGTGCGATGTCTCGAGACGTGTGTGCCGTAGGTTATTTCATGAACGCCCTTTCCTTCCCAGGTCCCATGAACATTTACCGTGCGAGAGATGCGAGATGTGCGGCATAACTTTATTCAATTATTCATCATATGTGGAAACTTTTCCTTTTTCGCATACTTTTTATTGTAGCATGAAATTAATGTCTTCGAGATTATCAGCGACAAAAAAATGTGTTCAAGCCTTTTTTTTGTGTGCCGGTGAATTAAAACTTTCCTCTTCATCCTGTGCTAATGATGTTCTTTTAAAATCTGATCGTTCTTATTTTTGGTGCAGAGCTACGAGGTTTGAATTTAAATTTATTCCAAAATCCTGAAGGCGGAATGAAGAAGAAGAGTTGAGAGCAAATGAGCTAAGCCGATTATGCGGGTTCTTCTGTTATCTTTAGTCAGGTACGAAAAAATGTTTGGAATCATGTGAGCATATGAAATGATTTAAAGTTGGCGAGAGAAGGAAATCAAGTTTCACTTTAAAACTTGCCTTCTGACAAAAGGCTTTTCAAATGATTTAATAATTTATGAAAGCTTTCAAGTCAGTAATTAACAACAAGTTCATTGAAGTTTGCTATTTCGTATAAGGTTTCATTATTCAGTTACATCGAACGTGAAATTGATTTAATTGACTTACAATAAATCCTCACATCGATGACATTGTTTCAATCGAATTGAGTTCACTTCACAGTTGCGATGGATTTACACTTTAAATCAGCCTCAAGCAAAGATGTTTCATCTTGAGATATCCAAGTACGTACAATTTACTGGCGACATGCGAAAACACTTAACGCGGGAGAAGGCATCACAAACGTTGCAATTTATTGATTTATTGTCGTGCTTAAGCCCACGTTCAAGTCAATAATTTCGTCGTTTAACTGTTTAATAAATTATCGACGAGATATATTTATGGGTTGACGTTTTATGATTTATCTTTTATTTATTTTAATAATCAAGTCGCAAAACTTTCTGCCTCGTTTTGCATTTGAAATCTGCGTAATAAAATTTGATGGCCGAGAACCGCTGCTATAAATTTTATTGCCAGTTCCGATCGTTAAAATTTCTCGAAATCCGTGACAAATGAATCTCTAATTAAAGTGATTTCGGCTCGACAAACAAAAGGGTGGAAATTGAAAATCATGAGACTCAATGACTGAATAAATGTTTATTCAAGATTATTTGCCCTTCGAGGATTTCGTGGCGTATTGCTGGAGCTTAACTCGGATTGCATATTTTAATTAAAAGCTTCCTCACAAAATGAAAATCTCTTCGATTCACTGGATTCCTAAGCCATCGCTTTAAATTATTCGGGAAGAGCGAAACTGGGTCAATGCTTCAAATTGAATCAAGAAAAGTATTCCAAGAATCTTTCGGGAAGTTCAAAACAAAGAAAATGATCATTTGCATAATTCTACCTGCTAAGCTCGCTTCTTGTTCTTTCTTCACTTTAACAAATAAATAAATTCCTATTTTATTGCCCCTGATTTTTCTTTGCTCCACCATTTTTCGTCCGCTTTATTCAAATTTCCTGAGGACCTTTATCAAGCGTCAATCATTTGAGAGATGAAAATCTTTTCGAAAGAAAAAATGTGATTCCTTAAAGCCCTAGGATATTTCATTTGGGTTTGTCACCTTTCCGGACTGAGTTGTTGCATTTTAATTTCCTTAAAGTAAAATTGCTTGTTTGATTTAAATCTGCTAATGTTTGGAAAACATCGGCCGCTAGGAACACCACTCAGAGCATTAAAAATTTTCATCTACGAAAGCTTCCGAGAAAAAAGATCTGAAACTCGCCATTAAATCACTGAAAGCTTCACAAATTATATTTAAGCATTTGAGAAATTTCGTTCGCAAGCATGCAGCAAAAATTCATAAAATTATTATGCTTTGCTGGAAAAATTGTTTCGAAAGCATTTTATGTTATTGAGTTCCATTATCTCCTGCTTGCTCTTCGGTTGTTCTCTGTAGCGTTAATGTTGTTCCAAGCTATAGACAAGATGGTTTAAAACTTTTCCATAATGCTTTTGTTTATTCATGAAAAGCTTTTTCCATAGTGGAGAAGCATCATAATAATTTTCGGTTTATGATGAGAATGAAAGACTTCAGCTATCGCCTCTTCCTCTCTTGTGTTCAAAAAATATTTGCAACTCCGGAGAATCTTTTGTTGTCAATTGGAAAAATTCATTACCATAAAAAGCACAATGAGGTGAAGCTTCCGCCGCAAGACGGGAAAACAATTTGGAGAAAGTTTTCAGTTTATGCAAAAATAATAAGGCGAATGAAAATTAGTTTTTCCTTAGAGCCGAATTTGTATTGGAGTCACGTACAGATCTGCAGACATCGGTGAGACAAGGTTGTCAGTAATTGAAGGAAATTGAGCTTTGCGGTAAAGCGAAGTTTGCTACGCGCACATTTTTTGTAGAATTTATAAATGTTAAGTGATTCAGCTTTCGTATTCGAAATGTTTAACACGAAATTTCGCAAGCAAACCTCCGCATCAAAATATTTTCATGGGATTCGTTCAGTGTTCGATCAGAATGGAGTTAAACAAGAACTTCATTGGAATTTTTATTTCGCTTTTATTTCTCTTTCAATTTGTTAGTTTGGATGACAATGAAATATCGGAATTGACTGGGAAGACAGATGTCTTGATTGATCAGATTGAGCAAGAAGTTATCAGTGAACAAACACACTTTGACGACAAAGTTTCTAAAGCTCTCAGCAAAACGAAAGCAACGCAAAAGCTCTTGTCAGATGACTCTCAAACTAAGAAACTGAATTCGCATTTTAAGGAAATCGTTTCCATTTTGAATAAACTTGTCAAAACAAAGGACTTCACTCTAAGCAACTTCGCGACTTTAAATAAAGTTGGCTGCAAGAAAATAAAGAAAGTTGTTTCGAGATTGGAAGATCAAGTCGATCTCTGTTTGAAACTAATAAATGCAGTCGATAGATTCAACGTGTCTTTGGATACACAAGTTGACAATCTGAAAATTGAATATTCCGTGAGCTACATTCACTTCATCAAATCAACAGCAAACAAAGTCCTCAAAAATATTACGGAGCTGGAAAATCTCGTTGTTGTGATTACCGAGTTCTCGTCTCATCTTTACGCAGCTGGAATACAAATCGCAAATGTTCTTTATGAAATAAAAGTTGTTAAATTCAGAGATTGCGACGCAAAAGTCACAACGACAAAAGCTGTCAAATCAAAAAAGAAAACAAAGAATTCAGAATAAAATTTGAAATAAAATTTGTGAGCTTTTTAATCAAACGTTTGTCACTTAACAGCGACGTGTCTAACGAATAGAATTTTGTATAAACTAAGCAAGCATCCGCTTATCAACTAGCAAGAGGAAATCCTAAATGTTAATTTGAAATTATTTTTTTATTCCAACTTGACAAAGTATAAATGCTGAAGAAATTCGAATTGTTGCAACCATTTTTCCGTCGACTCAGTAAAATGTGGTTTATCCAGTGCTTTTGTTTATTCTTTTTGGTGTTGCTGACAGCTAAGTTAAGTATAGCTCAGGATGCCTCAGTTTCAACGACGCAGTGGGAGTTCCAGAAAATTCTCGGAGAATTAGTTGATCGTCAGAACAGAGTTCGATCAATGATTGACAAACTTGAGCCAAAAGCGAAACACGCTTATGATGAAGTCAAACCAAACAACACAGTTCCCTTAACTGAGGCAGCTTTAGATGCTCTTCGTAATTCTCTTACAACTCTAAAAACTCTCGATAGCTACGATGTGAAAAACAAAACTTGGACTTGCGATGAGATTGTCGTTCGATCTGGTGGAATCAATTTTGATATTCAACGATCATATCAGATCTACTACGAAGTCCTAAGAAATGTCACTGTACTCTACGAAAGACTTGGATCGTGTAATACTGGCTACGCAATAAATTATTATACTCTGAACGATAAACAGCGAAGCAGCGTTCAATCGGTTGTGACTTCTCTCTACATTCTGATCGACGAGTTCAATCAATATGGACTAGCCCTGTTAACCGCAGTCTATCAATACACTCGTCTCAACAATCAATTGCTCTACGTGAAGGAAAATATCTGTAACTGTCCTACTATTCTCTCGAATAGATCAGCAACTGCTTTGGCCACTGTCGATTCAGGCATAAACTTAGTTCAAACTAACATCATTGACTTTGAGCGGCAGATTAGAGACCAGTCTGCCACAACAATCAAATTCGCCAAAGCAATTAATCCAAACTTAAAGCTCAATTCGACTTACCTTCTTCTCACACAAACACTGGACAATATTATAACTTTAGTCCACGGTTACTTGGTTCTGGACACAAATGACGTTATCAAAGTCACGACAACTTGTGATGAAGCTGCAATGAAAATCGCTTTCATTCAATACAAAATGGATCAATATTATCAAATTAATATTGAAGCTCAGAAAAATTCGACTTTCGTCATCGTTCTGCTTGGCTACCTCAACGTTTACAATTCTGCAAACACTTATACTTTATCAGAATCTCAAAAACAAGCAATTCAATCAGTTGTCACATCAATGAACAGTTTGATTGATAAGTTTAGAAACTACGTTCTCTCATTGTATACGGCATGGTCGAAACTTTTCGTTTTGAATGGTGATGCCAGAAGTGCTCGATCTGGAAGCTGTCAATGTATCGCTGGGAGTACTCTCGCAGGACTCACTTCAGCCGTAACGACAATGGTCACAGGTGAATTCTAAATTTGATCGAAATATTTATTAACATTCATTTGATTTAAAGGAACAACACAAAAACTTTCGCCAGTCCAAGCAACCACAACGACACCAGTACTTCCAACCTTAGGTGGAACATCTGCAATACCAGCAACGACGACTTGGACGACGATTCCTTTAACGACAACATCTCCAGTAACCACAAGAGTTTCTAGTACAATAACGACGATTTCAACAACGATTCCTACTACGACGACAGCTACTCTTCCAAGTAAAAGTTTTTACTATTTCAATTAACTTTAATTCTATTTCGAATCAATTTTGAAAGCCTCTACAACGACGATTCCATCGACTACTACAAGTAAGTTCCTTGAAGGTGAAAAATATCTAAAGTAGACCTTTGATTTTTAAGGGACGACGACGTTAGCAGCAACATCAACGCTTGCGCCAACAACTCCAACAACGCCGACAACAACGCCAACAACTACACCAACAACTACACCAACAACTACGCCAACAACAACGACAACGCCAACAACAACGCCAACAACAACGACAACGCCAACAACAACGCCAACGACAACGCCAACAACAACGACAACGCCAACGACAACGCCTACAACAACGCCAAAAGCAACGGAAAGTAAAAAAGCTTAATTTTTTCTAGAATTTTTTAATTCATTATTTTTTGTCACTTTACCCTCAAGCAACAACTTGGACGACAACGACAATACCAACGACGATTCCAACTACAACTCAAAGTAAGCAATTTGTTCTAAATCTCCTAATTTCTCCAAACTTTTTGTGTTTTTAAGCAACAACGTTAGCAACAACGACTCCTGCTGTGGTTCAAAGTAAGTGTTGACCAAAAATTAAAACAAATTGAATTTACTTCAAAGCAATTTCTCTTAAAGCCACGACAACAGTTACGAGTAAGTTATAATCTCCTTTGGAATACTTTAATCCTCTTCTTAAATCTTTCGACCAGCACCTCCACCAATTGATAGTGAGTTGATCATTTAAACGAATTTTCATTTGTAAAGAAAATTTATTTTTCTAGCAAGAGCCGCTGACACCAGTGAGTTTTAAAATTTCATAAATATTTGATCATGAAAATTTATTTCTTCTCTTCCATCAGCAACTACTCCACAGACAAGTAACAACTTCACATTCCTTTTAATATTTTCTAACATTTTGTGTTTTCTAAGCGGCGACAACTGTCAAAGGTGGAAAGCCTTGCTCTAACGCAGCGACAGAGGTTCCGATAACTTTGAAAGATCCATCAGGAAATTACCTTAAGACAGCTTGTTTCAATTTCGCAAACTACACTCAAACTGGAGCTGACACTTATTGCAAGAACAACCAAATGGCTTTGTTCCGAATTGACTCAAATGCAACTCAAACTGCTCTCTTCAACTATCTTCAACCTATGGTGAACGAGACTAGTGCAGTTTTTAGAATTGATGGTGTCAGGGATGAGGCAGGTGACAACAAATGGTACAACAATGATAAGACTGCAGTTCACACAGGTCTTGATTGGCTTATGACAGCAGACACTCCAGTTGGTTGGAACTCTTTGTGTGTGACGAACATGGTAAAAATAATTTTCAATTTCAAGTCAACTGACAATTTATAAAATATTTATTTAAAGTTTTTCCCGATGCATAAAGTGATCAAAACTTTGGCCATTGATGGACTTGAGCCGACTTACGCGTTCAACTCGATATGCGAGTTCAAGGAATAATCTCTTTTTCCATAAAATTGATGTGAAGTCAACGACCATGAATTTTTCACGATTTCAATTTATAATAAAAATTTGTTCACGTGAATAATTTATTTGCCAGTCAAAATGATTTTTCAAACACACTGCCGCTCATTTGATCTACGCAAAAACCGCAATCGCGCGATAAAATGCAAATAACGAAACATTCAAATGATTTGTGAGGTGAGAACATGGCGCAAAATTGCGAAGTCATTAATCCGAAGCTATTTCAATTCCGCGAAATGAAATTGTTGGTTTTATGATCGATTGTGCAGTTGGTGAGATTTCCTGACGATTCAGCTTTTCATAGATCAAACAAAAGTAGCTTCAAACCTATAAACTCTGAAAACAAATCATTTCATGCGGAAAGAGCAAATGAAAAACAATTTCGAATATCAGAATTTTCTCGTTTTATTTTTTGGTGAACTTTTGGCAATTTGCGGCATTGAAATTTGCAATTTTTCTCTTTTCGTCTCGCATACAAAACAAAAACGTATTTTCTCATCAACACATTTTCATTTAAACCTAAACATTAAAAGTTATTTTACAGCTTTTTTTTTCGTTTATGTTCGGCGTTCGGTTAGTTAAAGTTGAATAAAAATCTCTTTTCGTAACATGTTCAACTAAAACTACTTTTGTTTCTGTTATCGTTAAAAAATTACTGGCAAAAGAGTTAAATAATTTACATTGGATCGAAATGTCAAAAATTTTATGAAAAAACTTTCCGTCGATGATTGAAATATTATTGGAGTTTGAGTGGAAACTGATTGTGCTTCAAACTACCTGCGAGCTAATTTCAAAAGACGATAAAAAATTAACAATTTGATTTTTTTGGTTTTGTTTCTCCATGAAAGTTTGAGCTGATGGAATTTTTGATTTTTAGCTTTTTCATGGAGCGAGTTGAGAGACGAAGGGGAGAGCCAGGACATTGTTTGCTGGAGAAGACTTCCCGAGGCATAATTATAATCAATATTTTGACATGGGAGTTTCTGCTTTTAAATGTTTTGGAATTCTCGATTCGGAAAATTGTTGGCAGTTCGTGTGAATGAAAAGTGGGCAGTAATTGATTCAATTTATTTCCTTTGGTTATTTCTGTAGTTTGAGGTTTTTCCTGGAACGGGAAAGAGCGATCGTCTGAAGTGGAGGAGAGAACTTTCTAAAGCAATTATATTTTGCTTTTCAAACATCTCAATTCCCTCTCTCCATCGTTCGTCGATGCATTTGTAAACTTTTTTTATATTTCCTCGACGTGAACTCGAAAGTTTTGAAGGGAAATGTTGCAGCAGCGTTTTTCGACGGAAGCAAATGTGGGAATCTTCTAAATAACATGAACGTTTCATTTTTGCTGAGTCGTGCAACGTTTCAGAAATCTTTGACTTTCGTTATTTCTCATGAAAAGAAACCGCGTTCGTCAGAAAGTAAACAACGCAAAAGGATTTCTCACTTCTTCCAAGTGAGACTACTT
The DNA here is from genome assembly GCA_033063855.1 of Smittia aterrima. Taxonomy (NCBI): domain Eukaryota; kingdom Metazoa; phylum Arthropoda; class Insecta; order Diptera; family Chironomidae; genus Smittia; species Smittia aterrima. The sequence continues at coordinate 10,476,096 of CP093831.1, read as the reverse complement.
TCGCATTCAAGTCTCGATTCCTATCTCCCATGTCGTCTTCTGCTGCTTTAATTGCTTTCCAGGCAGCGAATGAAATAATTACGAAACTCAAAGTGAAGTTTTTGGTAGAAGCATCCGAACGTAACTCCGTCGTGTTCATAAACATCGTCGGCTCCACATACATCGTGGATGCTAATAGTCACTTTCTCGCATTCCCATGACATTTTGTGGTGAGAGTCGGTAGCAGACAAAAGCACATCAGAGCAAAAACGTTAGAGCTTCTCGATGCCACGATTATTTACATGGCGGAACAATTAAACTTCGAATGTGAACGGCGTCGTCTGCGTGTCTAGAAACTTAATTATCGTTCACTTTATGTGCATTTGCACAAGAGAATCTACGACAACGTGCGGAATTTCGTAACTCATGTCAATTTATTTTAATTTTACGAGTCAAAAACTTTTTTTTCCTGACTGTAAAATCTTTTGTTTGACTAGGTTTTTTCTGTTCTACAATTTCGTTAGAAATTAAAATTTGGAAACATTCGCTCACGACGTGACTTGATATTCTGAGATGTACAATGATCGTCACATGATTCACGAATGCATCTCTGGTGTATGTTTCGTCCTGTTTAACATTTGAACAATTAGCAAACACAATTTCAATGACTACAGATGAAAACAACTTGATATGAAGACTCAGGATAAATGAATTAATGGAATTGACATTATTCGTAGCAAAACTAAGGAAAATTTAATTATTTTGATTAAAATTCTAATCTCTTTCTTGTTAACAAATAATCAAGACATAAAATTAAACATTTTCCCATCTCTAGTCTCGTGTAGCAGAAAAGTTTTTTGTCAGCAAAGGTTGCTTCTGACACTCTAAGGAAATGCTCCGGGTGGAAAACCTATTTTAATTTAATTAAAATGCTGTCGCGGTAGCAAATCCTTGGAATTTATTCTTCATTCTCCATGTAAATCTCAAACCCGCATTTAAACACTTCTCAGTTATACACTTCTCACTTCTTCCTTCCTTTTCTTCCACCCACCACTGCGAATCGCTATTTCTCCTTCTTAAACGAAGTGATTTTTCATTTAAAATCTTTCAAAGTCGTAGAAGAGAGTGAGAAAATGAAATAAATTACGCAATAAATGGAAAATGAGGTAAAGATGGCAGAAGATGGAATGTGACACTTCTTTCTAAGTTAGATCTTTATTTACATTTGTCATTTCTCGAGCCTATTGAAATTTTAACTGAGCGAGTATGAGAAGTTACTCTGGAGTGAAATTACTATCAACGTTCATTGCATGATTGAAGTGACGTTGTGTGAATGATGAACTTCAAGTCAGGAAACACATTTGAGCGTGATTCACAAATCACTTTCAAAGTTCTCACTCCAAACAGCTTCGAGCAGTTGAACGTAATTTCTTTATTAAATGGAAAATCTTTTCGCATTAACTTTTGCGCATTTTATTTTCGCGAAACATTTCACAATCGCGTAATATTTCCGAGGGTAAAGCTGGGAATGGTTGGAAGTGAATACAACAAATGTTTCGTTGAATCTCGAAGCTGAGTGCGTTTGATTTGAAATTTTCAGCAACTGTGCTCGCTTAAAAACCTCTTAACAACATTGTATGTTAATAAAAATATAGATTATAACGGTATTTAGCATAATTAAAATCAAATAAAAGAGATTAACATACACCTGGAACGAGAAAGAAACATTCGTGAAAGTTTAAAGGATTAGAACAAGAAAAGGAGATGATAACTTACTTAATCACACGTGTTCGCCTGCCTCTGATATTTTCGCAAACGACGGTACCATTCGTCGCGCCATTCAATTACAATTGAATTGTCTCCGATGCCGAGAGCACTTGCTGGACCCTCTTCGTCGTTTCCGAGTATGAGATAAGATCTAGACAGAAAGGAATGAAATTGGCATCGCTGAGCGAGGTAAATTCGATTAGAACTTACTTTTTGATTTTAATCTTTGGACATTTACAGTCAAGGTCCTTTGTAAAGACGTAGAGCGACACATTCTGTCGCTTTGCTAATCCATTCACTGCGCTGTCCTCAGTTTTACGGAAAATTGCCTTCACCTGAAGTGTAAACTTTACTGATTCGGATTTGCTTTGATCCTCCATAGACTTCGATGCCACTGGAATCGCTTCACGAGCGATAACTTTTGCCATGATTGCTATTTGAAAGAAAAAGATGAAATTAGAATCTAATTCGATAAAAGAAACAGCAAATCATTCATCATGATGAGTCGTCGATGTGCTCAATGGATCACGGGGACGCTTCAAAGCCAATAATTGAAAGAGAAAACCCAATTTCCGCTTTGATTAACAACAGAAAAAGGATGAAATTCACCTTAAAAGCAAATAGAACAAGTTGTGTCCAGAGGTAAAAGGTTCTTCAATGTTCCCCATCAAAGTTCATTTAAAAACGTATTTGTTTCCGATATTGGATTGTTACACAATTGAGTGAATGGTTAATGTTGCTTCAGTTGATGTGAAGAACGAACTTCACGTACAAACCCATGAAAATTCCTTTCTATCGAGGGCATAAAAATCCATTAAAATAAATGGAATTCGAAGGTTTTTCGTCCATTGTTTCCTTTAACGAACTCATGAGTCGTGTAATGTTGTTCCATTTGTTTACCAAACAATGCAGGAGCCGAAATGAGAAGTCAAAGTTTAAATTGGATTTTCTGAACACCACCAAGCTTCACTCTCGGATGGAAAGATATCGAAGGAAATATTACTGTTCATTAAAATCGAATAACGATGGACGCAACAAAAGAAAGACGAACATTCTTCAACCCTCGCTCATTTTTCATCATAATTTATGATTTCAAAAACTTGCAGCTCTTTGCCGATCGTCCACCCTCGCCGAATGAATCTCATTTTTTATTCATAACCATAGCAAAGTCTTTGTCGAGTGCAATCCTTTCGCTTGACCCAGCCATCAAAACTCGAAAGCCAAACAATTTGCCATGAGCTGATGTGGTAGAGAGATGAGAGCAAGTGAACGCATCCATTAATCATAAAAATTTAACAGCAGAAGTCGGGCCAGCGGAAGAGTGATGATTGCATAAACAGCTCATTGTTTTTAGCTTTCCTTTCCTTAAAGCGCAGCACACGATAAAATGGCTTTTCCAGCTGTCAGAGCGAATGAAGAGAAATGATGTTTGCTGAAGAAGGAGAGAGTGTAAGGAAATCCTAGCTCCAAAGGGACACACATCGTTAAAGCTCATTGGAATTGACGCTTGGAATTTATGTACGATCATTAGTGCTGAGCGTGGGCGGCGGGGAAATTTATGTTTTTCTTTTCTGTCATGAATTATGTTACAATTATGTTCAATTTTCTTTCCTCCTACTCTTTCGCCATCTAAATGATTATGAAAGCTAGCGAAACGAGAAGTCGAAGGCACTTTCTGAATCTGAAGAAAGTAAGAAAAAAAGTAGCAAAGGAAGCTAATTAAATTCCCTTTCAATTATGGCTGAGTGTGGAAGAAAAGGCGAAGGCAGCGTAAAAAGGGTCGACATGCGACTAATTTAATGATATAGACTTTCTTGCTCGGGCACGGCGCACTTAATAAATGAATTATTACTTTCAATTATCTTCCAACGCTTGAGCTCCTTACGACTCCCGTGTCCATAGTGAAAGTAAATCAATAACTCCCAGTCACTAATTACTTACCGTAATCACGTTTGCAGAACTTGTTTTGGTTGAGCTTCTTTGAGTTGACGCGACATGCTCCACACTCTGAAATTAAAAAAGGTTAATTGAGAAAAAGATCTTTTCTGATAACGATCGAACAATCTAATTTCGCGGATGACGACTGAAAGATTCAGGAGAATCTGCCTCTCTAAAAAGGTCTGGGAAGACTATCAGCATCTTACAACTGGATCGACCTTTGTAGAGTTGAAAATAGCATGACTGTCGATAATAAAGCTTAACTCTTAGAGGGCGATGACCGAATAAAAAGAAAAACGAAGAAGCTTTCTCCTCAGCCGTAAAAAGAATTTTTATGATTCTTCTGAGAAAAATGATGAGCTGGGATTACGTGAAGGGTGAAAGGACATTGTTGTTTTCTATTGTTATCACTTTCTTCCTGCTTCTTTGTCGAAGGACGCTCTCACAATTTTATTAAATGGCTTTTAAGTCCGACATCCTTTCTCTTCCTTCTCGTAGTCTAATGGAATGACATTCCAGCGATGTTATCATCTGCGAACATCGAGAATGCGTCTGCTAATGGATTTCTTCCGGTTTGCTATGTGAAATTGTTATTGACGTCGGAGAGGCTTTAATTCCATTTGACATTCCGTTCGAGACAAGAAGACGCTTCTCAACTTAAAGTTTTTTCTTCCTCGTCACGAGCACTTGATACCATTAATAGCTTTCCCCGTCCATGCTCACGTTGAGTGAAGCGAAGGTGATAAAAGTGAGCTTAAAGCTAAATTGATTCCTGATCCCCGCGTTCCTGCATGGAGCTTTTCGCTCTAAGAAACATTCCGGCTCTTCCGAGGGAGAGAAAACTTCAGCAGGAAAGAAAATTAAGAAAATCTCCGACAATGGCGAAATGGAAAATTGAATAATTCCAACGATGGTCGTAAATATTTCCAGCTTTTCTGCTGACGGTATTAAATTATTAAAAGTTAATGGATCGGAAAACCATTCAACGGAGACGCTTGTGATGTGAATTTCAAAATTGAGCAAAGTCGATGTTACCTCTGCGACGGAGGAAACTTTTCACCCCTCGAGGGAACTGTTTATTATCTGCTCAATGTAATTCATTTCTTGGAGCTTGCTACGTCGTTTTGATTGAGTTTCAAAATGTAAAATTTCTCTCTTGGGGCGTAATTAGATAGCGTTCCGAGGAGAGATTGGGAAATGCTTCTTTAACAAGATTCTTACCTCGTTGCTCCGATGACTGATACCGTTCATAAGTCGGATCTTCGTTTGGTGGCTCTGGAGCTTCGTTTTGTGTCATCATAACATTGATAACTCTTGGAATTTCTGTTGAAGAAAGAAAGAAATGTTTAAACGTTCTCAGACTTTACAGGAGATTAATGAAGACTCACTAATGCATGGAGCAATGTGCGAACGACTTTGCTGATAACCTCGAGCACATCGATTACATGTCAATCCAGTCACACCATCCTTGCAAGGACATTGCCCTGACGTATGATTGCATGTTCTTCCAGATGATCCAATCGGATGGCAGTCACATGCTGAAAGTAGAAAAAGGAAACGCTTTTACATCATTTTTCACTAAACCGTGTTTGCAAAAATGTTTCCACCGCTCCACGTTCGACACAGACAAAATCAATAAAAATTCAAACAGTCGCTCTTCGAGTTGGCAGTGAAGACGAAAACCATTATTGATGAGAGCACATCATACGAATCATGCAAATATTATTTTATGTGAGAGTCGTAAACGATAAATGTTATTAGAGTAATGTTGGGAATCTTTTCGTTTCCTCGAGGCCTGAAGTGGCTGCGATAAGGTTTCAATTCAAAGCTTTGCACCATCAGTGGTTGAAACATCAAATTTATTCAATTTCATCGTCTTGCGATGTTTATGGAAACTGCTGGCAGATTCAAACGGAATAGCGAAACTTCTCAGAATTTTTAAGCCTCTTTCCTGTTTCCTCTTGCTGACGACATCGAAGAGTCATCTCCAAAGAGATTATTAAACGACGGAATTAATTTATTTAAAAGCATTTTTTTCTTCGTTCTCTTCTCTCGCCTGATCCGGCGTTTCCATAACAGCAACAGCTTAATGCTTCCTGTTAATTCCATCGTCACATTTCAGCTACCGTCGTCGCTACTCTACAGTTTCGATGAAGGTATATGAATAATTTATTAAATCTCATCAACTGTTAATTATTCTTTGAACTTTGTTGCTGAACTCTCAGCTTTGTACTTGAAATGAACGTGAGTGTGTGTGAGTTGAGGGTTCCCCAACGGAACGAGGATTAAAGTCGAGCGAGAGAATATCTTTTGTTGCATCTGTTTCGTTCTATCGCTCTCCCCCCCAGAACTTCCAGCCGATGCTTTGTGTTAACGAACAAATAATAATTTATTCATGAACGTGCTTAGGATAATTAACAGAATGTGAGAATTTAATATTTCAAATTTCTGTCAACAATTAGTTGCATTTTTAATGCGACGCGGCCGTTTTCAATTTTCTTATCCCGGGTTTGCATTTAGGATTTCTCGACAATAAATTAATTAAGTTTCTGTCTGCACTGCATGAGATAAAACTTTATCATCCCCTTCCGCCAGTTCTTTGCAGATTCATTTGCAAACAGATGTGCGACTTGTACTGTGACTTTATTTATTCAAACGATTAAATATGCTCTTTGAGTTTATCCACATCCACGACAGTTAGAGAGGAATAAATGCGAGAAATATTGCACAAACTTTACTCTTTTATTCTACCATTACTGTTGCCGTTTTTACTCCAGAGGGGGAGGAAGGGAAGATACGTTTGGTAGATTTGTGTGCATCTCGTACGAATTTCCTCAAAGCTCCCAAAGTAAACCATAAGCCTCGGCAAAAGTTTTTATGGGAAATTTATGGTTGCATCCCCTTCGCCTTCGCATTTTTTACCCCCTCTCAAAGTTAATCCTTTAGCTCTTCTATCTAAAGAAAGATAAATATTTGGATTCCTTCCAGTTCTTTCACTGAATTTACGCTCCATTGTTTTGCGACGCTTCAAGCAAGGAAGCACAGAACTCTTTTCTAGATATCGCGTGCGTTGAAATATCGTTTTCATGTTGCAGGGAAAAGGGTGAAAGGGAAGAAGCAAAAGGAAGATAATGAATGAAATGTTTTCTGTTCATTATCGCTTGAAGGTATTAAAATGCCATCAGCTCAGGAGCTGAGAAGAGAAACAAAGCGAGTAAATAAATGATTTCATTATTTAGCATTCAAATATCTCGCTTTTCATTCATAAAAGCAGAATTAAAGAGGACAGACTTTGAGAGAGGAAGAAGGTTCTTTTACGATCTTATTTTTATTATGCGTCGCATGAGTTTCAAATCATGATATGACTTCACTCTATGGGAATTTATGAAGTGTGAAATTATCAGATGAGAGTCATGGAAAATTGATTCGCTTGAGACGACGACGGAATGAGAATGCGGCAAAAAAGATTCTTGCTCTCGGATCGTGATGATAACAGAAATAGTCGGCTTTAGGACTAGAATAGCCTAAAATCAATGAAAGGTCTTAGGAATCCTAAAAAGTTACGGTACGACAAGAACATTTCCTTCTCGCTTTGTTACGCAATTTAGAAAGTTTTCCTATTTCTTTCAGCTCGGAAATGGAAACTCTATCAAACCAAATGATTTTACGACGAATCCTTTCAATTTGACGCTTTCCTAACCAACTTGGTCTTTGATGCTCAAACCTCGAAGTGTTAAAATAAAACTTTTCCATTTTCCAATTTTGAAATAATCCAATTTATTTTACGACAAATTTACTTCAGTTCTTTCTTTTATGTGCAGTTTTCTTGTCGACCCAAGACTTTATTTAATTCTCTCTTGAGTGTCTTAAACCTTTTTAGAGTGCATGAAACATAAAAAGGAAATGAAAAAGTTTCTTTTTCTTGATTCCATTTGCCCAAAAAAAAAAGAAACTAAGGCGAGTTGACGAAGGATTTTCTCGGACCGACAGGAAAATCTCAGCAGACTTCTCTTACTGAGTTTGTAAATTTTGCAATTTCATCCGAGGCATAATCGGAAAGTTTCATCTTGACCAATAAGAGATAACAATGATCATAAAAACTAATGAAATCCTCACAGCTGCTGCTCAACGCTTCTGCCGCAAACAACATGAGAACGAGCTGTGAATTCGAACTGAAACTAATTCAAAATAACAAACTTCGGACATTGGTCGAATTGAAAAGCAAGTGTTATGGTTGAACAATTTAAAATCCAGCAAATTCAATTTTCGATTTCAATTTGAAAGTTCGGAAAGTTCTGTGGAGCCAACGAACAATCTTGAGAGTCATGTAACCTCAATTTTCATCAATAAACTTTTCTGAAACACGTAATTCATTGCGCAAATTAATTGAGTGAAAAATTAAAGAAACAAAGCAAGAGTTGTTGAAGAATTTTCAATGGAATGCTGGTCACGTTGCCTGTGAAGCTTTATTCAGTTGCTAAATGAGTTTTAATGAAAATGAAGAGGAAGCCAAGCTCTCACAACTTTTTTTATTTCTCGATTTTACAAATTGTAATTTTTTTTCTTGAAGTAGCTTTCTCACTAATTTCTTAATGTTGCTTTTGTAATTGAAGAAAAAAACTTTTCACTCCACAATTCCATTTTCTTTGTTAGAGGATGAAGTTCAATTAGAGAATTTTTAATTTTTTAAATAAAACTAACAATTCCAAGTGAATAACGCAATCTCGAGAAGAATTTCCAGGAACCACTTCGAAATTCATTTATCCTGTCTGAGTGAAATTGACTTCAAGCTCTCAGCAAATTGAGAGCCATTAAAATTTCATAAATACTTTTGACGTCTAATGCCATAAGCCAGTCAATTATTAAACCTCCCTTCCTGCACTTGATATGAGAGAAAGGTTTTTCAATTTGGCATCAGAACCTTTGAGGATGAGTTTGCTGCTTAAACATAAAATATTTTAAAGCCGTAGCATTATTTGCCTACTCGAGAGAGTGAATAATGTTTATTCGAATACGATTTTCCCTTCTGTGAATTCAACTCGTCAGAAATTTACGGAAGACTAAACATCATTACATCACAATAGGGATTATGGAAGACGTTTTCCCTCTTCAACGAGTATTTATTTAAACTTTCAGTTCATCAAACTCGAGACTCGTATAAGGATGATGGAGCTTGAAGATGCAAACACGTGAGTTTATTGTTTCAGAAGTGATCGCAAGTGAAAGCCGACGGAAGAAAAATTTGGACGCTCCAAGCAAGAACGTGATAGGAATCAACAAGGCGAGTGCTTTATTAAAAAAGGTTTTTCACAAGAAGTCTAAGAACAGGTCCGTTTCGATGGCCTCAATGAATTTCTGTGGAGAGCAAGGTTTTCTGAACTCCTGTCCATGTTCGTGCATCCATTTGTTTGCAACCCATTTGTCTCCAAGCAGAACAGGACAAGACGCATGACGAGTGAAGTATTCGTCATCACCGGAATCTTTCAAGTTGTGCCAAAAAGCTGCAGCTCCTTTCACTGAAGGAATTTTTAAATTTAAATAAGGAAAGACAGTATCACCTCCCATCTCGACTGTTGTCAACTGAAAGTTTCATTAAAAAGTTTAAAACTCTCACAAAAATTTATGACTTTCTTACATAGAGAAGTGCAGTTGCAATTCTATTTCCAAAGAGTTTAAAGTTTGGCTCTCTTTTGATTCTGTGATCCCAATGTGGATCGTAATGACCACCGACGCCATAGTTCTGTACTTGAAGGTATTCAGAGGTTTCCTGAGTTAAACCAGTCATGTCCTCGATTCGCAGAGATATTCTCTTGACGATCTCGTGTTCAACGTCTCGATGCCACGCGTATTGAGAAACGCGACTATTTGTGAATAAACTTGTTTTAAATTTTGAATCGATGGTTCCAGCTCTGGCAAATTGTGACGTTGATATATTTTTTAAAAAGGTAATCTCGGAATCTGAGAGAATATCGTGGAACAGGAGAATGTAAGGATCGAGATTGATTTCCTCTGCTTTGAAAGGAGCAATCTTTGAGAAAGCAGATCGTGAAATGTATCGACAGTTGAGCTTTGACATTTCCATTAAAGATTTCTTCAATTTCCCGCGACAAGCGAGACCGTAAAGAACATTTTCCTTATGCAAATCGAATTTTCCAGCTCTCACGAAATCATCGTCAAACGGATCGATTATTTTAACTATTTTCCTTGATCCGAACTGCACGAAACTTTGAGTAAACTCTTCTTTCCATTCTTTGTACTTCGACTCTTTTGGATACTTTTGTATTAAAATCTTAGCAAATTCGAACGCTTTTTTAAATTCTCCAGTTCCATTAAAACTTTTTGTTAAGACTTCTATCACTTCTCTCTCTTTGACATCTTCATCTCCATTATTTCTTTTCCTAATTTGATTCCACGTTATGTGCAAATATTCACGAGTGAAGAATTCATGCTTTGACAACTCAAAAGCTTTCTTTCCAATCACAAATAAGTCGTGAGTCGATAGCGGCTCACGAGTTTTCTTTCCTCCGATGAATCCATTAGCGAATTCAACGCTTTTCAAATGGAAAACTCTTTGAAGTCGAAGCAATCCTTCGACAGCTCCAATCAAATCATCATCGACTGGCAAGAGATTCTCCATGTCTTTAAATAAATCTATCGACTGCTCAGGAAACCGATTTCTGATGAGTTCAATATCTGACGTTGCACGTTTTATCATCAGAAAAGCGTTGAGTGGATTGGTGATATAATCAGTCACATTTCGCTCAACTAATCTGTGCTCGTCTTCCCACAGTTCGAGTTTCCTTAAAATGATGGAGTTATTGATTTTCTATTTTCAACCAAGAAACGTTTACTTCTTCACATAATCGTCGTTCACTCGAAGCGAGAAATCCCTCAGCTGCTCAATCATAACTTTCTCTACTTTTGCAAGCTTTTCAAGTTTCTCGATAGCTGAGAAAATCTCGCCATTAACTAAACTTATCATCAAGCATAAAACGAAGTTTAATAATTTACTCATCTCAAACGTTTCACGATGGAAACTGAAATAATGATAAGCTTGAAAGACGCTTACTCGCATTCGTCAATGAATGAGAACAGTTGATCAAACAGCTCAGAAACACTTGGAGATATTTCGTAAATCAGACTTTTCAAAGATGACTTGATACTAATTGAACAGTTGAATCGATAATCGAACTTATCTCGCTATAACTCTTCAATCAAATCATTAAACATTAAACAGATCTTCTCGTAACAACTCAAACTCGTTCACCCTTGTTTTTGCTTTCCTCCCACGTATGCAGAAAGAGAGCACATAAAACCTTCATCTAAAAAAACATTACACAAACTAAGCTCATCATTATCTGAGAGCAAGCAGAAAAAAGGGGAGCGGATGGAACAAAGGAAAGACGAGCACAAGCGGAGAAATATAACGATGAAGGGTTTTCCTTTAAATGCTTTAAAACAATATCCCAACGCGCACTTGTAAAAATGATGATACACACTCGACCGACATCACAATGCCTTGAAAGGGAATCCACTTGTCTAAGAATAAGCTTCATCAACATCATTATTTTCAGCTTCCACCTTGTTGTCTTCTCGAGGAAGAACAAAGGAGAGTTCTCGTTAAAAGGGATAACGTATTTGTTTTTAATTTAATCCTAATTTGGGTCAATGAAGGTTCGTTTCTCTTGAAAACTTTTACCGGTCTCTTAATGACTTTAAGAGTTAACATCGATAGCATCAAATTAAGGTTCGAAACTGTAAGGGCTTCTGTTGTTTACATTCGAGCTATCAAAACTTGAAAGACAATTATGCTTTGACATGATCCAATCTGACAATCCTTTTCCCTCCCTTAGACAGTCTCTTCTCTCATCAGCATCAAATTTAATGAAATCGATACATGATGAAGTCTAGCGAGAGCAAAAGTTGTAATTCAATTGATGATAATCAAGCCGGAGGAGAGCAAGACTAACTTTTTCTGATTGAATCGAGAGGGATTTAATTTAAAGCAAAGGAGAGAGCGACCTGATGATTTCACTCGTTCTTAAGGAGGCAGCCGGACATTTACAAGAAAAGCGAAAGAGAAAAGTTCTTCTTCGAAATATGAACTGAATAAATTTAATAAACGACTTACTTCGCCTTATTTTTGCAACACTCGAATGAAAAGAACGAGGAGAGAGTGAAGAAAGAAGGAGCAATAGAAAAGTAAATTATTGAAACTTTACGTAAAAAATAACGTAATTTCGATGCCATTTCCTTTCGAAGGAATCAATATTGATTTTCCTCGTCGACGTCTTGGTCGCCGAATCTTCGATACACTCGAGCGGCGGATTGTTTGTGCAAAGATAAATTGAATTATTTTCATTATCCTTCCAACGATACGTGCTTGCAATTTATAAATATTTCATTTCTTCCTCGATAGACTGATTTCAACATAATTCTTTCTGTTCCTATCGAAGTTTCTTTTTATTGATCGTAAAATCCAATTGGTCGCGTAGGTTCATCGAGCATTTTACTTCAATTTTGTTTTATGTTTATTGTCTGTCGAGCGACTATTTCTTTCCTAGATAAAATATGATTGAACGCCTTGAATGGTCGATATTACGAGAAACCATTATCATTGATCTTTTTTAAACTGTTTTGTCTATGTAAACGCTAACCAGCATCTCGAAAGCGGAAATTAATTCACATCACTTACGTTTGCATGCCTTTCGATGTGCTATTTGCTTGGTTGGATCTCGGTAGAATCCTTCTCGACAGTAATGGCAATTTCGTCCTGTCGTTGCATGTCGACATCCGATACAAACTCCGCCGGAGACGCGACCAGAAAGCTTGAATAGTTCCATGTTGAAGCGGCACTGCCTGGCGTGACCATTGCATTCACAAACTGAAAGTAGAAAAAGAGAAAGAAAAACTTGTAGAAGAATTCTTCAGTGTTCAAGGATAGAAAAACTATTTAAGAGTTTTCCAGGTCTAAGTGCATGACCAACTCAAATATCTTTTCAGAGAAGAAAGCAAACAAAGGACCAAGGCAAGAAATTGATTTCGCAATGAAACTTTTACACTCTGAAGGGAGCAAAGTAAATTGAGGAATTCGTTCTTTATCTTCCCTTTGTCCCACGATTTCAGACGATTAACCTTTGAGTTTATTGGATTTTCTCTTGAAAGCAATTCAAGGGAAATTTGTTTTTTTAAGAAGAAAGTTTAAGGCTTAAAGTTATAAAAGCAGAATCGATCGACTTTTATCTGAGACATCAAAATTCTTACGACTCGGAAGACTTTTTTTTCTCGTTCAGCTGCATTCAAACATTTGCCGTTTTACGGGTTTGTCAACCTCACATCTTGTTTGCTTCTCCGCTCCAGACATATTTCAATTTTCTGAGCCATTGAGTTGCTCTTCGAGCCCGAAAACAATGCCTCAAACCGAAGCCCTCACAAACGTGATAAATTTTGTCCAATCTGCTTGACAAGACGAACAGAAGTTTGTTTCCAGGAAGAGAAATTTGAAGCCGTTAAATCAGAAACTGATTGTCGGACATCAATGAAATCATTCTCTTGGGAAGGTCACAACATAAAAACAGGAGAAATTTACTTTGCTTCGGACGAACGATTCGTTCATTAAAGCACTTGCAATTAACTTTTTGTTTCTCAGTAAATCTGTTTCGAAACGTTTCCTGATGATCTTTGGTTTTGTGCTGACTCTGAACAAACTTTCTGACAAATCGACTTCAAAGCATTCTTCTTGCCAAGACAAAGATTGTACGGGCGCCGTCATCATATCGAGATTAGATCCGAAACCTCAACCGTAACACGCATCTCAATCTTTGCCGAAGCAACAAATTGGATTCAATTTATTTGCTGCCTACACAATTATTCAAATTTATATTAGATTGAGTTTTCTCTCTCTCTCCAAAGCATTCAAATGCAACTGGTTGCGATCCATTATTCGAATTAAATTGATACGCACACAAGTTTTCATTTCAATCTCGTTCGCTTATCGAGATGTAGCAGAAAAATGAAGCCGGGCCAGAGATTATCGTGAAGAGTGGGAAATTTAAACTAAGTCTTCGGGTCTTATTAGCATAGAGTATCAGATTGAGATTCAGACTAGGATGAAAAGCAAATATTTACACGTCGGAAAAATAACAATTTGAAGAGAGCTCGAAGCCAAACAATGGCGCTCAATTGAAAATAGCATCGATTTTTCTTCAAGCAATATCTTTAATGAAGTCTCGAGCTTTGTCTGGGCAATAACTCTTTCCTTCGAAGGTAAACAGAGATGGAGAGAAAGAGGAGAAGTCAGGGACGGTGAATTAACAAATTTCCGTTGGTAAAAACTTTTTGTTGAATTGTTTTACGAGTGAGCAAGTAAAAAGGCAGAAAAGATTGCACTCGAGTCTTGAAATTTATTCAGAGTTCCAGTCAAGAATTTTCAATTAACATTCAACTCAAAGAATTTGATTTCATTTTAGTTTGATTTATTTCTTTGGAACTTTTCTGCTCTGTCATATTCAATTTCTTTGGAATTTTCGTTTTTCATTAAATTTTAGCCGAGAAGGCAAAAAGTCATCAATCTAAGTTTTCTTATTAAAACCAAACCACCGACAGACTCTTGAGAGTGTGAGTAGAGAGACGAGACTCATTGTTTATTGATATCTATCAACGACACTCATGATTCATAAGCAAACTTCTAACCTCAATTCAAACCGTGAACGTTTCGCTGTAACAATCTATCAATCACAGAAATTGATCAATTAAACCAACACAATAGCTTTCTGATAGGTTCAATGATGTTTTTTCATCTCCATTCAGTCTGCGATATAAAATATTGTTTTGTTATATCGGAAAATGTTCGAACTCTCGCTCCACTTCCTTCTCCTTTCAGTGGGGTGAGTTTTTCATCATTAAAGCTGAGTTATGAAGCGTAAAACTCTCGTGAGATGAGAGAAAAAAAATTAAATTGCGGCGTGTAAACTGCCAACGATAGAAAAACTTCCCACAAAAATTCCCACCACGATCGCAGATTTAGAATTTGTTTTTTTTTCTCCATGACAAAATGAGCATAATATTTTCATATCGTCATGGGGAAGACATTTTCCAACCACCCACCGACATTCGAGCGGAACATAAATCTGAAACCGCAAAGCGAGGAAAAAAAATCGGAGACACTCGATTCTGCGAGGGTCGCAATCAGTAAATTAATTTTCTTCTTCACTCTGGAGGATGCTTTGGAGTGTTGAGGATAAATTATGTAACACTTGAATGGCTTTCATTTAAAAAGTAAATCCATTTTAATTGAATTAATGTTGTTGACGAAACTTTTCAATTTCTCCCATTGCACATTCGATGAAGTGACTCGAAAGGAATCTCGTTCCCCGAATAAATCTTTTTCTCGGAGTTGTAAGCCTTTGGAATAACATAAACATTGAATGGAATAGAAAAGAGGATCTCCTTCTCTTGCTGGATGGGATTTCCATTGACTAATGACACGAGGATGGGTAAATTTAAAATTCCACACTAAGCCACTTACGCGTTTAGAATTGAGAGAACGCCATTGAGGACTTTGAAATCAATCGTTGAAATACTCAACGAAAATATCTCGCAAGCAAATGCAAACAAACTCCTTCCGTGAATAATTTTTCATGTTTATTTTATAAATCGGTGAACAATCAGCGTATTGTATCACATGACGAGATTGGGGTGAAAGTTGATTCGGGAAAAAGGTGGCGGCACGTAGGTTCAGCTTATGAGAGTTTTCCTTTTAAATTTTTACGAATTTTTCTCTCTTTACCTTAAAATATTTTTTTGAAAACTTCAAACATCGAAAAGAAAAACTTGAAACGAGAAATATGAAATTAAATGCTTCAATTTTCCCCTTTTATCTTCAAACGGCATCAAAAGAATGTTTCGGGAAAATGGAGACGACAAGCAAATTCTTTTTTTCATCTCCTCTGTTTTCCCAAGAATTATCAACAGTTCAATGAGTTTTCGGTAAATAGAGAGAAAGGAAAGATGGAAAAACAAAGAACGGCTCTGTTTGCGATTTTAAATTAATTAAAAAATAAATCGACTCGGATTCAGATAAAACGTGAATGAGATTTCAGCGACGCCAATGAAAATCTTTTTTTTATCGCTTGGTTGACTCGGAAGTGTAAATATTTTGATTGCGAATTAATGAGGATTGAAGGAAACTTGTGAAGCGGAAGATAACAAAAGACAAATTGAACAAAAAAGCGAAAGCGGAAAATAATTAATCGAAATCCGATTCGATTTGAATTTAAGGATTGCGATTATGCCTCAAACGTAATTTAAAATAAAACTCTTCTCGTAAATGTAAAATTGTCAAAAAAAAGTATTTTATCGCTTGCATGAAGTTTGCGGCATTTAAATTCATTCCACGCCCCTCTACAATTTGAAAACCATTTATCTAATGGATTATTAATGTAACACATTTGCTTCGCTTTTGTAAATCCAGGCTTTCGTTTGCATTAGATTTGATTAAAATCGTGAAGAGAAAGCGGCGCTTGGAATGCTGCGTCGACGATAAAAAAAGTCATCGAAGGATGTGAAATGCAATGTTGTTGCTCACATTGCGAAGTTAATTTGATGAAGATTTCATTTCCCCTTCGGATTCACTTTCACAATCGCGACATGAACCAGAGAAATTCCTCCCCGATGATAGATGTTTATGTTTCTAATCAAAAGTAATAACAAAACGGAATGCGAGTGGAATCCTTTTCATGCGAGATTAAATTCCGTTGCAATTGAAAACTGAATCCATCGAATCATTTTCTCCCCTTCTCGTAACTAAATCACCCTCGCCAGTAAAAAGATTTGCGTTCGTCTCCAAATAAGCCTCGACCCGAGAAAGGAAAATCTGAAAAATGCGCAATCATTTCTCAAATTCAAAATCTCTCGGAAATGTAGAAAATGATTTGGGATCGCAGTCTAGAATGTCCTCATGATGAGAAAATTATTTCAGGAAAAGTCCCATAATTTTATTCATACATCACACAACCCTTAGTTATCAATTCGCTCCCTCTTCAAAGCTTCGTCCTCGTGTCGAGTCTTCATATCCAATCTCTATTAGAACGTCCCATCGAGACACATAATACTCAACGAACATCCCAATCGAGAAAAGCGAGTTCATGGATAACGTGTGAGAAAGAAAAATGATTTTGTTGTTCATTTCACGAGGGGCTCGATGAAGAAGTCTCTCTCTCTCAATGTTTCAAGAAGAAAAAGGGATAAAATTTCCCTTTTCATTCGCAAAATAAAATCCTATGATAGCTCAATTGGTTCCAATTATTTTTATAAACAACATTGCCAGCACACATCATTTGCATGTATTATCCTCTTTCCTTTGTGCTCTAGTACACGGAACAGAAGGTTGCCATTGAAAAAGGGAAATGTTCTTTTTTACTCAATGATGATGATGGAAATTGTTTGCTCACCTTTACACTCGTTTGCATCTCGGGATGTACCGCGTGCCCACGGACGATCAAAATAAAATAATTTGCATTTTTCACAGTCGCGTCCTGATGTATTATGTTTACATTCACACTCCAATTGACCGTCGACACCTCGGGTGCATCGAGAAGCGTGTCCATTACACTTGCAACGGCCACCGACGGAAAAGTCTGATAGAGCGTAATGTATCATTTGTCTGTCGTTTAATGTCGCCATTGTTGTTGATGATAACATGTCAATCTGATTATCGTCATCATACAAGTCGTCTTTGAATTTTATCATCGATGGCTTTGGCGGTTGCGTGTAAACATCGTTAATGACTTCCGTTTCCTGTGGTGGAAGCTGCAGACGATGGAACACAACACGAATATCTGTTGCTGTTACCCACTCCTGAAGAACAGGAGACGAATCCAAATCAGCCGCCGACGGTCGACCCTCTAAAGTGTTGAAAGCAATCCGCGATCCCTGAAGTGTCGTTGTATCTTTATTGTAGAGATGCGAGTCCGTGCACAAAACCTCTTGTTCATTATTTTTCGTTATACTCGCACGATTCGGACGGCCATAAAAGCGTCTGCATTGACTGCTGAAATACTGAAACGGCTGCCATGATTTTCCGTAGTCTGTACTCTTATAAATGGCCAATGAATCGGGCTTCACCGAACGTGGGCAGAATACTAAACTCACGTAAGTTAAATCGTATTTTTTGCCCAGTGACAATGTCAATGTCACATTATCGGGAGGAGTATTAATAGATACAGGAGCAGGAGACGGCTCTGAACGCCAGCAAGTTATGTTGTTCGAGTTGTTTATGTCGGTTAAATAACTCGCGGGAAATCTGTATTTAGGACTAGCGTCATCACATAAACTACACACGGGAGAATCACTCAGGTTTGTGCTATTGCATATGCGGACAGGACCATTGAGACCACACGTCGAGGACGTGGAGATAGGAACGCCAAAGGCTGCGTTTACAAAATCCGGCAAACAGCGATTTGGCCGATCCTCGTCATAACAAGCATCGTACGCCTGCGGTGTGAAGGATTTCTTAAATGATTCCGACGGCCCTGCAGACACGAGCGGCCAGCCAATTATGTTCACATAAATTATCAGTTTAACGCCGAACATCATTTCTAATTTTAAAATATTTTTCACTCTGTTTGTCGACTAATTTACGCACAACGAAAATTTATTAAATTATTAATTTTGCAATGCACACAATGCGATGAATTTATCGTTGGGGGCGAGAGGGTTCGTTCGACTACACACGGCGAACAACAAATATGACTACAGTTAAAACATCCGGCGTCAAGCTGTCTCGCAGCGGGAAGTCATTCCCAATGAAAAATTATTTACACGAAAATATTTTTTGCTTCACGTTTCTCTTTTATTTATTTTGACGGATCGTAAAGAGGCGCAAAAAGAGAAGAAAAATATTCCGGGAAGGACTTTCACGTTTCACTTTTTTTATCGATGATGGACACAAGTGTAGAAAGAAGCAACATTAATTTTATGCTCCGCGTTTTTATGATCGAAGTTAATCCGAAGAGCTAAAATGTTTTTCCATCATAATTGAATAATTCCTCTCTGTCGAGCTTAATCCTCGACTCATTCGGACTTTGTGTCTTTTTTAATCCTTTTCGATTTGAATGGAAAAATAAACTTTTTTACTGATGAGACAAAAATAAAATATCGCGTCACGTTTATTATCAAGCGCTCTCACTCGACGAACGGAAAAGCAAGACTGAAAGCATAACAAACAATATTTTCCTACCTTGGGGAGGAAGCGCAGGATGTGATTGTGTGAAAGCGGAAAATGTTCCGTTTTGGGGCTCTCGAATCCTCTCTTGCTCTCTCGTCTCGTGAGCATGCTGTTCTCGATTTGCGTAAATCAAAAAAACTTCTCCGGTCGGCAACATAAAATATGTTGCATCTCCGGTTGTCGCGTTTGTTTCATGCGACATGTCACTTGTCGTCGCTGAAGCAACAGTTGTATTTGCAAATTGCTTCCGTGCACCTGATGCCAAGAATAAGAACTCGTGAACGCAAAATTAATTTATGGCGATCGCAGTTTTGTATTTAATGACGTCTAGACGAATCAACAACGTGCGAGGAAGGAAGCTCCCGCTGTTCGAGGTAAGAAAGAAATGAAAAGGTCTTCAGAGGTCATAAAAAATTTTGCAGGTTTCTCAGAAGAATATCTTGTCTCAAATCGATTTCTTCACACACAAATGAGGAAAAATTCAACTGCAGAACTTTCTTGAGCTAATTTTTTCATCATTATAATCTCCAGAGGACGACTCATAATATTTCAAATTTGATAAATGATTGCGCATTTTTCAGATTTTCCTTTCTCGGGTCGAGGCTTATTTGGAGACGAACGCAAATCTTTTTACTGGCGAGGGTGATTTCGTTACGAGAAGGGGAGAAACGATTCGATGGATTCAGTTTTCAATTGCAACGGAATTTAATCTCGCATGAAAAGGATTCCACTCGCATTCCGTTTTGTTATTACTTTTGATTAGAAACATAAACATCTATCATCGGGGAGGAATTTCTCTGGTTCATGTCGCGATTGTGAAAGTGAATCCGAAGGGGAAATGAAATCTTCATCAAATTAACTTCGCAATGTGAGCAACAACATTGCATTTCACATCCTTCGATGACTTTTTTTATCGTCGACGCAGCATTCCAAGCGCCGCTTTCTCTTCACGATTTTAATCAAATCTAATGCAAACGAAAGCCTGGATTTACAAAAGCGAAGCAAATGTGTTACATTAATAATCCATTAGACGAATTGTTTTCAATTCTTCGAAGGCAGAAAAAGTTTATTTGTCTTTGAAACACTCTTGGCAACATTATTGCTTTAGAATCGATTTGTCAGAAAGTTTGTAAAGAGTCAGCAGAAAGCCAAAGATCATCACGAAACGGTTCGAAACAGATTTGCGGAAAAGCAAAAAGTTAATTGCAAGTACTTTAATGAACGAATCGCTCGTCCTTAGTAAAACAAACTGCATAGCAAATGAAAACTCATTTCGCAAATGAGAAAACTCATCGTGTTTTGTGTTCTTACATTCCCCAAGAGAACGATTTTGGGTGATGTTCGACAATCAGTTTTCCTGTTGTGGATTCGAAATTTTCAACCTGTTTTGTGATTTTGTTTGCTCACCAAATTAATTCCAACTCGTGTCTTTGCGCTTGTGACTTCTGAACGAAATCCCTTGCTAACAAACTTTACAGCGTTTCAACGAGTTGATTTAACGAGCTTAATGAGACTTACATACATCAGCCCCCCAAACCAACTTCCACGTTTGCTCATTTACTCAAAATTCATTAAAATTGCTTTCGAAAATATTTTAATGAAATCCGAAACCGTTCTCGTTTTGCGAAACTTCAATTCCATTAATTTTCACATAAAACAAATTCTGTCTCTCCCTGTTTTAATGAGCTTAGCATGAAGTAACTGATAGTAACATAAAAGCCCTCAGTTGCATCGAAAAGAAAAACGATTTTCCAATTAAATTTTCTCATTGAAGGCATTTCGTCACACTTCGACATGCTGTTAATGAAATGTGAGGGAATCTAAATAAATGTCGCATTCGCTTAGGGGTTGAAGCGAACACGAAGAGGGGAAATTCCTGAAATGCTTTCACTAAATTACGGCGTCACATAACAAACAACACCTTTCGATGTCATAAAATTAAACAGTTTTATTTCACAGAGCGTGAGATGAAAGGCGAGATGACATAAATAACTGTTTTAATCCGAATTTAATTAAATCACTTGTGTTGCTCCCTTTCGGTTTTCATTAAATTCTTTCACAGGAATCGAGTGAAAATGAAAGGAAAACAATTTTCGTCTTAGATACTTACTCAAGGATTATTGTCAGTTCTTGTTAGGCTCACTCTACCGTTGCCATGTTAATTAATTCCATTGCGTGCATCAATATTTGCTTAAAGCTTTCCTTGAGTGGGATTATTTAGTTTTCCTATTTGTTATCGGGTTATTGCCTATCAACGATTGTCTGTCGTTTTATTGTCTCAATTTCTGTTACTCAGTGTTCTAACTTAGTAACTAACGACAAGCAATTCAGAAACATCTTGAAGAGAAGAGTTACAACTTTCTTGAAAAGATAAACTTGAAAATCTTCAGAAATTTTAGAAACGATTTAAAGTCGTTTGAAACGAGAAAGAACTTTTAGAGAAATCACCAAAGTCATTATGCAAACCACTCGTGCGTTAAGAGATCAAATGATGCTTCCTATTCAAGGATTTCGCAAAAAGCTTTTTCAATCGTACTCCTGGCCATGAAAATAGTTTTCTATAAACATTCGCTGCAAAGTGTTTCTCATCAATTTTTTCATATTTCGCTTTGCTCACAAAATTCATGGAAAACTTTTGAGCGAATAAAAAACGTTTCGATCGAAATTTAAACATTTTAATCGAGCGCTGAAAGCCTCTTTTAAGCGAAACGATTGATGGACGTGTGAGTATTCAAAAAAGCAATCAATCGATGGACATCCGTTGCAGTGAATGCGAAGAGCAAACTTGCAGTGTGAAGCTGAGGCGATGAAAAATATTTTGGTCAAGTGCATCTGAGAGAAATAAATTTAATTAACAACCGCAGCGTCCATCAAACAAATCGGCTAATTAATTCAAAAAGCCAATTCAGCAGTGTCCACAGAAGTCGTTTCTCAGCAGCAAACTAACGAGAAAATTACTGAAAGCGCAGCGTTTCCCATTTTGACAGCTGACGCTCGAAGGCGCGGAAGGGGAGAGAGCTAACGAAAAAAATATGACACTGATGAGTAATTAACGTAATTTGCTATGAATTCAATCAACTGAGCTTCTGTCCGCCCAACTTTGAAGCTCATCCCGAGAACAAGTTGAGAATTAATTAGCTCGTGAAGTTTTTTTTATCAAATTGTGGGAATGCTCAGAACTAAAATTACAAATTGTTTCCCATCATTCATGCCCTGAAGTTGTAAACACATCCGAGAAGTTTTCCGTTTACATCTACAACCACACACACTCACAATGAATAATTTCGATCATCTGATGCCGAACTTTACAGCAAACGAGCTATTAAAGTTTGTTTACCGTCAAAACAGCCAAGAGCAGAGAAAAACTTTCAAGCGAAGCAAACAAAAATCGAGAAAGTAATCAGAGAAGAAAATCCTCACA
Organism: Smittia aterrima; assembly: GCA_033063855.1. Lineage (NCBI taxonomy): Eukaryota > Metazoa > Arthropoda > Insecta > Diptera > Chironomidae > Smittia > Smittia aterrima. Next base: position 10,453,765 of record CP093831.1, on the reverse strand, counting down.
AGCTACGTCGAAGGATCGTATTTACATCAATGAGAAGAAGAGTTGCTTAAACTGTGAGAGCTTTAGTAAGTTTTCGATCATTGAATCTGAGAAGTGCAACAAACTCAATCGAAGCGAGAAACATTGAACTCTTCAAAAAAAATTACATTAAAAAGAAAAAGTTCAGCAAAATCAATTTTTATTTCTTTCACAAATTTAATTAAAATCATTAATCAAGTTGCTGGAAAATTATAATTTCTACAAGTGCCGCAAACAGTTAATGAATAATTACTGAGTCAGGAACCCTCGGACCTACGTTAAATATCGCAATTTTCCTCAATAAAAATTAATTGCTTTCTGTTTTGCTTCACAACAGCTTGTCGCTTGTCATAACAATTCGGCTAGAGCAGTTTTTATGTTCGTTGAACTTAATGCGACTCGTTTCGCTTAATCGCCGGGAGTCGAAAACTTTCCTTTAATGCTCTCGCATCTTACCATAATGTAATCTCAGGAAATCCTGTCAGGAGAGGAAAAAACTCGAAAAAGAAACTTTCGTTGATCCATTAGAGAAGAATGAATAAAGAATTTAATCCTTTCAGGTTGAGTAGCTTTTAATAGAATTCTCCTGTTGAACTAATTTAAAAACTTTCTCCTGCTCCAAGCTCTAGAGTTTTAAAAAGATTATTCGTGTCAAGCAAAACTATCGATTGCTTCATCTCTTCGTTCTTCGAGTCAGAACAAAAAAAATGGAATGCGCTCAACAGCTTGGATCAACTTCAAGCATCGAAACAATGAAGAAACCAAAAGCCTTTTATGGCTTGAACATGTAATAAAATACCTCTCAACGGTAAACGTGCTCAAGGATATTTCTCGGTTTGTCTTCTCCTCGTTCGGACACGGACACAGCTGCGAAAAATTTCATTAGTTTTTATTATTATGATCTTGGTCAGATAAACTTTCTCTTTCGTTCATTCTCGGCTCATAACTTTCTGTCATGTGGATAACTTTGTCCTGGACAAATGAGCCATGGTCATCGTGGCAAGGAAGAAGTTTCCCCTTTTTTGAATTTATTCATTAAAGAAGAAAAGTTTGTCATCGAGCAGCGTTTCAAGTTTTCCCTGACTCGGTCAATTTGATATAAAATGTCTTCACAATATTCTCGAGACGATTGCAAATTCTTAAGTCGATTACAATCCTATTAATGTCAAGGCTTTATCTGTTGTTGGAAAACAAGATATTGAGTGATTCTATTTGCATTAGTAATTAGAGACAACTGTCGTAGTATCAAGCGAAGACTCAGAGAAACAGCAATGTCAACAATCAGTCATTATTGTTATGTCTGTTGACGAAAGCAAAGGAGTGGAGCTGAGAATCGTGTAAATTATTTTAATGATGACATCGTTAGTCTGCTTACGTTAGTGATATGCTTAACTTTAATTAGTCATTGCTTCAGACATAATCTCTTTAATATCGTTCATGTCATTCGCTAATTAACAAATTTTTTAATCTCTGCTATGCTCTGACAATCAAATGAAAAGAATTTTTGTCTGTTCACAGCCACTGTTCTGTAATTTAAATTTACTCATTCCAAATGCAATGGAACGTATGAAAAAATTTCAACAATTGCGACTGATTAAATATTCAACAGATGAGTCGACAGAGGACACTGCGTGTCCATTATGGCGCAATAAATTTTCCGACCGACTCAATTTTCCCGTTGCCGCCTCGATTGTATTTGCATTAAACAGTAATTTAAACAATTATCACATTGAGAAAACAATGGTTGCAATTTAAATTTGCTTCCGATGCCATCGAAATGAGTTGCTAGTGTTGTCGCAATAAAGAAACAAATATGCAATCCTTATCGATTTTTATTGAGTTTTCAGTTCACAGCTTCGGGAAAGTTTCAACGATTCAATCACCGAGAGTTGGAAATAATTCAATTTCCGCGAAATATATTCGTGGGACATCATAAGCTAACAATCCACGAATATTGAAATTAAAAATTAATCATTTTGTATTAAAATCTGAAATAAAAAAATATTTTCATAAAGTTCGTTATTATTTGTTCAGGCTTTTGTGCGAATTGCAATCAATAACGACACGAAATATGCTTGGGAAGTTAAGCCTCGACATCCATGAAATTTAATGTCGCTTTATTGGTCTTGCGAAACATGAAATGTGTGGGACGATAAATCTCTTTACAATTGATATAAATAGATTTTATTTTACCGTCGTCGCAAAAAGCAAAATCAATGTTTGTTGCACCTGCCTCAGATTTTAGCAATTTAGCTCGTTTCGGAGAAACATGAACCACAAAAGCTGAAATCAGATTTTGCAACAATTTCTGAACAACGAGCAGGATTTGAGGGGGATTTGTCACGTTAATGTCATTTGCTATTAGAATCGTTTGTTGATTTCTCTCGTTAATTACTTCCATTCGAATATTTCTATCATTGTTGGCTCAATGCGTATCAATTGCAGATGCAGTCGCTCAGAAATTGAAGTGAAAAAATAATATTTTCCATATGTTGCTTTCTCATATTCTTTCTGCCTTCTTCATTTCTGCCACCCTCGCTCGCTCTGATCATAGCAGAAGCAGGCGAAGCACTGCAGAGATTTTCCCCAATTTGTCACAGCTCGTTTCATTCCGCAATTTCAACAAAAACGAAAGAAATCCCACTTCATCATACTCTCTAGCGGCGAAGGAAAATTAATGTTTGCTACTTGCAGCTTCGAAAGTCGTCTTGCTGTTGTTGCTTTGCGCCATGTGACGGTTGGCCGAGCACATGCAATCTCGTCTTACAGAAATCCCAAATTAATTAAATCAATTTATCATAATTACGGGCGAACCTCAACATTTTGTTGCCATATCGTCTCCCTCTCTCTGCGACAGCCGACTTTGGTCAGCAAGCGACGATGGAAAGAAATAAAATCTTAAATCTTGTGTATGTGATTTACTTTTGGCATTTATTATTTTATTTTTTCGTTGCCATTCTCGCTTCGCTTACATTTATGACCTAAGAAGGATGAATTGGATGTGTTTCGCAAAAGATTCTTTACAAAGTCTTTTCTACACATTTCATTTAAGCCACAGACTGCGTTGCTAGGGAAAGTGAGAGTAAGAAGATTTTTATTACGACAGGAAACAATACGAAATCCTGGGATAATAAATTGTTTGACTTCTGATTTAAACAAAACGTAATCCATATGCTTCTCTTTTACGAGATTACACGCTGCTTTTCGTCTTCCACTCCGACAATTTCAAAACATTAAGATGCCTTCAAGCTTTTAAGACTGAGACTGTGCGGTGTGAAGTGTCATAGAAACGTTTGAGAATTGCGAACTGAGAGTACTTATTATCAAAGGTAATTTCTGTATGCAAATTGAGATCAAACAATTTATCATGACATTCGAGGAATTCAAGCGACATTTCCATTACACTTTGTGCAAAGCTCTCCGATGAAGAAATCTTAATCGTAAGTAACAAATGTAGAAATAAAAGCGAAGAATCGTGACTGTTGACTTGAATTGCAAAGCGAGGAATAAATCTGCGTTGCAGTTGTCACTCGTGTAAACTCAAGGATGATGACAATGAATTGTTGAATGTAATTTAATAGCAAGTTCTTCGAAAAATCGCCCGAAAAAGATTTTATCACTAGCAACAAGACAAGAAACATAAATAAATCACTTCAAGTTCAGTTCAAGTGAACGACTGACGCCGTTGTCTCATTATTCACATCCACATTTCAATTTATATGCAAAGTAGATAAATCTCAACCCACGATACCGAAAATGTCAAAATAATATTGTAATTATTTCCTGTGTCGTTGCAAGAAGAAGCGTCGAGACGAATAGAAAGCTTCAGGCGGAATTGTGAGGTCGTCCGAGAAAATTTCCAATAATGTGCTTTCAGCTTTTTCTCCAACTTCCTCATCTTCCGACTTCTCATGCTATTCCCATACATGAGGAAAGGAAAACATCCGCAATAATGTGAATGAGATGCCAACGAAGAATTATTTACAAGACGATGCGAAAGTATTCCCTTGCGGGTGGATCCTTTCCTCGGCTGATTCCGGAGGAGAAAGAAAAAGATGAAAATGGTGAAAATGGCAACGATTCCTCAGCCTCTTATTATTTATTTACTTATTTACATTCTTCTTTCTTCTTCATGTGAAAAAGGGACGATCGTGAGTTGTGTTATCGCTTTCAACAATTTCAAGGTTTCTTCCAAAAAACCTTCTCGACTTAATTTACGATCCATCCCAAGGCCTCCCGGAACAAAAAAAAACGTAACGGAAAACGAATAAGTATCAAGTCGAAGGCATCACAATTGCCCTTTGGGCATGTCTTTAGTGACAAAATTCCTAAAATTGGCAAAGACAGAACGAAACGAGAGACTTTCTTATCTTTACTTAAACAGATAGAATTTCTCTTCCGTTCCCCACAATCCCTCCGTCCCCCAAGACGCAGCTCCGATCTGACAGCCTACAAGACTCGATGAAACGCGAGGGAGCGAAAACAAAGGCGGCAGTAAAAGAAATATTGAAATTCCATTCAAATTATTATGAGCTTCCGAAATTTCGCATTGTGGAACAGAGCGCTCTGTTTATGATACGTGTTTATCGCTGTGGAAATTGGATTTCCATTTTTTATTTCTTTACATCGACTATGACTTTATGATAATTGGAAGTAGCAGTCGAAACCCTTTTCTTTTCAACGGCTTAACGACTTAGTTGGCACAGGCAAACTAAGGAGAACAAACAAGTTTTCGACGAAGGAGGAAAATTGATTCTTGTTTGTTTTACGGGTCATAAGCTTGTACACAGGGAAAGCCCTAAAAATATTTAGTTGTAAAAGTCCTGAGTGCACGTTATGATGCTAATAAAAAATATGCTTCAACAATCTGATTATTTCTCTTGTCTCCCTCTAGCAATCCTTGAACATCGTCGTTCGCTGCTATTGTTTCGACTTTGTTTTTATGGCGATAAAAATGTCAGCTTATAGTGCGAGCGACTCTCAACTATGTCGAGTGATTCTGTTTTATTTCGCTGTTTTGATGGCGCTCGTAAAACTGTGTCGATAAAAGTGACATTCAATTTTGGGTTGAGATTGGTGACACAGTTTTGTCATTGGATTTTATTTATTTTGCTATTCGCTCGAGAGAAGAAGAGGAATCATCATCAGATATGTCAAACATAAAGTGAACATTTTGATTGAGTGAATCTCATTTTCAATGCTTTGACGTTATTGATACTCGACCTTCATAATATTAAAATGTATTGACATGTAAAGCCGAGCTATCGATCCAACCCAAAATTAAATTAAACCTTGAATTAAAATGCACTCAACTTTTTATTATTTAACAGACGATCAGAGGGAAATTGCAACTAAAGCCGCCGATAATTAAGTGCGCGACATTTTTCCATCAAAATGATAATCAGAGGACGTGAAGAGCTTTATACTCAATTAATTGTGGATTATTGGTCATTTCAACTATCGGAGGGTCAAAGGTTAAAGTTCTTTTTAATAAATAAAATGAAAGAATAAAGTTGTCGAGTAAATTTATTTTTGAATCTCAACATTTGCTTCGTCATCTTTCTTGAAATATAAACCTCATTCATCTTCATTCATCAACTCCTTCCAAATGTTTCTTGAAATTTCATAGCGACAGTGAAAGTTACTCCCTCGCGATAAATTGTTCTCTGTCTCGCTCCCTTCTTCAGGCATTTTAAACGCAAATTATTTTTTAAGTCAGGCGAGAGAAGGGAAATCTCTTTCGTCCCTTTCCTGTTGGGGAATTTTAAGAAAAATTTAATTTCTCAATTTGCAACCCTTCGTCTGCGTGGCCGAGTTTATAAGCTTAAAGTGATTTTGAGTTAATTTAATTGCTTTCGAAATTGAAAGAAGCGAAAACATTTTCTTATCAGACTTCTTAGATTCTAGTTGCCCACCAGACACCCTTCAAGTTAATGTCGAGCAATTTAAACGGCTGTTTACTGCTTCAAGTCCTCCAAGTGAGAAAAACAAGAAGAAAGAGGAACAAACATTATGAATTATTTAGCTTAAAGCGCTTTAAACATTATCAATCACTTCTCGTTTAGATACTGAATCGTTGAGTGTGAAAGATGTTGCGAGCAAAGGAAAGTTTGTAAGATAATTCTCTCTCTCTCCGAGGCACATTGGTTCATCAATCATCTGAAGCATTTCTAGCCTGAAACGAAATCTTTTGCTTCCTTCTTCAAGAAACACTTCTCAATGAGACAAACTTAAAATAAAATGAAAAAACTTTGCATAAGACCATTCAACAAAAGAGCTGTGAACTGAGACATGAAACAGACACTCTTTCGAATAAAAATGTTTGAGAAGATTTCTTTTTGCCGACTTTTCTTTTTGAGACGATGGAAAAAGTTGAGAAAATAAAAGTTCAAGAAGAAGTAGAAGTGAAATGAAAAAAAGGATTTCCGACTCCTTAAAAATACAAAAAAAAATCTGAATGAGTTGAAAACTAAATCATTAAGTTCTTTTTGAATCGTCAACTTCTTGAGTTCAAGAATCGTAATTTCCCTGACGTAAGAATAAAAACAAGAGAAATATTTTAGATGTTGCGCTCTCTCGTTAGAAAACATTATGCAATCCACTCGACATGCAATGCCACACGACAAACAACAAAGTCGACTTGAGACAAACGTTTGAGCGACACAAAAGAAATCAAACAAGTTGGATTTGAGATCATTTCTAAGGATTACAATAGTTCTTTTCCTTCTTCTCGCATTATACTCCTAACTGATGTAAATAATCCTTCGACGTAGCTTGTGAGGATTTTCTTCTCTGATTACTTTCTCGATTTGTGTTTGCTTCGTTTGAAAGTTTTTCTCTGCTCTTGGCTGTTTTGACGGTAAACAAACTTTAATAGCTCGTTTGCTGTAAAGTTCGGCATCAGATGATCGAAATTATTCATTTTGTGAGTGTGTGTGGTTGTAGATGTAAACGGAAAACTTCTCGGATGTGTTTACAACTTCAGGGCATGAATGATGGAAAACGATTTGTAATTTTAGTTCTGAGCATTCCCACAATTTGATAAAAAAAAAACTCACGAGCTAATTAATTCTCAACTTGTTTTCGGGATGAGCTTCAAAGTTGGGCGGGACAGAAGCTCAGTTGATTGAATTCATAGCAAATTACGTTAATTACTCATCAGTGTCATAATTTTTTCGTTAGCTCTCTCCCCTTCCGCGCCTTCGAGCGTCAGCTGTCAAAATTGGAAACGCTGCGCTTTCAGTAATTTTCTCGTTAGTTTGCTGCTGAGAAACGACTTCTGTGGACACTGCTGAATTGGCTTTTTGAATTAATTAGCCGATTTGTTTGATGGACGCTGCGGTTGTTAATTAAATTTATTTCTCTCAGATGCACTTGACCAAAATATTTTTCATCGCCTCAGCTTCACACTGCAAGTTTGCTCTTCGCATTCACTGCAACGGATGTCCATCGATTGATTGCTTTTTTGAATACTCACACTTCCATCAATCGTTTTGCTTGAAAGAGGCTTTCAGCACTCGATTAAAATGTTTGAATTTCGATCGAAACGTTTTTTATTCGCACAAAAGTTTTCCATGAATTTTGTGAGCAAAGCGAAATATGAAAAAATTGATGAGAAAACACTTTGCAGCGAATGTTTATAGAAAACTATTTTCATGGCCAGGAGTACGATTGAAAAAGCTTTTTGCGAAATCCTTGAATAGGAAGCATCATTTGATCTCTTAACGCACGAGTGATTTGCATAATGACGTCGGTGATTTTCCAGAGGAGATGAGAGAATTTGCTCGTAAACAAATGCAAAGCTTGACGTATTTGCGATGTTCCCTCCTCTCGCTGCAAGGCATTTCGGTTGAAGAAAGAAAGAAACAATTTTCCTTGATTATATTTTGAAGAAAACACGAAGCCATTTGACGTCCTACGTTCAACTTATTATAAAAATTGCTGAGTGAAGTTTTCAGACATTAAACTCGACAGCTCCGAAGTCTTTGGGCATGTTTATGAAATGTTGACATTGCACTGATGGGTCACGTTCTCACGGAAGCTTTTACGCTTCTTCATTTCCCCAAAATAGCAACGTCGTTGTCATCATCGACAGATTTTTTCTTCACCGAAGCGAATCTCTTCTGAAATGCCCATCAAAAAACTTTTTTATTCTGCCTACGAGCACGTTTCTCCATCATCATTTCCTACATTTTCATTCAATTAATTTCTTCGTGATTTTCCTTTCTACACGACATCGGAACGGAACCTTTGCGTGGACTTGTTCAGCGTTTGAATATTCAGCCCGAATTCTCCTAGTTTTCCCTCTTCAAAGGTGAATTCAATTTACTTCGTCTGTCAGCAGATGAAAGTGAAAATTTGTATTCACAACACGAACACTCAACTTTTTCATCAACAAAGGCAAGCATCGAGACTTCCTTGAAGCTTGTTCAATATCGATGAAGATAACGAGACACGAAGAATGGTTTTTCGCTTGCACTAGGAGAATTTGATTGATTATTTGATGATTACAAGTTTCAATCAATGGCAATCTCATAGATTGAATCTTTCCATGAAAGTTTAGCAAAACTACCACTTGTTGCAAAATTTTGATTCAATTGACCATTCAATTGAGATTCAAATCTTTGATCATTCAACCCACAAAATTAAACAAACTTGTCAATTATTTTATTTTAGTTTTATTCGAATTTTATTAAAAACTTTTTGTTCAACTTAAGGAAGGAAAGTTCGTACCTTGTGGATCGATTAATTTCTAATGACGACAAGTGTGCGAATAGAAATTATTTTTAAAGGTTTAAGAGAGACATAGAGGTTAATGGTCGATTAAGTGCGGCTCACTCGAGGAAAGATTTCAAAGAATTAGGCTTTAAAGGATTTAACTGAGACGTAAGCAAATTCTTTTGAGACCTTCGGGTTATCGATAAACGAAAGCATTAAATACGAAGAAGGAATGACTTGTGAGTTTTGCAGTTCACTTGAAGAATTTTTTTTACAATCCACGATTCTCCAGGTCCTTGACCTTGTAAATTCTTACAAGCCAATGTTCCGTTGTGTAAACCTCCTGAAGCGTTTCAAGTTCGAAATCTTTATTTCCGATTTCTGCTCCACGCACTCTGTCGTAGCCCGTTGGTTTTCCTGCTTCCGTGTACACTTGACCGAATCGGTAGTAGCAGAGTTTGTACATTAAACAGTTAAGCAATGTTGGCGATCCTTCTTTATCAATTCTGAAGTCGCCGTTTGATGAATAATAATCTTGCTCTTTAATATTCTGCCCTCTATCAGTTGATCCTCCAATTCTCACCATCCACAAGAACTTGTTGATGTCATCAGAAGAGTAGCCTGTCAGTCCTCCGAAAATCACAAGCACGTAATTCACATCAAGTTCACGCATTATCTCATAAGCTTTGTCCTCCGTCGATGCCATCGCTTGACCAACTCTTGATATATGAGTATTATTCCAAGTGTTGTTATCCACAAGAATCGTTCGATTAGCCATTGCTGTTATCTGGTATCCATAATCCCACCATGACATAATTCGGGCATCCTGTGAAGTTTAGCAGAAACATTGGAATTAACTTTTGTTTGAAAATAAAATTGATTATTTAAAAATATTTTTGGAATCAGAGATCAAAGTGTAAATTTAAATATCATGATCCCGAAGCTATGCTGAGCCATTACAAGCGATGATGTCGGTTGGGAGCTTCAGGAATTCTACCAAGAATTTTGGGAACTCAACCGAATACTCGACAGCCGTCACGATCATGCAGACACTCAGAGATTCTCCTTAGGATCGATCAAATATCAATTCTTGTCATCATTTTGAAATTTATCCAAATATTTTGATTTGTTAAAATTAACTCACCTCAGCTGTGTTCATTTTCAACCAGTAATATGCCTCTCGGAAATCATCGAAGATAATGCGACTGCCGTCATGAGATCTTGCGCTTAAAACGATGCTTGGAGAGGAGTATGCTTCAGATGTTACCCAAGTGCAGTGGAATGTGTAGGTGATCAACATGAACGTCATTAAAATAACAAATCCAATTGCAATTTCATTCTTAACGCCTTTTTGCTGTTGATCGTATTTCTTTGTTCTTTTTGACTCTTGTCTTACTTGTTTGACGGCATCAGGAGCTGCCACTGGTGAGGTATCGACATTCCGCATATATTTCGTCAAGAGATGAGAGACGGCGATTCCAGAGAGGACGCACATGACTGGCGCAAGCACAAGCATTAAACGAACCATCACACCAGCAAAGTAGATGCTCGTTACTCCGTAAAGGATGATGAAAATATTGGCATCGGTTAAATTATCGAAGCAGAAGAACAAACCGGCAGGAAAAAGAAATACGAGGATTTGAAGATCGAAGTAGAATGAGCTCCAGCTTGTTGGTTGATGTTCTGAGACGGATGCAATGATTGGAATATGATTTTTGGCGTATGACGGATCAAGCAGCGAGTAGAATCGTCCAGTCCAAGGAGAAACTTTTCCTGATAGCGTTAATATTGCGGCGAAACCAATGGCGATTGAAATAATTGCTGCGACCATCGATTTGAAGAGGACTTCAAATTGTTCCTTTGAAAGCTTCGATCGAACGAAGTCAACAAGCGCGTGCAACTGACATAATCCAAAGACACCGAAAGCCAACATGTGTTCAGATGATTGCACAGGCTGGAATCCGACGAATGAGATCTGCATTGAAAGGATTGTTCCAATGCAATAGACGGTACTGTAAGCAACGTAAAGTCTATGCGAGAATCGTCCAGTTGTCATCAAAGCCAAAACGTGGAGTGGAATCAAGTTAATAAGAAAGACATAACCGCCCCATGATGAAACCATGTAGAAGTAAGCAAGACTCGTTAACGTTGACCAATAAATCGTTCCTGTCTTCACAGACTTGATCCACATGTAATAAGTCAGTAACATAGCGAAGATAGCAATGCCTTCGTTATCATATGATCCTGCCACAGAACGTGAGATGTATCCCGGAACGATAGATATCATTGCTGCTGCAACGAGTCCAGCTCCGCTCGAATGAATCTCCGTAGTTAGAAGGTACGTTACGATAGTCGTGAACGATGAAAACAGCGGCGCAAGGAATACACAAACATTACGAATGTCGATGGTGATGTTGAGCAGCCACAAAATTCTATAAAGCGTCGCAGATGTGACCATGAGTCCTGGGTAAATGGTTCCACCGATAATTCTTCCGAGTGGATACCAAGCCATTTCATCAAACCTTAAATATTTAATGAGACTATAAAATAAACTCGGAAAAATCGATGAAGTCTTTGACTTACCAATTGTGGAAGTTGTAGAAACCTTTCTCTGTCAGAAACTTTGTAGTTCTGTAGTTGAAGTAAGGATCAAACTCATGGATAACACTCTCGAATCGAAGAACAGAGAAAAGACGAGTCGAAAAAGCTAAATTTGCAGCAAATAACCATTAAAATACGCCCATAACAAAATGAATCTTCCACTTACAAAGAATTGCTGCGAGAACAAGAATTCCCAGCTTAATTAGACTTTCTTGTTTCTCAAGATTAAGTCGAAACGACGAACTTGGTTTCACAGCCGCGCTCATCGCTTTTATTTCTTCAGATGCTTTGTGTTTACTTTTTTTTCTTGAAAATTTTCAATTCACTTTTATTTTGTGTGTTTAATACTTTGAGTTATGCAGTTGAGGTCTATTCGGTGGAAAGCTACTTTCACTAACAGGAAACCATTTTTTTAAACTACTCCGATGTGTAGTTTATTTGATATTTTGATTCACCGAGAAATTGTTTGAGATTGTGAATTTACAATGACGTCGCTTCGAGTAGTTGTAGACCCTTTAGCCGGGAATATTCAAGTACTACACCACTAGATGGGGTCATCTGAAATAAATAAAAGAAGTTTTTCAAATTGTTGTTTCGAATTAGTTTTTTTATGGAAGATCAACCTAATTACGAGTTTAATCAAGTGCGATCGGTTGTCTTCAAGAACAGCGTTGAAGCCTTGTTGTTGTCAATTGAGCAAAAAGCTGAAGACGAAGTTGCTGGTGAGATTAAAACTTTTGCAATTAAAATTTGTTTCCTTAAATGTTTTTCTTCAGTTTTTGAAAATATTTTAGCTTTAAGTGATTTGCTTGGAGAAGTCGTTGAAAGAGCATTAGACGTTGTGGACAATATACAAATCAAGCTTTACCGTTCTGAGCATAGTTCACGAGAAGTCTTCGAGATTCCTCCAAGCACAGGACCGTTTGTCTATCATTTGTAAGTTGTCGAGCGATGGTCGATGATTTAATCTCAGACAACTCCTTTATTACAGGTTCCCTAACTTACCCTTCTGCTCGTGCCAATCATTCTACAAACAAGTCGTAAAAGGCGACGAGTATTGCTGCAAACATTACATCGCAACTCGTATCGCGAGAGCTCTGGGAAAAGTTGAAGTGATTGAGAAGTCTCTGTTTGAGTTTCGAGCGATTCTGAAGAAAATAAAATTCTGATCGTCATGAAGTCGAAACGAGGTCCACTTGATATTGCCCAATGCGTGGCCTCGAACATGACATTCGCTTCTACTCTGAAATCAAAGTACATCAGATTATTTGTCAGTATTATTAAATGTCTCAACTTCGTTAACAACACAGACATCGAGCTCAGTCCGAATGGTTTGAAATACGTGGTTGAGGAGTCTAAGAGTTTTCAAGTTAAAGCGTTCGTCATGGAATCGTTCTTCCACAAATTCTTATTTAAACCAACGAAAGGAATTGAAATCATTAGCTTTGGTGTGAATCTCACATCAGTCACAGAATTACTTTCTGCATTCATCGATAATGATTTAGGAAATATGAACATCACATACTATCACAGCGAGAATCTCATCGTGTTCACTTGCACTCAGATTGATTCTGGTGAATCATCAGCAAAGAGATCGAGACAACGGTCAGTCCCAGAAGATGATACACAAGCTGAAGAAGCAAGTGAAATAAGAACTGAATACTTCCTGAAGACAATGCACAGCAATGAACCAATCGATTTTAAATCAACGGGACAGGCAACGAGTGATCTAATTGTAGACGCTGGTTTCTTGCTCAACTTGCTGAGTGACTTCGACCGCAACATCGAAGAGATTATAGTCAAAATCACTCAGCGGAAATTCCAGTTGAAGACTCCTGGAGTTTATCAATGCGGTGCCGTCGTAAAAGTCAGTTCAATCAATGATGCCTTCGATAAGTTTGAATGTAAGGAGCCAACGAGATTCGCCTACAAATTTGCTTACTTCAAGAATGTAATGAAAGCTCTCAGTCTAGCTTCCAAAGTGTCAATACGAACATTCGATGATGGAGCAGTTAGAATTCAATTGAAAGTTAGGGTCGAAGAGGAAGAGTCTTCAGCATTTATAGAATATAACATGTTGCCCTTATTTGATGAAGATGATTAGAATTACAGTTCAACGCTCAAATAAATTTTGAAAATAAGGATTTGTTTAGTTTTTGTTGTTCAATTTCATTTTTATCCCTTTGCTGACTTGCAAAAATCGCTCCGAATTATTTGTTAAATTTTAACAAGAATATCATCAATTCAATTGAAATAAACTGAGGTTTGTATGCAGAACAGCGATGAGAACTTATTAAACGTAGTTTCCTTTCTTGAGCAGATAAAATGGCTTACAATTCTTCATCAAAGTATTCTCCTGAAATGCTTGACATGGTTCAGCAATTAGTATCACGCAAATCAGACGAAAATGCTCAATTAAAAGCGAAAATTGAAGATCTAAAGGATAAACTTAAAATGCGTAATAACATGGAAACAAATCTGATTAACCAACACAAGATTGAAGTTAGTAAATTGAAGAAGGATCTGAGTGATGGAAACGATGAGTTGCAAAATTTAATGATAGAGAGAGATCGTCTTAGAAAAATAATAGCTAAGAATAGCACCGACCTGAAGGAAGCCCGTGGAAGAACAAACAAAATTCTCGCTGAACTCAACAAGCTCAAGAATGATATTAAAGAAAACTATATCACAAATGCCGATCATGAGCTGATACTAAAAGAGAAATACATCACAAAAGACGAACATGATCAGGTACTAAGCGCTTCGAAGAATCTTATGAAACAACTTCAGTCAGAAATTGAACTGTTCCGCAAAGATTTGGATGAAAATGTGACTATGAAAGGCGACTTCACTTTCATGCCACCAATTGCCGATCAAGCTGACTTTACATTATTGGCAACGAATTCTCGTCAAGGCGGAAACTCCTTAACAGTAGAGCAGAACGATCAATTAGGGGATTTCACAATCATGACAATGAATGCTCTCCGAGAAGAAGACTCCACTTCTATGGATGCAGATGTTTTTGAGACAGATTTCACAATCATGGAGAAATAACCTTTGAATTTTTAATTTAAATTCAAGTTTATTAAGTTTTTTTTATTCCTCTTTATCAGAATCGGAATTAGTAGGATAAATCATTTTAATTAATCACTAATTTAACTGTCCGTAAATTTTTCAAAACCATTAAATGCCTTTATCTCCATCAGTTGCGAAACATATGACTAAACAATGTTTACTAAACATTCAATTTAAGACTTTCTTTCTAAACGCAATAACATTTAAAATATCTTTGGCATGTCGAATAAAAGAAACTTTTTTAACTTTGCAACTTTCCTCTGTTTCAATTTGATTGGCAATCGTTTTAAATGAGATTCAGAGTCATTGTTTATGCGACGAAATGCGAGAAGTTGTGGAACTTAATTGATAAATATCAGCAGCAAATTGCTTAGTAGTTTGAAAGGTTTCTAGTCTGATACTTTTTTAAAATTTAAATGCAGTTGTCGGTTCATTGGATTCATTGGAAAGGCTTTTGCTTGCTTTTGGAAAAGTTCTAAACGGAATCTGACTTCGATCGACGATCACCACAAATTTAAAAATTTCTTTAAGAAGAGAAATTGTGCTTCTTGTGCTTATCGTAAAAGAGAATTAAATTTCTTAAGGAATTTGGCTTACGACTTCGCATCGGAAGTTGTCATCTCTAACTCTACACCACGTTCAGAATAATACTTTCCATTCTCAAAGTATGTTACTAAATATCATTCCCCTTAAGCTTTGAAGATTTGCGGAAATTCGTTCGATATCTCTCGTACAACCTGTTGATCGCCTGCTGACTCGATAGTCTCCTCGCAAAATATTCGAGTGAAGATTTTCATTAAATCGAGAGCACGGTGCTGATGTTCAGCGTAGTCGGTGTTACGAAGGATTCGACGACACAATTCGAGATACCATTTGCGGAGCTGTAAGAAACATTTTTGTTAGTAAAGGAAAATTTTTAAAGAAGAATAAACTCACCACATCGCCAGCTGATAAATCGGAAAGTTGTCGGACAAGAATATCGATAAGAACTTTGACATCGTTCGTATAGAAGAGAAGAGTCGTCTCTGGAATGCTGAACAAGTCTACGAGCATCTTTAAAACTGAATTTACCGGCGGTTTTGTATGCTTGAGAACAAACACTGGATCCTCTGCGAAGAACAAAAGTTTATAATTTGCACAAATCCAATTAAACTTTCTTTCACTTACCTTCGCGATTAATCAAAAGAAGAATTTTCTCAGTGAACGATTTCGAAGCTTTAACTTGTGTCATTGTCTCAAGAATTGTGTTCTCGCTATAGTTGTCGAACTGAAGGTTGAAAGCAAGCAACAGGTTGATCATGACGTCAGATAAAAATTCGGTTTGATCGTCTTCGAGTGGATTTTCAATCAAATTGAGCATGAACAAAACAAATTCACTTTTCATGTGGTCGAAGTTTGCGATTGGCATTTTATGCCCTGCACTAAATATCATGATCAACATAACCGAAAGCTCGCTCAGTTTCTCAAGATTTTCTGAGTTTGCAAGCATATCTTGAACAAGCACCAGCGGAAGCACTGAGCTAATTAAGATCTCAACGCATGTCAAGTCGAGTAAGCACATTGCTTTGAATGCACGCAGCAAAAGTTTTCGAATGTTCCATCGCGACTCCATCTGATAGTAGAGCACCAAATTATTCACGGAGTTATACGAGTCGCAAGACATTTCATAACGACAAATCTTCGGATCAGCGTCAACGAGAATTCTGATAAGTTCAGTTAAATAGTTTGTAATATCAGCTTCGTCTTCATGAAGCATCCAACTTCGTTGATCTTCATCATTCTTAGCGTCAGCAAGTTCACAGAAGAGATTGCGCAAACGTTGTGCATCGTGAGCATCTCCCAGCAAATTATCTGGGACTGAGAGTGGAGATGACAAGTGAACGGCGATTGGTTCGAGAAATTTTCCAGAATCAGGCAAAAGAGCTTCCATTTCACTGATTACAACGCGAAGAGCCAATTGCGAAAGTTCATGACTCAAGTTTGTGCTTTTTCGAATCGATTCCACGATTTGGTAAACATCTTGCTCTTCCACAATCACATCATGACTCTGCTCGTTGTTTTTGCTTGAGCCATTTGCTGCTTTATCAACACTTGAGCTTCCGTCGGACTTTTCTTCTTTCAGCTCGGATATAACATCAGGAGCTGGTGGATAATCTTCCTCTTCGTCTTCAAAGTCTTTTGTGATGATTGTAGCATCGTCTGTTGTACTTGTTATTGTAATTGTAGTTGTTGTAGTACCTCCCGATGAGATTTCAGAGAGAAGACTGGTGTCTGGATTGCTTGGTGATGTTAAAGAGATGTCATCAAGCTTTGATGTTAAAACACTCATACTCGGACTCTCTTGAATTGGTTGCGCTGGCTTTGTGTCAGCCATTGACGAACTCGACATTGACTTTTTTGTGGTTTCCTGTTTGCTCTTATGCTTTGACTTGACACTTGGCTCTTCCTCTCTTGGATAATCATCCGCTGCGTGCTTTACCGATCCGTTGCCAACTTTAGGTGATTTATGTCGTTTCTCCTTTACCACAGGCTCGTCTGGCTCCTGCCCTGACATGATTTTCTCAAGATTCGATTTCTTTTCGATCAATGATGTGATAAGGTTTTCGTCTGGATCATCGGAATGTCGCAAGTTTTCAATTGTAGTT
Organism: Smittia aterrima; assembly: GCA_033063855.1. Classification (NCBI taxonomy): domain Eukaryota; kingdom Metazoa; phylum Arthropoda; class Insecta; order Diptera; family Chironomidae; genus Smittia; species Smittia aterrima. The sequence goes on along the minus strand of CP093831.1, from coordinate 10,436,708 downwards.
TCGAGAAACTCCAAAAGAAACGGTGGCTCGACCTTGAACATAGTGATAACAAAATTAGGACAATTGCGAAACCTTTGCAGTGAGTGTAAAATATTGATTTTTCATTTTGGGCGGTATTACTCACTTTACACTTTTCTACGTAATTCGATGGGACGAAGCCGATGTTGCCTCTCTCGTTGACTACTTGCCACCAGTTTCGCTGTCTTGCTGATGTTTGGTGAAGAACGAACAGTTCTCCCTCCTCGAAACTAAAATTTGTTGAGAATTGATTAATGGAATGAACTTCAACGCAATTGTCACTCAAGAAACCTGATCGTTTTAGGATAAACAGCTTGAAACTCGTACAGCGCCTTCAGCATTTCAAAGTTTTCTTTGGGGTGAGACGAAAATCGATAGAAATCGATATGGCAATCGAAAACAATTCAATTTTCTTACCTGTTTCCATCACAAACTTCTCTTCCTTTGATTTGATGTCGCTCATTTTCGATAGTTAACTTATTCGTCTTCAGTATTTTTCATTTAACGAGGAGTGTTATTGCTTGAGAGACTCGTAACTTTATGTTTCAGATATTTTTCGCTCTTCTTTTCAAGACATAAAGCAGTTTGCTTCATATTTATTGGAAGGGCTTTTATCCGAAAAATCGCTCAGATAATTTTAATTTCTTTAGCTCGAGGGTTCGTTATCAAAGATCTGATTAAAAGGTTTTACTTTAGCACTTAATTTCTTTATCAAAAAAGGTTAAAGAAGCCACTGCTTTACAGAGAAATTAAGTTTAAAATAACGTTTGAACTTCGTTTAGTTCAAAAACTCGAAGCTTTCTAAGTTACAAAGTTGGGTGACTTCATAAATCTCAAATCGACTGATTCTGAAATAGAGAAACATATTTGCAGTGATTATAAGACGTTCTGTAGCTTTTTAAAGAATGTAAAACTCATCTTTAAGTGCTTGGTGTTAAGTAGTTCACTAATCTGTGCGATTCCTAAAAAGAAAGTGAACAAGTCGAAATTTTATTCGATCGCAAAAAGAAAAGGAAAAAGAAATGTCTTTAAATCTAAAACAAGTCAAAGGAAACTTCCAGAGATTATTTGATAAGAATCTGACGGACCTTGTTCGCGGACTAAGAAATAACAAGGACAATGAGGTGACTGAAGTGAGCTCTAACACGATTATCCTAACTAACAAAATTCCTTACTTGTCCGATCTGAAATTTTGTTTTCATCATCCACATCAGCACTTTTCTAATTTCTCTTTTCCCCGAGCGCAGGCAAATTATATTGCACAGTGTATTGAAGAGATTAAACAGGAGCTACGCATCGACAACATCAATGTCAAGTGCAATGCCGTAGCGAAATTAACTTATGTGAGTCAACATTTTGATAAGGAATAAATTTTGTCATTTGTTGTTGTCTTTCAATTAATTTAATTCAATTGGCAGCTTCAAATGTGTGGCTATGATATCTCGTGGGCGGGATTCAATATAATCGAAGTCATGAGTTCAACCAAATTCACTTGCAAACGAGTTGGATATCTCGCTGCAAGTCAAAGCTTCCATCCAGGAACCGACGTAAGTTTAGATTTTCTGAATGAAATTTGATCTTAATTGCTAATTTTCTGTTTTAGTTGCTGATGTTGACAACGAATATGATCCGTAAAGACATTAGCGCAACAAATCAATACGATGCTGGTGTCGCTTTGAGCGGCTTAAGTTGCTTCATATCAGCCGATCTTTCTCGTGACTTGGCCAACGACATCATGACTCTCATGAGCTCAACCAAGCCGTACCTTCGTATGAAAGCCGTCCTTATGATGTATAAAGTTTTCCTCAATTACCCCGAAGCGCTTCGACCTGCCTTTCCGAAGCTCAAGGAGAAATTAGAGGATCCAGATCCAGGTGTACAGTCTGCTGCTGTTAATGTTATCTGTGAACTTGCGAGAAAGAATCCCAAAAACTATTTGTCGCTTGCTCCAATTTTCTTTAAACTTATGACAACTTCGACAAATAATTGGATGCTGATCAAAATTATCAAACTGGTGAGATCAATAACTCTTAACTTATATCAATCTCAAACAATTTGTAATGAAAGTTTGCAAGCCTCGCTGTTTATGGAGGTCCACCGTTATGCATCAAGCTAACGAAGCCTCTCGTGGAAATCATCTCCAGGTTTTCATTAAATTTTGTTCCCCACGAGCTTGCTTGCTTTATTTGATGTCCACTAGAAACTTAATCGAACGCTTCCTTTATGTTCATTGTAGTTTGGCGCGCTGACTCCTATTGAGCCTCGCTTGGGAAAGAAGTTGATTGAACCGCTAACGAATTTAATTCATAGGCAAGTCGCTTGAATCTATAATCATTTTCATTTAGTTAACGGCGTTTTTAAATTCATAGCACTTCGGCGATGAGTCTTTTATATGAATGCATCAACACAGTGATTGCGGTTCTCATTAGCATCAGCAGTGGAATGCCGAATCACAGCGCGTCCATTCAGCTTTGTGTGCAGAAGCTGAGAATTCTTATTGAAGATTCTGATCAAAACTTGAAGTACCTTGGCCTGCTGGCGATGTCGAAAATCCTTAAAACGCATCCGAAGAGTGTTCAAGCTCACAAAGACTTAATTCTTGCTTGTCTCGACGATAAGGATGAATCCATTCGTTTAAGTACGTAGAAAGTTTAAACTCGCAACTTTTGCTGTCAAGTTACTCTTGACAATTTTGAGACTTTTGACTAACATGATTAATTAATTTCAGGAGCACTTGATTTGCTGTACGGAATGGTTTCAAAGAAGAATCTCATGGAGATCGTGAATCGACTGCTAGGTCACATGGAACGAGCTGAAGGAAGTGTTTATCGAGATGAATTACTACTGAAAGTTATCGAGATCTGCTCGCAGGAATCTTACCAACACGTGACCAACTTCGAGTGGTATCTGACTGTCCTTGTGGAGTTGATTCAACTTGAATCAGGATCAAAGCATGGAAGCGTAATCGCCGAGCAACTGCTTGATGTCACTATTCGAGTTGAAACTGTCAGAAAATTCTCCGTCAACGAAATGTCAAACTTAATCGATGGATTTGTTTGTACTTCGCAAACGAGTACAATGTTTGAAGTGCTTTATGCTGCAGCGTGGATCATCGGTGAGTTCGGTGACAATCTTGAGGATTCTGAGAGTTCCTTGAAGATGCTTCTAAAAGAACGTCCAATGCTTCCTGGTCATATCCAAGCAGTTTTTGTGCAAAACTCAAACAAACTCTTCGTCCATCTCATGGAAAAATCAATCGATGAAAACAACCTTGAAGGAGTAAAAGCAATCGTTGACATTATGGATCAAAAACTTCCACAATTCTTAAGTTCGGGAGATATCGAAGTTCAAGAGCGAGCATCGTCCACTTTAACTATCGTCCATCTCATTAAGTCTATGCTGGGCAATGATTTAGTGACGACAGTTAATGAAGTAAAGAGCAACCAAGATTTACTGAATGACATTGGAGATGATCAAGAGAATGGAAATCAAGTCGTTGCTACGTCTTCTTTACCAAGTGGGCTTCTTGATATAGTGAAGGAACTTAAAGCTTTGTTCGACGGTGACCTTATTCCTGTTGCGCCTAAGGCTCAGAGGAAAGTTCAACTTCCTGATGGATTGGACCTAGATGAATGGATCAATGGGCCTTTAACTGATAGTTCATCAAGTGAGGATGAAGATGATAGCAAAGAAGGATTATTCGTGTCAGCTTCAGAGAAAGCCAGCGAGAAAAGCAGTCGAAAGGATAGCTTCGAACCAACAGCTGAAGAGTTGGAAAAGGTGAGAGATGTCAGAGGGATATCAGTCAAGATAAACTAATAATTTTCTCTTTTTAGATTCGCGAAGCACGTAAAATGCTTCAAGCTCACAATCCGAATTACTTAAAAGCGTCATCTCCTGGCAGTAGCAGGAAAAATGGAGTTGACGAGCTGAAAGACGCTTATGACAACATTGATGAAATTCCAATTGCTGAGCTGAGTCTCGATGTTCCACTTAAAGTGCATTGTAAGTTCTTTTCATTAATTTTTTTTTCAATTGTGAATTATTTATCTTTTTTATTCAACAGCCAAGAAACGTTCCGACAAATACCTCGAAGAGAGTCGAAAGTCTCAACGCAAGGAGAAGAATTCTGAAAAGACAAAGAAGTCAAAGAAAAAATCAAAGAAAAACAAAGTGGAACTTCCATCCGATAGCGATTCAGATGAACCTAGGCCGATTCATGTAGTTAATACAACGATTGAAATGCCTGAAGGCGCCACGATGTCTGACAACGATGATAAGAATGATTTGGATGTGAATGATCCTCATCGAGCTCTTGATATCAACTTAGACGTAGATGAAGATTTCTATGCGCCAGCAAAGTCGCTTAAGTCAAAGACAGAGATTAACGAGCCTCAACCTGCCAAAGCGAAAGAAAAGTCGCATCGTAAAAAGAAAGAATCTGAGCCTGTTCTGCTAATGGAATCGGAAGAGAAGTTGAAAAAGGAAAAGAAAAAGCACAAGCGGAAAAAGGAAACTCCCGAAGTGGATCTCCTGGAAGCGGAAGCTGTTGATAAAAAGGAAAAGAAATCGAAGAAGAAGGCAACTGCCGATGACAAACCGAAGAAACATAAAAAATCGTCTTCAAAGAAAACAGAATATGAAGAAGCTTTTGGCCAAGTGATGTGAGACATGGAGATTCCCGCGAATCTGATTTTGCAAAATAATCCTCGATAATGAATTTTTGTTAGATGGAGTAATAATGCTAAGAGAGGCAACTCGCGTTAATGGCAACTCGCGCTTACCTTAGTAATTCCAAGAATCTTGCGCAATCCATGATTTTTTTTTTGTTCATAAGAATTTAAGAAATCTAAATTTGCACCTTCAACTGAACGTTAACTCTCTTTATTCTTGTAACTTAAAATCTTTGTTATCTGATTTATGAGCTAAAAACAATATTAATTAACAGAAAGCCCCGCAAACGATCAATTTAATAAAATATAAATAAAACATGAAAATTCGATTCTTAAAAAAAATCAGCAATAATTAAAGTGACGAAAATTATTTTATTTGGGTTTGTAACAATTTTATTACAAATGAAAAGATCATTTTGGCAGCCAGGCCTCGGTGCTGTCAGTGTCGCTGCTGTATAGATCGTCGGAAACTTCATCGTTGTCAGTTCCAGTGTTGTCATGCCAGTCGATTTCTTTCTCGTGTATCTTCAAAGCTTCTTTGATTTTGAGTTTGAAAATAGCGATTTGTTCTTGTGACAGAGTCTTCATATAGTCTTCTACAAGTAACTGGAACTCAGATTTTTGATTTCTCATGCAAAATTTGAATAGCTGCTTGTCAGGCGAAGAAACTTTCTTGTAAAACTTGGCAATCTTTTCTTGTTCTCCTTTCTTGTTGATCTGCCATCGATCTTCGTGAAGAAGTGTCAGCAAAAATGTTAAGAAATCTGAACAAATCAAAAAGGTTTGAAAAATTACCACGGACAAAGCAACCACAATCCTTTGGATGAAATACCCTAAAAAATACGAACGTGGTTTGAAGTTTAATGTTTTCTCAACATCGATTGCAATGTTGTCAATCATTTCCATTTATTTTCATAATCGAAAGGTACAAGCTTTGCTGTTGACATTCGTTGTATCAAAACAGATTGATTGTTTTAATCTAAAATCAAAATAAAACTGAAATAAACAAAAATATTGTAGGAACGTTGAAGAAATTGACTGTTAAGAAATTTTACTCATAAAAGAAATTTTTTTTAGATTCATGTAATTACGATTCAGGTAAAAAAAAATCATTTCTTTTTCAACGTTCGATAAGGTAAGACACGCTCTTTTCAAGCGCGTGTATTTTTAGAATAATTTTGTTTATTTCAATTTTATTTTAGATAAAAACTCAAATGGAAGGAAGCTCAGCAATGATGCCAATTAACAAGCAATCGCAGGAAACAAACACTGAAATTTCAAATGAAGAACCTAACGCAAAGTTCATCAAATTATTTGAGGACACTACGAATAACTTGGATCCATTGGAATATTTTTCTCGTTTTATCGGCATTCCTGAGATGATCCTTAATCGTTTAAGTGGCCAGGAATTGATAAAGTATTCCGAAGTCAGCCCACTTTGGTATAATTGCATCGCATCGGCGAAAGTTCTCATGGAAAACATAAAAGTTGTTTTCAGTGAAAAACGTGAGCTGCAAACGGAAGATTACGATTTGCTGAAAAACAGTTCGAGAAAATATCAGAATATTGAAGTTCGACGAAGCATCGATTGGCAAGGATTACCAAGTGAAGTGCTCTTCCCTTCGATCACTGAATCCGATTGCATTCCTAAAATGGAGCTAGATTTCTTACTTAAAGCTCGCGACTGGAAAATTGTTTCAATAATTGAGACAAATTTTAGAACGAAAAAGGATATGTATAACTTTTTCTTGTCAATTGAGTCTTCAGTTGAAAGTTTTTATGTCAGAAATAGTTTCAGTGGAAACGCATTTCCATTTGACGATGAATCATATCACTACACAAAACGATTCAAAATTTTAGAGTTTCCAAAGTTAAAACATCTGAAAATGCATTTTAGTACATTTTGTTCGATGGGCTTAGCTTATGCCGAAATTTTTTCAAAATCTGTTGCAATCGAAAAATTTGATTTAATAGATTCTTTTGGTATCATTTTCCGGCACAATTACTTAACAGAATTGCTCATAAATTCCAAAAAACTAACAAGTTTGTCGCTTGAAACAGGCCTAAGTTATATGTTTAAAGAGGAACCTTGGAAAGGAGTACAATTTAAGCTTAAATATTTATCTATAATTGTTCAACAAATGCGCGATCTATTCGAAACAAACTTATGGGAGTTCATTACTTCACAAAAGGATCATCTCGAAGAGTTTAATATCTTTCTTGATAACGAGATAGAAATATACAAGAAGATCCATAACAGGAAGCTGAAGATTCCGAAACTGTTCAAGGACGTTGTTCCAAATGTAATATCAATATCGATTACTCATCTGAAGTGTATACATATGATGGACCTTTTTAAATTTGTCATGAGGTCATTGCCAAACTCTAAAGGTCTCACACTTAACATAATTGACAATGAAACCTTTGAAACTTTATTAGAAATGAATAGAAAATATGAAGAACTTAAAGTTGGTCACTTAGAGGTTGGTGTCAAGAAAAAGGATCGTAAGGTATTGTTGATTAACGCGAATGGCAAATGTCTTCTCGAGGATTGGTTTTTGCAAATAAATTAAGAGCTGAACGTATCAAATGAAATTAGAAGAATGTTTTGTACAGAAATAATTTCATGTAAACTTCATTTCAATAAGGAAAACCTTTGAATTCAATAAAACACATGGCATTTTGAGTTTCGTTTTCAGATGAAAAACGATTATCTATCCGTTTATTAGAATTCAGGTAAAAACAAAATATAAATTCGGAGAATTCGGCAAGATCATAATTTACAGAACCAAAAAGATAACTGGATAAAGATGCATCCATGGGCTACCTTTGAATTTAACAAAAAAAAATAGCAGAATGAAGTTACGGACCTTTTAATTCTCAATCATTTTCCCTTTACCTAAATGACATGAAATCCACATGAAGCGACATGAAAAAAGCAAAAATTCTGCTAAAGATTGCAACTGCCGATGACAAACCGAAGAAACATAAAAAATCGTCTTCAAAGAAAACAGAATATGAAGAAGCCTTTGGCCAAGTGATGTGAGACATGGAGATTCCCGCGAATCTGATTTTGCAAAATAATCCTCGATAATGAATTTTTGTTAGATGGAGTAATAATGCTAAGAGAGAGATTAATGGCAACTCGCGCTTACCTTAGTAATTCCAAGAATCTTGCGCAATCCATGATTTTTTTATTTGTTCATAAGAATTTAAGAAATCTAAATTTGCACCTTCAACTGAACGTTAACTCTCTTTATTCTTGTAACTTGAAATCTTTGTTATCTGATTTATGAGCTAAAAACAATATTAATTAACAGAAAGCCCCGCAAACGATCAATTTAATAAAATATAAATAAAACATGAAAATTCGATTCTTAAAAAAAATCAGCAATAATTAAAGTGACGGAAAATATTTTATTTGGGTTTGTAACAATTTTATTACAAATGAAAAGATCATTTTGGCAGCCAGGCCTCGGTGCTGTCAGTGTCGCTGCTGTATAGATCGTCGGAAACTTCATCGTTGTCAGTTCCAGTGTTGTCATGCCAGTCGATTTCTTTCTCTTGTATCTTCAAAGCTTCTTTGGTTTTGAGTTTGAAAATAGCGATTTGTTCTTGTGACAGAGTCTTCACATACTCTTCTTCAAGTAACTGGAACTCAGATTTTTGATTTCTCATACAAAATTTGAAAAGCTGCTTGTCAGACGAAGAAACTTTCTTGTAAGACTTAGCAATCTTTTCTTGTTCTCCTTCATAGATTTTAGTCATGTAATAATGAGCTGTGGTTTGCGAAGGAAGTTTATTGAGCATCTGTTTTGTCTTTGATTTTTGTGTACTGCCACCACTGCTCTCAATAATTGTTTCCGAACTGCTTGGTGCGCTTTCTTGCTCTGTTTTAATCTTCTTCGATGGCAGTGAATGTTCGTGCTTTTGAATCATGTTTTTCTCCAATTTCAATGATATCTTTCTGTCCTTACGATCAAAGAGATTGTACTTTTCGAACATCATCGGTTGTTGATCTTGAGGAAACTTTCTAATGTAAGCTTCCATCTCACGTTTCCACTTTTCATTCAGTGAATCGCTTTGTTCCTGAAGTTCCTGTTTCTCAAACTCGTTGATAGCTTTCCAAGCAATTGATAAATCGGCCATAAAATCCTTTAAATCGCCTTCGTAAGCAGCACGAAAATTTTGAACGAATATGTTGTAAGCTGAGAGAGCTTTTTTGGGAAGTCCGTTGTATCGGTCCAAATATTTCATTTCAGGTTTTGTGATTTTCTTTTGCTGATCCGTCTGAAGATTTACAAGCTCAGAAACATATTTTCCTTTATCTTTATCCGACATAACTTTCCATGCAGACAGAGCGGCTGAGAATGTAATTATGTTTCCTTTCTTTGCTTCTTGTTGTCGATAGAAAAGGAAAGGTGTCAACAATTTATTAATATTGTTAATTGAATTGACTCTTTCAGCAGTTACTGCTTCCTGTGGCTTCCTTTGAAATTCAGGATGATTTTCGATGACTTCTTTCTTTTTATGTTTATATACTTCAAGATCGGATTTATACTTATCAAAGTAAACATTTTTCTTTTTGTCTGATAATTTCTTGAACTTCTCGTTACCATATTTGAAGACCTCAACCTACAAGAAAGCTTAATGATAAATTGTACCAAATGACTAAAACTGACTTACATAGCTGCAGGATTTTCCAGTTTTTGTTTCCAGTTCTTGCGTTAGCTTTTCACGGTTTTCAGTAATGTATCGCATTTGAGCATTAGCCGGTCGCTTTGGATGATCCGGATGTGATAAAATGCTATATTTCAAATAGTTTTTCTGATAGTCAGCCAACACTTCATCCAGCGTTCGAACAGTTCCAACTATTTTAATGATTTCCTTGAGATGAACCTGCAATTCCTCTTCGTTAGTGCCATCTAGGCCATCGAGTTTCTTCCAAGGAATCTGCTTGACAGCAACCGAAGGTCGTAATTTAGCACATCTTTGTTTTCTTAGTTCATCTACAAGTTTCAACTTGATATTAATTGAAGAACTTGGCTTCTCTTGAGTAATATTATCTGAAAAAGTTCCATCGATTCAGATGATGCCAGAATTATGATAATTTATTGTTAAAACTTACCAGGACGTTCTGTTTGATCGCTGTCACAATAACTGTCGTAATGGTCATTTGTGAAATCAGGTCTATCTAATAAATAAAAAATATTCCATCTCAATCAAAACAAAGCGAATAAAATATTTATTTACCTGGCTCTGATTTAATAGAAACAACTTCTTCTTGAGCTTTAGACATTTTGTGAAATCAATTCGAAGTAGTATCAGCTTTCGAACACTTTAGTTTTATCGATAATCCTTATTAAATTGCGAATTAAAAGTTAACTCAATTTATTGTGGTTCGTTTTTTTATCGGGAAAATTCAACGACAAATAAATATTTAAAAAATCGTCAAATCTTGTCAAATTCCCACTGACCGCCAAAATCGAACCACAATAAATTGAGTGAATCTTTAATACGCAATATTTTGAGATAATCGATAAAACTAAAGTGTTCGAAGGCTGATACTACTCCTAATTGATCTGACAAAATGTCTAAAGCTCAAGAAGGAGTTGTTTTTATTAAATCAGAGCCAGGTAAATAAATATTTTATTCGCTTTGTTTTTAATTGAGATGGAATATTTTTTATTTATTAGATATACCTGATTTCACAAATGACGATTACAACAGTGACTGTGACAGCGATCAAACAGAACATTTTGGTATGATTTAACACTAAATTATCGTAGTTCTGGCATCATCTGAATTGATGGAACTTTTTCAGATAATAATATTACTGAAGTAGAACCAAGCTCTTCAATGAATATCAAGTCGAAACTAGCAGATCAACTAAGAAAAATAAATTGTGCTAAATTACGACCTTCGGTTGCTGTCAAGCAGATTCCTTGGAAGAAACTCGATGGCCTTGATGGCACTAATGAAGAGGAATTACAGGTTCATCTCAAGGAAATCATTAAAATAGTTGGAACTGTTCGAACTCTGGATGAAGTGCTGGCTGATTATCAGAAAAACTATTTGAAATATAGCATTTTATCACATCCGGATCGCCCAAAGAGACCGGCTAATGCTTGGATGCAATACATTACTGAAAACCGTGAAGTCCTGAAGAAACAGCTTGAGACGAAAACTGGTAAATCCTGCAGCTCTGTAAGTGAATGTCATTATTTTAGCTAACTTTCCATAACTTATTCTGATTTTAGAATAATGTTCAAAAATATGGAAGCGAGAAATTCAAGAAGTTATCGGAAGAGAAGAAAAATGTCTACTATGAAAAGTATAAATCCGATCTTGAAGCATATAAACAAAAAAAGAAGGAACTCGTCGAGAATCATCCAGAACTTCGTAAGCCAAAGAAAGTTAAAAGTGTAAAGGAGTCTTCAGTTCATAATCCTCAGTCAGTTCAAATTCCTAATAAATTGCTGACGCCTTTCCTTTTCTATCGACAACAAGAAGCCAAGAAAGGAAACATAATTGCATTCTCAGCCGCTCAGTCTGCATGGAAAGTTATGTCGGATAAAGATAAAGGAAAATATGTTTCTGAGCTTGTAAATCTTCAGACGGATCAGCAAAAGAAAATCACAAAACCTGAAATGATATGTATGGAGTGCTACAACGGACTTCCCAAAAGAGCTCCCTCAGCTTACAACATATTCGTTCAAAATTTTCGCGCCTTTTACGATGGCGATTTAAAGGATTTTACGTCCGATTTGTCAATTGCTTGGAAAGCTATCAACGAGTTTGAGAAACAGGAACTTCAGGAACAAAGCGATTCACTGAATGAAAAGTGGAAACGTGAGATGGAAGCTTTCATTCAAAATCTTCCTGATGATCAACAAGCGATGATGTTCGCAAAGTACAATCTCTTTGATGTTAAGAACAAAACTAAAAAGAGACCATTGCATTTGGAAAAAATCAAGAATTCAAAGCAGGAACATTCACCGCCATCCAAGAAGATTAAAACAGAGCAAGAAAGCGCACCAAGCAGTTCGGAAACAATTAACGAGAGCAGTGGTGGCAGTACACAAAAATCAAAGACAAAGCAGATGCTCAAGAAACTTCCTTCACAAACCACAGCTCATTATTACATGACTAAAATCTATGATGGAAAACCAGAAAAGATTGCTAAGTCTTACAAGAAAGTTTCTTCGTCTGACAAGCAAATTTACAGAGTTGGCATGAGAAAGCAAAAATCAGATTTCAATTTATCTTTAGTTGAGTATTTGAAGACTTTGTCACAAGAACAAATCGCTATTTTCAAACTCAAAACCAAAGAAGCTTTGATGATACAACAGAAAGAAATCGACTGGCATGACAACACTGGAACTGACTGCGATGAAGCTTCCGACGATCAATATAGCAGCGACACCGACAGCTCCGAGGCCTAGCTGCAAAATTCTGACCTTTAAGCTATTAAAAAATTAAACATTTTCAACCTTGTTAAAAATCACTCACATCATTTTTATACTTTTTGATTTCCTAAATAAAGTTATACATTTTCATTGATTAATATTCATTTCACCAAATTGAATTTGGATTCCAAATTTCGGAAAATTGATTTTGATGACGACCTATAAAAAATATTATGCTTTTCAGAGTTGATTGCTTTCACACATTTACAGTTTACAGCGCAAATTTTGCACAGTGCGCGACATGATTTACGGGATCTGAATTTTCGAGTCTTCAACGTGGATTGAAAGAATGTTTAAAAATTTTGGATATCCAAATAAACGGAGCAGCTTATAGCATTATTACATCTACTTTTTTTTAATGTTTTAAATAAATTAACAAAGTTGAAGCGGTTTTTTTGTGAAACGAGCAACAAAGGTGTTCAAAAATAAATTTCTCCAACAGGAGATCATGATTTTAAAGAGGTCGAAATTCGAAATGATCTAACAGCAAAACCTTTCAAACTTGTTTACTTTTCTGTATTTTTAAATTGACTTTAACTAAAATTTGATTATAACCAAAGACAGGTAGAAATAACATCTTTGCATTGTTGAATAAGCTTCTAAATTGATCTCTGCATTAGAACGAAATGAATAGCAAAGACGAGAAGAAGCCTAAAAGAACGAAACCTCGTTTAATTGTCTTCACCGATGCTGAGAACTCTTTTATAATCGAAAATGGGGCTGTTAGCTTTTACCGTAGCAAGAACAAGAAGGAGAAGCTTTTAATTCTATTGGACATCGAGAAAAAGATGAAAAGAGCTGGGTTTCAACGCGATTGCTACGAGATCCAAGCGCGACTCTTGAACATTCATCATTACTACTTGAAGCAGTTGAAAGAAAAGAGCGTCGGGCGCATCATTAAATGGAAACTCTTTACAGAACTGGACAACTTAATGCAGCAGGAAAGCGTAACGACGCAGAACCAATAAATTAAGATCATTGAGCATTTTCCGAATGTTAAAGAAAACTTAACGACAATTGAACGTTTAAAAATTGTCAAATCTTGTCAAATCCCCACTGACCGCCAAAATCGAACCACAATAAATCGAGTGAATCTTTGATACGCAATTATTTAATTAAAACACAATAACAAATAAAATAGAGATAATCGATAAAACTAAAGTATTCGAAGGCTGATACTACTTCCAATTGATCTGACAAAATGCCTAAAGCTCAAAAAAGAGTTGATTCAATTAAATCAAAGCCAGGTAAATAAATATTTTCTTCGCTTTGTTTTGATTGAGATGGAAACCTTTTAATTTATTAGATATACCTGATTTCACAAATGACGATTACGACAGTGACTGTGACCGCGATCAAACAGAACGTCCTGGTAAGTTTTAACATTATTTTATCATAATTTTGGCATCAGCTGAATTGATGGAACTTTTTCAGATAATATTACTCAAGTAAAGTCAAGTTCTTCAATGAATATCAAGTTGAAACTTGCGGGTCAACTAAGAAAACAAAGATGTGCTAAATTACGAACTTCGGTTGCTGTCAAGCAGATTCCTTGGAAGAAACTCGATGGCCTAGTTGGCACTAATGAAGAGGAATTACAGGTTCATCTCAAGGAAATCATTAAACAAGCTGGAACTGTTCGAACGCTGGATGAAGTGTTGGCTGACTATCAGAAAAACTATTTGAAATATAGCATTTTTTCACAACCAGATCATCCAAAGAGACCGGCTAATGCTCAAATGCGATACATTACTGAAAACCGTGAAAAGCTAACGCAAGAACTGGAATCGAAAACTGGAAAATCCTGCAGCTATGTAAGTCAGTTTTAGTCTTTTGGTGCAATTTATCATTAAGCTTTCTTTTAGGTTGAGGTCTTCAAATATGGTAACGAGAAGTTCAAGAAATTATCGGACAAAAAGAAAAATGTTTACTTTGATAAGTATAAATCCGATCTTGAAGAATACAAACAAAAAAAGAAGGAACTCCTCGAGAATCATCCAGAATTTCGTAAGCCAAAGAAAGTTAAAAGTGTAAAGGAGTCTTCAGTTCATAATTCTCAGTCAGTTCGTCATCCTAATAAATTGCTGACGCCTTTCCTTTTCTATCGACAACAAGAAGCAAAGAAAGGAAATATGGTTGCATACGCCGCAGCTCAGTCTGCATGGAAAGTTATGTCGGATAAAGATAAAGGAAAATATGTTTCTGAGCTTGTAAATCTTCAGACGGATCAGCAAAAGAAAATCACAAAACCTGAAATGAAATATTTGGACCGTTACAATGGACTTCCCAAAAGAGCTATCTCAGCTTACAACATATTCGTTCAAAATTTTCGTGCTGCTTACGAAGGTGATTTAAAGGATTTTATGGCCAATTTATCAATTGCTTGGAAATCTATCAACGAGTTCGAGAAACAGGAACTTCAAGATCAAAGTGATTCACTGAATGAAAATTGGAAACGTGAGATGGAAGCTTACATTAGAAAGTTTCCTCAAGATCAACAACCAATGATGTTCGCAAAGTACAATCTCTTTGATCGTAAGAACAGAAAGAGATCATTGCAATTAGAGAAAAACCGGATATCAAACCTTGACCATTCGCCGCCTTGCAAGAAGATAAAGACAAAGCATGAAGATGCATCAAGTAGCACAGAAAAGTCACAAAAACAGATTTCTGACGTGTCCGAACTTGAAACCGTTAGTGATAGCATTGCTGACAGCTCAAACAAATCAAAGATAAAACAGAAACTTTCTTCACAAACAATAAAGCAAGAAGGTTCACCAGGATGCACAGAAAAGTCACAAAAACAGATTTCCGACGTGTCCGAACTTGAAACCGTTAGTGACAGCAGTGCTGGCAGCTCAAACAAATCAAAGACAAAAAAGATGCTCAAGAAACTTCCTTCACAAACCACAGCTCATTATTACATGACTAAAATCTATGAAGGAAAACCTGAAAAGATTGCCAAGTATTACAAGAAAGTTTCGTCGTCTGACAAGCAAATCTACAAAGATCGCATGAGAAAACAAAATGCAGATTTCAAGTTACTTGTAGATAAGTATGTGAAGACTCTGTCACAAGAACAAATCGCTATTTTCAAACTCAAAACCAAAAAGGCTTTAAAGAAGCAAAAGAAAGAAATCGACTGGCATGTCAACACTGGAACTGACAACGATGAAGCTTCCGATAAACATGACAGCAGCGACTTCTAGGCCTGGCTGCCAAATGATGATCTTTAAGCCAAGCTTCTGCATAATCTTTCTCATTGTACACTTTTTAATCAGATAATAAATAAAATGTTATTTCAATAAATCTTCGTTGAAACATACGAAATGCAAGCTTTACCTCTGAACTTTCATCGTTGCAATCAAAAATAATTAATTGAATTAGACATTTTATTGGCAGAACGAATAAAATTTTCAAAAATGCTTAAGTGTTAAAAATTTTAACGGCAAGTCATGGTTTAAAAAATTGTAAAATCTTGTCAAATCCCATCAATCACGCTGATATCTTTTTCATATTTATTTTGTTCGTAATGTATCGGTGAGTTGATATTTAATGGATATTTTAAGTGCAAAAGGTGTAATATCAAATGTCTCTTTACAGAAGCGTGAAGTTTTTCAGTTTAATTGATACGACAGCTCAATTGTCGCTGAAGGAAAGCGAAAGTTTTCTATCAACAAGTTGGAGACAAGACAAGAGTGGTTCGTTCGAGTTATGGGAGCGATTGAATTGTTCTTTAGACAACTCTTTCAACAAATCGTGGTCTCCTACTTCAATTGGTTCCAGGTTTGAGAGAAATTTCAGAGATAAGAGATCAAAAAAATCAATTTTCGTTCTTTTAGGCCAGGATTAAGAGACATCAAATCTTTCAGTCGATATCATCAGCTCTACTTTCCTTTAAATGATTTTGAATGCAGCGGCCTGAAGACGATCAGTGAGAAGAATGTGTTGTTGAACATCGAAAATGAAGATACTTATCTTATTGAAACCTCTCCGCCTGCTTTTTACTCACAATGCACAAATAATCAGGAAGGTAAGTTAGAGGTCAAACAAATAAATTCAGAAATCACAACTTGATTTTAGTTTCAGTCTTCGAAGATGTCAAGGACTTGATCAGTTTTGGAAGTGACCATACTCTTCTTCCTGACAATTCTCCGATTGCTCTTTGTCCAGAGTCCATTGATAATCGAAAAGGTGAGCTAGCAAGTTTAGAAAAATGGAAGTAACAAATTCCCTTTACTTACAGATAATACGATTATGAATCACATTTACGAAAGTCCTTCAACAACTGGAATAATTGTTGATGATCTTGATGATCCGAATATGTCTTTCATCGACGACTTCTCTGATTTCAATCCTATCAATGGATGCTCTACACCTCGCGTGAATAATCAAACCTTTGTGTATAGTCCATTCGTTCCGAAGAATAATTCTGTCGTTCGTACGATAAAGCGAAAGCGGGAGTCGTCCACATTCGAAAATAAGGAGAACCAACCACAACCGAACACTCCGCGAACCATGGCAAAAGTAAAGCGACAGAAAATTGAGCGAATTGTAAGTATCTTAATCTTTCACTTGATCATGAATATTTATTTATTTTCTTTAAGCATTGCGAGTACTGCAAGAAAAACGGAGAGCCTCCGTTAATCTACAATCACCACAGTCTCCACGATGCCAAAGGAAGAACGCTTTGTCCAACATTGCGTCAAATTGAATGTCCAAGATGCAAAGCTGACGGTGATAATGCGCACACAGTAGATAACTGTTCGAAGTCATCAGGAATCATTCGCCAAAGTCGCTTTAAAAGCATCGAGAAAGATATTCAAGCTGTTCGTAGACAAATCAGTTTCTTGCACATATAATTATATTTTTTCTCTTCAATTTTCTTTCCAATCGAATCTGAAAACTAATTGTAAAAGGAATTCGGAATTCCTCATTTTAACTCAACATGACAATTACCGTTCTTAAGTTAATTTAAGAACCGATAATTATTAATCTCATTAGAAGTTTCTTATTTTCTCTTGCGTTTTCTTAACGCAAAGTAGATAAATTAGAACTGGAAAAGACAAGCGAATATAATTCGACTTGTAGTTTTAAAAACTTGGATAATCTTGATTGGTTACCAAAACTAAATCAAATCTCGATCATTTCGTGATCGAAATTTCTTGAAATATTTACCTCAAAATCGTAAAATTTAATTAAAGTCAATCCGATTAATTGTAGATTCGAATGGAAAGAAAGATTTTCTAAATATTTTTGTGCAATTAGCAAATGTGCTATCAGATAATGTAAATATCCAAATTTAATTAATTTTCTCTTAAAAGTTATTCTTAATATTTCCCGAAGTGGAAACAATGAACAATGAATAAATATATTTCAAAGATGTACATATCTAGAATTCAAGACGCGATTGAAATTATTTATGATAAATGTGCACTTCACTTATTCACAGTCAATTAAATTAGAATCGCGTTCAATGCTACCTTAAATGAAACGAGTCAAAGAGTTTGTTGGGGAAATCCACTGACCTTAACTTTGAAACTAGTTAAGCACGATGAGATTTCTATGATTCATCAGTTAGTGAGTTGTTACACTTCCGTTCCTTACGTGACGTTCTTCGGAAATAATATTTTCACTTTCGGTTTCTTCGGAGGAGTTTAATATTCGACGCGCTAACCGACGTCACGTTTGTCATTGATCTTCAATAAAATCGCGAGTTCGATTTCGTTGTCTTGCGGTTCACAGTGACATTCATAATCAAAGCGACCCTCAGTTTAGCAATGTTCTAATGACTTCTTCAGTGATCTATCACAAGCCTCGAAAATAAAATGTGGTGACCCAGTTTTCGTTTTCTTACGGCAACTCTCCAATTAAAAGTTCTCTGGAAATTCCCAGACGAATAGAAAAAAAGTTGAAAAGAATCGTCGAGGTCGATAAACTGGCGCGAAGTTGTTTCATTCATAAGTAAATATTTATAAATAGCTTCGATCATCAACCGGAACAACAACAGAGAGAGAGCATGAATGCATTAGGGAATCCCTGAAAGATCTCAGAGAAGCTGCACAGTGAGTTGTCTCAAATCAATGTTGCCTTCTTCATCTTCGCAAAGACGTCAAGCAAAGCTCTCACGATTTCTTCTCTTAAACTTGATCCCTTCTCTCGGGACCTTCAAGCAATCGCGCTCCAAGTTTGTTTCGTATAAAATCGTTATGTGCACATCGATCGCAAGTTATTTCATTCAAATCGTTTCGCGTGATTAGTTGTGAATAGAAAACATGAGAAAAGTTTTTGTGATATTTGCGATTATTTCGCTTGCAAGTTGCCAACAAAATGGAAATTTTTGGTGGCTCGATAAAAATGTTCAGAAAACAGCCGCAGAGTCTAGAAGCATCAAAGAACAAAGCGCAAAGATTAGAACTTTACCTCCGAAATATCAAAAGGAAGAACTAACGACGACAGTGAGAAATTCAATTTTCATTGATGAAGACGAAGAGGACAGAAAAATGTTTAAATACGACAATGAACCTGACTGCGTCTGCACTCCGAAGCATCTCTGCAATGAAAATAATATGGTGATAACTGATGGAGCTGGAATTATCGATGAAAGGTAAAGCCAGAGCGTAAATTTCCTAACGAATTGTTTTATTAATCATTTATCGTTCGTTAAATTCATTCGCGGTTCTTGTTATCAAGGACTTTTCGGTGTCGATCGCGGACGTGTCGTTCAACAATCTTAGAAATAAATAAAAACAATCATTTCATTTCGAGGTTCCATCCAATGCGTTGCACAAAAATAATTACGATTTTGCGTTTTCAACGTCGTCGAGCATTCTCAATCGGCGAACAACAGGAAATTTCTCTCAGCCTTAATCTAAGCACATGAAGATTCACTCGTTGTTACAAGTTTTAAAGGAACTGCTCTTGACTGTTTGCCGACAGCTCCATTAGTCTCCATGCTGAACGAGGATTTAGATCATTTGGATCGCGACATAACACCCACACATAATTAACTCTCATAACTTTTTCCGGATCCCCTTCGACAATTGTTGCTTTGCTATCACGAACACACATGATTTGTTGAGCTTGGAAGGTGATAATCAACACGGGTCCTTGTTCCATGACCTTTCCCATTGCAAGATCAACGTTCTCAATATCGAGAATCTTTGAGTCGAGCCAGTATCCGAGTTTCTTAGCAGCGGCGATTGGAGTGGAAATGATGTTGAATGTACTTTCGAAACACCAGTCCTTGAGAATATCGAGATTTCCTCGAACCATCGCTTCAAGAATGTTCGGGATGATGTCGTTTTCACAATCGCGAAGGAATTTCTTTTCGTCAAAGTTTGGATCGACCTTGCAAATTTCTGTGAGCGTTTCTGATAATTCTGTTTTGCTAAACATTCCTCCCATCACATCACTGACTTTATCGGTAAGAAGTCGTGAAGCTCTTATCAGTGGGTTCTCTGACTCGTCGTACTTGATCTTCCATGTGAGAACTTTGTTGACGTATTGATTATTATTTTTGAAGTCCTCCCACGACTGATAGAATTTGGAATCTTTGTGCAGTTCAACTCCCATGTCTTCGGTGTTAGCTTCAAATACACGATCGTCTTGATTGAGATCAGCGAACTCAACTCGTTTCCGTAGTTTGGCTGGCGGCCGGTACACTCTTGAGTTTATTCCTTGGTGGTCCATCTCTTCTCTCACAGCAGCTGTTGCATGTGAGATGCTTTGGAAAGCTTGACTCTTTCCAAGCTCAGCTGTTTTTTCACTTATACTGTCGGTGACTCCTCTAGCAGACTTCGTAAAGTCTTCGCCCATCTTTGAAGCTTTCTTTGCGATATCTGTTTTTCCAACTTCTTCCATCACGTCGCCGAGTTTATCTTTCACTGATCCCAATTTTTCTTTAAAAACTTCTGAACCTTTCGATGCTTCCGACTCAACATTGTAGAATTTTTGACGAGCACTTTTTAACGCATCGGATTGTTCGAGCTTCTCAGCTTCTTCCCGGAACTTTTTCAGATTGTCTTTCATTTCCTTATTTTTGTCATATTCTTGTTTGATGTTTTCAAGGAAGGAAGAGAAGAATCCGGGTCGTTTCCCAGTTGAATAGCACTAAAAGAAAGATAAGAAAATATAGTTGTGACGTCATTCTTAAGAGTTACATTAATCTCACCGCCACACAACTCTCGATTGCATGATTTTGCTGGAAATTTGAGTTCAGACTGGATGATAGCACATTTGTTCGTCCATTTAATGCTGATGGCAAAAAAGCTCTTCTGCTCACACTTATCCTCAGTAAGCGATCCTAAAGTAAATTAGAAAGAAGAATCAATCGGAAGGTCTCAAAATATTGCATCATTTAATTTCTCGTAACCATCAAAAATGTTTTCCTTCAAATATTACACGAAATTCCATTTAAATTCGAATGACAATACGCTCGCAATATGACTATGCTTCTTAACTCACCATTTAAGAATTTTCTCGAAAATTCGATCACTAATTACGATTAAATTTAAGTTTTCTTTTTCACAATCGTGATTTCTGAGCTGCAGCGCTTTTCAATTTATAAGAATTTACAAACTTGGAATTTAAATTTTTACGTTCGACCGTCGTTAAAAATGAAAATCAGAATATTTTAATATATAAGCAAAAATACTTTTATATCTAAAGTCAGCCTTTAATATAAGCTTCATAACATTCGTACATTGTTTTTAAAAACTTTCTCGGTTTTTATTTCTTCTTCTCTCAGATCATGGTCAATTTGTGGAGCTGAAAATGTTTGCTGTAGAGTTCCTAAGACAACCCAGCTTCCAATTTTCACAACAAATAGACCTCATTCAACATCAACGACTACAACTCGCAAGGGCTTATTGAACAACATCGGAGATTTTATCTCAACTATTTTAAAACCGGTTCCATCTTCAGAGTTTGAAAGCTCGAGACCGACAACACAGAAATGCATTTCAAGGAAAGGCAAAAAGATTGAGAAACGAATATTGATTGATTCGGAATACGATGACGACGACGATGATGGTTCTCTTGTGGGCGAAACTAATTTCACTGAATATCCCTGGATGATCGAGATCTTGAAGAAGAATCGCAAGACAGGGAGCTTTGAATATAAATGCGGAGGCGTATTAAGTAAGTTTTTTTAGTTATTCATCTCAAAGCTGATGTCATTTAATGAAAGTTTATTTTTAGTCAATCCAACAACAGCATTGACTGCTAACCATTGTCTTAAAGGAACACACGTCAACCCATCAAACTTTATAATTCGAGCTGGTGAATGGGACAGAAGCAGCACTCTTGAATATGCTCCGCATCATGATCGTCAAGTATCACGAATTATCTCACATCCGCAATATTACTCTGGAGCACTTTATAATGATATTGCAATTCTGAAGTGGCACAACCCGTTGGAACATGAAGTTAATGTTGCTCCAATTTGTCTTCCTAATGAAAACGAGTTTATTGAAGCTGGGAAGTATTGCGTCGTTACTGGCTGGGGAAAGGCTGATGAGTCTTCTCCAACGACTGACAAATTAAAGTTCGCAAAGGTTCCAATTGTAGCAAGAGATACTTGCGAAAGACAAATGAGAAGCAACAGACTTGGAGGTCGCTTCCGATTGCACGAAAGTTTTGTTTGCGCTGGTGGCGAATCTGGAATCGATTCTTGTACAAATGATGGAGGATCACCTTTAATTTGCCCTCGAAGTGATGGATCTTTTGTTCTGTGGGGACTCGTGTCGTGGGGCTTAGATTGTGGACAAAAAGATTTGCCAGGAGCCTATACAAGTGTTCAGCACTTGCTGAGATGGATTAGAAATAATGAATATTCTCAATAAATTGTCTAAGTGAAAAGAGTTTCCGAATTTATTTTTACAAGAAAACTTTACATTTCAGTTTGAGTAGGAGGAGGATAAATGAGCTTTTGAAGCATGATACTTAATTGAAATCCGATAGAGTCAAGCTCATGTCGGCGAATCTCTAATGCAAGACGTTGTTGATCAAGAGCACATCGCTGCTCGTCGAGAGACTTGAAAGTCTCCACAACCTTTCGGAAAATGTCAATTGCACTTAAATCCTCTTTCGGTATGATCCCATTGGAAGTCTCTGCTGGCGGAGCTTGGATCTGACTTGTGAGATCTTCTTTGTAAGTGAACTCAATCAGCTTAGGACGTTTCACTGATCTGAAAATCTAAGTGTAATTTAATCAAATTAAGGAATGAGACACAACTTACAAATCTTCAGGCTGAGTTTCGTCATCCTTCTTCGTTTGTTCCTGATATTCTTCATTGTTCATTTTACGTTTTTCCGGTTGATTCTTTGGCTTAGCTTCAATTTTCTGATCATCGCTCTCCACGTGATTGCTTCCTTCAGAACTCAGTAGATCACCTGGTCCAAAAATATTGTCCAAAGCTTCGTAATATTCCCATTCGACAGACTTGGTGCATCCCATTCGTAGATCATTTTGCTTTCTACGATAATGAGATTTCATGTTCTTGAGGCGTCGTTCAACTTCTTGCCATGAAATCTTGTAACCAGCCGTCTTCAGCTGCTGTTCAATCGCCTGTAAAATCTGGGTTCTTTCGGTCGAGCTGGTTGACAGATAATATAAAGCGCCGTAGTTCCTCAGAATAAAGTTGTTGACTTCCTTCGGGATAGGAAGACTTCTTTGAGGTCTATTAATAGTTTTATAGCTGGGAGGATTCTCTGCATCCATTGTAGCTGAAGTTAGATAATCTTCCTCGTTTTCCAACCTGAAAATATTTTTTCTTCTTCAAAAATATCTTTTGGATGTTAGCCTGCGGATTAATGCAACTCGATAAGTTATTTGAGTAGATCTGTGATGAAATATTACTTTAAAACTTATTTAACAGTTGATTTACCTAATATTTTAGAAAAATATTTTTACGCGATCACGCGATATGACAAGGATTTTATGAGAGAATTGAGAGGATTTTATGAGAGGATTTTATGAGCGGGGCATTACAAGGTTTATGGTAAGATTTTTGAATTTTTTGAAATTTTCCATAATTTTATTAAGTTGATTTAGAGTAAACAGATTAATTAAACAATATAACAAAACAAATCAAAAAACGTTGACAAATAACAAAAGATTTGACTTTTACGGAATAGAAACATTAACAGCGGCATCACGCGATAAGACGATTGATGAAGTTATTTTTAAAGAATCTAATTTCAAATTACACAAGACTGCATCGAGAATATCTTTGTAGAGACTCTGGGGAAGATTTTTCCAGCCTTCTTCATTCTGTTGAAGTTCCAAGTAATTCCTAAAATAAAAAGTTATAAAATTAAGGATTCCTCAGCTAGAGTTTAATCGAAATATTTACCATTTAATGAAGTCAATGCAGAAACCCTTTAATTTACCATTCGGCGAGTCATGCAAGTCTGCCAGCATCAGGATTTCAAAAACGTTGGAAGAAGACAGCTTCGAAGCAAGCGATTCAACGCACAAAGGTTTGAGATCTGGAACATCGTACTTAGTTGACGCATAGAGCAATTCTTCAGCTACATCATCAAGGTTCGTAACAGTGCCGCAGTAGATAAAATGGAGAAATTCTAACATGGCGCGCTCGCCAATGTCGCTGATTGTACATTTGTTCTCTTCACTTTCAAGCATGTTTGTCTGAATCATTCTTTCGAAAACTGGTGAACGAGTTGAGAGGATATTCTTATGAACTGGAACTACGGTGCCATCGACAGTGACCAATTTGAAATCGCTGAACTTTTCGTCCTTGAAAAGGTTCTCAAATTGAGTTGTAATTGTTTTGATGGTAGCTGGGATTCTGACATCAGCAACTCGTTCGGTTATCTCAAGACGAACAGAGAGTGTCATTGTGTTGTTTCGAAAATAGGTTTTTTCATCTCTGATCGCCTCTTTGTAATTAATCACACGTCCCAAACGCGGCCTGTACTCCAATTGTTCCGCAACTCCACTCGAACAAAGTTTATTTCGATAGGAGCCAAGTAAACTTATGGAGAAGCCGACTTTTCGGTCATGTCGAAAATCTTTGAACTTTAAGTAGAGAGACAAGCACGATTGAAGTCTCATAATCATAAACGACCTAGAAAGAATTGTAAAATGTTGCGTAAGGAAAGACTTTTAATTAACTTACACTGTCGTCGTACGATTGCTTGGACTCAAAATCAACTCAAACTCGGGAGAACAAGAGAAATAAAAATCATCGTTATGAAGCAGATCCGGCTTAAAATTGAGGATTTTCCAAATTATTTCTGATCGATTGAAGTTTGGGAAACTATTCATCTTGAATTAAATACGATATAACTTTAATAACTAACTTTAACTTAACAAAATTGAAAAAGCCGGCATCGAGAACTTGATTAGTTGATGATTTAATTAGTTGAATGTCCCTTCAAACGTGGCAAATCACTTCAAGTTTAAATCAAGAATTTCTGATAAATTTTTTTCAAACATTAATAAGCTTTAAGAATCTCAAATCAAGATAAGTGCCAATCGAAATGGTTTCACTTCAATTGCAACTCAAGATACTTCAATTGGATTTCTCGTCAACCCTTTTTGATTTCATTGTCGAACGATGCTTGTTTCTTTTGTTTCTTTGTTTGAGAAGAACAAGAGAACGGAAAAAGCAAGAACAATTTAAGTAAAATGAATCATTGAGGTTTTCCCATTCAATGGTCGGTCAGATAAAATAATTGTGGGTTGCTTCAGTCTTGAAGAAACTCTTAAAAGAAAAATTTATTAGCATTAAAGCAACAAGTTGGAAAGCTCAATTACTCCTCCCAAACATTCACCAAAGGAAAGAGGACGAAAAGATACAGTGACCTTTAAATTATGCTTTTCGAATTGCCTTACATAGCTTTATCGAAGTTCGTCCCTTCTTTTTATTATCGACATTATTGACAAAGGCAATCAATGACAAACGTTAAAGAAATTGATCGTTTTCATGAAAATTCGCTTTGATATTCATCCGAGTCGACGGTAAAGTTAAGCATTCTGAAATGGAGTATATATTCTTCTCTCAGTCGCGTGGAAAATGAAAACTCAAGCGTTCACTTCGAGAAGAAAAAAAACCTCAAACCACGAAAATGTTTTAAAATGCGAAACGTTGCTGCTTTTGTCCTTTATCAATAAAACATTCGATGAAGCAACATTCAGCAACCGTTACCAACACAAACAATCGTTAGTGAATGTCCCTCAAAGTCAGTCACCCGAGTTTAATTTCTTTCTCCTCACCCTTCCACTCTTCCGCCCCCACAAATCGCGCGCAAAATCTTTCAACCTTTTGAATGTATTTTTAAGGAACAAACACAGTCGCACAAAAGTTTAGTGCTCGCAAACACACACAAAGACGAAGAATTTTCGGAAAACAAGAAAATTTTCAAACTAGCAGGGATGGTGGAGGGTTTGTTATCAGTTTATTATTCATCGGATGGGCTCGGCTTGGACAAAGCGGTCAAACATGGTCTTCCGTCAACAAACAATAATTTTATTTACAGACGAAAAATGTTTTTCCGGCAACAAAGAAAGAGGAGTCTATAAAAGTAAAATCGTCTTCACACCTTCATTTCATCGTTGATTCATTCGCCTTTGTCTCTTCCCGCAGCTCGTTCTATGTGCACATAGATTTTCTGATTAACAAATACACTGATAGCGCGTAGTTAAATTTGATTTTCGAGCAATGGAAAGGGGGCACGAGATGTTTTACTGTCGTTTTATGGCTCCGATGAAATTTAATTCAGGGATGGGTGGTGCTCTGAAAAATGACTCAATTTTCAAATGGCGAGGAGGGAGAAAGGGTTGCTAAACAATTGAAGCAATTAATTTTCATCCATATCAAGTCGTGAGTGTGTGTTAGTGTGCGATGTGTGATGGATTTTTGCTTTTCTTTACTTGCTGCGAGGCGAAAATTTCCTCTGAATTTAAATGGAAAATTTTATTTTTTGGAGCGAAATGAAAAGGAGATTTGAGCTTTGAAAATTGAGTTTTCGTTGGGAGGGGGATTGTGGGGCCGTTGAGAGATAGAGAAGGGGAAAACAAATTTCCTGTCTTCTTTCCCCATAACATTTCGCTGGGGTTAATTTCCAACCACCACGAAGGCAGCGTTCGCCACCCCGAAGGAGGAAAACATATAACATTAAAGTATATGAAGTGGAAATTTAATCGAAATTAAAGTCGACTCGTGTTTCTTCTTATTTTCGATCTGCTGGAACGACTTTAAAGTGTCCCGGAAAAAGCTTATTCGATTCATCTCTTCGATCCTATAAGGTTCATTGAACTGTCAGGGTTAGAGGGGTTTCCATTGCAAATTGACCTCTTCACGAACGGCTAACGTACGTGGTCAATTTCACTTTAGAAATCATGACGAGAAACAAACTTAGAGTAGCGAGTTGATTTTAATTAATATTTGAAGACTCAAAAGTCCGGAAAAACCTAGCTACGAGGAAAAGATTGCAGAAATGACGCGGGGAGAAAATTAAAGACACAAATCACGTCGCCGACGTGAACGACGGAGAGGGAACAGAAAATGTTATTCATCATGTAACATGTCGCTCGGAAACTAAAGAGTTTTCCGTTAAATTAATTAAGCAAAAACAATTTTAATTAAAAACTGAAAGTCTTAAACCAGAAAGCAGAGAAACTGGTGCTAATTTCTATGCAACTATGCAAAGGATGCCAGTAAACTTCAAGAGGGGATGTTGGTTAGTTAAGTCACAAAAAAGATTCGTTTAAAGCTCTCTTCGTGCTTAAAGATCCCTCAACGACTTAGAAATATCTTCAAAATTTTCATTCAAACTGAAACTTGAAAGTAAATTAGTTTTTAATAAGCTTTCGTTTCATCATTCCCTTTTCTCTCGTTCTATCTATTCAGCGTTGTGGAAAGAAATCCAGCGAATGGAAATGGAAAATTAAATTAGACAGTAGACTGAAATGAAAGTTTTCCTTTTGCAGTCAAGGAAGTTGAAGGGAACATCAAAAGAGAGGACTCTTCAGCTCATGGCTTTTCACGTATCAGCTCGTCGGAATCGGAAAACATCTTTCCGATTGCGCAGCGATATGTGAAAAACTTCTCATGCATGAAAGATTTTTATTTTCGTTTTCACATAAGTTTTTCCGATAGAAAAATTCCTTTCAAGCGAAAATATTTTTGGTTCATGAAATATTTACATGAAAATCTGGGAAATCTTTTGATTCGTGTAACAAGACATTTCACAAGATTAGGGTTCGTTTGTGTGACGCGTAACAATAAAAAGTTTTTTTCTGAGAAAATGCAGAAGACTTTTCTCGCTGCTCGGAAAGCAATAAAATTTAAAATATTGATTTCCTTCTGGAGAAAATGGAAAACTCTTTCGAGAAAATTTATTGAAAACAATAAAAATTCTCATCGTCGTTTTCTTGAAAAGAATTTCCAAATGGAAAAACTTTGTCGCTGATTTGCAATTGAGAAAATGGAAAATTTTCTTTCTCTCGATGCAATTGTGTTTTGTTGTTCTGATGACAAGACAAAGAAATCTTTTCTAAAGAACTTTACTTCAAGAAATAAGTAAAATGCAATTTTCCGGGTCAGAAGATTGTGAAGAGTGATTGTGTCTGAAACGTGCAACGATTACTTCTTCGATGAAGGTTGTTGATATAAATAGAGAGAAATGCAGCAAACAAGAACACGAGCTAACCGTGTATTAAAATAACTTTGTGCAAAAACTGCGTGGGCGACAAATCAAAAGCCTAAAAAATCAGGAAACAACAACAAGGCGAAAATTTAACGACCCCAAAAAAAGTCATAAATACTCTTATCAAACAAGCCATTAGCGAGCCTTTATCCATCATTTGAATGTTGTTCAAGATTCTTATCGCTCTCACTATAATTTCTGATGGAAACATGTCGAAAAAATATTAGGCAGCAAAATATTTTTCTTCTCGTCCTCTGTCTTGGGAGGGAGTTGTTTTCACGCATAAAAGTTGCTTTTGACACGCACTCTTTTTACATTTTTCCTCTCGGCCCGATAATTTGGGTTAATTAGGTCGTGCTTTAATAAATTTCATGCCTCATAATATTATTCTGAAGGGGTTGGCGTTATCTCGAAGTTTTCTTTTCGCGGTTTCCTTGCTGCGACTTTCTTTTGCGACTCACGGATTTCATTTTTTTACGTTGAGAACTCGACGTTTAACACCCGATCAATTACTCGCAGCTGATGCCAGTAAATTGAAGGTTCTGCCCGGGTTGATTGAAATTTCAGAAAGAAAAAGCTGTTGCGCGATGGTAATTTTAAGAATTTTTTTATTCAAATCATTTTCTCGCGATTGATTAAGTTGATATTCGATGATTATGGAAAATCATCTTATCAATCATTTTATCTTTAAAAATGAAATCCAAAAAGCTTCATTAAAAGATAAAATTCAAGAGACAAGCTAAGACAATAAAAAATTTATTCTCAGAATTTCAAAGTCAGTAGAAAACACAGATGTTTTGATAAAAAATGATCTACATTCGCGAAATATCCGAATCAGCCAACTGACTTTTACCTTGGCAGTGACAAGACGTATCTGAAAGTCAAAAGAGCTTTTAAAGAGAAAATTCATATTTTTTGCCACATTCACATTCCGAACTGCAAGTTCAACAATGCCGACAAGTGTTATTACAAAATGTGAAGAGTTTCCTTTTGAAATCAATTCGATTGAAGATGCAATCCAGAAGAAAATAAATAATTCGTTTACGAATCAACCTCAAAAATTGGTTCAAGTTGGAAACGAAAAGTTTATGCTTCCAGAAAAGTTCAAGGACTTTACAAACGTCATTTATAACTTTGAGGCTCGCTCGGACGATGTTTTCATTTCGACATTTCCACGATCAGGAACGACTTGGACTCAAGAAATGATTTGGCTCATTTGTAATGATTTGGACTATGATACAGCTATGAAAGAAACTTTGTCAAGTCGATTCCCTTTCATGGAGTTAGTTACTTTTAAATTACGAAATTGCACACTGCAATAATCTTTTTTTTCTAGACTGCACTTGCTCACGATTGAAAAAGAGTTAGAAAACCTTCAATCGTTTTCGAAGGGTCA
The DNA here is from genome assembly GCA_033063855.1 of Smittia aterrima. Classification (NCBI taxonomy): domain Eukaryota; kingdom Metazoa; phylum Arthropoda; class Insecta; order Diptera; family Chironomidae; genus Smittia; species Smittia aterrima. The sequence continues at coordinate 10,407,474 of CP093831.1, read as the reverse complement.
TTCTGATAGTTTTGGTTTTTATTACGAACCTTTGTACGATGCCCTGGCTAAGCAAACAACTCGTCGATTCATCAAAACACATTTACCGATTCAATTGCTGCCACGAAATATTCGTGAGGTAGGAGCTAAAGTAGTTTACGTTGCTCGAAATCCAAAAGACGTGGCGGTTTCTTATTTCCATCATCAGCGCAATCCATTCACAGGATTTCAAGGCAATTTCGATAATTACGTGAAGTTTTTCATGAACGGACATGGCAAGTCTAAATAATTCCCAAAATGTCGAAAACATATAAATCGAATTTTATTTTAGTGATGTACGGATCCTACTGGAGTCATGTGCTCGATGGATGGAGCCATCGTAAAAACGAAAACGTTCATTTTATGTTCTACGAAGATCTCCAGTTTGATATGAAAAGTTCTCTGATGAATCTCTCAGAATTTCTAGAGAATCCATTAGAAGAGCAAAATTTGCCAAGGTTGATGAGTCATCTGCACTTTGATAACTTTTCAAAGAATAAATCTGTGAATTTAGAATCGTTCGCCGGGGCGTCAAATGAAAAGTTTATTCGACGAGGCCAAGTTGGAGGAAATCCGGAAATGACTGAAGATCTTTCAATGAGATTTGATAAGTGGATGACAGAGGACAACTTGAAAAATTCTGATTTCCAGTTCAATTTTAAACTGATTAAATAAAATTGAAAATAAAAGACTTTATTTAAACTTTCACGTTATCTTTTCATTTCAAATAAAATTATTCAGACTTTTCATAGTACAACTTTTTTAAAAACTGACAGCGTTGTGAAAGAAGGAACATCATTTTTAAATGCGACTGTTGATCAAATTTCAATTAGGAACAAGTTTTCCTTAGATATATTGCATTCAAAGATCTTTCTTCTTCACAATAACAAAAAGTGTCAACGCATAAGCATTAAAAAAATACGCTGCAGTGAATAAAGTAAAAGTTTCCAATAAATCATGACGACAAATATCAACACAAAATCACATCAAGAGTTTCCGTTTGAAACTATTTCACTTGATGATGAGGTCCAAAAGCAAATTCAGAGTTCGTTCAAGCATAATCGGTCAGAACAATTATTTAAAGTTGGACGTGAAGAATTTTTGCTTCCGGAAAAGTTCAGAAAGTTTGCCAATGAAATTTACAACTTTGAAGCTCGCTCGGATGATGTCTTCATTTCGACATTTCCACGATCAGGAACGACATGGACTCAAGAAATGATTTGGCTCATCTGCAATGATTTGGACTACGAAATAGCTAAGAAAGAAAGTTTAATAAGTCGATTCCCATATATGGAGTAAAGTTATATTTTGTATTTCAAAAGTCCAGTGACTTAGTTATAAATCTTTTAGATTCCATATTGTGACAGATGAAAAACTTTTTGAACAGGTGAATGAATTCGAGAACATTCTTTTTCTCTTGAAACCTTTGTATGGTGTTCTTGCAAAGCAAACGACTCGTCGGTTCATCAAAACTCATTTGCCGATTCAGTTGATGCCACGAAACATTCATGAAGTAGGAGCTAAAGTAGTTTACGTCGCTCGGAATCCAAAAGATGTGGCAGTTTCCTTTTTTCATTATCAGAGTAATCCAATCAGTGGTTTCGATGAGAGTTTCGATAAATATGCAGAATTTTTCATGAACGGACATGGCAAGTCTTAATAATTTCTTAAATTTCAATTTTTACGAATTTCATCGTTTCAGTTATGTATGGACCCCATTGTAATCATGTACTCGATGGATGGAACCATCGCAATGACAAAAACGTTCATTTCATGTTCTACGAAGATATTCAGTTTGATATGAAGGCTTCTCTGCGAAATCTCGCTAAATTTTTGGAGAATCCTTTATCAGAAGATGATTTGCCAAAGCTGATGAATCATCTGCACTTTGATAACTTTTCAAAGAATAATTCTGTGAATTTGGAAATGTTTGGAATATCGGAATTTGAAAATTTTATTCGTCGAGGCAAAGTTGGAGGAAATCCTGAAATGACTGAAGAGCTTTCGACGAAATTTGAAAAGTGGACAGAGGAAAATTTGAAGAATTCTGATTTTAAGTTCAAATACTTTTAAGTTCTTTAGTAAAACTAAAGTAAACTAAGTTAGAACTTCTAACTCATTCAAATAAATTCAGAAAAAAATAATAATAAGAACTTGCTTGATCTGAAATTCTTTCCTTCCTTCTGTGGCGTAACGCTCGACTTTAGCGCAACTGGCGGCGAAAAAATGAACTAAGCGTCGTTGTGCATGAACCAAAAACTTCGGAAAACTGAAAAACTTCGGGAAAAGTCGGGAAAACTTCGGGAAAACTTCGGAAAAGTCGGGAAAACTTCGGGAAAAGTCGGGAAAACTTCGGAAAAACTTCGGGAAAACTTCGGAAAAGTCGGGAAAACTTCGGAAAAAGTCGGGAAAATTTCGGGAAAAGTCGGGTAAACTTCGGGAAAAGTCGGGAAAACTTCGGAAAAATTTCGGGAAAAAAAGTCGGGAAAACTTCGGAAAAGTCGGGAAAATTTCGGGAAAAGTCGGGTAAACTTCGGGAAAACTTCGGTAAAAGTCGGGAAAACTTTGGGAAAATTTCGGGAAAACTTTGGGAAAACTCGGGAAAACTCGAAGAAATTCGACTCGACGGGTCAAACTAGTGGAATTATATTCAAATATAAAAAATATGTTTCGAGAGCCCTATACGATCATATGGAACTTATTATTTACTTCAGGATCATCGTTACACTTTTTAAATCAACTAAAGTAAAATAAAGGATTTTGAGATTTCAACTTTAACATATCTTTTGCTGTAGTTTGAATATTCTGGATATTTAAATTTTAACAAATGCTTGAAGTCTTGAAAATGGGAGTCGACTGTTTGGACAAAATTAATCTTTTTTACGGTCGCTGCAAATTTTTTCGCTTCGTAACAACATTTGCTAGTGTTCAAATTGAAACATTGTATTTTAACAAAATTGTGAAGTCGTGTCAACTATCCTCACGCGCGATCCTCTTTATTTCCTCGATAATATCGAGTCGATATTTTGTTCTACTTGTTTTCGATAAAGCCCCACGTGAGTTCGTTCACAGCCTCAACATTCAGAAGTAGGTTTACTTAACAGACATGCGTTCATTTTTGCAAACTGAGCAAACATATGAGAAGCTCGCATTGAGGTAAATGACTCCTTTAACGGAATCAAGTGACAGAGTTACTGCTAATGTGAAAGTCGGTCTAAATTTGGCGAAGGGTTTTTTATTTGTCCAAAAAGAGAAAAGTTTAAGTCTAGAATAGAGGCCCCTAGTTTAAAAATAAATATTCAGCACTTTAAAAAATTCGGCTGTTTACAAAAAGCGGTTTTTTTATTGAGAAAAATCCCTCTATATATTTCTCGCACTCGACAGAAGCTGTTCTCGAATCTTGCAATATATCCACGTAAGCAGCGAAAAAAATATTAAAGTAGCGAAACAAGTGATTTTTTAAAACTATCATGACGAAAAATGGTTACACAAAATCAAATCAAGAGTTTCCTTTCGAAATGAACCTGCTTGATTATGATATTCAGAAAAAAATTAATAATTCGTTTAATAATCAGCCTCAAAAATTAATTCAAGTTGGAAGTGAAAAATTTGTGCTTCCAGAAAAGTTCAGGGAGTTCGCCAATGAAATTTACAACTTTGAAGCTCGCTCGGACGATGTTTTCATTTCGACGATTCCACGATCAGGAACAACTTGGACTCAAGAAATGATTTGGCTCATTTGCAATGACCTGGACTACGAAACAGCAAAGAAAGAGACTTTATCAAGTCGATTTCCTTTCATGGAGTTAGTCATTGTCGAATTTTGAAAGTTTCAAATATATAATTTATTTTAGGTTGCATTTGCTGGCGAGTGAAATTGATGTCAAGAATCTCAAAAGTATTCCGGAATTTGGAAAATCTGAGAAACATGGTTTTCTCTTTGAACCTTTGTACGATGACCTTGCGAAGCAAACTACTCGTAGGTTTATTAAAACTCATTTACCAATTCAATTGCTGCCACGAAATATTCGCGAGGTTGGAGCTAAAGTGGTTTACGTCGCTCGGAATCCGAAAGACTGGGCAGTGTCTTATTTCCACTATCAGCGCCATCCATTCTCAGGATTTCAAAGAGGTTTCGAAGATTTCGTAGAAATTTTAATGAACGACCATGGTGAGGGTCAATTGATTTTCAAAAAGCTTAAAACCTTTTGAGTCTATCATTTATCAGTGATGTATGGACCTTACTGGAGTCATGTGCTCGATGGATGGAGCCATCGTAAAGACGAAAATGTTCATTTCATGTTCTACGAGGATCTTCAGTTTGATATGAAAAGTTCTCTGATAAATCTCTCCAAATTTTTAGAGAAATCTTTATCAGAAGATGATTTGCCAAAGTTGATGAATCATCTGCACTTTGATAACTTTTTAAAGAATAATTCTGTGAATATAGAATCATTCTCAGAGGATACTAATGTAAAATTTATTCGTCGAGGCAAAGTTGGAGGAAATCCCGAAATGACAGAGGAACTTTCCAAGAGATTCGATAAATGGACAGAGAAGAACTTGAAAAATTCTGATTTCAAGTTTAATGTCTCTTAAATAAGTCATCAACCTGACATTCTTTTTTACCTTTGATATTAAATATTTATCTTTTCAAATGGCCAAAGTATATTTTAAAGAAATATCGTCTGAGAAAGTGTGCTTTTGAACAATAAATAAAGAACTTGTTTGAAAAACATTCGTCACCTTGCTGGCAATCCTTGAAGTGACAGTTGAATTTGCTTTTATAGCGATTAGCTCTTATCAAAAAAAGTTTTAGAAAAAAAATGATAAGAAATATTTTTTTTCGACAATGTTCACATTCAGAATCGCGAGAACAGTTCAACTATGCAGACCAGTTTAAATAAAAAACCTTTCCTAGAGTTTCCTTTTGAAATTATTTCGCTTGAAGAAAAAATTCAAAAGAAAATCAATAATTCATCTTTTAATAAAAAAAACGAATGGGTTCAAGTTGGAAGTGAAAAGTGGCTCTTTCCGGAAAAGTTCAAAGATTTTGCCAGTGAAATTTACAACTTTGAAGCTCGCTCGGACGATGTCTTCATTTCAACATTTCCACGATCAGGAACGACTTGGACTCAAGAAATGATTTGGCTCATCTGCAATGATTTGGACTACGAAACAGCTAAGAAAGAGACTTTGAGAAGTCGATTTCCCTTCATGGAGTAATAAACCTTTAATTTTTAAGTATTTAAAGATTAAATGACATTTACACTACAATTTCGCTTAGCATGCATTTAATTGGAGATGAAAAAGATTTGGAGCAGTTTAAATGGGTTCCAAAACCTATTTACGATGACCTTGCGAAAAAAACAACTCGTCGATTTATTAAAACTCATTTGCCGATTCAGTTATTGCCAAGAAATATTCAAGAGGTTGGCGCTAAAGTAGTTTACGTCGCTCGGAATCCAAAAGATGTGGCAGTTTCCTATTTTTATCATCATAACTCATTTACAAAGGTATTTCCTGAGAGTTTCGAAAAGTTTGCAGATTTTTTCATGGATGGTCAGAGTAAGTTGCTACTCGTAGTTACAATTTACTGGAATAAATATATTTCGTTATAGCCATGTATGGATCTTTCTGGAATCATGTACTCGATGGATGGAGCCATCGCAATGAGGAAAACTTTCACTTCATGTTCTACGAAGATCTCCAGTTTGATATGAAAAATTCTTTGCAAAATCTCTCCAAATTTTTAGAGAAACCTTTATCTGACGAAGACTTGCCAAAGCTGATAAATCATCTGCACTTTGATAACTTTTCAAAGAATAATTCTGTGAATTTCAAACCGTACAATGAAAATTTTATTCGTCGAGGTAAAGTTGGAGGAAATCCTGAAATGACCGAAGATCTTTCAATTAAATTCGATAAGTGGACAGAAGAAAACTTGAAAAATTCTGATTTAAAATATAAATTTTCCTGTTAAAAAAATGTTAACATTAATCTGAACATTGTTTTTCTTTGTGTTTCATATTATTCTTTTGAAAGTCGAATTTAAAGACAAGTGCACGTACTCGAAGCTAATATGTTTTTTCATGTTGGTGTTGAAGTATTCAAATAAAAATAGTTTCGAATGCGAGAGAAATATTTATTTAAACTAGAAATCTCTCAACAATTCACTTCATTCTGTCATAACCCTTTACCATGTAAACATTCAATTTATTTCTAAAATAAGTCGGAGTTTTAAATTTGAGGCTTTTAGTCAAAATTTTAAAGCGATCAAGATTATTTATTCAATGTTTGGCATATTCAAAAACTGTGAAAGAAGAACTTAATCATCGACAGAGCTTCATCTATCGGTGAGAGTCTATCGCTATCGTTGCGAGTCTGTGGATTAGTGTTTTTTAAAACGAAAAATTGATAAGGTTTAGAGTACATTAATGAATATTTCAGATTCACCTGAACATAAAATTAATGCAGACCAATTTAAATAAAAAACCTTTTGTGGAATTTCCTTTTGAAATTATTTCTCTTGATAATGAAATTCAAAAGAAAATCAATTTTACTTTTGATAATAAATGGAGATGGGTTCAAGTAGGGAGTGACAAATGTTTGTTTCCTGAAAAGTTTATATTTTATGCAAACGACATTTATAACTTTGAAGCTCGCTCGGACGATGTTTTCATTTCGACATTTCCACGATCAGGAACGACTTGGACTCAAGAAATGATTTGGCTAATCTGCAATGATCTGGATTATGATACAGCTATGAAAGAAAAGTTATATGATCGATTTCCTTTTCTGGAGTTAGTTATTTTAATTTTTTTTTGTTGAAACTTAAAGTTTATAAGATAATTTTTAAGGTTGCACATAATTCAAGATGAAGAAGAGTTTGAACCTTTGTATGATGACTTTGCAAAGCAAACAACTCGTCGGTTCATCAAAACTCATTTGCCGATTCAATTGCTGCCACGAAACATTAATGAGGTAGGAGCTAAAGTGGTTTACGTCGCTAGAAATCCAAAAGATGTGGCGGTTTCTTGGTATCATCATCATAAAAGAATGTACAAAGGATTTAAAGAAAATTTTGAAAATTTCTCGGAGCTTTTCATGAATGATCATAGTAAGTTATTTGATTAAACGTTTTTTAAACAAAAAGCTTTAATTCTTAATATCAATCTCAATTCCATTTGTACCAGCCGTTTATGGATCTTTCTGGAGTCATGTGCTTGAAGGATGGAGCCATCGTAAAGACGAAAATGTTCACTTCATGTTCTACGAAGATCTTCAGTTTGATATGAAGGTTTCTCTGCTTAATCTCGCTAAATTTTTGGAGAAACCTTTATCAGAAGATGATTTGCCAAAGTTGATGAATCATCTGCACTTTGATAACTTTTTGAAGAACGATTCTGTGAATTTAGAATCATCCTCAGAGGACGCAAATGAAAATTTTATTCGTCGAGGTAAAGTTGGAGGAAATCCCGAAATAACCGAGGAACTTTCAATAAAGTTTGATAAGTGGATAGAAGATAACTTAAGAGAATCTGATTTGAAGTTTTCATATAAATTTTAATATTTGAAATGATTTAAAATAAAAAAACCTAGGAACATATTTAAAATCATATTCATGCACACACTTGAATTTATCTCTTCTAAACAATAAAATTATAAATTTGTATGTAGAATTTTTTTGTCATCTTGACCTCGACACCAATTCGTGAAGTCACATAATTTGCCTTTAAATTGATAAGACTATAGTCTTAAAAAGTTGAAAAAACGAAATTGATAAGAAACATTTTGGACGTTGCCGTTTTGTCGGATTTTAGATTTATCTGTATTATAAATTTCAAATTAAAACACAAGCAAAAGCTCTAGTTGATAATCTATCAAAAGTTGCAAATGTATTTTAGTCATCTACGAAAATCTTGAATGACCGCTATTGATGATAGACTATCGCTTTTGTTGCGAGTCTTTGGATCAGAGATTTTTCTTAAAAAACAACCAAATGTTGATAAGGTTTGAAACTCATTAAAAGTAATTTCAGATTCACTTGAAGAGTTGAATTATGCAGACCAGTTTAAATAAAAAACCTTTCCTAGAATTTCCTTTCGAAATTGTTTCGCTTGATGATGAAGTTCAAAAGAAAATAAATTCATCTTGTAATACAAAATACGGATGGGTTCAAGTGGGGAGTGACAAGTGTTTGTTTCCGGAAAAGTTCAGGGAGTTCGCCAACGAAATTTACAACTTTGAAGCTCGATCGGATGATGTTTTCATCACAACATTTCCACGATCAGGAACGACTTGGACTCAAGAAATGATTTGGCTAATCTGCAATGATTTGGATTATGATACGGCAAAGAAAGAAAGTTTAATAAGTCGATTCCCATTCATGGAGTTAGTCATCTTCTAAATTAGAAAGTTTAAGGACTTAAAGAGTTCTTTTTAGGTTGCACATAATTGTAGATAAAAATGCTCCGATGTTTGAACCTTTGTATGATGACCTTGCGAAGCAAACAACTCGTCGGTTTATTAAAACTCATTTGCCGATTCAGTTGCTGCCACGAAACATTCAAGAAGTAGGAGCTAAAGTAGTTTACGTCGCTCGAAACCCAAAAGACGTTGCCGTGTCCTGGTATCATCATCATAAAAGAATGTACGAAGGATTTAAAGGAAACTTCGAAAATTTCTCGGAGCTTTTCATGGATGATCATAGTAAGTTATTCGTATGAGAACCTTTCAATTTTAATTTCGGTTTCATTCGAACCAGCCGTGTATGGATCCTACTGGAGTCATGTGCTTGAAGGATGGAGACATCGAGATAAGGAAAACTTCCACTTCATGTTCTATGAGGATCTTCAGTTTGATATGAAAAACTCTTTGCGAAATCTCGCCAAATTTTTAGAGAAACCTTTGTCAGAAGATGATTTGCCAAAGTTGATGAATCATCTGCACTTTGATAATTTTTCAAAGAATAAATCTGTTGTTATGTTCGAAAATTTTATTCGCCGAGGAAAAGTTGGAGGAAATCCCGAAGTGACTAAGGAACTTTCACTAAAGTTTGATAAGTGGATAGAGGAGAACTTAAGAAAATCTGATTTAAAATTTTCATTTTAACAATTATTTAGGAAACAACTTTCTGTAAACAACGTTTCATTAATTCCAATATCAGATTCCCCGATATTCTAAGATTCCTCGATTTTGTCTATCCTTGCGGTCATCTTCGTAACTGTGGAGTATCTGAGCGGCCTTGATAAGCAGCTTGTCAATTTTACGTTCTTCTTTTGTATCGATCCGATATTCAGAGATAATTTATCGCTATCTTTACGAATATTTAGATAAGAAGTTGATAAACAATGTTGATTAAGCCCATTAAAAAATATTTCAGATTTACGTGAACAGTTTAATAATGAAGACCAGTTTAAATAAAAAGACTTTACAAGAGTTTCCTTTTGAAATTATTTCTGTTGATTATGAAACTCAACAGAAAATAGATTTTTGTTATAATAATGGATGGGAATGGGTTCAAGTGGGTGATAAGTGTTTGTTTCCGGAAAAGTTCAGAAGCTTCGCAAATGAAATTTACAACTTTGAAGCTCGACCGGACGATGTCTTTATCTGCACATTTCCACGATCAGGAACGACTTGGACTCAAGAAATGATTTGGCTAATCTGCAATGATCTAGACTATGAAACAGCAAAGAAAGAGACTTTACCAACTCGATTTCCTTACATGGAGTTAGTTATTGTGGAATTTTTGAAATTTTTAATTAATAAGTTTTTTAGGCTGCACATAATTTCAGATGAAACTGGTACAATGTTTGAACCAAAATATGACGCCTTGGCGAAGCAAACATCTCGACGGTTCATCAAAACTCATGTGCCGATTCAGTTGCTGCCACGAAACATTAATGAGGTCGGAGCCAAAGTAGTTTACGTCGCTCGGAGTCCAAAAGACGTTGCTGTATCAGGTTTTTATCTCTACAAAAATTTGTACAAAGGATTTAAAGGAAACTTTGAAGATTTTTCTGAGCTTTTCCTGAATGATTATAGTAAGTTATTTGATTAAACTCTCATTTGAAATTTTGTTCAATTTTTTTTTGATTCAATTCAAACCAGCAATTTATGGATCTTACTGGAATCATGTACTCGATGGATGGAGCCATCGCTATGATAAAAACTTCCACTTCATGTTCTATGAAGATCTTCAGTTTGATATGAAAAACTCTTTGCAAAATCTCTCCAAATTTTTAGAGAAACCTTTAACAGAAGATGATTTACCAAAGCTGATGAATCATTTGCATTTTGATAATTTTTCAAAGAATGAATCTGTTGCTTTGGGAAAGATTTCAGAGGTGTCGAATGAAAATTATATTCGTCGTGGAAAAGTTGGAGGAAATCCCGAAATGACTCAGGAACTTTCATTAAAGTTTGATAAGTGGATCAAAGAAAACCTAAGGAAATCTGATTTAAAGTTTTCATTTTAATAATTACAGTGTTTGAAATATTCGTTGGACAGCTTAACGTTATTTCGTTTTCACGTCCAATAGAAATTAATCGTAAGAAATAAAAGTGTGCAAATGAAAGCTATTAAATAAACCAAATTAAAATCCAATTTAAAATTGTCAACTTTTATTTGAGTTTTTTTTTTGACCTAATTTGAACAATAAATAAAGAACTTGTTTGGACAAAACCTTATTCTTCGTCACCTCGACGCCAATCCTTGAAGTGACAGTTGAATTTGCTTTTCATAGTGATAAGCTCTTATCAAACAAAAGTTTAGAAAAAAGTAATAAGAAATATTTTTTTTGACAATGTTCACATTCAGAATCTTGAGAACAGTTCAACTATGTCGACCAGTTTAACTAAAACAAAATGTGAAAAGTTTCCTTTTGAAATTATTTCGCTTGAAGACAAAATTCAAAAGAAAATCAATAATTCGTTTTGTAATCAGTCGCGAGAATTGGTTTTGGTTGGAAGTGGAAAGTGCTTGCTTCCGGAAAAGTTCAGAGAGTTTGCCAACGAAATTTACAACTTTGAAGCTCGCTCGGACGATGTCTTCATTTCAACATTTCCACGATCAGGGACGACTTGGACTCAAGAAATGATTTGGCTCATCTGCAATGATTTGGACTACGAAACAGCTAGAAAAGAGACTTTGTTAAGTCGATTTCCACATTTAGAGTAAAGAATCTTTCAAATATTCTTAAGAAAAAAATTAAACTTAAACTACAATTTCTTTCAGATTGCACATAATTGCCGATGAAACAGACTTCGAAGCGTTTGAATGGTTCCCAGAACCTATTTACGACGATCTTGCGATGCAAAAAACTCGTCGATTTATTAAAACTCATTTGCCGATTCAGTTATTGCCAAGAAATATTCAAGAGGTTGGCGCTAAAGTAGTTTACGTCGCTCGGAATCCAAAAGATGTGGCAGTTTCCTATTTTTATCATCATAACTCATTTACGAAGGTATTTCCTGAGAGTTTCGAAAAGTTTGCAGATTTTTTCATGGATGGTCAGAGTAAGTTGCTACTCGTAGTTACAATTTACCGGAACAATTATATTTCGTTACAGCCATGTTTGGATCTTTCTGGAATCATGTACTCGATGGATGGAGCCATCGCAATGACGAAAATGTTCACTTTATGTTCTACGAAGATCTCCAGTTTGATATGAAAAATTCTTTGCGGAATCTCGCAAAATTTCTAGAGAAACCTTTATTTGACGAAGACTTGCCAAAGTTGATGAATCATCTGCACTTTGATAATTTTTTGAAGAACGATTCTGTGAATTTAGAATCGTCTTCAGAGGACTCAAATGAAAATTTTATTCGTCGTGGCAAAGTTGGAGGAAATCCGGAAATGACCGAAGATCTTTCAATGAGATTCGATAAGTGGACAGGAAACAACTTAAAGAATTCTGATTTCAAGTTTCCTGTTTAACAAATATAAACTTTGAGTTTAATTACGAAAATTGAATAAAACAATATTTTTCTTTTAACATAAAACTCTGCGAGTTGTTTTTACTTTTAGTTGTTTATCGGTAAAGTCTCTTTTTTGTTTGACTTTAATTGTCAGTTTCCATGGCATTACTAGTCGTTGTTTACTTTCCTAATATTTGCGTTCATTTAAAAAAGATTTTCCATTCAACAAGGTCATGAGCTGCTCTAACTCGCCAATGTCCTTTCTGGACGAAGACAAATACAACTCGGAGAGACTTTTAGCTTTAAAGTACATCAAAGAACGCGTCGAAAGAGCCTCAACAGTTCAAAATATCTTAGCGCCAATCACTCCACAAGAGGAATACATTTTCGACGTCATTCGAACAGACGATGCAGTCTCTGATGTGAGTGAACTATCCGATCCATTTGCTGAGCTTGGAGGTAACATCGTCTTGAGTGCCGAGAATAAGCAAAAGCGACGGTTAAGCAAAGTCGAGGCTGACGTCTTGGTGATGAATTCGTTTCCTTCTGCACACATGGACGTTCAAAATGAAATCGCAGCTGAAATGGGATTGCTTCAACCACCCCAACTTGACATCGAGAAAATCATGGAATGCAAATCAGAGGATGGAGATGACGATGACGACGATTCCGAATGTTTCAAGCAAGTCGCTTGTGCCTTGGAGCAAATTGGCTTGCAAGGATACAAAGATAAGAAAAAGAAAACCAATGAAAACGATAAATCTCGTCAGAAATCAAAGAAGTCGAAAAGCCAAGAAGAACAAGATCTTGAGGCGAACTCTTTACTTTCTGGCATTTGGCGAATGCTTGGTAATTTTATGAGAGATTCTTCCGAGATGAAAGAACTAATTTACTGCTTTCAGATGCAACCTCAACCGACGATGGTTTTCCGATCACTCAGCCGGGCTACAATTTCTATGAAGATAAGAAAACTTTAGTGAATCCTGCGGAGAAGACTTGGAATCAAAAGGAGGAAGTGAGGAAAAAGTGTGAGAACTGGTTGAAGGATGTTAAATAAATTTTGATCCCATCAAAAATTGGAGAGTCTATTGACAATAAATACAACAAGAACAAATATTTATTTTCATGCGCAAGCTTCTCCTGAAAATCTCTCGAAAACCCATCAAACATTTCAATCGTTCACATGTTCCCTACGCCCAAGCGAGGAGACGAAATTCAATCAATAACTTTCAATCGGAAGAAGAGAAATGTTTCATTCGCTGCAATGATTTATCATGCACAATTGCTGCGATGCGATGAAGATTTTTTCTGTTGCAAATTGTGTTGTTGATAAGACATGACTGACAATGAAGAATTATGATGTTTTTGAATCAAATCTTCTGCTCTTTATGTGGAAATTTCTTTTTGCTTTTATCTGGCACATGAATAGAATAATAAAATAAATTGAAACAGAAGTCATCATACGTGAAGAATCCGGAAAAAGTTTTGATTTAAAAACTTTAAATTTCAGCGGCGCGATTTTGCTGCTGAATAATTCATAAAAGTTTATGATTTCTGAGATTCTTCTTCGCAATGAGATTACTTCACCTTCGTCTTATTCCTTTCAACCGCTTTCAATTAGGAAGTAGACCTTTCATCCAATAAGTGACATCGAGACATCGACCTCAACCGTCTCGATTTCATTTTAATCATTTCGGATAAAAAGCCTTGGGATTTGTAAATCAAGGGAAGTAACTGTTGCTTGTCGACGCCGCTCTTCTTACTTTTCTTCGTCCTTTTTTCCTTTAACGAGTGCGCCCTCGAAACTCATGGATTTCATCAAGTGCGAAAGCAGAGTTTTATGATTAAACGACGGTCGGAGGGTTTGAGATGAAGATGAAGACGGTTGAAGCCGGCAAAGTGCCTTTGAATTTCTTTTCGAGGATTTTTTTCTCTACTCTCAACGTGGGGGGACTAAAAATTTAACATCATTAATCTCTAAATGGTTAAAAGGTTTTTGATTTAATTAAAGAATCATTCTCACACCTTTCACTTCGTGAGAAGAGGGCGATGCGAAGAAAGTGATACGAAAATTGAATTACTAAGAAAAGTGATGGGAAAAGCGTGCTCGTAAAATATCTAACGTCGCGACATAAATTCCTACGACACGTTTCAGTATTTAATTTGAATGAAGCTTTGTAACACGAGAACTTTCATTCATAAATAGCTTAAAGACTTCACGCTCTTAATAGTTTATCACAAACTTTAATGAAATATTCAAATAACAAAAAGTCCTAAAAGAATTCTCAGAATTCTTATGAAAGGAAAGTTTAAAAGTTAAATGAAAACTTTCCAACTTTCTTTCGATTTTTCGAATCGGAGTAGGAGTCGCCAGTCGCGTGTCTATGAGCAAAGCAGTATAAGTTAGTAAAGGGCAAGTAAAAAGTTCTCTTTACTTTTTGAACTTCCATTGCTTCAGCGTTTATCGAAGGGAAAAACATTTCCATTGGCAGCAAGCACAACGACAGCAGAATGTTCGATCGAGGAAAACATTGCGGGTGGGAAAACAATATAGAAAAGTAATTGCATGTTTTTCTCTTTCTCCATTCACCAGTTCACCCCATCAGCTTTAATTTCTTTTCGAACTCACACTCCCTCCGGAAAACTTCAGACGCCCCGAATAGAAAAGCCACCCACCGAACATCACACAAAATCGCGCGCAAAATCTTCACTTATCAGTGTGTTTTCAGTTCAACTAACACATTCGCCCATCGAGTATTCTTTTTCGGTTGTTTTCCTAGGGTGATTGGGTTGAAGGAAAAAGAGGACGAGAGCAGAAAAAAAAAGTGTTTTTCAATTTCAGGGTTGGAAAACTCGGCACATTGAGGAAAACATGTGTAGACTTCGGGATTTATGTTTTTGTTTGTTTGAGATCTAACGAATTGAGTTAACCCCAAAGCGAAGGGAGTAACTGAAACATCATCCGAACGACGCGAAGCTTTCTCTTGCTCTGTCTCTCTCACTACATAAATAGCAAAAACGTTTCTTAAATTATTGATCCAAAATGGAAACTTTCGCGTTCCTTCCCCTGATATAAATTATCAGCGCTCTTTCTACTTCAAATGTCGAGGTGATCAATTGGAAAATGTTCGGCAGGTCGTATGACGCACACAAACCTTTTCTCTATTGATGAGTTTGAATTGTTGTTGAATTCTTTAAGGAAATGCTCCCAAGAGGAAAATTAAATCGAGATGTTGACGATGAGGAGAAAATTAAGATGCACGAGGCCATCTCGGTGAGAAGTCGAAAGGTATCATCGCATCGTAATGAAAAATCTCTCTAAATCGTGTCACGGGGAAAAGTCGTGAAAGAAGCTAAGGAAGAGAAGAATAAATTGCACGTTCGTGATTCAATCAACTTTAATAATCTGTCAATCAATAAGTAAACGAATCTTTCTTTTCGCCTTTTTCTTGGAAATTGGGTCAGGTCTTTTTACGTTTCGAGTGCAAGTAAAGAAAAAGAAAATCATCCTCGTAATAAATTGGATCGTCTTTCTTCTGGTCAAAAACAAATGGGACGGAAAAAAGGTTACGAAAATAGAGGAAAACACTTGGCTCTGAGTCAGAGCTTGAAGACGCTTGAACAGATGTTAAAGAGCGAATAACAAAGTCGAGTTGTGTTGGTTTAGTTGTTTTCTGAATTCTTTATCAAAGTCGACCAAACAATCTTTTCCTCAAATTTTCATTCGTAAACTTTTTTCAATTTTCCCTTAAGAAATTGAAAAAGCTTCAAAGACGGGATTTAAATGAGATTTTCTCTCAAGTCTCTCGAGATTCCAGGAAAAGCTTTTCTCTCTTTAATCTTCAATTTACATTTTTCAATCTAAAAGATTCTCGATGTTCGTTTTATTTCTAAATCCAAAAAGTTCCAATAAAACTTTTAATTTCTTCTCCTCAAAAACAAAAGAAGAAGCAAAAGCTCACAAATGATAAAAGTTTCATTTTCTCATTTGAAAACTTTTCTCATGTTTTCTTTTTGAGGTTTTTTTTTTTAATTTTTTGTTCTTCTTTTTCATCTCTTTAAATTTACAAATTTTCGTTTCGTTCAGTGTTGTTGTTCTTTCAACTTCAAACTCTCCGATGATGGCGAAAAAGAAGAAGCAAGACTTGACGATGTTTCATGAATGCGCGCGAAAACATAATTTTTTCTTCTCTCCCTCGTTCGTACACGACGACGAAGTTTTTCAACATCGAATGTGCATCGCTTCGCAACAACAACATTAACACAGACGACGCTTTTCTTTCTCTCGCTCTTTCATTGAACGTTGTTTTCCTTCTTTTCCCCCCCGTAGCTGTGTTAAGTCGCGATGTGTGTGATTTTTTTTGTTGTTTTCGTTCAGTGCTGAGCGACTTTTTCCACTACACTCAGCCAGCGTCTCGCAAGAGACCTTTTTCTCGTTGAGAAACCCGAGGCATTCGAAAAAGAGTTTCGTGAGAATTGTGAAAAGGCAGTTTAGTATTGATGGATATCTGCTTTCATGTGGACGCGTCGTGTACTTCAATCCCGCGGATTTCTGTTCTCTCTCACTTATAAGAAGAATTAAAAGAAGTGAAAAGGAAAGAAAAATAAAGTTTTAGAACTTCATGTTACTCAAAGGAACCAATTTATCTCGTTTTGGACAAGAGTCTCTCGGATTATTATTCAGTGAATTGAGTCGATTTCATTCAGAAAATTCGACTTTTCCTGCAGTGCCATAAGAATTGAAAGTAAGAAAAAAACAAAAAAACAAAGAAAATCTATTTTTGAATAGAAAAATCATTTAAAAATAAAAATAATTTTAGTTTATGTGAGAAAAAGTTTTGCTGATTAATGAATAAAGTGATCGAAGGCAAAGTGTCCCATTAAAGAAAGAAGTTTCCTGTGAAATCATTACGTGAATCTCACCTTCAATCAAAGCATTACGAATGAAGATGACTAATTAAAGGCCATAGCAAATATTTCTCTTCCATGGAATTGATTATCATCGAGATAATTGTGAATTGTTTCTTTAGAGAAAGAAAAGATTGAACAACATTTTCCGTACGAGAGTCGAGAAGAAGGAATCAACAAACTGTGGATTAAGTTTCATCATTTCTCGCATTGCGAAGCCGTTTTAAAAGCAATGGATACAAGCTACAACATTGGAAACGAAATGGATCAGTTTAATCAGTACATGTACAAGGTAAAGAAAGACAAGTTTTAAACTAAAATAGAGTCTAACATATCTCAACGTAAAATGGTTTTATGAAGAGGAGTGTCTCAAAAAAAAATCTCTTTAAGCATCAAACGAAGGGGAAGCATCATCGTTTCTTAACATTTGAAGTTTCCTCTGTGATTAACTTGATGCGATCTGTGTAAAATTCCTTTTAATGAAAATTACGACGTTTGATTGAAGTGCGATTTAGCGTGAAATTATGCTTTGATATGCAATCAATTGCTGAGAAGTTCTCTTGCTGCTCTTGACGTGCGGTTGAATGGAATTTCATGCGAGAGCCTTGAAATCTTCGTACACTCAAAGTAGTGTAAACGAAAAAATTTCCAATTAGTCAAACATTAATTTTCATCTCCGCCTTTAAACAAATTTCCGTGTCTGAGCGTAAACTAACATCATCTTCAAGTTAGTACACACAAGTTCTTGATTGTGTCAGCTTCAAGCGGAAACGACACTTAACGAAATGAGTGACAAATCGCGGCCGCATTTCTGTTGTTAATTTGAGTTGTCTCTTTCTCTCTCTCATTCAACTTCATCATCTCGTATCAAGGCAAAACGTCTCCATCTGGATTCCACAATCTGTCTGACACATTCTTTCTTGTCAATGACAATTTTTATTTCATATTTGTTTGACAATTCCATGCGATTTCTGCCATCTGATTTGATAACGTCACTGTCATGAATATTTGAATATAAAAATTCTTCGACATTCACTCAAATCCAACCAACGGCAGTGTAGATAGAGATTGAAGACATGACACAGAAAACAGAAAGAATTACTTTAACATTGTCATAAAAGTCTTTGCCTGGTGAATCGTTTTTCGATTTAGAAAGCCGAGCTTGGAATGCGCTTCGTCCCTAACTCTCTCACACACACACACGAACAAATGCTCACAACGGGGAACGAAATCCAGTAAGATGTAAAGCAAATATTTGTCTTTGAGATTAAGAAAAAATATTTTCAATCGCTCCGCCATTAAAAGTAAAGTTACACATCATGTTGATGTTGGGGAAACATGGACGAGTTGGAGATTAAAGCAAAGTTAAAGGAAAACTCTTTCGTTGTCTGAGCTTATTTCGAGTAAGCAATGAGAATATCGATAAATCATCGTCTTCTTGTCTGCCTTGTTTGATTTGTCGGCCATGGGAAGCACAAGACCACGACACGGATTGCACAACTTCGAGTGACTTGCAATTGACCCGATTTCTTCTTTTTGAAAAACTTATTGATTAATCGATTAATGTACGATATAAAAAATTACAATGTAAAGACATTTACTTTATCTTGTCATGTCCCACATTTTGATGGATTTAAAATTTATCGTTTTAATCGATAAAGAAAACTTTTCGAGGCGGTGTCAAGTCGCGATTTTTAAAATGCTTTTCCAACACGTCGCGGAAATCATAAAAATAATTAATGGATGAGAGTCTCGCAAAGTTTAATTTATGACCAAACGCTCGATTCTCACCGCCGATCATAATTTATGCATCTCTCCCATCTAATCAGCACGTCCATCTAGATTTGCCTGGCTGATAAATTGTACAACTTTTGATTGCAATGTACAGGAAACTCTTGCTTGCATGAGAGTGTCGTAATCAAACCAGCTTGGACCTTTATGCTCGTTGCAACAAACGTCGAGTGCACGAGAAGACAAGAAAACTGAAAAGCAAGTTGAAAAGGAGGAAAACTCGCTTTCACTTTTTCGATTGTGCCGTTTTCTTAACTCTCTTTAGTGCTTTAGTGCTGTTCACGGTTATTAAAACGACATAAATTTCTTCGGAATATTAATTTTTAAAATAAATATTGAGTCGCTTGTTGTACAAATAAGAACTCAGTGGACTCGATACGAAGTCACAAAGTGAAAAACTATTTTCTCTTTCCTTTCTTCCAAATGCTTTTGCTTCATCGACTTTACATGACTTTTGATTTCATTTTCCTCAGAGCTTTTCCGCATTTCATTTCTTTCTTTCTTCAACGACGACCAGGTCGCTGGCGGCGAACGAGTTTTTCTTGTTCATTCCACTTTAGAATGTGATTTGTTTGCTAATTTCTTTCCATGTGAATTGTGGGAAATTGCAGATTGCAAGCTTTCCGAGAAGTCATAAATTCACAGCAACTCTCTAAGAAGATTAATGTGAATCAGCCCCGCAAGCAAAGCAAGCGATGCTCTTCAAGCCGAGATCAAGGAAGCAGCTTTCGACGCCCTCAAGTGATAAGAGTGATTACACTTTTTTGTCGCCGGGAAACCTCTTTCTTTATAATCTTAACGACGTGATCTGTGAAGTGTGAGGATGAAAATCCGATTCACAGCGTCGTTAATCTTATTTTTCTCAGCGGGTCTTAAAAAATAAACGAAAATTTAATTTTGTCTGATTGATATTAGTTTTATGATTACACTAAATTCACTCTGAAAGCGATAAAAGAATATTACTTGCAAATCATCATCGATTCGAGTCAAGGAGATTTACATCGTTCTCTGTGTTTTGATTGAGTCTTTCGACGAATAAATCACAACGGCCACGTCAGACTATTCGAGAATAAAGTTCAAAAGAGAGAATAAAGGGTCTGCGAAAGTAAATTGGATTATTGCAGATCGTGAGAGCGGGGCGAGTCAATTATGAAGGACACGAAGAGATAAAAGAAACAATGGCTCTTGGTCGACAAGACGTGAAAGTTGTAATGAACTCATCTTTATGAATACAAATTCTTATCTAAAGTCGAAAGAGAATTCGAGTCTATTAATCATAAATGCAGAAATCTCAAAGTGTTCTCGCTTTGAGTTCGTGCCGACAAGATGATCCCAGCTGCGACTTGATAGTTGCTGTCGAGCATTGCATGTGGTCTGCACCATCACGCACCAGGATGGTTGGCAATGAATCCTGTTCCCCCACCAAGCTCTGTTGCTTCTTCATTCTCGTATTGATTTCTTCTGCTGGTTTATGTGCGATGATTAAATTCAATAAATTTTCACCCTTGAGAGACTCCCCAGCGGAAACTGAGATAGAGAAATAAATTATCTTAATTGCTTGTAAAAGAGAGAAAGTCTTACAGAAGGCTAGAAAGAGATAGCAGAAAGGTTTGCGTTGTTAAACTTTGCTAATTAATTAATTATAGGTTTTTGGTTTTGTGATACGCTCGAGCGAGTCTACGGATCGTGATTTCTTTCTGGCTTTATCGATTCTCATCGCCTCGCTCATTTCCACGAAATGATTCTTATCCAACCTTTTGATGTTTAATGTTTCTTGAGAATCGTGAACTTATCTAACTTTGTTTGATTTGAGATAACGATTGAATCTATTTTCGATCAACCGCTTGATTTCTTACTAAAAATGTGAATTTATTATGTTGTTTCAAGTGTTATCAGTTGAGGATAGCTTATCGCTGAATCAACATGATTATATCGAGCTAGAGATGAGTCAAACAACTGTTTTTCCTACGAGACAACTTCAAATCGAAAACTCGTCGACACGAATGCTTGCAACCATTGAAAGGCTCCAGAGGAATGGAAACAATTATTTTCCTTCTTTCCATGTTTGAAGTTCTCTGTTCAAATTCGTTCACATTCATTCATTTGTAAAACATAAAAGTAAAGAAGAAAATTGAAAGTAATTTCACAGTTGAAAAAATAGCTTCATTGTTTTTTTCGATGGAGAGAAAAAAATCTTCTTTTTATTCGTTCGCAATGCACACAAGGATCGGAATGGGGAACAAACGTTGTTGTTTCTGTGTCTGCAATATTCATTATCTCCCTTCTTCGGTTTGAAAGTCTGGCAACAGAGCTCTAACCGATGATTCTTGAGAGATCATTTTCCCTTTGATTGTTCCACTGTTCAT